>CM062289.1:34403322-35653494 GCA_031216915.1 Pictodentalium vernedei
AATTACGCCCATCCACCCATATCACGTAAGAGATGCGCGCGAATTATGTTGTGTCCATACTATCGGACATATAATACCACAGAAAAACAACATATATACTGCGTTCATAGCGTGTAAAAGGTTACAAAAAACACATAACAGCAAATTAAATTCCGATTATCACCACCAATATTGAAACTGTTTCGAAACAACGCGGTTGAGTTTCTTCAGACAAGGAGAGGAGAGAGAGAGGGAGGATGAGAGAGGATGAGAGAGAGAGAGAGAGGAGAGAGAGAGAGAACAAATCCCGAAACTTGTGTGTGTGGAGGTTTTTCTTTGTTCTCGCCGTGTCTTCGAGAATAAAACACTGGGATTAGGGACCCCACCCACGCCCAAGAATACTAAACGATGATATTGTATGGTACTATATCGCGCAAGAATACTATAAACGATGATATTGTATGGTACTATATCGCGCAGGCCATGGCAGAATTTTGCCATGGCCCGTTGACGGTCCGTTTGTCCGTCTGCACGTTAACATGTCCCAGGCTGCAGGTCGTCTTTAAGAGTCGATTTTACGAAAGTTCTCATGTACTCTTGTTATGACCGTGCGACGAGAATGAGTGTTTTGAGTTTGATTCTAAATGGTTGACCACCATACAGATTATTTCACAGTACCATAGTATAACAAACTTTACCATGGTACCTTGGACGTAACCAGGGTATGATATCATAAATTATTTATTTATTTCTGTCTGTCTGTCTGTCTGTCTGTCTGTCTGTCTGTCTGTCTGTCTGTCTGTCTGTCTGTCTGTCTGTCTGTCTGTCTGTCTGTCTGTCTGTCAGTCTGTTCTGCCTGCCTGCCTGCCTGCCTGCCTGGCTGCCTGCCTGCCAGCCTGCCTGCCTGCCTGCCTGCCTGCCTGCCTGCCTGCCTGTCTGTCTGTCTGTCTGTCTGTCTGTCTGTCTGTTGTCTGTCTGTCTGTCTGTCTGTCTCTGTCTCTGTCTCTGTCTCTCTCTCTCTCTCTCTCTCTCTCTCTCTCTCTCTCTCTCTTTCTCTCCCCTGTCTTTCTCTCCCTCTCACTCCTGGTCTGCACAACGCTGACGAGTCAGTTGCTGTGAACCTATAAATTCGCGAGAGACCACGCAATCGTTGTTGAACCAAATTCATAGTCTGGTTGTTCGACAGGACTTGGTTGAGGTTTCGTTTATACCACCGCTTACATCGCGTTTCACAATGTCTTGGCGCTGTATATTGAAACTGTCGGACCGACACTTTCGCTTTTAAACCGCGAGTGCAGAATCCGGAACAGTTCCATCGTGATGATTTGATGACCACCAACTCAGTTCCTTGGTTGTTGGGAAACCAAAGCGACCACGTTATCACGTCTGTTTCGTCTCCCTCTCTCTCTGTCTGAAGAAATCGAATCGCCATGTTTTGAGACAGCTTCAGTGTCGGTGACAGTTTTATGGGTGGAGGAAGCCGGAGTATCCGACGAGAACCACCGAGCAGCTGTCAGCTCTCCAACATCGCAACTCTGAACTCTGCATCGCAGCACAGGCAGGGTTAGATTGGTTGAAGACATGCGCACCATCGACGTGCAGTACGCCTCAGTACACAGCGTCATCTGCCCCCATGTAGGCAATCGGGGTGAAGTGTCTTGCCCATGGACACAACGCGGTTGCCGCAGTGGGATTCGAACAGAGGACCACTCGGCTTGCAGCTTGCCACCTCTAACAACTGAGCCATCGCGCCCCCAATTGGAATTTAATTTGCCGTTAAGTGTTTTTGTAACCTTTTACACGCTATGGACACAGTATATATGTTGTTTTTTCGTGATATTACATTTCCAATACCATGGACACAACATAATTCGCGCGTATCTATTACTTACGTGATGTGGGTGCCTAGGTGGATGGGCGTAATTGCTTTTATAAATCATTACAATATGTACGGCAATTTGCTCGCGGGGGGTGGGGGGGTGGGGTGGGTGTGGAGGGGGAGTATATTTCGGTTTGAAATTTCCAGTGGAATTCCCGAAGGACAATATACTAGGGGGTATTCTCTTGGGGGCAGGTACTGCGCGGGGGACTCTCTCGGAGGAAGAGAGCCGCTATCTGGGGTTATACTTTGGAGGTGGGGTGGGGTGGGGGGCACCATCTTGTATACATATGTACAGCACCACTGCGCTACATGATTTACCACCATACAGATCATGTTGGAGGTAAACAAACTTTACCATGGTATACCTGGAACATACAGTGGCGTATTACGATACGCCATGGCACCATGGATTACCGTGGCACACCGTCGTATAGTACCATGCAATAACATGATTTAGTACTATTAGGTACACCATAGTTTAGTAATACACACTTCGCTTTATCATGCTTTTACTTTGGATACCATGGTGTTTAATGTATAGCCGTTGTATTTTAAGGTATAACACCACTGATTAAAATTCACTGACTGACTACAAGATCGGTACAAGATGGGGTCTGGAATATTTTTTTTTTTGCGAAATAACGCAATAACTTTGCGAAATAACCGCAATAAACTTTTGCGAAATAACGCAATACTTTGCGAAATAACGCAATAAACTTTTGCGAAATAACGCAATACTTTTGCGAAATAACGCAAAGTTATTGCGAAATAACGCAATACTTTTGCGAAATAACGCAATAATTTTGCGAAAATAACGCAATAACTTTGCGAAATACGCAATAACTTTTGCGAAATAACGCAATACTTTGCGAAATAACGCAATACTTTTGCGAAATAACGCAATAACTTTTGCGAAATAACGCAATACTTTTGCGAAATAACGCAATACTTTTGCGAAATTACGCAATAATGTTTGCGTATTTCGCAAAAGTATTGCATTATTTCGCAAAGTATTTGCGTTATTTCGCAATACACTTGCGTTATTTCGCAAAAGTATTGCGTTATTTCGCAAAAGTATTGCGTTATTTCGCAAAAGTATTGCGTTTATTTCGCAAAAGTTATTGCGTATTTCGCAAAAGTATTGCGTTATTTCGCAAAGGTATTGCGTTATTTCGCAAAAGTTATTGCGTTATTTCGCAAAAGTATTGCGTATTTCGCAAAATATTGCGTTATTTCGCAAAAGTATTGCGTTATTTCGCAAAAGTATTGCGTTATTTCGCAAAGTTATTGCGTTATTTCGCAAAAGTTATTGCGTTATTTCGCAATAACTTTGCGTTATTTCGCAAAAAAGTATTCCAGACACTGATCTTGCAAGTAAGTCAGTGAATTTCACCCAGTCGTGTTATACCGTAATATACAACGGCTATAGATTAAACTTCATTGTACCCAAAGTAAAAGCATGATGAACCGAAGATTTTTTATACTAAACTATGGTGTACCATAGCACTGAATCATGTTATTGCGTGATAGAAAACGACGGTGTGCCACGGTCATCAACGGTATCATGGCGTATCGTAATATGTCACTTTACGTACCAGATATACCATGGTAAAGTTTGTTTACACCTTGGTACTATGACATGGTCTGTATTGTGCCCAATCGTGTAGTGAATGATGCCATATATATGTATACAAAGTCGTGCCTTCACCCCTCCCCCACCTCCAAAAGCAGAACCCTCGGATAGTAGCCCCCCCCCCCCCCACCCTTTATAAGCACAGTACCCTTCTCCCGAGAGAATATCCCCAAGTATATTATCCACCGAGAATTTCACTGAAATTTCAAACCGAAATAGCCTCTCCCCACCACCCCCCCCCCCCCCCCCCCCACCCACCGCCCGAGAGAATACCGACTGAGCATACCTACCCGGAGTCTTGTCACCCCAGAATGTATATGTGTGCATCTAAGGTTTTTAAGCCAGATTCTGGAACTCGTGCTGGCCTCTTCTTATACCCACTTGTCGTACATATTGTAATGATTTATTAAGCCTTTGTACTCTGATGTCAAAATAATTAAATTTCAAGCAACAAATTTTTCCCATAATGCAAGTATAACTTTAACCAATTCAATCTTGTTTGACAGCGCTCAATGAGCTCTGTCAAACAAAATTGAACTGATTAAATATCAAGTTGCATTGTGGGGAAAAGTTGCAGCTTGAAATTTTGATATTTCAACATCAGTGTGCAGAGGGTTAAAGCAAGAGAGAGACAGAGACGGAGACAGAGAGACAGAGAAAACACCTGAAACTTGTGTGTGTGGAGATTTTTCATTGTTCTCGCCATGTCTTCGAGGATATAACAATGGATTAGGGACCCCTCCCTCCCCCACCCGCCCCAATAATACCCAAACGATGATATTGTACGGTACTATACCGCAGTGTAGCACAGTAATCCATGATATGTGGTCGTGGTTAGCCAATGTGCAGAAATATGTTGACCTTAAACACCAATAAATTAATAACAAAAAAATGAATAATCCATTCTCGGTCGGAAGTAAGTGGCGGAATAAACGAACTTCAACCAAGTCCAGTCGAAGAACCAGACTATGGATTTGGTTCTACGACGATTGCGTGTTTTTTCGCGATTTTATATGTTCACAGCAACTGACTCGTCAACGTTGTGCAGACAAGGAGAGAGAGAGAGGGGGGGGGGGGGGCAGAGAGACAGACAGACAGACAGACAGACGGAGAAACAGAGAGTGAGCCTCAACTTGTGTGTGTGACAGAGCGGGGGGGAGGGGGGGAGGGGGGGGGGGGTGTCGTGTCGTCCCATGCTGTGAGTACCAAGATAATAGTGCCTGTATCTCCACAAGAGTTTTCTTTGTTCTCGCCATGTCCTTGAGAATAAAACAATGGATTATACTATATCGCGGTGTACCACCGTATTCCATGATATGTGGTCATGATTAGCCATTGTGCAGAAATGTGACTTTAAATACCAATAAATAAATAAATAAATAAATAAATAAATAAATAAATAAATAAATAATATCGTGGCGTACCATATTATACCCTGGTACGTCCAAGGTACCATGTAAATTTGTTATGCTATGGTACTGTGACATAATCTGTATGGTGGTCAACCATTTCGAATCAACCCCAAAACACTCGTTCTCGTCACACGGTCATAACAAGAGTACCAGAGAATTTTTCGTAAAATCGACACATAAAGACGACCTGCAACTTGGGACGTGTTAACGTTCAGACGGACAAACGGACCGTCGACGGGCCATGACAAAATTCTGCTTGACTTTCAAATTGAGATAAACTTTATAAGTAATATAGTACGTATGAATCGTCTCTTATTACCCGGACTTTGACCGGTGCAGCTAGTGATAAATTCCATAGGAACCGGACTTTTTATAGCACGTATGAATCGTCCCTTATTACCTGGACTTTTGCCGGTGCAGCTGGTGTCAAATTCCCATTGGAACCGGACCTTTACCGGTGCAGCTTTTTCCAGTGCAAACCGCGGGCTCCTCACAGCTAGATCAGGCAAATGGGGTAGCTACTGCATGTATAGATGTATAGTATGCTATGGTATGGTATAGTGATATACGTACGCATGGGGCAATGGGTATATAGTATGGGTATGTGCTAAAAAAAATGATGGTGAAGGGTGGAGATTTCTCTTGAAAGCTTTCCCCGCGAAAACAGTTGACGTTGCTATTTATGTCGTGGGCGTCATGATGCGCACGCGACGTCAAAGAGACGTTGACCACAGTTTTTGTCCACTGTGCATTCCGACATAACGTTATTTGGATCAGGGGATGTCGGGATCTTGTATGATGAGGAGGGGAGGGGTGGTGATATGTTAGTGGCGGTATATATATCCATGCTGGTATACTGTTAGCCTTTAGGCCTTCATAATATCCTAAGGCTGGCAAGGTAGTATAGAATGCCCGGCCAGGCAGTGTTATACTTAGTTGTTTAGATTGGCAGTATAGGATGAATGGTCTGTTGGTCTATTACGCCTTAGTCCTATTAACCTACCGAATCCTTTGTATTATCTTATGGATGGTATTGGTAGTTCGTAATACTTGGTCAGGCGGTATTTTAACCGTTGCTTAGAACGGGAGCATAGGATTCACGGTATATATCCCTGCAGGTCCCCTGTTAGTTCTCGGTTTTAATAATCCACCGATTGCTTTGTATTATTATGACTGGTTTAGGTAGTAAATTAGGGCAGGTCAAGTGGTAATTGTGGGATGGGGTGGGTAATGCCTGGTAGTATAGACGGCAGTATAGTATTGGCGATATATACCTCTGTGCCCCCCCCCCCCCCCCCCCCCCCCGAAAGCCATTGGTACTATTAATCGACTTAAAGCTTTGTGTCATCCCATGACTGGTATAGGTAATATGTAATGCTGGGCCAAACGGTTTTGTGAGGGTGGGGGTGGAGGTAATGCATGATCGCCTAATGTGGAAGTATAGGATGTACGCTTTGTACCCCTACAGATCCCATGTTAGCCATTAGTACTATTAATCCACCTAATGCTTGATGTCATCCTATGACTGGTATGGGTGGTATGCAGTGCTAGGTCAAACGGTATTACGGGTGGGGGGTAATGCCTGGCATTTTAGAAAGGTGGTATAGAATGGCAGTATATACACCTGTAAGCCCCTAGCTGGGTGGAGCCGTACTTTTGCACCGGCAAAAGTTGCACCGCTAAAAGTCCGATTCCTATGGGAATATAACACTAGTTGCACCGGCAAAAGTCCGGGTAATAAGGGACGATTCATACGTACTATAAAAAGTCCGGTTCCTATGGAATTTAACACTAGCTGCACCGGCAAATGTCCGGTAATAAGGGACGAGTCATAGGCATAAGGGGTATTGTGGGTAGGGGTAATGCCTGGTAGTTTAGAAAGGTACTAAAGTCTGGGCGGTATATACACATCTAGGCCCCCTGTTAGTGCCTGGTACTATTAACTAACCGATTGGTTTGTTTTATTATATGACTGGTATCGGTAGTACGTCATGGTAGGTCAAGTGGTATTATGGGGTAGGGGTACCGCTTGGTAGTATGTAACGGCAGTATAGCATAGGCTGTATATACCATTGTTAGCCCTTGGTACTACTAATCCACCAGATGCTTCATATTATCAAGCGGTATTGTGGGGGTGGGTTTAATGCTGGTAGTACAGAACGGTTGCAGAGAATGGTTGGTATATGCCCCTGTAGGTCACATCTTAACCATTAATGAATGGTATTAACCTACCAAATACTCTGTATCGTCGTATTATTGGTAAGGTGGTACGTAATGTCAGTAGTTCCAACCCATTCCAAGTACACTTGTTCTTGTTTCATGTATCCAGATCATCTAATCAGTTCACTTTACGGAAGCTGATGAGCCAATGATATTGCTTCATTTCTCGCAATTTATACATATCCATACAAAGTTGTCTCCCTAGTGTATAACAAAAGCTTATACCATTACTGAATCCATGAGTCTACCGAATAGTTACTGATAATGCTCGAACGACTCGAATCCCATCGAGCAAATGAGCTATCTAGCAATTGCTCGTTTGAGTGACTCGCACATACGACTCGTAGCCTCATTTCGGTATTTGAGGATACCTATGGCCTGGTATTGTATTATTTGAGGATACCCTTCGAGCATACCTTTTATAGGATACTTATGTGAGAATACTATTACCTGTTTGGTCCAGTCTTCTTGGCCACCCTAAGACATACCTATTCCAAATTCCCCTTATAATCAATCGAGCATTGCTCGAACGACTGGAAGCCCATCGAGCAAATGAGCTTTAGAGCAATTGCTCGATCGAGTGACTCCACATTCTTCTCGAACGACTCGAAGTCCATCGAGCAAATGTGCTATCAAGTAGTTGCTCGAACGAGTGACTCGCACATATTGCTCGTGGCCTCATACGACCAAAAAGGGATTTTATAGCCCCGACATTTCCCCAAAAATGATTCCTCAAGTGTGATTCTATAAGTGGCTTTCCAAGTTTCAAAACAACTTGCATGCAGCTCGTATACGGGTAGTCTTACTATTGGCTTCCAGCATGTCCTATGCTGTCTGTCTATGCTGTCTCCTAATACTATAGTCTTCTACTATCCTTTCAGCATTACTACTGACATGTAGCACTACTGCAGGCTTGTAACTGTCTTAGTTTGCTCGAACGACTCGAATCTCATCGAGCAATTGCTCGCTCGAGTGACTCGCATATACGACTCTTGGCCTCATTTCAGACGTTTTTCCAAAAAGGGATTCCATGGAATGTGCGTGGCTGTAGAATCCCTTTTTGGTCACATGTGCCTATCCGACCAAAAAGGGATTCTACAGCTACCCACGTTCCATGGAATACCTTTTTGGAAAACTTCGAGTCGTTCCAGCAGTATGTGGAGTTAATCGATCGAGCAATTGCTCTAAAGCTCATTTGCTGGATGGGCTTCGGGTTGTTTGAGCAATGACTTTTCAGTAACTGCTCGATAGCGTAAAAGGGAAATTTAGAATAGTTATCTTGCGGTGGCAAGAAGGCTAGGCCAAACAGGTATTAGTATCCTCAGATAAGTATCCTATGAAAGGTATCCTCGAAATGTATCCTCAAATAATGCAATACCAGGCCATAGGTATCCCCAGATACCGAAATACCGAAATGATGCTAAGAGTCGTATGTGCGAGTCAATCGAACGAGCAATTGCTCGATAGCTCATTTGCTCGATAAGATTCGAGTCGTTCGAGCAGTATAAGTAACTACTCAATAGATTCATGGGTCTAGTAATGATATAAGCTTTTGTTATACACAGGGGATATAACTTTGTATGGATAGGTATAAATTATGGGAAATGAAGCAATATGATTGGTTAATCAGCTTCTGTAAAGTGAGCTAATTGGATGATTTGGATAAATGAAACAAGAACAAGAGTACTTGGAATGGGGTTGGAACTACTGACATTACGTACCACCTTACCAGTAATATGATGATACAAAGTATTCGGTCGGTTAACCCCATCAATGATTAAGACGGGACCTACAGGGGCATATACCAACCATACTCTGCTGCCGTTCTGTACTACCAGCCATTAATCCCACCCCACAATACCGCTTGATAATATGAAGCAACTGGTGGATTAGTAGTACCAAGGGCTAACAAGAGACCTACAGGGGTATATACTGCCTATGCTATACCGTTATAAACTACCAAGCATTACCCCCACCCCATAATACTACTTGATCTACCAGAGTACTACCTGTACCAGCCATGCAATAAAACAAAGCAATCGGTTGGTTAATAGTAACAATCACTAACAGGACATACAGGAGTATATACCGTCCATTCTATACTACCCTTCTAAACTACCAGGCATTACCCCTACCCATAATACTGCTTGACCTAGCATTACATACCACCTATACCAGTCATAGGATGACATCTAGCATTAGGCGGATTAATAGTACTAAGGCCTAGCATGGTATCTGTAGGGGTACAACGCGTTCATTCTATACTACCACATTAGGTATTACCTCCACCCCACCCCACAAAACCGCCTGGCCCTGCATTACATATTGCCTATACCAGTCATGGGATGACACAAAGCATTAAGTCAATTAGTAGTACCAATGGCTTTCGGGGGGGGGGGGGGGTGCACAGAGGTATGTATCGCCCATACTATACTGCCGTTCTATACCACCAGGCATTACCCCCACCCCACCCCATCCCACGATACCGCTTCACCTGCTATAGCGTACTACCTATACCAGTCATAATAATACAAAGCAATCGGTTGGATAATACCGAGGACTAGCAGGGGACATACTGGGATATATACCGTGCATCCTATGCCCCCGTTCTAAACAAACGATTTTTATACCTCCTCACCTAGCATTACGAACTACCAATACCAGCCATAAGATAATACAAAGGATTCGATAGGTTAATAGTACTAAGGCGTAATAGACAACAGACCATTCATCCTGTACTGCCACTCTAAACAACTAAGAACAATACTGCCTGGTCGGGCATTCTATACTACCTTGCCAGTCATAGTATATTATGAAAGCCCAAGGGCTAATAGTATACCAGCATGGATATATACCACCATTACCATATCATCCCCCCCCCCCCCTCTCCATACAAGATGCCCGACACCCCTGACCAGAATAACGTTATGTCGGAATGTACAGTGGACAACAACTGTGGCCAACGTCTCTATGACTTGATATGCGCTTTGGGGACTAGTGGGGGATCAGGATGAGGGGACTAGTGGTGACTAATGCTTGGGGACCTGTGTCAGAAATATTGTTTAACCACCGTCTTAACTCAGTACTAAAGCTTTTGTTACCAACGATGTTGCCGTTTACACTCACGGCCAGTGCAACCGCCGTCATCACCGCTGCTCAATTCATCACTGCTACAATGAGATGTGATTGTATACAATGTGTGAATAGAACATGAGCACATGCAAAATGTGCTCACAAAACATGCAGCACATGCACACATATGAGAATTTGGGGACTAGCAAAGACCATATTTTAGGGACTAGTGGCGACGAGGGTTTGGGGACTAGTGGGGACCAAGACTTGGGGGACCAGTGTTTGGGGACCAGTGGTGGATGTTGGGTAGACTAGTTAACAAATAACATAAGAATACATGATATCCAATTCCTTTCTTTTCATCACTGCCAGTTACATTATGCATATTAAAACATAAAAACTTCAACTTGTACAAACTCAATCGTCCAGGAAAGCGTTATCGCCAAAGACATCTTTGAACGGTGCGTATTTCGTTGATCTTCTATCCTTTCTTCCCGAAATGGTGGATAACCGTCTGATGATTGGCGGCGTCTTGGTTTTAGGTGGTTTTGAAACATCTTTAACTTTACTTTTTTCTTTGACTGCTGAATGTGTTTTTTTCGGCGTGTGTCCTCCCGTTTTATTTGTTCGATTTTTAATAGCAAGCTGCTTGGCCTTTGACACCGGAAGCTCGACTTCGTTGGGGGCGAATGGCCCATCTCGTGAGCTCCACTATCCATTTGATCTACATTTTGAATTTCAGTCTTCGTTTGGTCCAATGTGTGAGTTGAAGTAGCAGTCTTTGTTTTTTCTGACAGTTGCCCGGTACTTGAACGTTTGTTCTCTGGTGTAGCATGACCTTCGCGCGGTTTGGTGGACTTTGTGATTTGGTTCGCTGACTGTTTGGTCACGTCTTTTGTACAACAGTTCTACTAGTGCAGGCGTTGAACCAAGTAAAGTGGTCGTACCCGGAAAAAAAATTGGGACAAGCTGATTTTTGTGTCATTTTGAAGAGAATGTCTCCCGAAGAACATATCCAAAACCCGCAAAAATCCGCTTCGAGGAATTTGTTTTATAGCATTTATACTGATGGTGTTAGAGCGAATTTCGATCAATTTTCCGAAACCAGCATTCCAACGTTTGCGAACGTGAGGACATGGATTTGTGTGAATCCATTTTTTTTCTACTCACTAACACACAGGGTATACAGAGTGTATACAGAGTCCATAATACCGGTGCACATCCCTCACTAGCTCAGAAATGGCTGAACCTGACGTCGCTCCGAGGAGTTCATGTAGCGTCGGAAGTGGACAGAAATCTATCAACAGGGAAGATTTAGATAGTGTCAAGGAGTTGTATGATAGTAGTATGTCGCGTATGTTTCATCTCTTATTTGCCGGACCACGGTGCCGGACCCCGGAAGTGACATCATGTCACGTGACCCAGTGGCGCCATGTTGTGTTGTCATGGTAATCCGCGTGAGCGGCCATCTTGTGACGTCATCTCCATAGTGATACGTGGTGTTAGTGCGCATACGGAGCTAGGGTGATACGTGTTTCCGTCGTCCATTTTGTATCCTGGAGGCCGCCATCTTGGTTTCTATGGTAGCACGTGGTTGCTATGTTACCCAAAGGCCTACAGCAAGACAGGAGTATGTTCGGAGGGTGTGTTGAATTGAGTCGGAGTATCACGAATTACCACAAACAACCCGACAAGTTTTACTATTTCGAATTCTTTCAGAATTCTCTGCTTCTATCTATCTATGCAATAGTTTTGTCTACCTGACCATGTTCCTTTGTCCTGGAGTATTCTCCAGTAGCGTAGAAGAGCATATTAACTGGAACAGCTTTGCTTATTGTTACTATATTTGGCTTTTCTGGTCTATTCTTGTTAGTTTTGACCCTATTCCGAGTACTCTTGTTGTTTCATCTATCTAGGTCAGTTATATAGATTATAACTAACCAATCAGATTGCTTGATTTTCCATAATCTGTATGCAGAGTTATCTCCCTTATTACAATGAAGTCCTATCCGATTCTCATCACCTCTATATCCAATGGCCATATCCCTAGGCACCCCAATTTCGGCACCCCTTTTTGGAAAAAAACATATGGTCTTCGGCATCCCCCTTTTTGTCATATGTGCTTATGTGAAAAGGCGCAATCTGACACAATGTGTCCTAGCACATAGGCACATGCTGGATGTGTCGGTATGTGCTTATATGTGCTTAAGTGAAAACGCACAATGTGACACAATGTGCCCTAGCACATAGGCACATACGGTTTTTGAGGATACCTATGACCTGGTATTGTTTTATTCGAGAATACCTACTGGAGAATCCCTTTTTGTCATAT
The DNA here is from genome assembly GCA_031216915.1 of Pictodentalium vernedei. Lineage (NCBI taxonomy): Eukaryota > Metazoa > Mollusca > Scaphopoda > Dentaliida > Dentaliidae > Pictodentalium > Pictodentalium vernedei. The sequence continues at coordinate 34,415,853 of CM062289.1, forward strand.
GTGCTTATGTGAAAAGGCACAAGGTGACACAATGTGCCCTAGCACAAAGGCACATGCTGGATGTGCTGACATGTGCTTATATGTGCTTATGTGAAAAGGCACAATGTGACACAATAGGCCCTAGGCACATACGGGTATTTGAGGATACCTGGCATTGTATTGTTGGAGGATACCAGTTGTAGAAACTTTACATCCGGGTACTTCATGCTACAACAGGGTACTTCTGTTGGGAAAGGTATAAAAAGGGTGTTGGTACGAAAATAGACTCATTTGTGTCCTGACCGTCGTCGAGTGAAGACATGTTACCGATTCGTTGCAGATACTGTTCCAAATTATTTTCTAGATCGGATAATGCTCGAAGACACGAAAAGGACCATCGTCGGCTCCACTGTAGATATTGTACTAAGTTGTTCGCCCAACCATACAATAGGAAGAGGCATGAAGAACATAACTGTCCAAGAAGAACAGACGAGGAGAGAGATGCTGGAGATTTAATGACACACCAGAATAAAGTCCTTTTAGAATTTTTACGGGATGCTGACAAAGAGGACCTCGATGCCGTTCTACGCACTGCTGATGAAGATTTGATCACCTGTTTATGTAAATGTGCTACCAACATCCTCGAAGATAAGATACCACTGAATTTAGCTGAATTTGATGACCTGCGAAACTACGAACATGTATTGAAGCTGTTAACAGATGATGGAATTTCTACCGATATAAAAAAAAAGTATATTACGAAAGAGTTGCTTTCTCTCGGCGCTTATCAACCAAGTCCTAGCTCTGAAAAGGGTATAAAAGGAGTGTTGGTGTGGAAATAAACTCATTTGTTCTACGACCACGAAAGAGTGAAGTCATGAAAGTCCACTGCTGCAGATATTGAGATAAAGAATTCTCCAGCAGCTTCACACGTAAGAGACATGAAGATGATTACTGTCCCACGAGGAAATCGGAAAAATCGAGCAACTCTACAAGATTAAAGAGAAATTTAGATGCACTGCGAATCCTATCTTATGCAGAACGATATGAAGCCAAGACTATACTCAAGACGGCCAGTGATGATTTGATACAATGTATATGTGATTGTGCCTCAAACATCTTGAAGGGGGCCGTGCCTATAACCAAATCTGAGAGAGCTAAGCTGATTCCATACAAACACCAGACTTGGAGAATTGCCTTACCACAGATAGAACTATCTTTTAGGAAAAGAAGACGGATCATACAGAGAGGAGGATCTTTAGGAAAGTTAATGAAACCCATCATCAATGTTCTGGCCGATATCCTATAAAAGGGTCGTGCTCGTAAGAAACTTTTCATTTGTAATCTGACCTTCGAAGAGAGCGGACACAATGCAATCCAGTTGTGCACCAAAAAAATTGTTCAAGAGATTCGGACACCGATGAGTCGTCGGAACTATCAGAAGATATGGAATATGAAGAAGAAGACGAAGAGGAAGACGAAGAGGAAGAAGAAGACGTTTCTATGATTGGAACTATCGTCCAAAGTGCCTATGACAAATACCAAGACGATTTTGACAACCTCATGAACAAGTATATAGACGATGGAATGGATAGAGAAGATGCAGTTGAAACAGCATATAGAGCACTTCAAAAGAATGTCAGAGAAGCCATTAGTGAGACATAAATTAATATCCTTGTGTACATTAGAAATTTTTGCAACGATTTAATTCACAAGGAAATTCAAGAAACTGCCAAGCGTCTTCGTGAAGAAGAGGATTTTGACTTCGAAGAATCCCAGAAATATGCCTTGGAAAAGCGAAGATTTCTGTTCGACAACCTTATGACAAACTACTCGTTCCGAGTAGATGATGATGATGAAGAAGACCAAGACGACGATTAGAAAAAAGTATAAAAGAAGTGAGCGATGTGAAGTTAGTTACTTATTTGACATTTTGACATTTTGACATTTTTTATTCCATCAAAACAGGAAAAATGGCACCTGGTGTGGGGTGGCACAAATGAAGACGAGTTGATTGACATGTTGCCAGTCCACATAGGGCCTTTCTTTATGGGGAAACCAAGGCCCTAAAGTGACAACCTTCCAGAAAACCTTCTAGATGGGCAAATATGATCAAATAAATGGTGCTGTAGGGTGGGACAAATGAAGACGAGTTGATTGACATGTTGCCCGTCCACATAAGGCCTCTCTTTATGGGGCAACCAAGGCCCTAAAAGTGACAACCTCCCAGAAAACCTTCTAGATGGGCAAATATGATCAAATAAATGGTGCTGTAGGGTGGCAGAAATGAAGACGAGTTGATTGACATGTTGCCCGTCCACATAAGACCTTTCTTTAAGGGGCAACCAAGGCCGTAAAAGTGACAACCTCCCAGATAACCTTCTAGATGGGCAAATCTGATCAAATAAATGGTGCTGTAGGGTGGCAGAAATGAAGACGAGTTGATTGACATGTTGCCCGTCCGCACAAGGCCTTTCTTTATGGGACAACCAAGGCCCTAAAAGTGACAACCTCCCTGAAAACCTTCTAGATGGGTTAATCTGAAACAATAAATGGTGGTGTAGGGTGGCACAAATGAAGACGAGTTGACTGACATGTTGCCCGTCCACATAAGGCCTTTCTTTATGGGGCAACCAAGGCCCTAAAATAGATAGTGCTGTAGGGTGGCACAAATGAAGACGAGTTGATTGACATATTGCCCGTATTGACATAGCGGGTAACTTGCGTTAACCCAGCAGATTGACTCCCCGAGTTAATCCGCGATGTAAAGGCGTGTTTATCCGTGCGGTTAACGAGAGTTTATCCGCGAGTTCATCAGCAAGGATAACACGACTTTAATTCGAGTTTATCCACGTGATTAACGCGTGTTTAACGCTTGTTTAACGCGTGTTTAACGCGTGCTGTGTCCAATGCGAGGTAATACTCGTGGTTAACTGGAGTTTATCCGCGAGATTAATACATGTTTAATAGGAGTCTGTTCGCGAGATTAACGCGAGTCTATTCGCAAGGTTAACGCCAGTTTGACGCTAGTTTAATCGAGTTAAACGCGAGTTTATCCGCGATGTTAACGCGAGTTTAACGCGAATTTAATGCGTGGTCGTCCGCGAGTTTGGCGGTAGTATATCCGTGAGGTTAACGCCAGTTTATACGCGAGGTTGACATGAGTTTAAAGCAAATTTATCGGCAATGTTAACGCGAGGTTATCACGAGTTTATCTGCGAAGAAAACGCGAGTTTGGCGCGAGTTCATACGCGAGGTTATCACGAGTTTATCCGCGAGGTTACCTCGTGTTTTACACGCGTTTATCGATGTTAACGCGAGGTTATGCACGAGGTTATTACGAGTTTATCCACGTTGTTAGCGCGAGTAAAACGCGAGGTTAACTCGAGTTTAACGCGAATTTTTCCTCGAGGTTATCGCGAGTTTATGCGCGTTGCTAGCGCGAGTTAACCCGCGATGTTAACTCGAGATTAACGCGGGTTTTTTTCCGTGAGGTTTGCGCGCGTTTAACGCTAGTTTATCCGGAATAGTAATGCGAGTTTATGCGCAAGGATATTATTTGGCGTGAGTTTATCCGGGAGGTTAACTCGAGTTTAACGCGCATTTATCGGCGATGTTAACTCGCGGTTAATACGAGTCCGTCCACGAGGTTAACACGACATTGGCGCGTGTTTATTGGCGATGTTAACATGAGTTGATATGCGACGTTATCGCGAATTTATCCGCTTTGTTAGCGCGAGTTAAACGCGATGTTACGCGAGTATGAGGCGAGTTTATCCGCGAGGTCATCGCGAGTTGATCCGCAAATTTAACGCGAGGTAATCCGTGAGCTTAAAGCGACTTTATCCCCGATGTTAATGCGAGTGTATCCGCGAGTTAATCAGCAAGGTTAACGCGACTTTAAACCCAGTTTATTTGGGAGGTTAACTCGAGTTTAGCGCGAGTTTATCCGTCCGCGAGTTCAACGCAACTCGTGGTTAACGCGAGTTTATCCGTGTAAAGAACGCGAGTTTAACGGGAGTTTGTTCGCGATGTTAATGCGAGTCTATCCGTAAGGGTAATGCCAGTTTAACGCGAGTTTATCCGCTGCGATTAGTCGAGTTGAACGCGAGTTTATCCGCGACGATAACGCGAGATGATGCGCGAAGTTAACCCAAGTTTAACGCGTTTTTTTTCCGCGAGGTTAACACGCGTTTGGCGCGAGTTTATCCGCGAGGTTAACACGCGTTTATCCACCACGAAGTTAACTTGAGTTTTTCGCGAGTTTATCGGAGATGTTAACGCAAGTTTATGAGGGGGGTTATCGCGAGTTTATCCGCGTTGTTAGCCCGAGAACAACGCGAGGTTAACTTGAGTTTAACGTAAATTTGTCCGCGAGGTTATCGCGAGTTTAGCTGCGTTGTTAGCAAGAGTTAACCCGCAAGGTTAACGCGAGTTTATCCATGAGGTTAGCACGAGTTTAACGCGTGTTTATCCAGGATATGCGAATTTATGCACAAGGTAATCGCAAGTTTATCCGCGATATTATCACGAGTTTTTCATGAGGTTAACATGAGGTTATCCCCGAGGTTAACTCGAGTCCAACGCGAGTTTATATGTTTGTCCGCACGTTTAGCAAGAGTTGATTCCCGAGGTTAACGGGAAATAAACGCGAGTTAATTCGTTAACGCGTGTTTATCCACGGGACTAGCGCGAGTTTATGCGCGACGCTAACGCGAGCTTAACGCATCTTTATCCGGGAGACTAACTCGAGTCTAACCGCTAGGTTAACGCGAGTTTAACGCGAGGTTAACTCGAGTTTAACACGAGTTCATCCGTGAGATAAACTCGAGTTTAACAGTTTAACAGGAGTTTATCCGCATTGTTAGCGCGAGTTTGACGCGAGATTATCCGTGAGGTCAGTGCGTGTTTAACGCGAGTTTATCCGCAAGGTTGGCGCGAGATTAACACGAGTTTATCCGCGAGGTTAATTTGAGTTTAACGCGAGTTTATCGACGATGTCAACGCGAGTTTATTTGCAAGGTTATCGCGAGTTTATCCACGTTGTTTGGCGCGAGTATAGCCGCGATGTCAACGCGAGATTAACGTGAGTTTATTCGCGAGGTTACTACGAATTTATCTGCGAGGTTAATTCCAGTTTAACGGGCGTTTATGCGCGAAGTTAACGCGATTTGGCGCGTATTCATCCACGAGCTTAACGTAAGTTTGTCAGCGAGATTAACGCGATCTTTACGCGAGTTTAACGCGAGTTAATCCGCGAGGTTAACTTGTGTTTATCGGCGCGGTCAGCACGAGTTTATGCGCGACAGTTTTTCCGCCAGATTAACGCGACTTTATCCGCGGTGTTAATGCGAGTCTGTACGAAAGATTATCGCGAGTTTATTCGCGTTATTAGCGCGAATTTAACGTTCGTTTATTCACGAGGTTAACGCGAGTTTGGCCGAATCTATGCGAATCTATGCGCGACGTTAATGCGAGTTCATTCGAGAGGTTAGCTCGAGTTTAACGCGAGTTTATCGGCGAAGTTAACGCGAATTTACACACGAGGTTATCGTTAGTTTACATGCGTTTTTATTGCGAGTTTATCCGCGAATTAATCCTCGAGGTTAACGCGAATTTAACCTGTGTTTGTTCGTAAGTTTTACACGAGTTTATCGCCGCGGTTAACGCGAGATGAACTAGAGTTAATTCGCGTGGTTAACGAGGTGAGCACGAGTTTATGCGCGACCCTAACGCGAGCTTAACACGAGTTTATCCGCGAGATTAACGGGAGTCTAACCACTAGGTTATACTGAATGTAAATCAAGGTTAACTCGAGTTCAACGGGAATTAATCTGAGAGATTAATGCATGTTTATCTGCGAGGTTAACGCGAGGTTAGCTTGAGTGTAACGCAACTTTAAAGTGAGTTAATCCGCGATGCTAGCGTGTGTTTACCCTCGAGTTTAACGCGAATTTATCCCCGATGTTAAGGCGAGTTTAACGGAAGTTTAACGCTACTTAATCCGCGAGGTTAACGTGCGTTTACCCCCAGGATTAATGCAAGATTAATGCGAGTTAAATCGCGTGGTTAGCTCGTGTTCATCCGCGGGATTAGCGCGGGTTTATATGCGAAGCTAACGCGAGTTTAATCGCGAGATTAACGCGAGTTTATCCGCTGGGTTTACGCGAGTTTAAAGTGAGGTTAACTCGAGGTTAACGCGAGTTCATCCGGGAGGTGAATTCGAGTTTAACGGGAGTTTATTCGCGTTCTTAGTGCGAGGTTGACGCGAGGTTAATGCGAGAGTATCCGTGATGTTAGCACGTGTTTAACGCGAGGTTATCCACACGGTCACGAGCGTTAATCTCGCGTCAACCTTGTGGATTAACTTGCGTAAAATGCGCATTAAACTCGCGTTAACCTCGCGTATGAACTCGCGTTTACTTTGCGGATAAATTCGCGGTTAAACCCACGCTAACCTCACGGAAAAACTCGCTCCAAACTCGCGATAGCCTAGCGGATAAACTGCTGTCAAACTCGCGTTACCTTGCGTTAAACTCGCGCACAACTCCCGTAAAACTCGTGGGTAACCTCGTATCAAACTCCCGAAAACCGTGCGGATTAACATCCGTTATCCTCGCGGGTCAAATAACGTTAATCTCGCGTCAACCTCACGGATAAACTCCTGTCAAACTCGCGTTAATATTGCGTTAACCTCGCGTTAGCCTCGCAGATAAACTCGAGCTAACCTCACGGATAAACTGGCGATAAACTCGCGTTAACCAGGCGAATTAACTCTCGCTAACAACGCGGATAAAGTCGCGATAACCTCGCGGATAAATTTGCGTTAATATCGCCGATACACTTGCTTTAAACTCGAGTTAACCTTTAGCACCTTTTATTTGATGAGATTTGTCCATCTAGAAGGTTTTCTGGGAGGTTGTCACATTTAGGGCCTTGGTTGCCCCATAAAGAAAGGCCGTCTGCGGACGGGCAACATGTCAATCAACTCGTCTTCATTTCTGCAACCCTACAGCACCATTTATTTGATCAGATTTGCCCATCTAGAAGGTTTTCTGGGAGGTTGTCACTTTTAGGGCCTTGGTTGCCCCATAAAGAAAGGCCTTATGTGGAAGGGAAACATGTCAGTCAACTCGTCTTCATTTGTGCCTCCCTACAGCACCATTTATTTGATCAGATTTGCCCATCTAGAAGGTTTTCTGGGAGGTTGTCACTTTTAGGGCCTTGGTTGCCCCATAAAGAAAGGCCTTATGTGGACGGGCAACATGTCAATCAACTCGTCTTCATTTGTGCCACCCTACAGAACCATTTATTTGATCAGATTTGCCCATCTAGAAGGTTTTCTGGGAGGTTGTCACTTTTAGGGCCTTGGCTGCCCCATAAAGAAAGGCCTTATGCGGACGGGCAACATGTCAATCAACTCGTCTTCATTTGTGCCACCCTACAGCACCATTTATTTGATCAGATTTGCCCATCTAGAAGGTTTTCTGGGATGTTGTCACTTTTAGGGCCTTGGTTGCCCTATAAAGAAAGGCCTTATGTGGACGGGGAACATGTCAATCAACTCGTCTTCATTTGTGCCACCCTACAGCAGGTGCCATTTTTCTTGTTTTGATGGAATAAAAAATGTCAAACAAGTAACTAACTTCACATCGCTAAAGAAGTGTTGGTATAAAAATAAATTCATTTCCGTTTTGAACGTCGAAGAGTGAAGATGTCTGTGTCAACAACGGTGCTCAGATTCAAAGATGACTTACATATACAGATCTTCAAGAATGATTCTGGATTAAAGCTGACTCCCCAAGAACTGGCTCAAGTGAATGGTGTGGTAAATGCAGCCAAGAGACAAAATCTAGACATGGATGTTGGTGGAAAGAAACAAAGATGTGTGGATACTGGCCGATCAGTAAACAAAAGAATAAAGACAGAAGAACTGACTGATGCTTCCAATTCAAACAAGAAAGCAGTTATTAATCAAATTATGAAACAACACGAAGTTTCTACAGAAAAAAGAAAGATGTTTTCACTAAGAATGAAGTTACGAAGAAGCCTGAAGTTTTCTACTGTGAAAGAAGTGTCCCCTAAGAACAAAGTTTCCACTGAAGACAAGTATTTATTTATTTATTGGTGTTTAAGGTCACATACTTATGCACAATGGCTAATGGTGACCGTGACAGTTTTACGGGTGGAGGAAGCCGGAGTACCCGGAGAGAACCACCGAGCAACGACGAGCAGCTGTCAGCTCTCCAACATCGTAACTCTGAACTCTGCACCGCAGCACAGGCAGGGTTAGATTGGTTGAAGACATGCGCACCATCGACGTGTAGTACGCCCCAGTACACAGCGCCATCGTGCCCCCATGTAGGCAATCGGGGTGAAGTGTCTTGCCCAAGGACACAACGCGGTTGCCGCAGGTGGGATTCGAACCGAGGACCTCTCGGCTTGCAGCCTGCACCTCTACCAACTGAGCCACCGCGCCCCACTGAAGACAAGTAAAAGATGCCAGCTCCCATAAAGAATGAAGTTACCACTACAAATGAAGATTTAAAGAGGTCACAAACCAAGAAAGATGTTTCCACTCAAATCACAAATGAAGTTACTACTAAGAATAATGTTCAGAAGACTGAAGTTGCCACTATGGAACAGCTGGAGAAAGAGGAACCCAAATATGCCAGCCAGGAAATTAAAGCAACCAACAGAGCCAAGTTACCAGCAATCAATGAGAGAATGTGTTTTATTTAGAACCTAGCCATGCAATGGGAAGAAGCTCCAACCCACAAGAAGATGAAATGGTTAGCCCATGCGAGAACTACAAAGGCAAATGCCTTGAGAAATTGAATTTCATACTTGAATAAAAATAAAATGTTATATATACTGGTTGTTATTTATCTACTACCCCAACAGAAGTACCCGGATGTAGCATGAAGTTCCCGGATGTAAAGTTTCTACAACTGGGAACCTTCAACAATACAATACCAGGTACCCTCAAATACCCGTATGTGCCTGTGTGCTAGGGCATATTGTGTCACATTGTGCCTTTGCACATAAGCACATATAAGCACATATCGGCACATCCGGCATGTGCCTTTGTGCTAGGGCACATTGTGTCACATTGTGCATTTTCACATAAGCACATATGACAAAAAGAGATTCTCCAGTATGTATCATCGAATAAAACAATACCAGGTCATAGGTATCCTCAAATACCGTATGTGCCTATGTGCTAGGGCACATTGTGCCTTTTCACATAAGCAAATATAAGCACATATCGACCCATCCAGCATGTGCCTATGTGCTAGGGCTGTTATAGACCCCATATTATATTGAGATTGATATATCCTTAGTTGATAATTATATGAGATAGATATGTTTTATTTCTGCATTTTCTGACTGGTCTTACTCATTTGCACTGAGTGACCTTTGTTTACATCTTTGTTACACTAATATATTGTACATATAGTTGTAGATTGTTCAAGTAGGTCAGGGACCTTGTTTACTTGGATTGTGACAGAATCACCTGGAGACTGATAGAAACTGTTAGAAGTTTCATATTCTGGAACATTCTATCTGGTTACTGTATAAAGGTTTGTCAACAGAATTCAAAAACTCATCTTTAGAAAGCCATTTCAGAAAGACTCACTTGAGTTGTTTCCATAGGAATTTATTATTGTTTCAGAACAGTGCATTTGTTATAGAAGCAGTGCTTCTTTGTGAATTTGGAAGATTTATTCCAAAAGAGAAATTTGAAGAGAATCTATTCGTCTTTGAAAAGAGAATTTATACTTTCTGTGAAACAGAATCATATTATTTTGTGAAAAGCCATGATTCTACTGGATTATTTGGATATTACCTGTGTCGCCAATACTTCTTGGATTTTTACTCCATTTGAATTTTTCGGAGCATTTTAATATATTTTATTGGAGACTGCTGAAATTTCTAAGTGAACATTTTATTACAAATCTATGGGATACTGTTTCTGAAGAGACATTGTTGGATTTAATACTACCAGCTGGTAACTTTCTTCACAAGATTCTTCACCACTGGATTACTGGATTCTGTCAAACTGTATTTTGGACTAATTCAATAATTGATAAGTACCACTGTTTTTATTTTCTGTAAACCAATTAGTGTAAAAAATCTTTGTATCATTTTTTTTATTTTCTTTTGTTTAATTAAATTTCCGAATAGTTAAATTCATAGTTATTGTTGCTGATTCTCAGATTTCTTTCTGTTACCAATATCAATAATATTTCCATTCGGTAACAGAAATTGGGGGCTCGTCCGGGATTGAATATTAGATAACGAGAAAACTTTATTTGCATATTGCAATTATTATTTTGGCTCACTTTCAAAACATTTAAACTTTTTTTAGAAAATTTCAGTATTATTATTTATATAATCCGAGAACCAGCATTTCTGTTACCGTATGGAAATATTATTGATATTGGTAACAGAAAGAAATCTCAGAATCAGCAACAATAACTATGAATTTAACTATTCTGAAATTTAATTAAAAAAATTAAAATAAAAAAAAATGATACAAAGATCGTTCATACTAAGTGGTTTACAGAAAATAAAAACAGTGGTACTTATCAATTATTGAATTAGCCCAACATACAGTTTGACAGAATCCAGTAATCCAGTGGTGAAGAATCTTGTGAAGAAAGTTACCAGCTGGTAGTATTAAATCCAAGAATGTCTCCTCAGAAACAGTATCCCATAGATTTGTAATAAAATTTTCACTTAGAAATTTCAGTAGTCTCCAATAAAATATATTAAAATGCTCCGAAAAATTCAAATGGAGTAAAAATCCAAGAAGTATTGGCGACACAGGTAATATCCAAATAATCCAGTAGAATCATGGCTTTTCACAAAATAATATTATTCTGTTTCACAGAAGGTATAAATTCTCTTTTCCAAGACGAATAGATTCTCTTCAAAATTCTCTTTTGGAATCAATCTTCCAAATTCACAAAGAAGCACTGCTTCTATAACAAATGCACTGTTCTGAAACAATAATAATCTCCTATGGAAACAACTCAAGTGAGTCTTTCTGAAATGGCTTTCTCAAAATGAGTTTTTGAATTCTGTTGACAAACCTTTATATAGTAACCAGATAGAATGTTCCAGAAGATGAAAATTCTAACAGTTTCTATCAGTCTCCAGGTGATTCTGTCACAATCCAAGTAAACAAGGTCCCTGACCTACTTAAACAATCAACAGCTATATGCAAAATATATTAGTGTAACAAAGATGTAAACAAAGGTCACTCAGTGCAAATGAGTCAGACCAGTCAGAAAATGCAGAAATAAAACATATCTATCTCATATAATTATCAACTAAGGATATATCAATCTCAATATAATATGGGAGCTATAACAGCCCTAGCACATAGGCACATGCTGGATGTGTCGATATGTGCTTATATGTGCTTATGTGAAAAGGCACAATGTGCCCTAGCACATAGGCACATACGGTATGTGAGGATACCTATGACCTGGTATTGTTTTATTCGAAGATACCTACAGGAGAATCCCTTTTTGTCATATGTGCTTATGTGAAAATGCACAATGTGACACAATGTGCCCTAGCACAAAGGCACATGCCGGATGTGCCGATATGTGCTTATATGTGCTTATGTGAAAAGGCACAATGTGACACAATATGCCCTAGCACATAGGCACATACGGGTATTTGAGGATACCTGGTATTGTATTGTTGAAGGCTACCAGTTGTAGAAACTTTACATCCGGGTACTTCATGCTACATCCAGGTACTTCTGTTGGGGTAGGAGATAAATAATAACCAGTATATATAACATTTTATTTTTATTCAAGTATGCAATTCAATTTCTCAAGGCATTTGTCTTTGTAGTTCTCGCATGGGCTAACCGTTTCATTTTCTTGTGGGTTGGAGCTTCTTCCCATTGCATGGCTAGGTTCTTAATAAAACACATTCTCTCATTGATTGCTGGTAACTTGGCTTTGTTGGTTGCTTTAATTTCCTGGCTGGTATATTTGGGTTCCTCTTTCTCTAACTGTTCCATAGTGGCAACTTCAGTCTTCTGAACATTATTCTTAGTAGTAACTTCATTTGTGATTTGAGTGGAAACATCATTCTTGGTTTGTGTCCTCTTTAAATCTTCATTTGTAGTGGTAACTTCATTCTTTATGGGAGCCGGCATCTTTTACTTGTCTTCAGTGGAAACTTTGTTCTTAGTGGAAACTTCTTTCACAGTAGAAAACTTCAGGCTTCTTCGTAACTTCGTTCTTAGTGAAAACATCTTTCTTTTTTCTGTAGAAACTTCGTGTTGTTTCATAATTTGATTAATAACTGCTTTCTTGTTTGAATTGGAAGCATCAGTCAGTTCTTCTGTCTTTATTCTTTTGTTTACTGATCGGCCAGTATCCACACATCTTTGTTTCTTTCGACCAGCATCCATGTCTAGATTTTGTCTCTTGGCTGCATTTACCACACCATTCACTTGAGCCAGTTCTTGGGAAGTCAGCTTTAATTCAGAATCATTCTTGAAGATCTGTATATGTAAGTCATCTTTGAATCTGAGCACCGTTGTTGACACAGACATCTTCACTCTTCGACGTTCAAAACGGAAATGAATTTATTTTTATTCCAACACTTCTTTTATACTTTTTTCTAATCGTCGTCTTGGTCTTCTTCATCATCATCATCTACTCGGAACGAGTAGTTTGTCATAAGGTTGTCAAACAGAAATCTTCGCTTTTCTAAAGCATATTTCTGGGATTCTTCGAAGTCAAAATCCTCTTCTTCACGAAGACGCTTGGCAGTTTCTTGAATTTCCTTGTGAATTGAATCGTTGCAAAAATTTCTAATGTACACAAGGGTATTAATGTATTTCTCACTAATGGCTTCTCTGACATTCTTTTGAAGTGCTCTATATGCTGTTTCAACTGCATCTTCTCTATCCATTCCATCTTCTATATACTTGTTCATGAGGTTGTCAAAATCGTCTTGGTATTTGTCATAGGCACTTTGGACGATAGTTCCCATCATAGAAACGTCTTCTTCTTCCTCTTCGTCTTCCTCTTCGTCTTCTTCTTCATATTCCATATCTTCTGATAGTTCCGACGACTCATCGGTGTCCGAATCTCTTGAACAATTTTTTTGGTGCACAACTGGATTGCATTGTGTCCGCTCTCTTCGAAGGTCAGATTACAAATGAAAAGTTTCTTACGAGCACGACCCTTTTATAGGATATCGGCCAGAACATTGATGATGGGTTTCATTAACTTTCCTAAAGATCCTCCTCTCTGTATGATCCGTCTTCTTTTCCTAAAAGATAGTTCTATCTGTGGTAAGGCAATTCTCCAAGTCTGGTGTTTGTATGGAATCAGCTTAGCTCTCTCAGATTTGGTTATAGGCACGGCCCCCTTCAAGATGTTTGAGGCACAATCACATATACATTGTATCAAATCATCACTGGCCGTCTTGAGTATAGTCTTGGCTTCATAAATTTCCGCATCAGATAGGATTCGCAGTGCATCTAAATTTCTCTTTAATCTTGTAGTGTTGCTCGATTTTTCCGATTTCCTCATGGGACAGTAATCATCTTCATGTCTCTTACGTGTGAAGCTGCTGGAGAATTCTTTATCTCAATATCTGCAGCAGTGGACTTTCATGACTTCACTCTTTCGTGGTCGTAGAACAAATGAGTTTATTTCCACACCAACACTCCTTTTATACCCTTTTCAGAGCTAGGACTTCGTTGATAAGCGCCGAGAGAAAGCAACTCTTTCGTAATATACTTCTCTTTATATCGGTAGAAATTCCATCATCTGTTAACAGCTTCAATACATGTTCGTAGATTCGCAGGTCATCAACTTCAGCTAAATTCAGTGGTATCTTATCTTCGAGGATGTTGGTAGCACATTTACATAAACAAGTGATCAAATCTTCATCAGCAGTGCGTAGAACGGCATCGATGTCCTCTTTGTCAGCATCCCGTAAAAATTCTAAAAGGACTTTATTCTGGTCTGTCATTAAATCTCCAGCATCTCTCTCCTTGTCTATTCTTCTTGGACAGTTATGTTCTTCATGCCTCTTCCTATTGTATGGTTGGGCGAACAACTTAGTACAATATCTACAGTGGAGCCGACGATGGTCCTTTTCGTGTATTCGAGCATTATCCGATCTAGAAAATAATTTGGAACAGTATATGCAACGAATCGGTAACATGTCTTCACTCGACGACGGTCAGGACACAAATGAGTTTATTTTCGTACCAACACCCTTTTTATACCTTTCCCAACAGAAGTACCCTGATGTAGCATGAAGTACCCGGATGTAAAGTTTCTACAACTGGTATCCTCCAACTATACAATACCAGGTATCCTCAAATACCCGTATGTGCCTTTGTGCTAGAGCACATTGTGTCACCTTGTGCCTTTTCACATAAGCACATATGACAAAAAATAGGATTCTCCAGTAGGTATTCTCGAATAAAACAATACCAGGTCATAGGTATCCTCAAATACCGTATGTGCCTATGCGCTAGGGCACATTGTGTCACATTGTGCCTTTTCACTTAAGCACATATAAGCACATATCGACACATTCAGCATGTGCCTATGTGCTAGAACACATTGTGTCAGACTGTGCCTTTTCACATAAGCACATATGACAAAAAGGGGATGCCGAAGACCATATGTTTTTTCCAAAAAGGGTGCCGAAATTGGGGTGCCTAGGGATATGGCCATTGGATATAGAGGTGATGCGAATCGGATACGACTTCGTTGTAATAAGGGAGATAACTCTGCATACAGATTAAGGAAAATCAAGCAATCTGATTGGTTAGTTATAATCTATATAACTGATCTAGATAGATGAAACAACAAGAGTACTCGGAATAGGGTCAAAACTAACAAGAATAGACCAGAAAAAGCCAAATATAGTAACAATAAGCAAAGCTGTTCCAGTTAATATGCTCTTCTACGCTACTGTTGTATACTCCAGGACAAAGGAACATGGTCAGATAGACAAAACTATTGCATAGATAGATAGAAGCAGAGGATTCTGAAAGAATTCGAAATAGTAAAACTTGTCGGGTTGTTTGTGGTAATTCGTGATACTCCGATTCAATTCAACACACCCTCCGAACATACTCCTGTCTTGCTGTAGGCCTTTGGGTAACATAGCAACCACGTGCTACCATAGAAACCAAGATGGCGGCCTCCAGGATACAAAATGGACGACGGAAACACGTATCACCCTAGCTGCGTATGCGCACTAACACCACGTATCGCTATGGAGATGACGTCACAAGATGGCCGCTCACGCGGGTTACCATGACAACACAACATGGCGCCACTGGGTCACGTGACATGATGTCACTTCCGGGGTCCGGCACCGTGGTCCGGCAAATAAGAGATGAAACATACGAGACATACTACTATCATACAACTCCTTGACACTATCTGAATCTTCCCTGTTGATAGATTTCTGCCCACTTCCGACGCTACATGAACTCCTCGGAGCGACGTCAGGTTCAGCCATTTCTGAGCTAGTAAGGGATGGGCACCGGTATTATGGACTCTGTATACACTCTGTATACCCTGTGTGTTAGTGAGTAGAAAAACTAGATGGTGTCACTTGTGTGCAAAGCACACTATAGTGTATCTCCGCATTTGCATCCTTGACTTTGTATGAATGCTTGATACAAAGAAGAAATGTATTATATGACACACTAAAATCATATTGAGTGGCACAGGTGACACAGCTTCGTGCGCACCTACAGACTCCACTGCAACATTTGGGCATGGTTTTAGCGTTTCGAATTACATACATGTACCCTGGGAGCCTTTCGCCGGAAACGGTCTAAGAAAACATGAAAGTGGCAACGGTGGCACCCCAAAAATCCGAAACCTTCGTGCACATCTACAGACCCTACTGCAACTTTTGAGCATAGATTTAGCATTTCAAATTACATACTCTGGGAGCTTTTCGCCGGAAATGATCTAAGAAAACACGAAAGAAAAACGGTGGCACCGCCAGGTGGCATCTGAAAAATCTGAAACCTTTGTACGCATCTACAGACCTTACTGCAACATTTGAGCATGTGTCAAGCATTTCGAATTACTTACCCTAGGAGACTTTCGCTGGAAACAGTCTAAGAAAACACAAAAGTGGCAACGGTGACACAGCCACTTAGCACCCAAAAAATCCAAAACCTTCCTACGCATTTACAGACTCTACTGCAAAATCTCAGCATGGTTTTAGCGTTTCGAATTACATACTCTAGGAGACTTTCGCCGGAAACGGTCTAAGAAAACACGAAAGTGGCAATGGTGGCACAGCCACGTGGCACCTGAACAATCCGAAATCTTTGTGCACATCTACAGACCCTACTGCAACATTTGAGCATGGTTTTACCATTTTGAAATACATACTGTAGGAGCCTTTCGCCGGAAATGGTCTAAGAGAACATGAAAGAGGCAACGGTAGCACAGCCACGTGGCACCCCAAAAATCCAAAACCTTCGTGCGCACCTACAGACCCTACTGCAACATTTGAGCATGGTTTTAGGATTTCGAATTACATACCCTAGGAGCCTTTCACCGGAAACGGTCTAAGAAAATGTGAAAGTGGCAACAGCATAGCCACTAGGCAGCTGAAAAATCTGAAACCTTCGTGCACATCTACAGACCCCACTGAAACATTTGAGCATGGTTTTAGTGTTTCGAATTACATACCCTACGAGCCTTTCGCCGGAAACGGTCTAAGAAAACACAAAAGTGGCAACGGTGGCACAGCCACGTGGCACCTGAAAACTCCGAAACCTTCGTGCGCATCTACAGACCCCACTGCAACATTTAAGCATGGTTTTAGCGTTTCTAATTACATACCCTAGGAGCCTTTCGCCGGAAACGGTCCAAGAAAACACAAAAGTGGCAATGGTGGCACAGCCACGTGGCACCTGAAAAATCCGAAACCTTTGTGCACATCTACAGACCCTACTGCAACATTTGAGCATGGTTTTAGCATTTCGAATTACATACCCTTGCAGCCTTTCGCCGGAAACGGCCTAAGAAAACACGAAAGTGGCAATGGTGTCGCAGCCAGGTGGCAGCTGAAAAATCCGAAATCTCCGAGCGCATCTACAGACCCCACTGCAACATTTGAGCATGGTTTTAGCATTTCGAATTACATACCCCAGGAGCCTTTCGCCGGAAACGGTCTAAGAAAACACAAAAGTGGCAACGGTGGCACAGCCACATGGCACCTGAAAAATCCAAAACCTTCGTGCGCATCTACAGACCCCACTGCAACATTTGAGCATGGTTTTAGCGTTTCGAATTACATACCCTAGGAGCCTTTCGTCGGAAACGGTCTAAGAAAACACAAAAGTGGCAACGGTGGCACAGCCACGTGGCACCTGAAAAACCGAAACCTTCGTGTGCATCTACAGACCCTACTGCAACATCTGAGCGTGCTTTTAGCATTTCGAATTACATACCCTAGGAGCCTTTCGCCGGAAACGGTCTAAGAAAACACGAAAGTGGCAATGGTGGCGCAGCCACATGGCAGCTGAAAAATCTGAAACCTTCGTGGGCATCTACTGACTCCAATGCAACATTTGAGAATGGTTTTAGCGTTTCGAATTACATACCCTAGGAGCCTTTCGCCGGAAACGGTCTAAGAAAACACAAAAGTGGCAACGGTGGCACAGCCACGTGGTACCTGAAAAATCGGAAACCTTCGTGCGCATCTACAGACCCCACTACAACATTTGAGCATGGTTTTAGTGTTTCGAATTACATACCCTAGGAGCCTTTCGACGGAAACGGTCCAAGAAAACACGAAAGTGGCAATGGTGGCGCAGCCACATGGCAGCTGAAAAATCCAAAACCTTCGTGCGCATCTACAGACCCCACTGCAACATTTGAGCATGGTTTTAGCATTTCGAATTACATACCCTAGGAGCCTTTCGCCGGAAACGGTCTAAGAAAACACAAAAGTGGCAACGGTGGCACAGCCACGTGGCACCTGAAAAATCCGAAACCTTTGTGCGCATCTACAGACCCTACTGCAACATTTGAGCATGGTTTTAGCATTTCGAATTACATACCCTAGGAGCCTTTTGCCGCAAACGGGCTAAGAAAACACAAAAGTGGCAATGGTGGCACAGCCACGTGGCACCTGAAAAATCGGAAACCTTTGTGTACATCTACAGACCCTACTGCAACATTTGAGCATGGTTTTAGCGTTTCGAATTACATACCCTAGGAGCCTTTCGCCGGAAACGGTCCAAGAAAACACGAAAGTGGCAATGGAGGCGCAGCCAGGTGGCAGCTGAAAAATCCGAAACCTTCGTGCACATCTACAGACCCCACTGCAACATTTGAGCATGGTTTTAGCGTTTCGAATTACATACCCTAGGCGCCTATCGCCGGTAACGGTCTAAGAAAACACAAAAGTGGCAACGGTGGCACAGCCACGTGGAACCTGAAAAATCCAAAACCTTCGTGCGCATCTACAGACCCCACTGCAACATTTGAGCATGGTTTTAGCGTTTCGAATTACATACCCTAGGAGCCTTTCGCCGGAAACGGTCCAAGAAAACACGAAAGTGGCAATGGTGGCGCAGCCAGGTGGCAGCTGAAAAATCCGAAACCTTCGTGCACATCTACAGACCCCACTGCAACATTTGAGCATGGTTTTAGCGTTTCGAATTACATACCCTAGGAGCCTATCGCCGGTAACGGTCTAAGAAAACACAAAAGTGGCAACGGTGGCACAGCCACGTGGCACCTGAAAAATCCGAAACCTTCGTGCGCATCTACAGACCCCACTGCAACATTTGAGCATGGTTTTAGCGTTTCGAATTACATACCCTAGGAGCCTTTCGCCGGAAACGGTCTAAGAAAACACAAAAGTGGCAATGGTGGCACAGCCACGTGGCACCTGAAAAATCTGCAACCTTCGTGCACATCTACAGACCCTACTGCAACATTTGAGCATGGTTTTAGCGTTTCGAATTACATACCCTAGGAGCCTTTTGCCAGAAACGGTCTAAGAAAACACGAAAGTGGCTACGGTGGCACAGCCTCGTGGCGCCCGAAAAATCCGAAACCTTCTTGCGCATCTATAGACCCTACTGCAACATCTGAGCATGGATTTAGCATTTCGAATTACATATCCTACGAGCCTTTTGCCGGAAACGGTCTAAGAAAACACAAAAGTGGCTACGGTGGCACAGCCACGTGGCACCCGAAAAATCCGAAACCTTCCTACATATCTACAGATCATTTAGCAACACCCTAGTGTAATTTTAGAACTCCGAATTACATAGGTTGGAACTATTCAGCAAAAAAGTGAAAAAATAACGCATTTTTTAAGTGGCTCCACAGAAGCCACCTGGTGGCACAAAAATTTAAAAGTTGTATTTTTGGGTTGCACAGACCCTATCGAACAACTGTAGAAAGTTACAGCGTTTCGAATTACAAAACCGGACGTACGGAAGTACGGACGTACGGACGTACAGACGTACGGACGTACGGACGGAGATCATGACAATATCCAAGCATTTTTTAAAATGCGGGAATAAAAATGGATTCACACAAATCCATGTCCTCACGTTCGCAAACGTTGGAATGCTGGTTTCGGAAAATTGATCGAAATTTGCTCTTACACCATCAGTATAAATGCTATAAAACAAATTCCTCGAAGCGGATTTTTGCGGGTTTTAGATATGTTCTTCGGGAGACATTTCTCTTCAAAATGACACAAAAATCAGCTTGTCCCAATTTTTTTCCGGGTACGACCACTTTACTTGGTTCAACGCCTGCACTAGTAGAACTGTTGTACAAAAGACGTGACCAAACAGTCAGCGAACCAAATCACAAAGTCCACCAAACCGCGCGAAGGTCATGCTACACCAGAAAACAAACGTTCAAGTACCGGGCAACTTTCAGAAAAAACAAAGACTGCTACTTCAACTCACACATTGGACCAAACGAAGACTGAAATTCAAAATGTAGATCAAATGGATAGTGGAGCTCACGAGATGGGCCATTCGCCCCCAACGAAGTCGAGCTTCCGGTGTCAAAGACCAAGCAGCTTGCTATTAAAAACCGAACAAATAAAACGGGAGGGCACACGCCGAAAGAAACACATTCAGCAGTCAAAGAAAACAGTAAAGTTAAAGATGTTTCAAAACCACCTAAAACCAAGACGCCGCCAATCATCAGACGGTTATCCACCATTTCGGGAAGAAAGGATCGAAGATCAACGAAATACGCACCGTTCAAAGATGTCTTTGGCGATAACGCTTTCCTGGACGATTGAGTTTGTACAAGTTGAAGTTTTTATGTTTTAATATGCATAATGTAACTGGCAGTGATGAAACGAAAGGAATTGGATATAATGTATTCTTATGTTATTTGTTAACTAGTCTACCCAACATCCACCACTGGTCCCCAAACACTGGTCCCCCAAGTCTTGGTCCCCACTAGTCCCCAAACCCTCGTCCCCACTAGTCCCCAAAATATGATCTTTGCTAGTCCCAAAATTTTCATATGTGTGCATGTGCTGCATGTTTTGTGAGCACATTTTGCATGTGCTCATGTTCTATTCACACATTGTATACAATCACATCTCATTGTAGCAGTGATGAATTGAGCAGCGGTGATGACGGCGGTTGCACTGGCCGTGAGTGTAAACGGCAACATCGTTGGTAACAAAAGCTTTAGTACTGAGTTAAGACGGTGGTTAAACAATATTTCTGACACAGGTCCCCAAGCATTAGTCACCACTAGTCCCCTCACCCTGATCCCCCACTAGTCCCCAAAGCGCA
The DNA here is from genome assembly GCA_031216915.1 of Pictodentalium vernedei. NCBI lineage: Eukaryota > Metazoa > Mollusca > Scaphopoda > Dentaliida > Dentaliidae > Pictodentalium > Pictodentalium vernedei. Next base: position 34,436,662 of record CM062289.1, read on the forward strand.
TATCAAGTCATAGAGACGTTGGCCACAGTTGTTGTCCACTGTACATTCCGACATAACGTTATTCTGGTCAGGGGTGTCGGGCATCTTGTATGGAGGGGGGGGGGGGGATGATATGGTAATGGTGGTATATATCGATGCTGGTATACTATTAGCCCTTGGGCCTTCATAATATACTATGACTGGCAAGGTAGTATAGAATGCCCGACCAGGCAGTATTGTTCTTAGTTGTTTAGAGTGGCAGTACAGGATGAATGGTCTGTTGTCTATTACGCCTTAGTACTATTAACCTATCGAATCCTTTGTATTATCTTATGGCTGGTATTGGTAGTTCGTAATGCTAGGTGAGGAGGTATAAAAATCGTTTGTTAAGAACGGGGACATAGGATGCACGGTATATATCCCAGTATGTCCCCTGCTAGTCCTCGGTATTATCCAACCGATTGCTTTGTATTTTTATGACTGGTATAGGTAGTACGCTATAGCAGGTGAAGCGGTATCGTGGGATGGGGTGGGGTGGGGGTAATGCCTGGTGGTATAGAACGGCAGTATAGTATGGGCGATACATACCTCTGTGCACCCCCCCCCCCCCCCCGAAAGCCATTGGTACTACTAATTGACTTAATGCTTTGTGTCATCCCATGACTGGTATAGGCAATATGTAATGCAGGGCCAGGCGGTTTTGTGGGGTGGGGTGGAGGTAATACCTGATGTGGTAGTATAGAATGTACGCCTTGTACCCCTACATATCCCATGCTAGGCCTTAGTACTATTAATCCGCCTAATGCTAGATGTCATCCTATGACTGGTATAGGTGGTATGTAATGCTAGGTCAAGCGGTATTATGGGTAGGGGTAATGCCTGGTAGTTTAGAAGGGTAGTATAGAATGGACGGTATATACTCCTGTATGTCCCCTGTTAGTGATTGTTACTATTAACCAACCGATTGCTTGGTTTTATTGCATGGCTGGTATGGGTAGTACTCTGGTAGATCAAGTAGTATTATGGGGTTGGGGTAATGCTTGGTAGTTTATAACGGTATAGCATAGGCAGTATATACCCCTGTAGGTCTCTTGTTAGCCCTTGGTACTACTAATCCACCAGTTGCTTCATATTATCAAGCGGTATTGTGGGGTGGGATTAATGCCTGGTAGTACAGAACGGCAGCAGAGTATGGTTGGTATATGCCCCTGTAGGTCCCGTCTTAACCATTGATGGGGTTAACCGACCGAATACTTTGTATCATCATATTACTGGTAAGGTGGTACGTAATGTCAGTAGTTCCAACCCCATTCCAAGTACTCTTGTTCTTGTTTCATTTATCCAAATCATCCAATTAGCTCACTTTACAGAAGCTGATTAACCAATCATATTGCTTCATTTCCCGTAATTTATACCTATCCATACAAAGTTATATCCCCTGTGTATAACAAAAGCTTATATCATTACTAGACCCATGAATCTATTGAGTAGTTACTTATACTGCTCGAACGACTCGAATCTTATTGAGCAAATGAGCTATCGAGCAATTGCTCGTTCGATTGACTCGCACATACGACTCTTAGCATCATTTCGGTATTTCGGTATCTGGGGATACCTATGGCCTGGTATTGCATTATTTGAGGATACATTTCGAGGATACCTTTCATAGGATACTTATCTGAGGATACTAATACCTGTTTGGCCTAGCCTTCTTGCCACCACAAGATAACTATTCTAAATTTCCCTTTTAAGCTATCGAGCAGTTACTGAAAAGTCATTGCTCAAACAACCCGAAGCCCATCCAGCAAATGAGCTTTAGAGCAATTGCTCGATCGATTAACTCCACATACTGCTGGAATGACTCGAAGTTTTCCAAAAAGGTATTCCATGGAACGTGGGTAGCTGTAGAATCCCTTTTTGGTCGGATAGGCACATGTGACCAAAAAGGGATTCTACAGAGACGCACATTCCATGGAATCCCTTTTTGGAAAAACGTCTGAAATGAGGCCAAGAGTCGTATATGCGAGTCACTCGAGCGAGCAATTGCTCGATGAGATTCGAGTCGTTCGAGCAAACTAAGACAGTTAGCAAGCCTGCAGTAGTGCTACATGTCAGTAGTAATGCTGAAAGGATAGTAAAAGACTATAGTATTAGGAGACAGCATAGACAGACAGCATAGGACATGCTGGAAGCCAATGGTAAGACTACCCGTATACGAGCTGTATGCAAGTTGTTTTGAAACTTGGAAAGCCACTTATAGAATCACACTTGAGGAATCATTTTGGGGGAAATGTCGGGGCTATAAAATCCCTTTTTGGTCGTATGAGGCCACGAGCAATATGTGCGAGTCACTCGTTCGAGCAACTACTTGATAGCACATTTGCTCGATGGACTTCGAGTCGTTCGAGAAGAATGTGGAGTCACTCGATCGAGCAATTGCTCTAAAGCTCATTTGCTCGATGGGCTTCCAGTCGTTCGAGCAATGCTCGATTGATTATAAGGGGAATTTGGAATAGGTATGTCTTAGGGTGGCCAAGAAGGCTGGACCAAACAGGTAATAATATTCTCACATAAGTATCCTATAAAAGGTATGCTCGAAGGGTACCCTCAAATAATACAATACCAGGCCATAGGTATCCTCAAATACCGAAATGAGTCGTATGTGCGAGTCACTCGAACGAGCAATTGCTAGATAGCTCATTTGCTCGATGGGATTCGAGTCGTTCGAGCATTATCAGAAACTATTCGGTAGACTCATGGATTCAGTAATGATATAAGCTTTTATTATACACTAGAGAGACAACTTTGTATGGATATGTATAAATTGGGAGAAATGAAGCAATATCATTGGCTCATCAGCTTCCGTAAAGTGAACTGATTAGATGATCTGGATAAATGAAACAAGAACAAGTGTACTTGGAATGGGTTGGAACTACTGACATTACGTACCACCTTATCAATAATACGACGATACAGAGTATTTGGTAGGTTAATACCATTCATTAATGGTTAAGATGTGACCTACAGGGGCATATACCAACCATTCTCTGCAACCGTTCTGTACTACCAGGCATTAAACCCACCCCCACAATACCGCTTGATAATATGAAGCATCTGGTGGATTAGTAGTACCAAGGGCTAACAATGGTATATACAGCCTATGCTATACTGCCGTTACGTACTACCAAGCGGTACCCCTACCCCATAATACCACTTGACCTACCATGACGTACTACCGATACCAGTCATATAATAAAACAAACCAATCGGTTAGTTAATAGTACCAGGCACTAACAGGGGGCCTAGATGTGTATATACCGCCCAGACTTTACTACCTTTCTAAACTACCAGGCATTACCCCTACCCACAATACCCCTTATGCCTATGACTCGTCCCTTATTACCGGACATTTGCCGGTGCAGCTAGTGTTAAATTCCATAGGAACCGGACTTTTTATAGTACGTATGAATCATCCCTTATTACCCGGACTTTTGCCGGTGCAGCTAGTGTTATATTCCCATAGGAATCGGACTTTTAGCGGTGCAACTTTTGCCGGTGCAAAAGTACGGCTCCACCCAGCTAGGGGCTTACAGGTGTATATACTGCCCATTCTATACCACCTTTCTAAAATGCCAGGCATTACCCCCACCCGTAATACCGTTTGACCTAGCACTGCATACCACCCATACCAGTCATAGGATGACATCGAGCATTAGGTGGATTAATAGTACTAATGGCTAACATGGGATCTGTAGGGGTACAAAGCGTACATCCTATACTTCCACATTAGGCGACCATGCATTACCTCCACCCCCACCCTCACAAAACCGTTTGGCCCAGCATTACATATTACCTATACCAGTCATTGGATGACACAAAGCTTTAAGTCGATTAATAGTACTAAAGGCTTTCGGGGGGGGGGGGGGGAGGCACAGAGGTATATATCGCCAATACTATACTGCCGTTCTATACTACCAGGCATTACCCCACCCCATCCCACAATACCACTTGACCTGCCCTAATTTACTACCTAAACCAGTCATAATAATACAAAGCAATCGGTGGATTAATAAAACCGAGAACTAACAGGGGACCTGCAGGGATATATACCGTGAATCCTATGCTCCCGTTCTAAGCAAACGGTTAAAATACCGCCTGACCTAGTATTACGAACTACCAATACCATCCATAAGATAATACAAAGGATTCGGTAGGTTAATAGGACTAAGGCGTAATAGACCAACAGACCATTCATCCTATACTGCCAATCTAAACAACTAAGTATAACACTGCCTGGCCGGGCATTCTATACTACCTTGCCAGCCATAGGATATTATGAAGGCCCAAGGGCTAACAGTATACCAGCATGGATATATATACCGCCACTAACATATCACCACCCCTCCCCTCCTCGTCATACAAGAATCCCGACATCCCCTGATCCAAATAACGTTATGTCGGAATGCACAGTGGACAAAAACTGTGGTCAACGTCTCTTTGACGTCGCGTGCGCATCATGACGCCACGACATAAATAGCAACGTCAACTGTTTCGCGGGGAAAGCTTTCAAGAGAAATCTCACCCTTCACCATCATTTTTTTAGCACATACCCATACTATATACCCATTGCCCCATGCGTACGTATATCACTATACATACCATAGCATACTATACAGCTATACATGCAGTAGCTACCCCATTTGCCTGATCTAGCTGTGAGGAGCCGCGGTAAGCTGCACCGGTAAAGGTCCGGTTCCTATGGGAATTTGACACTAGCTGCACCGGAAAAAGTCCAGGTAATAAGGGACGATTCATACGTGCTATAAAAAGTCTGGTTCCTATGGAATTTATCACTAGCTGCACCGGTCAAAGTCCGGGTAATAAGAGACGATTCATACGTGCTATATTACTTATAAAGTTTATCTCAATTTGAAAGTCAAGCAGAATTTTGTCATGGCCCGTCGACGGTCCGTTTGTCCGTCTGCACGTTAACACGTCCCAGGTTGCAGGTCTTCTTTATGTGTCGATTTTACGAAAATTCTCTGGTACTCTTGTTATGACCGTGTGACGAGAACGAGTGTTTTGGGGTTGATTCGAAATGGTTGACCACCATACAGATTATGTCACAGTACCATAGCATAACAAATTTACCATGGTACCTTGGACGTACCAGGGTATAATATGGTACGCCATGATATTATTTATTTATTTATTTATTTATTTATTTATTTATTTATTTATTTATTTATTTATTTATTTATTTATTGTTATTTAAAGTCACATTTCTCCACAATGGCTAATCATGACCACATATCATGGAATACGGTGGTACACCGCGATATAGTATAATCCATTGTTTTATTCTCAAGGACATGGCGAGATCAAAGAAAACTCTTGTGGAGATACAGGCACTATTATCTTGGTACTCACAACATGGGACGACACCCCCCCCCCCCCCCCCGCTCTGTCACACACACAAGTTTGAGGCTCACTCTCTGTTTCTCCGTCTGTCTGTCTTTCTGTCTCTCTGCCCCCCCCCCCCCCCCTCTCTCTCCTTGTCTGCACAACGTTGACGAGTCAGTTGCTGTGAACATATAAAATCGCGAAAAAACACGCAATCGTCGTAGAACCAAATCCATAGTCTGGTTCTTCGACTGGACTTGGTTGAAGTTCGTTTATTCCGCCACTTACTTCGGACGGAGAATGGATTATTCATTTTTTTTATTAATTTATTGGTGTTTAAGGTCACATATTTCTGCACATTGGCTAACCACGACCACATATCATGGATTACTGTGCTACACTGCGGTATAGTACCGTACAATATCATCGTTTGGTATTATTGGGGCGGGTGGGGGAGGGAGGGGTCCCTAATCCATTGTTATATCCTCGAAGACATGGCGAGAACAATGAAAAATCTCCACACACACAAGTTTCAGGTGTTTTCTCTGTCTCTCTGTCTCCGTCTCTGTCTCTCTCTTGCTTTAACCCTCTGCACACTGATGTTGAAATATCAAAATTTCAAGCTGCAACTTTTCCCCACAATGCAACTTGATATTTAATCAGTTCAATTTTGTTTGACAGAGCTCATTGAGCGCTGTCAAACAAGATTGAATTGGTTAAAGTTATACTTGCATTATGGGAAAAATTTGTTGCTTGAAATTTAATTATTTTGACATCAGAGTGCAAAGGCTTAATAAATCATTACAATATGTACGACAAGTGGGTATAAGAAGAGGCCAGCACGAGTTCCAGAATCTGGCTTAAAAACCTTAGATGCACACATATACATTCTGGGTGACAAGACTCCGGGTAGGTATTCTCAGTCGGGTATTCTTTCGGGCGGGGGGGGGGGGGGAGTTGGAGAGGCTATTTCGGTTTGAAATTTTCAGTGCAATTTTCGGTGGATAATATACTTGGGGATATTCTCTCGGGAGAAGGGTACTGTGCGGATAAAGGGTGGGGGGGGGGGTGTACTATCCGAGGGTTCAGCTTTGGAGGTGGGGTGGGGTGAGGGCACGACTTTGTATATATATATATGGCATCATTGCACTACACGATTGGGCACAATACAGACCATGTCATAGTTCCATGGTGTAACAAACTTTACCATGGTATATCTGGAACGTAAAGTGACATATTACGATACGCCATGATACCGTTGATGACCGTGGCACACCGTCGTTTTCTATCACGCAATAACATGATTCAGTGCTATGGTACACCATAGTTTAGTATAATAAATCTTCGGTTCATCATGCTTTTACTTTGGGTACCATGATGTTTAATCTATAGCCGTTGTATATTACGGTATAACACGACTGGTTGAAATTCACTGACTTACTTGCAAGATCAGTGTCTGGAATACTTTTTTGCGAAATAACGCAAAGTTATTGCGAAATAACGCAAAGTTATTGCGAAATAACGCAATAACTTTTGCGAAATAACGCAATAACTTTTGCGAAATAACGCAAAAGTTATTGCGAAATAACGCAAAGTTATTGCGAAATAACGCAATACTTTTGCGAAATAACGCAATACTTTTGCGAAATAACGCAATACTTTTGCGAAATAACGCAATAACTTTTGCGAAATAACGCAATACTTTTGCGAAATAACGCAAAGTTATTGCGAAATAACGCAAAGTTATTGCGAAATAACGCAATACTTTTGCGAAATAACGCAATACTTTTGCGAAATAACGCAAAGTTATTGCGAAATAACGCAATACTTTTGCGAAATAATGCAATACTTTTGCGAAATAACGCAAACATTATTGCGTTATTTCGCAAAAGTATTGCGATATTTCGCAATAACTTTGCGTTATTTCGCAAAAGTATTGCGTTATTTCGCAAAAGTTATTGCGTTATTTCGCAAAATTATTGCGTTATTTCGCAAAATTATTGCGTTATTTCGCAAAATTATTGCGTTATTTCGCAAAAGTATTGCGTTATTTCGCAATAACTTTGCGTTATTTCGCAAAAGTATTGCGTTATTTCGCAAAAGTTATTGCGTTATTTCGCAAAGTTATTGCGTTATTTCGCAAAAAAAAATATTCCAGACCCCATCTTGTACCGATCTTGTAGTCAGTCAGTGAATTTCAACCAGTGGTGTTATACCTTAAAATACAACGGCTATACATTAAACATCATGGTATCCAAAGTAAAAGCATGATAAAGCGAAGTGTATAATACTAAACTATGGTGTACCTAATAGTACTAAATCATGTTATTGCATGGTACTATACGACGGTGTGCCACGGTAATCCATGGTGCCATGGCGTATCGTAATACGCCACTGTATGTTCCAGGTATACCATGGTAAAGTTTGTTTACTCCAACATGATCTGTATGGTGGTAAATCATGTAGCGCAGTGGTGCTGTACATATGTATACAAGATGGTGCCCCCCACCCCACCCCACCTCCAAAGTATAACCCCCAGATAGCGGCTCTCTTCCTTCCAGAGAGTCCCCCGCGCAGTACCCGCCCCCAAGAGAATACCCCCTAGTATATTGTCCTTCGGGAATTTCACAGGAAATTTCAACCCGAAATATACCCCCCCCCCCTCCACTCCCCGCGAGCAAATTGCCGTACATATTGTAATGATTTATAAAAGCAATTACGCCCATCCACCCAGGCACCCACATCACGTAAGTAATAGATACGCGCGAATTATGTTGTGTCCATGGTATTGGAAATGTAATATCACGAAGAAACAACATATATACTGTGTCCATAGCGTGTAAAAGGTTACAAAAACACTAAACGGCAAATTAAATTCCAATTGGGGGCGCGGTGGCTCAGTTGTTAGAGGTGCAAGCTGCAAGCCGAGTGGTCCTCGGTTCGAATCCCACCTGCGGCAACCGCGTTGTGTCCATGGGCAAGACACTTCACCCCGATTGCCTACATGGGGGCACGATGACGCTGTGTACTGAGGAGTACTGCACGTCGATGGTGCGCATGTCTTCAACCAATCTAACCCTGCCTGTGCTGCGGTGCAGAGTTGCGATGTTGGAGAGCTGACAGCTGCTCGGTGGTTCTCGTCGGGTACTCCGGCTTCCTTCACCCATAAAACTGTCACCGACATTGAAGCTGTCTCGAAACAATGCGATTCGATTTCTTCAGACAGAGAGAGAGAGAGAGAGACGAAACAGACGTGATAACGTGGTCGCTTTGGTTTCCCAACAACCAAGGAACTGAGTTGGTGGTCATCAAATCATCACGATGGAACTGTTGCGGATTCCGCACTCGCCGCTTAAAAGCGAAAGTGTCGGTCCGACAGTTTCAATATACAGCGCCAAGACATTGTGAAACACGAAGTAAGCGGTGGTATAAACGAACCTCAACCAAGTCCTGTCGAACAACCAGACTATGAATTTGGTTCAACAACGATTGCGTGTTCTGAATTTATAGGTTCACAGCAACTGACTCGTCAGCGTTGTGCAGACCAGGAGTGAGAGGGAGAGAAAGATAGGGGAGAGAGAGAGAGAGAGAGAGAGGGAGAGAGAGAGAGAGAGAGAGAGAGAGACAGACAGACAGACAGACAGACAGACAGACAGACAGACAGACAGGCAGGCAGGCAGGCAGGCAGGCAGGCAGGCAGGCAGGCAGGCAGGTAGGCAGGCAGGCAGGCAGACAGACAGACAGACAGACAGAAATAAATAAATAATTTATGATATTATACCATGGTACGTCCAAGGTACCATGGTAAAGTTTGTTATACTATGGTACTGTGAAATAATCTGTATGGTGGTCAACCATTTAGAATCAAACTCAAAACACTCGTTCTCGTCGCACGGTCATAACAAGAGTACATGAGAACTTTCGTAAAAATCGACCCTTAAAGACGACCTGCAGCCTGGGACGTGTTAACGTGCAGACGGACAAACGGACCGTCAACGGGCCGTGGCAAAATTCTGCCATGGCCTGCGCGATATAGTACCATACAATATCATCGTTTAGTATTCTTGGGCGTGGGGGGGGGGGGGGTCCCTAATCCAGTGTTTTATTCTCGAAGACACGGCGAGAACAAAGAAAAACCTCCACACACACAAGTTTCAGGATTTGTTCTCTCTCTCTCTCTCTCTCTCTCTCTTTCTCTCTCTCTCTCTCTCTCTCTCTCTCTCTCTCTCTCTCTCTCTCTCTCCTTGTCTGAAGAAACTCAACCGCGTTGTTTCGAAACAGTTTCAATATTGGTGGTGATAATCGGAATTTAATTTGCTGTTATGTGTTTTTTGTAACCTTTTACACGCTATGAACGCAGTATATATGTTGTTTTTCTGTGGTATTATATGCCCGATAGTATGGACACAACATAATTCGCGCGTATCTCTTACGTGATATGGGTGGATGGGCGTAATTGCTTTAATAAATCATTACAATATGTACGGCAAGTAGGTTATAAAAACAGGCCAGCACGAGTTCCAGTATTTGGCTTAAAAACCTTAAATACATACATATACATTCTGGGTGACAAGTCTCCGGGTAGGTACTCTCAGGGTGGATATTCTCTCGTGCGGGGGGGGGGGGGGGGGGGGGGTATTTCGGTTTGAAATTTCCAGAGGAATTTTCGGTGGATAATATACTTGGGGGTATTCTCTTGAGAGAAGAGTACTGTCAGGAGAACTCTCTCGGATAAATGGGGGGGGGGGGGGGATAATATCAGGGGGCTGTGCTTTGGAGGTGGGGTGGGGTTGAGGGCACGACTTTGTATACATATATATGGCACCATTGCACTACACGATTTACCACCATACAGATCATGTTATAGTACCATGGTGTAACAAACTTTACCGTGGTATATCTGGAACGTACACTGACATGTTACGATACGCCATGATACCGTTGATTACCGTGGCACATCGAATTTTCGGTGGATAATATACGTGGGGGTATTCTCTCGAGGGAAGAGTACTGTGCGGAGAAGAACTCTCTCGGATAAAGGGAGGGGGTATACTATCAGGGGGTTGTGCTTTGGAGGTGGGGTGGGGTGGGGGCACGACTTTGTATACAAATATATGGCACCATTGCACTACACGATTTACCACCATACAGATCATGTTATAGTACCATGGTGTAACAAACTTTACCATGGTATATCTGGAACGTACACTGACATATTACGATACGCCAGGGGAGCGCGGTGGCTCAGTAGGTAGAGGTGCAGGCTGCAAGCCGAGAGGTCCTCGGTTCGAATCCCACCTGCGGCAACCGCGTTGTGTCCTTGGGCAAGACACTTCATCTTCATTGCCCGCGTGGGGCACGATGACGCCGTGTACTAAGGCCCACTGCATGTTGATGGTACGCATGTCTTCAACCAATCTAACCCTGCCTGTGCTGCAGTGCGGAGTTACGATGTTGGGGAGCTGGCAGCTGCTCGTCGTTGCTCGGTTTTTCTCTCCGGGTACTCCGGCTTCCTCCACCCGTAAAACTGTCACGGTCCTGATTAGCCATTGTGCATAAATATGTGACCTTAAACATCAATAAATAAATAAATAAATAAATAAATAAATAAATAAATATAAATAAATAATTACGATACGTCATGATACCGTTGATTACCGTGGCATACCGTCGTATACTATCACGCAATAACATGATTTAGTACTATGGTACACCATAGTTTAGTATAATAAAACTTCGGTTCACCATGCTTTTACTTTGAGTACCATGATGTTTAATGTATAGCCGTTGTATATTACGGTATAACAACACTGCTTGAAATTCGCTGAAATTCGCTGACTTACTACAAGATCTGTGTCTGGAATACTTTTTTGCGAAATAACGCGAAGTTATTGCGAAATAACGCAAAAGTTTTGCGAAATAACGCAATAGTTTTGCGAAATAACGCAAAAGTTATTGCGAAATAACGCAATAGTTTTGCGAAATAACGCAAAAGTTTTGCGAAATAACGCAATAGTTTTGCGAAATAACGCAATACTTTTGCGAAATAACGCAAAGGTTATTGCGAAATAATGCAATACTTTTGCGAAATAACGCAAAGGTTATTGCGAAATAACGCAATACTTTTGCGAAATAACGCAATACTTTTGCGAAATAACGCAAAGGTTATTGCGAAATAACGCAATACTTTTGCGAAATAACGCAATAGTTTGCGAAATAACGCAATACTTTTGCGAAATAACGCAATACTTTTGCGAAATAACGCAATACTTTTGCGAAATAACGCAAAAATTATTGCGAAATAACGCAACAGTTATTGCGAAATAACGCAATACTTTTGCGAAATAACGCAATACTTTTGCGTAATAACGCAAAGATTTGCGAAATTACGCAAAAGTTTTGCGAAATAACGCAAACATTCCCCGTTTAAAAAAAAGTTACTTTTCGCATTTGACCGTAATGGGCTTCCGTAGATAACAACTAGAATAACCTCTTATATTATATATGTGGAGAGAAAATGAAACCATTATTATTTTAACAAATCCATATCTACCCGTTCGTCGAAACTTGTAAACCTACTTCTACACGTTGAATAAAAACGTGTACGTGTGGAAGTAAGCGAACTTTATGATGTTGTCGACAAGATTTTCGTCTACCCGTACACGTACACGTAATGACTTTTCCCGACCAAAACGAATTATTTCGTGATTAATGCCAGTGTTGACATGACTTTGTCACAACAAAATTAAACTAATTTGTTTCACAAACACGCTCATTATTTCGATTGTTGCAATTAGAAAGCTTCTAGGAACCACGGGATTGTAGCTGGCACGAATTTGTGCATTCAACTGAAACACATTTTGTCTTTTTAAATCACTGGAATTTTCAAATTTCAACCCGGCAGTTTTACGCGTAGCAAACGTGTAAGCGTGTGCAAGAAGTGTGACGTACTTCACAAATTATCTGCTACACGTACCCGTACCCGTACACGTTTGAAATCGCAAACTCCCTATTGTCTCATATATTATACATTCTAAAAGTGACAGTACGGTAAAAAAATTATTCATCCTTTTTATAGAAATACAAAGCCTTTTGTAAACATTAACTGCCCGCAGAGCCGAACCTCTTGGATGAATAAGTTTCATTTAATGTTAATTCATGAGCGATTTATTCCATTAGGTGAGCTCATAAGATCAATTCTTTTCTTGATCAGACTGTTAATGGCTTTGTGATGAATCTGCTGGAAACAGCCAAACAGTTAGAGACGTTTGTTACGACCCGTAATGTAATAAATGCCCATAATGTAATACCTACCCATAAGCAGTGGCGGGACAGCCTATGGGAGTGGGTGGAGTAACTCCAGGGGCCCCCGACCCTTGGGGCCCCCAAAGTCATAAGAGGGGGTTGGTAAAATTCATCAACTGAACAACGAACTATATATACACCTGCTTTCCTTATGTCGCAAAAAGATCAGACCACTAGTCGCTTGTGACACCCACAATCTACAGGGGGAGAGGGCATTCATACATTTTTCCCCGGCTTATGCGCTACATGCCACGCACCGGGGCCCCATATTTCACGTTTCCAGGCCGATTCAACCAACGAACCAACTTCATTCATGCAAAATTAACCTTAACGAAGGAACTTTGTGAATATTTATCGAAATTGTTTTGTCGACGCATCATTGTGCATTCGGAAAACCCACTTGGCCAACGATTTCGTTTCGGAATACCACTTTCACTGGATGAAATTGAGAAGTCCAAATTTTGTTACGATTCAGTTACATATCTAAAACTGCGCATATTCTTCAATCTGACGTCATAATGTGTGTGGTGGTGTGAATTTCATTTCATCGATTAACAGCGATGAAGCGTCAATATGAATCAGGTGCTCAAAAGCGAAGGAAACAGAAGCAAAAACGGGTAGAAGAGAGCGTTTCTAAAATAAGTGACTTCTTATCTCCGAGAGGCACCACACATGATAATACTGTGTCACCGAGCACGAGTTTTTCTGTCCGTGAAGAAAATGGAAATTCCGATTTTTGCAAAACAATTCAAACAGACAACGAGCCTGGAAATCAACATCCAGAACTCGTTCATCACGAACGATCTTTTGAGGGGCAGACTGATTCTGGTGATCATTCTGCAAGTTCAAATATTATTTTCGATCCCACCTTGAAAAACCCGACTGATAGGTTCATTTTCCTAGATGAATAAAAGACACCAAGATAATCGATTTAATCTTGCGACACGGTCCATGTCAGCCAAGGGGCCCGTTTCCGAAAGGAGAAGATGGGTATTACACTTTCAGTGAGAAATACTACGACTTTTTCTCAAAAGCTCAAATGAAAGTACATCGGAGTTGGTTGTGTTACTCCCCAATATTACCGAACGCTTATTGTGAGACTTGTTGGCTTTTTGCTAACAAATCGGACCCTAGCCTTAAGTGGGAGTGGATTGATGGTATTTCTGCGTCGGTAAAGCACATGGCTGCGAAGATTAAAGTTCACGAACAATGTAATGTTCACATAGAAGCTATGGTAATAGCAAAGAAATTCCGTGCTGGGAATCGTATCGATGAGTCTGAACAGAGGCGTTTAGCTAAGGAAACGAACTTTTGGCACCAGGTCCTATCTCGCTTGATCAATATTATCATCACATTTGCACAACTCTGTCTTCCGTTGAGGGGTCATAGGGAGAAGACTTCTGGTGGACATTGTGAGGGTGGAAACTTTTTGGACATTGTGGCAATGCAGGCTAGATTCGATCGATCCTGTACTGGAAAAACTGATCGCGATGCCGAATAGAGGAACCAAATACATCAGCAACAAAATTCAAAATGAGATAATCAGCCTTGTGTCATCCACAACTAGAAACAATATTTTGAAAGGAATTGAGTGCACGCCATTTATTTCATTGATTTTAGACACGACCAGCGATATCACAAAAAATGACCAAATATCGATTATAATTCGTTGGATAAAAATTTGTTTCTGGAGAGGCAAAAATCAAGGAAAGTTTTCTGGGCTTTGTCCCTTGCACTGATTCTAAAGCCGCGGGTCTCACAAAAACTGTAACAGAATGGCTTGAGAAGGAAAGTATCCCCCTGACAAAAATACGCGGACAAGGGTATGATGGTGCTAGCGTGATGAGTGGTGTCCGCGGCGGAGTTCAAAAACTCTTGCGCGAAGCTGTTGGCAATGATAGTCCTATCACTTACGTTCATTGTGCGGCACACAACTTAAATCTTGTTGTTAATGACGCTGTTGAATCAAACGTAGAGAGTGTAACATTCTTTGGGACATTATCTGAAATATTCGTGTTTTTTGGCAGTAGCCTGAACAGATGGGCCGAGCTGGCATTCACTGCAGAGAAAGCAGCTTTGCTGAAGCTTAAGAAGTTGTGTCCAACACGCTGGAGCTCGAGAGTTGATGCGATTCGGGCTATAAAAAATCGTTATATCGATATTTTGAAAGTTCTATCGAGGTTGTGTCTTGAACCAAACAAAGCTAAAGAAAGGTCGGACGCCCTGGCTTTGAAGAAAAAGATGGAACATTACGAGTTCATTGTGTTCGTTGTTATCTGGGAGCGCGTTTTGGTGGCCATAAATAAAGCTTCAACGGAGCTGCAATCGAAATCGATGGATCTTGGTCGAGCCACTCATTTATTATCAATAGCAATGGGGGAACTGAAATATCTCAGAAACTCATGGGACAGTGTGATTATGACCTCCGAAGCCCTAGCGACTTCATGGGTGATCCCACCTAATTTCCATTCTGGGAGAAAAGAGCTCACAAAAAGGCTTTTTGAGGAACTCTCGGCAGACGAACGGCCATCTGATCCCGAACTTTCTTTCAAAGTCAGATCATTTAATGTTGTTGTTGACACAGCTATCGGTCAGCTGTCTGAGCGCTTCCAGGGACAGCTCATGATAAAACAATCTTTTGCTTTCTTACAACCACAGACTCTCCTCTCACTCTCAGACGAAGGACTCCGGGAAGCATCCAACAAATTGATAAATTCATATTCAAATGATCTGTCTGATGATTTCCTTGCAGAGGTGCGATCTTTCAGAAGGGAATTCAAAAACGAAATAGCTGACAGTGACAGTATTATTGGCCTTCTGAATATTTTATTGTCATCTAAATTAGACTCGTCAATGCCAGAATTGACTACAGCTTTCATCCTTTTCCTAACACTGCCCGTCACCGTAGCCACGGCTGAACGATCATTTTCGAAACTAAAACTCATCAAAACTTATTTGAGGGCAACGATGTCTCAGGAGAGATTGGATGGTCTTGCGGTGATTTCTATTGAGGCAGCGGAAGTGAAACAAATTGAGATGGACACATTAATTACCAGTTTCGCCTCGCAAAAGGCTCGGATGGTGCCATTTTGTCACATCCCGTGAGAAATGGATCATGGCTGTGATTTGTCCATCACGTCAGTCGTTCATGGAAATTGATATTGAATAAGTGCATTAGTTCATCAGACACAATCAGTTATAGGCCTATCATGTTTAATTCCAGTTATTATCAATGAATGAAAAAAAAAACCTTGGTTGACGCCTGTAAATTGGGCTGTAATATGTGTAATCTTGATTGATGCTCCGAACCCCTCCTCTACTAGATCTCTGTTGTTTCGTGGAGTGCACATTTCGGTGACCTATAGTTTCTCGATCTGATATAAGATCAATGGTAATCGAGAAGGCTGCCGCTGTTGACATTTTGAAGTGCTTTAGGTTGTCGGAGTTTGTGTCTCGTGCCATTTCGAGGGAACCTATTGAGTTCCCTGAGATGATACAAGGCACAAACTCCAAAAAACGCTCACCATCTTAACATTAAAATGGTCGACGAAGAGAAAAAAATCCGTGACTCACGAAGTTTATTTGGAATATATTGATATGGGCTCACCAAAATTAACACCAAATGTGTGATTGCAGTGTGAAATGCCAATAGCGGGACGCGAATTAACGGTACCCTGATACACGGAACTCGCAAGGACGACCGAATCACCCATAGTAGTACATGTTGATATATATATATATTATCATGACAATGTGCATGTCCGGAGATTTGTATCAGAGTCGAGGTTGTTGTTTACAATCGGAACCCAACGAGCCCGTAAGGGCGAGTTGTGTTCCGAATTGTAAACAACTACTGAGACTCTGATACAAATCTCCGGACATGCACATTGTCATGATAATAAATTTATCTAACATTTTCATCTATCGTCTGAAAATGCGAAAAAATCACCCGTTTTTTCAAGAACTATTTTTAAGGCGCAGCATTACAGAGACTTGTGTACTTCCGTTTTAGATGCGCGATTCGCCTGTCTGATACGGAAAAATATCGGGGGGGGGGGGGGTTGATACAAACTAATTTTCTGTCGTTTCCGGTCGAAATTACGTCAATTGTTAGATAAAGATCTAAGTATAGTAGTATAAGTTCTGCAAAATATGTTTAAAATTTAAATATCGTAATTCAAACTATGAAACATCAAGTTTGGCCATAAATTCGCTAAATTCTGTCCCAACTCGGTTAGTTAGTTAAAACTACCTGGAATGCGGGTAATGGCTTGTTTTCAAAGTAGGAAAGTAAAAGTTTCTCACACCCGGGCAAACTGTGGTCGCATCGATGTGTTTAGGGGCCCCTAACCGTTATTGCTCCAGGGGCCTCGAACACCCCTGTCCCGCCACTGCCCATAAGGTAATACAAAAACGACCCATAATGTAATACGAACCCATAATGTAATAAAAAACGACCCATAATGTAATAAATGTAATAACGTGTAATAAATGTTAGGTACCCATAATGTAATAAAAATTTTAAAAAATTAGATATAAATTACACTTTTCCAGGCCCGTAATGTAATAAAATTCTAAGCTTGATTTTTGTTTTTTCTCTTTACTCCAACAGTGCGTTCGGCTACTTATGACACATCCTGCGCCTTCATCAATGCTGCCAATGGCCCCTATGCCGAACACAGCCAACATGCGTGGGTGTGTTGGAATTACGATAGAGAGTATTCCGGGACCTGGGGCGGGTATACTCTGCTATGAGTGACAGGCATTATCCCTCTTCCATTTGTACCACCCACGCAAACGACTTCCTCGATAGCCTCTACTGCCCTGCCACAATCATATAGGTCTACCTTACAAAACATTCAATAATTTTGATTCCAGGATGGTCATTTATAACTGCAATCATCATATTCGACCGGCTGTTCACTTGCATAAAAGCAATGCGGGTAGCAGGTTCCTATACTGTTAATAAGTGCAAGCAATTCTGGCCAAAGTTGCTGAGGCAGAGGGTGTAGTGGGGTGCAGTGGGGTTTGGGTGCACAATAACCGGATAGTGGGGGGGGGGGGGGGGGGGCGTATAGTGTGGGATACAAGGAAAAGATAGAACAGAAGCAAGACGTTGAGTCAACCGGCGCAGAGGAATATCGGGAGGCGATATAGTGAGTGTACTGGTATTGGGGTGGGGGATATCCTATAGCTCGATGGGATCTGGATTAGGCTACTTTGCTCCAAATTAAGCGTACAATCTATCCTCTGTCTCTCCAATTTTCACTACCTAAACAAATTAGTAATTTCCCTGTACTGTACAACTATAAGTTCATGTCGCACCCTCCGCACCTTGAAACCAATGAGCCCGAGCCCAGGACCACACTTAATAACGACCACATCATACTCCCGGTCCTGTGATCACATGTGTCAAGTAATATTATCAAATGCTCTCCAGTCAAATAGTTTGCACTTCGCACATGCAAGAAAGACCTTACATTTTCAATAAAAATTGTATCAGTTTCAATAGTGACAGCCCTGAGTGAAATGGTTTCAACTCCTCTCAGTGTTTTTTTTCTAAAACCTCAACACACCACAGATTGAACACCCTCAATTGATATGAACCGAAGCAAGTTAAACGCCTTGTAGACTGCTATCATCCACGCAGGCCACCTTTGCGAGAAGATTGGTTAAGAGTATGTCATGTTCACCTGTGGCTGTGACCAGCAACTGAGTCGAGTTAATGTGCACATCACTTGGTTGTACAAAGCAGCCTCTTTGTATTGAGCTCAGGGGATTGCATTCTCAAATAAATTTCACCAGTGGTGTGGCATCACTCATAGTATGCACAGGACGAATGCAGATCTATAATAGAGAGTAGTTTTGGTGGTTCTTGAGATTATGTTGATTGGAAAAGCATTCCACAGCATTTTCTGAGCTGTGGGGACTACCACTTAAACCACCTACATTTCCTGACAGTTCCTGGCGGTTGGCAGGAACTTCCTGCCAACCGCATACTCTATCACATCGACTATTCGCGTGTTCATCCCCGCTATTGTGCCATCTTCTCCTAGGCTACACTCAAACAACATACGTAGCTAAACACCAGGTGTAACATGGGCATATCCGTTTGACCGTGAGGTGTGACCTTGACCATCAATCCGGTGACCTTGAACCTGTGTATGGGCCGATTTTTATGAAACTTGGTGTGTGGTTTGGACGCCCAACAATTTTGCCACACCCGATGCCCGTCATGTGTGACCTTGATTGATATTCACACCGTTGACCTTGAACCTATATCTCGGCTCATGTTGGGCCGATTTGCGAGAATTTGGGAGAAACATCTTTAAAAGAAGTTCGAAGCATGTCAAGATGTACGAAGATTTACCGAAATAAAGATGACCAATTTAGATATAACGGATCCACAAAACGAGACGGCCACGGGACTGGGTTAATGTTCTGGTTGGAAATGATTGGGGGTTTTTTAAAATATTATCTCATTTTTGGTTAACTAATTTTTTGTGTACCGACTTTATTTTGCTTTGGACGTTTTCATTTTCACACAATGCGACAGACTGTCGATAATTGTATAGCGAAATTTGGAAACCTTTCGAAGCGTAACTAATGACTCGATGGGAAAGGAACAAGTATGAACGGTGCTGGGGAAAAAGTTCCGACTTGTACTGTTGAACAGCACCCTTGTACTGTTGAACATCACCCTTTGAATAAAGAATCATTTATATCATAGCGACTATTCCCTAAATACAAGAGTTTAAAGTTGAATGGATGTGTAATAGTGAAAATTATGATCAAAGAAATGAAATAAAAATAAAAACAACGCGGAGATTTCTGTTGAATACACTTTGGTTAACCCTTTACCTAACATGAAAAGCAGACGACACTTGCAGAAACAAATCTTGAATAACTATTTTTTTCATTTTTTTTGTCTCAAATACATAGGTTATGACCCCTCGTTGGAACGAGCTCAACGAGCTCGTTCCAACGAGGGGTCATAACCTATGTTTTTGAGACAAAAAATGAAAAAATAATGAAAATTAATTGGCGATTTTTGAGAATAGCGTTGGGTAAAGGGTTAAGAGGACCGACCATGAACATAGAATTATCGTAAAAACTGATAGTTAAAGAAGATAAACTGCAACAAAACCAAGTTCTCAATGTTCAAGCTCTTTATTTCAGCCAATCAGGAGCACTGTGGCTCCGTTGTGTGGGTATTGGACGATTTCATTTCATCCAGCGGTAACTGCATGTGTCCACGTGTAAGACACAAAATCCTGATTACCCATGAGTGCCACAGTGGCACTGAGATCAATAATATATATATACATACATATATATATCTCACAATAAATTGGAGCGCGGTGGCTCAGTAGGCAGAGGTGCAGGCTGCAAGCCGAGGGGTCCACTGTTCGAATTCCACCTGCGGCAACCGCGTTGTCTCCTTGGGCAAGACACTTCTCCCCATTGCCCACGTGTGGGCACGGTGACGTTGTATACTAAGTCGTACTGCACGTCGAAGGTACACTTGTCTTCAGTCAATGCTAACCCTGCTTGTGTGGAGTTAGTAGTATGTTGGGGAGCTGACAATTGCTCGCCGTTGTTCCGTGATTAACTCCGGGTACTAAAGCTTCCACCACCCGTAAAACCGTCGTGGTCATGTTTAGCCATTGTGCAGAAATATGTGACCTTAAACACCAATAAATAAATAAATAAATAAATAAATAAATAAATAAATAAATAAATAAATAAATAAATCCCACACTAAATACAGGCGCTTTGAAGACAATTACGAATCACCACTAAAAAAAACAATTTCAAAAATTCAAAAATTGTCAATACTCGAATGTGGGTCATGAGGGGTGGGGGTGTAAATGTGAATGGCATAATGACTGCGTTATGAAACCTTTTTTGGGAAGCTGTCGTTGGTTCAGTTGGTCTGGTGAAAGAGCATTTATGGCTACGCGATTGTGTGCCGTATACCCGGGATCGACTTCAGTTCAATGTCTCGAACCCAGCACGATCCCTGTTGAGATGCATGCTTGACAAAGGCGATATAAAATTAAATCCAAGCAGTTGTATCTTCATAGAGTTTCCTTTAATTGAGATCCTGTGTTTAAAAGCTGAGACGATTGACTTACATGATTTTACTGGCCAACTCATTCTGCCAAACACAGAGATAGTAGAAAATATGTCTCCAAAAGTAGATGAAGAATTTCTTTACTTCACTTCTTTACTTAACCCTTTACCTAACATGAAAAGCAGACGACACTTGCAAAAAAAATTCTTCAATAACTAATTTTTTTTTCATTTTGTCTCAAAAACATAGGTTATGACCCCTCATTGGAACGAGCTCGTTCCAAAGAGGGGGTCATAACTTATGCCTTTAAGACCAAAAAAAAAAAAAATGAAAATTAATTGGCGATTTTTGAGAATAGCACTGGCAAGTTTTGGTCGTTATGTTGGGTAAATGGTTAAATGATATTATATATCTGGACTTTAACCCCCTGCACTCTGATGACGAAACGTCTGATTTGACATCCATGGTTATCCCCCCTGTGTTGTCAGAAATTCAGCAATTTAGATTTTGGTTGACAGAGCTCAATTGGAGCTCTGTCAACCAAAATCTAAATTGCTGAATTTCTGACAACACAGGGGGGGTAACCATGGATGACAGGGAGGTGTGGTGGGGCTTAGAGTGGGGGAGGTGTCGAGTATT
This sequence comes from Pictodentalium vernedei, assembly GCA_031216915.1. NCBI lineage: Eukaryota > Metazoa > Mollusca > Scaphopoda > Dentaliida > Dentaliidae > Pictodentalium > Pictodentalium vernedei. The sequence continues at coordinate 34,458,065 of CM062289.1, forward strand.
CTCGACATCAGAGTGCAGGGGGTTAAGTTACCAATAGTCAAATGGATTCATCAGAGTCAGGTACTGAAACATTGACAAAAAACATACCCTCAAGTTTCAAACTAGTGTAGGATGATTCCAGATCTCGTACCAAATGCAACCAACAAGTTGGTAGAGTGCATGGTGAAAGAACAAGAAGTGTTTGAAAAAAAACAAATTAGGCACTGTAAGTCATAGCAAATTGCCAGGTGCGACTGGGAACATACAAAAGCAATATCCCCCCCCCCCCCCTCTACATTTGTGTAAAATAACCTAGTAAACACAGAGTCACATATAATTGTCAGGTGATTCGTTTATAGGGGAGGTGGGGGGCAGCTAATTGGGTTTAGTATTAATTAAAAAAAATACCGGATGCATTCTTGTTGTTTCCCACAATCTCTGAGGCTCACAATAAATACAGGCGTTAACACTAAAAAAGTATAGACATGTTTCCAATCTTCCTTTATCGTGCAAATGCCCCGAAAATGTTGTTTCTTCCAGAATCATTCAGTATATTTCAGCTAATAACAAACTTGAAACATTCCAATCAGCAAATGGACCCAGGAATAGTACTCAGATAGCTTTAATTTATGTTAGTAATTCAGTAACCAAGATCAAAAAATGTGATCACATTACACCAATCCTCAAATCCTTGCATTGACTACCAGTTAAGTCTTACATTAAATATAAAGTATTAATAATGACACACAACATCATCCACTGAGATAATGCCCCCTCCTACTTAAAACAGATTGTACACAAACCGGTACGGAATCTTAGATCATCTTCAGAGAAGCTTCTTGTCGTGCCTCGAAAAAGATCAACTGCGGGTACAGAGGATATGGAATGGTGTTTTGGTCAATGGTGTCTAAATAAAAAAATTCGTTTCATAAATATTGAGTGACCAAAACACAAATTTCATATTCTGTTAACCATATGACATTACTGTTTCCAAAAATACATCTGTTAGATAGAAAAAGGTTAAAGAATGGACTTTCACGTTGATCATCATATATCATAAGTCAATATAATATAACTACAAGAATGTCAAGGTAATGTTTTGAAATAGCATTAATGTTTATATTGTGAGCGCTTTTGAGAGGTGTTTGGTGGTAAAAGCTCTATATAAGTAAATTATTTTTATTATTATTATTATTATTATTATTATTATTATTATTATTATTATTATTATTATTATCTGATTTTGGAGTTTGTTCATAGAGGAAATAACGACATCAAAAGTGTACTGAACAGTATGGAAAATATATATTAGTTTTAGTCTAGGCTGCATAATATATTTAATTGATCCATTCCAATTTATAAGAGAAACTGGTTAGAAATTAGATCTGGGCAGTTTTTTCGGTTTCCGGTTCGGTTCCGGGTTTGCGGCAAGCTGGAAAACCGAACCACAAAGGCAGGAAGACTTCTTCTATATCTCTCAGGGAAAGGCAGGAAGACCGCCAATCTGGCTATGCCTTCCCCTGCCAGTATACAATGCTTTAATTATTGGGATTTTGTATTTTTTTGTACTATAAGAAATATATTTTTTGTTGAAATTTCAATATGTTAACTACATGTACTATATGCATACATTATTATATTTTAGTATACTGGCAAATAAAATATCAATATCAATATCAATATTAAGACCCACCATAAGCAGGCCAAACGGTTTTACATTGTCTATGCATAAACCGATGAAACTACCTTACTGGGAAGGAATTGGACTAGTGACCACTATAGACTCTAGTCACCTAGTTCAACCGACAAATGGGCTAATACGTTGTGTTCTCATCTTCACATTTTCTTCCTTATTGGCACCGGAGAAGTCAAAACGTCAATAAGAGAGAAAACTTGACAATGAGAAAACAGCATCGGTTAGATAAACTTCATTCATTTGTTAGTCTAATTTATGTGGGTTTTTTTCTGTCTCGGTGGACTTAGTAACATATTCCATAGAACCATAAGAATGATGAAAGGAAAGATGGGCTGAACCCATTGCGTTTTGTGGTTTTGGTTTCCAAGTTGAGGAGTCTGACGTATCATTTACTATATGCTCATGTTCCTAACCCTTTGAACTCCAGTGGTAGCTTCCATCCCAGTTCAATGGCATCAATTAGAAGAGACCATATCCATTATTTGGGGTAGATCAATTAATATTTGGGGCTGCACGTTGAAAGTATTGATTGGTCTACCCCACACATTTACTGAACAGATATCCTATATAATGACGTTATGACGTATCATGTTCCTGGCCGGAAAACGGCCGCTAGGTTTCAAAGGGTTAATACATTGAAAAACTAGACCGAAACCATGTTCTCTTTTTCCTGAAACAGAACTGAATGTGAAAAGTTCAAATATCCCAGCTCTATTAGAAATCTACCCAAAGAGTGAACATGGAAATTTACCACATGGGTAAACGTTTTGGAGAAGAAAATGTTGAACTCCTGCTCTGAAAACAGGTTTACTCCTCCGAATATTTTGACACAGCAAATATGTTTACGGAGACTGTATATCAAAAGAAAAACAGAAAGCGTAGAATTATTCTGCAATATCGATTATCAGAGAAAATCATTACTTATATGTAATTACGGACGTGTCAGCTTGTGTGGCGAATGTAAGAATTTCGGAATGTTTGTTTACAGAACCATCGGATTGACCGTGCCCACTTTTACACATCACTGGGTCTGCTGTGGCAAGCGATACTAAAATTGACTCAAGTTATATTCGGTGACAGATTTTGACATGAATTTATTGATTTATTTATTAATTGGTGTTTAAGATCACATACTTATGCACAATGGCTACCCGTGCCTGTGACAGTTTTACGGGTGGAGGAAGCCAGAGTACCCGGAGAGAACCACCGAGCATCGACGAGCAGCTGTCAACTCCTCAACATTCTAACTCTGTTCAAGCTCAGCTCAAGCAGGGTTACAGCGGTTGAAGACATGTGCACCATCGTCATGCAGTACGCCTTAGTACACGGCGTCATCGTGCCCCATGTAGGCAACCGACATAAAATGCCTTGCCCAAGGACACAACGCGGGTCGTCCCGGACGGCGATCGAACTAGGGACCTCTAGCTTAGAAGTCTAACAGTCTACCACTGAGCCATCGTGCTCCCTGAATTTATTGATAGATAAGGGGTTAAGAGGGAATGCGTCAGTGATATCTCACAGCTATTCCAAAGAAAATAATTTGTTAATCACAGCTTTTGATCCCAACACACCAATAAGCTTGATGATATATTTGGAGGCAAATAACTTATACGGCTGTGCAACGTCGACTTCACTATCGACAAATAATTTTCGTTTTGTGAATGAACAGAAAAAAGGAAATCTGGACATTGCATATGCGCCAAACGAGGTGTTAGAATGTAACATCAGAAGCATAGACAGGTTATTACCATCGTGTGGGTTTCCGAGATGGTGTATCGAAGTCGAGACCTTGTCTCTGGGCATATATCGACGAGAGCGTCGGGAGGAGTCGATAAATGACCCAGAGGTGAGGTCGAGACTTTAATACACCATCTCGGAAACCCCCATACATTAGTAATAACCAATTTATCTTACAATTTTTCTCCCTTGCTTGACTTGTTCACATAATGCCGGGAATGATATAAATTTAAATTGTCGTGTGTTTTGACAATAATTCAGCGTCTATGAATTAACCCTTTCAACACTGGTGGTATCTCCCATGTCAGTTTAATACAGCAATTAGAAGAGTCCACTTTCATTATTTGGGGGTATACCAATCAGTATTTTCAACGTGCAGCCTTGAGGCTGCACGTTGAATATATTGATTGGTCTACCCCACCCTTAACTTAGCAGGCATCCTACTTAACTTAGCGGGCATCCCATTTAATGTAAAAGGGCCTCTGCGGTTCAAAGGTTTAATTTTTTATGACTGAAGATCATGACATCATGATATTGCCTTCTTGTGCTGTGCATGACGTGATCTCCATCCAGTCGTCCATTTGCACCGCTGTGTTTTTCTTTGTTTTATTTTTCATGTTTCGCGCATGGTAGGCCTATATAAAAATATCATTATGGAAAAAATGAGCTAATCTTTCATCGAGTTGGTACTTTATTTACAATTTAATTAAATTACTATAGTCAAAAATGGTGGCCTCGACATGCGAAATAACTCGATGCTAGTTGAGTACAAGTAACAACGTCCTCTGTCTAACTCAAATGATCGCACGCGCGGTTGCTACTCTCAATGCAAATTTGTAAGTATGGCTAGACGTTTTTACATGTATTGGGGAAATACGTCCTTGTTACAAGATAAATATGAATTATTTTCACGAACACTGAGATTGATACCCTTAGCCCTTTTAAGCCTTTACCCAACGAATTGCCCGCATCCGCCCGCGTTATATGCAAATTCAGCAGTTGAAAAAATATTATTTTTAAAAAAATTTCAACAAATCCATATCATGTGACCCCTCGTTGGAACGAGCTCGACGAGCTCGTTCCAACGAGGGGTCACATGATATGGTTTTGTTGAAAAAAATTTTAAAATACTATTTTTGCAATTGCTGAATTTGCATATAACGCGGGCGGATGCGGCCGATTCGTTGGGTTAAAGAACAAGGTTATCTACTTTAGAACTGAACATCTCCAGTCTGTACTGTTTGACCTTTTTGTAGGTAGTGGGTGTACATCTTATTAGCTACCTTATTTATTTATATAGTTATTGGTGTTTAAGGTCACATATTTATGCACAATGGCTAATCGTGACCGCGACAGTTTTACGGGTGGAGGAAGCCGGAGTACACGGAGAGAACCACCGAGCAACGACGAGCAACTGTCAGCTCCCCAACATACTAACTCCACGCAAGCACAGGGTTAGCATGATATGGTTTTGTTGAAATTTTTTGAAAAATTAAAAAAAATGTTATTTAAAATAGTAAATTTTGATATCGTCTGCGTTGGGTAAAGGGTTAATTTTGAGAGTTTTCACGACCCTTTATTCCATAGAGGATTTTGAATGTTTGTTTCATTGCAAGAGCGAATGAGCAAAGTTTGCTTTTAACCCTTTAAACCCTGATGGTATCTTCCATTCCAGTTCAATGGCAGCAATTGGAAGAGTCCACATTCATTATTTGGGGTTGATCAATTAACATTTTCAACGTGAAGCCGTATAGCTGCACGTTGAAAACATTGATTGGTTTACCGACACATTCTCTCAGCAGTCAACCGACTTGATGAAGTTATGACGTTAAGTGCTTTTGGGCCGGAAAAGCGGCCGCTCGGGTTCAACGGTTCGAATTCTATTTGTTTTTTAAGGATCTGCATAGGTTATCTCCTTACCGTCTAGAACGAATGAATACAGAAACGTGCAAACGCTTCTGAACAAGACGTTTTTTCTCCTTTTGTTACAGTATCCTTCACCACACACTCAAAACTGATTCAGTATGAAGCTTAACACTGAAACATGTTTTCTCCTGACTACAGAAAACAATAAACACCATTCACCACTATTCACTTTCATAAAGAAATCAACACTCAAAATTACGAAGTACTCTTCTCCAGGCACCCAGTTAGGCATTGTTTTAAGATAAGAAAATCTCTTTTTGTGTGTGCAAAATGGGTCCGAGGACAATTTTTCATACAAAATCCAAGCGATTTGAGTTCCTTATGTTAACCCTTTCACCTCGTTTTGGATGGTTTCATGCGCAAAGTAACAATTGAGAAGGTAATGCAGTTAAAACAAGGCAGTCCGATTGGAGGAACGAGCAACGAGCTTATATGGTCGGGGATAGTCCTAGGGGGGGACTCCTAGAGTAAAACCGTTTGTTTGCTGAAAGATTTATTCTACAAATCCAATATGACTGTCCTCTGCCTCTATACGTTCGAACCTATAATGCCTCGGCCCACAAGTTCCTCCGTCTCTTCAAGTTTTGAACCTATAAGTTTGTTTTCTATAGTGCCGCTCTAGTTGCAAAACTCACTATAGAAATTTCCAAAGGACTGCTCCTGTGCCTATAAGTTTGTCCCTGCATTACGCCTGCCCACATAAGTATGGACCTATAAGTTTGTTTTTTGAGTGCCAGTCTAGCTGAAAAAATGTACAATAGGAATTTCACATGACTGCCCTATGTCACTATACGTTAGTCACTACACTCTAAAATCAGTTGGGCTAAAAGTCAACCCAAATCAACTGAGTTGAGTGAATATGGACCCAAATGGGTCCATATTCACTCAACCCAATTGATTTGGCATAATTTTTAACCCAATTGATTTTAGAGTGTATCCTGCCTCCTTCCCTATAAGTTTTGACCTACACGTCTGTACCTATGTGGCGCCGGTCTATATGTGAAACGTACTATAGGGATTTCACAGGATTGGCCTCCGTCGCTGCAGCGCCTCACTCCGTATGCTAGAGATGACAGATGACCATTTTTTCACAGATGATGATGAAGGCGGGGAATAGATAATGGGATGCAATGGGAGGGGTGGATTGAATTAAGCAGGAAGAGTATCCACCATTATTGCAGAAGTTATTTGTCGATCAATTTGGACCGATGGCAGACACCTTCGGCAAAGAGAAGTTACACAAGGTTCAAGGAAGGAATATTTGTTTCACAAACACACTTGAAAAGTATTTGTCAGTGCTATTGTGAGGTACTTTGCACTTGATAGGTCAATCTTGCGGCCTTGACAATTTTATTGGAAAGTTGAACTTGAATAATTTAGGTGCTAACAGTTCCATTTCCAACATAAATGACTGTGCACTTGTAAATGGATATTGTGTTGAATCACTCAGCGTTACAACAATAAACTCAAGTGTTTGATCTTTTAATGTTGTTCTGTTTGTGATATGGAAATATGTTCACGCCACAACAATAGCACACGCAATGAAAGAACGTATCGGGTATACTTCCGCTAAGACTAGAATAGTTGCCTGTGTGGTAAAGGTTAGTCGAGTAGACGAGGACACTTTAGAATGGATATAAATGTAACGTAGGATTTACATTGTAACGAGAGAGAGTCTAGCGGTACCCAAAATGCTCTACCGCATCCTCTCACAGGCCCACACCAACCAATACAGTCACAAGACTGACCACTCTATATCCCAATATCTCTTGAATACAACCCAAGATTCGATATCCCGGATTATGTCAACCTGATGATATTGTATAAGGATGTGATGCAACACAGAAGAGTAAGATATTATGTGAAATTATTCTGTAAAATATATAAAAAGTTCAACAAAAATATAGTATGCATAACACACCTGGGCAGTCGGTGGTGAGATCATTGGGTGAATCAATGCATATCACACAAAATCTATAAACTTTGTCAGTTATATAAGCTCTAGACAGTACATGATCTACAATGAAGTGAATGAAAAAGCTATCAAAATGAACTACAGGCCATGTGGAATTTCCTAGATTAACAACCTTACAACCGGATGAATGGACAGATTACCAAAATGAACTGCATGCTATGCAAAATTGATTAAGTTGTCAACGTGTTTTGATGTAAATGGTTACATTTAGGAGGACCGAATTTTTAAAAGTGAACTAATTCATTTTATTTCATGAAGGCCATAAAAAATCCCCCAATGAGCCCTCATTTACTATCTGTCTTAGCCTCATTTTTTTTTGAGGGCATGAGGGCCACGAGAAAGCCCTCAATGAGGCCTCATTTACTATCCCCCTTAGCCTCATCTCGGTATTTAACAGGCATATCCCATGGAGTCCCATTTTTTAAAAAACATATGGCCTTCCGAACCCATTTTTTAGTCATATGAGGCCATGAGGGCTATGAGAAAGCCCTCAATGAGGCATCATTTACTATCCCTCTTAGCCTCATTTTCTTTTGAGGGCGTGGGGGCCATGAAAAAGCCCTCAGTGAGCTAGTACTATTGACTAAACTTTGATCCATTAATATTGACTTGTAACTCTACTTCCTAGCTATACCTATCCTATATGTGCGGAACAGATTTTCATTTTCCGCATGGTTGAGTGTTGCTGTAGATGAGGATTACATAGAACAGGCGGGTAATAAAACATGATCTGTGATCTGGAATGCATAACCATCAGTTGACTGCTTCAGACTATGAAAATCCATGCACACTAACTCCACTCCTCTACTAGTTTCAATTGGACCTATTTCAATAGCAGGTCGAATTGGAGTTTTCTGTCTAATACATTTTCCACAGTGTTCGACTTTGCGCAAAATATAATTCTCAAAACTAGGCCAGAAAAAACGTGGCTTTGCCACCTACAGAGTGTTCTCCTTTCCATCATGACAGACATCATCATGTATTTCATTCAATGCTAGTTGATGTAGCGATTCTTGTAACACAGGGTGTTACATATTGTTCCTTCAGAAAAATAGTTCAAATAAAGGACACCAGATTCCATTGTTAATTTTTATAATCTCTCGAATATTTCTCTTCCTCTAGTGACTCCCTGCTTCTTCCACTCGTTGGAATAGAACTGTTTTTAATGATGTGAGCAACTGTTGTCAACCTAGAAACTTTCTCATGTTCTCTATTCCGGACTCACAGTTCTCTCTGGCTCGCGCATCGAGACTGACATAGACCACACAAAGTGAATGCTCAATGTATTCTGAGATAGACAGTCTACAAATGACACTGAAATAGTCACTGCTTCACAAAGAGCGTTGAAATGCCAAAGTTAGTTGATAAATGCGATTGTGTGCACCTCAGCACTTTTGGATACCCCTAGTGCTCACTTTTTGGAACGTCCGGTGCCCAAATTTGTTGGAAATCTTCATGAATCTATTTTTGTTAACCGACAATGTGGTTTATTTGGAGAAAATCGGTCGATAAATCCGATTTTGATCAACTCTGCACATTTGGGCACCCCTGTTGCCCAAATTTGGGAGAGTTCGGTGCCCAATTCGGGTGGCAATCTTCATGAATCTATTTGTGCCACCCCTGAACGCAGTTTATTTGGCGAAAATCGGTGAAGAAATGCAATTCTTTTGCAGCACTTTTGGGCACCCATGTTGTCCAAAGTTAGCAAGGTGCGGTGCCCAATTCTGGTTGCAATCCTCGTACACCTATTTGTGCCACCCCACAATGTAGTTTGTTCGGCGAAATCGGTCGATAAATTCGAGTTTCTGCAACTTGGAACATTTGGGGACCAATGGTGCCCAAATTTGGCAAGGTGCGGTGCCCAATTTTGGTGTCAATCTTGAACCTACATGGGCCTCTCCACAATGCAGTTTATTTGGCGAAAATCGGCTGATAATTGCAATTTTGAGCAACTCGGCACTATTGGGCACCTCAATTTGGCAAAGTGCGGTGCCCAATGTTGGTGGCAATCTTCATGAATATATTTGTGCCACCTCGCAATGCAGTTTGTTTGGTGAAAATCAGTTGATAAATGTGATTTTGAGCAACTCGGCACTTTTCGGCACCCCCTGTTGCCCAATTTTGGGACGGCCCGGTGCCCAATTTGAGTGGCAGTCTTCGTGAATTTATCTGTGCCACCCCACAACGCAGTTTATTTGGCGAGAATCGGTTGGTAAATGCGATTTTAAGCAACTCGGCACTTTTGGGCACCTCAATTTGGCAAGGTGCGGTGCCCAATTTTGGTGGTAATTTTCATGAATCTACTCGTGCCACCCCACAATGCAGTTTAGTTTGCGAAAATCGGTTGATAAATGGTATTTTGAGCAACTTCGCACTTTTGGGCAACCCTGGTGCCTGATTTTGGGAGGGCCGGTGCCCACTCTTGGTGGCAATCTTCGTGAATCTATTTCTGCCAATCCACAATGCAGTTTACTTGGCGAAAATCGGTTGATGAATGCGATTTTGAGAAACTTGGGGCCTTTGGGCATCAATGGTGTCGAATTTTGGGAGGGTCTGGTGTCCACTCTTTGTGGCAACCTTCATGAATCTATTTGTGCCACTCAACAATGCAGTTTAAGTGGCGCAAATCGGTTCATAAATGTGATTTTAAGTAATTCGGCACTTTTGGGCAACCTGGTTTCCAAATATGGCAAGGTGCGGTGCCCTATTTTGGTGGCAACCTTCTTCAATCTATTTGTACCACCTCACAATTCAGTATATTGGGTGAATATCGGTTGATAAATGCGATTTTGAGTAACTCGGCACTTTTGGGTACCGCTGGTGGCAATCAAGATGCGATGCCCTTCTTTGGTGGGAATCTTCTTCAATCTATTTAAACCACCTCGCAGTGTAGTTTATTTGGCGAAAGTCGACTGATAAATGCGATTTCGAGCATCTCGGCACTTTTGGGCACCCCCTGTTGCCCAATTTTGGGACGGCTCGGTGCCCAATTTGAGTGGCAGTCTTCATGAATTTATTTGTGCCACCCCACAACGCAGTATATTTGGCGAGAATCGGTTGGAAAATGAGATTTTGAGGAACTCGGCACTTTTGGGCACCTCAATTTGGCAAGGTGCGGTGCCCAATGTTGGTGGCAATCTTCATGAATATAGTTGTTCCACCTTGCAATGCAGTTTATTTGGTGAAACTCGGTTGATAAATGTGATTTTGAGCAACTCGGCACTTTTGGGCACCCCCTGTTGCCCAATTTCGGGAGATTCCGGTACCCAATTTGAGTTGTAATCTTCATGAATCTATTTGTGCCACCCCACAATGCAGTTCATTCGGGGGGAAATCGGGTGATAGCGAATGTCGAATAAGGAACCGGGAATAAGTAGCGGTTGTCACGTCCCCACTTATTTTGTGACGCGAAAGAAATTAATAACTGGTGTCGACTGGTTCAAGCATTTTATTAAGTCATATGCGCACGTTCCCATCATCCATGTAGGTCACGTATTTGCTGCAGCCACCTGAACATTTTGCAAAGTACAATGAAATCCACTACAACTTCAAATATAAAGCGGTTTTCTGCATTACCAAGGAATTCTGAAGAGTACTTGTATCAAGAGTGGATGAGTCAAGTATCAAATTTCGACATAAAATAGTGTCCTTTGACCCAGGAGTGTCTAGTATGCAATAGAACCTGAAAAGTCGGCACGCGTATTATGGCATAGATTGCATAGCGTTGAGTTCAATCGCAGAAACATCACAGAAACATTATTGGTGAGATATGTGGTTGTCACCAGATACGATTTCAACCGGAATTTAACAAAAATTACGTTTCCCAAATTTGATGTTTTGTTTTACTTGAGTCATACCAATGGCACTTGTGAATAAATCACACGGTATTTGAATTTATCTATAAAATTGTCTATACGTTTTGTGCAAATTAGCACTAAAAGTACTTTAAGTGGTATCAATTTGTCGAAAAGTATGTTTAAGTTGTGTCACTCGACAAAATGCCTCTCCCGTAACGGACTTCTAAACCTGCTAGTAATATGCGATCCCCTTTGCAGATGAATTTGAAATTTACGGAATTTTGCGACTTTGACATCGGTCCGAAGAGATAGAGAAAATATTGTTTTACCTCTTGTACTTCGAAACGTCCAGACCAAGATTGAAGGTAGGTAAACCCCCGGCATAATTTTGCAAAGAGTCTGTAAAATAACGCAACACTGACAAGTGTTCTGTGAGAATCGCAAGTTGGCAAATGTGTTGTTGTAAAGGGAATTAGTTTACTTCCAAATCTCATTATTTCGCAGTACTCCATGGATCACTCATTGATTGGCAGTGATAAACACTGTGTGTAATTCTTTGTCGTAACAGTCCTTCCTGTTGCGGCCTAAATCGTTACGTGAATGACTCAAATTGCAACAGGAGGGGGAATACGTCTTTGCAACAAGCGTTTTATTTGACTCAGGTGTGAATCGCTCAATCGTTTTTTACTGACTGTTGCTGATTGTTTGGAAGATAATCGTGACATTCAAAATGTTTGATACAACGATAGAAAGTTAACCGATATAAAAATGTGTTATTGGTATGCTTCAGGAAATATGTTGCCTGTTACAGGAAGGACAACGGTGAAGGTTAAAAGTATCTAAATATTTCACGAGCCTTTATTGATTGCATTTTTATATTATTTTTTTTCATTCAGTTTTGCTCTTTGGGGTTATAAATTGAGCATTGTCGTTAGAAGGTGTGTGTTCTTTTTGTCAATAAAATAGATTTTTGTTACAGGAGGTACCAGATTGTTACATTAAGAATACACACTTTGATTAGTCAATTTCGCCGTAACAAACAATTTTAGTCACGTCAAATTAACGTCATTATATACTATTCCAAAAAAGTAGGGGATATTTGATTAAAGTGAGATACATGGAGAAATATATTTATATTTTCATCAAAAAGACAGTTGAGGCATTGCACTGTGACATCTGGTGAAAGATTTCAGATGTAGTTGTGTGTTTGACAAGCACATATTACACGCACTGAGCTGAAGACGACATGGACCGTCAGTCAGAGAATTTACTGCATTCAGTCCAAGATCTCAATACCTTGTAAATCCTCCTCGGTTCGCGAGACAAGCGCGGATCCGACGTGGCATACTTCTCACTGAACGTCCAATATCAACTTGACTGATGTTATTCCATTCTTCCTGCAGTGCGGCGGCGAGTTCCTGGACATTGGTAGGGGGCTGTTGGCGTTATCGTAGGCGCCTGCCAAGCACATCCCAGACGGGTTCGATTGGTGAAAGGTGTGGACTTAATTCTGGACAAGGCAGTGTAGTGATGTTCTGCTCCTGGAGGAACTCTTTAGCCACATGGGCCCTGTGTGCTCTTGCATTGTCATCTTGGAAAATGAATCGACGGCGGTGACGTCGCGCAAATGGCACCACATGAGCTGCTAACATGTCACGGTAGTACCGCCTCGTGACACGTCCTTGGATGACATGTAATGCTGTTCTGCTTGTCGTGGTTATGCCTCCCCGCACCATAAGCGATCCACCACCAAAACGATCCTACTGCCTAACGGTTACGTCATGGTATCGTTCGTTCCGCTGCCGCCACACTCTGTTTCACCTGACGTGGAAGTCGAGAGTGAACCTCGATTCATCGGAAAACATGACGTTGCTCCACCGACAATTGTCCCAGCGCTGGCGTGCTCCACTTTCAAATTTTGTACATATCGACAAAAATACAAGCAACGTTTAACCCGGAGGTCCATTGGCTGAAACTTTGCTTTTGCTGGTTGAGCTTTGCAACAAATTTGCAATTATTGCTTGGGTGGAATCTCCACTTTGCGGGTGATTAAGTGATAATACACTCTACATGTCCTGTAGAAACATTGATGTTCACACTTTTATTGCTATTTTCCTCTTGTTTACAAACTAAAAAACCAAAGTTGTGTCTTTACTTTTTTTTTAGTTTAAACATATTTTATTTGCCATTAAACATGCAAACGAGGATTGGCGGACAAGTGCTTTCCACTAACATAACCCTCCGCTCCTCGAACAGATATACAAACATATAGAAGAAGGCAACAAAATTTGAAGAACAAATACATATATATTCTATCACATTATATAGAAGTAAGAAATGAAAATGCGTTGTCGAGTTTGAGTGAAGAACAGATGATTTAGTGAGGTTGAACTTATAACAACCAAGATAAAAAAGGGGGAGAACTCGGAGATTTCCTGCTCAACATCATCGCACATCTGTACAGTGAGGCATCACCCTCGCCGCGTTAAACCACTTCATTGACAAACCGCGCGCGCATGTTCTACTTTCAGAATTGGATGGTTCAGGATTTGGACATGGCCAAGTTTATGACTAATCACAGAGTGACACTCAGGGACTGAGCACACCGTCGTCCATGAGCCAGCCAGTAGGCCCAATACCGAGTGAATTCCATTATGGAGTGCACCCCGTACAGGAAGGCTCCAAATCGGCGGCATGACTATAGCTTAAGGGGGAGATGGGGATTCTTTATATGCATGAGTACAAGAAGTATTTACATATTTTCAATGTACTTAGCTTTCGTTAAACCTTTTGGTATTCTCTATAAACCTTTGTACAGCAGTGCACATAACAATATCATCACTATCGGATCGTCGGTAGTCTCCATACAGAAGTGAATCAACCGACACCTCATTACTGTCAGTGAGTCCCAGTGGCGAGATCAGATCGTGTCGGGGAGCCACATAGAGTAGACAGTGTTTTAAAAAAGTGTTCAACATCTTCTTTTTGATTTCCACATCTACATTGTGGTGAGCTACTAACGTAATTGTTGAACAAGTCGCTATTCAGACCGCTACAACCAGCTCTAAGCAGGCTCATTAAAACGTTATATTTTCTTTTTCCTGTATCAAAGTTGGTCGGTGGCTTGGGGGTCTGTTGGGAGATTGCTTTTTTGAATTCATTAAGGGGAAGATTTTTGATTTGGTCACTTGATGAGTTCCAGATGTTGGTACAGGATGGGAAGAATGAATTTTTGTAAAGCTCGGTACGAGCTTGGGGGGGGGGGGGGAAACAAAATTCGAGGAGTTACGGAGTGGGTATGACGACATTTCTGATACGTACCTTGGAAGAAGTTCAACTAGGAAGTCTGGTGCGTTTTTGTTTACTATTTTGTGGAATGTACTAATTTTACTTACATACCGACGTTCTTCTAATGTTTTCCAGCCAATTTCTATCAGAAGTCGGACACGCGATACAGATCGTGTTAAGCCTGTAACAATTCGAGCAGCATCGCAGTGTATATCCTCGAGTCTCTTAAGCAAGTACTGGGGCGCTCCCGACCAAACGGAGGATGCGTATTCTAAGATCGGTAAAATGAATGATGTATACATTCTTCCTAAGCTTTTTCTACTCAGCACATATTTTAGCTTTCTCAGCTGAGAAAGTCTAGAGCACGCTCTTTTACAAATATTGTCGATGTGTACATCCCAAGAGAGGTTGGACTGCAGGTCTATTCCTAGATGTGTGTGGTGTTCATTGATTTCTAATATTTCATCATTGAAGACAATGTTCGGGTTGTCGGTATTTCGTAGAAGAGAAAATACAACTAATTTAGTTTTCTTAGCATTGAAGGTCACAAGCCAATCAATTGCCCATCTATTTAATTTTAGGAGTTCAGTATTGACCTTATTTGTTATACTTTCCGGTTTATTCCCGTTTTCCGTGAGGCACGTGTTTCATCCGCAAATAGGCGCACAATTGCCTCTATTGTCTCTGCAAGATCACTTATATAGAAAGGGACCCACGAAATGATCCCTGCGGAACCCCCAGCGTCAATCAAGCAATACTTTGAGTAACTGTCATTTATTCTGACACGTTGCTTTCTATCTTTTAAGTAACTTTTAAACCATTTGAGAAGTTGGCCGGATATGCCATACATTTTTAATTTGAAAATAATCCCATCATGCCAGACCCAATCAAAAGCTTTGGAGATATCACAAAATATCCCACAGGTTAGCATCTACTGCTAAACATAGGTTGTGATAGATTTCTATAAGTTGGAAAACGGTACTGTTTTGGGGGAGAAATCCTGACTGGAGTTTGTAGAAAGGTTGTTTTATATGAAATACTCATGCACAGATTTAAAAACCACTCGTTCCATTATCTTCCCAATGCAACACAGAAGAGATATTGGACGATAATTTTTACAATCGAACTTATCGCCTTTTTTGAAAATCGGAATTACATCGGCATTTTTCCATTCACTTGGAAATATGCATATCTGCAAGGATTTATCAAATACCAGAAAAAGCCGTCTGAAAATTGTGAATTTCGTTTCCTTAAGTACTCTATGACTTATTCCATCGTGGCCATTCGCTTTGTTTGTTGGTAGAGACTTAAGCATTTTTATAATATCATCTTGGGTAAAAAATATAGAAGACATTGATTTCGAGCACTTTCGTTTGAATGATGGGAAACTCTGATTTTTTGTTTCTAACTTACTGTTTTGTAGAAAGACTTCATTAAGCATACTTGCTTTATCTAGATCGCTTTCTGCAACAATTATTTCACTATTACAGCCTTTTTGAATGGGGGGGGGGGGGGGGGGGGGTATTGGAATCATCACTAAAATTATTCTGAAACAGTCTAACAACATGCCAGAATTGCTTTGGATCAGTTTTCTCGTTCAGGGTCTCATCAACAGTCGTTAAGAATTTTTCCTTCGCAAATTTTTCCATATTGTTAACACTATTTCTTATATTTTTATATTTGGCCCATAGCTGATAGGAGTTTCGTTTTATGGCTATTTTTCTGGCTCGGTCTCTTTTGCGAATTTGACTCCGCAACCGACTGTGGAACCATGGTTTATCATTGATTCTAATGGTCGCTACAACGGTTGGTACACACTCCTCAATAATAACATTGCGAGTCGTTTCAAAGTTGTTGACGGATTCATTTATATCTAGTGGTTTGCAGATAAGTGTTTCCCAGTCCGTTTACTGTTACAAAGAAGGTATGATAAGGTGACAATATAACAACTACTGAGTTTTTATATTGATTTTAATTTTGTAGTTCATGCTATACGGACGTATCATATGAGATAATTTTACATCAGATATGGCTCCTCTTTTCAGAAGATGTTTCTATACTGTAACTAAATAGCGTCTATCCTATTAGAGTCGCGTCCCCATTGTCACAACGAGTTCCCACCTCTCCTGTTGAGCTTGCCAGTTATCATGTCGGGCCTTCCCTTGGTTGTTCATTAAAAAATGTAAGAACTTCCTTGTGATACGGTGTTTTTTGCTAAGGATGGGTGATTCATCAAACTAGGCTTTTATCTTTCTGGAGAAATTATTGTTTTTCTGACAGAAATTCCCTATCACGAATTCATATTGCTTGGATTTTTCATGTTAAAATCTATGATTGGGCCATGAAGATTAATATACATACAGAATTAATAAAATTGTCCAGTAATGGGTTCAGCAAGAATCTCTGAATACTTCCGTTATAGCATGGACAAGATGTATTACCAGTTTGATTTGGATACATATAGTGGGATGACGGGGGATCCATTAAGCTCGGATTTTGTTTTTCGTTCTTAACATTGTTTCATTTGTATAAAACTTCAATAAAGAAAAGTTTTCACGCATTTTACTTTCTTGGTTTTAGATCCTCTCAAATTCTGCTGAAATATAATGACTCAGGTGGGAGTAATTCAACTGTAGTACTGCGCGCATATTCATGTATTGGACAATACAACAGGAAATGTTCGACTGTCGCGCATTCACCACAAACACAGAGGGGGGGGGGGGGGGGGGGGTGGGGGGTGATAAGTGGTTATTGTATAAATGAGCGTTAGGATTGCTGCAGCGCAAACGTAACCTACAGTGGTAAATCTGACCAGCCCGCGATTTATCTCCGCCGTAAAATATCGAAAATACACAGAACGACACACGTGTGTGAATGAGTTAATCGATTTGCACGAGTGTCAGCGCGGAAGGATAGAACGAGAGGCCACAGGCCTCGAGTTTTATCCTTCCGCGATGGCACAAGTGTCATATCGATTAACCCATTTACACACGCCTGTCGTTCTGTGTTTATTACACGCCTTCACGTCTATAAAAAAAAATATTAGAAGGACACTCAGCAATTCATTTGACAACTATCAACAAAAAGAAGGCATTTTATCGCCAACCAAATTTGCGAGGGGAACCCATGCTACTATTTCGTCCCCTGCGTTTCAATGTGTTATATGTGCCTACTGGCAAATAGAACACATTGGTTCTCCAGGGACGATTTTTAGCTATCGCTAGCGATTCAAATTATAATCGACTTGCACGATTTGTAGAAAATTCCAGTGACATTTCGCTTCTATTTGAAAGAAGTTCGTCAACGATTTCCGTTCGGCACATGTGTGGGGAACAGATTTTCATTTTCCGCATGGTTTAGTGTTGCTGTAGCTGGGGATTACATAGAACAGGCGTGTAATAAATTTCATTTTCGCCCCAGAAACACAGCTTATGGCCCAATATTGGAACGAGTCCATCGGCTTTGGCCGTTTTGTGAGCAGAAGCGGCACGAAGATGACCCATTAGTTTGTAAACCTGAATTATCCCTACTGTGGTAGCTTTAGTTCCGACTGATTATATATTCCAACCACATCATCAAGGTATGCCTTCGTAGAAACAAATTTAGTTTTTAATAAAGTTCATGATTACCAGTAAGAACGAGTTGAAATATAACACGCCAATCACGGGGAAAGTGCCCGGATGAAAAATGATGGGGGGGGGGGGGGGGTGACCACCCCCACAGTCACGTCTCTGAGCCCAACTATCAAATCGAGTTTCGTAAGAAAATCCATGATTAGAAAAACTTTTCACTAAACAAAAATGTCCGACTAGAAAAATTACTGAAGGGGTAGGGTCATACTCCAACCCCCTTTGTAATGTCACTTTTCCGTGTGATAAATGGTTAAAAGAATAGCATTGATTCTGGTACGACAGAACTTTACCGCAAAACACTCAATGCAAGATGTGTTTTATAAAACGTCTCATTTATCGATAGCTCTAACTTTAATAACCCGCAATAGTGTTGACAGACCGACAACTTGAAGAAGAACAGCAAACATTTGCATGACTTGTTTAATCGCTCATTGTGAAATTTTCTTTGTTGTCACAGAAATGTTCATCCATTTGCAACCTTCCAACGAATAGTAAAAAAAGTCATTAAACAGCCTGGAAACACATTCGTTGTCTGGCATTTTAGCAGCTTAGATGTTGACAATGTAGCGATTAACAGACGTGTCATACTGACGATTACTCGGGAATATGGCGCATTCTTCAACAATCTTGGCATCGTATGCACTTTACATATGGGGTTTACTGTACTGCGGTACAATTCTAACTTGCTTGGCTCTGGCTACCCGAGAGACATTCTTTTCAACAAGAATTGAAACTGAAGGTGACAGTCAAGTGGCAATCGTTTCAACGACATCATCCCCGGCTGAATGTGCTGTTTCGTGTACTTTTGGCAAGAAATGCATTTCCTTCGACTTTGATGAAGAGACTCGTATATGCCGTATGTCTGATGGGCTGATCTCCAACGAAAATGGTACAACGTTCACTATTGCTGTAGGTAAGTTATTTGCAATATGGATAGCCAGATAGCTACATGGAACATTGCACCTTTTAACCTTTTGAATTCTGATGGTGTCTTCCAAGTCAGTTTAATGACCGGAATTGGAAGAAGCCATATTTGTTACCTGGAGGTAGACCATTCAATATTTTCAACGTGCAGCCTTCGGGCTGCACCTTGAAAATATTGATTGATTACCTCACATATTCACTGAGCAGTCATCATACGTGGTGAAAATATGACATATCATATTCCTGGACGGAAAAGCGACCTTCAATGTTCAATTGGTTAACACCCCCAGATCAGCTACAAACATTTAGCGTTTCGATAAAAACTGCAAGACAAAATACTTTTTTGTCAATCTTATAGCTCTATGGCGAGGCGGGAATAAATTTAATGCTGAACCTACCTGTAAATGAAAAATCGATTCACCCAGTTGCATAAACTAATACTATGGCGACGAGTCCATTCAGGTAACACAGGGCTGTAACAGTTAACTCTTTACCTGATATAACTGTACTATCAGCTCAGTGCTGTTCCCAACAATTGCTATTCAAATCGTATTTTTCATTGTTGCCTCGAACGTTTTTCCAATGGGGTGGGGGACGGGAGCACAAGCTATGTTTGAGGCGGAAGATGAAAACATTAAGTTATTCGAGAAATTGTTTTGGAAAGTGTTGTCTTTTTGTCGTGTTAGTTAAAGAGTTGTTTGCTTGTTTTTTAGCGCACATCACAAAAATCTCGTCAGTCACATGTCTAATAAATACGTGACACTAAAAGGCGACGTGACGTCGTAAAATTGTGGCTGGGTTGGTTTCGTTGGGCGGGGGGGGGGGGGGGTATATTTCAAGAGTTTTTAAAGTCATTTATTTAATTTCCACTTAGTACGTCATAAGAAAAAATAATTCCCGAATGACTAAAAAGTTTCAATTGCCTCGCCAATATATTCTATGACCTCTCATTGGAACGAGATCTATGAGTTCGTTCCAGTGGAAGATCCTAAGCTATGTTTTCGAGGCAAAATTGAAAAAAGTAATAAAAATAATAAAATTTGGTTAACAATTTTTGAAAATAGCGTTGATCGTCTTTGGCAATTTAATGTTGGTAATTGAATTACACATTATGTGATAAACAGAATCTCAAATCGTCATAATGTGATGTCGAACGTTCTAAATTGGGTTCACTGAATCGAACTGAGCTTCGGTAAACCTCGGTAATCATCGGTAAACCTCGACTCAAATCGATTGCAGTGAACTCGATTTAGAAATTTCGAATGAAATCGAGACTTATTAGGGATCTCGTCGCCTGAGTGCCAGAATGTTCTATGTCCCATTTGGGACATAGAACATTCTAGTACTCAGGCGACGATCTGTCTACAAAGGATCGCCTAGGTCTTCGCAATGGCATTCTGTATGGTTTGTATGGATTTTTGTCACTCCTTGCAGAACAAGATGGAATATCTGTCTTCACCGTAATATGTATAGCGAGACAATTTTCTTTGAAGTAAAAAAGCTAATCAGTATGCGAGCTGGACTGAAACAGAAAATTTAAACAAACTCTTCTGCGTCGGATGGATGCAAAAAACCCTGCCTGCAATGATTGAAAAACATGCTCCACTATGGCGGAAACAAAACGCATTAATATGTCAGTCTGTGAATTATCGATAATTATGTAATCGACTCGATGGATATCGAGGAATATCCCCCAGTAGCTTCATAAATGACGTCACGCTACGCCACATCACGTCGCATTGAAGGAACGTTCAGCTGATCTTTATTGTTTTTTTGAAACGTACGCATTTGGGGTCGAACTGGGCTGAATATTGTGCAATAAAATGTCTCGTAGCATATAATAAAAAAGAAAATATATTCTATTTCAGTCAGTATCTGTTGTTATTATCTCTTGAGTGTGGACCTGAAAGTTTTACTAATATTTTCAGGTTCACACGATGAATTTTTTCCAGTAGCTTCCGAATTGACGTTACGCTTCGGCGCATGTCGTCGCATTGAACGTCGCCTTGAAGGAACGATCGGCAGCTTTTTGTTATTGTCTTGAAAACTGTTTGCAGTCGAAATGGGCTTAACTGGCAGTGGCGTCATGCCAATGGTGCACGGGGGAGGGGGGGGGGGACCCCAGTATTTTCGTTGAAGGACTGGGAAGTGCCATTTCCGGCAAACTGGGGGGCATTTTTTGCCAAAAGTCTTGGGCACGCTACGCGCCAACCGATGGTTGAGCTCCGCTTAGATGGTGTTACCGATCCGCCCCCCCCCCCCCGATTTTCCCAATCATGATGCCCCCTGTGAATTGGGCTGAATACTGCGCAGTGAAATGTCACTAGCATATAATAAAAAGAAAATCAACTCGGTTTTAGAGAATATCGGGAATTATCTCATTCGCGCAAGCGCTCGTGAAAAATAAAACTTTCAGGTCCAAACTCATGAGATAATTTCCGATATTCACTAAAACAGCGTAGTAGATATCCTACATGTATCTTGATTTACTTTTTTCTGTAGGAAAAGTAGATGTTTGCAATGTGCAGTTCCGAAATGTACAAACAATGAATCATTCACAGGGTATCGGCAGTTTTCGAGCAAAAAATGTCGACTCTGTGCTTTAAGTACAATTAATCCCAGAAACGGTAGTAGTAGGGGATGCTGTTTTCGATATCGATTGATCGGAGGAGGTTCTCAGGAAGTTGAACGCAGTAACCTAACAGTAACGCAGTAACGCCTTTACCTAACAAGAAAAGCAGACGGCACTTGTAAAATAAATTCTCGAATAACTAATTGTTTTCATTTTTTGTCTCAAAAACATAGGTTATGACCCCTCTTTGGAACGAGCTCTACGAGCTCGTTCCAAAGAGGGGTCATAACCTATGTTTTTGAGACAAAAAATGAAAACAATAATGAAAATTAATTGGCGATGTTTGTGAATAGCGCTGGCCGGTTTTGACGGTACGTTGGGTAAAGGGTTAACACAGTTAACTGTTAAACACCTGATGCTGTTTTTGCAAGCGACAGACAGTAATCAATGCGTTGCGTTACAAAAAGCATGCCTCGGCCATTTAAATTTCACTGATGTTTAAATGTATCAAAGCAAAGGGCGTAGGTGATCCATTGTTAAAAAATACAATATGTCCCCCCAATTACACGGTCTGACACTTCCAATGTTGCTTTATCGATGATGATGATTTTATTCTACGGTATACGAGTGGTAAATATTTAAGGAATAGTGCATGGCTTGGAGTTGACTACGCCCATATAGTGCCCAGTGAGGTGGTGTAGTTCCCGCCGCGAACCACCTCACTGGGCACTATATGGGCGTAGTTAACGACAAGACATGCACTAATCCTTATATTATATCGAACACCCATCAAGAAAAACATCTGTCCAATTTGTTAATCTATTACTAAGGTAGCAGCCCTACCAACCAGCGTGAAATAGAAAAAAATACCATGTAGTTTTTAAAAAACAGTTTCTTCTTCCAAAACACGGCTAACTTGGATTATTGATATGAGCAGAAGACAGATTTTGAATCGGTAGGCAAGGGTAAACAAAACATTTCCCCCAAACGGAACTGTGCATTCTAGAATCGCGCAACTCGCGAATGAAAACTAAAATTTTCGAAATTTGACAACGCAGTTTGATAATTTCCACACATTTGTCACACATATACATTATCGAATGGGTCAGTACGGGATACAAACTCCGAAGATTCAACTGAATTCCATTATTTATTCGTTTACTGCCCAAAACATACAATTAAATAGCGAAATAATATGAGCAGCGAAACAAAGGATTTTTCATATCCGGACGCGTTCTCGTGAAAGTTGGACCCAGGTATGGATCATTCTCTTCGAAACGAGATATGGATCATCTTCTCAAGGAATAAAATGAACGCCTCGAAAAATGTGATTTCAACAATGTAAAAGCGATACATTTTTCCACAAAGATTTCTTTCCGGATCGTTTTGTGGGTGTTGTGCCTCTGTGAATCGATTTTTAAATTTAGCCTGATCAGTTTTATTCGGCCAGTATGAAAAGAAAACTGATATAGTAGTGTGCTAAAAATAGAAAACGTGTAGTGCCTGGGTGTAGTGTCTGGTCAGTTCTGTGGATGCAAACTACATGAAATAGAGTATCATCTTTCAGCCAATCAGAATGCAAGGAAGTCACGTGAGATATAATATACATACAAATAACAGTCGATAATAGTCGATAGTTAAAATACATAAAACATTATAAGACTTTATCTCACAATCAGTGCGTTTTTGCACTGTTACGCAACTAAAGTTTAATATATCTGGGCCCTTGTTCCGAATCCGTATCAAGGGACCCTGATACAAGCGCGTGATTCTGCTGTTGCCAAAACAACGGCATTAATATCATTTTTCGATCGCTTCGCGTTTTTCCCTTCAGAGAAAACAATATTAGGTGAGGCGAAGCCTCACCTAATATTGTTTTCTCTGAGCCGTGTATGGCACTGTATCTGCCAATTAAACGTCCTGTAACGTATTTATTATGCACGGCATGCTAAAATGTCACTGAGGAAGTTAACTCAGCGAATAATTAAATTATGCGCACTTGTCGGCATCTTGGGCTGGTTTGTAGCCTATTATTATAGGGTTAGCTTTCGCTATGAAATGTGGAAAACTCCACCTCAATAACCGATGAACGGCATATTTTAAAATATAATAAACCTTCACACCAAGAGGGATATTTAATTCACCAGTAATTATTGCAAAAGTAACAATCAAGTTCACGTTTACGAAACACACAGTTGCTCTACTTCGCAAGACAGTATTCAGTAAAGTGAATCCCTGTGACGTAATTTTCTCTGAAATGTAACGTGATCACTGACCTCAATATGGAGGTCAATGAACACTATTGTATTTTTCAATTTGCGTCTTTCCATCGATAAAGCAAATGAAAAAGTTCCTCTTAAAGTAGTTTTATAACACATTTTGTGGTCAATATTGTGAGATAAATTTATCATCACCACAGTGTGTGTCTCCGGAAATTCTGATCAAGTCTCGTTGTAGGCACAGAATCGCATTTCGACTCGCCCTAACGGGCTCGTCGAAATACTGTTCTGTTCCTACAACTCGACTTGATCTGAATTCCCGGAGACACACACTGTGGTGATAATCTGTATATAACAAGCTTATATAAAAAAGAAAGAATAAACATGTATACCGTAGGGAGGTGACATAGCCAGATTAGCTGCCTACCTGTCACCTCCCCAAAATCAGATAGAGTTTACTCTAACCCAGGTGGGAAGTTCAGAATGAGACTCAGAGCTGAAGTCCAATTATTGCATAATATGAAAAACGTTGTAATTAATGTGGTAAACTAAATTTAATATACAAATTTCGTAATAATAATCCTAAATTGATTGGTCTGGTTCCCACGCCATGAAAGAATATCGAGAACCAAATCCATCTGTCGATAACCAAATCCCTCCTTCATTGTGCACCTAGCCAAATGAATAGAACGTAACTGTTCTAAAACGAGGCCTAACTAATATAATTTATCGAGTTACCAAAACTAACCAGCCTACAATGTACCCCTAAAAAGGAAAACCTCGTTTGTCCATCAGATTAACTAACTATTTTTGCAAATCATCTACTAGCGGATGGTTAAAAATGAGTAGCCATCAGTTATCACCAGAACAATCTGCACAGTATGGGCTGTTACATTGCACGCTCTCCAGATATGTGCTAAAAATTTGTTTTTTTCAAATCATTCTGAAATGTTAGCCTACATGTGATGTTTCGTAATCCTTCATCTATTCCGTTCCAGATTTCAGGAGACACCAATATTTGAGAGGCTCCCAGGGATTGTGTTCTCGACCTTTCTTCATGCAACATGTTAAACTGTCTAGTTTGTCTTCCAGAACTGTTGCCTTCGGTTCTGAAATAGTTGTTGAAGGATTCTGGTACACTGTTGTTTCTCCAATCCCACATTAGAAGAGACACATGGAGCGTGAAAAGATCGCCAATTTTTAAAATTGTATCCTTTAAAAATATGGGGGTCGGTGTAGGAGATGCATCGGAACTTGTTTATTATTCTGACTGAGCGTTTCTGCTGCATAAATATTATATTTATGGCTCTGCTATTACCCCATACCAGAACACCATACAACAAATGGCTTTGTACGAGTGTAAAATATAGAGATTTATTATACGCTAAACGACTGATTATCGATTGCTGAAAGATAGAAATCGTATCCCCCACTGTGAAGATATAGACATTTTCACTTTCACGGTATCAATGAAAATAGCGGCTTTCAGAGCATCACTTCAAGGTAAACACGAGTTAAATTATCACCGGAAATGAGCAATTTGTTCTAAAAAACGTATAATGAAAAGTAAATCTAGTATTTTTGAGTGGATACCGATCATTTCTAGTAATAATTCAACACGTATTCACCTTGAATTGATGCATGAAACTCGCTAGTCCAAACATGGGCTGAAAGTCCAAAATCAAAGGACGTACTAAACCACAAACTTATATTAGGGAGTTTCAGGTCATGTTTGGGCTAGAAACCCGTCAGATGAATCAGATTGCAAGACGCTATCTGTTCCGAGTACCAATCAAATCACTCCCGTGTTTCAATGATTCAATGTACTTTACTTTCATGCATCAATTCATGGTTGAAATGAGTGGAATTATCAGATTCTTAGCGTATAAAAAAAAGAAAATCTAGTGTTTGCGAGTGGATATCGAAAATTATCTCACTTGTGACCGCGAGTAATGACTATTTTCGCTCGCGCAAGCGCTCGCGAAAAATAAACATTTGTCTCGGTCACTCATGAGATAATTTTCCGTATCCACTCAAAAACACTAGATATCCTCTATTTCCTACAAGCATGTAGAAAACATGTTCTACCCTTTACCTAACATGAAAAGCAGACGACACTTGCAAAACAAAATCTTGAATAACTATTTTTTTCATTTTTTGTCTCAAAAACATAGGTTATGACCCCTCATTGGAACGAGCTCGACGAGCTCGTTCCAATGAGGGGTCACAACCTATGTTTTTAAGACAAAAAAATGAAAAAATAATGAAATTAATTGGCGATTTTTGAGAATAGCGCTAGCCGGTATTGGTCGTTACGTTGAGTAAAGGGTTAAGATATCGTTTGCTCTATGTATTTTTGAACAGATGTTTGATATATTTGCCTTGTAATAGAGATTATCATGGATAGGTATGCCTTGGAATTTTAGTGAAGCTTCAGTCAGATATGATGCAACCCTGGTTATTTTTTTTGTTATTTATGATTAGGTAGTTATACAATGGAATCTTTCTTTTATTACTGGGATTTAAAATAATAAATTTTGTTTTTGTTGTATTGAGTAAGAGCTGATTCGCTGAGCAACGTCGGGAAATCTTTGCAAGTTCTAAGTTTGTACAATTTACCAGCACATTTATATTTGAACCAGACGAATACACTGTTGTATCATCTGCAAATGATTCGAGATTCAAAGATGTGGCGTGACAGAGATCATTAGCATATAAGAAAAATAAAATCGGCCCAAGGTTCGAACCTTGTGGCACACCGGAAGGGGTTGGCGCACGTACGGACTCGTGATCATAATAGCAGCATATTGTAATCTGTCAGACAGATAACTTTTCTTTTTAACTAATTTAAGCTAACTCCACGAATTCCATAGAATTCTAATTTATTTAATGAGATATTGTGATTTATCGTGTCGTAAGCCTTGGAAAGATCGAGAAAAACTGCCAGTGTGTTATTTTTGCTTTGTTTATTATTTTCGTCGGCGACATGGCCAAGTAGCTGGAGTACAGGATGAATTGTGTTAATAGTTTTCAGGCAAGGTAAAAAGGCACAAAAACTATTCATCTTTGGCACATTAAAATACTGAGCCAGCATGGACAGTGTTCCGAATTCTTTGGCAGTGAAATCTTTTGTACCAATTTTGGTTATCATCGTCTCATCAGTTCGAATGGGTGCAGCGTCTCCCATTCTGCACGCTGCGGTGTCCGGGATGATTTCATATAGAATATACCCATAGTAGGTACCAAATGTTCACCACGCGTGGTGAAGTGGTGTTAACCGGGATCCTTCGGCGCGCGGTTAACACCACTTCACCATGAGTGGTGAACATTTGGTACACCAAGCTACTTTGGGTACATTTTATTTATACCATGATCGTCAGATTGTTAAGAGTCGCTTTTATTTTTTCTCGATTTTACTGAGCACCAGAGGACATACTTGCGAATCTGTTTTTGTTTACTCGAGCATCGGTGGGCGGTAATTCCGCTGTCAATTTCATCGCCGAAACGAAATGAAACGGTGCCTTTTTTCATTTTAATAGCATAATAACATACCATTTCGAGTTATGGATGCTTTATTAACATGAGACAATTCATTTTGGTTAAGTGTTGGTGTCTTATGGGGTAAACTCATTTAAAAACGTAATAAATAATTGTCACTTTCATTTCACTCTTCGCGAGGCGAAGGGCGATAAATTTAGACAAGTTCGTATTCAGGTCACGTCTCCAAAGGTCAACTTGGACGCAGTTCCACTGTAGGTGTAAATTTTAACTATTGAAATCCCTTTGCTGGCGTGTTCACCACGGTTGGTGTATAATGCAAAAATTTATGTCATAGTCTTTTCATATATAGTAGAATAGCTAATCATGGTATAAAGTTGGGTATTCTCTATTTCGGTTGACTTTAATAAAGCCTTTTACACATATAATATTATTCCACACGTGTCTGTGAAAAGAATTCGTCTAACAGTCTCATACCATTGAGACCTTCGTTGGTGGTCCTTCCCATGCCTAATGGAACTGGATGACTGTGACGCATCAGAATATCTTTTCTACAGTGAGTGAATTTTTGGTAGCATGGTCTGTGGCGCAACAGCTTTTCCGTCATCCTACCTTGTCGTCCTACCTTGCCTGAAAACTAATAACACTCTATCAACTTTCCAATCTCAGAACTTTTTTTCCGATAATAACTAAATATGTTGTGAACATCCATTTTGAATTGCTACGAAAAATGTGAAAATCGTCAACATATTGATTTTTCACAGACATCAAAGTATATTGTTGAAAAGCCGATCGAAGATTGCGATGCGTCGAAAAACTGAAAACCTTCGATACTTTTTTGTTGACTATTGTTTATACATAGACTCTCTTCCCCGCCCCTTAATATGGGGGTAGTGGAGACACTTTTCTATATGTGACCAATGGAAGTTCCAGCAATTAAATAATTTTGAATGCAATGACGCAATTCCCCCTAACAATTGAATGACGTAGCAGATAATTTTAATTGCTATAGCGTAATAATTTTACAATAAATTGAATGATGTTTGAAAGTTTAAATGTAATGGATAATGAATGGCGTTACATTTATAACACCAACAACAGAAAAGCTGTTAGTTTTCAATAATTTTCGTTAAAAATGGATAATTAATTTTGAAGGATTTAAATTTATTCACAATTATTTTTAAAACAACCTCTCAAAATTTCATTTCTTGAAAAACAAAATGGCGCAGCAGTTTGTGAAAAGTACATGTATATGACATGCCTCGATAATTAACTTTGTGAATGAAACCCAAAAGGAGCAAAGACTGCGACAACATATTCCCGTTCCTGCTTAGGCATACAATTGATATACAGGACGTGGAGAGTGGATTGTAACTAAATCACCCGTGGAGTGGAGATATCACCCAAGCTATAACTTTCAAATTTTGTACATATCGACAAAAAACACAAGCAATGTTTCAGCCAATGGACCTCCGGGTTTAACCCGGAGGTCCATTGGCTGAAACTTTGCTTGTGCTGGTTATGCTTTGCAACAAATTTGCAATTATTGCTTGGGTGGAATCTCCACTCTGCGGGTGATTTAGTGATAATACACTCTCCACGTACTGTACTAGCGCCATCTTTAGTACAAATTGTCAATACTTTATTTGAGCGAGGCATTTTCCCCAATAGAATGAAAATAGGTAAAGTTGTTCCCATTTATAAAAC
The DNA here is from genome assembly GCA_031216915.1 of Pictodentalium vernedei. Taxonomy (NCBI): domain Eukaryota; kingdom Metazoa; phylum Mollusca; class Scaphopoda; order Dentaliida; family Dentaliidae; genus Pictodentalium; species Pictodentalium vernedei. The sequence goes on from CM062289.1 coordinate 34,487,015, forward strand.
TAGAGATTCTTATAACCTTTATAATTACAGACCGGTTAGTATTTTACCTACCTTCCCTAGAGTTCTAGAGAAAATTATGACTTATCGCCTTTGCAATTTTAAAAAAAAATTCTAATATTTTAAATCCCCAATAACGGCTTCCGCAAAAAACATAGCACAATTCATCACCAAACGTTATGGATTGGGAGGAGTTGACGACTTGATTGACTTTACGCCATCTTAGGAGGGGAGGAGGCAGTTTTAGTGTCGATGTTTTTCAGTCACGTTTCTAGTTGGATAGAGAACAGTGAATAAAACAAATGGATATGACAACCGTTACTTATTCCCATTTCCTTATTCGACATTCGCATCATCATGTATCGGCCTGCTGACCAGTGTACCAGAATCTATGCTCTCAGTAAAATAGACGCTGTGGCAGAGACATTTCCTGCAGGAATGTCTTTTCTCTTGTAATATTCCGCTGAATTCAGTTTTTAAATAATATATTTTGTGCCCTGATGGCCTCAGTGCATGATACAAAGGTTTAAAGATTTTATTTCAACAAAGTGTTGAGCTCAGTAGCTGGTTATACTGAAAGCAATAATCGACTTTATTCGTTGACTGCTCAAGTTTAGTCCCTCCATCTTTCCTTATCTTATAAGCAACGACAGGTCGAAGATTTAACGGTTCTTTCAGTTCAGAATTGGTTAAACTGAAATCATGTTTTACTGTTTTTGCTGTTTCGACATTCATTCTGTTGTTTATTGAATTTGAAGTAAAGGAAATGATCGACTACTTTTCTCATTCGTTTGCATTCTACTTTGACATATTCATACCAATGGCCAGATCTTTTGATCTCCCCAAATTCCTTTGCCTAATGAAATGTATCTCTAATTGGTGGTTGTTCAATTAGAATTTCTAAATTGTCCAGAGAATGGTCAGGAAGGTTAAAAGGTTGTGTTACTGGGCGTCAACATCATTTTTTATATCTGGTGTCTATCGAGTAGCACGCTCTGGAAATGAATTTTGAGTATACTGTTTCCTGCAGCGTTTAAAAGAGACAAGGTCAATAACATAGGATGAAATGTCGCTTGTTTGTGTAGAGAAACCTTTCTCTCTCTGATGAGGCAGAACTACACAATCCGCAACGAAGATTTGTACCATTGAACACCGTGCTCCTACAATTCTGCAATTGTCTATTTTGTTCAATTTTCGTTTGTTCGAAATCATTAATTTGCGGGAGTTTCCTGAAAACAAGTAGAGGACTCCCTAGATCCGGGGAGGGGGGGGGGGGGGGGCTAAAATTGAAAATTACAGTAACACGCGAAACGCGTGAGATGTGATTGATGATTAGTTTCAATATATGTGATAGATGATAGGATATTGTACAGTACGTGGAGAGTGTATTATCACTAAATCACCCGCAGAGTGGAGATTCCACCCAAGCAATAATTGCAAATTTGTTGCAAAGCATAACCACCACAAGCAAAGTTTCAGCCAATGGACCTCCGGGTTAAACCCGGAGGTCCATTGGCTGAAACATTGCTTGTGTTTTTTGTCGATAGGTACAAAATTTGAAAGTTATAGCTTGGGTGATATCTCCACTCCGCGGGTGATTTAGTTACAATCCACTTTCTACGTACTGTATGTAACGATTGGTGTGACTCATTGGTTTAAATACATTTTATAACCAAATTGATCGGATACTTGGTAGGGATGCGGACCAGACCGCAAAAAACCGGTACGATCCGCAGGCCATGGCCGTGCCGCGGACCAGATCGGACCGCCGTCATTGGGCCGCTTTGGACCGATCCACACATGGCGGTCCGGTACTGGACCGGTACGTATACTTTAATACATAGATAGCTTTAGCATTGGGGTTATCTGGTACGGAAATCCGAAGCTCCAATCACCAGTCAATAGACTCAATACACAGTGTCGCAAATTAATGTCTAGTCATCTGGTGTGAGATCTTATAAATAGCTCGTCAGATACATTCCTTTGATACCCGTGACATAAAACGACAGTGATTACCGAGTACCGCCTCTGTCTTTTGATTCCACCGACTTCAGAGAATGCCCTGACTGGAACGCGCTTGGTTTAGTAACAAACTAACAATCTTCAATGACGACGATGTCACATGACAAACGTTCACTGACTTGAGTGTTGGGCCGTAAGAACAAAACGTTTTTGTGCTGAAAGACTTGGAGCATTTGCATTATCTATCTTTAAGTTCTTAACCCAACCATATACTATCATGGATGTGGCGACAGGGGAGGGGTGGAGGGGGAGTGGGGGGGGGGGGGGTCTCACGCCCCAGCTAGGAGTATTTTTTTTCAATAGTTCGAAATTCCGAGGTCAAAAATCAAATAGTTGAAAATTCAATAAATCAACATTGTTCATGAAAAATATTAAAATTCCAACTAATGATGAGAAATTTTGATCTTTTATTTCCAACTGGAAACTTGAGTTTCAAATTTCCTACTCTAAAATTGACATGGCCTCAAAATTTCGACTCTGACATCAATCCGATAAATTTTCTGACCCAGACACATTATAAATGATGCTTTTTCCGTTTCAGGACTAGTGAAAAATTTCAGAAGGCTTCATAACCCTTTACCCAACGCAGACGATTTCAAAATTCAGTATTTTAATTATCATTTTTTTAAATTTTTTTTAAAAAAAAATCAACAAAACCATATCATGTGACCCCTCTTTGGAACGAGCTCGACGAGCTCGTTCCAAAGGGGGGTCACATGATATGGTTTTGTTGAAATTTTTCGAAAAATAATATTTTTTCAGCAGCTGTATTTGCATATTATGCGGGCAGATGGGGGCGATTGGTTGGGAAAAGAGTTAAAAAATATCACCCAGCGCTGCAGTGCAACCACCTATCGAAACCACTCACAGTTGGAATTTACATCGGAGCTCCTCCCCCCCCCCCCCCCTGAAACCCTCTAGCCACATCCCTGTATAATATATATCATACAGTATATGATTGCGTTAAAAACTGAAAGATAGATCATGCAAATGCTCCAAGTCTTTCAGCACTAATGACATTTAGTCTGTAGTTCACGTTTCCACTATCCTCCACATGCTATATGATATGAAACATGTGCAGGATAGCGGGAAACGTGAACTACAGACTCTACAGTAAGTCACAATCACAAGTTGTTAACACGTTTATTCCCTTTCTAACTTCTCTATAATGATGGATCAGGGAAAATATTTCAAAATACACCACATATTTCCCCAATGTGCATACAATGTATTATATAACATCCCCAGGGTTACCAAGCTTGCCCGTTAGATGGCAGTAACTTGATGTTTTCTTGAACACAAACGCGAAAACCAATTCAATCATTATAAAATATCTTAAATAAAGCGAATGTGTTAAAATCTTAATTTGCTATTACCAAAAGTAAAATTTTAACACATTTCACTTCATTTAAAGTATTTTATAATGATTGAATGGGACCGGAACCGGTCCAGACAAGAATATAGGACCACCTATGGTTGGACCGTACTGGACCACCTCTCCCCTGGACCGGACCTCCACTGGCGTCTATAAAGTCATTTGTATTTTCGAAAGCAAAACGGCCTTCCATTTTGTTTGTTTATGCATGTGCAGACGTGATCTGGAATGATTAAATAATTCCGGTTCCAATTAAATATGCAAATAGGTTGGTCACGTGGGTGGGTGAGATAGCTGTCACGTGGGTAGGGTGAGACAGGCATATCTCTCCCAGCTGTCCCAAACAACTTTATATATATCTCAGTGGTGGGAGAATATTATGACTCCCGATGAGTCTGGAGGTGGGATGGGGAAATCTCACCCTCGGGGCAAGATATTTGAACTAGACCCGAGGCTTGCCGAGAGTCTGGTTCAAATATCTTGCCCCGAGGGTGAGATTTCCCCATTCCCACCTTCAGACTCATCGAGGATGATTTTTCTCCCCACACACGAGGATTACGTCATTATAGATAATTGGCGGCCACGTGCTGACATACCCAATTTATCAAGTCGTAGTCCTTTCGAAAAACGAACAATTTCATCGGAAAGATCGTACAAAGGTTAGGTATATACCATAGGTATATACTAACAAATTGATTTGTAACACTGTCCGTTAAGGGGTTAATGAATTTGCACGTGTCAAACTCTAATGTAAAGGGCATTGTGAGGTTATTGATCGATCGATAAATTCGCGCAGTGATATTATTAAATCTGCAGAGAAACATGGGGTTGAAACAAATCAAGTTTAATATTTGAATAATAATTAAATATTGAGTCTACATCAACAAGGACCAGATAAATAGGTAATCAACGAACACAATTTACAGTTTATTTACAATTGTGCAGACGATGATGAAATAGTTCCGGCGACCTAATAAAATATGCAAATGAGTTTGTCACGTGGGGTGGGTGGGATAGAAATATCCCACCCTGCTGTCTCACCCGGGACACGCGTATGTTTCACGTATAGTGGCGGGAGAAATATCTTTCTCCCCACTTCCTGTGCAGGATATTCGTGTCTCATGTAAGAACCGGATCAAATGGTTTCGCAGGGACGCTGTGGGGCAAGCCCCTTTCGACCCTCGTTGGCTGTATAATATTTGTGATATTTCTGAGCGTGGTAAAGGGGGGAAGGGGTTAATGTATTCAGCGGCGTCTGTGTCTCCTATGGTTCTTCTTGGGGGGGGGGGGGGGGAGGATGCGTCAGAGAGATGGATGTTGTTGGCGTTGTTGGTTCAGGCGGAAGAGTAGGTTTTCTTTGGCGACGAACGGCCTGATCCTTGCTGCTGTCTCTTGGGATTTCTAAAGGTAGTCTTGGAGCATTGTCCTGATTACGCGAGGTGTAGCTCCTCTTTCAGCATAGAAGTTGAATATCTCCTGGCACTCAGCTCGGACAGTATCGTCCTGGATCTCCTCCCCGAGGAATGCCTCCACGGTGTCCGGGATGCTCACCTCCTGGTCAGATTCCTGGTCCGAAGAAGCCGGGGAAGCAAGAGCTGGAGGGGTGGAAGGTGCGTCATCTGGGACAACTGCCTGTACCATAGACAGATCTTCCTCCTCCATCTCCTCTTCAGATGAAGAATCTGATGGGTTGGAGATTGACCTGTCACCTGACGACCCATAGTCCTCCGGACCCTCCTCCTGTGAGGGGGGTTCCGGGCTGTACAAGGGCTGGTCAGGGGTGACAGGTGTAGACCATATGACGCCCTCACTTGCCTCCTTCTCTTCCTTCTCCTTTTTCTTCTTCTCCGTAAACTCCGTCATTCGGCGGGCATCTCGTCGTCTGGCGGAGGGTCCCTTCTTTCTCCTTCTCTTCTTCTTGGTGGTGGCTGTACTGCTCCGGCGGTCTTCATCCAGCTTGTCCGAGTCACTAGGAGGGTGACCAGTGTGGGAGGAAATCCCCCACGAAAGTGGCTACACCTCTCCAAGGACGTCGGTTCTGTCTTAGTATCAAAATACACTGTCAAGTGAATTGTTCCCTTGCGCACCTGAATACTCCAGGCGGTAGCAAGGGCGGCCTTCACTTTGATCAGTGTCTCTTGTATAACTAATGGTAGCTCCATTGTTTTCAGTTGTTTACACCTCGGAGTCCAAGGTGCGAATGATGCATGCATGGCGACCCATGATCTCATGTGAATAACGAAATGGTTTCACGCGCCTAAGGCGCGCAGGGACGGTCTTGGGGAGCAAGCCCCGTTTCGATCCTCGGTGACTGTATATGATTGGCTATCACATGTCTAGGCGTGTTGAAGTAGGAAAAGGTTCCGGTACTCGGCAGGTGTCTCATGTGAGAAGGCCATCTGAGATAGATATATATCTCACATGACCCACGTGACCGGCTTATTAGCATATTTAATGATCGCTGAGCGCACGGACTTTATATTCATTGCACGTTCTTCCGTAAACAAACAACATGGCGTCACATTTCGAAAATATTAGCTTTAGAACGTTTGTCGAAGAAAATAGAAATAAAATCACAGACCACAAAACTAAAGAACAATTGACTCTTTTATATGAATGTTTGGGTCATTTCGCTACACATCTTTAAGCCCTGTCTTGTCGGCTTTGGGGTTTAATTTCGCGGTATATACAGAACTTTTGTGCGCTCTTTAATCGACAACAAAATTGTCGATATAGCTGCACGTGCCCCTGGATTACTTTTGGTGACGTCAGAGTGTTCATGTGCGGGGAGAGAAAAATTATCCCTGATGGGGGTTTGCAAGCCTCGTGTCTGGCCCAAATATCTTGCCCTCGGGTGAGATTTCCCCATCTCACACACTCACCCACCAGGGGCAATAATAGCCTTACCCACCACACTTGACCATCCTCATTTTCAGAGTTAATGATCACCAATTATTTCATCGTCGTCTCCATTGTATAAACAAACATGTCTTCGCTTCGATTAACATAGTTGAGCATCCCATCGCCGCACCACTTGATGGTGATTTTTCGCTAACCACACACCACATGGCGTCATCGAAATCAATAATTCCAAAAGTGACGTCACTAGAATGTCAGCTATTTCAACTTGCTTCAATATTTTCGCTATCGGCTGTCGTGAGCTACGACTCGTCTTCTCGCTGGTTAGCTTTGTATATCCCTTTACCTAACGTAACGGCCAAAACCGACCAGCGCTATTCTAAAAAATTTCCAATTAATTTTCATTATTTTTTCATTTTTTTGTCTCAAAAACATAGGTTATGACCCCTCGTTGGAACGAGCTCGTCGAGCACGTTCCAACGAGGGGTCATAACCTATGTTTTTGAGACAAAATATGAAAAAAATTAGTTATTCAAGATTTTTTTTTGCAAGTGTCGTCTTCTTTTTATGTTAGGTAAAGGGATATACAGAAGATATCGATGCTCTTTCGTATGCAAATCATTTTCATTTTTCTCCTTGATTATTCTTCAGTAGATTTTCTTCACAAGAGCAATATTTTGAGTTCGTTGACGTCATAAGAAAAATCACCATCGAGTGGTATGGGTGTGTGAAGGGGAAGTTCTGTGTCAAATATCTCCCCCTGCGGGTGGAATTTCCCACACCTCTCGAGGATAATAATAGTATTAAATAGGTTCTCCAATTGATCGATTTTTTACATTTTCATAACATGTCATTACGAAACTACAATCCTTTCAGGAAACCAGCCTTTGACTTGATACATAATCAATGCTCACATTATACAACAGATCATCTCATGTCCCAAACTTTAAATGCAGTATATAAATTATTCATCAATTATCGAAAATATACAGATGAAATTCTATTGCTGTTGCAGTTGATGTGTGCTGTCATCTTCATTTCTGGAGTGGTTTTAAGTTTTGAAACCTGTCTCACGTGCAGACGACCACGAGCTCAATTAACCACCACCCATACGCACCCAACAACCCGGCGCGTGTGAGGACGGATATTATTACAATTTACAAATGATTTAGCTTTATTCATTTGGAAATTAAAATGAACATCTAATTTATTTATTTATTTATTGGTGTTTAAGGTTACATACTTATGCACAATGGCTAATCGTGACCGTGACAGCTTTACGGGTGGAGGAAGCCGGAGTACCCGGAGAGAACCACCCATCATCGACGAGCAACTGTCAGCTCCTCAGCATTCTAACTCTGTTCAAGCTCCGCTCAAGCAGGGTTACAGCGGTTGAAGACATCTGCACCATCGACGTGCAGAACGCCTTAGTACACGGCGTCATCGTATCCCCATGTAGGCAACCGGAATTAAATGCCTTGCCCAAGGACACAACGCGGGTTGTCCCGGACGGGGATCGAACTCGGGACCTCTAGCATAGAAGTCCAACGGTCTATCACTGAGCCACCGCCTTTCCAAGAGATATTCAAGGATATTCAGAAATAATTTCTAATCTGTCCGTGTATTACGGATGCCATGCATGTATTATCGATTTTGTGAAATACTGTACTTTTCTGTGGGAGACGTTTCTGTAAGCCAAATGTCAAGTGAATAACTAAACTAACGAAATTGGGGTGACTAACAACGATCGCCAGCAGCCTTTTTATAGTTTTTATCTTTTTGTTCTCGTTTGACATGTTTTTCGGGCACTTCTCATTCACCTACGCACCTGGAATTTTGTGCACTTTTTCACATTGAAAGATATTCTATTTTTCAGTTTCAGAGTCCAATCGTTTCCCAAATGACGTCGATTTTAACATGTTTTCTCCATTTTTTAACCCTTTGACCACGTAAGACCGATTTTTCGGTCCAAGGCATAATTTCGTGCCATTTTTGTCTTATTATAAGAGGTCTCCACACAGGGCGTTGATGATAAAATAATAACTGCCGTCTGCAGCCAAAGGGCTGCAGACTGCAGTTATTATTTTATCCTCCCTGTATACTGATATTGTACTGACCCATTTCAATGTAAGTGTACACAGAGGTGATACCATTCCAGGAAACGAGGGTTCAAATGATTAATATCAACGCCTGTATCACGCCTCCCTCTTTCAAACTTTGCATATCTCACCTCAAACAAAAACCGTATCTAAGATTTCGAGCTCACCGCAATGGCTATTTCCGATTCCGAAGGTGATATGATTGACGTTAACGCCATTAAAATTAAAACATTCAGTAACATTAGATTCTTAAGAAAGTATGTTGTAGAGTTCATGCACAGAACGACATAGGCGTGTGAAAGGGTTAATCGAAATGGCACGAGCCAGTGTGGAAGGATAAAACGAGAGGCCGCAATGGCGCAAGTGCCATATCAATTAACCCATTCACACGAGTGTGTCGTTCTGTGTTTATTACACGCCTTCAAGTCTATAAAAACAATTATTAGAAGGACCCTCAGCAATTCATTTGACAATTATCAACAAAACTAACACATTTTATCGTCAACCAAATTGCGAGGGGAACCCGTGTTACTATTTCGTCTACTAGTACATAGAGCACACTGGAACTCAGGGAACGATTTATTTTCGACTATCGCTAGCTATTCAAATTGTAATTGCTTTGTATGATTTGAAGAAAATTGCAGTGAAATTTCGCTTCTATTTAAAAATAGTCCGTCGACGATTTCCGTTCCGCACATATGTGCCGAACAGATTTTCATTTTCCTCATGGTTTAGTGTTGCTGTAGGTGGGGATTACATAGAACAAGCATGTAATAAAAAAATCAGGAGATAGCTGTTTTTTTTAAGTTTTTCGATTTATCCCCATTTTAAAGTTTTTACCTCATTTGAAGTTTTACAATATTTTTGCCTTTAAAGCCTAAAACGCCAAAACAGCGACCGGCATAACGCCCTCATTATTACACGCCTGTTATATCAAATCCTCATCTGCGGCCTCTCGTTATATCCTTCCGCGATGGCATTCGAGCCATATCGATTAACCCATTCACACGCGGGTGTCGTTATTATGTTTATTGCATCTACACCCATGAAGCACCGTTAAGCGCTCGCAAAAACAACCATTTGTCTCTGTCACTCATGAGACAACTTTCGGTATCCACTAAAAAACACCAGGTAACCTCTGTTTATCCAAAGCAACATCACTTTAAACATTTTTTCTTACTCTTAATATCAACCCCTGTAGGAAACCTTACTCTTTCAAATTTTCGATATATCATCTTCAACAGAAACCATATCTAAAAACTTGGTATAGACCGGCTGAATTCCCTATGGTTATGGCTGAATTTAGGATGACGATATTGACGTTAACGACATGAAAAATTAAATGACGTTAGATTCTTACAAAAGTTTAGTATGTTGTTGAGCTCAACAAATTAGGAGAGAGCTCTGTTTTTTAGTTTTTCGATTTATTCTCATTTTTGAACTCTTTTAGATTTTATAAATTAAAACGGTAATATAGAGAGCCACATAACTCCCTCATTACTATATCTATAGCTATAAAACTTTGTGACTTTGTTTACACTTGTAGATCTAGTGAACGCCAGTTTAATATTTCAAATTTCAACCTTTATCCAAAACAACGTCAGTTTTAACCCTTCACTGAACGTAACGGCCAAGACTGCCTAGCGCTATTCACAAAAATTGCCATCCAATTTTCATTATATTTTCATACTTTTGCCTCACAGACAAAGCTTATGACCCCTCATTGGAACGAGCTCGTTGAGCTCGTTCCAATGAGAGGTCATAATGGAACGAGCTTGTTGGGTTCGTTCCAATGAGAGGTCATAAGCTATGTTTTTGACGCAAAAATGAAAAAAATGAGCTAATATTTCAAATTGCAGCCTTTACCCGAAGCAACGTCAGTTTTAACGTTTTTCTTACTCTTTTAATATCATCGTCAAAATCAAGCGTCTTTCAATTTTTTGATATACTTTCTCCAACAGAAACATATCAAAACATTCGGTACCGGCCTGAATTCCCAGCGGTTATGGTACAATTGAAAGGTGGCGTTATTGTCCTCAACGTCATATAAATTAAATGACTTCGGATTTTCGAGAATTTTAGTGTGTTGCAAAGCTAAAAAAATAGGAGATAGTTGTATTTTAGTTTTTCGATTTATTGCTATTTTGACGTTTTTACGTCGTTTCTATGTTTGTCATTCTTTACGTATTTATTAAAGACGCTAACATTTTTAACACGTTGAACCTGGGCGGCCGTTATTTCGTTCAGGAACATGATACGTTATAATTTTATAAAACAGGATGGATGCTATGAACATGTGTGAGGTAGACCAATTAATATTTTCAACGTGCAGCCACAAAGCTGCACGTTGAAAATATCAATTGGTCTACCCATAAATAATGAATATGGACTCTTCCAGTTGCTGTCATTGAACTGACATGGACGATACCACTAGGGTTCAAAGGGACAAGGGCTAAAAATGTTTACTTCATTTACTTCAAAATGTTATGATCATGTTCGGCAGGTTTCCTACAATTAACACTGATAATTAACACTTGCTCCGACAAGTTTGGCCACAGTTTACTGCCAACTAGCGGAAGTGTTATTCCGGTGTTAGAAACGCTTTCAAAAGACAAAGAGCGAAGTGGGTGCGATATTCGGTTGCTTAGTACGTTAAAAGGCAGTATAAAGTTTGTCCTCGTTGTTGGGCCCATTCGGTGATGGGCTTGTTTCATTGGATGATTTCTGGAAATTGGCTTGCAATTTTGGCAAACACACGTTTTCACACGCGTGTATCCTTCTGTGTTTTTTACACGCCTTTGTGTCTATAAACCTAGCCAGTATGATGTCATACAAAACGAATCGAAGTCAAGGAGATGCCATAACAGTCCAAATCATCAACACACTATTGTGTGGGCCGAATTACTATTTATTTATTATTTATTGATGTTTAAGGTCACATATTTATGCACAATGGCTAATCATGACCGTGACAGTTTTACGGGTGGAGGAAGCCGGAGTACCCGGAGAGAACCACCGAGCAACGACGAGCAGCTGCCAGCTCCCCAACATCGTAACTCCACACTGCAGCACAGGCAGGGTTAGATTGGTTGAAGACATGCGTACCATCGACGAGCAGTACGCCTTAGTACACGGCGTCATCGTGCCCCCAGATGGGCAATGGGGGTGAAGTGTCTTGCCCAAGGACACAACGCGGTTGCCGCAGGTGGGATTCGAACCGAGGACCTCTCGGCTTGCAGCCTGCACCTCTACCTACTGAGCCACCGCGCCCCCGGCCGAATTACTGATACGAAGTTATTTAATGTCCCAACCCATTGTTTAGTGTATTTATGACACGATTACAGACTGTGATAGAAGTGATGGGGCTGACTGACCTGTTTTGTGGAGCATGGTTTACTCTGGGTTACTTTTTGTGCATCTATGCATACAGATATATTGTTCAGTGCTTGTCAGGGCTGCCTAGAATTTAAAGTAAGTAGTCTAAACTTTATTAGACAGTCTTCTAGACAGCATTCTGAAAAAGTTTATTTTAGTCTATTGTTATGAAATGTTCTGTTAGTTTAATTAAATGTAATAAAATGTAATAATAATGTTTAAGCCTAAAATCCACATTGTGCTATATGGCTTTACAAAAGTAACTGACACACACGCACACGCATGCTCATAAAACTATGTGTAATGATCAGGAAATACAAAATCAACAGATAAAGGCCTGTTCGTGCTAATGGGTTTTGAGACCGGACTTAAATTGATTTATGGTCAATACAGATTTTAGATGCCCTGGGATGGAGTTCCAGAGAGCCGGTGCGGCACATATGAAAGCTCTGTCACCTGCTGTTGCAAGTTTAGACTTTGGTACCACCAGATTATAGGATTCAGAGGAGCGGAGATTCCTGACAAGTGTAGATAAATATTCCGGAGCCAGGCCGTTAATGCATTTGTGTGTAATAAGTAGTATTTTATATTTATGATTAAATGATTATGATATGATAAATATGATTAACCCATGCACTCTGGTAGTGCAACAGACTTTTCTCCAATAACGTTCTTTTTCTCTTATTTAACTACGAATTTAGCCATTTATATCTTGTTTCACAGAGCTCACTGAGCTCTGAAACAAGGTATATTTGGTTAAATATCAAACTGCATTATTGGAAATATTTATTGCTGAAAACTCTGTCATTTGGACATTAGAATGCAGAGGGTAAACTCATTTCATCATAGCTCACACTTCACTTAAAACTTTGAAGAGAAGCCGTTGGCGAAGTCAATAACTGCAGTCTTTCATCATGCTTGAGATATGAGTGTGAACAACTTTCAAAATTTGTGGACCGGGCCAACTTTTTGGGGAATAAAAATACATGTATGAACTAATGAATGCATTAGGTGGTCAAAAAAGTAATTTCCATCCATTCTGAGAACTGAGCACTCTGCACTCAGTGACCCCTGGGTGACCTCAGTGACCCGAAGTTTGAACCTCCCTGGAGTTTCAACTCATTTGGCGTTGGTTCCAGGCCCATAATCACGCCATGCTTGAGATATGAGCGCCTTTTTTGAGTGTAAAAATACATGTATGAACTTCAAAAATGAATTAGGTGGTCAAACATTTTTTTTCCAGCAATTCTGAAAAATGCACTCAATGACTCCTGGCTGACCTCAGTGCCCTTGACTTAAATTTTGAACATCCACGGAGTTTCGACTCATTTGGGCCCAGGTCCATACGCCATACCATGCTTGAGATATGAGCGTGACCAACTTTAAACATTTTTGGACACGCCCATTTTGTTAAGTGTAAAGATGCATGTATGAACATCGGGAATGCATTTGGGGTTCACAAAATGTGATTTTCAGCAATTCTGAAAAATGCACTCAATGATTAATAAAAATGCACTCAATGACCAATAAGTGTATGAAGTGTGCCTTCTTTAAATGATCTATGTATTTTTCAAAGTAAGGGGTTTTTAGTGGAAATGTTGATAGACAAAGCCAAGCCACACCAATAGCCTCGTAATTTGAAAGAGAATCATATAGTACATTTTGTGGGGTTAGGGCGGATAAGAATTTGCAAGTTCACTCTTGTGTGTAGCAATAGGCTGCTTTGAGCGATTTGCAGGCCCAAAACTAATCTTGAAAAAAAAATTTGAAAATCGACGCCTGAGTGCAAGAATGTTCTATGTCCCCTATGGGACATAGAACATTCTAGCAATCAGGCGACGAAATGTAACTCCATGGGATTTGCTCTACTGTAGAACAGGTCTTCGTGTCTTCCTGTATTGATTTAAGAATTCAACAATGTGTGAGGATGAAACTCTGAAAATATATGGAATGCATTTTTTTCAGACTGTCCCGCGGACAGAGGATACAAACTGTACAAATTCCAGGATATTCTACAGTGTGTCAAAATCATCGCCTCAACTGTCCATCAAGTAGTCGCCGAGAATGATTGCACCAAAGATGGGGGGACATTTATTGATGATCATGAATGCAGATATGCATTTGTTTATCAAAGATATTCTCCTTGCACGCGGAGCTGGTGAGTTGGTTTTGTGTCTTGAAATTTCCGACATGTTTTGTTTATCTTGTTACTTTAACGTTTTACCCAACACGAGTAGCAGAAGACACTAGCAAAGTTTTTTTGTTGAATTACTAAACATATAAATTCTTTGTCCCGAAAGCATAGCTTATGACACCACATTGCAACGAGCTCAACGAGCTCGTTACAATAAATGGCCACAAGCCATGTTTCCGAGACAAAATCAATTATAATATCGGAAGGCGTTTTTTAAGGTGAAAGGTTAACCTGAAAAGTTCACAAGGCAAATCAGCATACCAGAAATGCACTGTTGTGTGTATGTGGAAGAGTGTGCGTGGCGTGTATGTCCCGAAGCGTTTTATTACTTTAATCCTTTACGAACCTCAAATACATAACTCATGACACTTCACTGAAACGAGCTTTACGAGGCTCCAACTCTATGTTTTCGAGGCAAAATCGAAAGAATAAGAAAATCCGAAAGGTGTTTTTGTGAATAGTGGCTGATGATTTTTGTGGTTATTACGTGCTCAGTCCATTTAAGGTTTGAGCCAAGTTTTGGTGTGATATTCTCTATTCGAGTTGCCCAATCATCAGTTGCACCTTGGACATCGAGATTTGAACAGCTACCGCTCAGATGGAATTACCTACTGAAATACAAGAAACACTGCTAAGCATGAAGGCTGGGTCGGACATTTTAAATTCACATCTTCACATTCTCATTTTACTGACGTTAGACGCCAAGATGTGAAGACAGACTAATTCGCAAGCTCGGTTTATTTGAATATGGAGTTTCCTTTAAAGATACAGAGAGCCTTGTCAGGCCTGAACGTTTACTTGGATAAGTAAAAGATGAGAGCGATCAACTGGCAGTGAAAATTTGTGACGACAGAGAATCAGCAACCACCCCCGTCGGAGAAAGAAAGGTACCACGTTTAGTGGAAAGTCCTCCTCTCACAGTGGTCCTCACACGAAGGAGACAGGACCAACTATCAAGAAAAAGAAGAAGAGTGCATCGACAAGCGCCGAGATAGCCGAAAACTGGACGATTTTCTAAAAAAGAACGCAGGGAAGGCAGAGAAGAATACCGAGAAAGCCACAACACTGCAAAAAATATAGGTTCTCTTTAGCACCAAAACCGGTTCTAATCTGCTCCCTCAGATGGAACCAGTTATATTTAAGAAACAAAGAAGATATGAACAGTTGGCATATCGAACCAGTTTTGATTCTGTATAGAACCAAAACTGGTTCGATATGCCAACTGTTCATATCTCCTTTGCTTAATAATGATTTGAGACAACCTTGTATGAGCTCTAAAACTTACGGCTGAACACCCCCCCCCCCCCCCCCCCTTAAATTTATGTTTAATTCTGTTAATATTTAATGTCAATCTTTATAAATTTATTTGATTTGAAATGAATGCTGTTTAAACAGAACAGGTTCCATCTCAGGGACAAGATTAGAACCAATTTGGGTTCTAAAGAGAACCTATATTTTTTGCAGTATACCATCTCCCTCCTCCAACTCTTGTAACTCCCATCCATAACCCAGTTGCCTCCTCTCTGGGGGACAAACTGGAAGATGGAGATGTCCAGATCAGGAATTTTGGATGGATGCCTCCATCAGGGCCTCTATTGCTACAATCTAAGAAAAAAACCCAATACATTTTGGTATTCTAGGATACCACAAGTATAATTATGACATACCTAAAACACCGACAATGGATAATCTCCTCCATATTCCATGCGTATAATACAAAATGGATGGTCGTGGAGTACCAAACTATCGATAAACAGGAGTAACGTCCCTTGTATATCCAGCACGTGAGAAACTTACCCGCCAAGCACGCGCGTCGTCTGTTTCAACAATGGCGATTTCAGTCGAAGCTCGGGAGCTTGAAAACGTGACTGAATGGCTCGTATGGAGCGGGTTGGATGACTTGGCGCAAACCTGTAATTGATTTATGTGAGTTGCAGTGTATATCTTTAATATTCGCTGAAGGTTATTAAAGGCACTACATAACTCATTTTCTCTTCTTTCAATTGTTTTTTCATGGCGACATGATTTGTAGTGTTATCTTCACAATAAATGTAGCCTGTGCCATGAGGGAGGCTGGTATGTCTGCAGCTTTTTATACCTCAGTCCGGTTCTATGGATCCCTCAATGGAGCAATATTTGAGCCTACTCCTCCCAGGTATGGGTTGTGTACATGTAAGGGGTGGGGAGGGCTAACTAAGTACCAAACGTTTGGTTTCTTGGAGCACCATAGTATAAGTACTTGAGTTGAGTTCTCCGGAGAACCACAATAAAGTACCAAACTTTTGGTTTTCTAGAGAACCTACTCGAAGTTCGAGACTGTTTTGGTTTCTCAAAGTATCATTACAGTTTGGTTTCTTAGAGTACCAACAATGTTTTGGTTTCCTGGAGTATCATAATTGTGGAAAGAAAACATCCAAACGCCGCTAATATGACAATACGCAAGGCGTAAGAAGGAACCCCAAAAGTATCCAACGTATTGAAATATTTCATTCCACAACCATTACTCCAAAAACATTTTGGTTTATTCAGTCGAATTCCTGCAATTGTTTAATTTCAGCCAAACAAGAATACGTTTCATAGTACTAAATATTTTCCCACAGGCGACCATTATAACGTTCAGGCGAAAAAAAATATGGTCGCATCATTTTAAATTTAGCATTCAAATATTTTTTGTCAACTATAGCCCTTCAGACAACCTTTTAATGATTTTTAAACAGGGGTCATGCAACAAATAAAAGAAAAACTAACAGAAAGGGAAGTGCTGGTCACATGTTCATATTTCTCAGGGAATTCCCAAACAAAACACACCAATAGTCAAACAAATTTTTAGGTTCTAAAAGTCCTCAAATCATCCTCTTTATTCATCTGGAACATTCAAAAGTAATGCAAAATGTCAGTGGACTTCTTCAAATGTTTATTGAAACAATATATTTCCACAAGACTGCTTAGTTTTGGGAATTACATATTTCCGAGCGCAACTTTTCGAGGCATGTAAATCTAATTAAAATATCTACAACAGTTATACCTATGAGCAAACCCAACCCTAACAAAGATACAGTTACCTCTTTCATGTGATGAAAGAGTCATTTCTGCAATAGAATTCAACTTTTGGCTTCTGTCTAGTGCAAAGCATGGGAAATTTGTTCTTTTGAAGAGAACTGTCCAATCTGTGTCAAATAGGCTTAAAAACTGTTATGCCTCCGACAGAATTTCTACTCTATTACCCAATAAGTTGGGAGGGATAAGAATTCACAGCTTTCTTTGAAACTACCCAAATCCCAAAATAAAACTAAAATCTGCATCAGCACACAAAACCTTTTCACAAAATCTGTTTTAATTAATCATACAGCAAGATAAATAGGGCCCCACCACCATGAAACAATATGTCAATTTTGTTTCAAAATTGGGGTTGTGCAGGGCTTATAGTTCCTCTAAATTTGGGAGAATCCATTTGGATTCTTGCGGAAATCGTTCCGAGAATTCAGACCTGCTATGGGCCAGGATCCTATTAGGTCAGTATGATTGAACCCCTGTTGCATACTGATAATACATGTTAACCCTTTACCCAATACAGCTTTTTTAATTTTTACAACACCAACTACTGATTTTTACCCCCCCCCCCCTCCCCCTGGGCCCTTAATCGCTCACCTGACGAGGCGGTTCAGAGAAGTATTTTGGGTCAGATTCAGTTAGTCAAGGTTCATGGACACTACATAGGAATAATGTTATGAAACTATTCATAATTCTATTGTCCATGTTAGATGATTATCAGCATAGGTCTTCCTGATTGCTTTCCAATTCTGACAGCAGTAGACAAGTACTGCCAAACTTCCAAGGGTTGTTGTGTCACTGCACTTTGAAAGGCAAATTTTATGGAAAAGCTCTAAGGAATGGATTTGAACATTTATGAACAACCTCGAACCTAACCCACCCCTGCCCAAATATTGAGCCACAGACCTGAAATGAACAAACTCAAATCTGCCCCCCCCCCCCCCCTCCCCACCTCCTGCGATACCAAATATGAAAGGGTTCTGACTGGCAGGAACCAAACTGGAACAAATTTACATCTGACCTCCCCAGAGATGTTGTACACCAAATATTAAAGCATTAAACTAGTGGGTCTGAAGAAAAAGATTTTTAAAGAAATTTTCTCATGTTGCTTTGAGTTAATTTGCACTCCCATAATGAGCCCATATATTAACCCATAGATTTGGCTTGAACAAACATGAATCTGACCCCTTAGAGATGCTGTAAGCCAAAAACGAAAGGATTCTGACTGGTGGATCTGAAAAAAACGAGTTTTAAAGAAATTTCCTCATACTGCACTGAGTTAAACTTTGGGCTTCAATAGATAGACCAAATATTAACCCAGAGACCCGATTCAAACAAACGTCAATCTACCATCCCCCCTGCCCCCCACCCCACTAGAAATGTTGCATTCCAAATATGAAAGCATTCTGACTGGTGGATCTGAAGGAGGTTTTCAAAGAAATTTCCTCATGTTGCACTGTTGATATTTGGGTGCCCAAGGGGGAGCCCAAATATCAACTCAGGGACTTGATTTGAACAAACCTGAACCTATCCTCCCACCCCTAGAGACGCTGTATACCAAGTATCAAAAGATTCTTATACATGGTTCTGGAGAAGATTTTTTTTCAATTTTGGAAAACAATTTATGCATGCTATCAGAAAAATGCTTGAGGCCCCCCTGTCGGTGTGGCAACGTTATTTGAACAAACTGGAATTCATATATGATAAGGAACATGAATATCAAATTTGGTTCAATTCGGCTCAGTTGTTTATGAGGAGAGGTTAGTAATGTAAAGTTCACACCGCACAGGATGGACTGATGGTGGACAGACAGAAAGTCATCATTTAAGCGCCCCCTGACTTACAGTCAGGTGACCTAAAAATAAACAATATTCATCAAGCGTAATAATTATGGATGTTACTAGAACCAGTGATGAGAGCCGGTTCCAATGACAGCCCATATTTGTACAAATTTTATTGCCAGTGTCACAATATTTCAGGTCATGTTAGTGTTGTATTGGTTAATTTGCTGCCTTTGTGTTAGGTAAAGGGTTAAACTGACTCAGTTCTCTTCATGTGAATCCGAGCAGCAATGTTACGAGACGCTACATGGTTTCTCACTGGTTTTGTTGCACGGATCTCTACGGGAATCGATTCTCAGATTCTTATAAGCCCTGGCTGAGGCTATATAATCCACCAATATCAATAGAAAGTGCCATTTTATCTCAACAAATGATGTCAAATATTCTTTTACCTAGTGATGAGGTAAATTATAGCCCGGGATGTACACCCCCCCCCCCTCCCCGCCCCCAAGCTCTCAGTATGCATTTTTTCCTAAAACAAGAGACCCCAGGGGGCCTGAGGGCGCCCACCTGTACATGGTAACCTAAATATCAACCCAGAGAATTGATTTCAACAAGTTGCATCTACTCCTCCTAAGAAAAGCTTATACCAAATATCCAAAGATTCTGACAAGTGGATCTAAAAAAAAAGATTTTTAAAGAATATTCCTCATATTGAACCGAGTTATAATTTGGGCTCCCACGAGCCCATATATGAACCATATGAACCCAGGGACTTGGCTTTAACAAACTTGAATCTCCACCCCCCACCCCCCTAAGGATGCCGCACACCAAATATCAAAACATTTCAACTGCTGGATCTGAAGAAGAAGATTTTTAAAGAAAATTCTTCATTTTGAACTAAGTTACAATTCGAGCTCCCACAGTGAGCCCAAACATGGACCTGGGGAGATGGCTTGAACAAACTTGAATCTAGCCTCCTAAGGATGCTGCATAAAAAATATCAAAAGCATTCATCTGCTGGACCTGAAGAAGATTTTTTTTAAAAATTCCTCATTTCGAACTAAGTTACAATTCAAGCTCCCACAGTGAGCCCAAATATGGACCTAGGGACATGGCTTTAACAAACGTGAATCTCACCCCCCTAAGGATGCCGCACACCAAATATCAAAACATTCAAACTGCTGGATCTGAAGAAGAAGATTTTTAAAGAAAATTCCTTATTTTGAACTAAGTTACAATTCGAGCTCCCACAGATAGCCCAAACATGGACCTAGGGACATGACTTGAACAAACTCGAATCTTGCCTCCTAAGGATGCTGCATAAAAAAAAAATATCAAAAGCATTCATCTGCTGGACCTGAAGAAGATTTTTTAAGAAAATTCCTCATTTCGAACTACATGCAAGTTACAATTCAAGCTCCCACAGTGAGTCCAAATATGGACCTAGGGACATGGCTTGAACAAACTTGAATCTCACCCCCCTAAGAATGCTGCATACCAAATATTAAAACATTCTGACTGCTGGATCTGAAGAAGAAGATTTTTAAAGAAAATTCCTCATTTTGAACTACATGTAAGTTATCATTCGGGCTCCCACAGTGAGCCCAAATATGGACCTAGGGACATAGCTTGAACAAACTTGAATCTCACCCCCCTAAGGATGCTGCATAACAAATATCGAAACTTTCCGACTGCTGGATCTGAAGAAGATTTTTAAAGAAAATTCCTCATTTTGAACTAAGTTATAATTCGGGTTACCACAGTGAGCCCAAATATGAACCCAGGGACTTGGCTTGAACAACTTGAATCTCACCCTCTAAGCATGCTGCATACCCAATGTCAAAAGATTCTGCTGCTGGATCTTGAGAAGAAGATTTTCAAAGAAATTTGCCTGAAATGCACTAAGATCAAATTTGGGCTCCTATACTGAGCCCAAATATGAACCCAGGGGGCTGATTTGAACAAACTCGAATCAGATCCACCCCACAATGTTGCATGTCAAATATCAAAAGATTCTGCCTGCTGGATCTGGAGAAGAAGATTTTTTAAGAAATTTGCCTGAAATGCACTAAGTTCGAATTCGGGCTTCTATAGTGAGCCCAAATATGAATCCAGGGGGCTGATTTGAACAAACTTGAATCAGATCCACGCCACAATGTCGCATACCAAATATCAAAAGATTCTGCCTGCTGGATCTGGAGAAGAATATTTTTAAAGAAATTTGCCTGAAATGCTTCTATAGTGAGCCCAAATATGAATCCAGGGGGCCGATTTGAACAAACTTGAATCAGATCCACCCCACAATGTTGCATACCAAATATCAGAAGATTCTGCCAGCTGAATCTGGTGAAGAAGATTTTTTAAGAAATTTGCCTGAAATGCACTAAGTTTCAATTCGGGCTCCTATATAGAGCCCAAATATAAACCCAGGAGATATGGCGTTTTACTTTTTTCGATTTTTAGCTCCTGTGGTTTCCATGGGGCTACAGAAAAAGAAAATTTGGCATAAATTAGGTACTTATGACCCAATAAGCCCTCACATAAAATTTGATTCAAATCAGCCTCTCGGTTCTGAAAATAGAAATTTTGGGCGGGGCCAGAAATTTTGCCCCTCCCATAACAACGCCAAATATAGCCCATCAAACTTCGCTTAAAGAAATCCAAGTCTACACCTTAAAAGGAAGCTGCATACCATATATCAAGTCTCTGCTACTGCTGGTTGATGAGAAGATTTTGGTGCCCCTTGGGGGCATGGCACCACCCAGGAGAAGGGGGCAACTTCATTTCAACAAATCTGAATTGGCATTAGGTAATAAACATTTACCCAACATTTGAATAATGTAAAGTTAACGCCGGATGGACGGCGGACAGAATGTGATCAGTAAAGCTCCCACTGAGCTTTGCTCAGGTGAGCTAAAAAACTTTATTAATTTATAAATAAATTGATGGTGACATGAATTTCCCATTATTTTTTAAAAACATTCTTGCTTCTGAACACATTTCACATTGTGTTTGATATTCTGCAATCTTTGTAAGAAAAAGCCTAGGTTTACACAGTTAAGGCACCTCGAGTCATAAAACAGTGATTTTTTCCAACAGAATGACCAATACCTGCTACTGTGGTGTCTCATGACACTGTTAAAATTCCTAAAATCATCAAATATTGATTCATTAGTGCTGTGCTTGTGCTGCAAATATCCACAAGTGCACTTTCACTATTTTGGTTTTAATCCCCACAGGCATGCATTCTGTCAAAAGGATTGTAATACACGCGTGGGCAGTGATGTCCACTCATGCATTTACCAGTCAATAAAAATCATCATCTACAAAATTTTAATTGATGAAGCATCGGTTTGTACAGTTAAAACTAGAAGTCCTGTTGTGAGATGCGCACAAATAGCACGTTGATATGTGCGTTAATGTACGCGTTATGGCCCAAGTAAAGCTATCAAATTCTGTACATATGGCCTGTGCACAAGCAATGTTTCAGCCAATGGACCTCCGGGTAACCCGGAGGTCCAATGGCAGAAACATTGCATGTGTTTGCTATGAGTAACCAAGAGAACCTGCCGTGCTTTGAATGCCATTCGATATGGCAAATGCGCGCAATTCCAACGCGCAATTAAGCCTAGATAAGCGCACTATTCGTGACAGGACTTCTAGTTTTAACTGTACCTGGTGCTTCATTATTTAAATTTTTGATGATTATACCTATAGTTAGTGTTTGGCATCAAATATTATTGTATGAATTTGTATCCGTGGAAATATTGCCCATCCATGGAAAGTGAGCAGTACACTGCCACTGTACTGTATTTGTTTATATACTTGTGATAGGCTGGGTCCAAAGTAATCAGTACTCGTAGTACTCGAGTACCACTTTTTTGATAAAATACTCAATACTTGCCAGCCCAGATTTTTGTATGTGTGTGTTTGTGTGTGTGGGGGGGGGGGGGGGGGGGGGGTGGGGGGTGGGGGGGGGGAGGTTGGAGGGTGAAAGATAGCTGCAAATTATTTAAAATGTTGACCCAGGCAAATGAAAAGCAAAGAAACATTTCATTCGAAGGACAGACAGACAGACATGCAGTAACAAATTTGGGAAGCCTAAATAAAAGTAGTGACTAACTTAAAATGAAAAATATAGATAGAAGAGCCAGGGCAATGTTGTCAAACAGAAAACAAACAAGAGCCCCCAGAGGGCCTGATGGCATTCACCTGACATGGTAGCCTAAATATCAACCCAGGGAATTTATTTGAACATTTAGTTGCATCTGCCCCTCATAAGAAAAGCTTATACAAAATATCCAAAGATGCTGACCGGTGGATCTAAAAAAAAAGGATTTTTAAAGAATATTCCTCATATTGAACTAAGTTATAATTCAGGCTCCCACAGAGAGCCCAAATATGAACCCAACGACTTGGCTTGAACAAATTTGAATCTCACATCCCTAAGGATGCTTCTATATACTAATATCAAAAGATTCTGACTACTCGATTTTAAAGAATATTCCTCTTATTAAAATATGAACCCGGGGACTTGGCTCAAACAAACTTGAATCTCACCCCTCTAAGGATGCAGCATCCCAAATATCAAAATACTCTGAAGAGTGGATCAGAAGAAGATTTTTAAAAAATATTCCTCATCTTGCACTAATCTAATCATAGAGAGTCCAAATATGGACCCAGGGATTTGATTTCAACAAACATGTGAATAAATCTTCCAAAGATGTTATATGCAAAATATGAAAGCCTTTGGAGCAGTGGTATGGGAGAAGAATATTCTTTAATGTTTTTCCCATTACTAAAATGATGACTCCGCATAAGTCCTGGAAAACTTCCCTATGATAAAACTGATGGCAATTTTTTTTTGACCATTCTTTTCTGCTGGTCGTAAGGAAGCGTCACACAAAATAAAAATTCTCAGTGCCATGTAGTTTTGAAGATATGGGCATTTTAACTTTTTTCTATATTTAGATCCTGCAGTTTCCACAGGGCCACAGGAAAATGTTTTGGCATAAATTAGGTACTTACGACCCAATAAGCCCATCATATCAAAATTGCTTCAAATCAGCCTCTCAATTTGGAAAATAGAAATTTTGGTACAATTCGGGCTCCTACAGGAAGACCATGTATGAACCCAGGGACTTGGCTTTAACAAACTTATATCTCACCTCCCTAAGGATACTGTATATATCAAACCATTCTGACTGCTGAATGTGAAGAATACTTTTGAAGAATATTCCTCATTTTGAACTAAGTTATAATTCAGGCTCCCACAGTGAGCCCAAATATGAACCCAGGGACTTGGCGTAAACAAACTTGAATCTCCCACAGTGAGCCCAAATATGAACCCAGGGACTTGGCGTAAACAAACTTGAATCTCACGCTGGCTCACACCGATTAATCGACTAACCAATGATCAATATCTTGATTGATAAAAAAAAGTAATTGATCGGTTAACCGTTACTTTTGAAGTACGGTACTATATGGCAGGGTATTTGATGGCTGGATTCACATCGCAAAATACTATACAAAAATGTCCAATTGCTAACCATTTTTCTTTCATATTGGGTAAGCTTATATTCACTATTTATCATCACTTTTTGAAACCAAGATGGAAACTGTTAATCAAATTTTTAAAAACAAAAAATACCCTGTATGGGTTAATAATGGAACAAACTTGCTCCAAAACAGGCAAACATTGTCACACTGGCTCACATCAATTGCATGAGACAGAGAAATGCATGCCAGTTACGTGCCAAAATACTTGTTCACTTGCATGATCATTATACTGTATCAGTAGCTGAAAACGGTCATTCTCAACCCTTCACCAAATGCAGGTAGCAGACGATACTTGCACAAGAAATTCTAAAGATTTTCAATGTTTGTCTCAAAAACATAGCTTAAGCCCCCCCCCCCCCCCCCCCCTATTGGAACAAGCTCAATGAGCTTGTTCCAATGAGGGGTCATAAGCTATGTTTTGAGACAAAAATTGAAAATATAATAAAATTTGAATGGACATGTTTGTATATGGCGCTGCCCGGTTTTGTCCATTATGCTGAGTAATGTTTTAATTATATAAATGGTCAACGGTACAGCAATTATTCAGCTACCTATTGGGGCAAGTGATTAATCGGTTAACCAAGGTTAACTCATGCGATTAATCAATCACAAAAACCCTTTAATTGTTTCAGCTCTAAAATTAATTTAATTTTATTAAATTTTATCTGATGAAAAAATGCTTATAATTTTGGGGGATGGTAAATATGGATCTTCTTAACAAGCATTTGCAAGAACATCAGAGGAATGAAATCATCGTTCTCGCAATTTGCAAAACCCTGGTGAGCCAAAATATAGGCTTGGCTTGAAGAAACTTAAATCTCACCTGCCTAATGATGGTGCATAGCAAATATCAAAAGATTCTGATTGGTGGGTCTGAAGAAAAAGATTTTTAAAGAATATTCCTCATACTGCACTAATTTCTACATTTGGACTCCCATAGAGGCCAAATATGGACCCAGGGATTTGATTTCAATAAACGTGTAAAAAAATCTTGCAAAGATGGTATATGTGAAATCTGAAAGGTTTTGGAGGAGTGAATTGGGTGAAGAAGAGTCTTAAATGCTTTCTTCATTACCCACAGTGTTACAGAACGCTGACTAAGCATTTTTTCAAAGTCACGAAAAAGTACCCCATGATTGACCTGACAGAAATTTGCTTAGACCATTCCATTCTGTTGGTCCCAAGGAAGCTTCACACCAAATAAGAATTCTCAGTGCCATGTAGTTTTGGAGATATGTGCATTTTGAATTTTGTTCTATTTTTAGCTCCTGCGGTTCCCATGGGGGGATGGGAAAATATTTTGGGGCATAAATTAATTACTTATGATAAAATAAAACCAAAAATTAAATTTGGTTCAAATCAGCCTCTTTGTTCGAAAAACAGAAATTTTGGGCAGGGCAAAAAAACATGCCCTCCAATAATGAAGGCAAATAAAGACCCACAAACTTCTCTTGAACAAAACTGAGTCTACACCTCAAAAGGAAGAAGCACACCACATATCGAATCTCTGCTACTCCTGGTTCACGAGAAGATTTTTTTAAGATTTAGGCAAAATTTTGGGGCATGGCCCTACTGGGGGCAGGGCAACTTGACTTTAGCAAAATCAAAATGCAATGTCATAACAAACAAGCATCTCACATTTCACTTAAATGATTAATCAGTTCAGCAGTTTTGGAGAAGACGCAAACACCATGTTCACGGACGACAGACGGCAAGTGATCACTACACCTCACCCTGACTGAAAGTCAGGTGATCTAAAAACTCAGTGGACCATGAGGGCTGCAGTTGGGCGAGAAGCTTGATTCAAGGAGAGAAGAAACTTGTAGCTGCTGGCTTTCGAAAGTGTTGTTAAAACCCAATAAATAAATAAATAAACAAGAGGCCCCACAGGGCCTGAAGCGCTCACCTTGAACAGAACACGATATAAACAGAGAACAGAACACGATATAAGAGTCCAAGAATGAATCTACATTAAGCAATCCATCTCCATAGGATACACTGCAAATCTTTGTGCCCCTCAGGAGTGACAAAAACAGTCCAAGCATCATGCCTTTTCTTTAGTTGATTATGATGTAAAATGTGGAGCTCCCCTCTCAAGCACCTTGATACAACCTATATAGATTACTCTTCACCTCTTGAGGGTACTGAATAAAAAATGTCTAATTCTTCAGCTACTTGGCCAATTCCGGCTCCCATAGGGAGCTTAAATATCAACCCAGGCACTCGATTTGAACAAAGTTGAATCTGATCTCCTTAGAGATGCTGTATACCAAATATGAAAGCATTCTGACTGGTGGATCTGAA
The DNA here is from genome assembly GCA_031216915.1 of Pictodentalium vernedei. Lineage (NCBI taxonomy): Eukaryota > Metazoa > Mollusca > Scaphopoda > Dentaliida > Dentaliidae > Pictodentalium > Pictodentalium vernedei. Next base: position 34,513,634 of record CM062289.1, read on the forward strand.
GAACAAAATTTTAAAGAAATTTCCTCATATTGCACAAAGTTAAAATTTGGGCTACCATAGTGAGCCCAAACTTTAACCTACAGACCCGATTTGAACAAACTTGAATCTCACCCCCACCCCACCCCTCCCCCCTTAGAGATGTTGTAAACCAAATACGAAAGCATTATGACTGGTGGATCTGAAGAAGAAGATTTTTAAAAAAAACTTCCCCATACAGCCCTAAGTTAAATTTGGGCTACCAAAGGAGGCCCAAATAATAACATAGGGACTTGGTTTGAACAATCTTGAATCTGACCATCATAACAATGAGGGTACCAAACATTAAAAAATTCTGACTCGTGGTTCTGAAGAAGATTTTTAAAGAAAATTCCCCATAAAATTTGGGCTCCTGCATTGAGTCCAAATATGAACGAATGGGCTTCATTTTAACAAACTTGTATCTGACCCCTCTATGGATGCTGTATACCAAATATCAAAAGATTCTGAACATTGGTTCTTGAGAAAAGATTTTCTAAAATGTTTGCAAAAATGCTGCACCAACATTATTCTGATGCCCTCTGCAGAACTCTCTAACAACAACAGAGGGCATTTTTTTTTACCAATCAATTCTACTGGTTCTAAGGATGCTTCATACCACATAACAGTTCTCTGTTCCAAGTGGTTTGGGAAACATGGGAGTTTGAAAACATTTCTATTTTTTGCTCCTGGGGTTCCCATGGGGATGCAGGTTTTTTTTTGCATGAGGTAAGTACTTATGACCCAATATTACCACGATACTGAATTTCATTCAAATCGGACCATCGGTTCGGAAAATAGAAATTTTGGGTGGTACCAAAAATCTAACCACTGCCATTACAAAGCCAAATATTGCTTCACAAAGTACGTTTGAACAAGCGTGATTCTACATCTCAAAAGGTAGTTCCATAACGAATATAAAGTCACTGTACCCACTGGTTCATAAGATTTTTAAAATATTTTGGGAGCATTTTACCCCACCCTCTCCCTATGGGGCTGGGCATGTTGAGTTAAACAAAGATGTAATACCCATTTGGTACCATTACTCACACAAACTGTAACTTGAATTGACCAAAACATGGTGTTGATGGATGACAGATGGATGGACAATGGATGGAGAGTGATTAGATAAGCCCTGCTTGACTTTGTCGAAGTGAGCTAAAAAAAAAAAAAATTAAACGGTTCATGTCCGATATTTTACCCATGTTATTAAAATTGATAAATTTGTCCCTGGAGCGCAACAAGGTTTATGCTATACATGTAGCATTGCAAAGCCTTCTTGCACTCAAGTGATGGAATACACCTCCATCCAAGCTATTCTGTAGATTATGAGGCCTAAAACAAACCAAGAACATGAACTTATGCATGAATATTATTATAATGAACACACTGTCTTACACAAAGGAATACCACACAATCCAGTGTAGACTGATTTCAAAAAGTCCTCCGTAGTGGAAGGGCAATTTTAACAAACATACAGGCCCAAATAAGCTTCATACACAGTGTAAAAATTCCACAAAATTAATAAACATTCATATATGTTTAATAGGAATTAGGAGTATTGTAATTAAAAAGTCAATTGTGTGGTTGTTTATAAACTTATATTACTTTGTTATCAGGTGTTAAAAAATATGAATATTTGTAAACACACCCACCCATTTAGATTAGTTCCTGCTCATAGCAGTGACACAGACATACAGTACAGTTGCTGGTCATAATCCTTGCATGGGCAGTGCATGATGTCCATGCATGTTTTTTCCAGGTAATAAAAAATCATCATCAACAAAATTTTAATTAATGAAGCACCGAATTGTATCCTGTGGTTCATTAATTAAATTTTTGATGATTATTGCTGTAAACAATGTTTGAAAACTAATATCATTGCATCCGCAGAAATATTGCCCACCCACAGAAAGTGACCAGTACACAGCAGCACAGAGTCAAGGTAATTGTGTTTTACTGTCTTGAATTTCAATTTTTTTTTTTTTTTTTGGGGGGGGTGGGGGGGGTGGGGGGGGGCACCAGACCCCTCCACTGATGAGAGGGTCACACACCCTCTTGTCCTCACCCCTATCTCGCTGCTATGTGGCTCAGGTGATTCTGTGCATCATATTCTTTATGACTCCCACTAGATACATGTATTACTCTTGCCCCTACATGTAACTTAGATATCCTGGCTTAGCACCAGTATAATGGTAAACTAACATCAAATTGTGTGCTTATGTGCAGTAGCTAACATATTGGAACAGTACAATGAGCTTTGTCAGAAACTTGATCAAGTATTGATGACAAACAACAATTTTCATTACCAGTACCTGGTGCCAGTAATAAAATAAGATTTGCAAATATCACCCTGCATTTTTTTCAGCTATTAACTAACATAAAATTGTGCGCTTCATGAAAATTATTTCGTAACTACCTATTAAAAATTACCGTTTCTTGTTTTGCTCTTTTAGAGAAAGAAATCACTCCTTTTCTGGCGGGCATACTGAACACCGAGGCAACCGAGGGATACCAAGGTGAAGGAAAACAGGAGAGAAATGGGTATGAGGTGGTGTGTTCTTTTTATTATTTATTTATTGGTGTTTAAGGTCACATTTATCTGCACAACAGCTTATTGTGACCATGGCAGTTTTATGGATGGAGGAAACTAGAGTACCCAGGAGAACCACTGAGCAATGGCAAGCAACTGTAAGCTCCCCAACATACTACACAAGCACGGTTAGCCTTGTTCGAAGACAGGTGCACCAAGAACATGCAGTATGCCTTAGTACACAGCATACCTTGCCCCCACATGGGTAGTGGGGGTGAAGTGTCTTGCCCAAGGACACAAAGCTGTTGCTGCAGGTGAGATTCGAACCGAGGATCTCTCGGCTTGCAGTCTGCACCTCTACATACTGAGCTAATGCACCCCTGATGGTGTATTCTGATTATGTAAATAGATTTAAGCAGTACTAGTATGTGATTGGTTTTAATGCCATATTTGAGAATTATGGGTGCTGAAGTAATAAGAGTGCGCTGAAAAATCTTCCCTTTGGTATTTAGTAGGTAGCTTGGTAATGGTAAAGTGACTTCACCTCAGTAAGCAAGTGTGAAAGCTGGCAGCCATCTTTAAAATCGGGCCGCCACACCCAAAAAACACTCATTCTCATCCCAAGGTGATAACAAAGGTACCCAAGAAGTTTCATGAAGATCAGTTCATAAATACAGCCTCCAGACTTAGCATATTGACATGTGCACTTACAGTGTATAAGTAGCACTGATAAATTAAAGGTCATCTAATTTGCATAATTTCTGCAAGAGAAAAAAACCTGTATTATACAGTATTTTTTGTGATGTACAGTTAAAACTAGAAGTCCTGTCACGAACTGTGCGCTTATTTAGGCTTAATTGCGCGTATGAATTGCGCGCAATTGTCATATCGAATGGCATCCAAAGCACGGCAAGTTCTCCTGGTTACTTATAGCAAACACGGGCAATGTTTCTGCCAATGGACCTCCAGGTTACCTGGAGATCCATTGGCTGAAACATTGCTTGTGCGCAGGCCATATTTACAGAATTTGATTGCCTTACTATGGTCATATCGCGTAGATTAACACGCATATCGACGTGCTATTTGTGCACATTTCAGGACAGGACTTTTAGTTTTAACTGTATTCCATGTTACTAAACATTCATACAAAAATTTATTCAAATCAGAACTTTCATACAGAAGTTCTGTACAAAAAACTGATCGCACTAATTTTAGTACAAATTGGCTGCTAGTGGCCATCTTGAATTTCGAACTGCACCCAAAAACACTCGCTCTCATCCCACGGTGATAACAAAAGTACCCAAGACGTTTCGTAAAGATCGGTTCATAAATACGGCCACTAGCCTGAGCCGTATAGAAGTTGTGTACAAAAAACTGATTGGACCTAATTTTGGTACAAAATGGCCACTGGCAGCCATCTTGAATTTTGGATCGCACCCCAAAATACTCGTTGTCGTCCCTAGGTGATAACAAATGTATGCAAGAAGCTTGGTGAAGATCCGTTCATAAATACAGCCCCTAGCCCAATACGTATTGACATGTGTACTTACTGTGTATAAGTAGCACTGAATAAATCAAAGTTCATCTAATTTGCATAATTTCTGTACAAGAAAAAACCCTGTATTTTATGTGATGTATTCCATGTTACTAAACAATCATACAAACATTTATTCAAATCAGAACTTTCATACAGAAGTTCCATACAAAAAACTGATTGCAGTAATTTCAGTACAAAATAGCTGCCGGTGGCCATCTAGAATTTTGGACTCCCATCCCCCCCCCCCCCCCCCCAAAAAAAAACACTCATTCTAACATCATGGTGATAACAAAGGTACTCAAGAAATTTCGTAAAGATCGGTTCATAAATACGGCCTCTAGCCCAAGTTGTACAGATGTTCTGTACAAAAAACTGATTGTACATGTACCTAATTTCAGTACAAAATAGCCACTGGTAGCCATCTTGAATTCTGGACTGCACCCAAAAACACTCATTCTCATCCCAAGGTGATAACAAAGGTACCCAAGAAGTTTCATGAAGATCAGTTCATAAATACTGTACAGCCTAGCCCGAGCCATATTGACATGTGCACTTACTGGGTATACATGTAAGTAGCAGTGAATAAATTAAAGTTCATATAATTTGCATAATTTCACAACGAGAAAAAAACCTGTATTATATGTGATGTACTCCATGTTACTAAACATTCATACAAAAATTTATTTAAATCAGACCTTTCATACAGAAGTTCTGTACAAAAATGCTGATTGCACTAATTTCTGTACAAAATGGCTGCTGGAGGCCATCTTGAATTTTGGACCGCACCCAAAAACACTCGTTCTCGTGTTACTAAACATTCATACAAAAAACACTCGTTCTCGTGTTACTAAACATTCATACAAAAATTTATTTAAATCAGACCTTTCATACAGAAGTTCTGTACAAAAATGCTGATTGCACTAATTTCTGTACAAAATGGCTGCTGGAGGCCATCTTGAATTTTGGACCGCACCCAAAAACACTCGTTCTCGTCCCACGTGATAACAAAGGTACTCAAGAAGTTTCGTAAAGATCGGTTCATAAATACAGCCTCTAGCCCGAGCCGTATTGAATTGCTGTTACTGAACAGATGGACAATGGGCCATGACATAACCTTAAATTTGACTTTGTCAAAGTTGAGCTAAAAATGGAGAGTATCCAGAGTATCACAAAACAAAAACCTATTTGTAAAGGACTCCTCCTTTCAAGGACAATGGGGCTGTGTTGGCATTCACCACCATGCTGCCTTGAGGCTGCATTTTGAATTCCTGTGTTTGTTGTTCTAATGAAATATTATTTTATTATTATCAGTTATGGTACAAATATGGTACCGATAGCACACTTTCAGGAACCGCTGATGTCTGATGTCGACTGTGTGTCAGTGCGTGAGGTGCACACATACTTTTGGGTTCTATACACCACATCCTTCATTTTGCTATATAATTTGTGTAAATTTATTTGGAATTTATAGAATTTCAGACTTGGAAATTTCATAGTATTGTTTTTGCCTTAGTTTTGGTGCTTTATAAGTAATGGGCAATTTAGTTTGAAAAAAAGGGGTTCATGAATATTCAGTCACAGGAAGATTCAGCCCTCATACCTTTTCTGAGAATATTCGGTCCCCAATTTCATTCATGCCCCCACCCCTCTCTCCTGTTAACCCATATAATGAACATCCCAAAAGACATTTTAATATCTAGATATTTATGCTTGTCCGCAACTTATTATGGACACAAACGGAAACAGAGTCAAGGTAATTGTGTTTTACTGTCTTGAATTTCAAATTTGTTTGGGGGGGTTGGGGATGGGGGGGGAGGGTGCACCCGACCCCTCCACTGATGAGAGGGTCACACACCCTCTTGTCCTCGCCCCTATCTCACTGCTATGTGGCTCAGGTGATTCTGTGCATCATATTCTTTATTACCCGGCTACACTCCCACTAGATATTACTCTTGCCCCTACATGTAACTTAGATTTCCTGGCTAAGCACCAGTATATAGTGGTAAACCAACATCAAATTGTGCGCTTATGTCCAGTCGCTAACATACTAGAATAGTATAATGTGCTTTGTCAGAAACTTGATCAAGTATTGATGACAAACAGCAATTTTCATTACCAGTACCTGGTGCCAGTAATAAAATAAGATTTGCAAATATCACCCTGCGTTTTTTCAGCTATTAACTAAGATAAAATTGTGCGCTTCATGAAAATTATTTCGTTACTACCTGTTAAAAATTACTGTTTCTTGTTTTGCTCTTTTAGAAAAAGAAATCACTCCTTTTCTGGCGGGCATACTAAACACCAAGGCAAACCGAGGGATACCAAGGTGAATGAAAACTGGAGAGTCTAAACGGGTATGAGGTGGTGTGTTCTTTTTATTATTTATTTATTGGTGTTTAAGGTCACATTTATCTGCACAACAGCTTATTTTGACCATGGCAGTTTTATGGATGGAGGAAACTAGAGTACCCCAGGAGAACCACTGAGCAATGGCAAGCAACTGTAAACTCCCCAACATACTACACAAGCTGGGTTAGCCTTGTTCGAAGACAGGTGCACCAAGAACATGCAGTATGCCTTAATACACAGCATACCTTGCCCCCCCACATGGTTAGTGGGGGTGAAGTGTCTTTCCCAAGGACACAAAGCTGTTGCCGCAGGTGGATTCGAACCGAGGATCTCTCGGCTTGCAGTCTGCACCTCTACCTACTGAGCTAATGCACCCCTGATGGTGTATTCTGATTATGTGAATAGATTTAAGCGGTATAAGTATGTGATTGGTTTTAATGCCATATTTGAGAATTATGGGTGCTGAAGTAATAAGAGTGCACTGAAAAATCTTCCCTTTGGTATTTAATAGGTAGCTTGGTAATGGTAAAGTGACTTCACCTCAGTAAGCAACAGTGTGAAAGCCGGCAGCCATCTTTAATTTCGGGCCGCACCCAAAAACACTTGTTCTCATCCCAAGGTGATAACAAAGGTACCCAAGAAGTTTCATGAAGATCGGTTCATAAATACAGCCTCCAGCCTTAGCGTATTGACATGTGCACTTACAGTGTATAAAAAGCACTGAATAAATCAAAGGCGATCTAATTTGCATAATTTCTGCAAGAGAAAAAAACCTGTATTATACAGCATTTTTTGTGATGTATTCCATGTTACTAAACATTCATACAAAAATTTATTCAAATCAGAACTTTCATACAGGAGTTCTGTACAAAAAACTGATTGCACTAATTTTGGTACAAAATGGCTGCTAGTGGCCATCTTGAATTTCAAACTGCACCCAAAAACACTCGTTCTCATCCCACGGTGATAACAAAGGCACCCAAGACATTTCGTAAAGATTGGTTCATAAATACGGGCTCTAGCCTGAGCCGTATAGAAGTTGTGTACAAAAAACTGATTGTATCTAATTTTGGTACAAAATGGCCTCTGGCAGCCATCTTGAATTTTGGATCGCACCCCCAAACACTCATTCTCGTTCCTAGGTGATAACAAAGGTACCCAAGAAGCTTGGTGAAGATCGGTTCATAAATACAGCCCCTAGCCCAAGCCGTATTGACATGTGTACTTACTGTGTATAAGTAGTACTGAATAAATCAAAGTTTGTCTAATTTGCATAATTTCTATACAAGAAAAACTAGATGGTGTCACTTGTGTGCAAAGCACACTATAGTGTATCCCCGCATTTGCATCCTTGACTTTGTATGAATGCTTGATACAAAGAAGAAATGTATTATATGACACACTAAAATCATATTGAGTGGCACAGGTGACACAGCTTCGTGCGCACCTACAGACTCCACTGCAACATTTGGGCATGGTTTTAGCGTTTCGAATTACATACATGTACCCTGGGAGCCTTTTGCCGGAAACGGTCTAAGAAAACATGAAAGTGGCAACGGTGGCACCCCAAAAATCTGAAACCTTCGTGCACATCTACAGACCCTACTGCAACTACAAGCATAGTTTTAGCATTTCAAATTACATACTCTGGGAGCTTTTCGCCGGAAATGATCTAAGAAAACACGAAAGAAAAACGGTGGCACCGCCACGTGGCATCTGAAAAATCTGAAACCTTTGTACGCATCTACAGACCTTACTGCAACATTTGAGCATGTGTTAAGCATTTCGAATTACTTACCTTAGGAGTCTTTTGCTGGAAACGGTCTAAGAAAACACAAAAGTGGCAACGGTGACACAGCCACTTAGCACCCAAAAAATCCAAAACCTTCCTATGCATTTACAGACTCTACTGCAACATCTCAGCATGGTTTTAGCGTTTCGAATTACATACTCTAGGAGACTTTCGCCGGAAACGGTCTAAGAAAACACGAAAGTGGCAATGGTGGCACAGCCACGTGGCACCTGAACAATCCGAAATCTTTGTGCACATCTACAGACCCTACTGCAACATTTGAGCATGGTTTTACCATTTTGAAATACATACTGTAGGAGCCTTTCGCCGGAAATGGTCTAAGAGAACATGAAAGAGGCAACGGTAGCACAGCCACGTGGCACCCCAAAAATCCAAAACCTTCGTGCGCATCTACAGACCCTACTGCAACATTTGAGCATGGTTTTAGGATTTCGAATTACATACCCTAGGAGCCTTTCACCGGAAACGGTCTAAGAAAATGTGAAAGTGGCAACAGCACAGCCACTAGGCAGCTGAAAAATCTGAAACCTTCGTGCACATCTACAGACCCCACTGAAACATTTGAGCATGGTTTTAGCGTTTCGAATTACATACCCTAAGAGCCTTTCGCCGGAAACGGTCTAAGAAAACACAAAAGTGGCAATGGTGGCACAGCCACGTGGCACCTGAAAAATCGGAAACCTTCGTGCACATCTACAGACCCTACTGCAACATTTGAGCATGGTTTTAGCATTTCGAATTACATACCCTTGCAGCCTTTCGCCGGAAACGGTCTAAGAAAACACGAAAGTGGCAATGGTGTCGCAGCCAGGTGGCAGCTGAAAAATCCAAAATCTCCGTGCGCATCTACAGACCGCACTGCAACATTTGAGCATGGTTTTAGCATTTCGAATTACATACCCCAGGAGCCTTTCGCCGGAAACGGTCTAAGAAAACACAAAAGTGGCAACGGTGGCACAGCCACATGGCACCTGAAAAATCCGAAACCTTTGTGCGCATCTACAGACCCTACTGCAACATCTGAGCGTGCTTTTAGCATTTCGAATTACATACCCTAGGAGCCTTTCGCCGGCAACGGTCTAAGAAAACACGAAAGTGGCAATGGTGGCGCAGCCACATGGCAGCTGAAAAATCTGAAACCTTCGTGCGCATCTACAGACTCCAATGCAACATTTGAGAATGGTTTTAGCGTTTCGAATTACATACCCTAGGAGGCTTTCGTCGGAAACGGTCTAAGAAAACACAAAAGTGGCAACGGTGGCACAGCCACGTGGTACCTGAAAAATTGGAAACCTTCGTGCACATCTACAGACCCCACTACAACATTTGAGCATGGTTTTAGTGTTTCAAATTACATACCCTAGGAGCCTTTTGACGGAAATGGTCTAAGAAAACACGAAAGTGGCAATGGTGGCGCAGCTACATGGCAGCTGAAAAATCCAAAACCTTCGTGCGCATCTACAGACCCCACTGCAACATTTGAGCATGGTTTTAGCATTTCGAATTACATACCCTAGGAGCCTTGCGTCGGAAACGGTCTAAGAAAACACAAAAGCGGCAACGGTGGCACAGCCACGTGGCACCTGAAAAATCTGAAACCTTTGTGCGCATCTACAGACCCCACTGCAACATTTGAGCATGATTTTAGCATTTCGAATTACATACCCTAGGAGCCTTTCGCCGGAAACGGTCTAAGAAAACACAAAAGTGGCAACGGTGGCACAGCCACGTGGCACCTGAAAAATCTGAAACCTTTGTGCACATCTACAGACCCTACTGCAACATTTGAGCATGGTTTTAGCATTTCGAATTACATACCCTAGGAGCCTTTTGCCGCAAACGGGCTAAGAAAACACAAAAGTGGCAATGGTGGCACAGCCACGTGGCACCTGAAAAATCGGAAACCTTTGTGCACATCTACAGACCCTACTGCAACATTTGAGCATGGTTTCAGCGTTTCGAATTACATACCCTAGGAGCCTTTCGCCGGAAACGGTCTAAGAAAACACGAAAGTGGCAATGGTGGCACAGCCAGGTGGCAGCTGAAAAATCTGAAACCTTCGTGCACATCTACAGACCCCACTGCAACATTTGAGCATGGTTTTAGCGTTTCGAATTACATACCCTAGGAGCCTATCGCCGGAAACAGTCTAAGAAAACACAAAAGTGGCAACGGTGGCACAGCCACGTGGCACCTGAAAAATCCGAAACCTTCGTGCGCATCTACAGATGCCACTGCAACATTTGAGCATGGTTTTAGCATTTCGAATTACATACCCTAGGAGCCTTTCACCGGAAACGGTCTAAGAAAACACAAAAGTGGCAATGGTGGCACAGCCACGTGGCACCTGAAAAATCTGAAACCTTCATGCACATCTACAGACCCTACTGCAACATTTGAGCATGGTTTTAGCGTTTCGAATTACATACCCTAGGAGCCTTTTGCCGGAAACGGTCTAAGAAAACACGAAAGTGGCTACGGTGGCACAGCCACGTGGCACCCAAAAAATCCGAAACCTTTATGCGCATCTATAGACCCTACTGCAACATCTGAGCATGGATTTAGCATTTCGAATTACATATCCTACGAGCCTTTTGCCAGAAACGGTCTAAGAAAACACAAAAGTGGCTACGGTGGCACAGCCACGTGGCACCCGAAAAATCCGAAACCTTCCTACATATCTACAGATCATTTAGCAACACCCTAGTGTAATTTTAGAACTCCGAATTACATAGGTTGGGACTATTCAGCAAAAAAGTGAAAAAATAACGCATTTTTTAAGTGGCTCCACAGAAGCCACCTGGTGGCACAAAAATTTAAAAGTTGTATTTTTGGGTTGCACAGACCCTATCGAACATCTGTAGAAAGTTACAGCGATTCGAATTACAAAACCGGACGTACGGAAGTACAGACGTACGGCCGTATGGACGTACAGACGTACGGACGTACAGACGGAGATCATGACAATATCCCCGCATTTTTTAAAATGCGGGGATAAAAACTGTATTTTATGTGATGTATTCCATGTTACTAAACAATCATACACAAATTTATTCAAATCAGAACTTTCATACAGAAGTTCTGTACAAAAAACTGATTGCAGTAATTTCATTTTCAGTACAAAATAGCTGCCGGCGGCCATCTAGAATTTTGGACTCCCCCCAAAAACACTCCTTCTAACCCCATGGTGATAACAAAGGTACCCAAGAAATTTTGTAAAGATCGATTCATAATTACGGCCTCTAGCCCAAGTTGTATACAGTTAAAACTAGAAGTCCTGTCCTGAAATGCGCACAAATAGCACGTCGATTTGCGCGTTAAACTATGCGTTATGGAGATGGTAAGACTATCAGATTCTGCACATACGGCCTGTGCACAAGCAAAGTTTCAGCCAATGGACCTCTGGGTATCCCGGGGGTCCATTGGCAGGAACATTGCTTGTGATTGCTATGGGTAACAAGGAGAACTTGCCATGCTTTGGGTGCCATTCGATATAGCAATTGCGCGCAAATCTTATGCACAATTAAGCCTAGATAAGCGCACAGTTCGTGACAGGACTTCTAGTTTTAACTGTAGAAGTTCTGTACAAAAAACTGATTGTACCTAATTTTGGTACAAAATGGCCACTGGTAGCCATATTGAATTTTGGACCGCACCCAAAAACACTCATTCTCATCCCAAGGTGATAGCAAAGGTACCCAAGAAGTTTCATGAAGATCAGTTTATAAATACAGCCTAGCCCGAGCCGTATTGGCATGTGCACTTACTGGGTATACATGTAAGTAGCACTGAATAAATTAAAGTTCATCTAATTTGCATAATTTCAGCACGAGAAAAGAACCTGTATTATATGTGATGTACTCCATGTTACTAAACATTCATACAAAAATTTGTTCAAATCAGAACTTTCATACAGAAGTTCTGTACAAAAAACTGATTGCACTAATTTCTGTACAAAATGGCTGCTGGAGGCCATCTTGCATTTTGGACCGCACCCAAAAACACTCGTTCTCGTCCCACGGTGATAACAAAGGTACCCAAGAAGTTTCGTAAAGATCAGTTCATAAATACAACCTCTAGCCCAAGTCGTATTGAATTGTTGTTCCCAAACAGACGGAAGCCCGAGGTGTATTGAATTGTTGTTCCCAAACAGGCGGACAACGGGCTATGACACAACCTTAAATATGACTTTGTCAAAGCTGAGCTAAAAATGGGGAGTATCCAGAGTATCACAAAACAAAAACCTATTTTGTAAAGGACTCCCCCTTTCAAGGACAATGGGACAGCATTGGCATTCACCACAATGCTGCCTTGAGGCTGCATTTTGAACTCCTGTGTTTGTTGTTCTTATGAAATATTATTTTATTATTATCAATTATGGTACAAATATGGTACCGATAGCACACTTTCAGGATCCGCTGATGTCTGATGGCGACTGTGTGTCAGTGTGTGAGATGCACACATACTATACACCACATCCTTCATTTTGCTATATAATTTGTGTAAATTTATTTGGAATTTATAGAATTTCAAACTTGGAAATTTCATAGTATTGTTTTTGCCTTAGTTATGGTGCTTTATAAGTAAAGGGCAATTTAGTTTGAAAAAAAGGGGTTCATGAATATTCAGCCCTCATACTTTTTCTTAGAATATTCGGTCTCAGTCGTGGTCGAATGTCATCACCTCTTGAGGTCAAATCCTCACAGAATTTTTTTTTTTTAAATATTCTAATCATTTTTTCTATTGTTTTATGTTAAGGATTTATGATTACTAATTATGACAAAATTATAAGTGCGATATGAAACAAACCTTAATGAAGCTAGAACAAAAAAAACCTTCCCAAAACAAGCTGTGAGAGGTTCTCAGCTTGAATCCCAATTGCGGTAACTGAAATAAGGCGTACTGCACATCGATGGTGCACTTGTCTTCAACCAATGCTAACCCTGCTTGCTTGGAGTTACAATGTTGAGAAGCTGACAGTTGCTTGTCATTGTTGCTTGGTAGTTCTCTCTGGGTGCTCTGGCTGAGTTCCTCCCCCAGTAAAACTGTTGGGTGGCCCTGGCTGTAAAAATTGTTGTTAAACCCAATAAATAAAGAAATCAAATTTGCTGAATCCAAGACCTTTGAATGATGGTTTTGATTGGGGTGTGTGTGGGGGGTGGGGGTGGGTGGGGGGTTATACAGTTGTGCCCACTTAATTGGATATATCTTAATTGTATACAGTTGAAACTAGAAGTCCTGTCCCGAATTGTGCGCTTATCTAGGCTTAATTGCGCATAGGAATTGTGCGCAATTGCCATATCGAATGGCATCCAAAGCATGGCAGTTCTCCTGATTACTCATAGTAAACACAGGCAATGTTTCTGCCAATGGACCTCCGGGTTACTAGAGCTGTAGGTTAACCGAAACCGAACCGAGGTTTTTAGTTTTCTGTAAAAACCGAAACCGAAACCGTCGACATCCCGTAATCTAAGGTTTTTCGTTTTTTATTGAATACTCTCTTGCTGCAGAAATTCACAGAATGTAGCCATCCCAGAGTAGTGAGAGTACCCAGACACTGCCAATGGCAGTGTCTGGGTACTCTCACTACTCTGGGAAGGCTACATTCTGTGAATTTCCGACATTTCAGTTTAGTTGTGTTTGCAGCTTTCCCCAAGTTGCGTGTAGGTGTCAGACCTCGAAAAATGGCCAAGCACAATAAAAGTTCAGTATATTTAGGTAATTATTATATTGGCCTTCCTGATTCTTCGTGTATTATAGCTTATTTCGGGCATTCATTGAGTTTCACTCAATTTCAATGCCATTCAGGTATGACTTCGGACATAAGAATCAGTTTTATTGAATTTTATTTGGCCTCATGAACAAACCAAAAACCAAACCGAACCGAGGTTTTACTCCACCTGAAAAACCGAAACCGAAACCGAACAAAAAATTTAAAAACCTACAGCTTTACGGGTTACCCGGAGGTCCATTGGCTGAAACATTGCTTGTGCACAGGCCATATGTACAGAATATGATAGCCTTACTATGGTCATAACGCGTAGATTAACGCGCAAATCGACGTGCTATTTGTGCGCATTTCATGTTAGGACTTCTAGTTTTAACTGTATCCCTGTTAATAGAATATAATTTTCCAACACAAAACCATTTACCTCCAGTACAAATTTGACCTGGTAATCGAATATACAGTTAAAACTAGAAGTCCTGTCACGAATAGTGCGCTTATCTAGGCTTAATTGCGCGTTGGAATTGCGCGCAATTGCCATATTGAATGGCATCCAAAGCACGGCAGGTTCTCCTGGTTACTCATAGTAAACACATGCAATGTTTCTGCCAATGGACCTCCGGGTTACCAGGAGGTCCATTGGCTGAAACATTGCTTGTGTGCAGGCCATATGTACAGAATTTGATAGATTTACTTGGGCCATGACGCGCACATTAACACGCATATCAACGTGCTATTTGTGCGCATTTCATGACAGGACTTCTAGTTTTAACTGTAGGTTATAGAGTAATCTCCTGTTAATTGAATAAAAAATCTTGTAACATGTTGAGAAATTGCCCTGACTCTTCCCAGTTTTCCTTTGGTTATAGACCAATTTGGCCTCAGTACATTCAATACAGGCATTTAATATATTATATCTTGTTTGAGCTCATGGAGCTCTGTCAAACAAAATATAATAGAATAAATGCTAAGTTTATCTCTGGAATACAGGAAAGTGACACAATCCCTGTTAATTGAATACTCCTGCTAATTGAATAATGTTATTGGCAAAGTGGCTCTTCAATTAACAGGGTTCCACTGTACAGCAAAAACAAATACCACAAACTAATAATGAAACTATGTACTTGTGAAATTTTCATGTGGTCATTCTACAAAATGTTTTAGCTGGTACTATACAGTTTTGAAGGTTAAAGGGCTCAGTACTTAGAGGTGAAGGCTGCAAGTCAAAGGGTCCTCTATCAAATACCACCTGTGGCAACCACTTTGTTTCCTTGGGCAATACACTTCATTCCCACTGCCCACGTAGTGCCATTGCGTACCAAGGCATACTGATGTCAATCGTACACTTGTCTTCAACCAATGCTAACCCAGCGTGTGCTGTTTGTACGTTAGATGTTCGTAATTGCTCTGTGGTTCTCCCTGGCTTTTCCCACCTGTAAAACTGTCCGACATGAAGTGACCCTGGCTATCGAAGTGTCATTAAACCCCAATAAATAAATCAATAAGAATCATGTGTCCCTATTCTGGAGAACAGTTTGGGGCAAATTGCCAAAGGATGGTTTGGGTTAGATTATTATCCAGTTTGGGTCAAATTGTTGGAGGACAGTTTGGATGCAATTCTCACGAATTCCAGTCACTTTGGCCCCAAGTCATTTTGGCCCCAGTCATTACAGCCTCAGGTCAATTCAGCCCCAATATACCAGGTCATTTCGGCCTCTTTAAATATTTTCAAATATTGTTTGAATTTTAACATTTGTCTATTTAATTTTTTTTCAACATATATATCTCTCAATTAGATATTCAGGTATACATGATATATGTCTAGTAGATTTTCTTTCATGATGAATAAATAAAAGAAAAGTTTCAGCATGTCGAAGATGCACATGGACTATGTGGGATTTGAAATCACTTGTGACCTGAATAATTTTATTTGCTTATGAATCTATGAGAGCCGGAAGCGAGGGTAAGTAATGTGATTTGGTTTGAGTGTACGCCTTGGAAGTGGGGCACTGGGATCAGACCCTGTGGACATCGAACTGGAAGGGGACTAGGAATTGCGCATAACTACAAGGATTCTGCTCTGTGTTTTAGAAAATGTGGACATATTTATGGTAGTATCAAAATCGCAGTTTGGTGGTTGTTTCAGAAAATAAAAAAGAAAAAGAAACCCTGTGAACCTCAAACTGGAAGGTGACTAGGAATTGTGCATAACAATATGAATAAATGACTGCATATTCCGGTACTTTGCAAAATTTCAAAGTAAAATAATTTCTCTTACTAATACAGATAGCATCTTAAATGTATGTAAAATTGAACACATGGATAATTTTTAATGTCATGTATAACTGTTCTGTACACTGTGTAAATACAAATAACTGAACATTACTTAATAAAGGTAATTACCCATTATTTCTAAACATGAACTATGCACTGATCTTTATAGATCTCTACACTTAAAATGGTGCCGAAATGACCAAGGGACCAAAGTGACTAGGACAGAGATGACTTTGAGCTCGAATTGACCAGAGGACGAAATGACTTGGAGCCGAAGTGATTGGATATCATTCTAACAGATGAGAGACGTTAATTAGGCCCTAATACAGAACACATTGAATGTGAATTTACTGCAGAGATAATTGCTCGACGATATATTAATATTTTTTCAATAAATATCGAACAATCTATTAATATTTTTTTTAAGAATTATTTTCAGGAGTTAAAACGAATATCGTAGCGTATCTAAAATATCCTAACAGATTGTACTGCTTTTCTGTTGGATGATTCTTCCCTGGGCCTAGTTCTCCCCAGGCTGAAGATTCCCCCAGTTCCCGAAAAAAGATGACATGCCATTTTCAATGGCGGTAAATATCCAAAAGGGTTATTATTTTCCATTTTTTAGTTTTTGAAACTACGAAGCACTGTTCAGAAATACAGATGCACCAAAAAGTAACACATTATTACTTTGTTTTGGTTTCTAACAGGACTGAAAGCAAGCTATCAGTATCACTTTTTCGAATTACACCCATTTCGTCTGCTAACCAAATCATCCGCTGCAATTTTACCCAAGTCGACCTCTACAATTATACCCAACACGTCCGAAACTCGTTCGCTGGGGGAAAGTATTCAAGTATTGCATTTTGAATCATTTTTTATTTATATAATAATTTTATTGTATCATTTATTGTATATTACCTATTGTAATATATCTTAATGTACCTCCATTGTAATATATCTTAATGTACCTCCTTGCATTAAATTTCATATATGTGTATGAAATTCTGAAAACAGAAATGTCAGAACAAAATAAACTATCCAGCCAGCTAATAAATTTTAATTACTGTTTATTCAATGGATTACCAATAAAAATTATATTATTACAGTAAAAGTTCTTAAAGTATATGTACGTTATATTAAGTTCCACAACATAATCTTATAATTTTGCAATTTTTCATTGCAGAGCTCCACCGGCACCTTACAGTGAATAATTGCAAAATTATTAGCATAAGTATTATAAGAATTAATTATATTAAGAAATGCAACAAAATTTGTTATATTAAGTTCTGCAACATAATCTTATAATTTTGCAAGTATTCATCGAGGCGCACCGTCCCTTTACAATGAATAATAGCAAAATTATTAGCAAATGTATTATATAGAATTAATTATACTAAGTAACGCATCAAAATTTATGGTTTATTAAATTCTGCAACATAATCTTATAATTTTGCAATTATTCTTGGAAGAGCATCACCGGCGCTTTACAATGAATAATCACAAAATTATTAGCAAATGTATTATAGGAATTAATAATATTAAGAAACGCATTAAAACGTGTTATATTAAGAAATGCATCAAAACTTGTTATATTAAGTTCCGTAACATAATCTTATAATTTTGCAATTATTCCAGGGGGAGGGGGGGGGGGGGGGGTCCTGGGGGGACCAAAATTTTGCAAGACGTGATGTGGGGGTGGGTGAGTCTCTTGAGTGCACCAAAAATGTGCATTTCCAACTTGTGCAATTTTTTAAAAACATATCAATATATCAGCCAATATATGACATCATTTGTGTTTCAAACCTGAAACTGAGTGAAAGATGATGTTGTACATCACACTCTTAACATAAATACAACATCAGGAGGCTTTATATGTGAGAATATTGGGCTTAATATGGGGAAATGTCACACGTTAGTAGGGGGTGGGTGTCTTGTTCGAAATGTAGAAAATGTGCAGACAATATTTTCCTTGACAAGCGGACGACTCGGCTTGCGGACGAAACGTCCGTATAATACCCTTTTTTCAAGCAAACTTTTCCTTACTTTTACAACACCTTAAGGGGACGTCCAACCTAACTTTGGTCAAATTTCATGTAATTTTCTTTCAAGTCTAAAAAAGGCCCAAAATGAATAACCCCAATAAATTATATACCAAAATGCTTGGAATGAAACATAGAACATGTGGAAACTGAAATTTGCCATGGAACTGCTGCCATGTGTAAATAGCACCACCTGAAAGTCTGCTATGGCATAAGTAAGAGAACAAAATTTTTACAATAAAATACCTCAAAATAAAATAACAGCTGTATTCTATAAACATTTAAGTACATACTCGAAGAAATCTTTTCCTAATTCATGAAAGTAATGAAGATTGAGACCAAATGTTATAAGTGGAGTGCTCACTGATTGAAGGCAGACATTTTCTTTTGTTTATGTTTTGATTTGGGGAGTTCAACAAAGGTCAACTTGAAGGAGTCCAGCAGAAGAAGTATGGAAGGACAAAAGAGTGTCTCCCAATATCAAGATGTATGTGTTACTGTAATGGTTTGGAAAGAAAATATGATATTCTCCTATGTAGAATGCACTGCAAAGTCATACATTGTAGTTGAATAAATATATTTACAAACCCCTTGCACTGTAACCCCTTTTATCCCATGCATCAATTTGATAGTGATTAAATTGTTAAATTTGTCTGGTTTATCAATAAGTACATTAGCTTTGTTTAACTCTTGGACACCAATACACTCATGATATCTGTTGGAGAAGAAATAAGGGTAACTGTAACCTGTCACTGCAATAAACCATCTAACGTACTTAAAAGTACATTGTTATTCAAAACACATCAAATCAATCTTTCATAACCATTATTGCATGTACTTTCCCCAAGGAGGCTTACTGACATATTGAGATCAGAAGGGCACATCCAGAGGGTCTCACATATTTTTTTCAAGAACGCAGTACACAAAGCAATCCCCAAAAGATGACAAGTGAGCTCCATTTGACACAGAAAATTTGGGGGGTGGAGGGGGGGGGTGGGGGGGGTGGGGCTCTCTTCCTTGTATGACTCTACCTCCGGCACTCAAGGCATATGCCTTTTTTCTCAAAGTTTAACTCTTTTTTTTCTTTTTGAAGATCCTGGCCACACATGTTCCAAACACTATCAGACAGGTAAACCTCCAAATAAGTGTATCTGCAAAAATCATGTTACATTGCAAAACATTCTTTTTAGAGTTTTAGTTCTGGACCTTTCATGCTTCTTACTTCCAACTATAACACTTAATTTATCGATTCATGGGTGAATAGAAAAGTCCTGCCATAATCAACATTTTGAGTTCCATAAGCCTTCAAAACAGCTCCAATAAAAGTGTCAAACATCAGATTGGTGGCTTTATACAGAATATTCATTAGGTTGTTGCTTGATAAGTAATAGGAACAAAATCTTCACAAGAAAATTCTGCAGCAATACAATTGAGGGTATTAGCAGGCACTCTGCAACAAATTGTAACAAATCAACTAGTTATAAACAAAATTTTCTAACTCAAAAGAGTGAAAAAGTACCACAACTCTGAAAAAATGTGGGAAGAAACACATGCTACAGCAGCTACACAGGCATTGTTTCTCCATGATGCTCGATCACAAAACCAAATATCCTTCAAATTGGAGTAGCAATGGTTGAGATACAAGGGGGAATGTTGGTACATGCAATGATGAATGGGTAAGACTAAGATTAAGAGGACAGGGGGTCACCACTACACGGCCCTAGATGCACCTTTGATTTTCCAACTTCCACTAAGTTCCAGGTCTGGGGCATAATAATCGCAACACACCCAACTTATCAGTTCATAATTTCAGTTAAATAAAAGAAATTATCAATTTGAATTAAATAATAGATGATGTAAAAATATTTGGCTTCCTTTGCCTTCTCGTACTATTTAATTACCACAAACAATATCAGTTTGATGCCGACAAACGAAACTGAACGCATGTGGTTTGATTAAAAAGTAACTCGGCATGAATAATGAAGAAATTGCGAATATTTCGTGTATTTCATTTATTTAAAAGCCAATTGCAGCTAATATTGACCGTGCATTCGATAATTCGTTTCGGTTTTGACCACACGGCCACGCTGACACTCCGTGACAGCGGTTATGTTTATTGTGATATGCAAATTGGGGGATGGTTTCCGGTGAAGGAGATTTGTCACATTTGTCAGTGTAAAACGATAAAAAAAACCCACTGATCGACGCTTGTATTACTATGGTTGGTTGGAAGAAAAAACTAAATTCTCAGCATCGTCCAAGCGCACCTTATTTAAAAGCACGAATGCATCATTTTCAACCCATCTTCAATCGGTCCTTTGCAGACATCAAACATACCCGTCTTCAAATTCCATGGTTACTAGGACGTAAATAACTTCGCAGCGACAGGGGGAAATTAACACACTCAATATAGTTCCAGGTCACTTGGAATATACTTCGTGAAAAAGTGATTTCTGAAGCATTCTGCTTGCTTTGTTATGAATATTGCCTTATTTTATGTGTATCGTCCCGATTTTATACACTCGGTTATTTTTTTTACAAGTGGTTCATGTTGTCTTTCTAGTGCGCAATAATTCAGATTTTTTGTCAACAAAAAAGTTCAGACGGCCTGTAAACACGAGAGGGAATTTCGAACCATATTTTGCAGTTATGACATTAACAGCTCAAGTACTTGCTGTCACCTGTTTGCAAATACTCTCATACATTGTCTCGAACAAATAAAGGGCGTGATCACGTCCTTGCATTCTTACGATTGCCCAAATTGAGTATTTCTGCAAGAACCACATCGTAATCACATGACCGGAAAAACATCGTTGAAACATGGCCACATCCGGAACATCAAATATTTGTGTTGATGTTATTACATTCAAACGTCAAAACCCACCAGAGTGTGTGTCAAAAAAATGCTTTCTCCGAGTCTGTAGTATGTTATCATTATATTGAGGACAAGGCTTTCGAATTACCGATTATTTTGTGGTTTTACCGGTTCGTTACTTATGCCATTTGCAAATTAATCTTCTTCAAAATCATAAAATTCACTTTTTTTCCTGAAAAAAAATATATGTACCTTTTCTATGCACTTTACTCATTATTTTGATATATAATTTGCCTTTCCTTACTTCTCTTATCTGTTTCTGAGGCATTGGGAAAAATGTCAAAAAATTGACCAAAGTTAGGTTGGACGACCCCTTAACAATAACATTCGGGTAATTCAACAACTGAGTTTCTGTTCATCTTGATATTTCACGAGGTTCGTGTCAATGCATATCCGTATACAATCGCACCAATATAACAACAATTATCAGTTATATTATTGGTTATATGTACGTTTTTTCGATTGAGGTTATCACTGGCAGACAAGCTACAACGAAATCAGGACTGAGAGTTCGATCGGAAACGACGAGATCATCAGCTGAGCATATTGACTCACCCCCAGAAGGACAGAACTCGAGTAATAATAGTAACACTTTGGCCGGCCGCTGATTTGTCGCGGTTCTCGGTTGAGAAGGCCTGGTTACCCCTTTAGTGTAGATATGTAGGCAAATGTATCACGCAAAGCTTTGAGGCGAAACAAAAAACATTTGATTCCCAGAGGGGGACAGGCCAATTGCAATTGCATGGGCAATTCGACACCGGAAGTTACGTGTTTTTTTCACTGAAATTTACTGTCCACTTCAAAAATCACATTGACGGCTATAGAGAATTCTGTTCTGGAACACATTTATCTGACTGGGTATGTGGAACCCTTTGCGGGCCTACGGCCCGCTTGGGGTTCCTAATAACAACACCACCGTCGTCTAAATTTTACCGCCTTTGTCTCCCTGGATACCCTTGTCACCAAGATTGCGTCAGACACACAGAACACCGCCAACAGGTTCGAATAGGCGTTGCATAATCCTACACCACCCCTGTGCACGTTCGGTCCGCTGAAACCATTATCCAAGTGAGCAAGTGTAAAATTCACTCGGCAGTGGATTTTAATAGAATCACAGACCTGTCGTCGATGGAGAGGCATAGCACCTTTCGTGGGTGAATTCCCCCTCCCCCATGCACTGGCAGGGACGTGGTTAGAGGTGTCCGAATGGGTGTGTAGGGTAGTGAATTTTCAATTAGGGGGGGGGGGGGGGAGACCGGGAAGGGAACCTAGTTGGAAAACTAGTTGGAAATTCACTACCTAGAAAAAAATTGAAAATGAAGCCATGAAAGGGGGCATAAAATTCATTGTAGTAACTGAAATGCCAACACATTTATGATAGAATTATCAGGTTATTATTATTTGGTATTATTCTGGGAATTGCATATGTGCTAAACAAATGCTCAAGCTGAGAATTTTGAACAATTCACACTGTTCTGACATTAAATCAGATATTATGCAGGAATGATCAATGTTTGATGTTTCCTCATTTTGTAACAGTGATTGGTGGAATTAACTCAGGATAACAGTTTTACATGATGTGATTTTCTTGAAGTGCATTTCATGGATTTTTGTATTACGATAAATAAACGTATTATAGAAATATCGTACCGATTGACATCATGCATACTTATGAAGCTCGATATTGCGTGCACTGCAGTTGTAAATAGTAACTGTTAGAATTTTTGCCGATTTGAAACCGAGTTGGAATTTTGGGAGAAAAAGGAGACATCAGCAACGCCAAAGAAGCTCTAAAATCCAGACAGATGGAATTTCCAACAACTCATGACTTATGTGTGCCCTACACGATGATCAGCCTGTTTACCCTCGTTCAATTAGAAATTTCCCCATAAAATAATTTTGTGCCGGTACAGGCGGGACAAAAGATTAAGTACCTGTACCTGTTGGAGCATGAAGGAACCGGCGGTACCGGTAACGGTACAGGTACCGGTTGACCTGCCTGGGGTATCCCCCACCCCATCTCCGGTGACCACCTTACACCATAAACTACAAAATGTAAGAATAAGTTTAAATCACATAAAAAAAACATGTCTAAACAATATTCTCATCCGTTATTGCCGGGCTTTGAGGTGACGTCATACGGGCTCTTATAAGCCTAAAATGCCTCGAATTTTCATGAAATTTTTGTATGTTGTAGTGCTAAAAAAATAGGAGATAGCTGTATTTTTAGTTTTTCGATTTATCCCCATTTTTGACGTTTTTTTTTAAAAAAAAATGATCCTTCTTTTACATACCCAGTAAAAAGCTAAGCTTTTTTAAGGTACAAATGTTTTGAGGAGAATGGTATGTCCGCTTTCGGCAGAGTTCATACAAGTGACACTGATAATTTTGAGCTGCTGCTTCCAGAGCTTTAGCCAAACCTTTATGACAAAGGACGGTACTGTTACTCCGGCCTGAGACACGCTATGCTTTCAGGCGACAGGAAGCGACGTCCGACACGTTATCCAGCAGCGGATTGATGTGTTAAAAGGCAGTATAGACATTTTCCTCATCGTTGGGCCCTCTCGGTGATGGGCGTGTTTTGTTGGATGGCTTCTGGATTTCAAAATCATGAAGTTGTTATTATTATTGTATGAATTGGCAAGCAGTTCCGTACCTAATCAACTTTACCAATGAGTCCCCGTGTGGTTAGCATCTGTCATCTGATATTTTTGAAATGTTGCGTTTGTTTCTATTACAGGGACGGTGTGGGTGGATGGAAGAGACATGTACAGCAATGACACCATGTTCTCATGGAATGGTGAATTCAGTCCTTACATAAAGTGGGCTGCCGGCGATCCGGAAAACGGAAATGAGGATTGTCTCCGCATCAGCCCACCACTTTTCGATTTTAAAGATTCATTTTGCAACAACACATTTCATTCTTTTGGGTATATATGCCAGAAAGACGTGAACAAAATGTAAGAACATTGTTTGCTGCATTTAAAAAATCCCCAAAAGAAGATAAAGGTGTCTCACTTCTGCACTTGTGTTTTTCATTACCTTTTCACATTTGAATTTTTCTTCGAAGTCTGATAAGATCACCATTCGACCAAAAAGAGATAGAAAGACAGACAGAGAGCCACCGAGAGAGAGACAGGCAGGCGGGCCTGCGGGCCGGCTTTCGGGCGGGCGGGCGGACGCGCGTGCGGGTTCGGGCGGGCGGGCGGGCGGGCGGGTACCGGGCAGGCAGGCAGGCAGGCAGAAGGAGCATCGGGAGGTTCAGAGACGTTAATGGACAGACAGACGGACGGACGGACGGACGGACGGACGGACAAGACAGACACACAGACAGACAGACAGACAGACGTACACACATACACAGAGAGACACAGAGAAGGAGCATCGGGAGGTACAGAGACGTTAATGGACAGACAGACAGACAGACAGACAGACAGAGAAGAAGGAGCATCTGGAGGTACAGAGATGTTAATGAGCTAGACAGAGACAGAGACAGATGGTAGAGATAGGGTTAAATAGTCACACAGTCACACAGGATATCTAGATCTATATACATTATCAAAATAATGTTTCCACGTTTGAGAGCAATATTTTATGATATACAGGTATCAAGAAGTACTTAGTATCGGCTTCTATGAGAAATGTTTTGTTTAGTCTCACAGACAAAAATCAATTCACCCACTTCACAATAAGCCATATTTTACAGAATGACGTCATCCAGTAAATATGGGTGAAATGGTTAACCCTTCACCCCGTACGAATAGAAGACGGCAATTGGCAACAAATATCTCAAATAACTAAACATTTTCATTTCTTTCTTAAAACACAACTTATGACACCCTCTTTGGAAGAAAATCAACTTGAAGGGAAAAAATAAAAGGATTTTTTTTTATTGGCATCCTTAGAAAAATAGTATATTATATAAGATTACAGTACGTGGAGAGTGTATTATCACTAAATCACCCGCAGAGTGGAGATTCCACCCGAGCAATAATTGCAAATTTGTTGCAAAGTATACCCAGCACCAGCAAAGTTTCAGCCAATGGACTTCCGGGTTAAACCCGGAGGTCCATTGCCTGAAACAGTGCTTGTGTTTTTGTCGATACATATACAATTTGAAAGTTATAGCTTGGGTGATAACTCCACTCCGCGGGTGATTTAGTTACAATCCACTCTCCACGTACTGCATAACAGAACAGAATTTTTACAGCATAATATATATACATAGAGAGCATTTCTCCAATTAGTCAAAAAATGATTCAATTGGGTAACTCCATTTTTCCTTAATACGCTCAGTCTAGCTGATTGTGTACATGTATAGAGAATACATTTCAATATTTTTGTAGGATTTTATAGCTCTTGCTAGACCTGAGAAAGAGGGGGTGGTATTACTTCGGCTGCAGGTGTAAATATACTTTTTGCAGATGAGGAGATATGTATTCCAGACATTTGGATAGGCAAGCTTGGAAGTTGCGCCTAAAATTATTTCTCTTTTTTTTATGTTTAGTTGAACTTGCTGATCTGGATTAAGGTTAACCTTTTCCACTAGTGAAAGTAAAACTGTTTTTTGAGAAAGAACAATCGTAAAATAGATGTGAGATCGTTTCTTTCGTATTTCCACAGAAAGAGCACAGCTCTACAGAGATGTGGCGACGGGGGCTGTGGGGGGGGGGGGGGGGGGTCTCACCCCTCCCACCCCCCAACTAGGAGTATTTTTTTCAATAGTTAGAAATCCCGGGGTCAAAAATCAAATAGTTGGAAATTCAATAAATTAACATTGTTCATGAAAAATATTAAAATTTCATCTAATGATGAGAAATTTTGATCTTGTATTTCCAACTGGAAACTTGAGTTTCAAATTTCCTACTCTACAATTGACATGGCCTCAACATTTCGACTCTGACATCAATCCGGTAAATTTTCTGACCCAGACACATTATAAATGATGCTTTTTCCGTTTCAGGACTAGTGAAAATTTTAGAAGGGTTCATAAGCATGTGTATATAACCCTTTACCCAACGCAGACGATTTCAAAATTCATTATTTTAAATATCATTTTTTAAATTTTTAAAAAAAAGTTTCAACAAAACCATATCATGTGACCCCTCTTTGGAACGAGCTCGACGAGCTCCTTCCAAAGAGGGGTCACATGATATGGTTTTGTTGAAATTTTTCGAAAAATAATATTTTTTCAGCAGCTGTATTTGCATATTACGCGGGCGGATGCGGGCGATTCGTTGGTTAAAGGGTTAAAAAATATCACCCAGCGCTGCAGTGCAACCACCTATCGAAACTACTCACAGTTGGAATTTACACCGGTGCCCCCCCCCCCCCCCCAGCTGAAACCCTTTAGCCACATCCCTGCAGCTCTGTTTTCGAAAGCCCACATTTAATGACTTTAGATTTTGTGAATAGAATTGTGTGGTTAATCTTATATTGTAAACTCTGTAGATATGTATCATCTGTTTCCCTAAAAGTTTGTTTGTAAATGTATTGCCAATCATTATGGTCAAGATTTTCGTCCATTTCAACGGCTATTGCAAATCGAATTAAAACGGCCTTACCAGAACTAATTTCAGAAACTCGGGTTGGGTTCATGAAAGGAAGATACATCGGAGAGTCCACTAGACTTACATTTGACCTGATAGAAAAATGTGAGAAAGAAAATATTGCTGCAGCTCTTGTTTTGTTAGATTTCGAAAAATCCTTTGACTCTCTTGAATGGTCCTTCATAGAAAAAACATTGAAGTTCCTTAATTTCGGACCTTCTATTATAAACTGGTTTAATACTTTCTATTGCAATATTTTCAGTTAGATCGTAAATAACGGGCACTGTTCCGAAACATTTAACCTACAGAGAGGGGTACGGCAAGGTAACCCACTCTCCCCTTATCTTTTTATTTTAAGTGTTGAAATATTAAGTGCCGCACTGAAGTTCAGCCCCGATATTGATGGTATTAAAATAAACAACTCGGAATATCTCATAAGTCAGTACGCAGATGATTCAACGTTATTTTTGAGCGATGATGGGCATTCGTTGAACACAGCCTTGGAAACTGTGGATTCTTTCGCTGAACAGTCAGGCCTAAAAGTAAATTTTGAGAAAACAGAGGTTATATGGATTGGGTCGAAACAGGGGTCGAGTGAAAAGGTAGCTACAAATCGTAATGTTCAGTGGAACAATAATGGTAAATTTACTATCCTAGGTACCACGTATGATCTGTTCAGTGAGAACTCCATAATGAATAATTACGTCGAAAAAAAGAAAAAAATGGAAAAACTTCTGAATGACTGGTCGTTTAGAAACCTTAGCCTAATTGGAAAAAAAACTACTGTTGTAAAAACACTGGCCCTTCCAATACTGATACACTGTCTATCGGTTCTCCCAAATCCACCTGACAGTATGTTGGATTCTATACAATCGCGTTTATTCCAATACCTGTGGGTCGGGAAGCGTGAAAAGATCAAATGTAATGTTCTTATTAACGAAACGGACGGCGGGGGTCTTAAATTTCCTAACATTCGGTCATACAGTTATTCTTTAAAAATGGTTTGGATTAAGAAATTAATGGATCCCGGCATAATAGCCCCCTGGAAAACTCTTATTTTGGACAACTTCGAAAAATTTGGAGGTTACAAAACTTGGTTTTTACACAAAGAGGGATTAACAAAGGTTGGGGAGCACTCAAACAGTTTTGGGAAAAATGTCCTTAAGGCCTGGGCTCTTTTAGACAACAAATCTTCAACTGTACCTGAAGAAATTTTTTCTCAACCTATTTTCTACAACAAAAATATAAAAATTAACAACAAACTATTTTTCAATCAAAGATGGTGCGACAGCGGTATATTTTTTCTTAACGACCTCTTGAGTGAGAGCGGGGGCTTTCTGACTTTTGAAGCCTTCTCTGCAAAATTTGATATCAAAACTCCCTTCACTGTCTTCCAGGGGTTACGAAAGACGATTTCAAAACGATGGCAAAATGAAATAAACAGTCAAAAAAATCCGACTTTTATAAGTCCGTTGATAGAAAAATTAAAAGTAACAAAAACCGTAAACAAAACTTTTTACCCATTATTCCTGCAGCATGCGGCCTCGTACCCAGCTCAGTCTCAGAAGAAATGGAACGAGCGTTTGCATCTCAGTCTCGATTGCGATGCTTGGAGACCGATATACAAGAGTCCGTTTTTAATTACTGATGACACCTATCTCCAAACTTTGCAATATAAAATCATACACGGAGCTTTATTTACGAATGCTCGCCTTTTCAAATGTAAATTATCTGAGACTGAGCTGTGTACGTTTTGTTCCAACACTAGAGAGACAGTGCAACATTTATTCTTCGAATGTTCAGTGTCAAAGACAATCCTGTTACAACTTGCAGATAGATTGCAGGAGAAATGTGGTATTCTATTACCACTGACACCGCACTTTACCCTCATTGGCTATATTAATTCTAATAATGATGACAATAATAATAATAATAATAATAATAATAATAATAATAATTATAATAATACACATGAATATACCCTCACCTTAGTAATTCTTATATTTAAAAAGTTCCTTTATTCTTGCAAAGTGGGAAAATGTCAACCTAGCTTCCACGGATTCGTCGAAATGCTCCGGCAATACCGTGACCTCGAGCTATACTCCCGCCACCTGTACTCTAACAAAAAACGACCTAATAAATACCAGGTGGGAATCTCTAAAAGCCCTATTTTATCCTCCGACTTAACACCACACATCGTCTGGACAATAGCCCTCGATCTCCGGGACAATAGCCCTCGACGTTTTTGTTTTGCTTTTTTTTCTTTTTCTCTCCATTCTCACGAGAAGGCTACATGCAACACAAGTCGGATAAAACAATAACAATCTTATTTCTGTGCATCGATTAAACTTAGAGTAGAAAAAGTTATATATTATGCTCTGTATAAAATGGAATTCAATTTACACTCAGACTATATGTATAGATATATGTTTATTACTTTTTATCCGAATAAAAAAAAATTAAAAAAAAAAAAAAAGAAAAAAAAGAAGATTTTCGACCAATTTGTGTTCCATTTCTCTTGAGTATGTGTAGGTTTTTGAGATACTTTATTAAGAAATATGGGATAGAAATGGCGGTTTGCTTAGTGCAAGATATGATGTCACTCTCCAAGGGATCTGAAACAAATTCAAGGTTTGCACTATTGAATATTATATTTGTCCATGACCTTGGTATTGCATTCATCACATCGAGGTAGTTGGTGAATGGTATATCAAGGTCATATTTCAACTTAAATTCTTGAAAGTCAATAATGGCTGCAGAAGAGCTAAGTATATCGTTTATAAAGAAAACACTCTTTATGCACCAACGTTTGTAAAGGGAAAAAATTAAATAGCGATTTTTTAACAGTTATGGTCATTTTTCCGTTACGTTAGGTAAAGGGTTAAACTAGACGAACAGTAATAACACTTGAAGCAGTAGTATACAGAAGTTCCAATCCAACAAATAATGAATATATATTGACGGAACAGTACTAACACTTAAAGCAGTAGTATACAGAAGTTCCAATCCAATAATAAATATACTGACGGAACAGTAATAACACTTAAAGCAGTAGTATACAGAAGTTCCAATCCAATAATAAATATATACTGACGGAACAGTAATAACACTCAAAGCAGTAGTATACAGAAGTTCCAATCCAATAATAATTATATACGGACGGAACAGTAATAACACTTAAAGCAGTAGTATACAGAAGTCCCAATCCAATAATAAATATATCCTGACGGAACAGTAATAACACTTAAAGCAGTAGTATACAGAAGTTCCTATCCAACAAATAATAAATATATACTGACAGAACAGTAATAACACTAAAACAGTAGCATACAGAAGTTCCAATCCAATAATAAATATATCCTGACGGAACAGTAATAACAATTAAAGCAGTAGTATACAGACGTTCCAATCCAATAATAAATAATAAATATATACTGACGGAACAGTAATAACACTTAAAGCAGTAGTATACAGACGTTCCAATCCAATAATAAATATATGCTGACGGAACAGTAATAACACTTAAAGCAGTATTATACAGAAGTTTCAATCCAATAATAAATATATCCTGACGGAACAGTAATAACACTTAAAGCAGTAGTATACAGACGTTCCAATCCAATACTAAATATATGCTGACGGAACAGTAATAACACTTAAAGCAGTAGTATACAGAAGTTCCAATCCAATAATAAATATATCCCGACGGAACAGTAATAACACTTAAAGCAGTAGTATACAGAAGTTCCAATCCAATAATAAATATATCCCGACGGAACAGTAATAACACTTAAAGCAGTAGTATACAGAAGTTCCAATCCAATAATAAATATATGCTGACGGAACAGTAATAATACTTAAAGCAAGAGTAT
Organism: Pictodentalium vernedei; assembly: GCA_031216915.1. NCBI lineage: Eukaryota > Metazoa > Mollusca > Scaphopoda > Dentaliida > Dentaliidae > Pictodentalium > Pictodentalium vernedei. Next base: position 34,544,216 of record CM062289.1, read on the forward strand.
ACAGAAGTTCCAATCCAACAAATAATAAATATACTGACTAAGTTTTAGTAATATAATTTTTTATCCGTAGACCAAATGTAGTAAATATTCACACACAGCTACCTCAGTGTACTGTCTAAAGACTTTGGTTAAAATTTAGTCCACCATGACCACGTGCGACGCTGCATGCTTTCAACAGATTTTTCGACAAAGCGTGCAACCGGGGCACTCACATGTGATATGGGCTTGAAAATCATACCAAATCGAAGTTTTGAACAGTACACATCCATTGCACAACATTTCAATTCAACTCGATTGAAAAGCAAAATGCCGAGAATGTCTGAATGTCCGAAGTTGATAGAGGTAGAGCTATTGATCTAATTATGCAGGGCCAATCGCAACATCTCGTCACCCAGGAAGTTGGGGTCCATGAGTCAAGGATAGCTCGTTTAGTTGGGCGTCTCATAGCCACAGGAAGATTAGCTGACCGCCCCAGGAGCGGGTGTCCGCGCATTACGTTGCCACGTCAAGATAGCGGGATGCGTCTACCACACCTCTGTAACCGATTTCAGACGGTGACGGAGACGGCGAGTCAGGTTGTTGGCACTCATGGTCGCCGAGTGTGTCCAAGAACAGGTAGGAATTGGTTGCGGGAATTCAATGTAACGCCACGACGTCCCTACGTTGATCCGCATCTTACACCCAGGCGACGTCAACGTCGATTGCAATGGCTGCGGGCAGATGCACCAAATCGGTTTCACTTGGCCCACTGGAGACGTGTGTTATTTACTGAGGAGTCTTGGTTCACGCTTTACAGATCTTCTGACGCGTTCGTTAAGGAAAACGACAGATTCGGGAGAGAGTCTTTTATGGTTTGGGGATTTCTCATGGCGTGAAAACACCTCTCGTGGTCATCCAGAGCAATCTTACGGCCGCAAGACATCGGGATCAGGTCCTCATGCCTCACGTCCTTCCACTTATCCGTGGGCCTAACCTTACGTTGCAACAGGGTAATGCGAGGCCGCACGTTGCTAGGGTTTGTGGTGACTTCCTCCACCAAACCAATGTCCCAGTTCTCGATTGGCCACCCTACAATCTAGATTTGTCCTCGACCGAGCATTTGCGGGACACGACGGGCATGAAAGTCAGGAAGCGGGGCAGTGTCCCAAACAACGTCCCTCACCTCACGCAGGCCCTTCTTCGGGGATGTAATAACATCCACCAAAGGACCATAAAAAAATTGATGGGGTCAATGATAAGAAAAGTTACAGTAGCGACTGAGGCCCGAAGTGGGTACACCCGCTATTGGTTTTGATTAGGAAATGGCGCAGGGTACTCAAGTTTGAACGTTATCCATGCAAACGCCGTCTATGTTGAGCAAACAAAACTCATTACAATTTAATCAGTAAGGAAGAAATAACATCAAAATCCAAACAATGAAATAATCATCCATAACACATTTGAAATATTTACCACAGAATAAAACTTAAGTTCTTTCGGCTAGTATAGTTTTGATGGAGAATAATTCAGCTAACCATTTACATGATAAATTGCGATTAATGTGAGCAGAGTAACTCACTCCTTCATTGGGATTACAATAATAATAATAATATACCCAACTATATAGCGCCGAAATTATAGTTCAGAGATACTAAACCATATTCTAAGGCGTTGTACTTGTTACTGAGCTCATGTAAATATACAAACAGTCCAGAATATCATTTATCGGCTTTCTGGAATAGATATGCTTTGAGATCTTTCTTGAAAAGGTTTACATTTGACAGTCTTGTTAGACGATCTGGTAAATTATTCCACAAATGAGGACCAGCAAATAAGGACGACCTATCTCCAAATGTCTTAAACCTAGTTTTGGAACATGTAGTAGCATTTTAGCATCGCACTCCAGGTTGTATTGGCACATATTCTTAGTTGTGATGAGTTCTTCTGAGTAGGCTGGTGACATGTTGTTTTGAGCCTTGAAAACTAATAATAAAGTTTTCAACATTATTCTGTATTTGACTAGCAGCCATTGCTGATCCACCAGAACATGCGTGATGTGTTGAGATCGTGGTACCCTAAATACCACTCGGGCTGATATATGCGAGAGTACTAATATTGCGGGAGGTTGTACAGAAAATCTAAATGTGAAGTTACAAAGGCATGAACTGGAATTTTCGTGGAGTCTTTGGTAAAGAACTGTCTTATCTTTTAAATGTTGTATAGACTTCTAAAAACTCCAATGCACATATTTGAAACATGTTTGTCCATGGACATGTTTCAGTCGAAGAAGGCACCAAAATTATTACTCACACATTTACTTGTGCTGATGGCGGAATCTCCTACCTTCACTGAATTGATGTCAGCTTTAGTAAGTTGCTGTCGTGAACCAGTTATTAGATATTTAGTCTTATCATCATTTATCATTTATTTGTTAGAAATCATCCAAGTGCTAATGTCTGAAATACATGATCCAATAATTTCTTGAGTTTTAGTTTGATGCTTGATTGATGGTCGAAAAGAGAAATAGACCTGTGTGTTATCTGCATAACCATGAACGTCAGACAGGTGAGATTCAATGATGGCGACATTTTTTAAATATAGAATGGAAACAGAACAGGACCAAGGCAGCTGCCCTGTGGGGCCCACATTCAAGATGGAAATATTTTTATAGGATACTATTTATTGATACACGCTGTCGTCTGTTCTTCGGGTATGATAATAGCCAGCTAGCGCTACAACATTAGCTCCAAAATCAGAATTCATTGTCTCTAGCAGAGTTTTATGACAAACAGTGTCAAGGGCACTAAGGTGTCAAAATTAAGCAACGTTACCCTTCCAGACTCCATTGTAAACAGGATGTCATTCTGTGCCTTGATTATTTCCGTTTCAGTTGAAATAATTTTTTCAATCCAGACATGTTGGCGGATAACAGAGCATGCATGTCACCATGTAACATTAGCTAGTCAATGCCAGCGTTTTCACACGGCTTGGAAACGAGCGACATGTTACTCACTGATTGGATGTTTTTAAACACAAGTTCGGCACCTTGTTTCTTCAGAACCGGGTTAACAATTGCTATTTCAACGCATCTGGCGGACACATGTTGATTATTTTTTTGATTACAGGAGTCAAAGTGTCTACACAAGATTTGATAATAGATGCTGGCATTGGGTCGAGTTGATATGAGGCATTTTAGGATTTTTTTTTAATTAATGTGATAACCTCATGGATTTCTAAAGGCTGAAAAGTTGAAAGTTCTTTTTTCAGATGGTCTCCCTTTGATATCAACTTTGTTTACATTTATGTCGTCAATGTTTAACTGAATTTATTTTATCTTCTTAATGAAGAACTCGCCAAATTGATCAGTTTGCTTTGATGAATCATCGTGTAGTGGTAATGACACATTTTGTTCGGTACGCAGATTTTTAACAATTTTAAACAGTTTTTTGCTGTCACCATTACAAGCTTCAACATATCTTGTGTAATAAGATTTTCTGACATGTTGTAGTGTGTAGGAGAACTGGTTACGAATAGTTTGATCTGCTACTTCTGCTTTGTAAGATTTGGATCTGTTCTGCTTTTTTTTAATTAAGAGTTCTCGGTTCGTTGGTAAACCAAGGTATACTTATGTGAATAATAAGTGTTTTTGTTATCAGACGGTCATGCTCATCCGGTAGACTGGACAATGTGTTGTTGTATGATATCGCCAGAGAATGCAGGGGCCAATACTATAAAAATGTTTACAATTGTATTTTCTAGAATTGTATTTTCTAGTTATGACTTTAAATGGACTGAAATAAACCATTGGTATTTTCAAAGAAGTGGCAATTTGACAGCTGGCAAATTGCCATATTTTTTAAAATGTTAATGATTCATTTTAGTCAGTTATATTAATAGGTAGAAAATACAATTCTAAATAATACAATTGTAAACGTTTTATAGTATTGGCTCCAGGTCAGCACACTGAGAGTTACATATATCTGATTTTTCGATGTCACATTTAAGCATATTCAGTGTGCAAAATTTGATGAGAACGCTCGTTTCGTTCGCGTGGTGGTTACGCAAATTTAAATCTACACGAATGGATAACCAGTTAGCCAAATATTGCATCTTGAGTGGTAAAGTCTAACTAACTTAACTAGTACAATGCTAAATATCTTCTCACCCCCAAGATTTGTTTACACGTTTTTGTCTTGTTACAATTTGTGGGAGAGTGCCTATAGGCACTCTTCCATAAATTGGAACAATGGAAATCGATAGAGATGACGTAATTTTACCTCCAAAATAATATGAAGGACATCCACAGAATATGAAGCCTTTAACTTTAGGTACCCGCAGTTTCAAATAAAGCCCAAATATGGGCTCCAGCACTCTACCTGTTAACCAGCTTGTCTTAAGTCTTGATAGATTTTTTTTCCAGACCTTTGCCTTGAAAGACTATATATATTTCAATTCCACGCAGTACATGAAGACTTGTTAAAGACAAAGAAGTAGTTTCCCTCTATATGTTTTTTACGTAGCCGAACGTTCGGTTAGCCATCCCCAAACCCCTTGTACGGTCAGTCGGTTAGAGTCATTTTCGAAATTTTGCACACTGTATGTTGTTGACAATTTGACTGATTTTTCTAAAAGATGCCAGAAAATCTTATTACACAACATGTGATTTTCTTTTATAATAGTCTATGCCCCCTAGCCGATCTCACTCCCCTAGCCGATCTCACTCCCCTATCCGATCTCACTCCACTAGCCGATCTCACTCCTCTAGCCGATCTCACTCCTCTATCCGATCTCACTCCTCTAGCCGATCTCTCTCCTCTAGCCGATCTCTCTCCTCTAGTCGATCTCACTCCTCCAGCCGATCTCACTCCTCTAGTCGATCTCACTCCTCTAGCCGATCTCACTCCTCTAGCCGATCCCACTCCTCTAGCCGATCTCACTCCTCTGAGAAACTCTTAGCCACGTCTTGATAGAGAAACCATTGCTTTATTTAAGGAGAGATATTGTATTGTTATTTGTAAACTAATGTTCCTGAAATGTTAATTACGGCGAATAAGTCAGAAGTAGGATAAACCTTCGTTGTTTTTCCGGCAGTTTTCAGTGATCTAATATATAGACAATAAACATATAGTGTGTTTTTATATCTGTGTTATACAACGAGTTGAAATATGGTTTATTTTTTCGAGGCTTCGCCGAGAAAAAATATACCATATTTCAACGAGTTGCATAACACAGATATAAAAAACACACTATATGTTTATTGTTTTTATCTGATAACAAACAGACACCCGTCTCGTGCGTCTACCCGACTTATATATGCTTCCCACGGGCCTCCAAAGAAAACCAGTCTACGAGACAAAAGAAATAGGACAAGACGCATAGAGTTGTGTCCCTTACATTACAAAATCGATGACGGCGATTGTAAAGTGCGATTGCACTTCTTGCATCATGTAACTGCGCTGGAACAAAATAAATTTCAACTATTTTATTAACAGTAACAAAACGGTGTTTCAGTAGAGTTATTCTTTTTTGACATAGTTCCAGTTTTCTTCCGTGTTTTATGCTGTAGTCCCAATATAACAAATAATTTTGCGTTTGTTTACAATTTTTACGAAGTGTTTTTTTTCAGGTAGAGCAGACGAACTTTTAATTAGCGCAGTTCCGCGAGTACTTTTGATCGAGGCCGTGACTATAAATAGTTCGCAGTCGCCGCATACTAATTACTATTAACATTCAAGTAATTTCTACAATGTTTTGAAGCAAATTTTAGGTTGCCTTTATTGAAGCAAAATAAATAAGAAATGACACTATCAGAGGATTTTGACAAAGCGCAATAAGCGTACAATTAAAACCTGCCCTGTGATATAACGATGTTTCATGAATGAATGAATGAAAATGGAATTGAAAGAGGTCAGAGGTTGTTCGCATAAATTATAATTATATACAACACCCGTTGTATATACTTCAAGTATATACAACGGTTGTTATACTCTATGGTTATCAGATAAACGGATATTAGTAGTAGGAGAGCGATGGATCGGGCCTCATTGGCAGGACCTCGGAAGTGACGTCATGTCACGTGACTCAGTGGCGCCATGTTTTGTTGTCATGGTAACCCGCGTGAGCGGCCATCTTGTGACGTCATCTCCATAGTGATACGCGGTGTGAGTGCGCATGCGCAGCGCGTGTTGTTAGGGTGATACGTGTTTCCGTCGTCCATTTTGTATACTGAAGGCCGCCATCTTGGTTTCTATGGTAGCACGTGATTGCTATGTTACCCAATTTTTCTGCAATAGGACGGGGTATGTTCGGAGGGTGTGTTCGATTGAATCGGAGTATTTTTCTGGAACGACTTCCCTGGATAATTACCACAAACAACCCGACAACTTGTATTATTTCGAATTCTTCCAGAATTCTCTGCTTCTATCTATATATGCAATAGATATCGTTTATCTGGTCATGTTCCTTCATTCTAGAGTATACTCCAGTAGCGTTAAAGAGCCTATCAACTGGAACAGTTTACCTTATTTTTGCTATATTTAGCAATTTCTGGTCTATTCTTGTTAGTTCTGACCCTATTCTAAGTACTCTTGTTGTTTCATTTATCTAGATTATAACTAACCAATCAGATTGCTTGATTTCCCATAATCTGTATGCAGGGTTATCTCCTTGTGTATAACAAAAGACTATATCCAATGGCCATATCCCATGGAATCCCATTTTTTGCTAAACACCTGTGGCTATGGAATCCCTTTTTTTGTCGTATGAGGCCATGAGGGCTATGTAAAAACCCTCAATGAGTCCTCACTTATTATCCCTCATACCCTCATTGAATTTGGAGGTTATGAGGACCTTGAAAAATCCCTCAATGAGGTATAATTTACTACGACTCTTAGCCTCATTTCAGTATTTAACAGGTATATCCTATGGAATCCCATTTTGGAAAACGCCTGTGACTGTGGAATCCCTTTTTGTCGTATGAGGCCATGAGGGCTATGTAAAAGCCCTCAATGAGTCCTCATTTATTATCCCTCATAGCCTCATTGAATTTTGAGGTTATGAGGACCATTAAAAATTCCTCAATGAGGCATAATTTACTACGACTCTTAGCCTCATCTCGGTATTTGAGGATACCCATGGCCTGGTATTGTATTATTCGAGGACACCTATCGAGGATACCTTTTATAGGATACTTATCTGAGGATACTATATAGGCTGTACATATCCTCATAGGTCTCTTGCTGGCCCTTAGTACTATTAATCCACCTGATGCTTTATGTTATCCTATGACTGGTATAGGTAGTATGCAATGCTAGGCATAGGGGTATTGTGGGTAGGGGTTCTGCCTGGTAGTTTAGAACGGTACTATAGTGTGGCGGTATATACACCTATAGGCCGCTGTTAGTGCTTGGTACTATTAACCAACCGATTGCTTTGTTTTATTATATGGCTGGCATATGTAGTACGTTATGGTAGACCTAGTGATTTTGCGGGGGTGGGGGTAATGCTTGGTAGTTTAGAACGGTAGTATAGCCTAGGCTGTACATACCCCTGTAGGCCTCTTGCTGGCCCTTGGTACTACTGATCCACCAGGTGCTTCATATTATTGAGCGGTATTCTGGGGTGGGGTCAATGCCTGGTAATACAGAACGGCAGCAGAGTATGGTTGGTATATTCCCCTTTTGGTCCCATCCTAACCGTTCATAGTATTAACCTACCAAATGCCTTGTATCATCCTGTTGCTGGTAAGGTGGTACGCGATACCAGTAGTTCCTACCTTATTCCGAGTACTCTTGTTGTTTCATTTATCTAGATCATTTATATAAATTATAATTAACCAATTGGATTGCTTGAGTTCCCATAACCTGTACTTAATCGTACATAGTTATCTCCCTTCTGTATAATAAAACCTATATCAATGGCAATATCCCCGGCACCCCAATTTCGGCACCTCTTTTTTGAAAAGCATATGGCCCTCGGCACCCCTTTTTCTGAAATGAGGATAAGAGTCGTATTAAAAATCAAGGGAGATAATTTCGTTATAATTTGATGTCCCGCCAGAAGGAAAACCCCCATCCTTCTTTGTTTAAATAATGGGTAAAAGGTTTGGTTAAAGTTCCTTATCTCACCCCTGGAGAATTCGTAATATCGCAGATGAACTGGGTTTTTGAGATGCAGAAGGGGAAGAAATATTCTTAAATAAGATATTGGAATTCGGGACATTTTTATAATAAAAACAACAAACGGAAATATCACCTGAAATTCAATGTTCTTGCATTGCATGTTGTTTTCGAAGGATGGGATTGTACAGATATGCGGATAAGGAATCTCGACCCGGTCGCGATCCAGTCGAAATTCTCTGTCCATCTTGTAGTCATAATACTGTGTGTAAGAACTTTTTGTAGTCACAATACTGTCTGTTAGAACTTTCCGTAGTCACAGTGCTGTATGTTAGAACTTTCCGTAGTCACAGTACTGTATGTTAGAACTTTCCGTAGCCACGATACTGTGTGTAAAAACAATCAGCATCAAGTCTGGAATAATTCTCACTGATACATCTGATCATTTCGGAATCTTGTATGCTTTAATATTATACACCACACTAAACACTTCAAATCCAAATCTTTCCAAGAAAATAAACTCAGCCATTATCGAACATATCCTGGAATTGCTGATCCAGCGGGATTGTTTTCTGATTATTGAATCCAACTGTCCCGGGGCAGCTAAAAATATTTTTAAACATTTACTTGAAGACTTTTAAAATCAGCATCGCCTTTGCAAAGTCATCGTCACAAACAAAATAGGATTTGAAAATGACCCCTGTAGCACTCAAACGCATCAAAGATCTTTCCTGATATCCACGACACAGCTTTGGAGTACATTACTAGCGAAATCCGTGAAAATACATCCATATCCAACTACTCTGCATTTCTCAACAGAAACAAACAGCTTGTTCCAAGATACTTATATCACGACAAATTTCGAAAGGTACAGATATTCCACTACAGGTTGTGCCTGCTTGTAGCAACCTAAACGACCATTCTATCTATCCAGACGTCACTTTTCGTGGCATATCTCTCGACTTTGCAGAAAATTATAGACATCTGGGGATCGTTCTGCACTCAAACCTTGGTTGGGACAAACATATTACTAATATCTGCAAACAAGCCTACTCGCGACCCTGAATCGCAAAACTGTAGAGCAAATGTATCTATCCTTTACTTTACCCATTTTCGAATATGGTAGTCAACAGGGACCGACCTGGGCATGCGCCAGTGCGTATTTGGTTCTGAAACATCAGGACCTGGCTCTTAAATCTCAGAAATAGGCTTCTCAGTTGGCGCGTAACTTCTCAGATCATATTTTGATATTCTTTCGATAGATAATCGAGAGAGACACTCTTACATGTATTATATATATGATTATCATTTATCATTGTTGTAGAGTGCTTAAGTTAATACTTCAGGTCTTAATTACCAAGCATTAATCTTCACTGTGGTTTCTGATCAAGTCTTGGCTGCCTACATTGGCAGCCAAGACTTGATCAGAAACCACAGTGAAGATTAATGTTTGCTATAGTGTACTAAATGAAAATGATGAGAGCTATTACATACTTGCAGTGTGTGTTACAAACAGCAGTGTGACTCCGTAAATTGAAATCTGGCGCATGAATTGAAAAAATAGGCTCCGAGGCTAGAGCGTATTTTAAATAGTCCTGATCGGTCCCTGGTAGTCAAGTGTGGTTTGGGACTCCCCAGTCCCTACTTAAGAGATTTGACGACGTTCATCATGACACCGCTCGCATAGTAACCGGCATAACTAGATCTGTACCTCACAAACGGCTGCTCCTTGAACTTGGGTGGCAGTCTTTTGAGGAGAGAAGATTTGTTAAATCCATGAGTACCTTTTACAATATTGTGCATCGAAATGCACCGAGATTTCTTCAAAATATACTATCACCCACATTTCGTGACGTGACTCGGCACAATTTAAGAGATGCTGACAACTTTGTACAGCATAACACACGAACTGAGTTATTCAAACGGTCATTTTTTCCATCCTGTATTGCTGTCTGGAATAATTATTCAGATGCTGTTAGAAACAGCCCATCAGTCTTTTCATTCCGAAGTCTGATTTCCCGAAGACCAGTCAAACCACCCCCATATTTCAATTTTGGAAAAGGAAACGCCAACGTCGTGAACATTAAGCTTAGAAATGAGTGTAATGATCTCAACTCTGACAAATATGAGAACTATATAACTGATTCTCCTCGTTACTCGTGTGGGGGTGGTTCAGATGATGCTAACCATTTTTTCTTCTCCTGTCCATTCTATGACAATATAAGAATCACTATGTTTCAGACATTGACAAAATTCAATATTACAAGCGTACAGCAGATTTTATATGGCGAAGGTAGCCTCACAAAAAGAAACGAGATTATTTTTTCTGCGTTACAGCGCTATATTTCAGATTCAAGGAGATTTAACAGGCCTAAGATACGTATACGATGCAGCTCTTGATCGCTAGGGAGAGAGTGAAACTTCGACTGGGTCACTACTTCACTCATTTCGTGGTCGGAACAAGGGCCGTAGCAGTTCATTCCATTTCTGGTCCTTTTGAATTCCAGCTTACCAGGTATTTTGAACGGCTTTCCGCGTTATTCGTGGTGTCGGGCTGTGGTATCAAGTTAGTGTTCAATGTGCTTCTTCTTTTTTCTCTCTTTCTTGTTCTGTGCTTTCTTTGTCAGTACATTCTCTCCATTTTTGTTTTTTCCCCAATTATTCATTTTTGTTCAGTAATTAATTGTATTGCAGTTGTTTTGCTGTCATGTAAACTTATATGGTAATTTATGTACGGGAGAGGAGTATTTCTCAGTGGTTAGCACTTGTACTCCAATCCCGTTTGCGATTTTGTTAGCAAATAAAATATGTTTAAACTAACCTAAGGAACCATTTTTCAACACTCACCTTTCTACAGTACCCCTATGTTGATTTTGCATGCGTGAAACTGTGGAGCATTATTGTTTCTAATGTCCTTTCTACTTGACGGAAAGAGACGTTACTTTAGACCAACTAGGGAATTACATAAATAATGACATTCTCCTAAACGGGAGCATTCACTATACACTCGAGGTCAATAAGGCAATATTCAAAAGTGTACAAGAATTTATCACGGCGGCAAAGCGTCTTTAGACTCCTCTATATTTAGAAGCGTCAATAAGCTGACACAAAACTAGCCCCGGGGCGAACACTAGCCAAGGGAAGCAGTGCCTTACTCGCCATAAATATACTCATGTTTGTTTGATGTGTTATATGGACACAGCTCACATAAGCTCTATACTTGCTGCTGAATCCATTTTCTCTAGCTATATAATTATTCTTGATGTACCTTCAGTTTCATTAAATAATGTAATTATATAACTATGGAAACAAAATAATGTTTAAACTAAAATAGAAAATAATAAAACAATAGCCTTGTATGACGATAGCTCTTCTGATGGCCTCGAGTTTATCCTTCCGCGATGACACAAGTGCCATATCGATTAAGCCAACCGCGATGGCACATGTGCCATATCGATTAACCCATCCACACGCGTGTGCCGTTCTGTGTTTATTACATGCCTTCACTTTCATAGAAAACAATTATTACAAGGAACTCAGCAATTCATTTGATAACTATCAACAAAACAACACATTCTATCGCCAACCAAATTTGCGAGGGGAACCCGGGTTACTGTTTCGTCCCCTGAGTTCCAATGTGTTCTATGTGCCTACTGGCACATAGAACACATTGGAACTAAGGGGACGATTTTGAGGTGTTGCTAGCGATACATATTGTACTTGCGTTGCACGATTTGTGGAAATGTCCAGTGAAATTGCGCTTTTATTTAAAAATATTCCGTCAACGATTTCCGTTATGTGCGGAACAGATTTTCATTTTCCGCGTGGTTTAGTGTTATTATAGATGCGGATTTCACAGAACAGGCGTGTAATAATTATAAATACGGCTTCGGGAACCATCACACTACATTGCATCCAGTCTTGTCATATTTCAAAGAAAATTATCCTGTTATGATTATTCGTTTGATGGGCTACTTTCAGATATATTCGGGCATTTTTGCTGGTTTATCTCACAATCGGGGCGTTTTTGCACTGTAACGCAACTAAAGTTTAATGTATCTGGGCCCTTGCTCGGAATCCGTATCAAAGGCTCCTGATACAAGCGCGTGATTCTGCTGTTGCCAAAACAATGAGGAAGCTCATTTCGGTTTTTCAATGTTCTATTAGTGTTTGAAGACTCACACTCGCAAGCAGAGTTACAGCTGTATTCGCTGTAAATTGTGCAAAACTCCTTCTATAACCGATTAACGGGATCCTTTTAAATATAATAAACTTTACACCCAAAGAAACATTTAATTCGTCAGTTATACTGCAATTAACAATCAAATTCACGTTGACAAAATACACGTTAGATCAATTTCGCAAAAGCACAGTGAATCCCAGCGACAGGGAATTTCTCAGAAGTCATTCTATTTTTAAATTAGCGTTCTTTCACCCACTGCGAAAAAGAAATAGTTCCTATTAAAATATTTTTTAAAGACATTTTGTGGTCAAGTATTGTGAGATAAATTTATCATCACCACAGTGTGTGTGTCCAGGATTTCAGATCTCGTTGAAGGAATGGAATCGCCTTTCGACTCGTACTTTACTTACGGGCTCGTCGAAATACTATTCCGTTCCTTCAACTCGACTTGATCCGAATTCCTGGACACACACACTGTGGTGATAATATATATGTATAAAAAATCAGGCGACGTTCCACAAATTCAATGGAGATAAATTCCACTTGAAGTTTCGAAACCGAGAAGATAATTATGTTTAAATAGAGAGTTACATATGGTTTGAAATGTAAAGAAAGAAGTATACACTGGAAGGCTGCTTAAGATCGCGACTGAATCTTCAGACACTGTCAAACGAAGAATGTCCAAAGCCGACTTTAGTCACTTTAAAGAGAAGGTGTCGAGATCACATGTCACTTAATCAACTTTATTTATACAATTTATACAATGAAATTTTAGATTAAAGTTTCCAGCGCCCGGTCGAGTTTAACACGGTCGAGTTTAACAATTAACATGGTAGCATTGAATATCTCAATGTCAATACTAATGTCATGTTGAATAGATCCAAGTATTCCTTTAGGTGCATTAAGATATAATTACATTGTTAATATAGTTAAACGTTTTGGGTCCAAATACTCAATTCCCATTGGTCAGCTGGATGAAAACGTCATGACCAAATGTGATTCATTTTCCAATGAATACATTTGGTCGAACTTTGACCCGCATTTACGGTAGAGCGCAGTTGACAGAATGTAATTCTGGCGATGTTTGGGCGGGTTTATAACTTTTAGCGCCTTTCGCAGTGATCAGTGATTATAGTTTACTGATATGTTAAATAAATTGTTTTGAACATTCCAAGTTTCGTTGCGAAAGACGGCAATTTGACAAATTTGGGTCAATGCCGAAAACCGGCGCTCGACTCAGAGTTTTGCGCTTTGTCTTTTGTGTGAGGGTTGTTTTTCGTCTCGTTCGTTCGTACATGTTTTATTACATCTTTCTGCTTTGTTGTTTGGTAAAAAGTAGTTTAAACAGTTACGGAATGTAATTATAAGAATTGAATGCAATTTTTATAATCTTTATTGGAGTATGAACGTGTGGGAATGGGTACAAATTATGTATGAATCCCGAATTGGAGTATGAACGTGTGGGAATGGGTACAAATTGTATGAATCCCTTCGGGATTCATACATAATTTGTACCCATTCCCACACGTTCATACTCCAACAAAGATTATAAAAATTGCATTCAATTCTTAAATGAAAGCCGAATCTCTGGCAGTTTCTAAGGTTGGACTGTCACAACAAGGAAGGGAATGCAAGGTATCATGTGAAAACATGAAATGACGTAAAACTGCGACAAGTTTGATGAAAAATCCTAATATACGTATTCTATAATTTTCTAGCTCTAGAAAACGTATTTTAATTTTTCGGACATTGACCTCCTGTGACGTTACGAGTCAGTTGAGCCAAAACCTTTGAGATTTTCTGAGGACGACAACACATTTCTAGTTATGTTTTTATTGAAGATTATCTTCCCAAACTTACAGAAGGTTGAGCCTCAAAATGTGGCCAAAAACGAAAAATTACGAAAACAGTCAAACTTAAATCGCTCGCATCGGGAATCGAAATTAAAAAAATAAAACAAAAATACGTTGATGTTTTCAAATAACCAAGATCGGTACGTGAAGTTTTCAAGGGAAAACTCTCCAAATGGCCGAAAACATGAAGTAATGCACCTGGTGGTGTCTACGTCATATCTTGGGTACGTGGAGTCGGATTTTCAAACCATTTCAGCTTTGTCATTTAATTATTTATTTATTGGAGTTTATCAACACCTTCGGCACCCAGGGTCACCTCATGTCGGATTTCAACTTTGTATTAGGGGTAACCCGTACGAAGATATCACGTTAACTAAAATGAACTAAAACGTCATTTCAACTTCATCCAGTGAAATATAATTTTTCTATGTTTTTGGGGGGGGTTTATGGCTGTAAAATCGGGAGTTTTAGGATAGCTGAAAATGCAAATTCCCTCCCTTTAGTTACTGTTGTGTCCATACACAGAATTTTTACAATTATGGCGAAAGACATTAAATAGTACTTGTCTCAGAAACGAAATTGACGAATCGTCATCAAAAATAACGTTGAATAAAAAGAGATAAAGATCTTTTCTATATATGAGAACTCGAAAAGATTTAAATATGACGTTTTTATTTCAAAATGTCAAAAAGTGTTACCTCATAAGAATGAAATTATAATTATTTGATATTTTGCTGTCATCTAGCAAGTAGTATCTGAAGTTTCAAAGATAAAGATAAAACTTAAGTAAGTATGAAGTTATTCCTATTTTGAATGTAAATTTTTCAGGTTATAAAGTGGAAAAAGTCTCTAAAAACGGGGTTCATACAAGCCTTGTAGTACGTTTTCCCCACAGCTTTTCCATAGTTTTTTTTTCCACAACCTACCCTGCAAATTTTTTACAGCCCTATACCCATTAAACTACAGAATGCACAGGGGAACAAAGGGGTGTACCTGTACCTTCATTTTTATAACCAATAGGGATGGGGATGCAACAAGAAAACCTGTTATTCATGATTACCCGATTAGTTTGTTAATTAAAGGTGAAATAATGACAAATTGACTTGATTCAAAATTCAACCTGAAACAATAATGAAAAAAATGTGATATGAAATTTGTAATGGTGACACTGTAGCAAAATGTAATTGTATGAACATACATGGTTACAGATTAAATTGAAATTCTCCCCAAGACCCTACCCCTTACAATTTGTTAGTGTTATGTTCTTTGTTAATTAATCAAGTTTCTACAGATGTAGCAGTTAAATAAAAAAATAATGTGTTCTACCCTCACAAATTCTGAGTACTTGCATAGACATAACGAGTCCGCTAAGTACATTCGTTGGCGTGTCTCGATACAGCCTGCACTCACCAAATGAGTGGTATGAACATGCTCCAACAAAGGTGATCGAAAACAGAGAGATGGCTGTTGTATGGGACATGGGCATGGCCACTGACAGAGAAATAACAGCAAACGGTCCAGATATCATCATAACAAATAAAAAAGACAAAACATGTATTTTGATAGATATGACACGCCCTCCCAATAACAATGTGTCCATCAAGGAGATAGAGAAGCTCTCCAACAGTTTAGAAGTTGAGATTACGAGAATGTGGGGAAATGCAAACCATCACAGTTTCCATAGTAATAGGTGCACTCGGTCTAGTCAAGAAGGACATGGTAGACAATATTAAGAAAATTCCTTGCAACATTAGAGTGGAATGTCTGCAGAAAACAGTTCTTTTGGGCACAGCGCACATACTCAGAAACCATTTATCAATCAAGTAAGAGTATCAGAAATACACAACGTACCATCCACACATACCTAGTTAACTTGTGGACTACGGTGTAGTCCCGGTGGCTCAAGTTAGAAAAGCATAATCCGAACGCGAAAGGGAATATAATAATAATAATAATAATAATAATAATAATAATAATAATAATAATAATAGAAGTCCCAATAAATGTATTTTGTAAGAATCAGAAGGTATACTGGCGAAATTATTAGCAGCCCTGTGGGGTTTGAAGGTAAGGTTAATGGATATCTAAGCTTGGTTAGGTGGTATAATGAAAAGAAATGTGAACCATACAGAACACAATCAGAGTTACTAACGCAAAGAATGATGCAACTCGACAAATGAAACTTTTCTTGAATATTTGATTGTCAAAATCCAGGCATCACCCTTGAACGTTATTCAACAGAGCGACATGATAAGTATGCGAACTTTATTATTTTCGAATGGATGGAACGGAGAAGATTAGAAATTCACAGCAATCGGGACATATTACTATAGCTTTCCCATATGACAAAATCGTTATATGGGTATTTGGTAGGGTACACGGGCATATGTAGCCTGTGAGAGGTTTATCTACCCCGCGGGACAGGGAGCATAACATTCTGGCAGGACACGTGGGGTTATTTGCCCTGTAAGAGAACTATATAAATAGTAATGTAGATGTTAAAACATGTGGCAGTAGAAAATAACAGACAGTACAGTAAAATACAACACTTTCGTTTCTTTCTTGATCCATCTAAAACGTTCGATATGAGCCACGAAATCCTACGCCAAATCTAGACTGTTATGGAAAAAAGGCGATTTTATATGTTGGTTCAAGAGTACTCAATGGCGTAGATGTGGAGTTCAACAAGGTTCAATATCAGGTACTATATTTTTCTCATAAATATAAATTAACAACATTAAATCTCACATCGTTTGCAGACATTACTACAGAATAAAAGTATACAGTATATCTCCCCCCGCCTCCAGGGTCAGACTTCAATGACGAGCTTTACAATATATCCGAACCGTGAGCCGCTAACCACTTAGTTCGGAATGCACAGAAAACCAAATGTGAGGCACTTCACGATTGCCCGCGTGGGGACCCGGTGGCCATGTTTACGAAGACGTACTGCACGTCTATAGGGCACTTATCTTCAGCCCATGCCAAACCTGCTTGCGTGGAGTTAGTATGCTGGGGAATCTGATAATTGCTCAATAAATAAATAATAAATGTCACAGAGAAGAGATGTTTGTGTCTATAATCAGGTTCTATATATATTACAACATACAAATATTTCAAATCAGTACGAAGCATGCTCTTGCTAATTTTGTCTTCAATGAAGATAAGAAGGTTCTCCCTCATAAAGTTTTGAAAACCTGTTTCAGGATATAATACGGAGTTACTTCATTTGGGGAATTCCCTTATGACGCGTATCAAAAGCCCGCGTCTTCTTCATGAACTACGGAAACGAGCAGTACGAATGATCAATAAATAATACGAAATATAATGTCCAAACTGATCCTCCATTTATCAAAGATGGTATACAGAAGATTACAAATTAAACACTTTATCATCTTCCTTGATTGGCATTACGGCAGTGTTTCAGATGTTTTGTTAACTTCATCTCAATCGTATATAATCAAACTAACCAACATACACACCAGATGGGCCTCTTATGTAGATACAGAACAATGACTAAATACACAGAACGACACACCCGTGTGAATGGGTTAATCGATATGGCACGATTGACAGCGCGGAAGGATAAAACGAGAGGCCGCGGGCCTTGAGTTTTATCCTTCTCCGATGGCACCAAGTGCCATATCGATTAACCCATCCATACGCGTGTGTTGTTCTGTATTTCGTACGCGCCTTCATGTCTATAAAAAAAACAATTATTAGAAGGACACTCAGCAATTCATTTGACAACTATCAGCAAAAAGAACACATTGTATTGCCAACCAAATTTGCAAGGAGAACCGGGGTTACTATTTCATCCCCTACTGGCACATAGAACACATTGGAGGTCTGGGGACGATCTTCAGCTATCGCTAGAGATTCAAAGTGTAATTGCGTTGCATGATTTGTAGAAAATTCCAGTGAAATTTCGTTTCTATTTAAAAGAAGTCCGTCAACGATTTCCGTTCCGCACTTATGTGTGAAACAGATTTTCATTTTCCGCCCGGTTTAGTGTTACTGTAGGTGGGGATTACATAGAACAGGTGTGTAATAAAATAATTTATAAATTATCTGTCTTTGGACTCACAAAATCATGGAATGGGTTAGTTATGAACATTCGGAAAACAAAGATCCGGGGAAAATTCAAGAAAAGCCAACAGCAAAATTTTTCTTCTCCTATTCTGAAAACATTTCCCTTTCTAACACCGACTGTCCAGATTTTGTTGTCTAGAATGTCATTAAGGCAGCCATGTCATTATATATATTCCTTGCCTTCCTTCAAATGGAAAAAGCTTAAGGTTTATTCATAAGATCACTTATTGTCATGTGAGTTGTCTGGTATTCTCGTCTATGTTTCTTTTGATTCGAACCTAACCTATCAGTACCTAAGTTCAGTTAATGTTCTTTCACCCATAAATTAAAAGAAGGAAAGGTGTCTACCGAATTTAGAAAGCGACATTGTATCAGATGCATTATCATATATTGGCATATATACAACACAAAGGTTTCTAAGCACTAAGTATATCCAACTACCTATTTTACGTTTTAGTTGAAATATTGTAATGAAAAGTGTATATATTTTTTATTTAATTATATCTTTAATGATTTAAGTACAGAAATTAGATTTTATTTGTGTTTGACATTATTTTTTAGCTTTTGAATATGATAACCATGGAAAATGGATATTTTTGGTAAAAGAGGAAATTTTTCAATATGCCAAAAAGTTGACGGAGCGAACTGGTATGGCTTCAATACCGAGTATGAGACCCATTACTGTTAATTACAGCTTGACAACGCCTTCTCATGCTCCCAATCAGGTTCCTGGTGGTCCTTTGTGGGATGTTGTTCCAATCATGGACCAGCATGGCACCAAGCTCCTGGACACTTCTTGGCTGGACTGGACGGGCTGAAATTGCAAGCTGCAACTCATTCCAGACATGTTCGATTGGATTGAGGTCAAGAGATCTTGATGGCCAGTCCATACGCTCAATCCTCTCCCTTTGTCGGTACTCCCCGACAGCATGGGCAACATGAGGACGGGCATTATCGTCCATCAGAATGAATCTATCACCCACTGCACCTGCATACAATCTGACGTGGACATCCAGGATCTCATCAATATACCGCTGTGCAGTCAATGTACCACGTTCAAGGACACAGAGCTCTGTACGTCCATCCCACCTGATGACACCCCAGACCATGACTGACCCTCCACCATAGCGGTCATGTTCATCAATGTTGGCTGCATGGAATCGATCTCCTGGTATTTTCATACCTTAGAACGCCTATCTGTGTGGTCTAGGCAGTACCTTGACTCATCTGTAAAAAGGACAGGTCGCCAATCTTCTCTGGTCCATCCAACGTGGTCCATGGCCCATTGACATCGTGCCTGGCGGCGGTTCTGGGACAGCGGAATGCGAATACATGGTCGTCTTGATCGGCGATCACCTTCGTGCTACCTTGCCCGGATAGTCTGCGCCGACAACTTTACCCCGGATACATTCTGAAGGTCACTGCGAAGCTGGGTTGCTGTGACAAAGCGGTTCCAACGGACCTGAATGATCAAAAACCGGTCTTCAGCTGCAGATGTTGCCCTGTCTCTGCCACCACCATGCCGTCTTACTGGTGTGCCATACTGCTGAAATCTTGCCCAGGCTCTGGTGATCACCGTATGGTGCGCATTAAGGGGTTTACCAACCTGACGATGGGTAGCCCCTTGCCCCACCATCCCTACAGCCCGCCACAATTCTGCTTCAGACAAATGTCTTTTTACATTTGCATTTGCCATATTCAATCATTAAACCACAAGAGTTTATGTTGAAATGAAGATTGAATACCCTACACACGTCATGTAAATGTAGACAGTACACGAAAACATCATGAAAATCAAGGGGTACATGCTTTCCATGACTGTCACGAAAAGTCTGCTTGTCAAGAGAGCTACTGTAAACACTGGGGACCATCTCAATATATTCCTCAATCGTATCCATCAAAAATATCGCAAATATGTCACAAGCAAATTTCACAATGATGTGTCAAATATTTGGTGCTTAGCAAACTTTGAGTAGTATATATGTTATGTTTACAGTCCAATGGAGACTACTTTTCTTTTATTTTGGCCCTTATTAAATTATCCGCGATGCAACCGGCAGTCCATGTATGTGTTCTTCGGGACACATGCGAGGTTGAGTGAGATAATGAAAATAAACATGTGCTTAATATTCAAGTCGTATGTTTGTTATAAGCAATCGGCATACGCAGATGAACATTATATGGTGTCAGAAGGAAACTAACTTATTTAAAATCAACATGGACAAACTGATGGAACCGGCTCCTCGTAGTGTTTTGAGAGAAATGATGCTAAAAGCTGTAAAGTTTTCAAAGACGAGTTTGAATTTTTCGCAATCGCAACCGGTAATGATAGGAAATCGAAATCGGTACAGCGTGCTACATGTTTAATCGTCGCAGGCAGGGTTGTGACTAGAGGTTTACGATTGGGGGTGTGGAGGGGTGGGGTGGGGGGGGGGGGCGTGTGTTGGGTGGTGAATTCCCCACTAGGGAAGGGATCGGGAAGGGAACCTCCCTCCCGGTGCCCCCCCTAGTTGGAAATTCACTATCGAAAGATTTTGAAAATGAGGCCATGAAAGGGGACATAAAATTTGTTCTAGTAACTGAAATTCCAACACATTTATAATAGAATTATCAGGTTATTATTATTTGGTATTATTCTGGGAATTGAATATGTGCTAAACAAATGCTCAAGCTGAGAACTTTGAACAATTCACACTGTCCTAACATTGAATCAGATCTTATGCAGGAATGATCAATTTTCGATGTTTAATCATTTTGTAACTGTGAATGATGGAATTAACTCAGGATAACGATTTTACATGATGTGATTTTTTTGAAGTGCATTTCGAGGATTTTTTTTATTACGATAAGTGAACGTACTATAGAAATCTCGTAGCAATTGACATCATGTGTACTTATGAAGCTCGACATAACGTACACTATAGTTGTAAATAGTAACAGTTGGAATTTTTGCCGATTTGAAAACGAGTTGGAATTTGGGGAAATAAAGGAGACATTACCAAAGAAGCTCTGCAATCCAGATAGATTAAACTACTCATGACTTGCCCTCCGAATTTCCAACTACAGGAAATTTTAGCCAGGATTGGGGTGGGTGACATCCACCCCACCCCCTCTCCCCCCCCACCCCCCTGTCGCCACGTCCCTGGTCGCAGGAAAGGAAGCACAAAAAGTAGCAAAAACGTTCAACATTCCTGTCGATCAGAAAGACGATTTACCGTTTCTCATGCAATGTTTCCAAACCTATTGCGAACCTCGCAAAAACATTACATTCATCAGACACACATTTTTATGAGAATCAAACAAAACTATGAAACGATCGGTCAATATGTTACTGACTCAAAACTGAAAGCCGCGCTTGTGAGTTTGGTGACCTGCGTGATGGGCTTATCCATGACAGTATGGCATGGAAAATGAAATGATATGCAATTGTTTGTTACGTAAAACTGATCTTACGCTTGAAAACCCTGCTGCAATTTGTCGTGCTCAAGACATTTAACACACGACGAAGGAGCTTTCGGCATTCATAAACAAAGGAGGCAAAACGCCAAGACAAAATCATCTTGTAATGTCAGTACAACACCAAGAAAACCAAAACAATACAGCGCTACTGCTAAATTTACCCTGACTTCAAATTATGTAAACAATTATAAAACTGTGGTTCCAACCCTCAGAGAAGGAATTGTCCTGCGCTTGGTAAACAAGTGATTACTGTCATAAACTGCATCACTTCTCATGAGTTTGTTCGTCCAAACGGAGACGAGTGAACTAACGATTTGGCATGTGAAAAGTCAATAAATGAAGGGTTATGTTTTGTTATGGTTAATATCGGTACTAGCTGAAAAGAGGATTAAATAAGATAGATAATAACACAATACTTGAGAAAACATCTATAAAATGTTTTTCATATGGTGAAAACAATTCAATTCCATTGGGTGTCAGCATGCTTAATTTTGAACATAAAAACAAAGCTTACAAGTTCTACATTGATGATACAGACGCTCAACTGTTGCTTGGCAAAAGTGCCTGCCGTGATCTTCATTTAATTAAACGTCTTGAAGCCGCTGTCAATGTTATTCTTAAAAAGGAAAATATTATAAAAGAGAATGATAACGTTATCACTGGATTAGACAAAATACAAGCAAACACACAATTGAGGTTGACTCTATTGTAGCCAGTCATCGGCAATTCGAGATCAAGCTAAAACAGAACTGGATCGTATGGAGTCAATGGGCGTGATCGAAAAAACAAAATGAACCGACTGATTAGGTTAGTAGTATGGTTGTTGTTATGAAGCCGAATAAAATTCGCATCTGTCTGGATCCCAAAGACAAATCGAACAATTAATCCTTTACCTAACATGAAAAGCAGACGACACTTGCGAAAAAAATTATTGAATAACTATTTTTTTTTCATTTTTTGTCTCATAAACATAGGTTATGACCCCTCATTGGAACGAGCTCGGCGAGCTCGTTCCGATGAGGGGTCATAACCTACATTTTTGAGACAAAAAATAAAAAAATAATGAAAATTAATTGGCGATTTTTGAGAATAGCGCTGGTCGGTTTTGGCAGTTACGTTGGGTAAAGGGTTAAACGCGAGCACTACCCACTTAAGACAGTCGAGAAAATAGTGTCCAAATTGCCAGATTGAAAAGTGTTTTTCCAAATTTTATGCCACTCAGGGTTTCTGGCGAATCGAAATCGTTAATGAAAGCTCTAAACTTTTGGGAATGATCGATACCTTAGATTCCCCTTCGGAATCGCATCAGCCTGTGAGGCCCTCTCTAAAGCTGTTAAAGATTTTAGTAATAATCCTAGTGTTGGAACCTTGGTTGATGATATTTTGATGAGGGGTGTACACCACAAGTCACATGATGAAAGCTTACAAAAAGTACTCCAACCTGCCAATGAAAAAAACTTTAACTTGAACAAAGCAAAGTTGAATTTCAAATGCCTCCAGATAAGTATGTGGGTCATACTATATTGGACAAAGGATCACAAGTAGATCTTGAACGTGCTCGTGCTATTCAAAATATGCCTACACCACAAAATAAGACAGATGTTAAGACATTTTAGGAGTTGCATAATATCTCTGGAAATTCACTTCACATTTATCAGATGTGTCAGCACCTTTGAGAATTCTTTTACAGAAAGAGGTAGCTTGGCAATGGAATCTTGAACAAGATGAAAGCTTCCAGCAATTGAAATATCTTGTTTCCAACACTCCAACATTAAAGTTTTTTTTATGTCAATCAAAAATTAACACAAGCACTAGATGCCAGCTCAAAAGGATTAAGCACGGCACAAATGCAAAAAGGTCAACCTGTTGCATACGCTTCACGCACAATGACTGAAACTCAGAGAAGGTACGCGAAATGGTTGCTATTCTTTTTGGGTGTGAAATATATTTTCGAGCAAAGCATAATAGTAGTAGTCGATGTGAATACTACTCACGAAGAGAAGAAGAAAAATTTTAACTCGGAACTGTTTATAAGTATTGTTTTTAATATTAGTTTTATTTCAGGGAAGTTTTTATATATTTAGTTTTGCAAGTGTGTTTGGGAGGACCGTAGGGTGTAATAAGGAGGTTTAGGTGATAGGTTTTTCCGGTTTTGTTGTTTGTTTGCCTTAGTTGCCTTTTTTCGTGTGTGTTTGTTGCCCTGGTGTTTTTGTCGTTTTCGGTCATTGGATTCTGTACAATATTTGTAATCATGAGTGGTAAGTGCACGACGGGTGTTCAGCCGGAGGTAAGTATGGGTGTTAAGGGAGGTCTGGGGGAGGTGAGTCGAGGGTGCAGGTGGGGGAGAGTGAGGATACGGAGGCGTGCAGACAGTGTAATATGAGGTGTGGTGGTGGTCGGCCAATGGAGAGTAGTGGGGTATGTGCGAATTGCAGGGATATTTTACAGTTGTTAGAGAAGTGTGTTGGATTCGAGCGGGAGATTGCAGAGCTGAGAGGGAGGTTGGGGAGGGCCGGTGTATCTGGAGTTACCCCGTTGAAGGTTACTTACGATGGTGAGGTTGAAGGTGGGTGGACGGTCGTTGTGGACTCAAGGAGGAAACTGGGAAGCAGGAAACGTGGGAGAATAATGCTTGATGTGGGGGGGGGGGTGTAAATGAGGAGGGGGTTCTAGTAGGAAATTTCGGAAGGTGGCGTCAGGTCAGGGCTACGTCGAGTCCGGAAGCCAGAATCTGCGTAAGGCTGCCAAGGTTGCTAGGCGGTGTTTAGAAAACAGGTTTAGTGTTTTAGACTCAAATACCACTGGGGACGAGAGTGAGGGGGAACGTGTGGGGGTGAGATGGTTGTTGATGATGATAGGCCAGACGGGGTAAGGAGGGCGGTCAAGAGTAAAAGGGTGCCAGGAGCTTGTAAAACGAGAGGAGGTGCAGATGATATAGGAACTGGGGCCAGAAGAAGAAAATTAGTTGTAGCGGGGAGCAGTATTGTACGTGGGATTGACAATGTAGTTTGTGGCCCTGATAGTTCCAATCGAACAGTCTTGTGCTTTCCGGGGGCGAAGGTGGAGGATCTCAGAGACCGCGGGTAGATGGCATTGTGGCAGGGTCAGGACCGGAACTGGTAGTGGTGGTCCATGTGGGGACCAACAATATCAGGGAGAGAAGGTCAGTAAGTTTGGTGGAGTCGTATAGAGGCTTAGTCGGCAAACTGCTAAGTAGGAATGCAAGGGTAGTCGTATCCGGGGTCCTTCCTGTCCTTGGAGGTGGGGACGAACGGAACTCAAGGATTTTGGCCCTAAATGAAGAGTTGGAGGACTACTGTGTTGATCTGGGAATACCCTTTATCGACCATTGGGACACGTTTTGGGACAATGGGAGCATGTACGGGCGTGACGGGCTGCATCTTAGCAGGGTGGGGAAACGGGTATTAGGGGATAAAATTCTACGGGTAGCAGAGCCTTTTTTGGAGAGGAGCGGGGTGGGGGGTCAGAGGCAAGTATAACTAGAGTGGACATAGGTGGGGTTATCAAGAGTGAGGGGGACAGAATAAGTTTACCAGGACTAGCGCCAGAAAACAATGGTCCCGGTAGGCGGAAGCCAATGAACCTCGGTACCCTGAAAGTGGGTTATTGCAGCATCCAGGGTCTCCACCGGAAAGTAAGTGAAATTGCTACATTGATCGAGGCAGAGGAGTTTGATGTCATGGGCTTAAGCGATACGTGGGTAAGACACGAGGAACGGGTAGACCAAGTAAGCGGATGTGTGTGGATAGGTGTAGGGCGAACGGAGGGACAGAAGAAGGGGGGAGGGGTGGGCATGTACATTGAAGAGGATTTAAAACCGTCGCTGATCACAGATCTGGAAGATATCATCACCTCGGCTGAGGTGTCAAAAGAAATTGGATGGGTAAAGATCAGTCTGAGAAACAAAAGTATTGCCCTTGGGATTGTGTACTGTGCGGTGGAGGGAAGTAAACCCGAGTGGAATGACTCGATATACTCAGCACTAAGGTCCAATATCACTGAACTAGAAAACAGGGGGCTCGGTATAATTCTGATGGGCGACTTTAATGGACACATAGTTGATAAGGAAGAAGGCATAGAGGGTGGGGACAAGAAAGTCAACACGAATGGAAGGAAGCTGTTGAACTTCACAAATGAGCTCGGTCTGAAGATTCTGAACAGGGACGCTAGATGTAAGGGGAAATGGATCTGGGAGAGAAACGACAGAAAATCAATAATCGACTACATTCTCACAGATATGACTTTATGGAGGGAGGTGATAGGGGTAGAAGTGGACGATGAAGGAAAAATGGAGTTGGATAGTGATCACAACTTTATTACAGTGACGATGAGGGCAAAACACCTAGAGAAAAGCAAAGGAAGCTTCAAGGAGGCTTGGGAACTCAAAAAGGATGCCGACTGGGCGAAGTTCGAAGAAAAACTGAAACCAAAGCTTGCAGCCGTACACAAGGGGGGGGGGGGGGGCAGTGTCCAGAAGATGGCCGACGCCATAGTTACGAGCCTAGTGGAGGCAGGGAAGGAAAGTGTAGGAAAGATTAGGGTGCCAACACGGGAACTTGGGTACAGAGTGAACGAAGAACTGAAAAGGGCCATAAAGGTTAGAAAAGCAAAATGTGCTGCATACAGGAGAAGTAGAAAACTTAAGGGGGTGGAAAGCAATGAGGCCATGGTAGCAAAGGAAGAATACCTACAAGCACGAAATAAAGTAAACAAGATTAAAGACGACAACCGGAGAGTGCGAAATAGCAGTCTTATTAGGACGACAAGAACGACAGGTGGGGGGGGGGGGGGGGGGGGGGGTCGAGTTCGAGCGTATTTTGGAAATGGGTGAACAAACGTAACAAAGGGAATAACCCACAGAGCATTAAAGTAGATGGCAGATTTACAGAAGAGCGAGATCAAATCGCATTAGAACTAGTCAAGCACTGGGAAAAGGTAAACGATAAGCGATGGGGCATGGGGAACCCACCAGAGTGTTCGAACCAGGTCGAGGAAAATCTATCGAACTTCGTGTGCAGCGAAATCAAAACTGAGGAGGTGCGAAGGGTGATCTCGAAATTAAGGAATGGAAAAGCGGGAGGGGTGGACGAAATTCCTAACGAGTTTATCAAAAAAGGGGGAGAGGAACTCTGGGAAAGCCTAACTGCCCTATACAATTTAGCCATAGAAAAACAAGAGGTCCCAAAGGAGTGGAGGGAAAGCAAAGTGACATTTATTCACGAAAAGGGGGAAAAAGACGTCTTGGATAACTATCGAGGGATCTCTGTCGGCAGCAACATTGGAAAAGTCTTTTGTAAAGTCCTGTATGGGAGATTAGAGGAGGTGATCGAAGAGAAGGGGTTTTTGGGAGAAATCCAGAATGGCTTCAGGAAGGGAAGGAGAGTCACTGACCATCTTTTCACGCTATCCCAAATGATAGAATCCGCGAAAGCAAAAAAGAAAAAGATGTTCATGGCCTTTTTGTTAAAAAGGCATATGATAGAGTATGGAGGGAGGGTATGTGGCGCAAGCTGGAGGCTCTTGGCTTGGGGGGCGAGTTTGTTGGGATTATGAAAGCATTATATAAAGATGTACAGAGTGAACTTAGCCTGGGAAACATTACAACAAAACGTGTGCCTATGGGGTTAGGCCTAAAACAGGGGTGTATCCTTTTGCCAATTCTTTTTGCATTGTACATCAAAGGTTTAGGAGATGAACTCCTGCATAGCGACGAGGGGGTTGCAGTTGATGACTTGAAGATCCCAGGGCTATTTTTTGCAGACGATATGGTGCTAGTGTCAGAAAGCGAAGAGGGGCTAGCGAAGATGCTGGGAATTGTTGGGAAATATGGGAGTAAATGGAGGCTCGAACTTAATGAAAGCAAGAGCAAAGTTATACCCGTGAGCCGCAAAGTGGACCCCACTCGAAGGTGGAGAGTGGGGGAGTTCTGCATTCCGGAAGGTAGCAGTAGACTTCTTAGTGTAGGAGAGACTAGCGATTACGAGTATTTGGGGGTAAATATAAACATCACAGGAAGAGGCATCTACCGAAACCACACAAACAAATTGATTCTGAAGGGGAAGCGAATCCTTAACCAAATGAAACTTATAGGGAGAAACAGTTTCAATAAGGTTTTCGTGGGGAAAACTATTTGGAAAATGGTGGGTCTGCCAAGTATAACATACGGCACGGAAGTTGTACCCCTAAACAACACAGCCGTAAAGAGCTTGGAAATCCTGCAGAACGATGCAGGCCGATGGATAACAGGCTCGAGTAATGCCGCAGCGCTAGAAGCGATCAGGGGTGAGCTTGGGTGGATGAGGATCAAGGACAGGATAGACCTATTGAAACTCGGTTATCTTAATTATTTGGTAAATCTCCCCGATAGCCGATGGTGTAAAGTAATGTTCCTGGGAACTTTCAACTCAAATATCAAGACGGGGTGGATGATCCAAGCGAGGGAGCTAGTAGAAAACTACTCATTGGAGATCTCGGACCTTGACGTTGGGGCAAACCAGGGCAAAAAGATCGTCAGAGAAGGGGTCATGGAGGATAGTAACCGTAATTGGCGAGAGGGGGTCAAATCAAAGAGATCTTTGGGTGGCCTGCGTGATAAAGATAATTCCTGGTTTTGAAGAGTACCTTGATGGCACCTTTGGGGGTCACTGTTGTTCAAGCTGAGGTCGCGGTCCCTGGAGCTGAGGGGGAAAAATTGGGAAAAACAGTGAAAAGGAGTGCCAGATGTGTAACTTGGGCGTGGTGGAGACCCTGGAACACTTTCTTCTAGAATGCCCAAAGTATCAGTCTAAAAGAATGAGATTCACTGGGAGTATAATGGGGAAGTGGGATGGGAGAATGAAGGACATGTGGTTAGGGGGAGACTCAAAGGAGAGGGTTAATATGCTAATCGGTGAGATTGGGAAGAATGGGGCAAGGAATGTCATCAAGCAGTTCGTCTCCGAGTGTTGGGAGGAGAGGAGAAGCATGGGAATAGGGAGGCAGTTGGG
Organism: Pictodentalium vernedei; assembly: GCA_031216915.1. Classification (NCBI taxonomy): domain Eukaryota; kingdom Metazoa; phylum Mollusca; class Scaphopoda; order Dentaliida; family Dentaliidae; genus Pictodentalium; species Pictodentalium vernedei. The sequence goes on from CM062289.1 coordinate 34,572,906, forward strand.
AGTTAAGGGGTAACCACGGCCTTCTCGTCAGAGAACCGCGACAAATCAGCGGCTGGCCAAAGTGTTATTATTAGTAGAGATTGATGTCAAACCGCTTTGTGGTATTACATGCCAAACCTTTACACATGGTAACGCCTCGTCTTCACTGCATGTTGTAACGCATGCAGAGGTACAACATTTTTCTCAAGTATGTTCCTGACAAAGAAATATATATATCTGACGCGTTGATCAGGGCTTACTTGAATGAAACAAGGGAAGATTTGCTTCATAAAAATATTCAAGTCAGTATTGTATTTCTCACTGAACATTTCGTTGCCTGAGTGCTTGAATGTTCTATGTCCCCTATGGGACATAGAACATTCTAGCACTAAGCCGACGATTTAGCAATGTCATCTGCTAAACTACAGGAATACAAAACTGTTACCGCTACTGATCCTATTGTACAAAAACTGTCGGAATCTATTTTGAATGGAAGGCCAGCTGACAAATATTAACTTAATTCCAATATTTAAATATACTGGACATTCCGTGATGAACTCACGAGCATTGACAGTCTTATCTTTAAAGGTCAGCAACTGATGATACCAGAAAAGCTATGTCGACAGGTTTTAAAAAAAACTAAATGAATCACATTCAAGCATTATTAAATGCAAACAACAGTTTTTTTGACCGCACATGAATCAAGAGATAGAACAGGTATTTGCTCGGTGTAGTATGTGCAACCAGGCATGTCAACCGGTACCTGTACCGGTACCGCCGGTTACCTCACGATCCAAGCGGTACCGTACTGAAGCGTTTGTCCCGCCGGTACCGGGATAAAATTATTTTCATGCGAAAATTCCTAATTGAACAAGGGTAAACAGACTGATAATCGTCTATGGCACACTCGCACGACATACTTTCAACTTATTTGTGAATAAACGTATCAAAACACTCTAAAGGTGCATGCTCTGTCTGCAAAATGACCTCGATAAAGCTGACCATTTCGACTGTGTTCAAACGTGGCATCGAAGACAATGAAAGCACTGCCATCGGTTACATCAAAGAAATTATTATTCTGTGGCGACATCAAAGTAATCATAAAGCACGATTTTCGTGCTTTATGATTACTTTGATGTCGCCACAGAATAATTGGCACGAAGCCATGTTTGTCTTTGTGATCTTGGGGACTGGGTCGGTTTAAATGTGAATTTCTCCTATCTGATTGTGATATGTCACCCAATTGTTGATTTGTCCTGGTGTACTACGATATCTCCCCCCCCCCTGTACAACTTCCCCCCGGGGGAAGATAAACTAGTTTAACCCCCCCCGGGGGGGTATAAACTAGTTTATCCTCCCCCATCTGGTTTATCTTCCCCCCACCTGAATTTTTTTACCATTCAGATTTTTACCAGATCTTTTTTTAGAATTTGCTTGTTCACTTGTGTGTGATATTAAAAAGGCATCGAGTGAGCATTGAAAAACTCATTGGTCAGTATGCGAGAGAGCTAGATGCCCAAAAGAAAAAAAAAACATTTTAGCTCAAATTAGTATTGTGAGTGGAATATTATACAAATTTCATTTTCAAGACTCATTTGAGTATGTTGTTAAGAGAAGAAAATTGCACAAGAAGAACTTGCGGTTTTTTTTCTCAAAATATCCCCTGGGACATATGCAAAAAACATTTTTTAAACAAGTTGCCCGATGTCGCTAATTTTTTTTTATTTTCACTCAAACTGCTATTTTGAAGAGAATTTCACCTGTATTTTTCAATTTTAAGATTTATTTGCTAAAGATGTGACAAAGAGAACAATTTCAGTTGTAGAGGGTTGGGGGGGGGGGGGGAGAGATATCCTGACCAATTTATCTTCCCCCCACCTGACACTCGAAGTTACCCCCAATTTTTGTTTTACCTCAAATCACTATTTTGAAGAGAATTTCATTCGTATTTTCTATTTTTAAGATTCATCTGCTCAAGCTGTTAGAATGGAAAAAAAATTGGTGGGTGGGGGTGGGGGGGGGGGGGGAAATTGTTTTTAGCTCAAACCACTATTTTGAAGAGAATCTGATCTGTATTTTTTATTTTTATGATTCACATACTTAAGCTGTTAGAAGGGAACAATTTTCAGGTGGGGGAAGATATCGTGACCAGTTTATCTTACCCCTCACCAACACTCTTGACAAAGTCAGGATTTTTGCGTGTGCTCAAAACACAATTTTAAAGAGAATTTCATCTGTATTGTCTATTTTTAAGATTCATATGCTTAAGCTGTTAGAAAGGAAAAATTTTCAGGTGAGTCGTGTTGGGGGGGGGGGGAAAGATATCGTGACCAGTTTATCTTACCCCCCCCCCCCACCCGACACACAAAGTTACAAAAAAAAATTGTTTTTAGCTCAAACCACCATTTTGAAGAGAATTTCATATGTATTTTCTATTTTTAAGTTTCATATGCTCAAGCTGTTAGAAAGGAAACATTTTGAGGTGTAGGGAGAGATATTATGACCAGTTTATCTTACCCCCCACCCAACACTCAAAGTTATTACACAAAGAGATGTTCAAGATTCTTTCTTTATTTACTCAGAAATTAGCTTATCCACCCCACACCTGAGTCACAAAACGTTGGTTTTCTTCTGAATTTTTGCTATATTTTCCATTCTCAAGATTCCTGTGCTTAAGTTGTAAAAAGTGACAAATATTCTGATGGGATGGGGAGGGGGGGGGGGGACATGGTTAGGTTATGACTCCCCCTTCCCCCCACCTGACATTCAAAGTTTTTAAATTATTTTTTTTTTTGCCCATACAACGATACTGATGAGAATTTTATTCATATTTTCAAATAAAAAAACATATCAAAATATAGGGTTTGTTGCCGCACTCTCAAGGCCAGACTAACAAGTTTTCAAATTGCCCCTCATGCTTTTTAATATAACAGAGGGGTACTAAAGCAAATTCTTTAAAAAGTTCTGTGATTAAATTGAAAAATAAAAAAATTCAGGTTGGGGGAGGGAAGATAAACCAATGGGGGGGAGATAAACTAGTTTATCTTCACCCGGGGGGGGGGGCGAGATATACAGGGGGGGGAGATAAACTGTTACACCGGTACCAGTACCGGTTTCGGCGGGACAGGCTGTGTCCCTTCCCGGTACCGATTATGTTGGTACCGGTGGTACTTTGACATGACTGTGTGCAACGAATATCGAAAAGCAAATCCAAAAGAACCTTCAATTCTACCTCAGCCACCTTCTGCAGCTTCGAAGAAAGTTGGTATTGTCATTTTGAATTTAAACAGAAACAATATTCACTGGGTGTTGATTACTATTCCAAATGTCCAGAAATAGTTCTCCTACCAAACTTATCTACCCAGAGCACTACATATGCATTAAAATCCTTCTTTCCCATATATGGTGTTCTGATTGAAATCTATTCAGACAATGGATCTCAATTTGCAAACAACTCTTTTAAACTCTTTGCAAATATTGTGACTTTATGCATACAAGATTCCCACAATCTAATGTTCAAGCAGAAAGATGCATTCAAACAGAAGGATGCATTCAAACAGAAAGATGCAATCAAACAGAAAGATGCATTCAAACAGTGAAGAATCTTTACAAAAAACAGAAAATAGCAATAATGATGTTTATGTTGCATTAACCCTCTGCAGTCTGGTGTCAAAATGGAAAAGTTTTCAGCAGCGAATATTTCCCATAATGCAGTTTGATATTTAACAAAATATACCTTGTTTGACAGAGCTCAATGAGCTCTGTCAAACAAGATATAATTTGTTAAATTCATAGGTAAACAAGGCAAAAATAGAGTGATTTGAGAAAATTCGGTTGCACTACCAGAGTGCTAGGGGTTAATGGAATACCATGCAACACCTCTAGACAACATTTACTTATCACCAGCACGGTTATTAATGAACAGACAACATAAAACTAAACTACCTTGTACATTTGCCATTCTCAAACCTAAAATCCAGCGGCCACAAAAACTCACTTTCAAAAAGGTTCAAATGTGCAAAAGTATTATTATGACAAAACTGGTGTTTCCGCATTGCACCTCTTTCAAAGGGAGAAATTGTTCGAGTTCAACTTGACAGAAATATTACGAAACAATGAAAACCCGCAACAGTTGTTCAAGTATTGAACACTAGATCTTGTGTTGCCCAAGCTCAGAATGAGTCTAAACTGCGAAGACATCACAGGCACATATTGAAAACCGATGAAAATAGTATCAATGTTATCTTTGATGATGGTTCAGATTACACTTTGAAGATCTAACATGATGAACCTGATAGTGAAGTCCAAAACACATCAATGTCAACTTGGTCAGGATATTCAGGACCAGAAGCTAACCAGATCTGTTAGAGTTTCTAGAACCCCTGTCCATCTTAAACACTATGAAACTGAATGATCAACATTTGTTATTGAACACTTTTCACGCATGGGGAAAGCTTTTCATTTTGTTTTTTTTAAGGGGGAGATGTCATGTAAGCTTGGTGTACGAAATGTTCACCACTCGTGGTGAAGTGGTGTTAACCGCGAGCCTTCGGCGCGCGGTTAACACCACTTCACCACGAGTTAACATTTGCTACACCAAGCTACTTGGGGTATATTTTATTTATACCATGATCGTCAGATTATTAAGAGTCGCTATTATTTTTTCTCGATTTTACTGAGTAGCAGCTGTACATACGTGCGAATTTGCTTTTGTTTACATGAGCATCGGTGGACGGTACTTCCGCTGTCAGTTTTATCACCGAAACGAAAGAGAAGAGAAACAAGGCCTTTTTCATGTTAATAACATAATAACATACTATTTCAAGTTATGGGTGCTTTATTAACATGAGACAATGCATGTTTGTTATTTTTTGTGTTTTGGGGGTAAACGCATTTAACAACGTAATAAATAATTGCCACTTTCATTTCACTCTTCGCGAGGCTACGTGCGATCAATTTAGACAAGTTCGCATTCAGGTCGACGTCATCAAAGGTCCGCTTGGATGTAGTTTCACAGTAAGTGTAAATTTTAACTACTGAAATCCCATTACTGGCATGTTCACCATAGTTAGTGTGTAAAGCTAAAATTTATGTCATAGGCTTTTCATATATAGTAGAGGAGGTAATCATGGCATAAATTGCCATATATGTTACTTTTACAGTCCTATGGATACTGCTCTTTATTTTGGTCTCAGTTAAATTATCTGTGATGCAAGCGGCAGTTCATGTATGTGTTCTTGAGAACATAAGCGATGTTGACAGGGATTATGAAAATAAATATGTGTTTTGCCATCAAGTCATATCTTTATTATTTTAGCAATCTGCAAACGTTCGACGAACATTATAACCATCAGTAACAGTATGAATACATGTCGAATTGAGACGACATTAGACACAGTAAATGAAATCCACAATGTTGTACTTGTCTATTTTCTGTTCTTTTTTCCTCCAGATCTCTCCTTATTTTCTTCCTTTTATCCATGCACCAAATAATGCACGCACCATGTTCGCAACGTTCTCTGACAGAATAAAAATGTATAAAATTAATTTGGTAAAATTAATATCGTAATCACAGGTTCTATGTACAGTACATGGGGAGTGGATTGTAACTAAATCACCCGCAGAGTGGGGTTATCACCCAAGCTATAACTTTCAAATTCTGTACATATTGACAAAAACACAAGCAATGTTTCAGCCAATGGACCTCCGGGTTTAACCTGGAGGTCCATTGGCTGAAACTTTGCTTGTGCTGGTTATGCTTTGCAACAAATTTGTAATTATTGCTTGGGTGGAATCTCCACTCTGCGAGTGATTTAGTGGTAATACACTCTCCACTTACTGTATATGTTCAAATAATGGAAAAATTATATCAATCAATAAAAAACAGAATAGAAGAAAAATAGTTAAGCAGAGTAATAACGATTTACACAGTTTCGTTCTAATATCATTTGAGGATTTTTTTTCAAGTTAATTAAATGTCCATTATTAGAGCTGGATTTTAGGCCTACAGGCTTGTGGTGGTCTTGCTGTTTTTATTTATTTATTAGGGTTTAACGACACTTTCGACAGCCAGAATCATCTCGTGTCAGACAGTTTAACGGGTGGAAGAAGCCGAATTATCCGGAGAGAACCACCGAGCAACGGCGAGCAACTGTCAAGACTCCCCAACGTACTAACTCCACACAAGCCACCACAGGTGGGATTCGAACCGAGGGCCTCTCCGCTTGCAGCCTGCATCTCTACCTACTGAGCTACCCTGCTCCCGGTCTTGCTGATGGCAGATACAGTACCTCGGTTGTGGTTTCTAGTGAAGTCTTGGCTGGAAACACAGCCACGACTTCACTAGACTCTACTGCTTAGTCAAAGTTGTTAGTCTGTTACGAGATGTCAAACAAGCAGAATTCTACAGACCTCTAATGACCCCTTTAGGGTCTAAGACAAAAATCAAATAAACATTTTGCGAGAATCAAAATTGATTCGCATTGTTTTCTTTGCGAGAATCATTTGTGAGAAACGATTCTGATTGTCGCGTGAATTTCAAACTTTGTAAAATATTCCACCTGCAAGATTCAGGTATGTCTCCGTCGAAGGCATGCCTCTATAATGGGGCTGATATTTTAATCTGGCGCGATTTTTGTTTAAAAGTCACAACTCTTGAAAATTGGTGTGTATAGATGAATAACAGGATCGATTAACACTGTAGGACAAGAAGTAATCAGGAGTGAGCTTGGGTGGATGATGTTCAAGGACACGATTTAATGAAACTCTGTAATGTTGACTATTTGGTAAATCTCACGGACAGTCGATGGTGCAAACTGATATTGCAGAATATTTGGAATTCTGTTTCCAAGACAGGGAAAGTGAGTGAGCAAATTGATAACTATTCACTTGCGATCCCTGACCCAGAAGTGGGGACAAAAAAAATCGCCGCAGAAAAGAGCCACGAGGGATTGTAACTGAGATTGACGATAGGGGGTCAAAGTAGAGAGGCCTCTGAGTGGTCTGCCTACGTGCCTACGTGATAAAGAGAAGCCAGGTTTAGAGGTGTATCTTGATGGCATCTTTGGGAAGAAGTGGAGTAACTGCTGAGATTTGAGTTCTCTAGAGTTCTCTGGAGCTGCAGTAAAAAAATGGAAAAGTAGTGAAAGAACGTGCCAGATGTGTAATTTGTGAGTAATGGTGACCATGGAGCACTTTCTCTTAAAATATCCAAAATATCAACATGTCAGAATAACATTCACTAGGAGTATACTGAGGAAAAGGATGGGGGGGGGGGGGGGGAGCGAGCAAAGGTGGTTAGTGAGTGATACAAAGAGATGAGGAAATAGGATGGGGGACGGAGCAAAGGCGGCTAGTGGGTGATACAAGGAGATGAGGAAATAGGATGGGGGACCGAGCAAAGGTGGTTAGTGAGTGATACAAAGAGATGAGGAAATAGGATGGGGGACCGAGCAAAGGTGGTTAGTGAGTGATACAAAGAGATGAGGAAATAGGATGGGGGACCGAGCAAAGGCGGTTAGTGAGTGATACAAAGAGATGAGGAAATAGGATGGGGGACCGAGCAAAGGCGGTTAGTGAGTGATACAAAGAGATGAGGAAATACGATGGGGTACCGAGCAAAGGCGGTTAGTGGGTGATACAAAGAGATGAGGAAATAGGATGGGGTACCGAGCAAAGGTGGTTAGTGAGTGATACAAAGAGATGAGGAAATAGGATGGGGGACCGAGCAAAGGCGGTTAGTGAGTGACACAAAGAGATGAGGAAATAGGATGGGGTACCGAGCAAAGGTTGTTAGTGGGTGATACAAAGAGATGAGGAAATAGGATGGGGGACCGAGCAAAGGTGGTTAGTGAGTGATACAAAGAGATGGAGAAATAGGATGGGGGACCGAGTAAAGGCGGTTAGTGAGTGATACAAAGAGATGAGGAAATAGGATGGGGTACCGAGCAAAGGCGGTTAGTGGGTGATACAAAGAGATGAGGAAATAGGATGGGGTACCGAGCAAAGGTGGTTAGTGAGTGATACAAAGAGATGAGGAAATAGGATGGGGGACCGAGTAAAGGCGGTTAATGGGTGATACAAAGAGATGAGAAAATAGAATGGGGGCCGAGCAAAGGCGGTTAGTGGGTGATACAAAGAGGTAAGGAAATAGGATGAGGTACCGAGCAAAGGTGGTTAATGGGTGATACAAAGAGATGAGGAAATATGATGGGGGACCGAGTAAAGGTGGTTAGTGGGTGATACAAAGAGATAAGAAAATAGGAGGGGGGTACCGAGCAAAGGTGATTAGTGGGTGATACAAAAAGATGAGGAAATAGGATGGGGGACCGCGCAAAGGCGGTTAGTGGGTGATACAAAGAGATAAGGAAATAGGATGGGGTACCGAGCAAAGGTGGTTAGTGGGTGATACAAAGAGATGAGGAAATAGGAGGGGTACCGAGCAAAGGTCGTAAGTGGGTGATACAAAGAGATGAGGAAATAGGAGGGGTACCGAGCAAAGGTCGTAAGTGGGTGATACAAAGAGATGAGGAAATAGGAGGGGGGTACCGAGCAAAGGCGGTTAGTGTGTGACACAAAGAGATGAGGAAATAGGAGGGGGGGGGGGGTGTGGTGGCGAGCAAAGACGGTGATTGGGTGATACAAAGAGAGGACTAGTATGCTGATAAGTCAAATTAGGAAGCCTGTAGTACTGGATAGCATTAAACAGTTCGTTCCTGTGTATTGAGAGGAGAGAGGGTGTGGGTAGAGGGGGTCAACATTTGGGAGCCTATGGGTGATCAAGGCCTTCTGATATGAGAACCGCGGCAAACCAGTAGATGGTTAAAGAGTTATTATTATGTGTATAAATATAGGAAGAAGCCATGACGCACGGATTTATTATTAGCTTAATATTTAGTTTAAACAGTATTTATTTCCAATTTCGATGAGTTACATTCAATAACAATAAAGTGTTTGTGGATCCGACAGTAAGCTATAAGCTTTTACAAGCTTATTATTTGATTAACACACACACACACACACACACACTGTTCAAATGTTCGTGAGAGGGTACACGACTGCTATAAGAGTGAATATATATTTAAGACTCAAACCCAGATGAAAATATCTAGACCGAAATAATTAATGGGAGTGGGGTGGAGTGGGTGACATCTTTACACCCACCCTTAGTTACTGCCAAGATTTTTGTTGATTCATATTAATTTGATTTTAGCATAACTGTTAACTAAAATGCATGATTTTATACAGAATTATATGCAAGCCTTATGCATTCTACTGTTTGAGCTTTTTTGGTTTGGCAAGTTTAATATGCTTGAACCACAGAAAATTGAAATATGATTGTCGAACCAACAAACTCATGAACACATAATTGACTTGGAGCAAATTTGTCTTGAAGAACGCGCCAACCAACTCTCGTGTCTTGAAGCCTTATTGTTCCAAGCTCTGTGTATAGCTGAGTCTGAACTAAACGAAAAGCGAGTACCACGTGATTAGAGTTATTTAATTCACTAAATTCTGAAAACCATTTTTATCTTTATTGCTTGAAGTCATAACATGAGTAGATGAATGCATCCATAGAGCTCCATATATAGAGGATATGGAATGAATGTTTTTTTCATATAATATTTATGAAACGAGTTTAAGAATTTTCCGTTTTGGCGAGCCTCTGACGAGCCCAAATGGAAAATTCGGACGAGTTTCATAAATATTATATGAGAAAAACACTCATTCCATATTCTGTTTATCATATGACACACACACGCACAAATTAGCCACTTAGTATGACTTTTTAACCCATCACCTAACTTGAGCTGCAGACGGCACTTGGAAAAACATCCTCGTATAACTAGAAAGTTTCATTTTTTGCTTCCAAAACATAAGTTATGACCCCTCATTGGAACGAGCTCGTTCCAATGAGGGTCCATAACCTATGTTTTGGAAGCAAAACGTGAAAATATAAAAAAAATGAATGGCATTTTTCTTGTAGGTAAAAGATTAATACAATATAACCCACCCTAAATGGGACAGATAACGTAAATTCTCCCTACTGAAATTATGCAAATGTGAACCAGTTGTATTTTGTTTAGCCAATCAAAGTGTCGAGTTTTGAAATTGACCAATGAAAGCTCCCAACTCAAATTATGCAAATTATGAAAATGTGGCCCAGTTGTATTTTGTTCAGCCAATCAAACTGTCTAGTTTTGAAATTAACCAATGAAATTGACGGAAGGCTTTATTTATCACTGATTAATATGAGAACAAAATATCAAATGTTTTAAAGTGAACAAAACGGACAAGTCATATGATAAAGTAGGTCTACTGTTTCTCAAGCTATTTTTTTTTTTTTTGGAGGGGTGGGGCGGGGGGTTGTCTACTGTTTCTCAAGCTATTTTTTTTTTTTGGAGGGGTGGGGCGGGGGGGGGGGGTTATTTAATTTTATTTTTATAATTATTTCATTGCCAACATAAGTTCTGTTCTTGGATTGTTTTGTGTTTTTGGCCTTGTAATCTATAGAATGACATGGGTGGTGGTGCATGTGATTCCTTGAGTGCAAGAAGGCTTTGCGATGCTAAGCCTTCTTGCACTCAAGGGACACATTTATCAGTTTTATTAACTTGGGTACATGATCAGATATTAACTCTTTAATTTCTGTTACGTTTGCGTTGGTTATAAAAGAGAACATGCGACAGCCAGAAGGACCATGTGGGAGGGCATGAGTAACAGATTTTCAACTTTTTCTAGCCAAATGAGTTTTGTTGCCATCTAGCTGACGTATTTATTAGATATCTGAACAATTGTCGATCTCGAAATGAAAAGTTCGATGTAAAATTCTGTTTAACATAATTATTTGTATTTATCTTACAACAAGAAAGTATTTCCCCCAATACAAATAAAACGAATAGACAAAATACAAATTTGTATTGTGGGTTGCAACCACGCGTGCAAACACTCGAGTAAGAAATAGTTGTGTTTTCCAGATGACGTACTGAAGTCTCGAGCTCGCCTCTGGACCATATATGAACTAGAGAAATGAGATCACATGCATCACGGAAAGGCGTAATCAAAAGTTATTCTACTTCTCCAGCTCCACTTTAAGTTTTTCAATTTTGCAAAGTTTTTTTTCACTTCCGTTATTCCCAATCGGCGAAGAACCAAAAAATCGCGAAATCAAATTTTTCTCTCACTTCTTAGTTTAGCATTCGAAACATCCACGTATGTACTGTCATGTAGAGTTTTCAACCTACAACGTCCGGACTGTAGATTTGGAACACTTAATGATCTATAAGCCCCTCTGAATCTATGTGCTAAAATTGCATTAAAACTTCCATGAAAGTTTATTTATTTATTGATGTTTAAGGTCACATATTTATGCACAATGGCTAATCATGACCGTGACAGTTTTACGGGTGGAGGAAGCCGGAGTACCCGGAGAGAACCACCGAGCAACGACGTCCATGAAAGTTTACCAACTCTTCGCGGGAAGTAGTTTCATCATTCAGCTTTTGAAAATCAAATTCAAAATGTAAATAACACATGAACAGTTAATTGTTTAACACACTACGTGTAGCTTTTCACAAAAAATGTTATAATGAGTATCCATTGTTAACAGTTGTCGTCATTGGAAGATTTACTGGAAAATTAGCACCCCTTAATTTCCTAAAGCTGTCATTAAATTTAACACAAAGGAAATGAAAATTTGAGATAAAAATTGAAAATTCGAAATGTTAGCAAATTTATCATAGATGTGCGCATCATTTCATAAACTTAAGAACTGTTTTTTACAAGTTTTTGCCCACATGAAAGTATGAAATAGCGCTCACTACAGCGCAACGGCCGTGCTGTGGTTGGCCTCACACGAAGAATGACACGGGCCCGTATCTGTATTCTGAAGGACACCAGCACGATTTGGGGAAATTTAGAATGTTGATTTCTGATCCCCCCCCCCTCCCCACAGAAAATCACGTCGTGGTAGCGAGCCAACTAGACGAAGTTTCTCATCATTATTTGGGTCATTTTCTTTACGGCAGCTACATGTGAAACACGATGGCTAGAGTACGACCAAAGTTCAGTGGTTTGCCTCAGACAAAGACGGCCACGGGTCTGTGTGTGTATTTTGAAGGATATAATAGTGTTGGCGAGGAATTAAGAATGTTGGCTCCAAGAATCTAACCCTTGATAACTCCGCCTGGTAATCAGGAGCCCAAAACCTAAACTACTAGAGAATTGCGCGCACTCAAAATACGAATCTACCTTATCATATGCAGTTCTCATGATTATTTGGTTCGAATCTGACGGTGGGATAATCTATGTAGATAAAACGTGATGAAGTTACAATATGCTACAGTTTCTTTTCATCTATGAGTTCTGTCAAACAAGATATGAAAGATCAAATCCACGGTCGATGACTGCAAACATGACAAAATATTCCTGTTAATGGAATATTCTTATTATATTAATATGTTCCACTGACCAAGTAGTAATTTAGTTAACACTTTACCTAACACACAAAGCAGACGACACCTGCAAACAAAATTCTTGAATACCTATATTTTTTAATTTTTGCGTCAAAAACATAGCTTATGACCCCTCGTTGGAACGAGCTCAAAGAGCTCGTTCCAATGAGGGGTCATAAGCTATGTTTTCGAGATAAAAAATGAAATAATAAGGAAAATTGAATGATGATTTTTGCGAATAGCCCTGGCCGGTTTTGGGCGTTACGTTGGTGGGTAAAGGGTTAAGACACCCCAGCAGTACTCTGTATTTAAAGCATAAATTATCTTACCAGTTTTATAACAAATGTTAAATTCAGCTTCACATCCCTTATCAACCCAAAGTCTTCCATCAAACCCATAGCTGGTACCGCTAGTGCAAGCCAAATCCGATATATTCTCTTTCACAGACACTGACTCAACATATTTTCCATATGGCACAACATAATCCTTATATTTAGAGTCGATGCTGGAATATTTCTTGGAAATACATTTGTTTCCTAAAATATTGATCAATAAGAAACAGATTTAATCAGATGACTTATACTGATTAATGCAGCGGTCAATTGATACGGGTTGTCGTATTCTGTCGAGCTGACAAGTTTGATCCGAGTTGTCGTATTCCGTCGAGTTGTCGAGATTGATTCGGGTTTTTGTATTCCGTCGAGTTGACGAGATTTATCCGGGTTGTATTCCGTCGAGTTGACGAAATATATCTGGGTTGTTGTATTCCGTCGAGTTGACGAGATTGATCCGGGTTGTCGTATTCCGTCGAGTTGACGAGACGACAGCAACTAGTACAAATCTTTCTGATCTGGTTTCATCAACGACGCGGAATATGGCGTCACCTAGACTGATTGACTATTGCAGTAATTTGTTTATTATTTCACAGTGGATATTTAATTACTGGATACGACAACTGACATGCATAAAAAAAATAATTTCGGAGTGTTCGCATGTTCGACGCAAAAATTACTCTGAACTTTTATTTTGCGTTTTTAAAATTTTCGCCTCGAACACGTTTTCACGTCAGAGACTTCACTTGGTCCTCGTTTGAGAAATGAATTTGGAAAAGCTGATGCTCCCGTTTTCTGGTGAACCAGATTATATGAGCATATTATAGCGATACCGAGGAGCCTTTCGGTTAGTCATGTAATAAATAGAGGATATGGAATGAGTGTTTTTCTCACATAATATTTATGAAACGAGTCTAAGAATTTTCCGTTACCGGAAAATTCGAACGAGTTTCATAAATATGATTTGAGAAAAACAGTCATTTCATATTCCATTTATCATATGAGACACACACGCACAAATTAGCCACTTAGTATGACTTTTTAACCCATCACCTAACTTGAGCTGCAGACGGCACTTGGAAAAAACATCCCGTATAACTAAAAAAATTCATTTTTTGCTTCCAAAACATAGGTTATGACCCCTCATTGGTACGATCTCATAACCTATGTTTTGGAAGCAAAAAGTGGAAATATAAAAAAAATGAATGGCGTTTTTCCTGTAGGTAAAAGATTAATACAATATAACCCACCCTAAATAGGACAGACAACGTAAATTCTCCCTACTGAAATTATGCAAATGTGACCAGTTGTATTTTGTTTAGCCAATCAAATTGTCCAGTTTTAAAATTGACCAATGAAAAGCTCCCATCTCCAATTATGCAAATTATGAAAATGTGGCCCAGTTGTATTTTGTTCAGCCAATCAAATTGTCTAGTTTTGAAATTGACCAATGAAATTGACGGAAGGATTTATTTATCACTGATTAATATGAAAACAAAAAATCAAATGTTTTAAAGTGAACATATGATAAATACCGATTATTACAACAGTCAACTGATGTGGGTTGACAGATTCTATTAAATTGGCAATATCAAATTCACCATTCATGCAAAGATTCGCACAGAAACGCCAGCGAGAAACCATGTAGATTCTCGCTGCACCTCTACTAGGATTCACGTGAAACGAATAAGATTTGAAGGAATTTAACCCTTTACCAATACAGAATGACAACCCTATCGGACACTAACAAACAATGTAATGATTTGTTTGACCCTTGGGCATGGTAAATTCATACATGGTCTTTTCGGTTTTTTCAATGGAACATAATGTGGCAGAATGCGAATATAATATATTAAAAAAAAATCATTTTTTAATGCTCGGCATGATAATGTTGGTCGGCAAAATCCAGTTTATTATGTCGATGAATACTTCAGGACAGGACTACTCCGAACGGAGACTCAGATATTTAACTTTCTCAGCTCCAAATCAAGTTTCAGCTTGTCAAATAGACATCCATGCTAGTTTGTTTCTATATATTTGGGCATCATGCTTTAGGACCCTCTGGTTCTGTAAACAATAACGAGTTCTAAACTTCTGGTTAGGAATTAATGTAACAGGGGCTAGGAATCCAGTTATCAGGTAAAGAATACATTTGTTATTTCTACTTTCAGTTTCATGTTTGTTATTTGTTTATACAGTGCATGGAGAGTGGATTGTAACTAAATCACCCGCGGAGTGGAGTTATCACCCAAGCTATAACTTTCAAATTTTGAACATATAGACAAAAGAGACAAGCAAAGTTTCAGCCAATGGACCTCCGGGCTTAACCCGGAGGTCCATTGGCTGAAACTTTGCTTGTGCTGGTTATGCTTTGCAACAAATTTGCAATTATTGCTTGAGTGGAATCTCCACTCTGCGGGTGATTTAGTGATAATACACTCTCCATGTACTGTACATGTGCTTTATATTACTTCACACAGAATGGCACATGACCTGCATTCGCGGCATCTATTAGCCAATTAACTACTGACAGTTCACTACACGTGCATGATTCTATTAACCATTACTCACTTTTACCCACTAAAACGTCCTTATTCATCTGTTAAACTTCAAACGTCTCGCTTGTATAAGATTTTGTTGTGAATCCTGACTGTCCATTTACTTATCTGCGAAGATTTGTTTATACATATATTTATCTGATAACCATAGAGTATAACAACCGTTGTATATACTTGAAGTATATACAACGGGTGTTGTATATAATTATAATTTATGCGAACGACCTCTGACCTCTTTCAATTCCATTTTCATTCATTCATTCATGAAACATCGTTATATCACAGGGCAGGTTTTAATTGTACGCTTATTGCACTTTGTCAAAATCCTCTGATGGTGTCATTTCTTATTTATTTTGCTTCAATAAAGGCAACCTAAAATTTTGCTTCAAAACATTGTAGAAATTACTTGAATGTTAATAGTAATTAGTATGCGGCGACTGCGAACTATTTACAGTCACGGCCTCGATCAAAAGTACTCGCGGAACTGCGCAAATTAAAAGTTCGTCTGCTCTTCCTGAAAAAAAAAACACTTCGTAAAAATGTAAACAAACGCAAAATTATTTGTTATATTGGGACTACAGCATAAAACACGGAAGAAAACTGGAACTATGTCAAAAAAAGAATAACTCTACTGAAACACAGTTTTGTTACTGTTAATAAAATAGTTGAAATTTATTTTGTTCCAGCGCAGTTACATGATGCAAGAAGTGCAATCGCACTTTACAATCGCCGTCATCGATTTTGTAATGTAAGGGACACGACTCTATGCGTCTTGTCCTATTTCTTTTGTCTCGTAGACTGGTTTTCTTTGGAGGCCCGTGGGAAGCATATATAAGTCGGGTAGACGCACGAGACGGGTGTCTGTTTGTTATCAGATAAAAACAATAAACATATAGTGTGTTTTTATATCTGTGTTATACAACTCGTTGAAATATGGTTTATTTTTTCTCGGCGAAGCCTCGAAAAAATAAACCATATTTCAACTCGTTGTATAACACAGATATAAAAACACACTATATGTTTATTGTCTATATATACTCCTCTGCCACATATCTGGTGAGTGTGATCTTGGCTTCTTACTGGTTGTCGATTTTCGATAAAATCGCGTATTACGTATTCAGCATATTTTCGATTATCGTTTCAATTCGTTTTCTGTCCCAAGATATTGAGTGATTGAAATCATATATTTGTGATTTGTATATATTTCTAGGTTTTTGTTTATTGTGTATAATTGAAGATACAGTGATGTTATTTGAATAAATCTTCATAGAATACACCTCACTCAAATTGTTCAACTTATTAGAGACCACTCGAGTTACATTAATTTAAATTCAGTTATCTTTCATATGTATACCAGAATGAACTCCATCAAATGAGGAACAGTACGGTGGAGCTTTCGCCTGACACAAAATAATTTTTTTGCTTTGACCGTTAACACTGAGGGAAGAGAACAGCTACTCACTTCCTTTATCTATGCCACCGTCTGTAATAAGTGGAATGGTGCCATGATCTTCCTCTTCATTGGATCCTATGTCACATAATGGGATTTTCAAAAACACAGACTGGCACTGCAGTTTGTGGGTTGACTATCATGCACCTCTGTCTGGGACCGAGATAAGATACGATACCGTAGCGAATTGCCTACTATCCAGCACTGATATCATCACTTTGTGAGAGAAGCATTGTGGTTGGAAAAAAGTTTCTTGGACTCTTTCTGGTATACAAGTCAAAGCAATGATTTGGCGGAAAAGAAAAGGTTTCAATTGTTTTCTAAACTTTTTTATTTATTACTTTTCATATTAATATTTTTTATCACCCTAAACATTTATTATTATACCAGTATGGACTTTAGTGGTGGTGAATATGATGTGATATTAACCTAAAACATTTATATTGTCCGAGGTCCATATCACATTATATTTACCACCACCAAAGTCCTTAACTGTTTTATTATATACACGATCTTCAAAAAACAACCCTCTATTTGTCAATTAAAAGTTCAATTATATCAATCAGAAATACTATTATTTAACAATAAAATAGTTATGATCTGCAGAATAACATAAAAATGAGACGGAAGTCAGGTTGACTGCGCATGCACGTCGATTGAAATAGAACGAGATAGGGGATTTCCAAAAGCTATATTTAGAAAGTTGATATTCACTGGAAAACCGGCTTTTTTATGTTGAAGATTTGTTTTGTTTACATACTTTCAGAACTTCTGACGACGGAAACACGTATTCTAACAACACACGCTGCGCATGCGCACTAACACCACGTATCACTATGGAGAAGACGTCACAACATGGCCGCTCACGCGGGTTACCATGACAACACAACATGGCGCCACTGGGTCACGTGACATGACATCACTTCCGGGGTCCCTGGCCGGGGTCCCCCAAATGTTCCCTGTCCGGGTACATGACATACTACTAACAATGATACGACCGGTTTAACCCTTTACCCAACGCAGACGATATCAAAATTTATTATTTTAAATATAATTTTTTTAAATTTTTAAAAAAATTTCAACAAAACCATATCATGTGACCCCTCGTTGGAACGAGCTCGACGAGCTCGTTCCAACGAGGGGTCACATGATATGGTTTTGTTGAAATATTTTGAAAAACTAATACTTTTTCAACTGCTAAATTTGCATATTACGCGGGCGGATGCGGGCGATTCGTTAGGTAAAGGGTTAAGAAAAACACATCTAATTTCTTTTCAGTAGTTTATATTTGTGGCATTTGTGATATTTTTACGGCTGTGAGGGGGTAGGGTAACGTTTATTTCTGGGGGTGGCGGAGGGCGATGTAGTAATGCCGAAATGACTTTCTGCAGTTTGTACCGTGGAAATAAAAATGTTACCACCTACCCATTACTAAAAGTCTTCAGTTCGGTGGGAATGAGACCCTGAAGAGGGGAGGGTAGTAAATGTATGTACCTTGAAGCAACATATTGCCAATTTTAAGAGACGAATTCCATGGAAAATGAAAAATAATTATTAGGACATTTGAAACATAGACAGTTCTGCAATATTTTCCAAACATTGATTGATGCGTATTTTAAATGATAAATTAAAAATGTTTGCTAGCATTGGTGTTCTGTACAAGAATATTGTTGTTCTTTAAACTCCCAGCACCAAAACGTATATCGAATGCTATCTGCATATAGAATATTTCCTGAAATAAGTTTGGCAATTGTTGATAAACAAAATAATCAAAATATTATCAATTTTTAAAAATATTATCAATATAAATAAGTTGGAGTTAACTGACAAGAACGACCATACCCCGGTCTATTTTTCTTTTCGCCCTCGGACATTGAGAAAGACTTCTGTGATACTCATTCGAGAGCGTTTAAGAAAAAATTCTGTATGGGAAGTGATATGGGGGTGGGGAGGGGTGGGGGTGGGGGCGGGGGGGGGGGGGTGTAATGCTAAAACCAAACTCGTGCAGAGAATAAAAAGCATGAAATTTTTTTGCAGTTACTTTACAATTTTTCAATTTATTTCGAGAGTTACCGAGTGTCTGGATCAAATATCTTTCCCCGAGGATGAGATTTACCCCTCACACCCCACACCACTCGAGGGCGATTTCTCTCCCAAACACAACCCAAATGACGTCATCAAAATTACATTGCTTTTCGTGAGGTAACAATGTACTGCTCAACCGATTCATCGTAGAGAAATATTAGCCCTTTGAAGCCGAAAGATCCTTTTCCGGCCTAGGAGCATGATAGGTCATACTTTCATTAAGTAAGATAGATGGTAAGTGAATGTATGGGGTAGACAATCAATATTTTCAACGTACAGCCCGATGGCTGCACGTTGAAAAAACTGATTTGTCTACCCCCAAATGATGAAAAATGGTCTCTTCCAATTGATGTTATTGAACTGACATGGAAGATACCACCAGGGTTCATAGGATCAATTGTATATTCGGAAAGAGCAACGGAATGTTCTGTATATTCCAAAGGTATATACTGCGAAGACGTGCGTTAGCTCGTGATAGTGCTTTCTTAACATAATGATGCAAGCTGAAACAGCAGCCATTTAGGCGACGTCATTTTTCAAATTATGGATCTCTATGACGTCATGTGGCGTGTGACGGAACAAAAATCAGTCAGTTTTGTGCGTGAAGGCTGTGTAGATGTATTCACGAAAACGAAGGTGGACACTTCCTGGTTAACAAAATGAAGAAGTAATCCGCCGATAGTTGAATATTCAAAGAAGGATGGTCACGTGAAGTTGGTAAAATAGATAAAAATTACTTAATTCCGAAAATTGACCTCTTTTCAATTTCCCAATGTTGCGTTCAGTCTGGTTCATATGAAGTATAAGCTATATTTTTCGCCTTCAACAAAGGCAAACTTCATTCATATTAATACATAATAAGTTGTTGGTGTCCCTCCCATCGTGCAGGTTTTATGGAGGTGACGAAGCAAAATAACGTAAAAAGAGAAGACACGTTTTTGCTTGGGAGCGCAAAAGAATAAAACGGGGACTTCCTATTTACAGAACAGAATGCCATCTGGGCCTGAACAATTCACATTTGCAAATCACACGGACACTACAAAATGCAACAAACCACGTAGAAAGTGAATAATGGACACTTTGAATCTAAAAAAACGCTCGATTGATGAATGTCAGTTTGACATTGTTGGCGGTATCCGGATTTCACCTATTTTCGACCATGGTCGAGAACAGGGACGCCAGAGAAACGTGGAAAGAGAGGGCAGTTGCCCTCCCTGCATTCGGACAACGGGGGCGAGAGGGGACAGACAATGCGCTTGCCAGGTTCGTCACTCAATCTTTTCAATGATTTATGCTCAAAGTAAAGCTAAAATACACCCTAAATCCGTTTTGTGGCTTTCAAAATTCAATGTGGGATTTTGGGGAGATTGGAAATTTGGTTAGGAGGTGCCCTCCCATCTCGGGATCTCGCGCCTTCAAGACACGCATGCCTAGGTATGTCATGGTGAGGTTGCTAGTGCGAGTAAATACCCTTTCCCCGGGGCCTAACCCCTGCCCTGAAGTGCTTCCAGTTACCCTGGTCGTGATTATGTTGATGTGCCATCATTTTGGTGATGTGTAAATTAAGAATTAAGAGAAGGCACGTTTTCGCTCATAGGGCAGGGGTATGCTCGGAGGGTGTCGTCGATTGAATAAGAGTATACTCCAGAACAAACGAACAGGGTCGGGTAGACAGAAACTATAGCACAGGTACACAAATTGAAGCACAAAGAATTCGAACCAGTACAACTTGTCAAGTCTATTGGATAATTATATTGGCTCTTATACAAAGCACATTACAGCACTACGTGCTACTCCTATAAGCCCAAAAATGGGATAATCCGTACCAAATAAAGCCCGTTTCGCTGGTCTTGCGGGATTTGGAGGAATTGTCGGGTTGTTTGTGGTAGAGTGATTTACTCGTATTCAATCGAACATATCCTCCGAACCTACCCCTGTCCCATTAGAGGGTTCTGGGTCACATAGCATCCAGGTGCTACCATAGAAACCAAGATGGCGGCCTCGAGTATACAAAATGGACGACAGAAACTCGTATCACCATAACAACACGCGCTGGCATGGGGATTACGTCACAAGATGGCCGCCAGCCCTGGCTACCATGACAATCAAACATGACGTAACTAGGTCACGCGACTATAATCAATTCCTGGGTCCGAAGCCGGGTCCGGCTGATGGGCTCGGTCGGGTACATGATCTACTACTGGCGGGGCTGTCGAGGGTTCAACTCCCGGCCGGGGATCAGAAACAACATTCCTCTAAAACATGATTGTGTCCTTCGAAAAACAAACACAGGCCCGCGTCTGTCTTCGTCTGATGTCAACCACAGCACTTTCCACGTACTGTAGCCAGCGCGTTCCACACTTTCATGCTGCTTCCGAAAGGAAGGTGAACCATGTAATCATGAGAACTTTATCCAAAAAGCTAGATTCCAGCCATCGTTTTTGACGTGTGCAATGGTCTAGTGACTTAGGTGTTGGATTCCTGATTGCCAGGCGGGGTTGCCGAGGGTTCGACTTCCGGCAGGGGATCAGAAACCAACAATATAAATTCCGCTAAAACATGACTGTGTTCTTCGAAAAACTTACACTGCACCGTGTCAGTCTTCGTCTGAAGCCAACCACAGCACTTTCGTCGTTCTGTAGCCAGCGCGTTCCACACTTTCATGCTGCTGCCGAAAGAAAGGTGAACCAAGTATTTATGAGAACATCAACTATAAATCTAGATCCCAGCCATTGTCGTCGAAGGTGTTTGTCAAGGTGATTTCTTAAAATTTACGATTTTGTTGTTTGAAAGTGTAAGAACAGGTATGTGACGGACCCCCAGAAAAGCAGTTTGTCAAGTAAGCCATCTGTGTGTTTAATTAGAAATAAATTAGTGAAGGCGTAATAAAAGTAATAACTTTAATGGAGCAGAATCTCAATAGGAGCCTGTAGAGCTAATTATGATTTATCTGGTCTAAAGCAAGGATCTTGCCTGGTAAGTTTCAAACCAAAGACACTCGTTTAACCATCCAAGGTGATAAGTCATCTAATTATATAGTTATTAGTGTCGATAATCTCCTAATCAGAAGCAGCGCACATGTAGTTCCTGTGTTGTATGGACATCATCACCTAATGTATAGCGAACGTGCGATACCTTCAAGGAATTTGAAAGAGAATTTTAAATTAAGACAGATCTATAGCGGTCAGGTTCAAGAGAAGAAACTAAAATTGGAATTAATGTCCTTGCGATCGAATCAGATTCGGTGTTTTGTCGAAAATTTCATTCCAGCCTCAAGGCGTGTAAGACTGTGGGTCGTGAGCGATAAGCTGGGTGGGTCGTGGGCGATAAGCTGGGGATGCCCCATGCTATAAGTTAGAGGAGGTGCCGCATCGGTGCGAAAGTATAGGCACATTGTAAAGAAAGGGAAGTCACAGAGTTCATATTTAGAGTAGGAACAGTCGCGGGCCGAGTCGGTGGTCATATATGAGTGTAGGATCAGAATTGGAAGTATGAGCTTCGGGAGGTCACGAATATTGGCATTCAGGTAGAGGGTATTTGCCTGTATGGATTAGTCTGAGACAACTAGAGGAAAGCAGTTAACCCTCGAAGTAGCGGCTGTTAGAGTAAAGGCGTCCAGTAAAGTGACAATACGTTAGTGGTCGTGCGACGACAGTGATAAAGTGACATTCCGTTACATGTTCGTGAAAAGGCAACCAGAGACACTGCATTGAGCCGAGATCAAACACTAGTGACAAGGAAGTAGCAAAGTGCGACAACAGAGAATGTGGCCCCGCAATGTGACTCAAAAACTGAGTAGATGGTGTTTGATTGATGTTTGTGTTTTAACCCTTTACCCAACGCAGACGATATCAAAATTTATTATTTTAAATATAATTTTTTTAAATTTTTAAAAAAAATTCAACAAAACCATATCATGTGACCTCTCGTTGGAACGAGCTCGTCGAGCTCGTTCCAACGAGGGGTAACATGATGTGGTTTTGTTGAAATGTTTTGAAAAATAATATTTTTTCAACTGCTGAATTTGCATATTACGCGGGCGGATGCGGGCGACTCGTTGGGTAAAGGGTTAATTAACCACTGGATTTCATTTTAGTTACAAGTTATTGTATTTTTCTATATGTATTGAAATTGTTATTTTCAGTGAATCCCTGTTGATTATGCTTTTTGCGGAAAAGTCACTAACCTCTTCAAGATAAGAACCACCCCAACAAACACGAAACGGGCTGACACGGTGAGACATACGTTCGCGCACGGATTCAGGTGACACTCCTTGAGTCCAGGCTGAATATGCAGCGTGGTTGTATTTCTCCCAGCAACGACTACGCTCGGTTTCCGACAGTGTTCAATGGTCTAGTGGTTTAAGTGTGAGACTCCTGATTGACAGGCGGGGTCGCTGAGGGTTCGACTCCCGGCAGGGGATCAGATACCAATATTTTAAATTTCTCTAAATCATGATTGTGTCCTTCGAAAACACACAGAGACAAAATCAAAAGATAGCTACGGACCTGCTGGTGTTAATGTTACACGAGTGGCAAACGCCGTACTTATCTTGATGAATAAATTGATACCTTTAATTAACTGTAGAGAACAGAAAACAAGAGCAACACTCAAAAGTAGTCTCAAATTCGCCATCGATGTATTTGTCTGTTGTCGAATAGTGGTGGTCCCTCTTCTACTGAAGATCTGTTTCCAGTGCAGGGAAAAAAGGTGTCGAAGACAATTTCTTTGCGTTGACGCAAATACCACAAGCAATAATTTCAACCTGGAATAAAATAAACATTATTTTATATAATTTTATGAGCATATATGAAGATGGAAATACGGAGAGAGTTAACCCCCGAAAAACACTCCGTTCTTGATAGATCACAATGTGTTGTTGTTCAGTTTACCTCAACACCCTCTACTCACTAATGTTAAATCTCAACACCCAAATTACATTAATGTCTGTTTGTTCATTGGAGTTTAACAACACTTTCATCAGCCAGGGTTATATTATGTCGGACAGTGGCGAGTGGAAGCCAAAGTCACCGCAGAGAATCTAGAGCAGCGGGGAGTAACTGTCAGACTCGCCAACTTATTGACCCGGTGTGACAGGAATGCAAGTCCGTAGGAAAATTAGTCCCTCTGGACTATTATTCCGCGGAATTATAGTCCTAGGTCTAACATTTCTAGGAATAGTAGTCCGCCGGACTACTATTCCTAGAAATGTTAGACCTAGGACTATAATTCCGCGGAATAATAGTCCAGAGGGACTAACGTTCCTACGGACTTCCATTCCTTTTACACCGGCTCAAATAGGGTTAGCGGTCACCGAAGACACATGGCAGATGGTGGAAGCCCGGATCGAACCATTGTCCTTTTGTCGGTTTACAGTCCAGTGCTGTACTGAGCCACCTCGATGCCACGCTCAAAGCCTTCCCGAAAGAGACATACTCAGACAAAATAGATGGACCAATGTCAGAAGAAGATGTGTTGAAGAACATGAAGACCGGTGAATTGTTTGGTGTGACTGAGTGGGATTTACACGTACCAGAGCACCTGAAAGAGTACTTTGAAGAGATGACACGCATCTTCAAGAATACAGATATCTCCATAGATGGCATTGGTGAACACATGAAGTCCTTTGCCGTGAAGAATGGAATAATGAAGAAACCCCGTAGAATCTTGATCGGAAGATATGTCGCTGAAAAAAATGTTGTTTGCATCCCCACTCCTGCGCTGCAGTGGAACCTCGCGCATGGTATTGAAATTGACGACGTCTACCAGATTATCCAACGCAAATCCAGAAGATGTTTTGAAAGTTTGGAAATGAAGTGTCAGAGGCTAGAGGACAAGGAGATGTTGACCCTGACAAGTCGATCGTTGCCGACACCATACAGTTGTTGGTAAATTCTGGATATGGCAGAACCATTACCAACAAAGAGAAGCATCGACATGTGTGCTACTGCAATGATGAAGAAATCACAAGAGTTGTAAATGAGATGTCCTTCGGAGCTTTGAATCCATTAAATGAAACTCTGTATGAACTCGAACTCAACAAGCAGACCATCTAGTTAGATCTGCCACTCCACATCGGATCTTTTGTGTACCAGTATACGAAACTTCGGATGCTTCAGTTCTATGATGTCATCGATACCTTTGTCACCCGCCAAGATTTCGAATTTGCTGAAACTGATACAGATTCTGCATACCTATGTACCTCGTCATCACATCATCCATAGATGAAATAGTGAAACCAGAGAAGAGAGTACAGAGAACCACAGGTGCTTTCCATCTGCGTGTTGTGATTTCCACAGATATGATTATGTGAAGACCAAACTAGAAGGCAAAGAATGACTGGCTACTAAAGTGCGTTGCCAAGAAAGAAAGCGCTTTCACAGAGGACTTCAGGCTTCTTTAAGATGGAATGGCAAGGAATCAGCATTTTGGATTGTGACAATTTTTGTACTTTAATATGAAACACATAATTTTTTATTCTAATCGAAATGCAGATTGCAGAGTTTTCATTATCATCATTATCATCATCATCATCATCATCATCATCATCATCATGTTGTCATTTCCTGGTATCTTTTAGGTTACCCCTATTGGAACCAGATGATATAAATTTTAAATTTTTATTTCAATTCCAAATTTCGTTTAAAAAAATGTTGATTCATGGTATCTTTTAGGTTACCCCTATTGGAGCCAGATAATACACCTTTTAATTGTTTTGTTAAATTTATTCCCATTTTCGTTCCATTCAGAATTTTGTTAAATTTATTTCCATTTTCGTTTTGTTTAAAAAAGTTGATTCCTGGTGACTTTTAGGTCACCCCTATTGTATAACCAGAGAAATAAATCATCACATCACTAGGAAATTCTCTGTTGTAAATATTTGTTTAACCCTTTACCCAACGTAACTGCCAAAACCGGCCAGCGCTATTCTCAAAAATCGCCAATTAATTTTCACTATTTTTTTCATTTTTTGTCTCAAAAACATAGGTTATGACCCCTTGTTGGAACGAGCTCGTCGAGCTCGTTCCAACGAGGGGTCATAACCTATGTTTGTGAGACAAAAAATGAAAAAAGTTAGTTATTCAAGAATTTTTTTTTGCAAGTGTCGTGTGCTTTTCACGTTAGGGAAAGGGTTAAAAATGAGAAATGAACAAAGTATGAAATTTTAACTTCAGGAAACTGAATTGCCAAGCTGGGCATAAATTTTTTTTTTCGAACGACCTAGGTTATTTTCTTAATAAACAAAAATATTCCTTCTCCTTAAAAATTATTCGACCCCCCCCCCCCCCCCTCCCAAAAAAGGGTCTTGGCAGTAAGTACAAACTGTAGGGGGTATGAATCCACGCGAACTGTTTGACCTATCTCCACTAGACAGAGGTTTGCAGCATGACCTGCCCCAAGCCAGACTAAAATGCAGAGTGCCATATCATACAGATTAAAGATCAATCAGTTTGATCGCCAAACTGACAAATCAGGTCGAAGTAAGTCAACCAATCAAATTCTTCACCTCTATGAGTTTACAATGGAAAAGTACATTGTGTTTCATTTACATAGACTTCTATGTTAATGTTTTCAATTTTCCAACTTTAACCCGTTACCCAAAAGAAAACAAATACAAACCCGAACCAAGAATCAAAAGGTCGACCAAAATTTGTTGAAATAAGATGGTGTTTTCGACACCAAGAAGACTTATGCTAACGTCACCCAGTACCAGAGTGAACTGAAGATATACCTCCGAAGATACTTTGAGGGAAAAGACCAGGAGCCTAATCCAACCAAGACTGGGATTGCACTATCTCTAGAAGAATGGAATGCCCTAAAGACCCGGATGGAAGAAGTAGATGCAGGCATCAACACCATGCGAACAGCCCCAACCAAAGACATTAAATCCTCTGATGACTTCAAGAAACCAGCTCAAGAACCACTTTTGAAGATCACAGTGAGAATAATCAAACCACAAACACTAATCTTTCATGCAATTGATACCGAACTCAGGCGAGTTCGCCTGCAACGAGAACTCTGTTTGACGTACGCTCATTTTGTGGAGCATACGTCAAACAGAGTTCTCGTTGCAGGCGAACTCGCCTGAGTTCGGTATCAATTTCATGAAAGATTCGTGTTTGTGGAAAAGAACATTGACGCAGTAATGAAGGAAAAATGCTATAGATGTACACGCGATCATCCAATCCAGATTCAGCATAACATATGCCTCATGATATCTCAAGAAAAGAAGGTTACCACATGTTTTGATGAAGTACTTGCAAGAGTGAAGAGGAATGACGTCCATGTACTGTGGCAGATCTAGGGGTCGGGTGGGGTGTTCATTTTGCGCTCGCGATCTGGTGGCGCAAGGAGCCCTACCTATATAGGGTGATTCTGGTAGGAATTGGGTCACTTTTGGCAAGATGTTGTGTGTTGGACGTTAATTGGCTTCAGATACTTGTGCTGAAATTTATTTCCGATATCTTCTGCTTAAGGTTTCATTGTCCTGTTTCAGATATATGTGTTGAAGTAGGTGAAATTGTATATCCACTGATGTATTCAGATTTGATTCTTCAGATATAGGAGCTGAAGTAGCTTACTTATATTTTTATCCACATTTGTAACGAGCGTGTTTGCTTACACCCTGGCTCTTTTGTCTTTTCGGGGTTAGAAACCAACTTGAGTTTTCAAGAGATGGCACTTGGATAGCTCTCGTGTACTGAGTATACCCCAGACCGTGTGATATATTGAATGAACAAAAGACAGGATGTAAGTCAGTTACCATCCCAGCTGTCGGTATTCATAAATTTGAACAATCTGCCAGCGTGCTGTAACACCTGACCTCCACGCGGCTCAACGTAATTCACCGCACGCTGTCTGGTTGTTCAAAATCCATAAATACCTTCAGCTCGGTTAGTAACTATTACTTCTAGTATGACAAATCTAATCACCCTCATACAGTCACGCAACAGAAGTATCATGATCAATTTATGTAGCTACATTGTGATAGTCCTAAAAAAGAGAAAAGAAATGGTGAATATCAAGGTATAGGGAGAAAAAAAATAGGGTCCTGCGAATATTCGAGATTCGATTCAATATCGATACCATACGCTGCTTCGAGATCGATCCCGAATTAGTCTCAAGATTCGATTGTTTCGAACCCCTCATACTAACTTCAATTTGTTACATTTCCAACAAAAACTGGATAAAATTGGCATTAGACAATTCATTCGTGTAGGCTCAATTCATATTTAACTGAGTAATTGACAATGGGTAATTGTTAGGTAAGTTGTGAATTTCGCCCAGAACATTATCCATAGTTTCAGTTTTTGAACGTTCAGCCTGTTACTATTCACGTTCTGAAGAACGTGAACAGTAACAAGTTAAGCCTTTAAAAACTAAAACTTTTGATAATAGGCCTAGCTGTTTCAGCGACGGTGCTACGGGGGGTGGGGGGGGGGGGGGGTGCGTGAATGCGTGAACACTGATGGAATTTTTATTTTGCAAATTTTTTGACCCACCCACCCTTTCCTACATATTATTCCATGACATTTTTGGGGATCCACCCCTTTTTCATACAGTTTATATACAAAACTTCGGCACTCGAACACCAACTCGACACGCGCAATGCATAATGCATATTTTTATATCTTCAAACAGTTCCGTTTACTCTGTCAGATGCGTTTTTCAAGACTTACCAGATTGAAATCAGTTTACAACGACACATTACTGTATAGCGTGTGGCCCCGGGTACAATAGGTCCACATTTGGTAGCCGGCTTGTTAATGCACAGCAGCGATAGCCTGGCTTTTCAAATAGACATTTTACTGTATTGTTATTAATTCTAAGGAATTTGTTTTATCCTTATATTGAGGTCTCTGTGTGGATGAGCTCGCTAGTTCCTCCCCAGTGGTTGTTGGATTCCTTAGTCTTGGCCACCCAGTGGAGCTGTTTATGTAATTATACCTTCATCTTGGTAATTAACAACGTTGTGATTTAGGCACCAAGTAGCCATAGATGTTGAAAGCGACGTAAAACCCCAATCAAACCAGATCAGAGTCAGACAAACTAAATGTATATCTCATTATTCTTACAACTCGAGTTTCTCGGTATTTACCTTGTAAATGAAACTCAATTATTCTTTTTTCCCAAAAACCTTTGATTTCAAATCAAATTTAAATAAGCTTTTCCTAATTTTGATATTCTGAAATGCTGTGATATGCACTTCGAATAGTCTAGTTTCTGTAAATTAAAGCATATGCAGGCATATGTAAGCACTGTGCCCATAATTAATTCACCAGGGGTCAATCCAATAAAACTCCCTACACGTGTAATTGTGGCTCTGGGCATGTAATTTACTAGTGCGCAGCTAATCCAGTCCTATAAACAGACCCGTACAAGTGTGAGTTAACACGTGTAGTGGTGCCGTTGTAAACCATGTACACGTGTAACCAAAAAGTGTTGTTCAATCCTATAAACAGTTATTAACACTCGTTACGCCAACACGTGTATAGCCAACTTGTAAAACCGAAGTATAACCCCGCAACTACGAGTGTGGATAATTTAGCGATCCTATAAACGCATTTTAAATGCGTACACGTCTAAATTAGCTTGAAAAAACGAGTGCAGCCTTACACGTGAATTTCTCTTGTAACCATTTTACGGGTGTAATGTATGAATGGACTGTTATGCGGAAGCGATCTTTTTCTTTTTTTGGTAATTGTTGAAAATGACGTATTATTCGGATGAAGATGCAGATTTTGCGCTTTTAGTGTTGCGCACACCACGGAGACGGAGGATTTTTTTATGAAATATCGCTTTGACATGCTGCCTGCTACAGAATTTAGATGAGGATACCGTTTCACAGAGGGTGTGGTGGATTTTTTGGAAGATAAATTTACTGCTAATCTTATGACAACAACAGATGGAAACAATCCACCCTTCTCCATGACAACAATTGCTGGTTTTCCTGCATTTTCTCGCATCTTGCATTTTATTTTATCACACGCAGTCGAGCGATGAACATATTATCCAGTGGACACCAAACGTGGGATGCTTAATAGTAAAATTTGTAACTGGAATGCTGTTATATAAGATAATTTTTGTGTATTGTTTTTGTGATATTCGAACGGGAGATGGCTATGATAAGTTTTTTACTTTCTGACGATTCCCATTGTCAATATATTTAAATTCCATTTGGAGTAGTTTATAAAAACGACATTTATAGCTCTCTAAATCGATAGCTATTGCATAATCTGTTCTTTCGGCACCTTACCGTGGCAACAATAACATACATAGTCCGAAATATTGGTGGTACGACCATAATTTTAGCACTTTTTGTTATCAATTTACTATTTGAAAAATCGAGTGCAAATTAATTTTATCTAGAGTCCTTTGTTATCATAAATGTTAAATACGCAGAGATATCCTTACAGTCGATAAAACAGATCAATTTATAATTTCGAAATATAACGTGACTAATATCCCGTCAACCATAAAATGAGATAAAAACATTATAGCGAACATTACAATCGAAGTATACACAATCATGCCAACGTAAGTAAGTACCATTGTGATGTATGGCAATGTTGATGTATAATCTTCACCACATGTGTATTTTGCATACAAGTCTGTAATTTACTGAATCCTATAAACCACTTATAAAGTCAGATTATCCTTGTAATATCGGTGCCGATTACATATGTAGCAGCTTTATACACGTTCGGAAAATGGCCAATCCTATAAAACTTCGCCGCAAATGTAAATTACGCGTGTAGCTTAG
The DNA here is from genome assembly GCA_031216915.1 of Pictodentalium vernedei. NCBI lineage: Eukaryota > Metazoa > Mollusca > Scaphopoda > Dentaliida > Dentaliidae > Pictodentalium > Pictodentalium vernedei. Next base: position 34,603,526 of record CM062289.1, read on the forward strand.
TTATAACTAGAAGAAAACATGAATCCTACAAAACACTACTGGCGATTCGAATACACGTGTACCCGGACTCGGAATTACACTTGTAATAGCGTACACATGCAGGACGTTAATAGGATCGACCCCAGGCCTTCTGCTTATATTGTAACCGTGTATGTGTTGCAAATATTGGTTGCATAAAACTGCGTAAAAGAGAATTTGTTTTTATTCTGACTCAAGAAGAGCAAACCTTGTCTTTTTGTTTTTGTTATGGCATCTGCATAGCAGGACAGCTATCAAAAAGACCTTTATTGTTTTGTTAAATCAGACTTTTTTGTGTTTGTTGAAATAAAAGTTAATATTTTTAATTTTCATTTTGAAAAAACAATCCCACCTAGCCATTAAGACTCATTATACCTAGCCATCATGACTCATTCTACAGTAATATATACTACTCAAAATTTACTGAGCACCAAGTGTATCCAACTACCTGTTTCACGTTTTAGTTGAAATATTGTTATGAAAAGTGTATACATTTTTTATTTAATTATATCTTTAATGATTTAAGTACAGAAATTAAGATTTTATTTGCGTTTGACATTTTTCTTTTATTTTGAATACGATAACCATGGAAAATGGATATTATTGGTAAAGAGGAAATTTTTCAATTTGCTAAAAAGTTGACGGAGCGAACTGGTATGGGTTCAATATCGAGGATGAGACCCATTACTGTTAATTACAGCGTGACAACGCCTTCTCATGCTCCAAGTCAGGTTCCTGGTAGTCCTTTGTGGGATGTTGTTCCATTCTTGGACCAGCATGGCACCAAGCTCCTGGACACTTCTTGGCTGGACAGGACGGGCTGAAATTGCAAGTTGCAACTCATTCCAGACATGTTTGATTGGATTGAGGTCAGGGGATCTTGCTGGCCAGTCCATAAGCTCAATCCCCTCCCTCTGTCGGTACTCCTCTGGTAGTCAATGTACCACGTTCAACAACACAGAGCTCTGTACGTCCATCCCTGCTGATGCCGCCCCAGACCATGATTGACGCTCCACCATAGCGGTCATGCTCAGCAATGTTGGCTGCATGGAATCGCTCTCCTGGTCTTCTCCATACCATAGAATGCCTATCTGTGTGGTCTAGGCAGTACCTTGACTCGTCTGTGAAAAGGACAAGTCGCCAATCTTCTCTGGTCCATCCAACGTGGTCCATGGCCCATTCATATTGTGCCTGGCGTGGTTCTGGGAAAGCAGAATGTGAATACATGGTCTTTTCGATCGGAGACCACCTTCGTGCAACCTTGCCCGGATAGTCTGCGTCGAAACATTTACCCCGAATGCATTCTGAAGGTCACTGCGAAGCTGGGTTGCTATGGCAAAGCGGTTCCTACGGGCCTGAATGATCAAAAACTGGTTTTCAGCTGCAGATGTTGTCCTGTCTCTGCCACCACCATGCCGTGTTACTGAAGTGCCATACTGCTGAAATCTTGCACGGGCTCTGGTGGTCACCGTATGGTGCACGCCAAGGGCTTCACAAACCTGACTATGGGTAGCCCCTTGCTCCACCATCCCTACAGCCCGCCACATGTCTGCTTCAGACAAATGTCTTCTTACATTTGCATTGGCCATATTCAATCATTAAATCAGAAGGGTTTGTGTGGAAATAAAGATTAAATACCCTACACATGTCATGCACAGGTAGACATTACATGAAAACATCATGAAAGTCAAGGGGTACATGCTTTCCATGACTGTCACGAAAAGTCTGCCTGTCAAGAGAGCTAATGTAAACACTTGGAACCATCTCAATGCATTCCTCAATCATATCCACCACAAAATATCGCAAATATGTCACAAGCAAATTTCACAATGATGTGTCAAATATTTGGTGCTTAGCAAACTTTGAGTTGTATATATACCATGCTTCATTTTAAAGACTATTCCATAAAAATAACCTCGAATATGAATGAATTGCATTGTAAATGGATATTTTCGTCGACTTCAGGAGACAATTGTCTGACATTTTTTTCTGTTCAATATCGGACACCCACCCCCATCCTCAAGTAAGTTTTTGATGAAATTCTCCAATATCTTTCACATTACGGGGTTACTTTTGTTAACCCTTTACCTAACGTAACGGCCAAAACCGGCCAGCGCTATTCTCAAAAATCGCCAATTAATTTTCATTATTTTTTTTATTTTTTGTCTCAAAAACATAGGTTATGACCCCTCGTTGGAACGAGCTCGTCGAGCTCGTTCCAACGAGGGGTCATAACCTATGTTTTTGAGACAAAAAATGAAAAAAATTAGTTATTCAAGAATTATTTTTGCAAGTGTCGTCTGCTTTTCATGTTAGGTAAAGGGTTAATAATGCTTCTAAATACTAAATCGCTTGTTATGGTCAATTGGTGACATGTTACTGTTAGGGGAACAAAAGATACATAATAGTGGAAAAGGAAAAAAAAATACATTAACTGTTTACATACATTTTCTTCTTTTAGCACTTGACCACTCACCCACCCGCACCTATGTTAACGCAATTTTTTTCCGCTCCCCACCCCCCTCGGGTGCTACAGAGAATATTTATGTATTGGTGTTTAAGGTGTCAGACAGTCTTGTAAGGGTCATCACAGTGTACCGTAACTTCCGCTTGGTGCAATATGAAATAACTTGTGTATTAAGATTCGATTCGTGATTCGATTCGATATCAGAGACACGATTTGATTCGAGATTCAATTCGAAAAAGAAAATATGTGATTCGCAGATCCCCCAAAAAGTGAATGTCGACGGATTTGTAAATGTAACTTTCTTTGTTGTTTTTGACCAGAAATGGTTAAACGAAATCAATAACGTCCATCCGTCGATCCGTCCGTCCGTCCGTCCGTCCGTCTGTAATTCAGCCTGCTGTAGACAGGCTGGTTGATTTCCTATCTTTTGTTTGCTCAATAAATCTGGCAATGCATGCTATGATGTACTCGCATGTATAGTCCGTTTCAAATATCATTATGTGTTGTCGCCTTGACAAACCTAGTTTCCCGCGAAAGCAGTGTTGTTATTTGAAATTAATTAATCGTTATCCGGAATAATTGAAAACTGTGTCCAAATAGGATATTTGTTCCCATTTGTAAGAAATTAGCTACCGTTACCTGAGAGATATTAGCGTCAAAGACCAAACTTAAGTGTTAAAAAATCACTCCCATTTGCAGAATTAGTTTAATTTCGATAATTTTGGTGAATTTGAACTAAAACATTTTTCAGTTGACATTCGATTTATCGGCTGTCACCGCGGCTTCCGAGTTGTTCTGGGTCAGAATACGACGTTTTGATTGGTTGGAGTTTAGTTGTTTTTATGGGTCCATGTTGTCACGTGGAAAAATAGTCCGTCAACAGAAATCCACATAAAACACGTAGTCCCCTGAATTCCAGTGCCAGTAGGCAAATAGAACATATTGGAACTCAGGGGACGACGTGTCTGTATGGATTTGTAAATATGGCACGGGGGAAAAGTAATCGGCATGTAATAAGTATCAGTGAGAACATATCAGGTTTACATCCCTCAACCCCCAGCAGGCCACTTCTTATCAAAGAATGGGTATATTACTATCAGTAAACTGCTTTCTTTGATCGAAATATCGGGATAACGAAAATGTTGTACATTGTGAATTACTGTCAGAACATTTGTGGAATTGGCCTCGCAGCATTTTTAGCGGAATGCTCTTTGTTAACAATGGATTGATAGGTGTATATCAGATGAAATATTCTCAACTCTAATTGATAAATGACAATTATTTGCAAATTAAAACAAAAATATGACGAAGCAAAGCGATTATGACAATTATTCAGAGGAGAATGAGCACCGCTCCCCTCCGCCACTCCCCTACACATATACAGTACGTGGAGAGTGGGTTGTAACTAAATCACCCGCGGAGTGGAGATATCACCCAAGCTATAACTTTCAAATTTTGTACATATCGACAAAAAACACAAGCAATGTTTCAGCCAATGGACCTCCGGGTTTAACCCGGAGGTCCATTGGCTGAAACTTTGCTTGTGCTGGTCATGCTTTGCAATAAATTTGCAAATATTGCTTGTGTGGAATCTTCACTCTGCGGGTGATTTAGTGATAATACACTCTCCACGTACTGTATGTGTGCCACTGTTGTTTTCGCAATACAGAAGTCCAACACAAAATGACCATATTCACAAAAATCGACGTTAGGCCTTCAATTAAATGATATATTGGTACAAACACAATTATGACGATTACCATGTATGTTGATGTGAATTTATTATATGCTAGCCTGTGAAAATCGCAAATTATCAACTCAACGTATCGACTCAATAGTTTTTTTCTGCAATTGATTGGTATGAGCTAGTACCCTCCAGTAAATTATCAGAAAACAATTATTTATGAACACAATCTTGTTAAACTAAGGCAAACACATTAGGAGAAAATTAACAGAGTGCAAGATGTAAAAATGTTGTGTAATGTTATTTTAAATGTTGAAAAAGTTAGTGAAATGTTGTGAAAAGGTTGATTAAATGTTGTGTAAAAATAAGTGCTATTACCACTGGAAAATAAAATTTTATTTCCTTTTATGTCACTGTTATTTGTATTTCATTATGATAATCGGTAGCAATTCTGTCGGATTGGGATTTTGGCTGATGGGTATTTTGTCAATGGGCATTTTGTCATGGATTCATTATCATCAGAGGTGCATTGTGAAACAAAGCCGTTTTTTTAACCTCATAATCACCTTCATTAAACATTCTGTTCTGGATATATTTTGAGTCACAGTGACCTATTTTTCAAGCTTGACCTCTCTTAAGGGGTCGTCCAACCTAACTTTGGTCAATTTGTTGACATTTTTCCCAAGAAACAGATAAGAGAAGGACAGGCAAATTATATATCAAAATAATGAGTAAAGTGCATAGAAAAGGTACATATAATTTTTTTCAGGAAAAAAAAGTGAATTTTATGATTTTGAAGAAGATTAATTTGCCAATGGCGTAAGTAACGAACCGGTAAAACCACAAAATAATCGGTAATTCGAAAGCCTTGTCCTCAATATAATGATAACATACTACAGACTCTGAGAAAGCTTTTTTTTTTGACACACACTCTGGTGGGTTTTGATGTTGGAATGTAATAACATCAACACAAAGTTTGGATGTTTCGGATGTGGCCATGTTTCAATGATGTTTATTCCGGTCATGTGATTACGATGTGGTTCTTGCAGAAATACTCAATTTGGGCAATCGTAAGAATTCAAGGACGTGATCACGCCCTTTATTTGTTCGAGACAGTGTATGAGCGGATTTGCAAACAGGTGACAGCAAATACTTGAGCTGTTAATGTCATAACTGCAAAATATGGTTCGAAATTCGCTCTCGTGTTTACAGGCCGTCTGAACTTTTTTGTTGACAAAAAATCTGAATTATTTGCACTAGAAAGACAACATGAACCACTTGTAAAAAAAATAACCGAGTGTATAAAATCGAGACGATACACATAAAATAAGGCAATATTCATAACAAAGTAAGCAGAATGCTTCAGAAATCACTTTTTTACGAAGTATATTCCAAGTGACCTGGAACTATATTGAGCGTGTTGATTTCCCCCGATGTTGTGAAGTTATTTACTTCCTAGTAAGCATGGACTTTGTCGCGGCTCTGTTTGAAGTCTGCAAAGGACCGATTCAAGATGGATTGAAAATGATGCATTCGCGCTTTTAAATAAGGAGCGTTTGGACGATGCTGAGAATTTAGTTTTTTCTTGCAACCAACCATACTAACACAAGCGTCGATCAGTGCCTTTTGTCAACGTTTTACACTAACAAATGTGACAAATCTCCTTCACCGGAAACTATCTCCCAATTTGCATATCACAATAAACATAACCGCTGTCAGCGTGGCCGTGTGGTCAAACCCGAAACGAATTATCGGATCCACGATCAAAATTAGCTGCAATTGGCTTTTAAACAAATGAAATACACGAAATATTCGCAATTTCTTCATTATCCATGCCGAGTTACTTTTTAACCAGACCACATGCGTTCAGTTTCGTTTGTCGGCATCAAACTGATATTGTTTGTGGTAATTAATAGTACGAGAAGGCGAGAGGGGCCATATATTTCCCATCATCTATAAATTAACTAAAATTGATAATTCCTGTTATTTTACTGAAATTAGGAATTGATGGGTGTGTTGCGATTATTATGCCCCAGACCTGGAAGTTGTAAAATCAAAGGTGCTTCTAGGGCCGTGCAGTGGTGACCCCTGTCCTCTTAGTCTTACCCATTCATCATTACATGTACCGACATTCTCCCTTGTATCTCAACCACTGCTACTCCAATTTGAAGGATATTTGGTGTTGTGATCGAGCATTACGGGAAAACAATGCCTGTGTAGCTGCTGTAGCATGTGTTTCTTCCCACATTTTTTCAGAGTTGTTGTACTTTTTCACTCTTTTGAGTTGGAAAATTTTGTTTATAACTAGTTGATTTGTTACAATTTGTTGGAAAGTGCCTGCTGATACCCTCAAATGTATTGCTACAAAATATTTCTGGTGAACATTTTGTTCCTATTACTTATCAAGCAACAACCTAATGAATATTCTGTATAAAGCCACCAATCTGATGTTTGACACTTTTATCGGAGCTGTAATGAAGGCTTATGGAACTCAAAATGTTGATTATGGCAGGACTTTTCTATTCACCCATTAATTGATAAATTAAGTGTTATAGTTGGAAGTAAAAAGCATGAAAGGTGCAGAACTTAAAGTCTAAAAAGAATTTTTTGCAATGTAACATGATTTTTGCAGATACACTTATTTGGAGGGTTACCACTCTGATAGTGTGGAACATGTGTGGTCAAAAAGAAAAAAAGAGTTAAACTTTGAGAAAAAAAGGCATATGCCTTGAGTGCCGGAGGTAGAGTCATACAAGAAAGAGAGCCCCCCCCCCCCCCCCCCCTGTCCCCAGGAAATTGTTTGTGTCAAATGGAGCTCACTTGTCACCTTTTGGGGATTGCTTTGTGTACTGCGTTCTTGGAAAAATAGGCGAGACCCTCTGGATGTGCCCTTCTGAGCCTCCTTGGGGAAAGTACATGCAATAATGGTTATGTAAGGTTGATTTGATGTGTTTTGAATAACAATGTACTTTTAAATACATTAGATGGTTTATTGCAGTGAAAGGTTACAGTTACCCTTATTTCTTCTCCAACAGATATCATGAGTGTATTGGTGTCCAAGAGTAAACAAAGCTATTATACTTATTGATAAACCAGACAAATTGAACAATTTAATCACTGTCAAATTGATGCAAGGGATAAAAGGGGTTATAGTGCAAGGGGTTTGTAAATATATTTATTCAACTACAATGTATGACTTTGCAGTGCATTCTACATAGAAGAATATCATAGTTATTTTTTCCAAACCACTACAGTGACACATACATCTTTATATTGGGAGACACTCTTTTGTCCTTCCATACTTCTTCTGGTGGACTCCTTCAAGTTGACCTTTGTTGAACTCCCCAAATCAAAACATAAACAAAAGAAAATCACTGAGCACTCCACTTTTTACATTTGGTCTCAATCTTTCATGAATTAGGAAAAGATTTCTTAGAGTATGTACTTCAATGTTTATAGAATACAGCTGTTATTTTATTTTGAGGTATTTTATTGTAAAAAAAATCGTTCTCTTACTTATGCCATAGCAGACTTTCAGGTGGTGCTATTTACACATGGCAGCAATTCCATGGCAAATTTCAGTTTCCACATGTTCTATGTTTCATTCCAAGCATTTTGGTATATAATTTATTGGGGTTATTCATTTTGGGCCTTTTTTAGGCTTGAAAGAAAATTACATGAAATCTGACCAAAGTTAGGTTGGACGTCCCCTTAACCCTTTACTCAATACACTGAATGTCAAAAATTATTATATGCTAGACTGTGAATTATTGCAAATTATCCAAAAGATATTTCTTGATATCCATCGACTCTATGGATATCGAGAAATATTCCCCAGTAGCTTCCTAAATAACGTCACACTCCCGCGCATGACGTCGCCTTGAAGGAACGATTAGATGATCTTTGTTATTGTTTTGAAACGTACACATTTGAGATTGAATTGGACTGAATATTGTGCAATAAAATGTATCGTAGCATATAATAACTAGAGAGGGTATCAGTACCCCGTGGCTCACCAACAGGTGGCCAATGCAAAGGGGTGGCTGGAGTAAAAAATAAGTTCAAAACTTGCACACAAAAGTCCAAAATTAAAGAAAATAAGCAGTTAAAGAGTTAAATAATATAATAATAACCCCTAAGAAGCATGCTAACATAAAATAGGAACCATGGCAATATGCTACAAGGTAAGTCTCCACTTTGAAAAAAAGAAAGACAAACCTCAAAACCTGCACATAAAAGTAAAAAAAGTATCACATTTGTTTCAAAGGGTTAAAATTTAGAAAAATACCCTGAAAATATTACAATAACCAGCGTGGCAATATGCCAGTGAGATAAAACTCCACTTAAAAAAAAATATCAAAACCTGCACACAAAAGTACAAAACCTGCAAAGAAAAGAACAAAATTAAAATAAATAAGCAGCTGAAGGGTTAAATAATATAAAAATAGCCCAAGAAGCATCCTAACATAAAATAGGAACCATGGCAATATGCTACAAGGTAAGTCACCACTTGCAAGAAAAGAAAGACAAACCTCAAAACCTGCACATAAAAGTAAAAAAAAGTATCACATTTGTTTCAAGGGGTTAAAATTGAGAAAAATACCCTGTCACAGTAACCACAATGGCAATATGCCAGTAAGGTGAAAGTCTACTTGAAAAAATATCCACTTGGAAGAAAAGAAAGACAAACCTCAAAACCTGCACATAAAAGTATCACATTTGTTTCAAAGGGTTAAAATTTAGAAAAATACCCTGAAAATGTTACAGTAACCACCATGGCAATATGCCAGAGAGGTAAAACTCCACTTAAAAAAAAATATCAAAACCTGCACACAAAAGTACAAAACTTGCACACAAAAGTCCAAAATTAAAGTAAATAAGCAGCTAAAGGGTTAAATAATATAATAATAGCCCCAAGAAGCATCCTAACATAAAATAGGAACCATGGCAATATGCTACAAGGTAAGTCACCACTTGGAAGAAAAGAAAGACAAACCTCAAAACCTGCACATAAAAGTAAAAAAACATCAAAACCTGCACACAAACGTCAAAATAAGTCCAAAATTTGATTTAAAGGGTTAAATTTAAGACGAAATACCCCGGAAAAGAGTTAAATGTTATCGTGAACTCCCACAGCAATATGCAAAGAAGAAAAACATTTTTTTAAAAGCACAAAAATCCAAACATGTAAACAAAAGAAGTCCAAAATTGAAATAATTAAGCAGGAAAAGGGTTAAAGAATACAACGTAGCCCTAAGATGCATGTTTACATACAATAGAAAGCATATACTACAAGGTAAATCTACACTTGGAAGAAAGGAAAAAAAATACATGAAAACCTGCACGCAAACGTCAAAATAAGTCTAACTAGAGGGGGTATCAGTACACCGTGGCTCACCAACAGGTGGCCAATGTAAACGGGTGGTTGGAGTAAAAAAAAAGTTCAAAACCTGCACACAAAAGTCCAAAATTAAAGAAAATAAGCAGCTAAAGGGTTAAATAATATAATAATAACCCCTAAGAAGCATGGAGATATGCTGCAAGGTAAATCTCCACTTGGGAGAAAGGAAAAAAACCCATCAAAACCTGCACGAAAACATCAAAATAAGTCTAAAATTGGATTCAAAGGGTTAAAATTAAGACAAAATACCCTGGAAAAGAGTTAAATGTTATAGTGAACCACCATAGCAATATGCAGAAACTCTACACTTGGAAGAAAGGAAAAACAACCCCATGAAAACCTGCACGCAAACGTCAAAATAAGTCTAAAAATCTATTCAAAGGGTTAACATTTTTTTAAAAATGCACTGGAAAGATATCAATGTTATAATAACCACCACTGCAATATGTAGTGAGGTCAACCTCACTTGAAATTGTTTTTTTATCACAACCTGTACATAAAAGTAGGAAACTGTAAGCCTAAGTCCAAAAGCTGTACATAAAAGTCCAAAATTGAAGTAATTCAGCAGGAAAAGGGTTAAATAATACAAACATAGCCCTAAGATGCATGTTTACATACAATAGAAAGCATGGACATATGCCGCAAGGTAAATCTCCACCTGGAAGAAAGGAAAAAAAACCCATCAAAACCTGCACGCAAAATCAAAATAAGTCTAAAATTTGATTCAAAGGGTTAAAATTAAGACAAAATACCCTGGAAAAGAGTTAAATGTTATAGTGAACCACCATAGCAATATGCAGAAACTCTACACTTGGAAGAAAGGAAAAAAAAAACCCATGAAAACCTGCACACAAACGTCAAAATAAGTCTAAAAATCTATTCATAGGGTTAAAAATTTTTTAAAAATGCACTGGAAAGATATCAATGTTATAATAACCACCACTGCAATATGCAGTGAGGTCAACATCACTTGAAATTGTTTTTTTTTTTTATCACAACCTGTACATAAAAGTAAGAAGCTGTAAGCCTAAGTCCAAAAGCTGTACATAAAAGTCCAAAATATTGAAGTAATTCAGCAGGAAAAGGGTTAAATAATACAAACATAGCCCTAAGATGCATGTATACATACAATAGAAAGCATGGACATATGCTGCAAGGTAAATCTCCACTTGGAAGAAAGGAAAAAAAAAACATCAAAACCTGCACGCAAACATCAAAATAAGTCTAAAATTTGATTCAAAGGGTTAAAATTAAAACAAAATACCCTGGAAAAGAGTTAAATGTTATAGTGAACCACCATAGCAATATGCAGAAACTCTACACTTGGAAGAAAGGAAAAAAAAAAACAAAAAAAACCCATGAAAACCTGCACGCAAACGTCAAAATAAGTCTAAAAATCTATTCAAGGGGTTAAAAATTTTTTAAACATGCACTGGAAAGATATCAATGTTATAATAACCACCACTGCAATATGCAGTGAGGTCAACATCACTTGAAATTGTTTTTTTTTTTATCACAACCTGTACATAAAAGTAAGAAGCTGTAAGCCTAAGTCCGAAAGCTGTACATAAAAGTCCAAAATTGAAGTAATTCAGCAGGAAAAGGGTTAAATAATACAAACATAGCCCTAAGATGCATGTTTACATACAACAGAAAGCATGGACATATGCTGCAAGGTAAATCTCCACTTGAAAGAAAGGAAAAAAAAACCATCAAAACCTGCAAGCAAACATCAAAATAAGTCTAAAATTTGATTCAAAGGGTTAAAATTACGACAAAATACCCTGGAAAAGAGTTAAATATTATAGTGAACCACTATAGCAATATGCTGAAACTAAAAAAAAATTTGAAAAGCCAAAAAATCAAAACCTGTACACAAAAGTTCAAAATATTTGAGAGCGGACGCCGACGCCGACGCCGACGCTGACGCCGACGCCGACATGAGGGCTATGCCATAGGCTCACACAACTAACGTTGGTGAGCCAAAAAAGAAAATCTACTCTGTTTTAGTCAGTATCTGGAATTATCTCATGAGTGCGGACCTGAAAGTTTTATTTTATTTTTCGCGAGCGCTTGCGCGAGTGAAAAATAATACTTTCAGGTCCACACGATGACGTTACGCTTCGGCGCATGACGTCACCTTGAACGTCGCCTTGTAGGAACTATTAGCAGCTTTTTGTTATTGTCTTGAAACTGTTTGCAGTCGAACTGAGCTGAATATTGCGCATTAAAATGCCACGTAGCATATAGCAAAAAGAAAATCTACTCTGTTTTAGTGAATATCGGGAATTATCTCATTCATTCATTTTTCATGCGCAAGCGCTCGTGAAAAAAATAAAACTTTCAGGTCGTCACTCATGAGATAATTCCCGATATTCACTAAAACAGCGTAGATATCCTCTATATATTTTTGTTTTCAAACCTACTTATCTAATTTTATATTTCACATATCGACAACAACAAAATGATATTACGAAACGCGGACGTAATGCTTCCTTGCTTAAAATAGCATCCCTGGATGTGAAAACTGAAAAGTCGTCGTTCCATTTATCTCGCGTATTACAGACCTTTTCCATGACCGATACGTGTGTGACATAATTTCGAGTATCAAATCTCCTCTGTTAAGAAAATATACGATTACAAGTAAAAACGATTCGAAACATAACACTCCATTGCATACAAAAACGTCCGACTGAAACTTTTTTTTTTTTTGGGGGGGGGGGTGGGGGGGGTGGGGGTGGGGGTGGGAGGTAGTCATCTCCTTCACAACGCCCCTTAAATATAATAAATTAGTTGTTTTTTTTTTATTAACCCATAACCCAACGTAACGGCCAAAACCTTTCAGTGCTATTCTCAAAAATCGCAAATTAATTTTTATTATTTTTTGTCTCAAAAGCATAGGTTATGACCCTCGTTGGAACGAGCTCGTTGAGCTCGTTCCAATGAGGGGTCATAACCTATGCTTTTAAGACAAAAAAAAATGCAAAAAAATAGTTATTCAAGAATTTTTTTTGCTAGTGTCGTCTGCTTTTCATGTTAGGTAAAGGATTAATTGTTCGATTTTAGTCATTGGGATCCAGACAGATGCGCATTGTATTCGGTTTCATAACAACAACCATACTACTAAGCCAATCAGTCGGTTCATTTTGTTTTTCAATCACGCCCATTGACTCCTATGTTTTTGAGACAAAAAATGAAAAAAATTAGTTATTCAAGATTTTTTTTTGCAAGTGTCCTCTGCTTTTCATGGTAGGTAAAGGGTTAAGAATACGCATAAAGAAAAACTTTAGAATTAGTCTTCTGTGATTTTATTGTGGTTTAACGACACTTTTGACAGCGAGGGTCAGCTCGTGTCGGACAGTTTGTTCCCGCGAAGTAGGCCGGATAACCCGGAGAGGACCACCGTGCAACGGCGAGTAACTATCAGACTCTCCAACGTACTAACTCCGCACAAACAGAATTAGCATTGGACAAGTTAGACAAGTGCACAATCGACGTGCAGTTGTAACAGCCCAGGTCCGGGTCCCCCAAATAAATTTTCCCGATCGGTCTCAATAAACGGACAAAGGGTTACAAGTTTGATAGGTTATCGGGACTCCCCCAGGTTCTAGGCTTATTGTTTGTTATATTTCCCTCTCTGAAATTTCGACGAAACCCTACAACAACATGTATGTCTGACAAACCGTGAAAATCTCCCATTTCGCTGCTTATCAACGTACCCTCACGCAACACTGTCAAAGTTATCTATCCATTAGCCACAAATAGAATATTTCCCTTTTGACCATCTTACTCACGGGCCCCGACAAGAATTTATTCCAGCTAGAAACTTACGTCCTGCCAACTCGGCGAATCCCTGGTATCTCACCACAAACATCAACCAGTTCTTTGATTCAAACCGCACGAGAGCGAGCAAACCAAAAAAATTGCACCGCCACCAACCTCTTGTTTGTTAACTCATTTATTCCATTGTTACAATTTCATGCGACAAGTGTTACCCTTTTAATTATACCATCGACACACTCCAAATGTCGTATAACAATTTCAGATAAAATAACATGTTAACCTTCAGGACCTGAGAGAGTAAGGACAATTTCCCAAATTGTCACACAGTTCGCCTTTGTACACAGCGTCACTGTACCCCCCCCCCCCCCCCCCCCCCAGGCGAGCAATCGGCATTAGGTGCCTTGACCATGGACACAACTCAGTTACTCCTGGTGGTGATCGAACCGTGGAACTTTCGGTTTAAAGTCCACTGCTGTAACCACTGAGCCACCGCGTTCCGTGTGATTTGGTTTTATGCAGCAAATTATCACAGGATATAACATTGCAATACCATTGGTGAAAGTGAACGCCATGGCGCAATGGGACAGGGAAACGGATTGTTACAGAAATGGAAAATACACTTACCTTTGTGGCTGAACAATTTCAACTGTACAACCGATGTTTAACTGACATGGTGGTACTTATTGACAAGTTTCGAACAGGTGTTTACAGCACCATGCTGTTATCTCGTAAACACATCTCAGTTAGCGTGTTATGATAATTGTTTGTTCTGATAATTGTGCCTTTCCACATTGTAGCACTGTGAATAAAAATAAAAGTATAAAATTCTATAGAATGATAATGATTTTAACCTCTGTCCTGCTGTTACGCTTCATACAGTCTGTGGCGAAGTGACTGTGATGGACAACGTCGTCAGAACGCAATAAATAAAATAAACGAATGAATAAATACAGAATTTTGTATATGTTTCTGATAAAAGTATTAGGAAATAGCGAAAACGTAGACGTTGTATTTTTCGTCTTGACCGACACAAGGCAAACGATCATGTCATTTAAAAGTCGGATTTTATTGCTATGGGTACAACCGGCGAATCACATAATAATAACACTTTGGCCAGCCGCTGATTTGTCGCGGTTCTCGGACGATAAGGCCTTGGTTACCCCAGCACTTCCATCAGCCTCCCTATTCACGCGCTTCTCCTCTCCTCCCAACACTCGGAGACGAACTGCTTGATGACATCCCTTGCCCCATTCTTCCCAATCTCTCCGATTAGCATATTAACCCTCTCTTTTGAGTCTCCCCCTAACCACATGTCCCTCATTATCCCATCCCACTTCCCCATTATACTCCCAGTGAATCTCATTCTTTTAGACTCGTACTTTGGGCATTCTAGAAGAAAGTGTTCCAGGGTCTCCACCATGCCCAAGTTACACATCTGGCACTCCCTTTCACCGTCTTTCCCAATTTTTTCCCTCAGCTCCAGGGATCGCGACCTCAGCTTGAACAACAGTGACTCCGCAAAGGTGCCATCAAGGTACTCTTCAAAACCTGGCTTCTCTTTATCACGCAGGCCACCCAAAGACCTCTTTGATTTGACCCCCTCTCGCCCATTACGGTTACAATCCTCCATGACCCTTTCTCTGACGATTGTTTTATCCTGGTTTGCCCCAACGTCCAGGTCCGAGATCTCCAATGAGTAGTTCTCTACTAGCTCCCTCACTTGGACCATCCACCCCGTTTTAATATTTGAGTTGAAAATTCTCAGGAACATTACTTTACACCATCGGCTGTCGGGGAGATTTACCAAATAATTAGGAAAACCGAGTTTCAACAGGTCTATCCTGTCCTTGATCCCCCCTGATTGCTTCTAGCGCTGTGGCATTACGGGACCCCGTTATCCATCGACCTGCATCGTTCTGCAGGATTTCCAATCTCTTTACGGCGGTCTGGTTTAAGGGTATCACTTCCGTACCGTATGTTATACTTGGCAGCCTCACCATTTCCCAAATGGTTTTCCCCACGAAAACACATTGGAAACAGTATCGATGCTGTGAATACTACTCTCGAAGAAGTCAGAATTTTTTACTGAGCTTTCAAATATCTGGTTATTTTCAGGAGGTATTGTATATATACTATTAAAAAAAGTAGGGGATGTCCAAATTGATGTTGATATTTTCAGAAAATTGTATCGGATACACGAGATTGGACACATCAATATGTTACCAAGTTTAGTGTCACGTGACTCAATGGCGAGTGGACGCTAATTTTCCTTTCTCTGTGCTTTGACGAATAATTTGGTGTATTTTGCTTCTTCAAAATGACGATCTAACTTGGTGAAATGATAATAAGCTTGATGTGTGTTCAAGGATACTTATAAGGAAGGATGTTGGTAGTTTAGTCATTATAATCTTCTCCAAAAATGTGAATTTTCATAACCTAACTGACATGTCTTTTTGATTGTTTACATTGGCAACTGTCAGCGCAGGTCAACTACTCTTAGTTGAACAATCTTCAAAAACGATGTGAATTCCATCAAGGTGATATGTATACCACGTAGTGGAACCATATAAAGAACCCAAAAACTTTTCTCAACATTTCTCTTCGCCTTGAAGGATAAAATCGTAATTTTTTCTTTGGAATTCGCATAGCATTTTGTACCGGTTTTGAATCCAACTGTACTGTTGCTCTTGTTACAGCTTGGAACGCTCCACTGTGATCTGCGCCAGTAAGATATACTTATCGTAATATTATAACGTCCATGAATACACAAACATCCGACTCAATAGAACAACGCTTTAATGACATGTTCACACAATCATGAGAAAAACATAAAATGAATTGAATTCAATACAAATGAGGTCACTTCTATAGGGGGATTGTTCAATTGATCATTAGAGTAATTACAGTGACGGTTAATGGTTACAATAACCTAACTGGCGTGACTGCCTTCTCTTTTCTCTCTCCCTTAATAAAGTACATAGTCCTTAAGATGATGGGGTAACTGTCTATGTCGGGAAGATCTACGGGGACCGATTTCGTCCAGACCACTTGCAACTGGTATAGAGTCTGTAACGAAACCTGTGGTGTCGTTAGTGCTTTTAGGTGTGGAAGTAACAGGTGGATCAATTGCCGGAGTAACTGCAAGGGGACATGATATCTCTGGAGGTATAGCGGGTGGTGATGGCGGTACGAAATCACCCTC
Source organism: Pictodentalium vernedei (assembly GCA_031216915.1). Taxonomy (NCBI): domain Eukaryota; kingdom Metazoa; phylum Mollusca; class Scaphopoda; order Dentaliida; family Dentaliidae; genus Pictodentalium; species Pictodentalium vernedei. The sequence continues at coordinate 34,620,081 of CM062289.1, forward strand.
ACTGCCCGTGTCGTGAGAACTGTGTGAGTTACTGTTAAGTAATGCATTTGAGTCTGTGTGTTCGAATTGCGGTACTTTATAGTACTCGCTCTTCTTAATACGATACATGGTTTCACGGAGTTGGACACCCGCAAATTTCCGGATACTGTACCACTCATTTTCAGTGGCTACTACTAGGTATCTATCCCTTGCCTTGGATTTGTTGCCGTCCGTGTAAAGATATACCAGGTCACCAATGTCAATACTGAAGGAGTTAGTCGTTTTTTGACTAGGGGCTTTTGACTTTTCACTATACGGATGATTTTGGCAGCGATCTTTGTGTTTCTCAATAATTATATCACGATCAGAAATAGGAATTTCAGAGTTAGTGTACTGATCTCGCTGTGTGAGAATTTCCCTCGCCGATAAGCCACATGGCCGAACGCGAGTATTCAACTGGGCAACTGCGATGGCTAATTCGGAAGGGGAAATTTGATTTCCGGATGGGAATAACTTGAGCAGTTCAAGTTCCAATTCCTGAATAGCCCGTTCGGCAACAGGATTTTTGTTGACATTCTTAATTCAGCCTACTTCTGTGCATATTCTGTTAGCACGTAACGTTTCGTCATTACGGAGACTTGTAAAGCCCGGGGCTGGGTCCGTTCTTATTACTGCAATCGGTCCATCTAATGGACGGTGTTCGACTGTCAGTTGAATAAGGGCATCTCGTAATGATTCTTTGCGCTCGCTTTCAATAAAGCAAGCACTGGTGTAAGAAGATACGCATTCCCTCAATACTAAGATAAGTTGACGGTTACGTCTCATGACATCAGATGCGAACGTACTGCCTATACTGTCAGGTGGCTCAGTCGTAGACTGTTCAATGAGAGTGTGGGGGATATTTTGTAATGCAGCACACTGATGACAAGACTTACTGACTTTGTCCAGAGCACTGTTCATGTCGAGGGCGAACAGATATCTGTGCGAGACAGTTTTCAATTGATTGAAGGACGGGTGTCCTAATTTAATGTACAAGGCGGTGAGGAGACCTTCTAGAGCCTGTCGTGGTACCACAATGCGTTCACGTGGGGAATCAAAAGGGCCGTCAGACTTACGTACAAGTAGCCCGTCGCGTGCAACGGTCACGTCGCGAAGATACCTTTTAACATCATTGATCTTGGTCATTTTCTTAGATCCGGACAATCTAATTGTGTGGCTAACCATGCGGACCTACTAGTGAACGGTAATCTGGTCACTCCTGATAACACATCTTGAACAGATGTGTTTCGTACAACAGATTCCTCACACACAGTGGCAAAGGAGCAAATTTGACATTTTGAAACCTCACATTCAGGGGCATTTCTACATGCGAAATCTGTAGGCATATTGGCCGAACCGGCCAGATGTCTGATTGAGACCTGAAATCGACTTGCAGTGGAGAGAAACGTAGATAAACGTGCACTGGACGAGAATTCGCCGCGATAGAGTTTGGTAAATGCCTGAACACAAGGCTTACTGTCAGTTAACACACATGTTTTGTTTTTAGACTGAATTATGTAAGGGCTGAAGTGTTTTATCGCGGAGGCGATACTCAATGCTTCAACTTCACACGGTATCCAATCAACTTGGCGCTTGCGGAGTTTTGCACTGAAGAATCCGGAAACCCTGGGCTTTTCATTGCGTGTAACATAGAGTGTGGCCCCTAATCCAGGTGTTTTCATGGCTCCGTCAGTAACGATCCACAGTTGGTCGTCTGGACGGGGTTGAGTAATCGCCTTGTTGGATGATAGAGATTTCTGCACATCTTGGAAAGCTTGAGTGAGTTTGTCTGACCATACTAACTTTTCCTGAGACAGGCGACCGGCTACTGCAGAATCTAATGGGTCAAGTAATGGAGCACAATTGGGTAAAACACGAGCCAAAACTTTGTAACTACCAATGAATGAGCGTAAACCTCTGACGGTTTCCGGAGGCGTACAAGATGAGAGAGTGGCAATCCTGTGTGGGCATGCTTGAAGTTGTCCATTTGTCCATACCCATCCCAAGATATTGGTGGTTTTGGGGGCGATCGTTGTTTTGAGAGGTGCTAATTTAATGTTATTTTTGTCCAAACAATTCAGGACTTGTTTCCAGTTATCAAGGAGTTGTTCAGGTGTATTTCCCCCGCAATACAGGTCATCGGCTAATCTAGTGACCGAGCCTTCCTGCACCAAGTCTCCTAACACACGACACATTAGCTCCTCTAATGCTGTTTCTGACCCAGGCATCCCCATTGCGCAGCGAGTGTACACAAACACACCTCGGAAAGGAGAGACCACACCACAATACTTCATTGACTCACGAGCTAAAGGTATCTGGTAGAAGGCACTTGTGAGGTCTGTTTTTATAATATACTTCCATTGAACTAAGTTTCTCAGTGTTGAATCAACATCAGGGAGGAGGGACGGTTGAGGTTTACTGTACCTCCCTACATCTGCAAACGCTGTAACAAGACGAAAGTCGCCAGATGTTTTTTTAATGAGGAAGGAAGGGTTAATGTATTCTGCTACCACCCCTACTTCTTCAGGCCGACTGAAGACGCCCATGGCTTCAAGGTCATTGAACTTCTCTTGGAGAAGTTCAAGTTTGTCACGGGCGTATTGTGGTACACGGCCTTTACGCTGAGGGGGCAATGTGGGCCCCATGTTAACTCTAGCTTCAAATGGTCCTGATGCTCCATTGTACCCGTTATAATGGGGGCTAAATACATCATCAAATTCTCTGTGAAGAGATTTAAATTGTTGTTGTATAGCTGTGGGTAAAATGCTATCTGGATCAACACTCACACTGGAGGAAAACAATGTATGATTGTTGGCATTTGACTTGGGGGTGACTTAATTGTGAACTTAGCAACTGTTATATGGCCTTTTGATTCGGACATTTCCATAGTGGGAATGACCTGGCAAAAATGTTCATTTCTTTTCAGGACTTTGGGAAGGCCTGAGGAGGTAGGGATCCTGACCTTCCTACCAACACATTTTAGTACATTTGGTTCTGGCCATATTTGGCCAGCTCTAGTGTTACTTTTGCTACAACTAGGTGAATCTAAACGCGGTTCTATGGCCAACGAACTGTCTGGTGATAATTCAGTAGGTATTTCTACCTCAATGAACTCTCCAGGCCAGATAGTTGTGCTGACAGGGGGAGCTCTTAATGTGTACGCTTGGGTATGTCGCACTGCATGAGAGGTAGATGATTTTCCAGGACCGTAGTGATATGCAGTCCCATCAGCAAGTAAAACTTGACACTTTGCGGGTCGAACAGCAATATCATCACAGTTCATAAAGGGTACACCCGCTAGGACGTCCACGCCAAGGTCTTTAACAACCAATGCTTCGAGAGTGAATTCTTTGTCGTCGCGGTAGAGTTTTATAAGCGTCTCGCCTACTACTGTTAACGGTGATTGACCATCGGCCTGAAAGGCAAGTTGGGAACTTCGTGTGATCTTAGCCCCGATAAAGCTCGCAAGTGACTCACGTATCATGTTTGTTTCCGCTCCCGAGTCTATAGTTACTTTGATTGAATGGGGACGGAAAAAAACATGAAAGTATGGCGACAGTTTGACTTGAACGCGACGAGACGACGGTGGAAATGTCTTAGGAGTTACGTCATGTGTATCGGTTACTGAACGAAATGTTTCGTGTTCGTTATCGTAATCGTCGTCGGAATCGAGGTCCGAGTGTATGCCAAGTGCAGGCGCAGCGACTGAGCGTGCTTTTGTCATAAACTTCCGGTCCTGTTCCGATAAGAATGGGCACCGGCTGAGAAAATAGTTTACATTATCACGACCCGCTTGTTCACGTAATGGACAGACTCCTGATATTTTAGGGGTAGGTTTTGTTGACTGGGGTGGTTTATTAAACCTGGCATTGAAAGGAAACCCTCCCTTTTTAGCCCTGTATGCAGCACTACGCAAAATACGAGAGTCTTCAGAAGATTGTAACTCGTCTAACAGAGACTGTATAGCTTGGGATATCTCGGGCTTGATAGATGATAAAGTTCGAGCTCTTAGTTCAGTCCCATATCTTTGCTTAACTAATTTAGGTAAGTCTCTGTGAATCAAACGAAGCCATGTTAGTACAATAACGGTCTCTACGGATGGAGACAACTCTTCGTCTTCGGTGACAGCCTCACCGTGATGAGTGATATTTGATTCCGAGGTGAGTAAATTGTCCTCAACAAACGCTGATAATCGTTGGAAAAGGTCTTCGGGCCTTTCGTCGGATTCGAACTTAATGTCATCAAAATCAATGAAATGTGCCCCTGTTGTGTGGAATCCGAAGTACATCCGAACTAACTGCCAAATATTGTTCATGGCAGTAGATGTTTTAACTATGGAATTCCGAGAAATTGTTGGACAATAATTAGCAATTTGGCCTAGCATGAGTTCTAAATGAGCTACTTTTTGTGAGGCTAGTCGACGTTTTTCGCTTGCTACGGATGTCGCGTCATCCAAAAATCCACGCAATGGATTTGATTTTGTTTTCTTTTGCCACTGTACGCCTTCAACCAAGAACGGAGCGAAGTTCGCATCGAGCGAGAGTGTATATTGTAAGTTCTGCTTGCAATTTTCGAAAGTGTTTACAGTTTCATTTTTTGTAAGGCACCACTGCTTCGGTGCGCGTGAACTTGAAGCCATTATGAACGTCGGAATACAGTTTCCTGAACAAACTGCCTAATGAGTGTCAGTGAATTTTGACTTATTACAGCAAACTCTGTGTAATATTGATATAAATTAAGCGAACGTGAGTTCGTTTCACACTGCCACCACGCCAGTAAGATATACTTATCGTAATATTATAACGTCCATGAATACACAAACATCCGACTCAATAGAACAACGCTTTAATGACATGTTCACACAATCATGAGAAAAACATAAAATGAATTGAATCCAATACAAATGAGGTCACTTCTATAGGGGGATTGTTCAATTGATCATTAGAGTAATTACAGTGACGGTTAATGGTTACAATAACCTAACTGGCGCTGGATTCATTTGTTTTGTTTTTCGTGTCTCCGTTCAACTTGCTTTATTCACAAATGCTTTTTCCTTGGTAATATTCACACCTTGTGACATCCTTAATTAACTTCCAGAGATGGCTTCACGTAATAGTGATAACGAAGACCAGTTCGATCTTGATAAAAAGCGTTCGAGGGAAATGAGTGAAACGCCCTCTCCCATGGACAGAAAGAAAACAAAAGCTGTTGATGAGGATGAACTTTTTGAATCTGATACGTGTTTCGATATATCTGGGGGCGAACCCTCCTTTGATGTTACATTAAACAAGTCCTTCATCCACTTGCTCAACGACCCGTCTGTTCAGACCTTACTAAAATCACTATTCAATAAGGCAGCTGACGAGCGTGTTGGTCAGCTGGAATTGACCGTTCGCCAACTACAGCGAGAAATTAAAGAAAAAGACAATACCATCATACAATTACGTGATCGTGTAGATGACTTGGAACAATACGGGTGACGGACCAACCTGAGGCTGACGGGCATTCCTGAAACTCTCGACGAAAACACAGACAGTATAATAATTGATACTGCAAGTAAAATCGGTGTGCCATTAACAATAGACGACATCTCCCGAAGTCACAGAGTCGGTCCTAAACGCGGTAGTGGTCCCCAATTATCGTCCAGACCTATTATATTTAAACTTAACAGTTACAGGACCAGGGACAAACTCTTCAGAGCAGGTCTCGTCTAAAGTCGGTACAAAATGAATCTCAACGTAATGTGCCCCCTATTGGACATAGCAGACACTCGGGCGTATATCTCAGTGAAGACTTGACCAAAACTCGTGCTTCTATTGCTTGGCGTGCGAGAAAACTGGTTGCTGACAAGAAACTGAAAGAAACCTGGACTTTCGATGTGGTGATTTTTGTAAAGTTAGATGATGGCTCAATCCAACGAATCACAACCCCACAGCAAATCGCGGACGTCGAGGCCAAATTCAGACTAGTCATGAATATTGACCTTAACACCTCTCAGGTTATTAATCGCGGCTAATAACTTGGATCGCCCATTTCTTAGAAAATTTTCAGATTTCAGCGTAGTCGTGCCATTAATTTTTGAAATTTTATTCCTGCAAATTTGCATGAGAGTGATCTTAAAGGACTGTTATCATGCAATTTCGTGGGAACAGAATACCCATCAACCGATAGCCTCACCCTGTTTTGCTCTATTTTTTGAATAAATACAAGTCTTCATAAATTTGTACTAAAAATATTTTTTTAGGCAAGCTTCCATTTCCATTTCTCAGGAATTTTTTTTTGTTTTGATTTCAGCGTGAACAAGTATAAAATTCTGAAATTTTGTTCCTAAACGTTTGTACGAGGATGGTCTTAAGGGACCACCTTCGCGCAAATCTGTTGGAATAAAATACTTGTCAACCAATGAGCTTACTATCCATTGTCCTACCCCTTAAAGAAACACAAGTTTTTATAACTTGTACTGAAAATAATTTGGATTCAGTGATATGTCATTCACTTTCCCGGTCAAAACCTTTAGTATTTACCTTTTGTGATCTAGAAGCGGAGTTCCTCCAAACATTTGAGTGTGCCAGTAGTGATAGTGTAACGTTTTCCTATCGACTAGTACTGAGTGGTGAGCTCGTTGGTTTCCCCCGCCCCCAAAACCCCCGTTTTAATACAAATCGAGTCATTTAACTATTTGCCCAGGTGAATGACCAAAGCTAGACCCATTAATCACTGTTGGTTGACGCGCTTGCCTATTTCATAATAAGAATTGTGTCGTTTCACTGCTGCTGCTTTGGGATCACACAGGAAGGTCTCCATATGGCAAATCAGTTTATCAAGCACGAATTGCTCAATATGTATATATGCGTATATACACTTGAGAATGTATGGGTATGGATTTTAATTTTATGTTTTGTTGACGTCCTAATCCATTGATATTTTCTTTTTCCTGGTCATGTCTTTTGTAACTTAAAATTCCAAAATTGCACCTGCACACCTACTTATGTAACCTGCAGTTTCCTACGTATGATATCTTATCTTAGAGGAGTGAAGTATGCCTTGCTCCGATCATAACATAATCGATACATATAACTTCTAGTATGTACGTACTTGTACTTAATGTATCGTTGCAATATTAAGAATTCCCCCACCCCTTCCAGACTCATCACACCCTGAATTACCGTCGTGGCATGTACGTAGTGTTGCTTAATATACCGATGCAATTGCAATGCAAAAAAATGCCCCTCCCCCCCAAACCACCAACACCTCACAACTAAAAAACATTAATATCCAGAACACTAATGCAAAAAATGACCCCCCCCCCCCCCCCAACCACCAACCACTCACAACTAAAAACCATTAATATCCAGAACAGCAATCGCAGAATCGATCATGACTTTCGTAACCTAATATTCCAAAATTGCACCTGCAGTTTCCTATTTATGTAACCTGCAGTTTCCTACGTATGATATCTTATCTTACAGGAGTGTGGGGTGCCTTGCTCCGATCATAACATAATCGATACATTTAACTGCTAGCATGTACGTACTTGTACTTAATGTATCGTTGCAATATTAAGAATTCCCCCACCCCTTCCAGACTCATCACACCCTGAATTACCGTCGTGGCATGTACGTAGTGTTACTTAATATATCGATGCAATACAAAAAATGCCCCCCCCCCCCAACCACCAACCCCCTCACAACTAAAGACCATTAATATCCAGAACAGCAATGTAAAAATTGCCCCCCCCAACCACCAACCCCTCACAACTAAAAACCATCAATATCCAGAACAACAATCGCTGAATCGGATGGAAAATCTTGATCGGGTCCTGATCATTTCAGCAAGCGGTGGAAATTTTATCTCTGCATTCAACCATGTTGGTCTGTATAGTTCTGTTTACTGCAAAATGACAGACGCTACTTTCCCGAGCAAACAATGGCATTCTGCTTCTGGGTTGCAAAATAACAAGATCCGAATCATTGGCCACCACCCAAAATACGCCTTGTCCCGTGGACATAGTTTGTGACCCCTTGCTGTAGCGCATCCAGTGAACTCGTTACACCGAGGAGTCAGAAGCTGTGCTCTGGGGGCACGGAGGGAAAGCACTCACAGTGTTGTTATAATGAATATCTACTCCCAACTTTTAATTTAGATCATATATAAAAAAAACAAACAAAAAAAACCATAGAGAATCATAAAGAGAATCGAAATCAATGCTGCATCCAGTTTAGCTCCGGATTCATCCTTTAAGGTGGGACGCCCTTGAATCCTTCTTGCAAAGGCCTTTGTTTCTGGTGTGTTTGGGAGACAGCGTTTCAGCATTCTAGTTACAAGATGGAGGTTTATCAGGGGTGGATCCCCCGCCCTTGTGCCATTGTATTCGAACCACAACAACATTCCCTTCTTTCCAACTTTCGACACTTTCGTGGCAAGAAGGTTTTGTTTAGCGTTTCTAAATGTGATAGCCTTGTGGCAATGGCACCAAATACTCGACGAATCCCGCGCAACACCAAATAGCCGTTTCATCTGCACCTTCCGGCGACATACCCGACTTGTTCTCCATGGGAACCGCGAGGCCCGAAGCAGTGTCTGTTTACTGTTTAAACAAGTTCTGCCTTGTTGGTTAATTAGGACCTACCAACAGTTGAATGCTTGGGGTGGACGACCTCTAAAATGGGCGGCAGGGTGTGTAAGACTGGCTAACCTTGAGTTCACACCATTGTTTCGGTCACATTTAGTCATAACGGCAGAATAGTGACGTTTAAGACCAATAAATAAATAGAAAATCTGACCTGTTAAGGTTGGCTACTTCAAACTGCTACATGATTTTTTTTTTATTTCCGCCAGCCTGTGTGAATAATATGACAAAAACCTGAAAGTTGTCAACTTTAAGCTATGAAAATTACCAATGCACCAACTTGTCCCCAGCAACAATCTAGCCTCACCATCCATCCACCCCCTTCCCAACACTGATATACTCAGTTTTACGACCACACACATTGGTTTTTGTCCTACTTAGCTCACACAATTCTCTTGGTTTCACCGATCTGAGAAATGATATATTAATTTACTGAAAATCCACATCGTTTAAGCACAGCAACTACTGAGCCCGTCAAAGCAGATCTCAACCTATATTTTTTATAATCACATCTCAATCAACTTGTATATACTAAGTTATCCCTCTTCTTTGTGTCTTATGTATATGTATCTTTACACTCCAATCTAAGTATCTCTTACTCTCTATTCTAAACCACAACCTTTCTTCCCAAGCCAGTCTGAATACATTTTTGCACCCAAAGACAACTTTCTTTACATCAAGAGGCAGCACAATAGTTAATAATGTGCTCTCTTGAATCATATCGTGCTCGGATAGGCACTTTTAACATCAAAGTATATTGTAGTAGCTTGAAGTATCGTTTGTCTAAAGAGAGATCCACTTGTGTTCTAACGACCTTCGACTCAGTGGAGTTGGCCTGCATGAAAGCTTCACTGTTATGTTTGCTTTATTTATTGACCACTTCAGTGTTTCCGGTACCCATCATTTAGTAAATCCATCTGGTGAAACTTCATTTCTTTGCAGTGCGAGGGACATCTGTGAAATTTCAGTTCCTTGCATTGCGATGAACGTCTGTAAGGTTACGCTTACATTGAAAGTGTTAATCTCTGCGTTCCTTGTCACTTCGTTGTTCTACTCGGCCGTACATTTATTATTGTCCGGTGACATCGAAACTAATCCTGGCCCAAATTCTCTTAATTTGGATCACAGCGAGAACATTTTAAAAATTGTTCATCTTAACATCCAGAGTCTAAAACCCAAAATAGATATAGTTCAATGTGAATTCGCATCTTTTGATATTGTGACTTTGACTGAGACCTGGCTGCAAAGCTCCGATCCCACATCCGATGTCTTTCTCCAAAGGTTTCACGAACCATTGAGATTCAATCGTTCGACAAGGGGAGGTGGGGTTGCCATTTACGTCAAAGACGGTATCTCATCTCGACCAAGACCGGATCTCCACACATTGAACACAGAGTGCCTGTGGGTTGAAATATTCACAAAACGATCTAAGTCGTTATTATTAGGGGTTTTCTATCGGCCACCCAATAGTCCCCCAGATACGTGGGAAGCCATATCGGCATCCATCGAAAAGGCCAGAGACACGTCTATCGTCGACCTAATTGTCACAGGGGATTTCAATGACAACCAAATGGTTTCGTCTCGAAGCGGTTTTTCTGAACTTCAGCATTATTTTAATTTAAGACAGTTAGTGAGCGAGCCAACTTGTTTCATTGAATCATCGGCTTCCTTATTAGATCTCTTTGCTCTCAGTGACACAATTAACATTAAAAATTGTGAGGTCCTTGAACCGATTATTCCGGACATGATTCGCTACCACTGCCCCATTTCAATTGAAGTTGAATTCTCTAAACCACCACCTCTCTACTTTAAGAGGAGGATATGGCTTTATTCCCAGGGTAACTACGAAGCACTAAATGAAGCTTTCTCTAGCGTCTACTGGGACGCTCTCTTCGATAATCATTGTCTTGACACTATAGATGCACAACGAAATAAGATTACTGATCGGGCAGAGGAAACGTTTGTATCGCATTGCTAAGCGCATTGATCTTCCACGTGCCTGGGCTAAATATAAACTGAAACGAAATGAAGTTGTGTCGGCTGTTAGGAAGGCCAAAGCGTTATACTTGTAAAAAATCCAGTCCACTCTAAGGAGTAAAGAAACATCACCATCACAGTGGTGGAAGACTTTAAAAACATTTATCGGCAGCAGTAACGCAGTAGGAATTCCCACTCTCATCCACTCAAATAAACTATACTCATCAAATGCTGAGAAAGCGGAAGTGTTCAACGAATACTTCAGTTCTATCTCAACAGTTGATGATTCGAATGCGTCCCTGCCAGACCCACCATCCCGTGTTTCCCAAAGTATTGATAGCATCACCCTACATTGTAGCGAAGTAGAAAGTGTAATGTAGTCGATAAAAGTGTCCAAGGCTTCTGGTCCTGATCTCATAAGCCCACGTCTATTAAAAGAATGTCATTCCTCCTTATGCGAACCACTTTCGATCTTATTTAACATACTGATGAACAGCTCGTACTTCCCATCGTTGTGGAAAAAAGCAAATGTCTCTCCAGTCCTGAAAAAGCAACCGCCCAATTCTGTAGTTAATTATCGCCCAATATCATTGATCAGCTGTGTTGGTAAAATACTCGAAAGATGTGTATTTAAGCGCTTGTGGGCGTTTCTGATTGAAAATAATGTTCTCAGTCAATTTCAGTCAGGGTTTCGACCTGGCGACTCAACTGTCCTCCAACTAACTGATATTTATGATGAATTCTGTCGCGCACTTGATGAAGGCAAACAAGTTAGGGTGGTATTCTGTGATGTCAGTAAGGCCTTTGACAAAGTATGGCACGCTGGTCTTATCTAGAAGTTGGAGAGTATTGGCGTCTCGGGCGAACTATTGTTGTTCTTGAAATCGTACCTTGCAGATAGGTTACAACGAGTTGTGACAGCGTCGGAGGCGTCTCCATGGAGGCCCGTCACCGCTGGTGTTCCTCAAGGGTCCATTCTCGGCCCCTTACTGTTCCTTATATACATCAACGACATAACGGATAACCTGCTTAGCAGTATTCGTCTCTTTGCAGATGATACGTCTTTGTATCTAATTATAGAGAACCCTGAACAAGCGTCAATCTTAATAAATCATGATTTGGCCACAATTGAACATTGGGCTAAAACATGGTTGGTTGAGTTCAATCCCAACAAAACAGAAAGCATGTTAATTTCGCGTAAAAACAACCCCACCTCCCATCCCCCTTTATTCTTAGGCAATTCTCAGATATCTGAAGTTTCCAACCATAAACATTTAGGAGTCATACTGAATAGCACGTGTACATGGAACGACCACATCGAACATATTTGCTCTAAAGCCTGGTCCCGTTTAGACTTGATGAGGAGGCACAAGTTTACTCTGGATCGTAGTATTTTGGAAAAAATATACTTTGCCTTCATTAGACCTTTTCTTGAATATGCTGATACCGTTTGGGATAACTGTCCTGTAAGCAAAGTGGACGAACTGGAAAAAATACAAATTGCAGCAGCAAGGATCATCACGGGGGCAACAGTCCGTGCCAGGAAGACTTTGCTCTATCATGAAACGCAATGGGACCCCCTTAATGAAAGACGTCGCAAACACAAATTAATTCAGTTTTTTAAAATGTATCATCAAACGTTACCTCCATACATCTCAAATAAAGTGTCTCCTCTTACCTTTTTAACCAACTCAGCAATCACTCTCCGAACAAGTCATAACCATCGAGTTCCCTTTTGTCGGACTCAGTTGTACAAGTCTTCCTTCATCCCGAGTGTTACGGACGAATGGAATAATCTGCCGCTCCCTGTTCGCGAGAACTCGTCACTTATCAACTTCAAGACCTTCCTATACAAGGGAATCCAACGACCTCCAAGGTTCTACAGCAACGCGAAATCTCGCACAGCTCAAATATATCATTGCAGGCTACGTCTACAGTGTAGTAACCTCAGCTCCCACCTCTACGATAATCATTTATCACCAAACCCTTTGTGTCTGTGTGGCGAGCAAGAGACTCCTGATCATTTTTTCTTCCATTGTCCAATCTTCTCAGACGCACGTAATTGCACGATTAACCTTCTTCCTTTTGGAACAGACACATCCACACTTCTTTTTGGTTCAGAATTCCTGAGTAACGAAGACAATCGTGTCATCGTTGAAGTGGTACATGACTTTATCTTATCAAGTAAGCGATTCCAATAACTGATTCGCATGACTTGTTACACAATATTGGGCCACCCAATAATTCAATATTACTAACTAATAATAATAGTATCAAACTAGCATAGCATCACGTATATTCCCCTTCACACCTATCAAACTTCATTTCAGCCCACCTTCAGATGGACTGTCTTCGTAGTTTGGATTCATATATACATCTCCTTACCAAAAGAACTGATGAAATAAGATACTGCCTTACGTATTTCTCGAGTGCACCTAATGCATTACGCATTCAGACTGGCCGTCATTTACATTTTTTTCTTTTTTTTTTTCCTTTTCTTGTTCGATGTTTTCTTCTTTTTCTCGTTTGCTTCTTTCTTTTCTAATTTTTCTAAAAATATTCCTGTTGTAGTTGATGCATTCCTGCACATCTTTACCCGGGGTCTGCCCTCTGCCTCGCGCATTCGGTCTGGGTCTGGAGACCTGGCTCGCGACCCCAATTGGTAGCTGTGTCTTGAAAACAGAAAAATGTCTAAATGGCATCAGTAAGGTGTTTTTTTTCTCGAGTCGACGTTTGGTTCCGTGGGGTGGGCTGGGCCCGCGGGTATTGATGTGTACGTGTAACTACTGACTGACACCACCTGTCGAGTGAATTGACAAACGAAAGAGGGAGACGACTTACATAAGCTGATAGCTTTCCGTCGAATCCCTCTCATATACAGCGATCTATCTTCGTTTACCTTTGTTATTTTGTGTACTGTTGTACATTGTGTTGCTTGTTCTTCTTTGTACCTGTTGCGTACTGTATACAAATAACATAATTTCAAATAAATATTGTTTAAACTAAGTTTTGTGTGGATCATGAATGTCACCGGCCTACGAAAACTTCGTGCAGGTTTTTCGCACGAGCGCCGTGATAATGTCTGTGGGGGACGTTTTGAAATTTTCATTTGTACTGGAGGGCTTTTTCGTAGGTTTCATCGTTCTTTTCTTGGTATAAACTCGTTCGTCAATAGTTTCTGGTCGAAACGTAACTTTTGAGATATGCGAAGACTGACGCATGACGAACGTTTACGGTTATGGTGTGGGGAGGCATAACCATGACAAGCAGAACAGCATTGCATGTCATTCAAGGAAGTGTCACAGGGCAGTACTATCGTGACAACATGTTAGCAGCTCATGTGGTGCCATTTGCGCGACGTCACGGCCGTCGATTCATTTTCCAAGATGACGATGCAAGAGCACACAGGTCCCGTGTCGCTACAGAGTTCCTCCAGGAGCGGAACATCACTACACTGCCTTGGCCAGCACTAAGTCCAGACCTTTCACCAATCGCGCATGTCTGGGATATGCTTGGCAGGCGCCTACGGCAACGCCAACAGCCCCATACCAATGTCCAGGAACTCGACGCTGAACTGCAGGAAGAATGGAATAGCATCAGTCAGGCTGATATTGGACGTTTGGTTAGGAGTATGCTACGTCGGATCCGCGCTTGTCTCGCGAACCGAGGATGGTTTACAAGGTATTGAGGGCTTGGACTGAATGTGGTTAATTCGCTGACTGACCGTCCATGTTTTCTACAGCTCAGTGCGTGGAATGTTTGCTTGTCAGACACCCAGCTATCGCTGAAATCACTCACCAGATGTCAAAGTGCAATACCTCAACTGTCTTTTTGATAAAAATATAAATATATTTCTTCATATATCTCACTTTTATCAAATATCCCCTACTTTTTTTATTAGTATATATTTGGTTTTCTACGTGTTTTGGGGATTTATATATGGTAAACAAGTTGGTTTAGGTCATAGGTTCTCGGGAATTTTATTAATTTATTTCACGTTGGCCTTTTTCGTGCGTCGGTTTGTTTTTGTTTGTTTTGAGTTTTTGGTTAGTATGTTTAAACATGGTTGGTAAATGTACTACTGGTGTCCAGGCGGAGATAAGTAAGTATGGTTAGTCGAGTAGTGCCATGGGTCCAATGGGCGGGGTGAGTCAAAGTGTACAGGTGGAGACGGCAGATGTTTGTATAGTTGGTAGAGGGGCGCTGATGGAGGAGGCAGAGGTTTGCAGACAGTATACTATGAAGTATGGGGATGGTCGGCCAATGAACAGTAGTGGACTGTGTCAGATTTGCAGGGAAATTTACTGTTGTTAGAGAAGTGTGTTGGGTTCGGGCAGGAAATTACTGAGCTGAAGGGGAGCCTGAGGAGGGCTGGTATAGCTGGGATAACGCCAACAAAGGTTTCTTTCGATGGTGAGATGGAGGGGGGATGGAAAGTGGTTGTGGATTCAAAAAGGAAGCGACGGTAGGGTGACGTTGAGGGAGGACGCTTGACGTGGAGGATGCAAGCGAAAGAAGAGGTCCGGTAGGAAAATGCGAAGGATAGAACCAGGACAGGAAAGGGTAGATCCAGGAGGTCAGTACCAGCGTATGTCCACTAAGTCTACTAAGCGGTGCTAAAAAATAGATTTACTGTTTTATATTCTAATGCATCTGGGGAAGAGGATGAGGGGGTGACAGGAGAGAGGAGGTGGTTTGTGGTGTTGCTGGTTTAGATTAGGGTAAAAAGGACAGTCAAGAGGAAGAGACGTTCTGATGCGAATCAAGCAGTGCAAGTTGCGGGTGTTATAGGTGTTATAGGGACTGAGAAGAGAAGTAGGAAGGAGAAGGAACGAAATCTACTTGTAGCGGGAAGCAACAATGTCCGCGGAATAGATATGGTTGCCTGACAGCACAAATCGGACTGTTTTACTCTTCCCTGGGATGTAGGTTGAAGATCTGAATGACAGGGTGGATGGTATTGCGGCGGAGTCAGGATCAGGTCCGGTAGCGATGGTTCATGTGGGGTCCAACAACATCCAGAAGAGATCAGTAAGACTGGCGGAGAGAAGTATATAGAGGATATGGAATGAGTGTTTTTCTCATATAATATTTATGAAATGAGTCTAAGAATTTTCCGTTTTGGCGAGACCAAACGGAAAATTCGGACGAGTTTCATAAAAATTATATGAGAAAAACACTCATTTCATATTCTATTTATCATATGACACACACACTCATCACTTAACTTGAGTTGCAGACGGCACTTGGAAAAAACATCCTCGTTTTACTAAAAAATTTATTTTTTGCTTCCAAAACATAGGATGTGACCACTCATTGGAACGAGCTCGTTCAAATGAGGGGTCATAACCTATGTTTTGGAAGCAAAAAGTGAAAAATACAAAAAAAATGAATGGCGTTTTTCTTGTAGGTAAATGATTAATACAATATAATCCACCCAAAATAGGACAGATAACGTAAATTCCCCCTACTGAAATTATGCAAATGTGACCCAGTTGTATTTTGTTTAGCCAATCAAATTGTTCAGCTTTGAAATTGACCTATGAAAGCTCCCAACTGTTATTATGCAAATTATGAAAATGTGGCCCAGTTGTACTTTGTTCAGCCAATCAAATTGTCTAGTTTTGAAATTGACCAATGAAATTGACGGAAGGCTTTATTTATCACTGATTAATGTGAAAACAAAATATCAAATATTTTAAAGTGAACAAAACGGACGAGTCATATGATAAAGGGATTTAATTAATAAACTGCTCGATAGAAATGCCAGGTTAGTGGTATCGAGGGTCCTTCCCGTCCTAGGGGTGGGGATGAGCGAAATTCGAGGATTGTAGCATGGAATGAGGAGCTGAAGGAGTGTGTACCCTCTACTGATCACTAGGGTACGTTTTGGGGTAAAGAGAGCATGTACGGTCGAGACAGGCTGGTCTGGCAACAAATGTTCATAATTCGTCGGCTGAGTGCTAGAATGTTCTATGTCCCATATGGGACATAGAACATTCTAGCACTCAGGCGACGCATTGTATATGACATATCTATCTTCTCTGTCCACAGCATATTTATTATTACGGTTATATTCATACCTTCTGTCCACGGGGCAGCCGGAATAAAGGCGGTTCTGACAGACTGCCTATGTCGGCCATCGCAGCTTACTTTGTGTTATCAGTCAGCTTGCCCTGAATGTTCACTATGTGCTCTGGATATAGAGCAATGTCCCGATACCAACCGCAATACCTTGCAGTGATTGGTCAATGCCTCGTTGATTTTATGTTATGTCGCCGAGCACGCGCATATGTCTACTGTCAGCGATTCTTATGTCCACTGTCAAGGAAAGAGTCTCGTTGCCATGAGCAATTGTTCATCGCAATGTCTTTTTTCGCTTGAAATCAACTGAGACAAATACATTTAACTGAAGTAAAATCCACACAAAAGTACCGTTATTATGTACAAAAAGATTAGTTATGTAAACATGGGTAATTATTTACGAAACCGATTAGATTATAAGGTATCTTTTCATTAATTTACTGTAACATAACCTGAAACGAATCGATAGCATCTCGCCCCGTTTATTGCGTACGTAAACAATGAATAAAGGGAAATCACTCCAGTCTGTTATGATAAAAGTTAACACCTTCCCGAAACAACGTCTGCTTTCTAATATACGCTGTACAACAACGGCGCCGAGGTTGAATATATATTTCATGCAGGGAACGTGAGACCATGTCCCCTGTCAACAAACAGAATAACTTCTAATGTTCATCTACTAGTTTTGCACTTCTGTTGTCGTCAGATCTATCACGTTCATGTCGTTGGGATCCTTCTTCCTGGGAGCGCGGTGGCTCATTTGTAAACTGTTGGACTTTTAGGCTAAAGGTCCCGAGTTCGATCCCCGTCCTGGATGACCCGCGTTGTGTCCTTGGGCAAGGCACTTTATCCCGGTTGCCTACACCGGGGCACGATGACGCCATGTACTAAGGCGTACTGCACGTCGATGGTGCACATGTCTTCAACCGCTGTAACCCTGCTTGGGCGGAGCTTGAACAGAGTTAGAATGTTGAGGAGCTGCAAGTTGCTCGTCGATGGTCTGTGGTTCTCTTCGGGTACTCCGGCTTCCTCCATTCGTAAAACTGTCACGGTCACGATTAGCCATTGTGCATAAGTATGTGACCTTAAATAGCAATAAATAAATATAAATAATCCTTCTTCTGTCGCTGAATCAAACATGCAATATAATCCTTAGATTTATTTTTTCAAAGACATGTCGTCACTGGTTGTCGAAATGCAGACATTCGTTTCAAACGTCACCAACTCATCGGTGTTGACATGCAGTTGACTACTAGCTATAATTTTATCACCTGGTTTCTCTGTCGTGTCTTGTGTTATTGTTAGATCATCAGTTGTAGAACTCTCCTCTTCAAATAGTTTCCATAATTGATCGTCATATGCTGTTGCCATCTTTCTAATCATTACAGATAGTCCTTGTAGGAAATGCTTATACTTTAAGCAGTCTCTTTTAATCTCGCCGTATTTGTACTTCCATTGTTCTTGCAGTCGACGTGCTTCTCTTGCAGAATAGCGTATTCTTTTTTGTAAACATCCAATGTTTCCTTCCACTGTTTGCTGACTCAGAATCTCGCCCTCGCGTTTATCTTGTGAAATGCAGTGTCATGTACATACGCAGAACGACACATACCTGTGAATGGGTTAATCGATATGTCACGAGTGCCAGCGCGGAAGGATAAAACCAGAGGTCTTATCGAGTGCCATATCGATTAACCCATTCACACATGCGTGTCGTTCCGTGTTTATTACACACATTCACGTCCATAAAACAATTATTAGAAGGGCACTCCGCAATTCATTTGACAACTATCAACAAAAAGAACACATTTTATCGCCAACCAAATTTGCACGGAGAACCCGTGTTATTATATCATTCCCTGAGTTCCAATGTGTTCTATGTGCATACTGGCACATAGAACACATTGGAACTCAGGGGACGACATTTAGCTATCGCTAGCGATTCAGATTGTAATTATGGTGCACGATTTGTAAAAAATTCCAGTGAAATTTCGCGTCTTTACAAAAATAGTCCGCCAACCGTCAACGATTTCTGTTCCGCTCATATGTGCGGAACGGATTTTCATTTTCCATATGGTTTAGTGTTGCTGTAGATGAGGATTACATAGAACAGGCGTGTTATAAAAACCCTCACACTGTCCGTTAGAATCATTCACAGCTATCCAGTAGTTCTTGTCACACAGACGATCATTGTTTTTCTTGTTTCCTTTATGACTCGCATGGGGCGCTGTGGCGTCGCGGTAACCGGTTCTCGTCAGATTACCGAAGTTAAGCAACGTCGAGCGCGGTTAGTAGTTGGATGGGTGACCATTCCAGCCACTGATTCGCGTTCCCGCGTTGTGTCCTTGGGCAAGGCACTTAACCCCGATTGCCTACATGGGGACACGATGACGCTGTGTACTGAGGCGTACTGCACGTCGAAGGTGCGCACATGTCTTCAACCAATCTAACCCTGCCTGTGCCGCGGTGCAGGGTTCAGAGTTTCGATGTTGGAGAGCTGACAGCTGCTCGTCGTTGCTCGGTGGTTCTCTCCGGCTTCCTCCACCAGTAAAACTGTCACCGACATGATATGGCCCTGGTTGTTAATGTGTCCTTAAACCCTAATAAAAAAATAAATATGCCTCCCATTTCATTGCGTAGACGTTGGACGTCGTTCTGCGAATGATCGTGCTCCACTTTCGACGCTGAATTTCTATTTGTAATTGCTTTGGGTTGCTTCATTGTACTGCTTGTTCTTGGCCGGCAGTACCAGCGTTATCCTTCCTTCAATCAAAAGGTCAGACCAACCAATCAGACATATATCAGTCTTACTTAGTAAATCATTAACTTCAAGGTATCCTTTTTATTTTTAGTAGCTTATAAATGGTAGCTATCTGGAGACTAATACATCTCATTTTAAACAGATATTTACAAATCCTTTTGAAGTTGAATTTACAGTTTTCGGCAAGTGTATAATTTGGATTTGGCAATAACCTTATTCCAATATAAAATAACAATCAACGGGCGTTTACCTTTACAAGGTTACTGACAACCAAACAAAAATAAAAATAGTGAAAGATATGAGCTGCACTCAGACAACATTGGCAGGCTGAATAAACAATGGCAAGTACATAACCTGCCATGTATGAATTAAGTTAGCAATTATTGTGCATGCAATAATAGATATAAAACATGTATGTAACCAGTGCAGCTTGGAAATGAGTATGAAGTGGAAATTTACAATATTTTGAAACTTTCAAAAGTAACAAAATTTGGCCAGAAATATATGCAATGGCATTGTCAAATTAAAAAGAATATTCAATGCACCGTTGTATGCGCAAGTAATAAAAGCAGGCATTACTATTTCACAGTGCAATATCAATAAGTATTTAGTTCATGGTAAGCAAATTGAAGTAAATTCTGAAGTAAATTCCAACTTGATACCTCCCTTACCACTTACACTAACTATTGCCGATGAAAATGGTAGAAAACAATGCAATTTCAAAATTGAAATTTACAGCAATTAATTTTACAGTGTTATCATTTTCTAAAGAAGAGACCATCAAGCATTGCTTCGTCAGCTATAACCGTTGAAACAAGTGAGATAAAAGGAAAACATTTGAGAAGATAATGATGAACTGCGATGATTTGTCGTGACTGAAATCTGAATATAAAATTTCCGAAAATTCAAGGTATCCCCGAAATTTTTCGTCAGTGACGTCGAATATTGTGATGTAACGACATAAAATTCGGCGACGCACGCCAAATGTAATAATTTTCCTTCGCGATAATATTGGTTGTCCTTGTGTTTTCCAGGGTGTATGGGTATTTACACCGCTTTGGGAACTCATACACCCTGAGGTGGATGTGAAGTCGAAGGGTGTATGAGTTCCCAGACCGGCGTAAACTCCCATACATCATGGAAAACACAATGATAACGGATTTATTTCCAAGAAGTTTGGTGTACTTAATACTTTAACCTACATTGTTGGCAAAAACTGACAGAAAATGTGTACTTTGTAAGCTTCTTAATGAAACCAGACAAATATGGATGTCATTGGAACTGGCTCAATGAGCCAGTTCCAATGACATCCATATCTGTAATATTTGATTGCACATAAATATTAAATTTCCTGTATTTTTCTTTTTCTTCTAACATAACCGAGCAGAAGGTATGAATTAATAATTAAAAATGGGTATCTTTTTAGCCACATTGCCTGCTATTGTGTATTCTTGTTTTTAACCACGGTGTAAAAAAAGCTACTGTGGATTGTAAGTTACACCGTACCTATCAGCCAATCAAAACGCAGTATTTTGTTTCATTTGGAAATAATGTCACTTACTCTGATGATCCAGGTCTTAGTCAAAGGTATCGAGTTAGTTTAAACAATGTTTATTAAGGAAGATAGTTGAAACATACATACATAAGTAAACTTTTTTTCGGTTCATGCGTTTTCAGATAAAACGATTGGCTCACACGATTCTGTTTTTTCTTTTCATAACTCAATGAACCGAAAAGAGCACGATTAGGTCCGCCCCCCCCCCCAGCCACGCCCCTAAAATACCAGTCTTCGGAGTTGCAACATGGTGTCAAATCAATAGAAGTTAGAACCATGAAATTATTTATAAAATATTTAAATGACCAATTTTTCTTTTTCTTCACAACTGTATTTATTTGACATTTCAATTTTTACGCACACTGGGTGATCGTCTGCGTTCATCGTTTTACCCAAATCGATTGTAAACAATGGCTGGTCACGACGAATTGATGTGAATTCCAATGAATGAACACTACCTGAATTCAACTAATTTCATGTCATCTGGCTTTATATCTAACTCCACTTTTACAAACTGTGTTTTTAGTTCTCGGGAAACGGTCAAAATCAAAATACAATGTAATATTGATGGTCTACTTCCACCTACCACGGAACGTAACTTTTACGTGAAGTGAACAGTTGAATGAAATTTGAGGGAGGCGTGGCTTATGACGTTTTCTTTGCATTACGTAATTCCTTGGTCAATAAAAAATTGAATGACATAAGTGCATTTGACTTGGAAAGTGTGTCAATTGCTACCTGCATTTCAATAATATGCGCCCTCTTTTATGCCAGAAAAATAATATGTCTACTAGTTTTAGTTTTTAAGTCTTTGTTCGCTGAAGTAGAGGACGACTAACACTATCTATTTATTTGGTTCGCGAACGTTTAATTATAAGGAATGGTCGTTTCTTTTTGTCTGTTTCTTGAGTTATGAACCTCAAAAAACAAAGTCCAAACATCGCGTAAAGGGGCTACGCCCATTTACACAGTTTGGACTTTGTTTTTTTGGGTCTTTGTTCGCTGAAGTAGAGGACGACTAACACTATTTATTTATTTGGTTCGCGAACGTTTAATTATAAGGAATGGTCGTTTCTTTTTGTCTGTTTCTTGAGTTATGAACCCCAAAAAACAAAGTCCAAACATCGCGTAAATGGGCTACGCCCATTTACACAGTTTGGACTTTGTTTTTTGGGGTTCATAACTCAAGAAATAGACAAAAAGAAACGATCATTCCTTAAATGAATTGTATATAATACAAGAGGTATAAATACAATACGTGGTATAATTCAGTTTGCAGAACATGGATATAATGGAATAAAATTTGATAAGCGAATCCGACTGTAAGCATTTTATACCAATAACATGATTTTGGAGGGTGTTACGGTTTATCAACGGCCCAACAGGAAAGATTAACAGCCTGAGGGTCCATTAACAGCCCGAGACGAAGTCGAGGGCTGTTAACTGCCGGAAGGCTGTTAATCATTCCTGGAAGGCCGTTAATAAACAGGGACGCCCAACAAAATCTTGTTATTACTATTATTACCACTTCTAAAATGGTTAAATCCAAAGGTTCTCCATCAAGTTCACTTGATTGTGACATCCCGAGTTTCACAATAACATTTAACCAAAACACATGTGTCGTCTGTTTCTAGATAAATAAAACGTCACGTGGTCAATGACATGATAGCTTAATTTAAATATTTTTGTTTGCCATGAAAAATTCGCCTTCTCCCAAAATCTACTAACAAAAACCTACCGTAATGAATTAATTACACTCACCTTGACATTTCGAATGCTTCATCACCGAAGTAATGGGGGAAATCACACAAATTTCAAGTGTTTTTTAACATTCGTTGCAGTTAAGCGCGTTTCATCATCTCGGAACCAGTGCCGCGTTTGGTTTGATGGATTACATAAACTATAACCGGAGCTGAGGCGTTTTCAAAATATTTATCTGGAGGCGGGCCGTTAAGCAGGTTAACACACAACTTCCGGTTTGAGACTGTGCATTATACACTTTTACCGTAAAGGTAAAATCGTTTTAATCTTCTAGAGAACGCCCTATGAAGTGGTAATAATATAAGTTATTGTGATGAATTGACGATAACATGGTCTGAGGTTTGCGGCTCGGAGCGTACGTTCAACCTCGACGCAAAAACGTATATGTTCCAATAAGACACTACCCATAGCCCAAAACCTACATCGTGAAACACGAGAGGTTTATTTACTAAATTTGAGATCGTTAAAAGTTGCCTTGCTCAAGGCAACTTTTGACGATCACAAGTTTAGTAAATAAACTTCTCGTGTATCCACGACGGCACTGGATAAATAATCAACAAACCAGATAAACTCATCCCTCTTAGTTCAAATCGTAAATCAGTTTGTAATTTAAATAACACTTCATCCGGAACACCGTCTGCTGCACACATGAAACACCCAGAAAAATGAAGCGACTTGCTAGTCACTCCGTTCATGAAGCAATTAAGAAACGGACGACGCCATTGCAAATATTTCGCGTTGTGACGTCAGACGATAGCATTTGCCACTTGAGCCGTAAACATAGAATATACTAAGCGAGCTCTCGTCCAATCGGAGGAGGGGGATTTTAGCCTTATTGGAACATTGGTTATTTTTTTGAACAATATTTTTTCATTTCCTCATGGGGTTTGGCAAACAGGCAATGCCTATATTAACGCTGTACCCCACAGAAACATACAATACAATGACGCAAGTGCAATTGCACACAGAACAGAGACTGATACAATGAATTAGAAAGAAAGTATCACACAATATCTCGTCATCTCCTGTATATCTATGATCTATCGGGTATGTAGGCAGTCTAGAATACACGTGAAGGTATAATGCGCCCACATTAAGCATGGGTGAGATAGGGATGCGCTATCAAAAATCACGAGGTTAATACTTGTCGAAAACACAAAATCTCCAAGTGCAAAACATAGAATTCATCCGCAGGTCCTCAGTCCATAGACCACTACCAAACGCCAAAAGATTCGTAAGGGCTTTTCGTGCCCCAATTAGAAATTGTAGGTGACATTTCACATTCAAAGTTCAACACCCAAATCGACCCAGCAAAAAACCCAACTCTCTCTCCCTACACAGCAAAGGTTGTCAGGACTCATTTCCTCTGTCTAATAGTTATTCACTTGTTGTTTCCATAATGTATTCTTGTACCGAACTGGATATATAGAGAGTAATCGCTTGACTGGACTGGTTACGTGAAATAATTCATGTGAGGCGAGGGACGTTGTACAAACACGAGTACGCGAATGCGCACGAGTGTTTTACAATATAGTCCCTCGCCTCGAATGAATTATTTTACATAACCAGTCCAGTCAAGCGATTACTTTGTTTATTACTTCTCATTATTAACGATAATTATATTGTTTAACCCTTTACCTAACGTAACGACCAGCACTACTCTCAAAAATCGCCAATTAATTTTCATTATTTTTTCATTTTGTTGTCTCTAAAACATAGGTTATGACCCCTCATTGGAACGAGCTCGTGGAGCTCGTTCCAATGAGGACTCATAACCTAATTTTTTGAGACAAAAAATGAAAATAATAGCCATTCAAGAATTCTTTTTTCAAGTGTCGTCTACTTTTCATATTAGGTAAAGGGTAAAAAAAAAACAAAAAAAAAACAATGAAGTCCCCATTACACCCACTGCAAAGCGTCTTTGTTTGCGCGCACGGATACATGACCCAATTGTTGATTGCATAATTCACTTGTGAAGTTATCGTTTATAATCAAACCCGGAAATCCCAGAAAATTACACTTTGGAAAGTAATATATTGACATAATCCAAAATAGTTTTTCTCTGGATCATTATATAACTTAAGAAAGATATTAGTGGTTTGGCTCAATTTTGTTAGAAACAAATTTCTTTGTTCTGTATATAGAGGAAACATTAGTAGATAGTGTTCAGTGATCTAATATAAATGACCACAGCTACAAGAGGCATTATCACTTGTGAACCTATGGGATTGATGTCCGTTTAAATCACTATAATTTAATCGTAGCTTCAAGCGAAAGATTTGTTCCCCTCCCCCCCTCCCTATCCCCACATAAAAAACCCTTGTCGTTAATTACAAGTTTCTTCTTAAATCGATCAACTGAGATATTATTCTGTAGATTTGCACTTAAGCCGTTCCAAAGTTATACAGTTGATGGCACAAACGAGTTAGAAATTTATTAGTGTTGCATTTAATTTCCCTTAAACAGTTTGAAGATCTTAGCGGGTAATAAGTCAAATCTGATGCAAGTCGCGGAATGAGCAGTGTAATGTAGTTTGGCACGTTCGTAAACATGATTTTATAGAAACCTACCAATTTGTGATGTCGCCTGTGCTCTTTGAGTGGCATGAATCCAGATTCTCCATAAATAAGCTGATGACTTATCCCCTAGTTACCCCTATTATAGTTCGTAGAGAATCCAAGTGTAGACATTCTAGGAGTGCTGATTTAGTCTCCGTGCTACCATCCCATATAAAATACGCATAACGAAACAGCGGGAGAATGAAGTATTTAAACAGAGTGTCGAACGCGTGTGTAGACAGAGTGTATTTTAGGCTTCTTGAACATTTTATCATGGGGCTGACTATTTATAACACCCTCTACATGTGGATCCCATTGTCCTGTTTTTGAAAAGATCAGTTCAAGATATTTATGAGTGGCTGTCTCTTATATTTGCTGTCCCAGAAGATAAAGATTGGGGCGAAGCGTGGGATTTACTTTACCTGAAATGTACAATGATTCAGTCTTTAGTGGATTAAATAAGACCTGCCATGTTTTGGATCGCTAGGCATTTTTTCTCAGGTCATTATTCAAAATTCCAAAATTTCTACTGCTAAGTTTGCATCTTCGATTACTAAATAAAGTGTCATAGCGTCAGCATGACGTCTAATATTGGACATGATATCTTTAACAATGTTATTTAAGTAACAGAAGACTGCCTAAAACGGATCATTGTAGTACGCCAGTTTTAATGATTTGATTTCTGGGTTTCTCTCCATTTATGACGACATGCTGTGAGCGATTTGTTAGGCAACATTTAAACCATGCGAGTGGGTTACCTCTTATTCTAATAGAATCCAATTTATGAATTAATCCGTCATACCATACTATATCGAACGCCTTACCTATATCACAGAATACTACTCTGACGTCTTTTTGGTGTCCATTTTACTAGCAATATAGTTATCAATATCTATTAGTTGGTAAATTTTACTGCCACCCGGAATGAAGTCTGGCTGTAGTCGTTTTCTAACAAGAAGGAAAACATGTGTCTAAAAGTGACTTTTTTCAGAATGTTACTGACAAAACTTGTCAGAGAGACTAGCCGATAGTTTACCTTGTCATTAACTGATAATTTTTATGAATAGGCACAACACTGGCCATAAATTTGGAAAACTCATTACGTGATAAATAGAGTAAAAAAGATTAGTTAGAGGGGAAGCTCACTGTTGAGCGCATGCCTTAATGATACTGTTATTCAGAGGCGGCGTAAGCTCGATAAATGTGAAGGGGTACAAATGTTCAAGGCTACCATGGTTCAGCCCAATGGGAGGAAAAGTTACAATCGCATGTCGGTAAATGTACCATGACACACTATAGTGTCTTGTTTAGATGAGCATGACGCGGTGTGGTCACTGCCCTGTCCATTTCTTCTACGTCAATCATCTTCCAACCCGAAGGCTAGCCTTCGGGTTGGAAGATGGCCGAAGTAAAAGAAACGGACTGAAGCTATCGAAGGTGGGATTCATTGGCCAAATGTTGTTTGGATTTGCAAATAAAATATTACAGGAATGCCTTATATTGGCATGTTTGCATGCGT
Organism: Pictodentalium vernedei; assembly: GCA_031216915.1. Classification (NCBI taxonomy): domain Eukaryota; kingdom Metazoa; phylum Mollusca; class Scaphopoda; order Dentaliida; family Dentaliidae; genus Pictodentalium; species Pictodentalium vernedei. The sequence continues at coordinate 34,646,940 of CM062289.1, forward strand.
CCACTCTAACTCATTGTGTAACCACGCAACAGGTCTGTGGAAAAAGTGGAGGGGCATGTGTCCCCTATCTCCCTTGTGCCGCGCCTCTGCTGTTATTAATTAAATCTGAACCACTAGTTTTCTGATGGTCTGAGGTACTAATAACTTACATTGCTTTTTCTTTGGAAATTACTATGGAATCGAGACTCACTTCACAACGTGGGATGGGTGGTAATTCTTTGTCATGAACAACGTAAGCTTGATCAACAAAATACGTATTTATTAAGTCCGCTATCGACTTTGCATCATTAATTGTTTCCCCATTTTCTTCCAGTGGTGGGAAAAGTTCATTCGAAAGATTGTGCTCTTTGGGGAAAGATTTAAGGGTCCCCACCAGTGGTAACTGCCAAAGTTACGAGATGATACATAAGTTTCAGTTTTAAAATCATATTCCGTTTTGGCTGCTCGTATGAGTGATATAGTTTCATTTCTGTCATACCCAAATTTCGCCCAATCCTCGGCTCTATTTGTCTGTTTAGCTATTCCGTGTAATCGATCACGCACCCTCATCATTCTAATAGTAACAGTATTTTATTTCAAGAACAATAGTTCATACAAGCATGTTACAAAATTAGATGGTGAAATAATTGAGAAGTATGGAAATTTGATTCAGCATCAAGCTAGAGCTTATGTAAGCTGTCTCCACCACTAAAAAATATGCACTAAAGTTCACGTGACAGGAAGTTACAGATACAAATTACATGCTACTAAGATTCGAAGGTTAAAGAATGTATAAAAAGAGTTTTGTGGAAATAATGCATTGAGTGCGTTACACAGTTTGCAGATTAGTTTGGACTATTGGTAGATGGTTACCTGTGCTAACGTAGAACGGTAGTGCCATACCCAGTTTAAGTATTTGGAGTTATGACCACGATCGTAAGATGGCAGGGCAGGGACACCACACCACAGTCATCTACTCTATCTGTTTAAGTAGACCTGCGCAGTATAAGGTAGCCTGGCAAACCGTCAGTCAGCGGACAACTGGGTTGATGCCGGCGGTCCGTAAACCGCTAACTTTGCCAGCACCCCTGCATGTTTTAAGAGATGGTAAACATTGATTGGGTGGAAAACCACCACCAGGAGCCGGCAGCACCACCCATAGCAAGCAGAATATTGTTATTTATCTGGAGATCGTCCAGCTAGTAATTGTACAATGTTTGTATATTTGAAGTCACTTTAACCCTTTACCTAACCCGAAAAGCAGACGACACTTGCAAAAATAATTCTTGAATAACTAATTTTTTTCATTTTTTGTCTCAAAAACATAGGTTATGACCCCTCGTTGAAACGAGCTCGTTCCAACGAGGGGTCATAACCTATGTTTTTGAGACAAAAAATGAAAAAATAATGAAAATTAATTGGCGATTTTTGAGAATAGCACTGGTCGGTTTTGGCCGTTACGTCAGGTAAAGGGTTAAACATAACTAGCTATATCATATCTCCCCGCATGATACTAATATCTATGAATTTCGTTGGTTTAAGGAAGTCACATGGTCACGCAATACGCAGGTGACCCAACATGGGATACGTCGTCATTCTACGGATCGTTGAATTCATCCAAGGTTTATCCTTCGGACGAACAACAATGGGTTTGTTTGGTATGTAGCTTTTAGCTTATTCATTGGTATGCGATGCAAGACTCTCTATGGTATCATTTAAATTTTCAGTAAAAAAGTTTCCCCACGTAGTTTGTGTAAAATGTACCTGTAATTCGTTTATATCTATGTTACTATAATCCTAAATTTGTGTTTTATAGCAGAGGCTGTTTTACTCTTTGTGAATTTTGATGTAACAACAGTAGCATGGTGGTTAGTACAACAGGGAGGAGTGACAGAACAGTTTCCAACTAGAATTGGACACAATTCTAAAATGAGATCAACTAGACTGCAAGAGTGTTTAGTTACTCACGTGGGGCCTCTGACAGTTTGAGATAAACTGTAATCGTTTTCCAGTTGGCTGATCCTTGGGTGAGTATTACTGCGACAGTTAAAATTGAAATCTTCAACTATCCCACATTTCTGCGACATATAATTCATTGCCGTTTGGATAGCTTCAAAAATAAGATTCCAACTAATAATTATTTCCAGTGGGGGACTGTATACAACTCCCTAAAAACATTCCCGGTTCTGACTTCTTATTTCTGTCCAGATTAATTCGAGGTCTGGGATGTCAAGATCATGTCGACGTTTCCAAACTATGTCTGACTTAATATAGACGCCCACTCCTCCTCTAAGCCCCCACCCCCACCCCCACTCGATCCATACGAATAGGTGGGTAGTGTAGCCTTGTATTTGAATATTTTTGTTTTGAACAGTGTTTGCCACAGAGTCTCCGAAACAGAAATCATAATTTCCCAGTTCGGCGCTTATTATATCAGTTTTGTATTGGAGGCCTCTGGCATTAATGTGTATTATCTTTCTTTTCCCAGGATTAACTTCCACATCATCACTTTTATTACACGCCTGCTCTATGTAATCACCATCTATAGTAACACTAACCCATGCGGAAAATGAAAATCTGTTCCGCACATATGTGCGGAACGGAAATCGTTAACGGACTATTTTTAAATAGAAGCGAAATTTCACTGCAATTTTCTACAAATCGTGCAACGTAATTACAATTTGAATCGCTAGCGATAGCTGAAAATCGTCCGCTGAGTTCCACTGTGTTCCATGTGCCAGTAGGCACATAGAACACATTGGAACTCAGGGGATGAAATAGTAACACGGATTTCCCTCGCAAATTTGTTTGGCGATAAAATGTGTTCTTTTTGTTAATAGTTGTCAAATGAATTGCTGAATGCCCTTCTAATAACTGTTTTTATAGGCGTTAAGGCATGTAATAAACACAAAACGACACACGCGTGTGAGTGGGTTAATCGATATGGCACTTGTGCCATCGCGGAAGGATAAAACTCGAGGCCTGCGGCCTCTCGTTTCATCCTTCCGCGCTGGCTTTCGTGCCATATTGATTAACCCAGTCACACGCGTGTGTCGTTCTGTGTATGTAAAAAGATGCATACAAATTATTTTGTTCAAACCGAACAGAGAAACATCAAAAGAAGAACGGTATCGGGATTGAAAATTGATTTATTTCTGCCTTCACCCCTGAAAAGCCCAAGTCTTGCGCGACAAGTCGATATGTCGTCATCCATTGGTTGTCACCAGTATACAGGCAATACGAGTTTGTGAAAATTGGTCTTTCGAGATACGAATTCTTTTGTAAGACGAATGTGGTACATTTCTCGGATCAGTTTCAGTGCAAAAATATTGAAAACAGAGCAGCAAGATGTAATCTGAAAAAGTTGATGGATGTCATTCCATTTGAGAAACGTAAGTTGTATTAGGATGGTACTGTATCAGAAATACAGTTAATAATGACAATGTTTACAGTATGAATTACATACATGTTGCATGAAGATAGGTGTTGGTGCCATAGAAACTAAAACCGTTCAATTAACATGATAAAGAATCGACGGCGCAAACAGTATTGATCCAACCTCACGGTGCAGTACGACTGCAAGGTTACGCCAGCACTCTCACAAATACATTGTGCAATCGGTGCTTTGTCTCTGTCATTTGCTATACACTGTGTAATCGGTGCTTTGTCTCTGTAATTTGCTATACACTGTGTAATCGGTGCTTTGTCTCTGTCATTTGCTATACACTGTGTAATCGGTGCTTTGTCTCTGTCATTTGCTATACACTGTGTAATCGGTGCTTTGTCTCTGTCATTTTCTATACACTGTGTAATCGGTGTTTTGTCTCTGTCATTTGCTATACATTGTGTAATCGGTGCTTTGTCTCTGGCATTTGCTATACACTGTGTAATCGGTGCTTTGTCTCTGTAATTTGCTATACACTGTGTAATCGGTGCTTTGTCTCTGTCATTTGCTATACATTGTGTAATCGGTGCTTTGTCTCTGTAATTTGCTATACACTGTGTAATCGGTGCTTTGTCTCTGCCATTTGCTATACATTGTGTAATCGGTGCTTTGTCTCTGTCATTTGCTATACACTGTGTAATCGGTGCTTTGTCTCTGTCATTTGCTATACACTGTGTAATCGGTGCTTTGTCTCTGTCATTTGCTATACACTGTGTAATCGGTGCTTTGTCTCTGTCATTTTCTATACACTGTGTAATCGGTGTTTTGTCTCTGTCATTTGCTATACATTGTGTAATCGGTGCTTTGTCTCTGGCATTTGCTATACACTGTGTAATCGGTGCTTTGTCTCTGTAATTTGCTATACACTGTGTAATCGGTGCTTTGTCTCTGTCATTTGCTATACATTGTGTAATCGGTGCTATGTCTCTGTCATTTGCTATACATTGTGTAATCGATGCTTTGTCTCTGTCATTTTCTACACACTGTGTAATCGGTGCTTTGTCTCTGTCATTTGCTATACACTGTGTAATCGGTGCTTTGTCTCTGTCATTTGCTATACACTGTGTAATCGGTGCTTTGTCTCTGTCATTTGCTATACATTGTGTAATCGGTGCTTTGTCTATGTCATTTGCTATACACTGTGTAATCAATGCTTTGTCTCTGTCATTTGTTATACACTGTGTAATCGGTGCTTTGTCTCTGTCATTTGCTATACATTGTGTAATCGGTGCTTTGTCTCTGTCATTTGCTATACACTGTGTAATCGGTGCTTTGTCTCTGTCATTTGCTATACACTGTGTAATCGCTGCTTTGTCTCTGTCATTTGCTATGCATTGTGTAATCGGTCCTTTGTCTCTATCATTTGCTATGCATTGTGTAATCGGTGTTTTGTCTCTGTCATTTGCTATACACTGTGTAATCGGTGCTTTGTCTCTGTCATTTGCTATACACTGTGTAATCGGTGCTTTGTCTCTGTCATTTGCTATACAGTGTGTAATCGGTGCTTTGGCTCTGTCATTTGCTATAGACATGAGAATACTGAATCAAACGGACCTATTCACAGGCGCTTTACTGAAGGATGAAAAAACAATTATAGATATTGAACCATCATCATGTAGCCCTCATTTTCCAATGACGTTGTATGCAGCTTCAAAGGACATGATTAAGTGCCGAACCTTTTAGACATGAAAAGTATCATTGGGGAACATAAACTTTAAGATCAACATTAGAAGAGTGAAACTGATATTGAGAGCCAGTCGAGCAAACATAGAGGATATCTACGCTGTTTTAGTGAATATCGGGAATTATCGTAAGAGTGTGGATCTGGAAGTTTTATTTTTCACGAGCGCCTGCGCTCGTGAAAAATAATACTTTGAGGTCCACAAGAAAACAGAATAGATTTTCTTTTGTTATATGCTAGTGACATTTTACTGCGCAATATTCAGCCTAATTCGGCTGCAAACAGTTTCAATACAATAACAAAAAGCTGCCGAACGTTCTGTCAAGGCGACTTTCAAGGTGACGTCATACGCCTAAGCGTCACATCATTTAGGAAGCTACTGAAAAAGCCCTTATGAAAAATTAAACTTTCAGGTCTACGTTCATGAGATAATTCCAGATACTGACTAAAATAGAGCAGATTTTCTTTTTTATTATATGCTACGAGACATTGTATTGCACAATATTCAGCCCAATTCGACCACACATACGTACGTTTCAAAGCAATAACAAAGATCAACTGATCGTTCTTTCAATGTGACGTGATGTGGCATAGCTTGACGTCATTTAGGAAGCTACTGAGGGATATTCCTCGATATCCGTCGAGTCGATGGATATCGAAAAATATCTTTTAGATAATTTTCGATAATTCACAGGCTGGCATATAAGTTTAATGACTCTCATATTATTTTACTCTCAATGCTGACCTAACCATGATTTGATTATCTCCCAACTACATTGTCTGATATTTGCACAGGGGCTACAGATTGTTTGTTCAAGAGCTGCTTTTCTAATTCATTTTTCCCCAAAAGACAGACTGCACATGACTATAAACATTACTGCTTGATCAAACTACGGATACAATGAAAGCAGAATAAACACGATCAAAATAATAAACAATTCACATTGCATCCAAGTAATTGCAAGATTTTGTTTACAAAACTATTATTTTACAGATAAAAGTTGGTATTATTTTGTGACAACATGAATGAATTGCATACCAGAATCGTACATTTCTGGGAGACGGTAAAATAAATTAATGTTTATCACCTGCGGCCGGATACTGAAAAAAACGTCGATAACACCATGCGAAAAGGTGCTGAAAACTGAGAAAACATATAACACCAATACAAAGGGTCAGCGTTTCATTATCTGTTCATTCACAGTTCACTGTGGAGTGCCATGAGCACTCTTCAATAAACTGTAACAGAACAGTTTTGTCTCAAGAAACTCTCGTTCTACTCATATAGTATGCAATTTTATCATATGACTCGTCCGTTTTGTTCACTTTAAAACATTTGGTATTTTGTTTTCATATTCATCAGTGATAAATAAAGCCTTCCATCAATTTCATTGGTCAGTATCAAAACTAGACAATTTGATTGGCTGAACAAAATACAACTGGGCCACATTTTCATAATTTGTATAATTAGAGTTGGGAGCTCTCATTGGTCAATTTCAAAACAGGACAATTTGATTGGCTAAACAAAATACAACTGGGTCATATTATCATAATTTCAATAGGGAGAATTTACGTTATCTGTCCTATTTAGGGTGAATTATATTGTATTAATCTTTTACCTACAAGAAAAACGCCACACATTTTTTTTATATTTTCACATTTTGCATCCAAAACATAGGTTATGACCCCTCATTGGAACGAGCTCAACGAGCTCGTTCCAATGAGGGGTCATAACCTATGTTTTGGAAGCAAAAAAATGAAATTTTTTAGTTATACGAGGATGTTTTTTTCCAAGTGCCGTCTGCAACTCAAGTTAGGTGATGGGTTAAAAAGTCATACTAAGTGGCTAATTTGTGCGTGTGTGTGTCATATGATAAATAGAATATGAAATGAGTGTTTTTCGCATATAATATTTATGAAACTCGTCCGAATTTTCCGTTTGGGCTCGCCAGAGGCTCGCCAAAACGGAAAATTCTTAGACTCGTTTCATAAATGTTATATGAGAAAAACACTCATTCCATATCCTCTGTGTATTATGACAAGCATAGAAGTATTATATATTTAGTTATTGCATTTCTGCGAGAAAGCAAAAAAATAAATTATCATTGACCATCTGCTGACTGGATATTGAGAAAACATCCATAATGCCATATAGGTGTAAAGATCCGAAAATTGGGGAAACACTTCTATTACACCAATATAAGAAGGTCAAGGTTTCAAAATCTGTTTAAATATCCGTTCATTCATTGTTCACTGGAGAGTGCTCGTGGACACTCTCAAAGAGTTGCATACCTACATCTTGAAATTCACGGAGAGGATAAGTAAATTATGATTAACAATCTGCTGGCTAAATACTGGAAAAACTTCCATAAAGCCACAATGTGCGCAAAGGTACTGAATGCTGTGGGGAAACTTCCATTACACAAATACAAAATGTCAAGGTTTCAAATTCTGTTTCAACATCTGTTCATTCACTTTTCACTTATGAATGCTGATGGATACTCCTCCAATAAACCGTAACAAAAGCGGTTCTATCTCAACAAACTACCTATTATTACACACCTGTTCTGTGTAAACCCCATCTACCGCAACACTAAACCATGCGGAAAATGAAAACCTGTTCCACGCATAAATCGTTGACGGACTATTTTTATACAGAAGCGAAAATTCACTTGAATGTTCTACAAATCGTGCAACGCAATTACAATTTGAATCGCTAGCGACAGCTGAAAATCGTCCCCAGAGTTCCAATGTGTTCTATGTGCCAGTAGGCACATAGAACAGATTGGAACTCAGGGGACGAAAAAGTAACACGAGTTCCCCTCGCAAATTTGGTTGGCGTTAAAATGTGTTGCTTTTGATGATAGTTGTCAAATGAACTGCTGAATGTCCTTCTAATAACTGTTTTTATAGACGTGAAAAACACAGAACAACGCGCTTCTGGACGGGTTAATCGATATGGCACTTGTTCCATCGCGGAAGGATAAAACTCGAGGCCTGCAGCCTCTCGTTTTATCCTTCCGCGCTGGCACTCGTGCCATATCGATTAACTCATTCACACGAGTGTCGTTCTGTGTATTAACAATCTGCTGGCTAGATACTGGGAAAACCTACAAAATTCCACACTGTGTATAAAGGTACTGAATACTGGGGGTGGGGGGGGGGGGGGGGCTTCAAGGTATCAAAATCTGTTCCAATAGCACTCTCCAATAAATTGTAACAAAAACAGTTCAGTCTCAACACAACTCTCATTCTACCAGTATAATAAGCTATTGTTTTTTGACAGCATGGAGAGAATGTTATTCTGCTGGAATTCTGGTTGATGGTGAGTAAATTATCATTAACCCTCTGCGGATCGACAATGAAAATAACTCTTTCACACCACATTGTATGCAGGGTTCTGTTCTTTTATGAAAACATGGAAGAGTTACACCCCATCCTCATGAAATTCCAGGAGAAGGCAAGTAGAATATCATTTACCATATGCTGGCTAGATACTGGAAACATTTCCAAAATTCCACATTGTGTGCAAGGATGCTGAGCTACTATGGAAAACTTGTATTACAACAATACAAAAGGTCATGGTTTCAATATCTGTTTAAATATTTGTTCATTCACAGTTCACTGGAAAATGCCCATGAACACTCCCATCAATTATAACAAAGCAGTTCTATCTCAGTAAACTACCATTCTACCAATATAATATGCTTTTCTTTTTGGCAATCTAGAAGAGTTACATATCTACCCGCCAACATTCTCTGAGAAAGATATGTAAATGTTCGGTAACCGTCTGCTGGCCACTCGGTGTGAAAACGTGCTGAAATACTGGGGGGGGGGGGGGGGGGGGAGGGGGGACTCCTTTTGCACCAATACAAGTGATCATGGTTTCAATATCTGATTGAATATTTGTTCATTCACAGTTCACTGGAGAGTGTCCATGAACACTCCCTGATAAACTGTAACGAAACAGTTCTATCTCAACACACCATCATTCGCCCAATATAATATACAGTACGGCCGCCGTGGAATGGTCACTTTCCACGGGTGGACAATATTTCCACGAACGCAATAATATTAGATTTCAGACACTAAATATAGGAATAATCATCAAAAATTTAATTAACCCGGTGCTTCATTAATTTCAGTTGTGTTGCTGCTCATTTTCTTTCACGTCGTAAACGCGTGTGTGGACATCATTGTCTACGCTTGGATTACGACCAATCCACCGGGATTGTACTGTATATACATTCTATAACCACGTAAGTTGAGTACAAAACTTTCCACAGAATTGGTTACATTTTAACATCAATATTTGCAAAACACAAAATTTGGGTATACGACACAATAAACGCCGGACTCGGGGCCTCATTTCAGAAAAAAGGGATTCCATAGCCACAGACGTTTTCCAAAAAGGGATTCCATGGGACATGGCTGTTAAATGCCGTGATGAGGCTAAGAGGGCCATGAAAAAAATCCCTCATTGAGGGATTTTCTCATGGCCTTCATGGCCTCATTTCAGAAAAAGGGGTGCCGAAGACAAGTCGTGATGATTAAGTGACCTGATTGGATGATCTCGATAGACGAAACAAGAACAAGTGCTCTCGGAATAGGGTACGAACTACTGGGATTGCTTACCACCTTACCAGTAACAGGGTGATACAAAGCATTCGATAGGTTAATACTAACAACGGTTAAGATGGGAGCTACGGGGGCATATACCAACCATACTCCGCTGCCGTTCTGTACTACCAGGCATTAAACCCCATACCACAATACCGCTTGATAATGTGAAGCATCTGGTGTATTAGTAGTACCAAGTGCTAACAAGAGACCTATAGAGGTATAAATAGCCTATGCTATACTACCACTCTAAACTCCCAAGCATTACCCCCACCACCACAATACCATTTGACCTACCATACCGTACTACCTATTCCAACCATATAATAAAACAAAGCAATCGCTTGGTTAGTAGTACCAAGAACTAACATGGGGCCTATTGGGGTATATACCGCCCATTCTATACTACCGTTCTAAACTACCAGGTATTACCCCTACGCACAGTACCGCTTGGCCTAGCATTACATACTACCTATACAAGTCATAGGATAACATGAAGCAGTGGGCGGATTAACAGTACTAAGGGCTAACATGAAACCTGTAGGGGGAGAACGCGTACATCCTATATTATCACATTAGGCGACCATATATTACACCCACCCACCCCACAATAACGCCTGACCCCGCTTTATATACTACCTATATTAGTCATGGGATGACATAAAGCATTAAGTCGATTAGTAGTACCGATGACTTTCGGGGGGGGGGGGGGGGTGCACAAAGGTATATATCGCTCATACTATACTGCTGTTCTATACTACCCCCCCCCCCCTGCCCCACCCCGACCCCACAATATCATTTGGCCTGCCATAGCGTATTACCTATACCAGTCATAGGATAACATGAAGCATAGAGTGGATTAATATTATTAACGGCTAACATGGAACATGGAGGGGTACAACGCGCACATCCTATACTTCCACACTAGGCGACCATGCATTACATCCACCCACCGCACAATAACGCCTGGCCCTGCATTACATACTACCTATACTAGTCATGGCATGGCATAAAGCATTAAGTCGATTAGTAGTACCAATGGCTTTCGGGGGAGGGGAGGGGGGAGTGCACCGAGGTATGTATCGCCCATACTATACTGCCGTTCTATACTACTAGCCACTATCCTCAACTCCACCCCACAGTACCACTTGACTTGCCATAACGTACTACCTATACCAGTCATAGAATAATACAAAGCAATCAGTTGGTTAATAATATCGAGGACTAACAGGGAACCTACAGGGGTATATACCATGCATTCTATGCCCCCGTTCTAAACAAACGATTATAATACTGCCTGACCTAGCATTAAACTACCAATATCAGATATAAGATAATACAAAGGATTCGGTCGGTAAATAGAACTAAGGGGGTAATACACCAACAGACCATTCATCCTGTACTGCAAATCTAAACTACCAAGGACTATCTTGCAATACAGCACGGGGCGGCCATGCATTGTCTCCAGCCTCACAATACTGCTTGACCTAGCTATAGAAGATATAGGATAATATGAAGGCCCAAGGCTAATATTATATCAACATTGATATATACCAGTACTACCAGATCACCCTCCCCCCCCCCCCCCTCGAGAAGCTCGACACCCCTTGACCTGAATAACGTTATGTCGGAATGTACAGTGGACAACAACATGGGTCAACGTCTCTATGACGTCGCGTGCGCATCATGACGTCACGACATCAATAACAACGTCAACCGTTTCTTGGGGAAAACTTTCAAGAAAAACCAAATTTCCCATCAATTTTCCATCACATGCCATAATATAAGTCCATAGCCCTGTGTGTAGTGTATCACTATACTTACCATAGCATACTATATATGCAGTATGTACAACATTTGTCGGATCTTGATGAATGGGGCCGAAGTTTTTCACAGGAAAATGTTGCTCAGGCAAAAGTCCGGTTCCTATGAAAATTTAACACTAGCTGCTCCGGCAAAAGTCCGGGTAATGGGTGTCGAACGGGTACATGCTATACTACTCAGGAGTATCGGTGATAATTCAATCATATTGCTCCGTAGGACTGTAGGATTAACACCCTGAACCGTGGTGGTATCTTCTATGTCAGTACAGTCGCAGCGATCGGAAGAGCCCATATTCATTATTTTAGGGTAAGCTAATTAATATTTCCAACGTGCTGCCTCACTGCTGCACGTTAAAAATATTAATTGGTCTACCCCACACATTCTCTAAGCAGCTATCCTAGTATTTCTACTTAACTAAATTATGACGTATCAAGTTCCTGTGCCGGAAAGAGACCTGTCGGGTTCATAGGGTTAAATATAACTGAACCTTCCATAAATACAAGATCGACTCTCTCATTTTATGTAAAGCTTGATAGTTTTCCTTCCAATGTTTTACTATGATTAAGGGCCTATATACGTGATGGAATTTTGTTTACTTTGAAATTCTCACCTCTCATATTCCTTAAATTCGGACTAAATATACACAAATTATACATCAAAATGAAGGTTGGGATGTATAGAACACGAAACACATATGTAATCAACTCATAGAGTCGACTGTAGGCACCACTGGTTCCTGGAAATCTGCTACCGTATTCGCACCAGAACTGATAACAAAATAATATTTCATCAGAACAACTTGTGGCCAAATGTGCTTCATATATCCATGTACAAAGCTAGGCATTCAAAACACATTCGAATATAGCGATAGGTCTGCATTTTGGAAAAGGACAACACTGTCTGCATTTTTTATTGAAGATGGTTTCCATGCTCGACAGACATGCGCAAATCACTCGTTACCACGAATTTCCATCAAAAAACAAAATCGTAATTCTAAGAAATTTCAACAGGTATCATGATATCTTGCATTGAATATGGCAACTGTGCAATCTCTATCTAATAACAGTATACTGTATAAAGGCGATCTTTTTCGTTATTTGATTTTAGACGGCGTTGTTTTTACATGCTTTTTCTGTCCGATGACGTCGGCCGGAAATCGAAAGTATACCCATACGTAAACAAAAGCAAAGGCGTTGGAATTTTCCCCAATGCAGCTTTGTCGCCGTATTTTGAAGAATTTTGATCCTCTAGCTTTGTTCTTGGATATGTAAAGCACATTTGGCCACAAGTTGTTTTCGTGAAATATTATTAAATTATCAGTTCTGATGCGAATACGGCAGCAGACTTCCAGGAACCAGTGTGTTTCGTGTTCTATACATCCCAACCTTCATTTTGATGCACATTTTGTGTATATTTAATTTGAATTGAAGGAATATCGGAGAATTTTCAAAATAAACGAAATTTCATTACTTATATAGGCCCTTAATTTTAAGTGTTAATCCCAACACAGTTCTGTCAAAATACCGAAAATTTTAAATAGCAACATTTTCCCATAATACGCCTAATAATTTAACCACTTCAATCGTGTTTGGTCGAGCTCGGAAATCTCTGTCAAACAGGAGTGAATGGGTTAAATTCTAATCTGTTTGAAATTTTGAATTCAGTGGACCAAAATGACCACGATGGAGTCGTCGAGCCAAACTGGGCAGCTGTTATCCTGAGCTCATTGTTCCTGTCGAAAGTTTTTCATCGCATGGTAGCTGTTTCCTCGTGCATCACGAAACTACCGCTACTTGTCTTGTAACACGTTGAGCAGTTTTTATTTTAGAATATATTATCAGGTCACACAACAAGACGCAAATTGAATTCTCAAGCTAAATATGACATCCCAATTTTCATGCTCAATGACCGTTCATCGTATGATACATGTAGTTCGAGTAAAATACTGACAATGTTTTAATCATCAAAATGAACTGAACATCTCTTGTTCTTATCACACAATTTATACATAACGACAGTTACTTGCTCCGGTGTCACGAACAGATTATCTCCTCCAATAACACATTGAGCAGGTTTTGTTCCAAAAACATATTCCACAGCTTGTGTCAACAGCTAATACATTTTCTGTGAGATTCTTTCCTCATATCCTGCATTGTTAGAAATTATTGTTGCGAAAATCAAGCTGGATTGGAATAAATAACATTTATGACCTCTTCACTTTTTTTTTTTGCTCTTGGCTCCTCTGTAGCCAAGTGAACCACCTACTTACCTTGTAAGTAATCGCGAAGTAGTCGTGGGAATAGCGTCGGCGATTATTTTGGTTTGTCGCTTTAAGACGAAGATTTTTTGGACATATAATTTGAACAAACTTTGATAACAGAGAACAAATTGAGTTTTGCTTTAGCAGGGCTTCACACTTATCCCTTTACCCAACGAATCACCCGCATCACTCCATCATAATATGCAAATTTAGCAGCAGAAAAAATATTATTTTTCGAAAAATTTCAACAACACCATATCATGTGACCCCTCTTTGGAACGAGCTCGGCGAGCTCGTTCCAAAGAGAGGTCACATGGTATGTTTTTGTTGAACTTTTTGAAAAAAAATTAAAAAATGATATTTAAAATAATAAATTTGGATATCGTCGGCGTTGGGTAAAGGGTTAATCGTCAAAAGACACACAGTCCAGTCAGTGAAATAAACAGTAGTGTTAGAGAATGGTAAAATGGTGGGGAGAAATCATAACTCCGTTAAATGCAGTTGAGCAAAGAGACAGACACTTCGCAAGTGACAAAGACTCACACATTGCCACACAGAGAAATAGACACACTGGCGTGCTGCGGCGTTGGTCACACGCAGAGTACCACGCAGAGAAAACGACAAACAAAATGCTACTGTGTTGGACACACACAATAACACACAGAGAAAAATACTATCATGCTGCTGTGTTGGTCACAAACAGTACCAAAAATAAAAAACAAGACACTATCATGCTGCTGTGTTGGTCACACACAGTACCACAGAGAGAAAAAGACGTACAATTATGCTACTTTGTGAGTCACACATAGTACCACACGCAGGATATGACACACTTAATGATGCTGTGTTGGACTTGGACACACACAGTGACACACAGTAACACGCGAAGAAATAGACACAACATTTCGCTGCGGTGGCGGACACACAGTGACACACACAGAAAAGGGCACACTACCATGTTGTTATGTTGGACAAGCAAAGCAACACACAGACAAAAATACACACTATCATGCTGGAGCGTTGGTCACACCTGGTAGCACACAGAGAACACAACACACTATCTTGTTGTGTTGAGCACATGCAGTCCCACACAGAGAAAAAGAAGCCAAGCAATCAGGCTCCTGTGTTGGGCACACATTGTACCACACAGCGAAAAGGACACACTATCATCCTGCTGTGCTTCATACACACGACAGAAAACGACGCGCTATCATGTTGCATTATTGGTCACACACTGTAACGCACAGAAACAAACACTAATACACTGTCGAGCTGGTGAAACACAGCACCACGCACAGAAAAAGTCACAACACCATGCTGTTCAGTAAAGAACACACAATCATGTTACTGTGTTGGATGTGTGTATTCGACACAATAACCCGGTAGTGTGTCCTTTTTCTCTACGTGGTACTGTATGTGGCCAACACAGCAGCATGATAGTGGATCTTTTCTCTGAGCAGTACATGTAACCAACACCACAGCATGATAGTATGTCTTTTTCTCTGTGTGGGTACGGCGTTTGACTAACACTGCAGCATGAGAGTGTGTTTTTTTCTCTATGTGGTTACTGTGTCTGACTAACACCACTGCATGGTAGTGTGTCTTTTTCTCTGTGTGAGTAATGTGTCTGACTAACACCACAGCATGATAGTGTGTCTTTTTCTATTTGTGGGTACTGTTTGTGACTAAAACAGCAGCATGATAGTGTGGCTTTTTCTCTGTGTGGGTACTGTGTCTGACTAACACAGCAGCATGATAGTGTTCCTTTTCTCCGTGTGAGTACTTTGTCTGACTTACACCATAGCATGATAGTGTGTATTTTTCTCTGTGGTGTGGGAACTGTGTCTGACTAACACAGCAGCATGACAGTGTGTCTTTTTCTCTGTGTGGGTACTGTGTCTGACAAACACAGCAGCATAATAGTGTGTCTTTTTCTCTGTGTGGGTACTTTGTCTGACTAACACCACAGAACGATAGTGTGTCTTTTTCTCTGTGTGGGTACTGTGTCTGACTAACACAGCAGCAGTGGGTACTGTGTCTGGCTAACACAGGGGCATGTTAGTGTGTCTTTTTCTCTGTGTGGGTACTGTGTCTGTCTAACACCACCGCATGATAGTGTGTCTTTTTCTCTGTGTGGGTGCTCTGTCTGACAAATACAGCAGCCTGTTAGTGTGCTGTTTCTCTGTGTTGGTACTGTGTCTGACTAACACAGCAGCATGATATTGTGTCTTTTTCTCTGTGTGGGCACTGTGTCTGACTAACAACACAGCATGATAGTGTGTCTTTTTCTCTGTATGGGTACTGTGTCTGACTAACACCACAGCATGATAGTATGTCTTCTTCGTTGTGTGAGTACTGTGTCTGACTAGCACAGCAGTATGATAGTGTGTCTTTTTCTATGTGTGTGTGCTGGGTCTGACTAACACCACAGCAATTTAGTGTGTCTTTTTCTCTGTGTGGGTACTATGTCTGACTAACACCACAGCATGATAGTGTGTCTTTTTCTTTGTGTGAGTACTGTGCCTGACTAACACAGCAGCATGATAGTGTGTTGTTTCTCTTTTTGGTACTGTTTGTGCCCAACACAGCAGCATTAGAGTGTGTCTTTTTCTCTGAGTGGGTACTGTGTCTGACTAACACAGGAGCATGTTAGTGTGTCTTTTTCTCTGTGTGGGTGCTGTGTCTGACTAACACCACCGCATGATAGTGTGTCTTTTTCACTGTGTGGATGATCTGTCTGACGAACACAGCAGCCTGTTAGTGTGTTGTTTCTCTGTGTGGGTACTGTGTCTGACTAACACAGCAGCATGATAGTGTGTCTTTTTCTCTGTGTGGGTACTGTGTCTGACTAACACAGCAGCATGATAGTGTGTCTTTTTCTCTGTGTGGGTACTGTGTCTGACTAACACCACAGCGTGATAGTGGGTCTTTTTCTCTGTGTGGGTACTTTGTCTGACCAACACCACATCATGGTAGTGTGTCTTTTTCTCTGTGTGGGTACTCTGTCTGACTGACATAGCAGCATGATAGTGTGTTTTTTTCTCTGCGTGGGTACTGTGTCTGACTAACACAGCAGCATGATAGTGCGTCTTTTTCTCTGTGTGGGTACTGTGTCTGACTAACACCACAGCATGATAGTGTGTCTTTTTCTCTGTGTGGGTACTGTGTCTGACTAACACAGCAGCATGATAGTGTGTTTTTTTCTCTGCGTGGGTACTGTGTCTGACTAACACAGCAGCATGATAGTGTGTCTTTCCTCTGTGTGGGTACTATGGTGTCTGACTAACACCACAGCATGATAGTGTGTCTTTTTCTCTGTGTGGGTACTGAGTCTGACTAAAACCACATCATGAGAGTGTGTCTTTTTCTCTCTGTTGATACTGTTTGTGACTAAAACAGCAGCATGATAGTGTGTATTTTTCTCTGTGTGGGTACTGTGTCTGACTAACACAGCAGCATTATAGTTTGTTGTTTCTCTTTTTGGTACTGTTTGTGCCCAACACAGCAGCATGATAGTGTGTCTTTTTCTCTGTGTGGGTACTGTGTCTGACTAACGAAGCAGCATGATAGTGTGTTGTTTTTCTCAATGTGTGACTGTTTGTGACCAACAGAGCAACACGATTGGTGTGTCCATTTCTCTGTGTGCGTAATGTGTCTGACCAACACAACACCATGATAGTGTGTCCTTTTCTCTCCGTGGTACTGCGTGTGACCCACACAGCACTCAACAGCACGATAGCGTGTTTTTCCTCTGTGTGGGTACTATGTCTGACCAACACAGCAGCACTGATTGTGTGTTTTCGCCGTGTGAGTACTGTGTCTGACAAACACAGCAGCATGATAGTGTGTCGTTTCCACTATGTGGTACTGTGTGTGTGTGTTTTCCTCTGTGTGGCTACTGTTTGTGACCAACACATCAGGAGAACAGTGTGAATTTTTCGCTAAGTGATAATGTGTGTGACAAACACAGCAGTATTATAGAGTGTTGTTTTCTCAGTGTGGTCCTGTGTGTGACCAACACCGCAACATGATTTTGTATCTTTTTGTCTGTGTGGTATTTTGTTTGACTAACACAGCAACATGGTGGTGTGTTCTTTTCTCTGTGTGGTACTGTGTGTGACAAATACAGCAGCATAATGGTGTGTTCTTTTCTCTGTGCGGTACTGTGTGTGACAAACACAGCAAAATGAAAGTGTGTCTTTTTCTCTGTGTCACAACACAGCAGCATGATGGAGTGTTTTTTTTCTCTAGAAATCGACGAATCGTCTCCTTTCTCAGCTTAGGATGTTTGATCTTCAAAATGACATGCTTTAATTTTTTAAGTTATTTTTTTTAATTTTTATTTCAATATTTAAGAAAAAAAAATGCTGATAATTTCACTACCTCGAAAAAATCTTTTTTGTGGTGATAGCGACGTCAGTATTCCTCTCACCTTCGCAATGTTTCAGATTTTTCTAGATTTCATGATAGAGGAGAAGAACAATCCGCCACAATTCTTCAAAACTTCCCCACTGGGATAACACGGAGCAAAACGACGATAATTGGAAAATTACATATCTGACGGGTGCCGAGGTCGCAGCACTTTCCAAATTCCATTTGTATGGAAAACAAATTTCTTCGAGATCATCTGCGCGAGCCCACTTTCCATCTCTTACAATTCTTCAAAATTTCCCATTGAATTAGCAGGAGCAAAATGACGAAAATTGGAAATCTGAGAGCAAAAAGGAGTAAAATGAAAGAAGGAAAATCCTCTTCTCTTCATTTCTCCAAAACATTTTATTGGAATAACACTGAGCAAAAAGGAGAAAAATTTACTTTTACAAATGTTTGAGGCGCGCGATTTCACTGTTTTACAAATTCCAGTGGGAAATTTGTGTGGAAAAAAAGGTTTTTTCGAGATCGTCTGTTCAAGTCAACTTCGAGTTTAGTTATTTTTATTTTCTAAAATAAATCGTCATTGGATTAACATTAGCCGAAATACGGGCCCAGGCAAAAAAATTCCTAAGTTTTTTTTAGCTGGGTTCGAAAATGTTTCAAGCTAAATTCCCATTGCTTTCAATCTTAATTTTTTAGTGGGCTTGAAATGCATTGGTTAGTGGGCTCGAATGCTTAATTCACCTCTACTAAGGTGTTCCAAACGTCACTTGAATACTCGAAGAGATCATAACTCCAATATTTCGTCTGCTAATTCTGGTAGTAGAGTCAGGTGTAGTAAAGTTCATTGTAACATCGACGGATACCTCGAGAAAATGAAATAAAAATACGAGGCAAATGACGTACTAGAGGCCACACATAAACCGAGTAATTTATCTTACGTCTCTTCAGCTTTTTTTGACTGGTACATTTTTCAAATTGATCAAAGGAGAAAATTATGTATAGGTAGGATAAAGTATGAGCTGCTTCGACCTATTGAGACCTGGCCAGTTCATTCTGAACATGAACTTGGAAGTTATAGAAACTAAATATCAATAAAAAGAGGAACACATCGCCCATACTATCCTACAATATAACTTTTGTTTACTATACTATAACACAACACCCATGGGCTGGTGCAGTATAATGCATCAGACCTTTGTCTTCTATACTATAACACAACACCCATGGGCTGCTACAGTATAATGCATCAGATCTTTGTCTACTATACTATAACACAACACCCATGGGCTGCTACAGTATAATGCATCAGACCTTTGTCTAATATACTATAACACAACACCCATGGGCTGCTACAGTATAATGCATCAGACCTTTGTCTACTATACTATAACACAACACCCATGGGCTGGTACAGTATAATGCATCAGACCTTTGTCTACTATACTACAGCACAACACACATGGGCTGCTACAGTATAATGCATCAGACCTTTGTCTACTATACTATAACACAACACACATGGGCTGCAACAGTATAATGCATCAGACCTTTGTCTACTATACTATAACACAACACCCATGGGCTGCTACAGTATCATGCATCAGACCTTTGTCTACTATACTATAACACAACACACATGGGCTGGTACAGTATAATGCATCAGACCTTTGTCTACTATACTATAACACAACACACATGGGCTGGTACAGTATAATGCACCAGACCATTGTCTACTACACTATAACACAACACACATGGGCTGGTACAGTATAATGCATCAGACCTTTGTCTACTATACTATAACACAACACACATGGGCTGGTACAGTATAATGCATCAGACCTTTGTCTACTATACTATAACACAACACACATGGGCTGGTACAGTATAATGCATCAGACCTTTGTCTAGTATACTACAGCACAATACACATGGGCTGCTACATTATAATGCATCAGACCTTTGTCTACTATACTATAACACAACACCCATGGGCTGCTACAGTATAATGCATCAGACCTTTGTCTACTATACTACAGCACAACACACATGGGGTGCTACATTATAATGCATCAGACCTTTGCCTACTATACTATAGCACAACACCCATGTAGAACAACACACATGGGCTGGTACAGTATAATGCATCAGACCTTTGTCTACTATACTGTAGAACAACACCCATGGGCTGCTACAGTATAATGCATCAGACCTTTGTCTACTATATTATAGCACAACACCCATGGGCTGCTACAGTACAATACATCAGACCTCTGTCTACTATACTATAGCACAACAGCCATGGGCTGCTACAGTATAATGCATCAGACCTTTGTCTACTATACCATTGCACAACAACCGTTGGCTGCTACAGTATAATGCATCAGACCTTTGTCTACTATACTGTAACACAACACCCATGGGCTGCTACAGTATAATGCATCAGACCTTTGTCTACTATACTATAACACAACACCCATGGGCTGCTACAGTATAATGCATCAGACCTTTGTCTACTATACTATAACACAACACCCATGGGCCGGTACAGTATAATGCATCAGACCTTTGTCTACTATACTATAACACAACACCCGTGGACAGGTACAGTATAATGCATCAGATCTTTGTCTACTATACAATAACACAACACCCATGGACTGGTACAGTATAATACATCAGACGTTTGTCTACTATACTATAACACAACTCCCATGGACTGGTACAGTATAATGCATCAGACTTTTGTCTACTATACTATAACACAACACCCATGGGCTGCTACAGTATAATGCATCAGACCTTTGTCTACTATACTGTAGCACAACACCCATGGGCTGGTACAGTACAATGCATCAGCCCCTTGTCTACTATACTATAACACAACACCCATGGGGTGCTACAGTATAATGCATCAGACCTTTGTCTACTATACTATAACACAACACCCATGGGCTGCTACAGTATAATGCATCAGACCTTTGTCTACTATACTATAACACAACACCCATGGGCTGCTACAGTATAATGCATCAGATCTTTGTCTACTACACTGTAGCACAACACCCATGGGCTGGTACAGTATAATACATCAGACCTTTGTCTACTATACTATAACACAACACCCGTGGGCTGGTACAGTATAATGCATCAGACCTTTGTCTACTATACTATAACACAACACCCATGGGCTGGTACAGTATACTGCATCAGACTTTTGTCTACTATACTATAACACAACACCCATGGGTTGCTACAGTATAATGCATCAGACCTTTGTCTACTATACTATAACACAACACACATGGGCTGGTACAGTATAATGCATCAGACCTTTGTCTACTATACTATAACACAACACCCATGGGCTGCTACAGTATAATGCGTCAGACTTTTGTCTACTCTACTATAACACAACACCCATGGGCTGCTACAGTATAATGCATCAGACCTTTGTCTACTATACAATAACGCAACACCCATGGGCTGCTACAGTATAATGCATCAGATCTTTGTCTACTACACTATAACACAACACCCATGGACTGGTACAGTATAATGCATCAGACCTTTGTCTACTATACTATAACACAACACCCATGGGCTGCTACAGTATAATGCATCAGACCTTTGTCTACTATACTATAACACAACACCCATGGACTGGTACAGTATAATGCATCAGACCTTTGTCTACTATACTATAAACAACACCCATGGGCTGCTACTGTATAATGCATCAGACCTTTGTCTACTATACTATAACACAACACCCATGGGCTGCTACAGTATAATGCATCAGACCTTTGTCTACTATACTATAACACAACACCCGTGGGCCGGTACAGTATAATGCATCAGACCTTTTTTCTACTATACTATAGCACAACACCCATGGGCTGCTACAGTATAATGCATCAGACCTTTGTCTACTATACTATAACACAACACCCATGGACTGGTACAGTATAATGCATCAGACCTTTGTCTACTATACTATAAACAACACCCATGGGCTGCTACAGTATAATGCATCAGACCTTTGTCTACTATACTATAACACAACACCCATGGGCTGCTACAGTATAATGCGTCAGACCTTTGTCTACTATACTATAGCACAACACCCATGTGCCGGTACAGTATAATGCATCAGACCTTTTTTCTACTATACTATAGCACAACACCCATGGGCTGCTACAGTATAATGCATCAGACCTTTGTCTACTATACTATAACACAACACCCATGGACTGGTACAGTATAATGCATCAGACCTTTGTCTACTATACTATAACACAACACCCATGGGCTGCTACAGTATAATGCACCAGACCTTTGTCTACTATACTATAACACAACACCCATGGGCTGGTACAGTACAATTCATCAGCCCCTTGTCTACTATACTATAACACAATACCCGTGGGCTGGTACAGTACAATGCATCAGCCCCTTGTCTACTATACTATAACACAACACCCATGGGCCGGTACAGTATAATGCATCAGACCTTTGTCTACTATACTATAACACAACACCCATGGGCTGCTACAGTATAATGCATCAGACCTTTGTCTACTATACTATAACACAACACCCATGGGCTGGTACAGTATAATGCATCAGACCTTTGTCTACTGTACTATAACACAACACACATGGGCTGCTACAGTATAATGCATCAGTCCTTTGTCTACTATACTATAACACAACACCCATGGGCTGGTACAGTATAATGCATCAGACCTTTGTCTACTGTACTATAACACAACACACATGGGCTGCTACAGTATAATGCAACAGACCTTTGTCTACTTTACTATAACACAGCGCCCGTGGGCTGGTACAGTACAATGCATCAGACCTTTGTCTAAGACACTATAACACAACACCCATGGGCTGGTACTGTATAATGCATCAGACCTTTGTCTACTATACTATAACACAACACCCGTGGACCGGTACAGTATAATGCATCAGATCTTTGTCTACTATACTGTAGCACAACACCCATGGGCTGGTACAGTACAAAGCATCAGACCTTTGTCTACTATACTATAACACAACACCCATGGACTGCTACAGTATAATGCATCAGACCTGTGTCTACTATATTATAACACAACACCCATGGGCTGGTACAGTATAATGCATCAGACCTTTGTCTACTACACTATAACACAACACCCATGGGCTGGTACAGTATAATGCATCAGACCTTTGTCTACTATACTATAACACAACACACATGGGCTGGTACAGTATAATGCATCAGACCTTTGTCTACTATACTATAACACAACACCCATGGGCTGCTACAGTATAATGCGTCAGACTTTTGTCTACTCTACTATAACACAACACCCATGGGCTGCTACAGTATAATGCATCAGACCTTTGTCTACTGTACTATAACACAACACACATGGGCTGCTACAGTATAATGCAACAGACCTTTGTCTACTTTACTATAACACAGCGCCCGTGGGCTGGTACAGTACAATGCATCAGACCTTTGTCTAAGACACTATAACACAACACCCATGGGCTGGTACTGTATAATGCATCAGACCTTTGTCTACTATACTATAACACAACACCCGTGGACCGGTACAGTATAATGCATCAGATCTTTGTCTACTATACTGTAGCACAACACCCATGGGCTGGTACAGTATAATACATCAGACCTTTGTCTACTATACTATAACACAACACCCGTGGGCTGGTACAGTATAATGCATCAGACCTTTGTCTACTATACTATAACACAACACCCATGGGCTGGTACAGTATACTGCATCAGACTTTTGTCTACTATACTATAACACAACACCCATGGGTTGCTACAGTATAATGCATCAGACCTTTGTCTACTATACTATAACACAACACACATGGGCTGGTACAGTATAATGCATCAGACCTTTGTCTACTATACTATAACACAACACCCATGGGCTGCTACAGTATAATGCGTCAGACTTTTGTCTACTCTACTATAACACAACACCCATGGGCTGCTACAGTATAATGCATCAGACCTTTGTCTACTATACAATAACGCAACACCCATGGGCTGCTACAGTATAATGCATCAGATCTTTGTCTACTACACTATAACACAACACCCATGGACTGGTACAGTATAATGCATCAGACCTTTGTCTACTATACTATAACACAACACCCATGGGCTGCTACAGTATAATGCATCAGACCTTTGTCTACTATACTATAACACAACACCCATGGACTGGTACAGTATAATGCATCAGACCTTTGTCTACTATACTATAAACAACACCCATGGGCTGCTACTGTATAATGCATCAGACCTTTGTCTACTATACTATAACACAACACCCATGGGCTGCTACAGTATAATGCATCAGACCTTTGTCTACTATACTATAACACAACACCCGTGGGCCGGTACAGTATAATGCATCAGACCTTTTTTCTACTATACTATAGCACAACACCCATGGGCTGCTACAGTATAATGCATCAGACCTTTGTCTACTATACTATAACACAACACCCATGGACTGGTACAGTATAATGCATCAGACCTTTGTCTACTATACTATAAACAACACCCATGGGCTGCTACAGTATAATGCATCAGACCTTTGTCTACTATACTATAACACAACACCCATGGGCTGCTACAGTATAATGCGTCAGACCTTTGTCTACTATACTATAGCACAACACCCATGTGCCGGTACAGTATAATGCATCAGACCTTTTTTCTACTATACTATAGCACAACACCCATGGGCTGCTACAGTATAATGCATCAGACCTTTGTCTACTATACTATAACACAACACCCATGGACTGGTACAGTATAATGCATCAGACCTTTGTCTACTATACTATAACACAACACCCATGGGCTGCTACAGTATAATGCACCAGACCTTTGTCTACTATACTATAACACAACACCCATGGGCTGGTACAGTACAATTCATCAGCCCCTTGTCTACTATACTATAACACAATACCCGTGGGCTGGTACAGTACAATGCATCAGCCCCTTGTCTACTATACTATAACACAACACCCATGGGCCGGTACAGTATAATGCATCAGACCTTTGTCTACTATACTATAACACAACATCCATGGGCTGCTACAGTATAATGCATCAGACCTTTGTCTACTATACTATAACACAACACCCATGGGCTGGTACAGTATAATGCATCAGACCTTTGTCTACTGTACTATAACACAACACACATGGGCTGCTACAGTATAATGCATCAGTCCTTTGTCTACTATACTATAACACAACACCCATGGGCTGGTACAGTATAATGCATCAGACCTTTGTCTACTGTACTATAACACAACACACATGGGCTGCTACAGTATAATGCAACAGACCTTTGTCTACTTTACTATAACACAGCGCCCGTGGGCTGGTACAGTACAATGCATCAGACCTTTGTCTAAGACACTATAACACAACACCCATGGGCTGGTACTGTATAATGCATCAGACCTTTGTCTACTATACTATAACACAACACCCGTGGACCGGTACAGTATAATGCATCAGATCTTTGTCTACTATACTGTAGCACAACACCCATGGGCTGGTACAGTACAAAGCATCAGACCTTTGTCTACTATACTATAACACAACACCCATGGACTGCTACAGTATAATGCATCAGACCTGTGTCTACTATATTATAACACAACACCCATGGGCTGGTACAGTATAATGCATCAGACCTTTGTCTACTACACTATAACACAACACCCATGGGCTGGTACAGTATAATGCATCAGACCTTTGTCTACTATACTATAACAACACCCGTGGGCCGGTACAGTATAATGCATCAGACCTTTGTCTACTACACTATAACACAACACCCATGGGCTGGTACAGTATAATGCATCAGACCTTTGTCTACTATACTATAACACAACACCCGTGGGCCGGTACAGTATAATGCATCAGCCCCTTGTCTACTATACTATAACACAACACCCATGGGCTGCTACAGTATAATGCATCAGACCTTTGTCTACTATACTATAACACAACACCCATGGGCTGGTACAGTATAATGCATCAGCCCCTTGTCTACTATACTATAACACAACACCCATGGGCTGGTACAGTATAATGCATCAGACCTTTGTCTACTATTCTATAACACAACACCCGTGGGCCGGTACAGTATAATGCATCAGCCCCTTGTCTACTATACTATAACACAACACCCATGGGCTGCTACATTATAATGCATCAGACCTTTGTCTACTATACTATAACACAACACACATGGGCTGCTACAGTATAATTCATCAGACCTGTGTCTACTATACTACAGCACAACACCCATGGGCTGGTACAGTATAATGCATCAGACCTTTGTCTACTATACTATAAACAACACTCATGGGCTGGTACAGTATAATGCATCAGACCTTTGTCTACTATACTATAACACAAAACCCATGGGCTGGTGCAGTATAATGCATCAGATATGCCAACCGGTTAAGAACATTAACGAGAGACCAAACTGGTCGACAGACAGCTTATACCATACAACCAAAGCACTCTTCTCCGATGGAACATCACCCTAGATTATACCACTTCTACTCTACATAATACCTATTGGCTGGTATAGAATAATGCTCCAGGTAGTCTAAGAAGTGTAGAAAGCTAAAGACGGGTAGAAATGGAGAGTACAAACGTCCACAATACCTCCAAACCTGACAATCCAACATGACATTCAATATCACATGATGCCCACAGCAACCAAACGCTAGTGCGATACATGGCTTCGGATAAGCCAATCTGCTCGGAAATAACATTTCCAAAGCGCGTACAGACCTCTCGTGCTATACAACCAAGCCACACAATCAAATATGCTACACATTATGTGTTCAAGCAATATGTGCTATCCAAATCAACTGTTGAATTGTTTAACATAAGAACTATTAATATCAAACAACCATGTGGTTGTATAGTGTATGGCCTTGGGTGGTGTGGAAGATGAAGATAGAGCAAAAAGTGTACACGGCGTCTACACTGTACCACCACAACAGCCAATCAAGCATAACATACAACATCGCGTTATCGCACAACATCAAGCCATCATGCAGCTGGGTTAGTAATTTACACCCTGTACTTTGTTCAACCAAAAAAAACGCACGGACTCGGTGTATTCAGTAAGCGAGAGGTATTCAAGCGATGCCACTTGAATACTCGACCAACTGTTCCTTTAGGTATAAAAAAAATTGAACAACCTGTCCCGTGATTTGAGTGACACCGAGCCGCAGAGGTGTTACAGCACAGGAAGGGTAAATGAGTTCCCAGACCGGTGTAAACTCCCAAACTCCCTGGAATACACATGGATAACGGATTTATTTCCTAGAATTTTAGTGTATTGAATACTTTAACCTACATTGTTGGCAAAAACTGACAAAAAAGTTGTACTTTGTAAGTTTCTTAATAAAACTAGACAAATATGGATGCCATTGGAACTGGCTCAATGAGCCTGTTCCAATGACATCCATATCTGTAATATTTTATTGCACATAAATATTACATTTATTGTATTTTTATTTTTGGTATAGCACAACAGAGCAGAAAATATGAATTAATAAGTAAAAATGGATACTTTTTAGCCATATAGCCTGCTATTGTATATTCTTGTTTTTACACTGTGGTTAATCACGGTGTAAAAAAAAAGCTACTGTGGATTGCAAGTTACAACGTACCCCTCAGCCAATCAAAACGCAGTATTTTGTTTCATTTGGAAATAATACAAGTTATTCGCATACCCCGAAAAGACAACAGAGCCAAAAATTGATTTCCAAAATTTGTGTGGCCATGTCATTAACTCACTTCGGAGTTAATCATCGAACAACGCGTCATCTGTATGATACGGAATCAGAATGAGTCGTCTGTATGATACGGAATCGGAACACATTATGTGATACATGCCGTTTCTCGTGGTTTTCAGAACAGAATCTATATGATTGTTTGAAACATTTATGTGTCCGTTCGTTTCCCTGTCCCACTGTGCCATGGAGTTCACTTTCGCCGATGTTATTGCGATAACTTACACTACGATAACTTGCGACATAAAACATAGTCACGGGGAGCACGGAGGCTCAGCGGTTACGAGAGTGGACTTCAACCCGAAAGGTCCACGGTTCGATTCCACCCAGGGTTAACTGCGTTGTCTCCATGGATAAGGCATCTAATCCCGATTGTTCACGTGGAGTGGGGGCACACGAGTTTATTTCTAAACGTCAGCGTGTCATTGCACCCACTGTTTAACCCTTTAACCTAGCATGAAAAGCAGACGACACTTCTTGAATAACTAATTTTTTTTAATTTTTTGTCTCAAAAACATAGGTTATGACCCCTCGTTGGAACGAGCTCGGCGAGCTCGTTCCAACGAGTGGTCATAACCTAAGTTTTTGAGACAAAAAATGAAAATATAATGAAAATTAATTGACGATTTTTGAGAATAGTGCTGGCAGGTTTTGACCGTTACGTTGGGTAAAGGGTTAATGTGGTGAATACGGAAAGTCGCAACGTTATTATTCCGAAGAAACGATTTGTGAATCTGTTGCCCGATTCGATTCGAGAATTGATTGGAAGTCAAATTTCTGATCCACATGGCTTATGACCACTCAATGGAACGAGCTCGGCTATGTTGGAAGGCAAAAACGAAACATTATAGTTCTTAACCCTTTGAACCCGAGAAGTCGTTTTTCCAGCCCAGGAACATGATACGTCATAATTTCAGTAAGTAGAATGACTGCTCAGTGAATATGTGGGGTACACCAATCAATATTTTCAGCCCCAAGGCTGCGCGTTGAAAATATTAATTGGTTTACCACTAAATAATGAATGTGGACTCTACCAATTGTTGCCAATGAACTGACATGGAATATACCATCAGTGTTCTAAGGGTTAAGAATTATTTTCTTCAAGTGTCATTATACAGAAGCGTGTTAAGTTAAGTGTAAAGGATTTAGTAAATGTACTGTACAAAAACAATGTATTTTGAATACCTGATTATATCATCTTCATTATTTTCTGTACCTTTTGTCATCAGTTATTTATTTATTTATTGGTGTTTAAGGTCACATACTTCTGCACAATGGCTAATCATAACCATGACAGTTTTACGGGTGGAGGAAGCCGGAGTACCCGAAGAGAACCACCGAGCAACGGCGAGCAACTATCAACTCCCCAACATACTAACTCCAAACAAGCAGGGTTAGCATTGGTTGAAGACAAGTGCACCATCGACGTGCAGTACGCCTTAGTAAACAGCGCCACCGTGCCAGCACATGGGCAATGGGGGTGAAGGGTCTTGCCCAAGGACACAACGCGGTTGCTGCAGGTGGGATTCGAACCGAGGACCTCTCGGCTTGCAGCCTGCACCTCTACCTACTGAACCACTGTGCCCCCACCTTTTGTCATTAACGAGAAATGAAGCCGGGGATAGTTTTCAGACTTTCACTGATGTCACATTTCTAACCAGTGAACGCTATAAAACATTTAAGTATTTTTTTCAACTTTTGCCCCAAGATATAGTTTATGGACCCTAATTTTTGCTGTTATAGACATTTGTTTACAATTTTGTTTTATTATTGGGGATTAACAACATTTTTGACAGCCAGGGTCGCCTTGCGTTGGATTTGTTTTTCTTCCAAATTTGATCCACTCAACGATAATAATTTGGAAGAGTTACTCCCCTTTGAATACTTTGTGATGAAAGCTTTCTTCGTCATAAATGTCATAAATGTAAATGGGATCGCGCTGGCTCACTACAGCACTGGACTGAAAATTGTAAACCGACAAAAGGTCAAGGGCCCGATCCCGCCCACACCCCCACTCCCACCATCTGCTCTGAGTCCTTGTCTTCAGCCACTGCTAACTCTATTTGAGCCGGGTTCGTGAGTTGGCGAGTCTGACAGTTACTCACGGCTGCTCGGTATTCTCTGCGGTCACTTTTGGATTCCGCCACCCACAAAACTGTCCGACACGATACGGTACGGCTGCCGTGGACTGGTTACTTACCACGGGTGGACAATATTTCCACGAACGCAATAATATTAGATTCCAAACACGAATTATAGAAATAATCATCAAAAATTTGATTAATGAAGCACCGGGTACAACCCTGTGCTTCATTAATTAAAAGTTTCCTGGTGATAATTCCTATTAACAGGTAAACGCACGCGTGGGTGGATATCACTGCATCACATGGATTTCGACCAGTCCCAGGCGACTGTACTGTATGACCCAGGCTATTGGAAGTGTCGTTAAACCCCAGTGAACAAACAGGCATTAATGTAATGTGGATGTTAAGATTTAGCATTAGCTAATAGAAAGGTGAGTTGAATAACAACACATTGTGTTCTATAACGATCGGAGTGTTGTTCGGAGGATAACTCTCTCATTGTTTCCATTTTCATAAAAATTATATTAAACAATATGTTTATTTTATTCCAGACTGATATTACTGCTTTTGGTATTTGAGTCATCACAAAGAAATTGTCTTCGACACCTTTTTTTATTACCTTGCACTGTAAACAGATCTTCAGTGGGAAAGAGTTTGATCTATTCGACAACAGGCAAATACATCGATGGCGAACTTGAAACCACGTTTGAGTGTTGCTCTTGTTTTCTGCTGTCTACAGTTAATTAAAGGTAACCATTTATTTATCAAGATAAGTACGGCGTTTGCCACTCATGTATTAACACCACCAAATCCGCAGCAGTCTTTTGATATCGCGAGTGCGTGCGTGCGCGCGTGCGTGCGTGCGTGTTGATGTTTATCAGAATACAATATACTGTTGTCTGGCTGTCCTAATATACACATGTTTATGCTTTTTGGCGAGCTACTCTGGCAGAGAATCTTTTGTCACCGAGTTTGGCTTGGAAATTGGCAGTGCAATGGTGAAACACGGGCAATTGCAAAGGATTTTATCATGTCATTGTCAGTTTTCATGGCTACTTCATTGGCCTAGTTCGACTCTCAAAACATCAAATAAACATCTACCCTTGACAGAACTAGTCCAAGTCGAAGGGCTTCGAACGAGCAAAGCTGCTACGATTTTTTAATGCAGCTGGATGCTGTGAACAGTCTCGAACCCCGTGTTTTTATTCTGATACGGTGTTGTAGCTGTGCGATAACCTTTTTTATCGGGCAAGACGAGGTGTCAACTTAATCGGTTGATAACGAATGTCAAATAAGGAACCGGGGATAAGTAACGGTTGTCAAGCTTGGCACACTACACGACAACTGCCCGAAGAGGCAAGGAATTCGGTGGAAGGTTGCGACACCCTATCAGAATTCACGCCTCTCTATCTCAGTAATTATGTATGGTCATGTAACTTATTTGCGTCTGAAAACTGGAAAGTGTCAGAATGAGTTAACCCTTTACCCAACGCAGACGATTTCAAAATTATAATTTTAAATATATTTAATTTTTTTTCAAAAAATTTTAACAAAACCTTACTTATCATGTGACCCCTTGTTGGAACGAGCTCGTTCCAATGAGGGATCACATGATATGGTTTTGTTGCAATTTTTTTAAAAATACTATTTTTTTCAACTGCTGAATTTGCATATAACGCGGGCAGATGCGGCCGATTCGTTGGGTAAAGGGTCAAAGAACAAGGTTATCTACTTTGGTACTGAGCATCTCCAGTCTTTACTGTTTGACCTTTTTGTAGGTCAAACAGTACAGACTGGAGATAATACATCATATTAGCTACCTTATAATGTGGAGGGAAATGTTTAACAGATATTTTTTCGTATCTGGTTCCACAACAGATATAAGAGAGTATCTCACCGGGAAAGACGCGCATTGAGCAATAAGATCGGGTTTCATTCGTTGATGCTCTCAGGCAAAAATGGCTTATCCGTGTTCACCCTGCACGCCGATGTTAATTAACCTGTGACAGTAAGTTACAGTCCGTATCAAAACAATGCTCGTGAGAGGGATTAAAAGCATCGTCAGAGAAAGGGTCACGGAGGATGGTAACCTTAATTGGCGAGAGGGGGTCAAATCAAAAAGATCTTTTGGTGGCCTGTGTGATAAACAGAAGCCTGATTTTGAAGAGTACCTTGATGGCACCTTTGGGGGGGGGGGGGGGCACTGTTGTTCAAGCTGAGGTCGCGGTCCTTGGAGCTGAGGGGAAAACTTGGGAAAAACAGTGAAAAGGAGTGCCAGATGTGTATTTTGGGCGTGGTGGAAACCCTGGACCACTGTCTTCTAGAATGCCCAAAACACCAGTCTAAAAGAATAAGATTCACTGGGTGTATAATGGGGAAGTCGGATGGGAGAATGAAGGACATGTGGTTAGTGGGAGACTCAAAGGAGAGGGTTAATATGCTAATCGAAGAGATTGGGAAGAATGGGGCAAGGGATGTCATCAAGCAGTTCGTCTCCGAGTGTTGGGGGAGAGAAGAAGTGGGAATAGGGAGGCAGTTGGGAGTACAGGGGTAACCAAGGCCTTCTTATCCGAGAACCGCGACAAATCAGCGGCCGACCAAAGTGTTATTATTATTATTGTTGATGGTGTGTTACGTTAGTCACCTCTAGACGAATGTCCAGTGAACCAATTTCAGCGGTGATGCGTTTATCAGGCCTGGCATGTTCAGGAGAGCGATTTATTCGCTCGCCTACTGCTCGCCTTAAAAAAATTAAGGAGAACGAAAACTAGCCCTCCTGACCTTAGAAAATGATGATTACCATAACAGCCTATTCCTAAAGCCCACACCTTCTCAGATCGCTGCTATGTTTTGTGGTCTCTGTAAGACGGCCACACCGCCCCTCCTACACCTCCGGGCCTTGCCGAGGCCCGGAGGTGTAGGAGGGGCAGAGTAGCCGTCTCACAGAGACGACCTTGTTAGCAGCGCCAAACAAAATGTACAAAACCCACGAAGAAGAATTGATTAGTACTAAAGCTTCATTTTGCCTCTTTTAGCTTTTGTAAGCCTGAGGACAGCTAATGGCTCTTCCTAGGTCATGCGAGGGGAGCGATTTTTAGCCCTCCTGTATTTTTAAGAACGCCAGGCCTGTTTTATTTTTCACTCTATTTTAAATAATGATTCTAGTATTTCAATTTTTATTTTAATTATTTTTCATTTAAAAATTGTTGACCAACATACATATAGAGCAATAGTCTTTTCAATTTCGTAACAAATAACATTTAAATTCTTATTTTCAAATCTGAGCGCAAACGAGAGAGAACACTATGCCAGCGCTGTCTAGGCGGAGATCATCATACGACTACACTACAATTTCGTCTGAACATGGTATTTCCCCATTGTGTAAGACTATGATGTACTGTTTATTACACACCTGTTCTTCAGAATCTCCATCCACAACAACACTAAACCGTGCGGAAAATGAAAATCTGTTCCCTGTGTGGAACGGAAATCGTTGACGGACTATTTTTATGAAGAGAAACTTCACTGAAATTTTCTACAATTCGTGCACCACAATTACAATTTCAACCCTATCGACAGCTGAAAATCGTCCCCTGAGTACCAATGTGCTCTATGTGCCAGCATAGAACACATTTGAATTAATAGGACGAAAGAGTAAGTTTGGGTGGCAACACAATGTGTTCTTTGTGTTGATAAATGGTAAAATAAATTGCTGAGTGTCTTTTTAATAATTGTTTTTTTATAGACGTGAAGGCGTGTAATAAACACAGAACACCATGCGTGAGTGAATGGGTTAATCGACATGGCACTTGTGCCATCGCAGAAGGATAAAATTCGAGGCCTGCGGCTCTCGTTCTATAATTCTTCCGCGCTCGAACTCGTGCCATATCGATTAACCCATTCACATACGCGTGTCGTTTTGTGTATACATTGACTGTTTCCCCCATATCATCTCCAATCCACTTATCTCTCTTGCTTTCATTCGTCCCTTAGTTTTTCAAGGAATCTTATTCTTCGAAGCAAATATCTATGTATTTTAAAATGAAATGATCTAGGGTCTCTCCTACCTCTAAGCTGCACGAGGAGGGGGGGGGGGGGGGGGGGGGCACCTACAGATTATATATATTATGATAAATGAAGTTTACCTTTGTAAATAAAGTTGAAACATATATCCCAAACCTGATACAGACTAGATTGAACGCAACATTGGGAAATTAAAAAATGCTGAAAATGTATCAGTGTCTGGTGTGAGCAAAGGTTGGGTAGCTGTATTTACAAAAACGAAGCTGGACACTTCATGGTTAACAAAACGAAGCTGGACACTTCATGGTTAACAAAACGAAACTGGACACTTCATGGTTAACAAAACGAAACTGGACACTTCATTGTTAACAAAACGAAACTGGACACCTCATGGTTAACAAAACGAAACTGGACACTTCATGGTTAACAAAACGAAACTGGACACTTCATGGTTAACAAAACGAAACTGGACACTTCATGGTTAACAAAACGACACTGGACACTTTATGGTTAACAAAATGAAGAAATAATCCGGCGACAATTGAATATTCAAATAAGGATGATCACGTGAAGTTGATAAAATAGATCTGTCTCACTCAGGGATCTCATCCGGGATATAGGATAAAATAGATCTGTCTCACTCAGGGATCTCATCTGGGATATAGGGTAAAATAGATCTGTCTCACTCAGGGATCTCATCCGGGATATAAGATAAAAGAGATCTGTCTCACTCAGGGATCTCATCCGGGATATAGAGTAAAATAGATCTGTCTCACTCAGGGATCTCATCCGGGATATAGGGTAAAATAGATCTGTCTCACTCAGGGGTCTCATCCGGAATATAGGGTAAAATAGATCTGTCTCACTCATGGATCTCATCCGGGATATAGGGTAAAATAGATCTGTCTCACTCATGGATCTCATCCGGGATATAGGGTAAAATAGATCTGTCTCACTCATGGATTTCATCTGGGATATAGGGTAAAATAGACCTGTCTCACTCAGGGATCTCATCCGGGATATGGAGTAAAATAGATCTGTCTCACTCATGGATCTCATCCGGGATATAGGGTAAAATAGATCTGTCTCACTCAGGGATCTCATCCGGGATATAGGGTAAAATAGATCTGTCTCACTCATGGATTTCATCTGGGATATAGGGTAAAATAGATCTGTCTCACCCAGGGATCTCATCCGGGATATAGGGTAAAATAGACCTGTCTTACTCAGGGGTCTCATCCGGAATATAGGGTAAAATAGATCTGTCTCACTCATGGATCTCATCCGGGATATAGGGTAAAATAGATCTGTCTCACTCATGGATCTCATCCGGGATATAGGGTAAAATAGATCTGTCTCACTCAGGGATCTCATCCGGGATATAGGGTAAAATAGATCTGTCTCACCCAGGGATCTCATCCGGGATATAGAGTAAAATAGATCTGTCTCACTCAGGGATCTCATCCGGGATATGGAGTAAAATAGATCTGTCTCACTCAGGGATCTCATCCGGGATATAGGGTAAAATAGATCTGTCTCACTCATGGATCTCATCCGGGATATAGGGTAAAATAGAGCTGTCTCACTCAGGGATCTCATCCGGGATATAGGGTAAAATAGAGCTGTCTCACTCAGGGATCTCATCCGGGATAGGGTAAAATAGATCTGTCTCACTCGGGGATGTCATCCGGGATATAGGGTAAAATAGACCTGTCTTACTCAGGGGTCTCATCCGGAATATAGGGTAAAATAGATCTGTCTCACTCATGGATCTCATCCGGGATATAGGGTAAAATAGATCTGTCTCACTCATGGATCTCATCCGGGATATAGGGTAAAATAGATCTGTCTCACTCATGGATCTCATCCGGGATATAGGGTAAAATAGATCTGTCTCACTCATGGATCTCATCCGGGATATAGGGTAAAATAGATCTGTCTCACTCAGGGATCTCATCCGGGATATAGGGTAAAATAGATCTGTCTCACCCAGGGATCTCATCCGGGATATAGAGTAAAATAGATCTGTCTCACTCAGGGATCTCATCCGGGATATGGAGTAAAATAGATCTGTCTCACTCAGGGATCTCATCCGGGATATAGGGTAAAATAGATCTGTCTCACTCATGGATCTCATCCGGGATATAGGGTAAAATAGATCTGTGTGACTCAGGGATCTCATCCGGGATAGGATAAAATAGATCTGTTTCACTCAGGGATCTCATCCGGAATAGGCTAATTTCACATAATCCCAGACATTGGTCTATTTTCAGCTCTTTTTAATTTCTCAATGTTGCGTTCAATCTGGTCTGTATCAAGTTTGGGATATATTTTTCGACTTCAACAAAGGCACACTTCATTTATCATATTATATATAATCTGTGTGTGCCCCCCCCCCCCTCCCCCCCCCCCCCCCCTCCTCGTGCAGTTTAGAGGTAAGAGACACCCTGGAGCATTTCATTTTAAAATGCCTAGATTTATGCTTCGAAGAATAAGATTCCTTGAAAAACTAAGAGAAATATGGGATGAAAGAAAGAGAGATAAGTGGATTAGAGATGATATGAGGGAAACAGTCAATATACACACAGAAGGTCACGCGTATGTGAATACGTTAATTGATATGGCACGATTGCGATCTCGGAAGGATAGAACTAGAGGCCGCAGACCTCGAATTTTATCCATCCGCGAAGGCACAAGTGCCATGTCGATTAACCCATTCACTCACGCATGTCGTTCTGTGTTTATATCTCGCCTTCGCGTCTATAAAAAACAATTATTAGAAGGACACTCAACAATTCATTTGACAATTATGAACAAAAAGAACACATTGTGTTGCCAACCAAACTTGCTAGGGGAACATATGTGCGGAACAGATTTTATTTTCCGCACGGTTTAGTGTTGCTGTAGACGGGGATTCCAAAGAATAGGTGTGTAATAAACAGTACAGCATAGTCTTACACAATGGGGAAATACCATGTTCAGACGAATTGTAGTCTAGTCATATGATGATCTCCGCCTGGGCAGCGGTGGCATAGTGTTCTCTCTCGTTTGAGCTCAGATTTGAAAATAAGAATTTAAATGTTATTTGTTACGAAATTGAAAAGACTATGGCTATATATGTATGTGGAT
Source organism: Pictodentalium vernedei (assembly GCA_031216915.1). NCBI lineage: Eukaryota > Metazoa > Mollusca > Scaphopoda > Dentaliida > Dentaliidae > Pictodentalium > Pictodentalium vernedei. The sequence continues at coordinate 34,684,247 of CM062289.1, forward strand.
CAACAATTTTTAAATGAAAAATAATTAAAATAAAAATTGAAATACTAGAATCGTTATTTAAAATAGAGTGAAACATAAACGCATCACCGCTGAAATTGGTTCACTGGACATTCGTCTAGAGGTGACTAACACACCACACCATCAACAATAATAATAATAACACTTTGGCCTGCCGCTGATTTGTCGCGGTTCTCGGATAAGAAGGCCTTGGTTACCCCTGTACTCCCAACTACCTCCCTATTCCCACTTTTCTTCTCTCCTCCCAACACTCGGAGACGAACTGCTTGATGACATCCCTTGCCCCATTCTTCCCAATCTCTCCGATTACCATATTAACCCTCTCCTTTGAGTCTCCCACTAACCACATGTCCTTCATTCTCCCATCCGACTTCCCCATTATACTCCCAGTGAATCTTATTCTTTCAGACTGGTATTTTGGGCATTCTAGAAGAAAGTGGTCCAGGGTCTCCACCACGCTCAAATTACACATCTGGCACTCCTTTTCACTGTTTTTCCCAACCCCCCCCCCTCCCCTCAGCTCCAGGGACCGCGACCTCAGCTTGAACAGCAGTGACCCCCCAAAGGTGTCATCAAGGTACTCTTCAAAACCAGGCTTCTCTTTTTTTCACACAGGCCACCCAAAGATCTCTTTGATTTGATACCCTCTCGCCAATTAAGGTTACCATCCTCCATGACCCTTTCTCTGACGATTTTTTTAATCCCTCTCACGAGCATTGTTTTGATACGGACTTTAACTTACTGCCACAGATTAATTAACATCGGCGTGCAGGTTGAACACGGATAAGCCATTTTTGCCTGGGAGCATCAAAGGATGAAACCCGATCTTATTGCTCAATGCGCGCCTCTCCCGGTGAGATACACTCTTATATCTGTTGTGGAAACAGATACGAAAAAATATCTGTTAAACATTTCCCTCTACATTATAAGGTAGCTGGGGAGCGCGGTGGCTCAGTAGTTAGAGGTGCAGGCTGCAAGCCGAGAGATCCTCGGTTCGAATCCCACCTGCGGCAACCGCGTTGTGTTCTTGGGCAAGACACTTCATCTCCATTGCCCGCATGGGGCACGGTGGCGTTGTGTACTAACACGTACTGCACGTCGATGGTGCACTTGTCTTCAACCAATGCTAACCCTGTGCTTGCGTGGAGTTAGTATGCTGGGGAGCTGACAGTTGCTCGTCGTTGCTCGGTGGTTCTCTCCGGGTACTCCGTCTTCCTCCACCCGTAAAACTGTCGCGGTCACGATTAGCCATTGTCCATAAATATGTGACCTTAAACACCAATAAATAAATACATAAATAAGGTAGCTAATAAGATGTACACCCACTACCTACAAAAAGGTCAAACAGTACAGACTGGAGATGTTCAGTTCTAAAGTAGATAACCTTGTTCTTTAACTCAACGAATCTGCCGCATCCGCCCGCGTTATATGCAAATTCAGCAATTGAAAAAATAGTATTTTAAAAAAATTTTCAACACAACCATATCATGTGACCCCTCGTTGGAACGAGCTCGTCAAGCTCGTTCCAACGAGGGGTCACATGATAAGTTTCTGTTTAAATGTTTTAAAAAAAAAATAAAAATATTTAAAATAATAAATTTTGAAATCGTGTGCTTTGGGTAAAGGGTTAACTCATTCTTACACTTTCCAGTTTTCAGACGCAAATAAGTTACATGACCATACATAATTACTGAGGAAGAGGGGCAGTGAATTCGGATAGGGTGTCACAACCTTCCGCCGAATTCCTTGCCTCTTCGGGCAGTTGTCGTGTAGTGTGCCAAGCGGGAAAACCGTTACTTATCCCCGATTCCTTATTTGACATTCCTTATTAACCGATTTTATCGGTTGATAACGAATGTCGAATAAGGAACCGGGAATAAGTAACAGTTGACACCTCGACAAAAAGGTTATCGCACAGCTTCAACACCGTATCAGAATAAAAACACGTGGTTCGAGAATTTTCTGCTGTTCACAGCATCCAGCTACATTAAAAAATCGTAGCAGCTTGGCTCGTCAGAAGCCCTTCGACTTGGACTAGTTCTGTCGCGGGTAGATGTTTATTTGATGTTTTGCGAGTCGAACTAGGCCATTGAAGTAGCCATAAAAACTGACAATGACATGATAAAAGCCTTTGCAGTTGCCCGTGTTTCACCATTGCATTGCCAAAGTCCACGACAAACTCGGTGACAAAAGATTCCCCGCCAGAGTAGCTCGCCAAAAAGCATGAACATGTGTATATTAGAACAGCCAAACAACAGTATATTGTGTTCTGATAAACATCAACACGCACGCACGCACGCACGCACGCACGCACGCACGCACGCACGCACGCACGCACGATATCAAAAGACTGCTGTGGAGTTGGTGGTGTTAATACAGGAGTGACAAACGCCGTACTTATCTTGATAAATAAATGGTTACCTTTAATTAACTGTAGACAGCAGAAAACAAGAGCAACACTCAAAAGTGGTTTCAAGTTCGCCATCGATGTATTTACCTGTTGTCGAATAGATCAAACTCTTTCCCACTGAAGATCTGTTTACAGTGCAAGGTAATAAAAACAGGTGTCGAAGACAATTTCTTTGTGATGACTCAAATACCAAAACCAGTAATATCAGTCTGGAATAAAATAAACATATTGTTTAATATAATTTTTATGAATATGGAAAGAATGAGAGAGTTATCCTCCGAACAACACTCCGTTCGTTATAGAACACAATGTGTTGTTATTCAACTCACCTTTCTATTAGCTAATGTAAAATCTTAACACCCACATTACATTAATGCCTGTTTGTTCACTGGGGTTTAACGACACTTCCAACAGCCTGGGTCATACAGTACTGTCGCCTGGGAAATTCATGTGATGCAGTGATGTACACGCGTGCGTTTACCAGTTAATAGGAATTATCATCAGGAAACATTTAATTAATGAAGCACCGGGTTGTACCCGGTGCTTCATTAATCAAATTTTTGATGATTATTTCTATAATTCGTGTATGGAATCTAATATTATTGCGTTCGTGGAAATATTGTCCACCCGTGGAAAGTAACCAGTCCACGGCAGCCGTATTGTATCGTGTCGAACAGTTTGATGGGTGGAGGAATCCAAAAGTGACCGCAGAGAATCGCGAGCAGCCGTGAGTAACTGTCAGACTCGCCAACTCACGAACCCGGCTCAAATAAAGTTAGCAGTGGCTGAAGACAGTGACTCAGAGCAGATGGTGGGAGTGGAGGTGGGGACGGGATCGAACTCTTGACCTTTTGCCGGTTTACAGTTTTCAGTCCAGTGCTGTAGTGAGCCAGCGCGATCCATTTACATTCATGAACAAGAACACTTTGAGCACTCAGTATTCAAAGGGGAGTAACTCTTCCAAATTATTATCATTGAGTGGATCAAATTTGGAAGAAAAAAAAATCCAACACGAGGTGACCCTGGCTGTCAAAAATGTTGTTAATCCCCAACAATAAAACAAAATTGTAAACAAATGTCTATAACAGCAAAAATGAGGGGCCATAAGCTATATCTTGGGGGCACAAGCTGAAAAAAATACTTAAAATGTTTAATAGCGTTCACTGGTCAGGAATGTGACGTCAGTGAAAGTCTGAAAACTATCCCCGGCTTCATTCTCGTTAATGTCAAAAGATACAACTTAATCATTAATGGAGATAATAATGAAGATGATATAATCAGGTATTCAAAAATACATTGTTTTTGTACAGTACATTTACTAAATCCTTTACACTTTACTTAACATACAACGGCACTTGAAAATAATTCTTAACCCTTAGAATACTGATGGTATCTTCCATGTCAGTTCAATGGCAACAATTGGTAGAGTCCATATTCATTATTTAGCGGTAAAGCAATTAATATTTTCAGTGTGTAGCCTTGTGGCTGCACGTTGAAAATATTGATTGGTCTACCCCATATAGTCACTGAGCAGTCATCCAACTTAATGAAATTATGACGTGTCATGTTCCTGGGCTGGAGCAACTGCTTCTCGGGTTTTTGCTTTCAAACATAGCCGAGCTCGTTCCAATGAGTGGTCATAAGCCATGTGGATCGGAAATTTGACTTCCAATCAATTCTCGAATCGAATCGGGCAACAGATTCGCAAATCGTTTCTTCGAATCGAATCGGCGGAATAATAACGTTGCGACTTCTCGTATTCGCCACGTTAAACAGTGCGTGCAATGACACGCTGACGTTTAGAAACAGACACGGGTGCCCCCACTCCACGTGAGCAATCGGAATTAGGTGCCTTGTCCGTGGACACAACGCAGTTACCCCTGGCGGGAATCAAACCGTGGACCTTTCGGGTTGAAGCCCACTCCCGTAACCGCTGAGCCTCCGTGCTCCCTGTGACTGTGTTTTATATCGCAAGTTATCGTAGTGTAAGTTATCGCAATAACATCGGCGAAAGTGAACTCCATGGAATAGTGGGACAGGGAAACGAACGGACACATAAATGTTTCAAACAATCATATAGATATAGATTCTGGCCTGAAAACCACGAGAAACGGCACGTATCACATAATGTGTTCCGACATGTGTTGCGGCATTGAAGCTGTCATAATTCCCCTGATCAGCATGGTAATTTACCCCAAGGAAACATATATTTGATCTCTATCGCCATCGATGCTGGTATTTATACTTGTATTAGAAATGATATTCATATCAATATTAATCTATTTACTAGCCTGGACACGAAACTTTTCCCCTATAAGCTCCCAGTACCGCTATGTCGGTTATCAAGTCAGTAACGTTTTAACGTTCTAACTTGATACCTCAGTTGTGTTCTTCTTTTCTCTCTTTTTTTTCTTTGACATTGGAACGAATGATACACCACACTGTGTTGCCACCCCAATATGTCAATATTATTGTTTTGACATATGTTCAAATCAAGCTCCGCTTTCAAGGACATAAGATTCATCCGAGAACACCTCTACACCACCCTTCAGTTATGCTATTTGACCAATGTCTCGTCATTGCCAGATTGTGGTGTTCCTTTGCAATTTGAAATTGGTGGATCAGTGAGATTATATTAATCATAATGCTTGAATGAATGAGGCACCACAGAGTGCTGTCCCTACCTCCACCCACCCAACCAAACATGTCACCATTGTTGTGTTTGTCATATGTTCAAAGCAAGCTATAGTGTCATTGAGATAGTATTTACTTCAGAGCACATCTGCACACAACTCTTTCCTGGACAACAATGCAAACAGCCACTAGTTTCTCCATCTCGATTACTGACCTAGATTTGTGGTTCAAGTCGGTCAATTTATGTTGCTAATTAAACATGCTTCCCCATGTTGATTCGCTCGAACGCGTCAGGCAATGGTGTGATCAATCAAATTTCTCGTGCGTCCTCTTCTCATTGTGGCGTTTATTTCATGTAAGTCGACAGAGAATTTGTGAATCACGTGGGCAAAGTATTCACCCGTTAGCACCGCCACACATTCACTCTTTCCTGAATTAGGCCAGACAGCTGTCTCAGCAAAGCCTGATTGCTACAGCAATCTGGCATTGGTGAGTCCGTGATCTGACACTGCGGATGTTATGCTTTATTTAACGAGGCACGAATCCGTGTTGTTACCACCCTAAATCCGTTAATATTGCTTTGACGGTATGAGACATATCGGTGTGCTGCACCCCTCCATCCACCCACCCAATCCAACATGTCATCATTGTTGTGTTTGACATATGTTCAAAGTGAACTCTAGTTTCATTGGGATAGTATTTATTCGGACACACCATACAATACTCTTTCTTGAACAGTGCATCTGCATATTATCCTGCGCCTAACGAAGCACGCAGCGTAAGAGGGTCAAAACTCGTAAGGAATGCAAACAGCAACTGGTTTCTCCATCTCGAATCTCGACTACTGTACCTGATTTGTGGCTTAAGTCGGTCAATATATATTATCAATCAAATCATGTTTCTTTATGATGATTCGATCGACCGCTTTCAAATTTCTCGTGCGTCCTCTTCTCGTTGCAGAGTCTTGTGAATCATGTTAGTCGAGAGATTTGTGAATCGTGTCAGTTCAATTCGGTCAATAAAGTCAACGGTATGATATGGAGCTAGTGGGAACCCCTTGGGGTGGGGTAGTGTTTGTTCACCACGGTAAACAAACACAGCTTCACATCACTTAGTTCCCCTCATCCATAACTAAATCCAATATTTCTGTCGTGTGCATAAGCTTTTTCCGTGGTGCAATCTTTGTGTTGCAGCATGGTACATGCTAAATTTTACCTGATTACCATTAACGTAAAGGAATTTCCAAACTGTTCGACACTGTCACCTACTCAAAGAAAATATATCATATTTAACTTTAATCGCCATCGATATTCGCAATCATTTTCGTACTGGAAATAATACTCGTGTCAATATTCATTTGACTTGCCCGAAAATGACTAATGACACTGTCCCCACAAGCTCCCAGTATCTTTATCATCCAAGTCAGTAGTTCTTTATAGTTCTTACCTGACTCTTTATATATGTATTTTTTTTTCTTTTTTAAAAAATCTTGCTTATTATCATACTTTTAAATAAGTTACTACTGTCTTCCAACTACATAACAGTGTTTGTCACACATTATCTGCACTACTTGCAAGCCTGAATACAATCTTGTTTATAAAGAAACAATTTGCCTTAACTGCGTTACCTAGTTACGATAGCTCATCATGTGTTCCCTTGAATCTTATCGTGCTTGGATTGGTACATTTAACTTCAAAGTTTTTTGTAGGAGTTCGAAGTTCTTCTTATCGAAGAAGAGATCTATTTGTGTCCTAATCTATCTTTGCTTGCGCCTCAGTGGGGTTGGGCTGCATCAAAGCCTTAATGTTGTGGTCATTTTGTTCTTTGGACTGTCCAATAAATTGTTAATATCGCTCTTGGATAATCCTCTGGATGAAACTTTATATTCTTACAGCATTGAAGTTTCAACGACTGTACTCATAAGGAAAGTACATGTACTGATACTTTCTGCCCTCCTTGTCATTTCGCTGTTCAACATGACTGTGATTCTTCTACTGTCTGGTGATATTGAAACTAACCCTGGCCCGAATTCTCTCAACTCCGATTACAGCCAGAATACCTTAAAAATTGCCCATCTGAACATTCAGAGTTTAAAACCCAAAGTTGACATTATCCAATATGCATTTGCATCATTTGATGTCGTGGCTTTGTCTGAGACATGGTTGGATGATAATGATTCCACATCCGATATTCTTGTTCACGGGTTCCAGGAGCCATTGCGATTTGACCGTTCGACAAGGGGAGGTGGGGTAGCTATTTATATCAAAGATGGAATATCATTTCGACCGAGACCAGACCTACATAACTCGAACACAGAGTGCCTGTGGGCGGAGGTGTTCACACAACGAACTAGATCGTTACTGTTGGGTGTGTTCTACCGGCCACCAAACAGTCCCCGCGAAACATGGGTAGCCATATCATGATCCGTCGAAAAGCCCGAGACTCCTCAATTGCCGACCTAATTATAACAGGGGACTTTAATGACAATCAAGTGACTCCCTCAAGAAGTGGCGTATCTGAAATAGTCCGCTATTTCAATCTGAGACAAGTCGTGAGTGAGCCGACTTGTTTCACCGAGACTTCGGCTTCGTTATTAGATCTATTTGTTCTCAGTGACTCAATAAACATGAAAACTTGTGAGGTCCTTGAACCAATCATCCCAGACATGATCCGATACCATTGTCCAATCTCACTCGAAGTAGAATTCTTGAAACTACCAACATTATCATTCAAGAGGAGAATTTGGCTTTATTCCAAGGGTAATTATGAAGCGTTGAATGAGGCCTTCTCCCATGCCGATTGGAATGCCCTCTTTGATGACCCATGTCTCGACAACATAGTGTTCAAATTTACTGACAAAATACTTGAAACGGCATCCGCCCACATACCTAACAAATTCATTACCACGCGAATAGATCAGCCGAAATAGATGCACAATGAAATAAGATTACTGCTCAGACAGCGTAAACGTTTATATCGCATTGCTAAACGTACCAATACTCCGAATGCCTGGGCAAACTACAAACTAAAACGGAATAATGTTGTATCTGCTATAAGGGAGTCTAAAGCTTTATACCTGTCGAAATTCCAGTCCACGCTAATAAGTAATAAAACGCCGCCATCACAGTGGTGGAAGACCTTGAAAACAGCAGTCGGGAGCAGTTACTCTGGAATTCCTACTCTCACCCATTCCGACCAAATATTCTCGTCAAATGTTGAGAAAGCCGAAGTGTTTAACGAATACTTCAGTTCTATCTCAACAGTTGATGATTCGAATGCTTCCTTGCCATATGCATCAACACGTGTTTCTGCAATTATTGATTGTATCACTTTACATTGTGATGAAGTGCATATGGCAATGAAATCGTTAACAATTTCTAAGGCGTCCGGTCCAGATCTAATTAGCCCGCATCTTCTAAAATAATGCAAATCATCCTTATGTGAGCCATTCTCCATCTTATTCAATATACTATTGAACAACTCGTATTTCCCATCATTGTGGAAAAAAGCTAATGTCTCTCCGATTTTGAAAAAACACCCTTCCAATTCTGTGACGAATTATCTGCCAATATCTTTGATTAGCTGCGTTGGTAAATTACTTGAAAAATGTGTATTCAAACGCTTGTGGGAGTTTTTGATTGACAATAAAGTTCTCAGCCAATTTCAGTCAGGTTTTACACCCAGTGATTCAACAGTCGTCCAGCTCACTGACATATACGATGAATTTTGTCACGCCCTTGATGATGGCAAAGAAGTTAGGGTTGTCTTCTGTGATGTCAGCAAGGCCTTTGACAAAGTATGGCATGCAGGTCTTACCCACAAGTTGGAAAGTATTGGTGTTTCGGGTGAACTTCTGTTGTTCCTCAAATCGTATCTTACAGATAGGATGCAACGAGTTGTGATATCGTCTGAGACTTCGTCCTGGAGAACCATAAATGCAGGTGTTCCACAGGGGTCTATTCTTGGGCCCTTGCTGTTCCTTATATATATCAACGATATAACCAAAGATCTTCTGAGCTGTATACGCCTATTTGCAGACGATACTTCTTTATATTTAATTATAGAAAACCCTGAACAAGCCTCGACAATAATTAATCAAGATCTGGCCACAATTGAACATTGGACTAAAACATGGTTGGTAGAGTTCAATCCAAATAAAACTGAGAGTATGCTAATATCTCGAAAAACTACCCCCACTATCCATCCACCATTATTCTTTGGCGGTTCTCAAATATATGAAGTCGTTAATCATAAACATCTGGGAGTCATATTAAATAGCACGTGTACTTGGAATGACCATATCGACCATATTTGCGCAAAGGCCTGGTCCCGGTTAGACTTACTTAGGAAGCACAAATTTAACTTAGACCGTAGTGTCTTAGAAAAAATCTATTTTGCTTTTATCAGGCCCCTCCTTGAATACGCCGATACTGTTTGGGATAATTGCTCTATAACTAAAGTGGAGGAAATGGAAAAAATCCAGATTGCTGCGGCAAGGATTATTACTGGGGCAACCGTCAGTGCTAGTAAGTTCTTACTTTCTACGGAAACAGGATGGGAACCGTTGCAAGATAGACGCTACAAACACAAGTTAATCCAGTTCTTTAAAATGTACCACCGTATGGTTCCTCCGCACATCTCCAGTAAACTTCCGCAACGTGCTTCCTTGACCAATCCTTCACATAGTCTTCGATCAGGTCAAAACCACCGTGTTCCGTTCTGTCGGACTGAGCTGTATAAATCTTCCTTCATACCCAGCGTTACTGACCAATGGAAAAATTTGCCCTTGTCCGTGCTACTAATTGTTTGTTAGAGTGCACAACAATATAGTTACATAAAAATATGTATTTTTTAAACTGTTTCTCGTCCACCATTATGTCCCAAAACTGTATTAATAAGTTAAGATTTAATCTGTTTAAGTGACAATTGTTAGATAAATGAATTATCATGATAATGTGCATGTTGTGTGATTTGTATCAGATTCGAGGTGATGCCCAGAATGGGATCTCAACGAGCTGGCTTTGCCGACGAGTTGTGAACCCAATTTTTGGACCCCTCCGAGAAAAATGAAATTACCTTGATGGCTGAACAATTTCAGCTGTACAACCGATGTATGACATGGTCGTACTTATAGGCAATTTTCGGACAGGTGTTGACAGCTCTATCCTTTTATCTCGTAAACACACCTCAACCAGATTGTTGTGATAATTGTTTATTCTGATAATAGCGCCTTTCTACTTCGTAGCACTGTGAATAAATATAAATGTTTAAAATTCAATAGAATGACCCGGGTCGCAAGGGATTTGTAAATCCCACATCGTCCCTGCGCGCCTTCGGCGCGCTAAAACCTTTCATTCATTCAATAGAATGATAATGATTTTAACCTCTGCCCAGCAGTTACACTTCATACAGTCTGTGACGGAAGTTACTATAAACGACAACGTCGTTAGAACACAATACATAAATAAACGAAAGAATAAATATAGAAATTTATTATATGCTTTTGATAAAAATATTATGACATAGCGAAAACGTAGACGTTGTATTTTTCGTCTTGACCGACACAAGTCATACGATCATGTCACTGAAAAGCCATATGTAGGTTTTACCGGCAAATCACTATAAGTATAACCGGCCACTCACAACGGAAACAGTATCAACGAACACGAAAAGTTATGAAAGTGAGAGATGTTTCACTATTTCATGGTCAAAAATTGTTGTGATTGCTCTTTGTGGTATTAAATTAATATCCATTAATGTTTCTGTGTATAGCGTTCGGTGAAAAACTAAAGGAACTATTTTGTTTGGCACACGAGGAATTTCTTCGCTGAGAGCCGTTCCCTCGTTGACTATCGCTGATGGCTTTTAAACTAGAATGTTTGTCGCTTTCGAGAAAATTCTTTTACATTAATTTGGTACGTAAAGACTTTTTTCAGAATAGACAACTAATATGGTTTTTTGAGTGATTACCACACATATTTTTTGTAGTGTTCAATCGATGATCGAAATTGGCCACCTCAATTGGCCGATTGTGTTCAATTGGATGAAAACAGCAATGGCTCCTGGATCATCGGTTCAACCAATTGTTGGTAAGCATTTTTTGTGGTGATTCATTAACAATATTTTATTAGTTTCTGCAATTGTTCAATTGTTGATGTAAAATGATATCAATGATACCATTCAATAAAGTTGAAAACCCACCACAATGTGTATTCTTAGTAAAGGTTAGAGGATGGTTGACGAGTACTACATGAAATAGAACGAGGGCGAAGCCCGAGTCAACATGCTCTAACCAACATAGCACATGTCATTCACCTCGAGTACAACTCACCAGAGAGTGTTACTGAGTTCAACTCAAAATGGTTTAACTTGACGCCTTTGCTCAGTTCGGAAACAATTTATACACTGGCCGAGTACACAAGCTATGGACGGGTACGAATATTCTGCACCATCACATTCCGATCTTTGTAACAGAACGGGATTATCGGATTCAGTTACTGAAGAGAGTAAGGGCGCTTCAAACAGTCAACAAAATGCAAACACTGGAGTTTTGAAACTCGTCGTTCCTGAACACATTACTGTTATCGTGATTGAAAAGTGCGGTAAAAAAAATAAAACTCCAAATTTGAACGAACCAAACTTGGTGTTTTGAAAATGATAAATGTTGAACTTTGACCGGTAACATTATTATGACTTGTTTTGCTTCCAATTTTCCGTATTTCTTTTCGAACTTTCAACAGAATTAATTATATTTTTTGTTCATTTCTTCCTCTCTTCATTGATTTCTGCCCCAGATAACCGGCTGATTATTAACTATTTTCCTACAATATTTCTAATGAGACATAGCTTGTTTTTCACACCTCGTGTTTAATCACAGTTTTTCAAACCTCCCTTTTGATCACCAGCCTTTGTGTTCAAAAGCCTGGTACTATGAGAAAAACTGTGATATTACACTTTACAGAACACAACTTCTATGGGCCTTTCTCGGCTTCTGATTGGACGAGAGTTGAAGTGTATGTGCTAAATCTCCCAAGACGCCCCTTTACACGATACACAAGTTAAACGACATGTGAAGCTTGCAATTGACCGGACTTGCGGCAATCGCCAGTTCATACCGGAAAAGTGAAGGTTGCACTCCATTGACTCAGGTCGCAGTAAAAATTACCAGTCGCGCGCACTTGGGTGGTAAACGAGGCTCTCTGAGGCACGTTTACCGCCCACGTGTGCGCGACTGGTAATTTTTCTGGACCTGTGTCAACGGAGATTAATCTGTGAAATATGTTCAGTTTAATGTAGTTCTTTCTATTCTCGACTTATCTAGTAGTGAACGGACTGTAAACTCGTAAAATAAGTTCAGTTTAATGTAGTTCTCCCGAGCCTCGATTTGTCTAGTAGTGTACTATATTACACTCGTAATCGGCATCGCAATCGGCCGATTGTGAGCTCAAACAACCTGTAATCGGTCAGCGGCCATTTTTGGTAATCCGTTGAACGCTAATTTTATGAGTAACTACCTGGTGAAATATAAATTTCAACATGAAAGCAGACGACACTTGCCAAAAAATGATTGAATAACTATTTTTTTTTCATTTTTTGTCTCAAAAACATAGGTCATGACCCCTCATTGGAACGAGCTCGACGAGCTCGTTCCAATGAGGGGTCATAACCTATGTTTTTGAGACAAAAAATGAAAAAATAAAAATTAATTGGCGATTTTTGAGAATAGCGCTGGCCGGTTTTTGCCGTTACGTTGGGTAAAGGGATAAGAACATTATGAAAACCCCATAAAGACAGCTGTGCCTACTAAGTTTATAAGCTTATTTTGGATTTTAATGGGAGAGTGGGGGGTGGGTGTCTGAGAACGGTAGTAGAAAATTTGCACGTAGTGGGTGGGTGGGTGTAAAAAGGAGCCGAATAAAAAATAGGACGTCACGTCTTGCAAAGTTTTAGTGCCCCCCCCCCCCCCTGTCGTGACTACAGGTTTATATTTCACCTTCTAGTCACTCATTAAATAATTATGGTATCCATTCAAACACCATAGGTATTCTCTGTATTTCCTTTTTAATATATAATATAGAACTAACAGAAATACCCGGCTTTGCTCTGGAGGTAACAGCGCTGAACAAAAAATGCAAAAAATGCGTGACTGCACAAATAACCCACAATAATAATAATAACCAATTGTTATCCTGAAATACCAAGACAAACCACGGAATAAATTACTTTATTCATTGGGATTGGCTTTAGTTCTGCGGTTATGATTTACAGGAATGAGTTCCCAAAACAAAACAAAATCAGAAAATATCTTCAGCCCTATATCAGCAATTCCTCACCCATCCCGATCCGGGCCGGCACCTTGAATGAGCTGGTGGTCGGTATTTCTGACATTTATTGTCAAATCTGACAATGACTGCTACAAAACAATGCCGAAGTGTTTTGTCGCCAAAGTGCTATGCAGATAGGCCTGTTGGGTGTTTTTTTAGGAACTATCCGGCGTTGTTCGGTGATTAACTCCGAAGTCAGTTATGGACAAATTTTAGAAATCAATTTTTGGCTCTGTTGTCTTTACGGGGTATGCGAATAACTTGTATTATTTCCAAATGAAACAAAATACTGCGTTTTGATTGGCTGAGAGGTACGTTGTAACTTGCAATCCACAGTAGCTTTTTTACACCGTGATTAGCCACGGTGTAAAAACAAGAATATACAATAGCAGGGTATATGGCTAAAAAGTATCCATTTTTACTTATTAATTCATATTTTCTGCTCTGTTATGCTGGAACAAAAATAAAAATACAATAAATTTAATATTTATGTGCAATAAAATATTACAGATATGAGTGTCATTGGAACTGGCTTAATGAGCCAGTTCCAATGGCATCCATGTTTGTCTAGTTTTATTAAGAAACTTACAAAGTACACATTTTCTGTCAGTTTTTGCCAATAATACAGGTTCAAGTATTAAATACACTAACATTCTTGGAAATAAATCCGTTATCCTTGTGTTTACACCGGTCTGGGAACTCATACACCCTTCCGGAGCTGTAACACCTCCGCGGTTCGGTGTCACTCAAATCACGGGACAGGTTGTTCAAATGTTTTTATACCTGATAAAACAGTTGGTCGAGTATTCAAGTGACGTCGCTTGAATACCTCTCGCTTACTGAATAAACCGAGTCCGTGCGTTTTATTGGTTGAACAAAATGCAGGGTGTAAATTACCAACCTAACTGGAGATATTCATGGATTTTAACAACCTGCCAGCGTGCAGAAACACCCCCACCGCCAAGCCACTTGGTGTCACCCACCGCACTTTGTGCATTTTTTTAAAATCCATGAATGCCTCCACCTGGGATGGTAACTAATATGAAAATACGTGACACGTAATGGTGCACACCCAATATTGTTAATTTCGGTAAATAGTGCAGGCCCTAAGCAAGATTTTTCAGGAAAGAGATGGTATATATCGCAGAAATAGCAGCAATTATGTGAAATATAACAATTGCCAAAACGTGTTGTACAGCGACATGCAATAAACACAGAACCACACATGTATGTTCATATGTTAATGTGGCGACAAATATGGCAATCGGGAAATTTTGAAAGATTGCGGAGTGATCAAACTTGAGACAAGCTGTAGTAAAACAAACCTTCATTTCTTAAACTGACAAAAGATCATAATTCACTGGCAAATTGGTTCATTAGAGTTTAACAACACTTTCAAAAACCAAGACTATATTATGAGCTGGATTGTACGTGAATTTCAATAACTAAGGTTATTATATCACGTTGTTAGTTCCCAAGATCCTTCCCATCATTCAATACCTAGACGAGCAAAAGAGTCGTACGTGAAGTCACTCGTTCAGGCAATTACTCATTTGTTCGATTCTGGTCGTTCGAGCAATCTGAGATGGTTAGCAAGCCTGTACTAGTGCTAGTAATGGTACGAGGCTGCGCGAGTGGAAGAAGACTACGGGTTTTGGTGACTGCTGTAAAAGATAATCATAGGGCAGACGATGGCAATATTGGGAAAATCAGTAATAGTGGTGTTGGAGATATGGAGATCACGGAGAGGTCTAGAACTGGGCAGATGCTATGAGCTAAATTATCATCAGGTATATATAGTACTACATCATCATGTCATAAGTATCCTCCTATACGATGAGCATTAAGAGTCATAAAAGAAATCGCTCGTTCGATACTCATTTGCTCAATGGGATTTGAGTCGTTCGAGCAATGACTTTTTCAGTTATTGCTCAAAAGCTTATTCGCTCGATAAGATTCGAGTCGTTCAGATAATACCTGCCCCTGCTTGATTGTATTTTAGGTATGAGGATCATAGAGGACTTCGCTATACACAGGGAAGGCAAAAACTGAGAAGTCCAAGACAAAATAGACTGTTGGGATAGGCAGAAATGGGACCAGTAAAAGGAAATAGAAGGATAAACCACAGAATATATCGGGATAGATAAAATACCGAGACTTTGGTGCACATTCGAAACAATAAAGTTACTCTTATACAAAGGAATGCGTCTATTGTTGGGCAAAAAGAAGAATTCTGGGGGACAACAGATAGAAACCTAATATTTAGTGGGAAATCCGCACTAGTAAAAGAACTGTTGGATTTATTTGGGTAATTTTACAAAGTATTCGAACAAATACAATTACTCATACCAGGAAACGCACCTTAAAGCACTGCATGCTACTCTTTTAAGTCCAAAATTGAGGAATCCGTGCCAAATAAAGTTGTTTTGATGGTTTAGAGGGTTTGTCTGGATGTTCGTGGTAATTCGATTTATTCTAGTTCACGTAAAATTTATCCATATGAGACCTCTCATCATTCATTTAGCTCTACGTGCTACTATTATAAGCCCTAGATGGGGGTTTGGTAGTTAGGGTAGTTTTGGATTATTTAGAGGGATTGTCAGGTTGTTTGTTGTAATTAAATTTACTCCTATTCAATCGAACAGACCCTTCGAACACACCCATTTCCTATTAGAAGGTTTTGGGTCACATAGCAACCATGTGCTACCATAGAAACCAAGATGGCGATCTCAGATATACAAAATGGACGACATACACTTGTCTCCCCTCAACAAAACGTGCGGTGCATGCACACTAGGACCACGTATCACTATGGGGATGTTGTCACAAGATGACACTCACGCGGGCTACCATTGACAACCAAAAATGAAGTAACTGGGCCATGTCACATGAGATACGGCCAATGTGGGTCGATCGTGTACATGATTTACTACTAACATCAAGCCGAGAGATACACGGTTCGATCCCCAGCAGGGGTAACCGCATTGTGTCATTAGGCAAGGCACTTAATGACGATTGCCCAAGTGGGGTCACTGTGACCTTGACCTTTGACCTAGCGAGTCCAAGATAAATAGGGGTCTTCCACTCACCTAGGCCAACCTACCTATGAAGTTTCGAATGTGGGTTCAAGTGTAGTCAAGTTATCATCCAGAAACCAATTGTTTACAATTTACTATGTTGAAGGTCACTGTGACCTTGACCTTTCACCTAGCGCGTCCGAAATAAATATGGTTCTTCCTCTCACCGATGCCAACCTTCCTATGAAGTTTCATGAATGTGAGTTTAATCATAGGCAAGTTATCATTCGGAAACCAATTGTTTACAATTTACTATGTTCATAGTCACTGTGACCTTGACCTTTGACCAAGCAAGTCCAAAATAAATAGGGTTCTTCCACTCACCGATGCCAACCTACCTATGGAGCGTCGTGAATGTGGTCGAACCATTATCAAGTTATCATCCGGAAACCAATTGTTTACGCCCGCCCGCTATTCACCAAACTATATGTCGAGCCTGACTTCGTCACAACTTGATTAAACAAGAGGTCCCAAGGGGCCTTAATCGCTCACCTGCCAACGTGGTTCAAAGAAGTATTTGGGGCCACATGCAGTTATACATGGTTCATCAACACTACAAAGGAATGAAGGCATGAAAGGCAAATTTTATGGAAAAACACTAAGGAATCGATTTGAACAAACCTGAACCTATCATGCTCCCCATGCAACCCCCACCCCTACCCGTAGAGAGCACAAATAATAAGCCAGGGGCACAAATTTAACAAACTTGAACCTGATCCCCCTTGAGATGAAGGAGGTTTTTAAAGAAACGTCTTCACATTGCATTAAGTTAATCTTTGGGCCCCAATAGAGAGCCCAAATACTAACTGAGGCACCCGATTTGTACAAACTTGAATCTGACCCTCTTAGAGATGTTGTATACCAAATACGGAAGCATTCATAACAAATATGAAAGATTTTTAAAGACATTTCCTCATATTTCACTAAGTTAAAATTCGGGCTCCTACTGGGAGCCCGATTATTAATCTAAGGACTCGATTTGAACAAACTTGAATCTGACTGACACCCCAAATATCGAAAGATTCTAAATGATGGTTCTGGTGTAGAAGATTTAAAAAAAAAGTATGGGTGGTGCTATCAGAGTAATGCCCCTTGTGGTGCCCCTTGTGAGCGCGGCAAGGTTATTTGTACAAATTTGAATTGACATATAAGGAACATGCACACCACATTTGGTTCAATTTGGTCCAGTAGCTTGGGAGGAGAAGTCGATAATGTGTACAGTTCACGATGGACGACGACGGACTGCAAGTGATAAGTTAAGCTCCCTTCGGTGAGCTAAAATTCATCCATACGCCCCCCCCCCCCCCCCACACCCTCCAATTTGACCCATGTAGGGAACATTAGGCAAGAAATTTTATTATGGAGCTATTTATACTTGCAGGATGTATGGGGGGGGGGGGTGCGTAATAGCAGATTTATGTGTGATATCCGACCTATCTCAATTTAATGACACCAATGTTGTCAGTTATTTGTCAGACTTGAGAAAAAAACGTCGCCGGTGTTCCGTCGCCGGATTTACGAAATAACCTCGCCGTTATTTGGTAATTTATCCGTTTTTTCTGGTCCGTATTCGCTATTTAAAAGTGATGAATCTCTTAGGGCGATAGGAAAACGAAGGAATCGTTAACAAAAGTAAGACGTTAATATTATTTGATACACAATTGCTGCCAGTTTAAAAAGCATATTTGTCTTTATTTTGAGTGATATCATTACTGACATTAGGCATACTTATTTAATTCTATTCAATTAGTTTCCTATTTTTAGTCGAATTTTTCAACAACAAAAAACCTTGACTATTGGTATGGCGAGGGCTGGTCGCCGGGCAGGCGGCCTTTTTTGCTAAAAAACTTAGTAATTTCTGGATGGGTTTTGATATTTGGTATGTAGCTTGATATGCACGTGCAACACTCGATGACGCAAAATAGGGCGTGTCAGCGCTTTTTCTCAAGAGTTATGGCCCTTTGTTAAAATCTGCTAATTTTGAGCTTGGTAGCGCGATACTTCAACAAACGTCAACCGATTTGACAGATATTTGGCACATGGGTTTCAAGGAACAATGTATTGGTCGAGTTCGAAAATCTATGCGGACCATTTCATAGAGTTGTTGTGTTGACGTTTGTTTCGTGATTGATCATAATACAATGATTCATAAGGATTATTATTGTCCTCACACAAGGTGAAGGGGAAACAAATTTGAAAAAAGAGTTTCAATGTGGCCTAATTATTCACACGTCCACATATCCTTAAATAAACTGGTTTTGCGTCCATTGCACCCCCCCCCTCCCCACCCCACGTAGCACATGATGTCAAATTTCCTTCCACAAACTGATGTGGTAAAAAATAGCCCTCAATGAATGTGCCCCCCCCCTCCCCCCCCCCCCCCCCATACTCCTTTTCATCAACAACTATGATATAATTCATAAATTAATTGATGTTGACACAAAACAAACATCTTGCGACAGAACTATCACAAATGGGAAATTTATACTTTAACCCTTTACCCAACGTAACGGCCAAAACCGGCCAGCGCTATTCTCAAAAATCGCCAATTAATTTTCAAAATATTTTCATTTTTTGTCTCAAAAACATAGGTTATGACCCCTCGTTGGAACGAGCTCGTCGAGCTCGTTCCAACGAGGGGTCATAACCTATGTTTTTGAGACAAAAAATGAAAAAATTTAGTTATTCAAGAATTTTTTTTGCAAGTGTCGTCTGCTTTTCATGTTAGGTAAAGGGTTAACTTTAACTTTACTTTATTACGCTCAAACCATATTTATGGTACATGAGGTACAGCAAATAAAATATCATCAAACAATTAGAATGAGGACAATGGAGCAGGTAAAGTGTAGAGGGGCACAATGTAAATAAAGGGGTGTCCTTATATTAATGGTATTGTTGGTAGGTGAATTATAGTGAGGTGGGTATGGGGTGCGGTCAGAGTTTCACAAACCTATATTCCGTGAACCTGGTGTAGCAATTCGTCCCAGGAGCGCACTAAGGCGCTACCAGCAGTCTCAGACTT
Organism: Pictodentalium vernedei; assembly: GCA_031216915.1. Classification (NCBI taxonomy): domain Eukaryota; kingdom Metazoa; phylum Mollusca; class Scaphopoda; order Dentaliida; family Dentaliidae; genus Pictodentalium; species Pictodentalium vernedei. Next base: position 34,703,732 of record CM062289.1, read on the forward strand.
CCAGATGCCGTCCCAGTGCTCCCAGGGGGCGAACTAAATACTGAATGTGGTAAAAATTTTTAAAAAAATATCCCTCAATGAATATGACCCCCCCCCCCCCCACACACACACACAATATACCCCTCTTCATCAAAAACATGATATAATTCATACATTAATTAATGTTGACACAAAACAAACAACTTGTGACATTAAATATCCTACTTGTGATCGTTTTTAAATTCCATTCAGGCTTCTGAAGACATTTCACATCATGTGTTTGGTGAATCATTTGTAATTTTTGTAAAAAAACAAAAAGCCAGTTTTCTCAGTTAAGGCACCTAGAGTCATTGGTATGGTACTGACAAAACATAAAACATTGCTTGTTTCAGCAGTATGACGAGTACTGCTCATGTGGTATATCATAGCACTGTTAAAATGCCTAAAAGCATTCAATATTGATTTTGTGGTGCTTTGCTTGAGCAGCAAGTATCCATTAGGGTACTTTCACAACCTTGGATTTAATTCCCACAAACACCCATTCTGATAAAAAGAGTGAAATTGTGAAAAATATGTCTCCAAGGAGGATGAATGAGATATTTGCTAACAAAATTGGTTTTTCTTAGTGTTTAATATACATGTATTTGTGTGTGAATGGGGTGTGTGGGGGGGGGGGGGGGGGGGGCGTGTGAAATATAGTCAGCTGTCAGTTATTGAAAATGTACATCCAGGAAAATGAAAAGCAAAGAAACACTCTGTCTGATGGACAGAGAGACATGCAGTTACACAAATTGAAAGTCTACACAGAAATAAAAACTGACATACAATGGAAAATTTTGTTAGAAGAGCCAGGACAAGATTGTCAAACAGAAAAAACCTCAATGGACCCTGAGTGCTGCAGTACCAAAGCAAATCATAGGAACCTGAGAGTGTATGAGATTGACTTTAGTTTCCCCAAACATACTGTACAGTCTTTCCAATTGTTTCTCATCAACTGAGGCTTCAATATGGGTGGGTGGGAGGTAGGGACTTGATTCAAGGAGAGAACAATATTTCACAGTTGACACTGTAGTTTTGTGCTGTAACATGGGAACCGTGACAACATCGCTCGAACTAAACAAAATTTGATCGCATCACTTTAATTTTGGGATTCAAATATCTTTGTCAAGTATAACCCTCAGAGAACTTGTTCCGACCTAAAAACAGAGGGTCGTGCATCAAATAAGAGGAAAAATTTAGTACTAGACTACTTTATTAGTACTAGACTGCTTTATTGGTAGCTGTGCACAAATGACATTCATTCACATTTGCAACTTTACTGTGTTATTTTTTCCACTATACCCCACCCCCAAATTTGTGTTCCAAAATACTCTTTCAATGAAGAAATTATTTTCTAACATTTTTTAACCCTTTACCAAATATAACAGTCAAAAGCTGCTGGTGCAATTCACAAGTATATTGCCAATCCATGTTCATTATTTTCTCGTTTTTTTGTGTCAAAAAGATAGCTTATGACCCCTCATTGGAATGAGGTCATTCCAATGGTGTAAATAGTCGTGTTTTTGACATAAAAAATTAGTGAGTCAATAAGTTTGTGGGCAAAAGTAATCAGCTTTTCATGTTAAGTAAAAGGTTAACAGCATAATTCAGACAAACATCTAAATACCAATAAATAAAAGTGCTATATGGGCTTTCTGGCTGTGGGTTTGAATGATAATTTGGGAGGGGGTTGCAAGATTGGACCCCCCCCCCTCTGCCCCTGGTACTATGATGAGGAACCATGGTTTAATTACATTTATTTATACATGTGTACACGTAGGGTAAAATTGGTTGTTATTTGGCATTTGCTGAAGGCTGTATTGTGCCACTGGAGGCTACACTTGCGTGAATTTGCTTGCAATATATAGTCCTTACTGACAAAAACGTATTTTTCAAATATAAAAAAGTGCTGTAAGGTGTGTGGTACCCCAATGCATTTTTAAATGTGAAATAATCTCTCAAAATAATAATTAAAACAGGTTCGGAAGCCAAATTATGTATTTCCTTAATCAACCCCAATCCTATCAAAGATAAATTTTACCTCTTTCAAGTGACAAAAGAGTCATTTCTGCATGAGAATTCAACGTTTGGCTTCCACTGAGTTAAAAACATAGGAAATTTGTTGTTTTAAAGAAAACTGTCCAAACTGTGCCAAATGGCTTAAAAACTGCTGTTGCCTCCAATACATTTTTCTACTCTGTTACCTAAAGAGTAAGCTGAGAGGTAAGGAATTCATCTAGCTTTTCTTTGAAAACTAACCTAATCCCAAAATAATACTAAAATCTGCATCAGCATGCAATACTTTGAGGAAAAATTTGTCTCATTTAACCATATACCAAGACAAAGAGTGGTGTTCCAACCCCAACCCCACGAAACAATATGAATGTCAATTTTGATTCAAAAATTGGGGTTGCAGCCATATAATTCACCAATATCAATAGACAGTACCATTTTATCCAAACAACTGATGTCAAATTTTCTTCTACATGTACATACTGATGTGGCAAAATATAGCCCTGATGGTGTCCCCCTAGTATGCCCCTTTTTATCAAAAACTAAAATTCATAAATTAATTGATGTTGACACAAAACAAACCTCTTGTGATATAAAATTTCCCATTTGTGATAGTTTTTAAATCACATTCTGGCTTCTGAAGATATGTCACAATGCATTTGATGAATATTTTGCCACTCTTGTGAAAAAAGCCTCACTTTCTCAGTTAAGGGACCTAGAGTCATTGGTATGGCACTGACAAAACATTAAACACTGATTTTTTCCAACAGTATGGCCGGCTGAGCACAGCTCCTAAGGTATCTCATAAGCACTGTTAAAATGCCTAAAACCATGAAATATTGATTTTGTAGTGATGTGCGTGTCCCACAAGTACATGTACCCACAAGGGCTCGTTTACAACCTTCGATTTAATCCCTGCAGGCACCCATTCTGATAAAAAGAGTGAAATTATGGAAAATACATGTATGCATAGTACCCAGTGAGGATGACTCAGATATTTGCTTCAGGAAAGTAGTGCTCTTTAATGTTTAATATATTTGTGTATGTGTGTGTATGGGAGGGGGTCAATTGCCAGTTATTGATTATGTAGAACTGTGCAAATGAAAAACAAACCAACACTTTGTATGATGGACAGACAGACATGCAATCACATATCTTGAAAGTGACAGGCTACATGTACAGAGGAATGGTATGATGGACAGACAGACATGCAATCACATATTTTGAAAGTGACAGTCTGCATGTACATAGGAATAGTAACTGACATACAATGAAAAATATAGTGAGAAGAGCCAGGACAGGGTTGTCAAATAGAAAAAACACTCAGTGGACCCTGAGTGCTGCAGTACTAACGCAAATCATAGGAAACTGAGAGTGTATGCTGTTAACTTTCTCATCAGCTGAGGGGTTCAGTATGGGTGGTAGAGGGACAATTGTTAATGTAGTTTTGTGCTATAACATGGGGACCCTGACAACACTAGTATCAGACTACTATATTGGTATGTGCACAAAATCCATTCATTTACATTTGCAACTTTGTTACTTTTCCCAATGTACCCCCCACTCCCTTTCCCCAAATTTATGTTCTAAAATACTCTGTGAATGAAGAAATTGGTTTTTAACATTTTCCATTACTCACTCATTGTAATGGCCAAAACAGGCTAGCACCATTCACCAAAACTGCCATTCAATGTTCATTATGTTTGCATCAAAAATATAGCTTATGACCCCTCATTGGAATGAGCTAGTTCAGCTCATTCCAGTGGAAGGGGTGGGGGTCATAGCTATGTTTTTGACGCAAAAAATAAAAAGAAATTAGTTATTCAAAAGTGCTATCTTCTTTTCATGTAAGGTAAAGGGTTAACATCATAATATGGAGAAAGCTTCTATTAATCATTCACTCAATGTAATGGCCAAAACCGGCTATCACCATTCACCAAAATTGCCATTCAATATTAATTATTTCTGCATTTTGTGGCATCAAAAACATAGCTTATGACCCCCTCATTGGAATGAGCTTGTTCAGCTCATTCCAGAGGGGGGGGGGGGGGCATAGCTATGTTTTTGACCCAAAAATTGAAAAGAAATTAGTTATTAAAAAGTGGTATCTTCTTTTCATGTACATGTAAGGTAAAGGGTATCATAATATGGTTTGTTTGTTGGTGGTTAACGTCACATATTTATGCACAACGGCTAATCGTGACACAACATGGAGATGAAGTCAAGTTTAGTCAATCGTTGATCTACATGTTGCCCATTTTAGAGGACTTTCACCCCAAGTATTGGTGACTGGGTCCTATTTTACTAGTAAAGCGGAACTGATTTACCACAGTAAACAAGTGCTGTTTACTTCTCGGGGTTCCCACGGGGAATCATAATATGGAGAAAACTTCTATTATACCAGTGAATACAAGTGAAATATGGGTTTTCTGGCTGAGTTTTTGGATGGTGATTTGGGAGAGGATTGGAATATAATTGGAATCCCTTCTATAGCAAGTACTGTGATGGGAAACCATGGTTTAATTAAATGTGTTAATAGGTAAAATAGGTGGTTATATGTGTTTTGGTATTTGCCGGAGGTTATAGTGTGCTACTCAGTTCTGGATGCCACACTTGCTCAAGATGCATTTAACTGCATTATTTTTGGCAATATATGGCCTTTATTGTTGACTGTGACAAAAATATAACTTTTCAAAAAATAAAACAGTATTATTCGGTCTGTGTTTCTTGAATGAACATTTAAATGAATGTGAAATGTGTAATGTCCAAAAAATAGTAATTAAATCAGTATTGGAAGCCAAAATACATGTACATTTACATGTATGTATTTCCTATAATCAACCCCAAACCTTCCAAAGGGTAACCTACAAAACTTTTACCTGACAACACCCCCCCCCACCACCCAATCATTTTTCACACAATGCGCAAAAATCCCCCCCCCCCCCTCCTCCATGTTTTTTTTCAGGTGAACCGAAATTCCTCCCTCCATAATTTCTGGTGAACCAAAATCCCCCCCCCCCCCCCCCCCCCCACTAATTTGTTAGAAATATATTTAAAGCCATTCAAAAATGTCCAAAACTTTTTTACCACTCGAGGCCAAGCACTTCCCTAAACTCCAATAAAAAATAAATAACTGTCCTGATAAATAGTTATTGAGGCGTGTTTTCTTGTAAATGAGTGTTTATGTAATTTACAAATTAAATACATAAGTTTTTAAATCCTCTTGGACTGCCTTTTAACCTTTTGGTGTAAAAGGCCGGGAGGGGGATTTTTGTACTGCTCTTAAAACTGCTCTTAAAATAATGTGGGAGATTGTGGTACTACCCTCAAAAACTGTAGGTGTGGGGGGGGGGGGGGGGATTTTGCTAAGTGTGTAAAAATGATTGGGAGGGATTTTAGCTTCATTCTTATCCTTCCAAAGATACATTTTACCTCTTTCATTTGATAAAAGAGTCATTTCTGCTTGAGAATTCACTGCTTTCTTTGAAAACTACCCCAATCCCAAAGTAAAACTAAAATCTGCATCAGCAGACAATAGTTTGGGGAAAAATCTGTCTCATTCCACTCCACACAAAACAAAATGAATGTCAATTTTGTTTTAAAAACTGGTGTTGCAGCTATATAAATCCCCAATATCAGTAGATAGTGCCATTTTATCCTAACAAATGATGTCAAATTTTCTTCCACATGTACATATTGATGTGGTAAAATATAGCCCAGAATGTGTCCCCTAGACCCCCAGCATACCCACTTTCATCCCAAACTATGATATAATTCATAAATTAATTGATGTTGACACAAAACAAACCTCTTATGATATTAAATTTCTCATTTGCGATTGTTTTTAAATCACATTCTGGCTTCTGAAGATATTTCACAATGTGTTTGATGAATATTTTCCAATTTTTGTAAAAAAGTTTTTTTTTAAAAATCCCTCAGATTTCTTAATTAAGGCACCTAGATCATTGGTATGTCTCTGACAAAACATTACACATTGATTGTTTTCCAACAGCATGACAGTGCAGCTCATGTGGTGTCTCATAGCACCACAAAAATGCCTAAAACCATCAAATATTGCTTCTGTAGTGTGGTGCTTATGCTGCAAATACCCATAAAGGCACTTTCACAACCTTGGATTTAGTCCCTACAGACACTCATAACACACTTTGATAAAAAGAGTAAAATTAAGAAAAATACAATGTACATGTATGTTTTCCAGAGAGGATGAATCAGATATTCAAAAAGATAGTGCTCTTTAATGTTTAATATATTTGTGTTTGTGTGTGTGTAAGGTGGAGGGGGGTACAGTGTGAAAAATAGTCAGAAGCCAGTTACTGAAAATGTACATGTACAACCGGGTAAATGAAAAGCAAAGAATCGCGGACTGTGATGGACGGTTCTTGGACAACTTGCACCCTGGACGATTCATACCACAATTAGGAGGTACGAATTGTCTTGACAATAAGGTACAAATTGTCTAGACAAAAGGTATGAACTGTCCCAGTAAAAGTTATGAATTGTATCCTTTTTGGTACAAGTTGTCTCAAGTAAGTGTACTAAACTGCCTCATGTATTAACCAAGCCAGAAAATAAGCAGCCTGTCATCTGAAAAATGGGGTCCCCAGAGGGTGAATGTAATGATGGTACCCTGCACAGCAGGGTAGCATCACAGAATTTACCCTCTGTGAACCTCAATATGAATCAGGGTCTCAAAACTAAACAGAAAGAGGTGCCCAGAGGATAAATTGGCCCACTATATGGGATAGCATCATCAAATTCATCCTCTGTGAACCTCATTCTGTGAATGTCAGACTCCTTATTTTCAGGCCTGGTATTCACTATTTAAATGTTTTTGACTCATGTTTTGCCTGAGTGAAATGAAAATGAAAAGTCGACGGAGTGATAGTAATACAAACATAAACACATGCATGAAACAACCAATCAAAACATGATTTATATCATAGAAATGAAACTTCAATGGGTGAGCCATCGCTTAACAGCATAAGTGAAAAAGCGATCTCTAGTATTATCAACTTCGGATCTGTACGTGGTAAAAGAAAATTTATAGTAGATAGTAATGGATGTAGTTTTACAGTTAAAACACTTTTTTTTTTAATGAAGCCACAATAATTCTTTAAATTGGTGAAGATCTAACAATAAATAATTTTATGACGTCCCAAATAATAAATTAAAGAGCGTGTCGCCTTAATAATTTAATTAATTTAATTCTGAGCTCCCTCAAAAGAGCATTTTCTTTTTGCCGTCGTGACGATGAATCTTTTAAGTGTCTACTTGCTTTTTACTTCAAGTAATGAAGTTTAATATTCTATGTCTTTTTAAAATAATAGAAATGACATTGCCTTTTTTAATCCTTTCTCCAAGTTTATAATCCTCTCCCAACCCCATCTCCATGTATATTTTTTCAGAGGGGGTTAATTAAACAGGGTTTGAATTTGCAGAAGCGAATACAAACTGTCCAGGGTGGGTACGAACTGTCAGATACTGCCCAGAGGAGGGGTACAAACTGTCCTGGGCTTGGAAAAGGCACGAATTGTTCAGGCATCGGGGGTACGAATTGTCCAGCAAAAGGTACCAATTGCCAGAGGTACGAATCGTCCAGGCTATGAGTTTTGCAACTCACTGATGGATGGATGGACAGACAAAAATGCCGTCACACATTTTGTAATAAATTAAATTTCAGTTTCCTTTTGAATGCTAAAACAAACTAGAATTAGTAGAAATGAAATAGTTTTTTCTGGAATCAGCGTGCAAATGTTATTTAGAGGTCGGTTCTGGGGAGGTTGGTATTTAGGCTTTTTAAGGGCCTATATAAGTAATGGAATTTTGTTTATTTTGAAATCCTCACCTCTCATATTCCTTCAATTCAGATTAAATTTTCACAAATTATACATCAGAATGAAGGTTGGGATGCATAGAAGACGAAACACATATGTAATCAACTCATAGAGTCGACTGTAGGCACCACTGGTTCCTGGAAGTCTGCTACCGTATTCGCACCAGAACTGATAATAAAATAATATTTCATCAGAACAACTTGTGGCCAAATGTGCTTCATATATCCAAGAACAAAGCTAGGCATTCAAAACACTTTCGAATACAGTGATAGGTCTGCATTTTGGAAAAGGACAACACTGTCTGCATTTTTTATTGAAGATGGTTTCCATGCTCGAAAGACATGCGCAAATCACTCGTTACCACGAATTTCCATAAAGAAACAAAATCGTAATTCTAAGAAATTTCAACAGGTATCATAATACCTTTTATTGAATATGGCAACTGTGCAATCTCTATCTAATAACAATATACTGTATGAAGGCGATCTTTTTCATTATTTGATTTTAGACGGCGTTGTTTTTACATGCTTTTTCTGTCCGATGACGTCGACCGGAAATCGAAAGTATACTCATACGTAAACAAAAGCAAGGGCTTTGGAATTTTCCCCCATGCAGCTCTGTCGCCGTATTTTGAAGAATTTTTATCCCCTAGCTTTGTTCTTGGATATGTAAAGCATATTTGGACACAAGTTGTTTTTGTGAAATAGTATTAAATTATCAGTTCTGGTGCGAATGCGGCAGCAGACTTCCAGGAACCAGTGGCACCTACAGTCGACTCTATGAGTTGATTACACATGTGTTTCGTGTTCTATACATCCCGACCTTCATTTTGATGTACACTTTGTGTATATTTAATTTGAATTGAAGGAATATCAGAGGTGAGAATTTTCAAAATAAACACAATTTCATTACTTATATAGGCCCTTAAACGGTTTTTTTTGCCATTTTTGGAGAAACACACATGTACGAATTATCAGAATCCCCACCTCCATATGTCGGTCAGACGAGGAGGGCGACGACATTGATTAGTTTGAGGATGAATTCAGTTCTATTCTGGTTGCAAAGCCTAAAGCATCCAGGAATTAAAACATTGTTTACCAAAACACAGAGTAAGTGTAATTTAAATGGGAGTTCTGAGTGGTTCTGGTATTTAGCCTTCAGGAGAACACGTCGGATCACAAAATTGGCTGGCCGCTACACTGTAATTCTGACAGTCTTAAACTGACATTGTATTGTATCACTGGTAAAAATAGTTCATAGACTAGAGCCAGTGAATTTGTGAAGAAAAATCTTGGAAATAAACGAATATCGCTGTTCGCGTGCATGTCTGTTTCTGTAAAATTTTACTACAAACTAGTACAAGACTGCATGCCCGTGTTTTGAAAACAAAGATTTCCCCAGACCGAACGTCAACATAACTTGAATTCATCCGAACTCCGGCTGTTTCTAAGGAAATCGGGCTAAGTTCCCCACAACTGAGAAAGGCCCACTAAAAGTGTCAATAAATCACTGGTTTTATTATTTTTATTCGTTGTCAACTTTTTGTGAAGCGAACGTTCTCAATTAAAATTGAAACTGGGCTTTTGAATCTAACGAAACCGGCAACGGACGACATTGGCACTTCGAATTTTCAAACAACACCTAACTCGCCAACAACCACCTAACTTCGAAAGTCACATCATTACTTAATTATTTCTCATAGTTTCCAGCATTCTGCGACAATATATTTTACATAATGTCCTTTGAAAAGCCAAAAACAATTAAATATCCGTTACAATGATTCTGGATTTTTTGCCAGTGGGAGAGCCACGCCGCCAGATGGCACCCCAAACTCTGTTGCATGGTATACAGAAAAAATATAAAATCATGGATACGTGCTTGGGTTACCTATGTGCGCCCACGCCTCTGCGTGGGTGTGCACTATAAGTGCATGTTATACTGGTTATAGTGTGGTGCAGACTGCAGATAGCACCGATACATTATATTTCTGTGTTGTGCAGAGGGCACATAAATGCAGTTTATTACCAGTTAGTGTCGTGCAGGTATCACAGGTACACTTTGAGGTGCTTGGGCCTTAACGCTGTGCATGTTAAGTCGCAGCTACTGAAGTAAGTCCTCACTTCACAGGAGTTAATTAGAGTTCAAGATTTGAGAAGACAAATACTGAAATATTTGTGGTAACATTGTGTTGTGCAGAGAACTCAGAGACACAATTTTACTGAGAGTGTTCTAAGTTAGTAATTGGGGTTATATTATATTACTTGCATGTGAAACTTGTTTTGTTTGATGCTGTTCTGTACGGGTAAGAGCCGAGTACTTGTTGTGCTGAGTTGAAATTCACTGGTTTGAACTTCATTGCAATATAAAGTTGAATTAACTGTAGTGAAATTCATAGTAAAATTGAGTTGAACACATCAAGGGAGATTACTCTACCATGTTGCTCATTTTCTGTCAGCTTGGATTCTAAGAGATTTCAGCTTAACCCTTTACCAAACGTAACGGCCAAAACCGGCCAGCGCTATTCTCAAAAATCGCCTATTAATTTTAATTATTTTTTCATTTTTTGTCTCAAAAACATAGGTTATAACCCCTCATTGGAACGAGCTCGTTGAGCTCGTTCCAATGAGGGGTCATAACCTATGTTTTTGAGACAAAAAATGAAAAAAAATAGTTATTCAAGAATTTTTTTTGCAAGTGTCGTCTGCTTTTCATGTTAGGCAAAGGGTTAAGACAAAGTTAGAGATTGAGAGCCATAAAGATAGAAATATATTCGTGTGTGCCAAATTTTGCTGTTGTGTCATATATATATATATAGATATAGATATATTTATGCATTCATTTTGTTTGTTGTGAATAAATTAGTATTAGTTGAGATTTGTATTTTATTTTCTAAGTCATTGTTGGCTTTTGAGCTCCCCATCACATTGAAGTGTTTATAGAGTGTTTTCCCCAAACGTTGAGTGGTGTCATCTTGACTGTGGCAATGCTGAATCACTGTTCGACGTATTTTATGTATCATTGGGCGATGACCCATAGGGGTATTGTGAATAGGAAGTAGCAGTCTTAGGGGCCCTTTGTTCGCTGGGATTCCATCAGGTCTCCCAACTCCTATACCCAAGAGCTCCTGGGCGTCACATATTTATTTTATTTGGTGTCAGAAGTGGGATCCATCTTTTTACTTTTGGTTCAACTTATCAATAAATATTTGGTGTTTTGTTTTGTATGTTTTAGTTGAGGCACTGGTATCTTGATTCACATAGGTGGAATACACATTTTGTGACTTGTTGAATTCAGTTAAGTGGATCCTGTGATACGACAGTTTTAATTTTTATTTTGTTGGGAGAGTTCTGTTTGTTGTTTTATTATTGTGTTGCAGTTGGTAATTGTCACAATTTGTTATGGGTTGAAATAGAAAGATGGTAACCAGAAGCAGTCGGTCCATTGCTTCCAATTTGCACAGTTCTGTTGCTAACAGTTGTGATATTGATGAAGACATTAATAATAGTAGAATGAATGGGTTAGATCAGACAGAAATATCTGTTGAAATGAGAATAGAAGCACGTGGGCATGAAATGCCTGAAAATGATGATGAGAGGAACAAAATTTTGTGTTCTTCGGACATAAATGATGTTACTTTACAAGATACCACAGAAAATCGAGATGAAACTAATATTCATGGTTTGGTTTCAAGTCTACTGGATAATGTGACTAGTTTTGCAAAAGACAATCAAAAGCTATTGCAAATGCATAACTGGAATTCGAGGTGACCTTGCTAAAAGTATGGCTGACTTAATTGAGAAACTTACAGAAGTTCCAAAGAGGAACATGAGTAAAGGGGATAGAGCAGACACTATTAAGAGTGCTGATAGCAGAAATGCAAATCCAAAATGTACTCGTATAAATTATAGGAGATCAAGCAGATTCGACACAAGTGAATCTAGCGATACATCTACAAATGACACCAAAGAGAAGTTATCATGCATTAAGTGATGACAATAGTTATTCCAGGGGCCGGCATAAGCTACGCATGGATACCATAAAAATTCCAGCCTACTCTGGAAAAGAAAATTGGGATGTGTGGAAAAACAGATTTGACATAATTGCAGAACGTAGGAAGTAGAGCTCTAATGGAAAATTAGATCAACTGTTACCCAAATTGCATGGAACGGCCGGCGATTTTGAATTTGGACAGCTACCCAAGAGGGTATGTTCAGATTATAAATTGTTATGTAAAGAATTAGAGAGTAGATTTCACCTCGTAGAAACTAGAAAAAGTTATTGTGCAAAATTTAGTCATCGAACACAGAAACCAGAAGAAAGTGCTGAAGACTTTGCTTCAGAACTTAAGTGTCTGTATGATAAGGGTTATGTAAAAAGAAATGCTAGAACCAGACAAGAAGACTTGCTTAGACGGTTTTTACATGGATTATCAGATGATAAGGCTTGCTTTGAAATTGAATTTCATAAAGAGCCCGATTCAATTGAGGAAGCAGTACAACATGTTGTGTCATTTTTGGAGACAAGGAAGAAACCTGCCAATTATGACTATTATGATCAGAGAAATAGACAAGTAAATCGTTTGGCTGAAGGTTCTTCAGATAAGGATTCCGAGTCGCCAAAGTATTATGATAAGTTATGTAAAAGGAACCCTTTGGCGAGAAATGGTGAATAAAACCCAGGATTCTATGTCAGGAAAGCTATATGAAGTGATCAATGCACTTGCTATGTTACAGGAGAATATTACTAAAATGCCAGTTCACCAGCCGAGGGGCATTTCTAGGAATTGTTCATGTTTTAAATGTGGTCAGCCTAACCATTTTGCAAATCAGTGCCCAAATGCTGTGCAACCTACTCCGCCTCTTGGAATGCCTTCCAGGCACCCTAGTCAACCCGACAACCCACCCAATTTCAACCTAGGCAACCATTTGAACCAAGGGCTCATATGAAGACGCAGGATGTGAGAGACTGGAATCATAGAAAATCCCATAATTTTAAAAGTGAAACTGGTAATTTTCAGCCAAGAATAAATCAATTGTTTAATGGTAAAAGGGAGCAGACCAATGGACTGGTTCAGTCACCAGTCTGTTCTGTGTCATCAAACTAGATTGGATCAACTCAGATGGCCAAGGGCTGGTCCATGAGGATTCTGGCCATATTGATGAGTGTCAGAAAATTTGTACAGACACTGAAAACTTCAGTGATGTAAATAAATTATTGATTAATAGAAAACTACCAACCTTGGATGGTGTTTATGTAAAAGGAACCATCCAGGGGGTTAATGTAATATTCACTATGGATACAGGAGCTTCTAGAACAATTATATCAGAGAGAGTTTGTAATAGAATTCTGGTTGAGAGAAGGCCTAAATTGAGGGAATTAGTTGGTCACAGCCTTGAAAGTGCAAGTGGCTCTCCAATAGTTGAATATGGTGAAGGTAAATCTGAAATTCAGTTAGGCTCTTTCAAGTTGAAGAAGGAACTTTTTGTTGCCGAAATAGCAGATGAAGGGTTGCTGGGTATAGATACCCTCCAGAATGGGAGGGTTGGCCCAGCTGACATACTGCTAAGAATAGGTATTATACAGATAGAGGGACACACCATACCATGCGTTCAAGTTGGTATACCAGACAGAGTGAGAAAAGTAAGATCAGCTGATCATTATGTTGTACCAGGTTATTGTGAAACAATAACTGATGTTTTTGTAGATACATTTGAAGATGACAATTGTGATGAAATTATCATTGAACCAAGTGAAGGGTTTCTAGAGAAATATCCTTTGACTATGGCTGCAAGTGAAGCATGGATAAAGGAAAATGTGACTCCAAAAGTCAGAATATTTAACCCTTATCCAACAGAAACTAAAATCAATCAAGATACTGTACATGGGCATGTTGAAGAGTGTTCGGGTGTAAATGTGTTAATAGATTGTGAGGATCATGACTTGAAGGAAAATTTTAATCCTACAAGGAGAATACAGCTCAAGACAAAAGCTGTACAGTTGGAGTCAAAACAAACAGTAAATAAACTGTCAGAAAGTTTTCAGACTAATAGTCCTGGCCAAAAGCAAAAACTGGGTTCCAGTTTGGCAAGTCATGTGCAGAAAACGTACCAAGATGTTGAATCACAAAGAACTCTACAAGAGTGCAAAATAATTGCTTCTACTTTGAAAAAGTATGAAGATGTGTTTTCAGTGGATGAAATGGATCTTGGGCGAACTCATTTAGCTAACCCATGGGGTTGGTCAGTAGCCCATCAACATTTGAGAGGGTGATGGAAACAGTGTTACAAGGGTTACAATGGACAAAATGTATTCTATATTTAGATGATATAAATATATTTGGGAGCCCATTCACAGAGCACATTGAATGACTGGAAGATGTTCTTCAGAGAATAAGGCTATGCAGTCTTAATCTTCAACCAGCAAAGTTCCAGTTATTGAGAAATGAGGTGACTTTTCTGGGGCATGTAGTAGGGGAGGAAGGCATAAAGCCTAATCCTGATAATACTGTTAATTAATGCAAATGAATGAACCTAGGAATGCATCTGAAGTAAGAAGATTTTGGGGACTTGGTGGATATTACCGACGTTTTGTGCAGAATTTTTCAGAAATAGCTAGACCATTAGTTGAGCATACAAAGAAAAATAAGACTTTTGTATGGTCTGAGAAGTGTCAGATATCATTCAATCAGTTGGAGAAATTGTTAACAAGTCCATCTTTGATGTCACACCCCTTAGAGGACGGTGAGTTCATCCTAGATACAGATGGAAGTGATCATACTATAGATGCTGTACTTAGTCAGATACAAGATGGAAATGAGAAAGTTATTGCTTATGGCAGTAAGTCTATGAATAAGTCAGAGAAAAATTACTGCATCACTGATAAAGAACTATTAGCAGTGAAATATTTTACCGAGTACTACTGACAATACTTGTTGGGAAGACGATTCCGAGTGAGAACAGACCATCAAGCAATAGTATGGTTGTTCACACTAAAAGAACCTAAAGCTAGAATATCTAGGTGGATTGAAACACTATCAAGTTACAATTTTTATGTAGAATATAGGGCAGAAAAAAAAACATTGCAATGCCAATGCAATGTCCCGATGCCTCACACCAAGATAGTGTGATTGTATGGAAGTAGATAATTTGCAACTGCTTTAGTGTGGTCCCTGTAAGAAGTGCTTAAGGCAAAGAGAAACAATGAGTAGTTCTGACAATGTGCAAACAATTGATAAAAAAGATGTTTTCAAAAGTGTGGAAACTTTTCAGAAAATGACCACTAGGCCAAGTGATAAAGAAGGCAAAAATGAGACAATGTCTATGTGGGATACATGTAAATATAGTGGAAAGGCATTAAGAAAAATGCAGATGGATGATGCAGATATTGGATGTATTTTTGAGAAATTCGAGAAACAGGAAAAAGGAAAAAACAGATTATTCAGAAATTATTTCCATGAGTCCAGCCATAAGGTACTACTGGCATATATGGCAATTACTTGAAGTTGAACATGGATTGCTATATAAGAAATTCTATAAGAAAAATGGGACAGGAGTATATCTTAAGTTTCTTGTTCCTAAGGGACTGCAGAAAGAAACCATGCATGCTATGCATAATAATTTACTTTCAGGACATTTAGGAAGTAAGAAAACAAGAGAGAAGACACTACAGAAATTGTATTGGCACGATATTCGAGAGGATAATATATGGGTATCAAAGTGTGATATTTGTGTGCAAAATAAACCACTACTGAAGACATCATGTGCACCACTTGGGTCCATGAATGTTGGCACACCACTTGGTAGAGTATCAACCGATATATTGGGTCCATTACCTGAAACAGAAAGAGGCAATAAATACATTCTGTTATTCACAGATTATTTCACAAAATGTATAGAATTTTTTCCTGTGCCTTATCAGACAGCTATAAACTGTGCTGATAAATTACTAAATGAAGTCATATCCAGATTTGGATGTCCGCTCATGATACATTCAGATCAGGGAAGGAATTATGAGAGTGATATATTTCAGAAACTGTGCCAGTTATTAGAAATGCGGAAGTCTCGAACAACGGCATATAATCCTAAATGCAATGGTCAGGTCGAGAGATTCAACAGGGCTCTATTAAGGATGATAGAGGCACATTTAAAGAGTGAACAAAGAAACTGGGTTTTAAACCTAGGTTGTCTAGCTGCAGCTTATAGAGCTATACAGCATGGGTCAACTGGTTTTTGGGTATACTGTTTTAATTTTGAGTATACTCTTCACATTCAATATCATGGAGTAAAATATTAGTCTAGGTTATGGAATAGAACAATAGTATGACCATAACCAAGCCACAGATGTATTGTCACTGTCAGAATTCATTTTACATGTATAAAGTTGTCCGCATCCTATATCATAGAATAAAACGGTATTCTATGCTGTGGAATGGAAAAATATTATAACCATGACCAGTATTAAAGTGTTCTAGTCACAACAATTTAAGGTATTGCTGATGTTTTCTCTGTGTGTTCATGGGGACATTGAACACAAAAACAAGGGAGTAATGTGATCTTTGGTGTAATTACCCAAATGTATTTGTTTAGCTGTGTTAACCCACAGCTACAGTAATGTTCGACATTATTACTAGTAGCACGGGTAGACTCGAGAACATAAGTGTGTAGGGACGCTTTAGACGATGAACGGTGTGAGTTGTCTTGTAATTTCGTCGCAGAACACTGCGGAGATTTGGCTGGGAGTAACTCTAAATTAGGAAACACCTTTTTATTTTGTCTGCTGCATCGATAAATAATACGAAATATCTGTAATCACCGATGTTGCAGTAGCACTTTCTATCAACTGGAAAAGGTGGGAAACTATGAATGTTTGGCAATACCGCATTACGCTTTATTCTAAATTCAGTTCGAAAAATGTTCTAAGTTTTGGAAGTTGATTTATGAGAAAACGGTTTCTGGCATGATGAATGTCGTTCTTGCATTTGGGTTTCATTTGAAATTCAGTTTGAAGCCAAATGACTCATTACGACAGAATTATCGTATTTAAAATATCAGTCATATTTTATAGATCAAGAAATGTGCACGTTTGGGTGATTTAATCAAAAGGTTTGGGTCGAAATTATTGATTTTATTGAAGCTCCACCCATGATTGATCACGTTACACAAACAATTGTGAAAGTACATCCCTATAAAAAGTGCCGTGCAATTCGAACTGTCGGATTGACTGGGTTGTTTCTGGAGCCTTCTAAGAGTCTGCTGTAGTTGTACAGAGCTGTGTAGAAGTATTCTAACAGTCTGTTATAGCTGTATAGAGCTGTGTAAAAGTGTTCTAAGAGTCTGTTGTAGCTGTATAGAGTTGTGTGAAAACATTCTAAGAGGAAAGGTAACTGCCTAGCTGAATATATATAGTTAATTCAATGTAGAATTAAGTGATATTGGTTATTGTTACTGTGCTTTGATTTGTGCATTTCATTTGATTCTTCAAAGTTATTTAATTTTAGAGTGTTGGATGAAATTGAATTAAAGTCTAGTAATATACAGAAGTATATTTACTTAGGTAAATTAAATTACCTATAAGTAATTACAGTGAATAAACTGCATTACACAAGCTGTATGTGGGGATAACAGTATGTGTTGAAATTAGTATTAACTAACTTTCGCTAAATACTGTATGTGATTATTTCACTAGCAGTGCATGTAGTGTGACAGTTCTGGTGGGGATACCACTAGTAACAGTAAGTTGTGAGAATAAGTATTTGTTACAGATACTGTAAGTGATTATTTCACTAGCAGTGCATGTAGAGTGGCAGTTCTGGGGGTATACAACTAGTATATACAACTAGTAACAGTAAGTGTGGGCGATAGCACAAACAAACTGAATTATAAACAATTACTGTGGGTGATTATTTCAATAGCAGTGCATGTAGTGTGACAGTTCTGGTGGGGATACCACTAGTAACAGTAAGTTGCGAGAATAAGTATTAACAAGTCTTGTGACAGATACTGTAGGTGATTATTTCACTAGCAGTGCATACCAAGTGGCAGTTCTGGTTGGAATACCACTAGAAAAGTAGGTTTAGATTGTTGAATGCAAGTAATAACTGACTACAAATTCTGTAGGTGGTCACTCCACTAGCAGTGTAGAACGTTGAATGAAAAGGGTTTAGATTTTGATGATATTGCAAGATTTTATTTAGTTGTTGGAAATAAGTATAATCAATATTTGATATGTCGGCTCCATTATAGATTTTGCTGATTAACCCTTTACCTAACATGAAAAGCAGACGACACTTGCAAAAAAAATTCTTGAATAACTACTTTTTTTCATTTTTTGTCTCAAAAACATAGGTTATGACCCCTCGTTGGAACGAGCTCGACGAGCTCGTTCCAACGAGGGGTCATAACCTATGTTTTTGAGACAAAAAATGAAAATATTTTGAAAATTAATTGGCTATTTTTGAGAATAGCGCTGGCCGGTTTTGGCCGTTGCGTTGGGTAAAGGGTTAAGATTTGAATAGCTATAGTCATTTATATTTATATATCTTGGTTATTATAAAAGCTGAATTGTTTGGTGCTATAGTACTGTATGCATAAGAGATATTTGAAATCCACTTGTTTTATTATTGGATGCCGTTTATACTGAGTTGGAAGAGTATAAACTGCATAATTATAGCATTGGGGTCAATAGTATTAAGTGTTATGATTGATTGAGTTATGATTTGTGGTTTTGGTGTTTGTAATTGTTAAGGAGTACTGTGTGGTGCATAGAGTGCACAGAGACACAGTTTGAGTTATTGAAATCTAATATGAAAATACGTGACACGTAATGGTGCACACCCAGTATTGTTAATTACAGTAAATATTGCAGGCCCTAATCAAGATTTTTCAGAAAAGAGATGGTATATATCGCAGAAATAGCAGCAATTATGTGAAATATAACAATTTGCCAAAACGTGTTGTACAGCGACATGCAATAAACACAGAACCACACATGTATGTTCATATGTTAATGTGGCGACAAATATGGCAATCGGGAAATTTTGAAAGATTGCGGAGGGATCAAAGTTGAGACAAGCTATAGTAAAACAAACCTTCATTTTTTATACTGACAAAAGATCATAATTCACTGGCAAATTGGTTCATTAGAGTTTAACAACACTTTCAAAAACCAAGACTATATTATGAGCTGGATTGTACGTGAATTTCAATAACTAAGGTTATTATATCACGTTGTTAGTTCCCAAGATCCTTCCCATCATTCAATACCTAGACGAGCAAAAGAGTCGTACGTGAAGTCACTCGTTCAGGCAATTACTCATTTGTTCGATTCTGGTCGTTCGAGCAATCTGAGATGGTTAGCAAGCCTGTACTAGTGCTAGTAATGGTACAAGGCTGCAAGAGTGGAAGAAGAGTACAGGTTTTGGTGACTACTGTAAAAGATAATCATAGGACAGACGATGGTAATATTGGGAAAATCAGTAATAGTGGACTTGGAGATATGAAGATCACGGAGAGGTCTAGAACTGGGCAAATGCTAGGAGCTAAATTATCATCAGGTATATATAATACTACATCATCATGTCATAAGTATCCTCCTATACGATGAGCATTAAGAGTCATAAAAGAAATCGCTCGTTCGATACTCATTTGCTCAATGGGATTTGAGTCGTTCGAGCAATGACTTTTTCAGTAATTGCTCAAAAGCTTATTCGCTCGATAAGATTCGAGTCGTTCGGATAATACCTATCCCTGCTTGATTGTATTTTGGGTTTGAGGATCATAGAGGACTTCGCTATACACAAGAAAGGCAAAAACTGAGACGTCCAAGACAAAATAGACTGTTGGGATAGGCAGAAATGGGGCCAGTAAAAGGAAATAGAAGGATAAACCACAGAATATATCGGGATAGATAAAATACCGAGACTTTGGTGCACATTCGAAACAATAAAGTTACTCGTATACAAAGAAATTCGTCTATTGTTGGGCAAAAAGAAGAATTCTAGGGGACAACAGATAGAAACCTAATATTTAGTGGGAAATCCGCACTAGTAAAAGAACTGTTGGATTTATTTGGGTAATTTTACAAAGTATTCGAACAAATACAATTACTCATACCAGGAAACGCACCTTAAAACACTGCATGCTACTCTTTTAAGTCCAAAATTGAGGAATCCGTGCCAAATAAAGTTGTATTGATAGTTTAGAGGGTTTGTCTGGATGTTCGTGGTAATTCGATTTATTCTAGTTCACGTAAAATTTATCCACATGAGACCTCTCATCATTCATTAAGCTCTACGTGCTACTATTATAAGCCCTAGATGGGGGTTTGGTAGTTTGGGTAGTTTTGGATTGTTTAGAGGGAGTGCCAGGTTGTTTGTTGTAATCAAATTTACTCCTGTTCAGTCGAACACACCCTCCGAACACATCCCTTTCCTATTAGAAGGTTTTGGGTCACATAGCAACCATGTGCTACCATAGAAATCAAGATGGCGGTCTCAGATATACAAAATGGACGACATACACTCGTCTCCCCTCAACAAAACGCGCGGTGCATGCACACTAGGACCACGTATCACTATGGGGATGTTGTCACAAGATGACACTCACGCGGGCTACCATTGACAACCAAAAATGAAGTAACTGGGACATGTCACATGAGATACGGCCAATGTGGGTCGATCGTGTACATGATTTACTACTAACATCAAGCCGAGAGATACACGGTTCGATCCCCAGCAGGGGTAACTGCGTTGTGTCATTAGGCAAGGCACTTAATCACGATTGCCCAAGTGGGGGCACAGTGGCGCAGCCATGGGGGCACATCCACCCCCCCCACCAAAAAAAAAAAAAAAAATTCCGATTGGATTTATTACGTTCAAGGTCAATGTGACCTTGACCTTTGACCTAGCGAGTCCAAGATAAATAGGGGTCTTCCACTTACCTAGGCCAACCTACCTATGAAGTTTCGAGAATGTGGGTTCAAGTGTAGTCAAGTTATCATCCAGAAACCAATTGTTTACAATTTACTATGTTGAAGCTCACTGTGACCTTGACCTTTCACCTAGCGAGTCCGAAATAAATACGGTTCTTCCTCTCACCGATGCCAACCTTCCTATGAAGTTTCATGAATGTGAGTTTAATCATAGACAAGTCATCATTCGGAAACCAATTGTTTACAATTTACTATGTTCATAGTCACTGTGACCTTGGCCTTTGACCAAGCAAGTCCAAAATAAATAGGTTCTTCCACTCACCGATGCCATGGAGCTTCATGAATGTGGTCGAACCATTATCAAGTTATCATCGGGAAACCAATTGTTTACGCCCGCCCGCCATTCACCAAACTATATGTCGAGCCTGACTTCGTCACAACTTGATTAAACAAGAGGTCCCAAGGGGCCTTAATCGCTCACCTGCCAACGTGGTTCAAAGAAGTATTTGGGGCCACATGCAGTTATACATGGTTCATCAACACTACAAAGGAATGAAGGCATGAAAGGCAAATTTTATGGAAAAACACTAAGGAAACGATTTGAACAAACCTGAACCTATCATGCTCCCCATGCCACCCCCACCCCTGCCCGTAGAGAGGCCAAATAATAAGCCAGGGACACAAATTTAACAAACTTGAACCTGATCCCCCTTGAGATGAAGGAGGTTTTTAAAGAAATGTCCTCACATTGCATTAAGTTAATCTTTGGGCCCCAATAGAGAGCCCAAATACTAACTGAGGAACCCGATTTGTACAAACTTGAATCTGACCCTCTTAGAGATGTTGTATACCAAATACGGAAGCATTCATACCAAATATGAAAGATTTTTAAAAAGAAATTTCCTCATATTTCACTAAGTCAAAATTCGGGCTTCTACTGGGAGCCAGATTATTAACCCATGGACTCGATTTGAACAAACTTGAATCTGACTGACACCCACCCCCCCCCCCCCACACCCCTAGAGATGTTATATACCAAATCAAAAGATTCTAAATGATGGTTCTGGATTAAAAAAAAAGTATGGGTGCTATCAGAGTAATGCCCCTTGTGGTGCCCCTTGTGAGCGCGGCAAGGTTATTTGTAGAAATTTGAATTGACATATAAGGAACATGCACACCAAATTTGGTTCAATTTGGTCCAGTAGCTTGGGAGGAGAAGTCGATAATGTAAAGTTCACGATGGACGACGACGGACGGCAAGTGATAAGTTAAGCTCCCTTCGGTGAGCTAAAATTAATCCATACGCCCCCCCCCCCCCCCACACCCTCCAATTTGACCCATGTAGGGAGCATTAGGCAAGAATTTTTATTATGGAGATATTTATACTTGCAGGATGTATAGGGGGGGGGGGGGCGGGGGGGGGGGCGTAATAGCAGATTTATGTGTGATATCCGACCTATCTCAATTTAATGACACCAATGTTGTCAGTTATTTGTCAGACTCGAGAAAAAAACGTCGCCGGTGTTCCGTCGCCGGATTTACGAAATAACCTCGCCGTTATTTGGTAATTTATCCGTTTCTTCTGGTCCGGATTCGCTATTTAAAATTGATGAATCTCTCAGGGCGATAGGAAAACGAAGGAATCGTTAACACAAGTAAGACGTTAATATTATTTGATACGCAATTGCTGCCAGTTTAAAAAGCATATTTGTCTTTATTTTGTGTGATATCATTAGGCATACTTATTTAATTCTATTCAATTAGTTTCCTATTTTTAGTCGAATTTTTCAACAACAAAAAATTGACTATGGTATGACGAGGGCCGGTCGCCGGGCAGGCGGCCTTTTTGCTAAAATCTTAGTTATTTCTGGACGGGTTTTGATATTTGGTATGTAGCTTGATATGCACGTGCAACACTCGATGACGCAAAATAGGGCGTGTCAGCGCTTTTTCTCAAGAGTTATGGCCCTTTGTTAAAATCTGCTAATTTTGAGCTTGGTAGCGCGATACTTCAACAAACGTCAACCGATTTGACAGATATTTGGCACATGGGTTTCAAGGAACAATGTATTGGTCGAGTTCGAAAATCTATGCGGACCATTTCATAGAGTTGTTGTGTTGACGTTTGTTTCGTGATTGATCATAATACAATGATTCATAAGGATTATTATTGTCCTCACACAAGGTGAAGGGGAAACAAATTTGAAAAAAGAGTTTCAATGTGGCCTAATTATTGAAGCCATTCACACGTCCACATATCCTTAAATAAACTGGTTTTGCGTCCATTGCACCCCCCCCCCTCCCCACCCCACACTCCAAATCGGTTGGGTTAAAAATCAACCCAAATCGACTGGGTTGAGTGAATATGAACCCAATTTGGGTTCATATTCACTCAACCCAGTCGATTTGGGTTGATTTTTAACCCAACCGATTTTAGAGTGCACGTAGCACATGATGTCAAATTTCCTTCCACAAACTGATGTGGTAAAAAATAGCCCTCAATGAATGTGACCCCCCCCCCCCCTCCCCCCCCCCCCCCATACTCCTTTTCATCAACAACTATGATATAATTCATAAATTAATTGATGTTGACACAAAACAAACATCTTGCGACAAAACTATCACAAATGGGAAATTTATACTTTAACTTTAACTTTACTTGATTACGCTCAAACCATATTTATGGTACATGAGGTACAGCAAATAAAATATCATCAAACAATTAGAATGAGGACAATGGAGCAGGTAAAGTGTAGAGGGGCACAATGTAAATAAAGGGGTGTCCTTATATTAATGGTATTGTTGGTAGGTGAATTATAGTGAGGTGGGTATGGGGTGCGGTCAGAGTTTTACAAACCTATATTCCGTGAACCTTGTGTAGCAATTCGTCCCAGGAGCGCACTGAGGCGCTACCAGCAGTCTCAGACTTCCAGATGCCGTCCCGGTGCACCCAGGGGGCGAACTAAATACTGAATGTGGTAAATATTAAAAAAAAAAATATCCCTCAATGAATATGCCCCCCCCACCCCCCCCCCCCCCCCCCACACACAATATACCCCTCTTCATCAAAAACATGATATAATTCATACATTAATTAATGTTGACACAAAACAAATAACTTGTGGCATTAAATATCCTACTTGTGATCGTTTTTAAATTACATTCAGGCTTCTGAAGACATTTCACATCATGTGTTTGGTGAATCATTTGTAATTTTTGTAAAAAACAAAAAGCCAGTTTTCTCAGTTAAGGCACCTAGAGTCATTGGTATGGTACTGACAAAACATAAAACATTGCTTGTTTCAGCAGTATGACGAGTACTGCTCATGTGGTATATCATAGCACTGTTAAAATGCCTAAAAACATTCAATATTGATTTTGTGGTGCTTTGCTTGAGCAGCAAGTATCCATTAGGGTACTTTCACAACCTTGGATTTAATTCCCACAAACACCCATTCTGATAAAAAGAGTGAAATTGTGAAAAATATGTCTCCAAGGAGGATGAATGAGATATTTGCTAAAAAAATTGTTTTTTCTTAGTGTTTAATATACATGTATTTGTGTGTGAATGGGGTGTGGGGGGGGGGGGGGGGCGTGTGAAATATAGTCAGCTGTCAGTTATTGAAAATGTACAACCAGGCAAATGAAAAGCAAAGAAAGACTATGTCTGTAGTCCAGGCACATTAGACATAAAAATGAGAAAGTAAGGAAAAAAATCGGAGAAAGCTGATTTTTTTATATGTTTCCGGGACACACATTGCGGATAAAGTGTGAAAAGTTCCCGCGAATCCGAGTTGAGCTTTTTTAGTTATAGCGTTTTTTTGATGAAAAAAAAAAAATAAAAAAAAATTCGACCCAGCTCCATATTTCTCATTCTTATTCGCCTTAGTAGGGTGAGAATCATAAATATCGTGCTGAATTATATTGAGAATACATATCCCCAACAGAAAATGCCAACTTTGTACCAATCCTCACACTCAATGGTGAAATATTCACGAAAATGTACAAAATTACGAAAAAAAATTTATTGTTTTCATACACACAACGGTACACAACGTCCATTAAATCAAATCTACGACTACTTTGGGAGTTAAATTATATATCAAAAATTGCAGAAAATCAGTGGCTTTATCATGATATATAACAATAGTCATTTATTCCATAATGAACTGGTGAAACGTGTGAAATATTAACCATACCCCCTAAACTCAAATTCAAACGGCATCGACTTTTCTCATTCAAATACCGTATTATAGCATCATTGTTTCAATTTCCATGTTCGATTAAATCACATAATGTGGTGTTCGCCTACACTCAAGATGCAAACTGAATGTGAGAAACAGGGACTGAACGTTTGTCCAGTGACGTTTGACCAACCACTTTATATCAAAGCAGTGGAGATTGTGTCTTCGTCAGATAAGTTGACAAAAGTTTTCGTTAGACTCGGCGGCTTCCATATGATTATGTCATATTTAGGGGCAATTGGTTCGATCATGGCTGGTAGCGGCTTGGATGAACTTTGGGGGACTGTTTATGCTGGTGGGTCAATCCATCATTTGATCAGTGGTCATGCATATTCAAGAGCAGTTCGTGCCCATTTGCTAACACAAATTGCCATTACAAAACTTGTGTTTGAAGAAAGCCGAACACTAGATAACATAGACTGCACAGAAGTCAATGAAATATTCTGTGGACTTGCCAGAGGTGACTGTACAACAGCTGACGCTGTCAATCAAGAAAGTGTCAACCATCTACTGTCAAAATTACACGAACTGCTCCAGAATTACGGACGCACAGGAAAGCTTTGGGTACAATACTACGAGCAAATAGGTCTTCTCCAGTTCTTGAGAGCAGAGCGCACAGGCGACTGGGAACTCCACACATATTGTGTTCGCAATATGATTCCAGTATTTCACGCAGGTGGTCATTTTGCATACGCAAAAAGTTCTCATCTCTATTTGCAGCAGATGAATGAGCTAACAGAAATAATGCAACAGGATGATTTGAAGTTGTTCACTGAGAAAGGTTACTTTACCATAAGGCGCTCAGATAAATTCTGGGACGGGATATATTCTGATCAGACCATAGAGCAGTGTTTAATGAGAATGTTCAAGCTCCCTGGTGGTCTCACACATGGCAGGGGAATAACCGATAGCACTGTTGCGATATGGGTACATGGACTACCTCTTTGCCTTCCGATATGTAATGCTCTCGAAAATTTTGTTCATGTTCACACTGGTCATGGCGAACAACATCGGGATCTCCATCAAAGTTCACAATTGACTGATGCCAATGATATCACCGAATTATTGAACTGGCTCAGAGTGCATTCCCCCTTTCAGAATAGAGATCCACTACAATTAGTCTCTATAGCGACCGGGCTTGTGGCCGACAAAACTGTGAACTGTGACCAAGTTCGCAAAATTGGTGATTGTTGCGTATCGAATGTTGTAAGCAAAACGTTCAACAGCATCAAACTACGACGTGTTGACACTGTGAAGTCTTTCGCATCGATGGCAAATAGCATCAAAGTCCGTGGAAGTAAGGTAGTGATTGACCCCACAATTCTATTCAACCGCATCACACGTGTTATTCAGTCACAAGCAGAGATGGAAGAGTATCTCAAATATGAACTCGCCCCGAAACCACCAGCATTGTTTGATTCTGCTGGAATGAGGAAGACACAGAAAAGCACGCTCGGTAAGATCCTCAAAACATACGGTTCCGAGCAAACTAAAATCCCAGAACATTCTCTGTTTGTTGTAGATGGTGGATTTTTATTGAGGGCAGTTGTATGGCCTAAACAGTCGTCATATAAGGACATATGTACATCATATTCCAATTATCTAGTGAGACATTTTGGGGCGAACGTCGTGGTTGTTTTTGATGGTTATGCTTGTACAATGTCGACAAAGGGCATGGAACAAGCCCGTAGATCTAAAGACAGGTATTCCATTGATACCAATATCTCACCCGAGTTACCAGCCACCACACCCCAATCCGATTTCCTTGCAAATGCCAAGAACAAAACCCAACTGATCGATCTTCTAATGCAGGAGCTATCTGCTATCAATATTCAGTCCAAGCAGGCCGAGGCTGATGCTGATGTACTGATAGCCGAAACTGCACTTGACATCGCTCCAGATGACAACAATGTTGTCGTTGTGGGAACAGACACAGACTTGTTAGTCATTCTTACCTCTCGGGTTCAACCGGGATGTAATATTCATATGATGTATTCCACTACCCCAAACTTACTAGTTTCAGTTAGTGAAATAGCAACCAAAATGGGTGACCATAGAAGCAACCTCCTTGTAGCACATTCTATAAGTGGTTGTGACACTACTTCTGCACTCTTTGGAGTTGGTAAGAAGAAAGTATTCAGTACAATTGTCTCCGATGTTACGAGCGACTCACAACAGTATGTCAACACAATTTTGGCGGATGACAGTACACCAAGTGCAGTAGCCGCTGCCGGGGAACAACTTCTCCTGATCTTATACGGGAGTAAAACTGTTTCCTCTCTCGACCAATATAGATATGTCACTTACAAGCGTTATGTAGCAAAATCTAAACTGAATAAACCCATCGACCTAGCCTCACTCCCACCAAGCAGCGATGCTGCACAACAACATGTCTACAGATGTTATCTCCAGGTCCAACAATGGCTGGGCACTTCGCTTCCTCCGACGGATTGGGGGTGGTCGCTAGACAATGGACTTCTTGTACCGACTGCAGCCACAAAGCCATGTGCCCCCGATAACCTACTGAATCTGATCAGTTGTGGTTGCAAGAGTGCTTGTACAAAAAGGTGTGGGTGTAAGAAGGCAGGACTCTCTTGCTCAGGTTTGTGTAATTGCAGTTCGGATTCTTGTAACAACCACGGAAACACTGTCCTGTCGGAAATTTCTGAGTTCGATGAATAATATGTATATAGGTCATGTCATTTCGGTATATAGCGTTGATAATAGTCAATGTAACTTAATCCATGTTGATTGATTTGTACATTCTGTAAATATTATTTATTGATTTTTGTACATTCTGTAAATATTATTTATTGATCTAATGATGCCAGACACAGACGTGTCTGTTCGGTCCCAAGCCCGAAAATAGTTGAGTTCTCATGCTGACGAATTTTATGCCAAAAGGGGAACTCGGCCAGAAGCAGAGGGGATCTTCCATAATGTCTATTTTGTAAGCAATGATAAAAGTCTTCAAATGGTGGTGGATTTTTTATCGTCTGTCCAACTAACATCCCGTTCTGTACTACGACCCTTTGGGCAAATCCGTTAGGAAAATCGGCATTTTTTGCGTAAATCCGATACTTTTTTGTGAATTTTCAATAATTTTTCGCAGAAATTGTCACAGAATGCACATTTTCCTCTAGGTAAATGTATATTAGACATTATGTAGCTCGAAATACGCGTAAACAAAAAATACAGTTGGATCAATTCGAGGTTACAAAGTTCGTGCGATTTTTTTTAATTTTTTTCAAACGCGTTTTCGAAAAAAGGCTGTAGAAAAAAAAGCTCAACTGGGATTTTAGGGGCCTTTTGTCTAATCGTTCAGTGACATGTACTCGACATTCCCTGAAAAAATCAGCTTTCTCCGATTTTTTTTCCCTAGTGAAACCTAATGTTCTTGGGCTACTGATGGACAGAGAGACATGCAGTTACACAATTTGAAAGTCTACACAGAAATAAAAACTGACATACAATGGAAAATTTTGTTAGAAGAGCCAGGACAAGATTGTCAAACAGAAAAAACCTCAATGGACCCTGAGTGCGGCAGTACCAAAGCAAATCATAGGAACCTGAGAGTGTATGAGATTGACTTTAGTTTCCCCAAACATACTGTACAGTCTTTCCAATTGTTTCTCATCAACTGAGGCTTCAATATGGGTGGGTGGGAGGTAGGGACTTGATTCAAGGAGAGAACAATATTTCACAGTTGACACTGTAGTTTTGTGCTGTAACATGGGAACCGTAACAACATCGCTCGAACTACACAAAATTTGATCGCATCACTTTAATTTTGGGATTCAAATATCTTTGTCAAGTATAACCCTCAGAGAACTTGTTCCGACCTAAAAACAGAGGGTCGTGCATCAAATAAGAGGAAAAAGTTAGTACTAGACTACTTTATTAGTACTTGACTGCTTTATTGGTAGCTGTGCACAAATGACATTCATTCACATTTGCAACTTTACTGTGTTATTTTTTCCACTATACCCCACTCCCAAATTTGTGTTCCAAAATACTCTTTCAATGAAGAAATTATTTTCTAACATTTTTTAACCCTTTACCAAATATAACAGTCAAAAGCTGCTGGTGCAATTCACAAGTATATTGCCAATCCATGTTCATTATTTTCTCGTTTTTTTTTGTGTCAAAAAGATAGCTTATGACCCCTCATTGGAATGAGGTCATTCCAATGGTGTAAAAAGTCATGTTTTTGACATAAAAAATTAGTGAGTCAATAAGTTTGTGGGCAAAGGTAATCAGCTTTTCATGTTAAGTAAAAGGTTAACAGCATAATTCAGACAAACATCTAAATACCAGTAAATAAAAGTGCTATATGGGCTTTCTGACTGTGGGTTTGAATGGTGATTTGGAAGGGGGTTGGAAGATTGGACCCCCCCCCCCCTGCCCCTAGTACTATGATGAGGAACCATGGTTTAATTACATTTATTTATACATGTGTACACGTAGGGTAAAATTGGTTGTTATTTGGCATTTGCTGAAGGCTGTATTGTGCCACTGGAGGCTACACTTGCTCAAGATGTGAATTTGCTTGCAATATATAGTCCTTACTGACAAAAACGTATTTTTCAAATATAAAAAAGTGCTGTAAGGTGTGTGGTACCCCAATGCATTTTTAAATGTGAAATAATCTCTCAAAATAATAATTAAAACAGGTTCGGAAGCCAAATTATGTATTTCCTTAATCAACCCCAAGCCTATCAAAGATACATTTTACCTCTTTCAAGTGACAAAAGAGTCATTTCTGCATGAGAATTCAACGTTTGGCTTCCACTGAGTTAAAAACATGGGAAATTTGTTGTTTTAAAGAAAACTGTCCAAACTGTGCCAAATGGCTTAAAAACTGCTGTTGCCTCCAATACATTTTTCTACTCTGTTACCTAAAGAGTAAGCTGAGAGGTAAGGAATTCATGTAGCTTTTCTTTGAAAACTAACCTAATCCCAAAATAAAACTAAAATCTGCATCAGCATGCAATACTTTGAGGAAAAATTTGTCTCATTTAACCATATACCAAGACAAAGAGTGGTGTTCCAACCCCACGAAACAATATGAATGTCAATTTTGATTAAAAAATTGGGGTTGCAGCCATATAATTCACCAATATCAATAGACAGTACCATTTTATCCAAACAACTGATGTCAAATTTTCTTCTACATGTACATACTGATGTGGCAAAATATAGCCCTGAAGGTGTCCCCCTAGTATGCCCCTTTTTATCAAAAACTAAAATTCATAAATTAATTGATGTTGACACAAAACAAACCTCTTGTGATATTAAATTTCCCATTTGTGATAGTTTTTAAATCACATTCTGGCTTCTGAAGATATGTCACAATGCATTTGATGAATATTTTGCCACTCTTGTGAAAAAAAGCCTCACTTTCTCAGTTAAGGGACCTAGAGTCATTGGTATGGCACTGACAAATCATTAAACACTGATTTTTTCCAACAGTATGGCCAGCTGAGCACAGCTCCTAAGGTATCTCATAAGCACTGTTAAAATGCCTAAAACCATGAAATATTGATTTTGTAGTGATGTGCGTGTCCCACAAGTACATGTACCCACAAGGGCTCGTTTACAACCTTCGATTTAATCCCTGCAGGCACCCATTCTGATAAAAAGAGTGAAATTATGGAAAATACATGTATGCATAGTACCCAGTGAGGATGACTCAGATATTTGCTTCAGGAATGTAGTGCTCTTTAATGTTTAATATATTTGTGTATGTGTGTGTATGGGAGGGGGATCAATTGCCAGTTATTGATTATGTAGAACTGTGCAAATGAAAAACAAACCAACACTTTGTATGATGGACAGACAGACATGCAATCACATATCTTGAAAGTGACAGGCTACATGTACAGAGGAATGGTATGATGGACAGACAGACATGCAATCACATATTTTGAAAGTGACAGTCTGCATTACATAGGAATAGTAACTGACATACAATGAAAAATATAGTGAGAAGAGCCAGGACAGGGTTGTCAAATAGAAAAAACACTCAGTGGACCCTGAGTGCTGCAGTACTAACGCAAATCATAGGAAACTGAGAGTGTATGCTGTTAACTTTCTCATCAGCTGAGGGGTTCAGAATGGGTGGTAGAGGGACAATTGTTAATGTAGTTTTGTGCTATAACATAGGGACCCTGACAACACTAGTATCAGACTACTATATTGGTATGTGCACAAAATCCATTCATTTACATTTGCAACTTTGTTACTT
The DNA here is from genome assembly GCA_031216915.1 of Pictodentalium vernedei. NCBI lineage: Eukaryota > Metazoa > Mollusca > Scaphopoda > Dentaliida > Dentaliidae > Pictodentalium > Pictodentalium vernedei. Next base: position 34,735,036 of record CM062289.1, read on the forward strand.
TTCCCAATGTACCCCCACTCCCTTTCCCCAAATTTATGTTCCAAAATACTCTGTGAATGAAGAAATTGGTTTTTAACATTTTTCATTACTCACTCATTGTAATGGCCAAAACAGGCTAGCACCATTCACCAAAACTGCCATTCAATGTTCATTATGTTTGCATCAAAAATATAGCTTATGACCCCTCATTGGAATGAGCTAGTTCAGCTCATTCCAGTGGAAGGGGTGGGGGTCATAGCTATGTTTTTGACGCAAAAAATAAAAAGAATTTAGTTATTCAAAAGTGATATCTTCTTTTCATGTAAGGTAAAGGGTTAACATCATAATATGGAGAAAGCTTCTATTAATCATTCACTCAATGTAATGGCCAAAACCGGCTATCACCATTCACCAAAATTGCCATTCAATATTAATTATTTCTGCATTTTGTGGCATCAAAAACATAGCTTAAGAACCCGCTCATTGCAATGAGCTTGTTCAGCTCTTTCCAGAGAGGGGGGGGGGGAGCATAGCTATGTTTTGACCCAAAAAATGAAAAGAAATTAGTTATTCAAAAGTGGTATCTTCTTTTCATGTACATGTAAGGTAAAGGGTTATCATAATATGGTTTGTTTTTTGGTGGTTAACGTCACATATTTATGCACAACGGCTAATCGTGACACAACATGGAGATGAAGTCAAGTTTAGTCAATCGTTGATCTACATGTTGCCCATTTTAGAGGACTTTCACCCCAAGTATTGGTGACTGGGTCCTATTTTACTAGTAAAGCGGAACTGATTTACCACAGTAAACAAGTGCTGCTTACTTCCCGGGGTTCCCACGGGGAATCATAATATGGAGAAAACTTCTATTATACCAGTGAATGTTTTTTTCAGGTGAACCGAAATTTCTCCCTCCATAATTTCTGGTGAACCAAAATCCCCCCCACTAATTTGTTAGAAATATATTTAAAGCCATTCAAAAATGTCCAAAACGTTTTTACCACTCGAGGCCAAGCACTTCCTTAAACTCCAATAAAAAATAAATAACTGTCCTGATAAATAGTTACTGAGGCATGTTTTCTTGTAAATGAGTGTTTATGTAATTTACAAATTAAATACTTAAGTTTTTCAATCCTCTTGGACTGCCTTTTAACCTTTTGGTGTAAAAGGCCGGGAGGGGGATTTTTGTACTGCTCTTAAAACTGCTCTTAAAATAATGTGGGAGATTGTGGTACTACCCTCAAAAACTGTAGGTGGGGGGGGGGGGGGGGGGGGGGATTTTGCTAAGTCTGTAAAAATGATTGGGAGGGATTTTAGCTTCATTCTTATCCTTCCAAAGATACATTTTACCTCTTTCATTTGATAAATGAGTCATTTCTGCATGAGAATTCACTGCTCTCTTTGAAAACTACCCCAATCCCAAAATAAAACTAAAATCTGCATCAGCAGACGATAGTTTGGGGAAAAATCTGTCTCATTCCACTCCACACAAAACAAAATGAATGTCAATTTTGTTTTAAAAACTGGTGTTGCAGCTATATAAATCCCCAATATCAGTAGATAGTGCCATTTTATCCTAACAAATGATGTCAAATTTTCTTCCACATGTACCTATTGATGTGGTAAAATATAGCCCAGAATGTGTCCCCGAGACCCCCAGCATACCCACTTTCATCCCAAACTATGATATAATTCATAAATTAATTGATGTTGACACAAAACAAACCTCTTATGATATTAAATTTCTCATTTGCGATTGTTTTTAAATCACATTCTGGCTTCTGAAGATATTTCACAATGTGTTTGATGAATATTTTCCAATTTTTGTAAAAAAGTTTTTTTTTAAAAATCCCTCAGATTTCTTAATTAAGGCATCTAGATCATTGGTATGTCTCTGACAAAACATTACACACTGATTGTTTTCCAACAGCATGACAGTGCAGCTCATGTGGTGTCTCATAGCACCACAAAAATGCCTAAAACCATCAAATATTGCTTCTGTAGTGTGGTGCTTATGCTGCAAATACCCATAAAGGCACTTTCACAACCTTGGATTTAGTCCCTACAGACACTCATAACACACTTTGATAAAAAGAGTAAAATTAAGAAAAATACAATGTACATGTATGTTTTCCAGAGAGGATGAATCAGATATTCAAAAAGATAGTGCTCTTTAATGTTTGATATATTTGTGTTTGTGTGTGTGTAAGGTGGAGGGGGGTACAGTGTGAAAAATAGTCAGAAGCCAGTTACTGAAAATGTACATGCACAACCGGGTAAATGAAAAGCAAAGAATCGCGGACTGTGATGGACGGTTCTTGGACAACTTGCACCCTGGACGATTCATACCACAATTAGGGGGTACGAATTGTCTTGACAATAAGGTACAAATTGTCTAGACAAAATGTACGAACTGTCCCAGTAAAAGTTATGAATTGTATCCTTTTTGGTACAAGTTGTCTCAAGTAAGTGTACTAAACTGCCTCATGTATTAACCAAGCCAGAAAATAAGCAGCCTGTCATCTGAAAAATGAGGTCCCCAGAGGGTGAATTTAATGATGGACCCATCCACTGACACTGAAACTACCTTATCCTACTAGTGCTCTTGGTACACTTATGTGGATGTTCTGACCGACCAGAGCTTGTCTATATAGAGATGGGGAGGAAAGTATAGGAGGAAAAAGTGCAATACGACGGTGAAAGTTTACATAGTATGGTATGGTATGTCAAGGAATCACATCCAGTAGGATTTGTTTGGTAAAGTTGATTTTTTTTTTGTTTTGTCGGATAGTATTGATGTTGAAATATGAGAAAATGTCTGGGTTCAAATTTTCCTATCCCTCCCTCCCTACAAGAGTGGTCTCAAATCCCCAACCAAGCCACCTCTTCTCTGACTATGAAAATGAATTGTATCGCTAATAAGCCGCACATTCAGAAAACATTATAGTCTTTTCGTGGGTTTTGTACTGTGCTGGACTGATTTTTCTTGGGTTCAAAGTGATTGGTGTGATGTAACAATGATTTCTGGCCACAATTTGTTTTAAATTTCAAGGTGAAAGATGATAGAATCCACCAGAAGCTGTCTTTCTTACATTTGTTATCACGAGGAATGATTCGTATATGTTTCACAGATTACTGAAATTCAAGTTAAATTCCTCTCTCTTTATAATTACAGAAAAGAACTTGAATAAGCAAAATTAATTTAACCAACTTAGCAGGTATTTTTCAGCATTTGCATCATCTGTAATGAGGTCACCCCATCTCAAAGAGAAGGTTCATAAGCAATTTAGACAAGCTCAAAGAACTGGCTCAATGCTGTACAGAATAAATATATTTGTCCAAATTACATTAACTGTTAGACCGCTGAATTATTTTTGGTCATCAACATTTGTTTATGCGTCTTTACCTTGTTCCAATGCTATAGGCACTGGGAAAAGTTCTGATGGGCCATTCTATTGCGCCTCCCCCAGGATCCCCAAACTGATGCTGTCTAACACCTGTTAGTGCCTGAAATTTTAGGAAAAAGACCAAAAGGCGAAATGGATTTGATGGCATAGACTGCCGGTATATCGAAGCAAGCCAAAAAATAAGCATACTACCATCTGCAAAATGAGGTCCCCAGAGGGTGAATTTAGTGATGCTACCCTGCATAGCAGGGTAGCACCACTAAATGTACCCTCTGTGAACCTCAATATGAATCAGGGTCTCAAAACTAAACAGAAAGAGGTGCCCAGAGGATAAATTGGCCCACTATATGGGATAGCATCATCAAATTCATCCTCTGTGAACCTCATTCTGTGAATGTCAGACTCCTTATTTTCAGGCCTGGTATTCACTATTTAAATGTTTTTGTCTCATGTTTTGCCTGAGTGAAATGAAAATGAAAAGTCGACGGAGTGATAGTAATACAAACATAAACACATGCATGAAACAACCAATCAAAACATAATTTATATCATAGAAATGAAACTTCAATGGGTGAGCCATCGCTTAACAGCATAAGTGAAAAAGCGATCTCTAGTATTATCAACTTCGGGTCTGTACGTGGTAAAAGAAAATTTATAGTAGATAGTAATGGATGTAGTTTTACAGTTAAAAAACTATTTTTTTTAATGAAGCCACAATAATTCTTTAAATTGGTGAAGATCTAACAATAAATACTTTTATGACGTCCCAAATAATAAATTAAAGAGCGTGTCGCCTTAATAATTTAATTAATGTAATTCTGAGCTCCCTCAAAAGAGCATTTTCTTTTTGCCGTCGTGACGATGAATCTTTTAAGTGTCTACTTGCTTTTTACTTCAAGTAATGAAATTTGATATTCTATGTCTTTTTAAAATAATAGAAATGACATTGCCTTTTTTAATCCTTTCTCCAAGTTTATAATCCTCTCCCAACCCCATCTCCATGTACATTTTTTCAGAGGGGGTTAATTAAACAGGGTATGAATTTGCAGAAGCGAATACAAACTGTCCAGGGTGGGTACGAACTGTCAGATACTGCCCAGAGGAGGGGTACAAACTGTCCTGGGCTTGGAAAAGGCACGAATTGTTCAGGCATCGGGGGTACGAATTGTCCAGCAAAAGGTACCAATAGCCAGAGGTACGAATCGTCCAGGCTGTAAGTTTTGCAACTCACTGATGGATGGATGGACAGACAGAAATGCCGTCACACATTTTGTAATAAATTAAATTTCAGTTTCCTTTTGAATGCTAAAACAAACTAGAATTAGTAGAAATGAAATATTTTTTCTGGAATCAGCGTGCAAATGTTATTTAGAGGTCGGTTCTGGGGAGGTTGGTATTTAGGCTTTTTAAACGTTTTTTTTTTTGCCATTTTTGGAGAAACACACATGTACGAATTATCAGAATCCCCACCTCCATATGTTGGTCAGACGAGGAGGGCGACGACATTGATTAGTTTGAGGATGAATTCAGTTCTATTCTGGTTGCAAAGCCTAAAGTATCCAGGAATTAAAACATTGTTTACCAAAACACAGAGGAAGTGTAATTTAAATGGGAGTTCTGAGTGGTTCTGGTATTTAGCCTTTAGGAGAACACGTCGGATCACAAAATTGGCTGGCCGCTACACTGTAATTTTGACAGTCTTAAACTGACATTGTATTGTATCACTGGTAAAAATAGTTCATAGACTAGAGCCAGTGAATTTGTGAAGAAAAATCTTGGAAATAAACGAATATCGCTGTTCGCGTGCATGTCTGTTTCTGTAAAATTTTACTACAAACTAGTACAAGACTGCATGCCCGTGTTTTGAAAACAAAGATTTCCCCAGACCGAACGTCAACATAACTTGAATTCATCCGAACTCCGGCTGTTTCTAAGGAAATCGGGCTAAGTTCCCCACAAATGAAAAAGGCCCACTAAAAGTGTCAATAAATCACTGGTTTTATTATTTTTATTCGTTGTCAACTTTTTGTGAAGCGAACGTTCTCAATTAAAATTGAAACTGGGCTTTTGAATCTAACGAAACCGGCAACGGACGACATTGGCACTTCGAATTTTCAAACAATACCTAACTCGCCAACAACCACCTAACTTCGAAAGTCACTTCATTACTTAATTATTTCTCATAGTTTCCAGCATTCTGCGACAATATATTTTACATAATGTCCTTTGAAAAGCCATAAACAATTAAATATCCGTTACAATGATTCTGGATTTTTTGCCAGTGGGAGAGCCACGCCGCCAGATGGCACCCCAAACTCTGTTGCATGGTATATAGAAAAAATATAAAATCATGGATACGTGCTTGGGTTACCTATGTGCGCCCACGCCACTGCGTGGGTGTGCACTATAAGTGCATGTTATACTGGTTATAGTGTGGTGCAGACTGCAGATAGCACCGACACATTATATTTCTGTGTTGTGCAGAGGGCACATAAATGCAGTTTATTACCAGTTAGTGTCGTGCAGGTATCACAGGTACACTTTGAGGTGTTTGGGCCTTAACGCTGTGCATGTTAAGTCGCAGCTACTGAAGTAAGTCCTCACTTCACAGGAGTTAATTAGAGTTCAAGATTTGAGAAGACAAATACTGAAATATTTGTGGTAACATTGTGTTGTGCAGAGAACTCAGAAACACAATTTTACTGAGAGTGTTCTAAGTTAGTAATTGGGGTTATATTATATTACTTGCATGTGAAACTTGTTTTGTTTGATGCTGTTCTGTACGGGTAAGAGCCGAGTACTTGTTGTGCTAAGTTGAAATTCACTGGTTTGAACTTCATTGCAATATAAAGTTGAATTAACTGTAGTGAAATTCATAGTAAAATTGAGTTGAACACATCAAGGGAGATTACTCTACCATGTTGCTCATTTTCTGTCAGTTTGGATTCTAAGAGATTTCAGCTTAACCCTTTACCCAACGTAACGGCCAAAACCGGCCAGCGCTATTCTCAAAAATCGCCTATTAATTTTAATTATTTTTTCATTTTTGAAAATGAAAAAAAATAGTTATTCAAGAATTTTTTTTGCAAGTGTCGTCTGCTTTTCATGTTAGGCAAAGGGTTCAGACAAAGTTAGAGATTGAGAGCCATAAAGATAGAAATATATTCGTGTGTGCCAAATTTTGCTGTTGCGTCATATATATATATATAGATATAGATATATTTATGCATTCATTTTGTTTGTTGTGAATAAATTAGTATTAGTTGAGATTTGTATTTTATTTTCTAAGTCATTGTTGGCTTTTGAGCTCCCCATCACATTGAAGTGTTTATAGAGTGTTTTCCCCAAACGTTGAGTGGTGTCATCTTGACTGTGGCAATGCTGAATCACTGTTCGACGTATTTTATGTATCATTGGGCGATGACCCATAGGGGTATTGTGAATAGGAAGTAGCAGTCTTAGGGGCCCTTTGTTCGCTGGGATTCCATCAGGTCTCCCAACTCCTATACCCAAGAGCTCCTGGGCGTCACATATTTATTTTATTTGGTGTCAGAAGTAGGATCCATCTTTTTACTTTTAGTTCAACTTATCAATAAATATTTGGTGTTTTGTTTTGTATGTTTTAGTTGAGGCACTGGTATCTTGATTCACATAGGTGGAATACACATTTTGTGACTTGTTGAATTCAGTTAAGTGGATCCTGTGATACGACAGTTTTAATTTTTATTTTGTTGGGAGAGTTCTGTTTGTTGTTTTATTATTGTGTTGCAGTTGGTAATTGTCACAATTTGTTATGGGTTGAAATAGAAAGATGGTAACCAGAAGCAGTCGGTCCATTGCTTCCAATTTGCACAGTTCTGTTGCTAACAGTAGTGATATTGATGAAGACATTAATAATAGTAGAATGAATGGGTTAGATCAGACAGAAATATCTGTTGAAATGAGAATAGAAGCATGTGGGCATGAAATGCCTGAAAATGATGATGAGAGGAACAAAATTTTGTGTTCTTCGGACATAAATGATGTTACTTTACAAGATACCACAGAAAATCGAGATGAAACTAATATTCATGGTTTGGTTTCAAGTCTACTGGATAATGTGACTAGTTTTGCAAAAGACAATCAAAAGCTGTTGCAAATGCATAACTGGAATTCGAGGTGACCTTGCTAAAAGTATGGCTGACTTAATTGAGAAACTTACAGAAGTTCCAAAGAGGAACATGAGTAAAGGGGATAGAGCAGACACTATTAAGAGTGCTGATAGCAGAAATGCAAATCCAAAACGTACTCGTATAAATTATAGGAGATCAAGCAGATTCGACACAAGTGAATCTAGCGATACACCTACAAATGACACCAACGAGAAGTTATCATGCATTAAGTGATGACAATAGTTATTCCAGGTGCCGGCATAAGCTATGCATGGATACCACAAAAATTCCAGCCTACTCTGGAAAAGAAAATTGGGATGTGTGGAAAAACAGATTTGACATAATTGCAGAACGTAGGAAGTAGAGCTCTAATGGAAAATTAGATCAACTGTTACCCAAATTGCATGGAACGGCCGGCGATTTTGAATTTGGACAGCTACCCAAGAGGGTACGTTCAGATTATAAATTGTTATGTAAAGAATTAGAGAGTAGATTTCACCTCGTAGAAACTAGAAAAAGTTATTGTGCAAAATTTAGTCATCGAACACAGAAACCAGAAGAAAGTGCTGAAGACTTTGCTTCAGAACTTAAGTGTCTGTATGATAAGGGTTATGTAAAAAGAAATGCTAGAACCAGACAAGAAGACTTGCTTAGACGGTTTTTACATGGATTATCAGATGATAAGGCTTGCTTTGAAATTGAATTTCATAAAGAGCCCGATTCAATTGAGGAAGCAGTACAACATGTTGTGTCATTTTTGGAGACAAGGAAGAAACCTGCTAATTATGACTATTATGATCAGAGAAATAGACAAGTAAATCGTTTGGCTGAAGGTTCTTCAGATAAGGATTCCGAGGCGCCAAAGTATTATGATAAGTTATGTAAAAGGAACCCTTTGGCGAGAAATGGTGAATAAAACCCAGGATTCTATGTCAGGAAAGCTATATAAAGTGATCAATGCACTTGCTATGTTACAGGAGAATATTACTAAAATGCCAGTTCACCAGCCGAGGGGCATTTCTAGGAATTGTTCATGTTTTAAATGTGGTCAGCCTAACCATTTTGCAAATCAGTGCCCAAATGCTGTGCAACCTACTCCGCCTCTTGGAATGCCTTCCAGGCACCCTAGTCAACCCGACAACCCACCCAATTTCAACCTAGGCAACCATTTGAACCAAGGGCTCATATGAAGACGCAGGATGTGAGAGACTGGAATCATAGAAAATCCCATAATTTTAAAAGTGAAACTGGTAATTTTCAGCCAAGAATGAATCAATTGTTTAATGGTAAAAGGGAGCAGACCAATGGACTGGTTCAGTCCCCAGTCTGTTCTGTGTCATCAAACTAGATTGGATCAACTCAGATGGCCAAGGGCTGGTCCATGAGGATTCTGGCCATATTGATGAGTGTCAGAAAATTTGTACAGACACTGAAAACTTCAGTGATGTAAATAACTTATTGATTAGGAGACAACTACCAACCTTGGATGGTGTTTATGTAAAAGGAACCATCCAGGGGGTTAAGGTAATATTCACTATGGATACAGGAGCTTCTAGAACAATTATATCAGAGAGAGTTTGTAATAGAATTCTGGTTGAGAGAAGGCCTAAATTGAGGGAATTAGTTGGTCACAGCCTTGAAAGTGCAAGTGGCTCTCCAATAGTTGAATATGGTGAAGGTAAATCTGAAATTCAGTTAGGCTCTTTCAAGTTGAAGAAGGAACTTTTTGTTGCCGAAATAGCAGATGAAGGATTGCTGGGTATAGATACCCCCCAGAATGGGAGGGTTGGCCCAGCTGACATACTGCTAAGCAAAGGTATTATACAGATAGAGGGACACACCATACCATGCGTTCAAGTTGGTATACCAGACAGAGTGAGAAAAGTAAGATCAGCTGATCATTATGTTGTACCAGGTTATTGTGAAACAATAACTGATGTTTTTGTAGATACATTTGAAGATGACAATTGTGATGAAATTATCATTGAACCAAGTGAAGGGTTTCTAGAGAAATATCCTTTGACTATGGCTGCAAGTGAAGCATGGATAAAGGAAAATGTGACTCCAAAAGTCAGAATATTTAACCCTTATCCAACAGAAACTAAAATCAATCAAGATACTGTACATGGGCATGTTGAAGAGTGTTTGGGTGTAAATGTGCTAATAGATTGTGAGGATCATGACTTGAAGGAAAATTTTAATCCTACAAGGAGAATACAGCTCAAGACAAAAGCTGTACAGTTGGAGTCAAACCAAACAGTAAATAAACTGTCAGAAAGTTTTCAGACTAATAGTCCTGGCTAAAAGCACAAACTGGGTTCCAGTTTGGCAAGTCATGTGCAGAAAACGTACCAAGATGTTGAATCACAAAGAACTCTACAAGAGTGCAAAATAATTGCTTCTACTTTGAAAAAGTATGAAGATGTGTTTTCAGTGGATGAAATGGATCTTGGGCGAACTCATTTAGCTACCCATGCCATAGATACTGATGATGCTAGGCCAATAAAGCAAGCACCAAGGCGTGTGTCACATGCTTTTGCTCAAGAAGAGATGGACATGATAATACAAATGGAGGAAAAGAGGATAATTCGAAAATCATTTTCACCATGGACAAGCCCAATTGTCCTTGTGAGAAAGAAGAATGGAAAATTAAGAGTATGCATGGATTACCATAAGGTTAATATGGTAAGTAAGAAAGATGCATATCCTTTACCAAGAATTCAGGACTGTTTGGATGCAGTTGCTGGAGGAACATTATTTTCGACACTTGATCTTACTTCTGGGTTTCACCAGATACCTGTGAAAGAGTGCAATATACCCAAACAGCTTTTGTGACGAAATACGGACATTTTGAGTATACCTCTATGCCCATGGGGTTGGTCAGTAGCCCATCAACATTTGAGAGGGTGATGGAAACAGTGTTACAAGGGTTACAATGGACAAAATGTATTCTATATTTAGATGATATAAATATATTTGGGAGCTCATTCACAGAGCACATTGAATGACTGGAAGATGTTCCTGAGAGAATAAGGCTATGCAGTCTTAATCTTCAACCAGCAAAGTTCCAGTTATAGAGAAATGAGGTGACTTTTCTGTGGCATGTAGTAGGGGAGGACGGCATAAAGCCTAATCCTGATAATACTGTTAATTAATGCAAATGAATGAACCTAGGAATGCATCTGAAGTAAGAAGATTTTGGGGACTTGCTGGATATTACCGACGTTTTGTGCAGAATTTTTCAGAAATAGCTAGACCATTAGTTGAGCATACAAAGAAAAATAAGACTTTTGTATGGTCTGAGAAGTGTCAGATATCATTCAATCAGTTGGAGAAATTGTTAACAAGTCCATCTTTGATGTCACACCCCTTAGAGGATGGTGAGTTCATCCTAGATACAGATGGAAGTGATCATACTATAGATGCTGTACTTAGTCAGATACAAGATGGAAATGAGAAAGTTATTGCTTATGGCAGTAAGTCTATGAATAAGTCAGAGAAAAATTACTGCATCACTGATAAAGAACTATTAGCAGTGAAATATTTTACCGAGTACTACTGACAATACTTGTTGGGAAGATGATTCCGAGTGAGAACAGACCATCAAGCAATAGTATGGTTGTTCACACTAAAAGAACCTAAAGCTAGAATATCTAGGTGGATTGAAACACTATCAAGTTACAATTTTTATGTAGAATATAGGGCAGAAAAAAAAAACATTGCAATGCCAATGCAATGTCCCGATGCCTCACACCAAGATAGTGTGATTGTATGGAAGTAGATAATTTGGAACTGCTTTAGTGTGGTCCCTGTAAGAAGTGCTTAAGGCAAAGAGAAACAATGAGTAGTTCTGACAATGTGCAAACAATTGATAAAAAAGATGTTTTCAAAAGTGTGGAAACTTTTCAGAAAATGACCACTAGGCCAAGTGATAAAGAAGGCAAAAATGAGACAATGTCTATGTGGGATACATGTAAATATAGTGGAAAGGCATTAAGAAAAATGCAGATGGATGATGCAGATATTGGATGTATTTTTGAGAAATTCGAGAAACAGGAAAAAGGAAAAAACAGATTATTCAGAAATTATTTCCATGAGTCCAGCCATAAGGTACTACTGGCATATATGGCAATTACTTGAAGTTGAACATGGATTGCTATATAAGAAATTCTATAAGAAAAATGGGACAGGAGTATATCTTAAGTTTCTTGTTCCTAAGGGACTGCAGAAAGAAACCATGCATGCTATGCATAATAATTTACTTTCAGGACATTTAGGAAGTAAGAAAACAAGAGAGAAGACACTACAGAAATTGTATTGGCACGATATTCGAGAGGATAATATATGGGTATCAAAGTGTGATATTTGTGTGCAAAATAAACCACTACTGAAGACATCATGTGCACCACTTGGGTCCATGAATGTTGGCACACCACTTGATAGAGTATCAACCGATATATTGGGTCCATTACCTGAAACAGAAAGAGGCAATAAATACATTCTGTTATTCACAGATTATTTCACAAAATGTATAGAATTTTTTCCTGTGCCTGATCAGACAGCTATAAACTGTGCTGATAAATTACTAAATGAAGTCATATCCAGATTTGGATGTCCGCTCATGATACATTCAGATCAGGGAAGGAATTATGAGAGTGATATATTTCAGAAACTGTGCCAGTTATTAGAAATGCGGAAGTCTCGAACAACGGCATATAATCCTAAATGCAATGGTCAGGTCGAGAGATTCAACAGGGCTCTATTAAGGATGATAGAGGCACATTTAAAGAGTGAACAAAGAAACTGGGTTTTAAACCTAGGTTGTCTAGCTGCAGCTTATAGAGCTATACAGCATGGGTCAACTGTTTTTTGGGTATACTGTTTTAATTTTGAGTATACTCTTCACATTCAATATCATGGAGTAAAATATTAGTCTAGGTTATGGAATAGAACAATAGTATGACCATAACCAAGCCACAGATGTATTGTCACTGTCAGAATTCATTTTACATGTATAAAGTTGTCCGCATCCTATATCATAGAATAAAACGGTATTCTATGCTGTGGAATGGAAAAATATTATAACCATGACCAGTATTAAAGTGTTCTAGTCACAACAATTTAAGGTATTGCTGATGTTTTCTCTGTGTGTTCATGGGGACATTGAACACAAAAACAAGGGAGTAATGTGATCTTTGGTGTAATTACCCAAATGTATTTGTTTAGCTGTGTTAACCCACAGCTACAGTAATGTTCGACATTATTACTAGTAGCACGGGTAGTCTCGAGAACATAAGTGTGTAGGGACGCTTTAGACGATGAACGGTGTGAGTTGTCTTGTAATTTCGTCGCAGAACACTGCGGAGATTTGGCTGGGAGTAACTCTAAATTAGGAAACACCTTTTTATTTTGTCTGCTGCATCGATAAATAATACGAAATATCTGTAATCACCGATGTTGCAGTAGCACTTTCTATCAACTGGAAAAAGTGGGAAACTATGAATGTTTGGCAATACCGCATTACGCTTTATTCTAAATTCAGTTCGAAAAATGTTCTAAGTTTTGGAAGTTGATTTATGAGAAAACTGTTTCTGGCATGATGAATGTCGTTCTTGCATTTGGGTTTCATTTGAAATTCAGTTTGAAGCCAAATGACTCATTACGACAGAATTATCGTATTTAAAATATCAGTCATATTTTATAGATCAAGAAATGTGCACGTTTGGGTGATTTAATCAAAAGGTTTGGGTCGAAATTATTGATTTTATTGAAGCTCCACCCATGATTGATCACGTTACACAAACAATTGTGAAAGTACATCCCTATAAAAAGTGCCGCGCAATTCGAACTGTCGGATTGACTGGGTTGTTTCTGGAGCCTTCTAAGAGTCTGCTGTAGTTGTACAGAGCTGTGTAGAAGTATTCTAACAGTCTGTTATAGCTGTATAGAGCTGTGTAAAAGTGTTCTAAGAGTCTGTTGTAGCTGTATAGAGTTGTGTGAAAACATTCTAAGAGGAAAGGTAACTGCCCAGCTGAATATATATAGTTAATTCAATGTAGAATTAAGTGATATTGGTTATTGTTACTGTGCTTTGATTTGTGCATTTCATTTGATTCTTCAAAGTTATTTAATTTTAGAGTGTTGGATGAAATTGAATTAAAGTCTAGTAATATACAGAAGTATATTTACTTAGGTAAATTAAATTACCTATAAGTAATTACAGTGAATAAACTGCATTACACAAGCTGTATGTGGGGATAACAGTATGTGTTGAAATTAGTATTAACTAACTTTTGCTAAATACTGTATGTGATTATTTCACTAGCAGTGCATGTAGTGTGTCAGTTCTGGTGGGGATACCACTAGTAACAGTAAGTTGTGAGAATAAGTATTTGTTACAGATACTGTAAGTGATTATTTCACTAGCAGTGCATGTAGAGTGGCAGTTCTGGGGGTATACAACTAGTATATACAACTAGTAACAGTAAGTGTGGGCGATAGCACAAACAAACTGAATTATAAACAATTACTGTGGGTGATTATTTCAATAGCAGTGCATGTAGTGTGTCAGTTCTGGTGGGGATACCACTAGTAACAGTAAGTTGTGAGAATAAGTATTTGTTACAGATACTGTATGTGATTATTTCACTAGCAGTGCATGTAGTGTGACAGTTCTGGTGGGGATACCACTAGTAACAGTAAGTTGTGAGAATAAGTATTTGTTACAGATACTGTAAGTGATTATTTCACTAGCAGTGCATGTAGAGTGGCAGTTCTGGGGGTATACAACTAGTATATACAACTAGTAACAGTAAGTGTGGGCGATAGCACAAACAAACTGAATTATAAACAATTACTGTGGGTGATTATTTCAATAGCAGTGCATGTAGTGTGACAGTTCTGGTGGGGATACCACTAGTAACAGTAAGTTGCGAGAATAAGTATTAACAAGTCTTGTGACAGATACTGTAGGTGATTATTTCACTAGCAGTGCATACCAAGTGGCAGTTCTGGTTGGAATACCACTAGAAAAGTAGGATTAGATTGTTGAATGTAAGTAATAACTGATTACAAAATTCTGTAGGTGGTCACTCCACTAGCAGTGTAGAACGTTGAATGAAAAGGGTGTAGATTTTGATGATATTGCAAGATTTTATTTAGTTGTTGGAAAAAAGTATAATCAATATTTGATATGTCGGCTCCATTATAGATTTTGCTGATTAACCCTTTACCTAACATGAAAAGCAGACGACACTTGCAAAAAAAATTCTTGAATAACTACTTTTTTTCATTTTTTGTCTCAAAAACATAGGTTATGACCCCTCGTTGGAACGAGCTCGACGAGCTCGTTCCAACGAGGGGTCATAACCTATGTTTTTGAGACAAAAAATGAAAATATTTTGAAAATTAATTGGCGATTTTTGAGAATAGCGCTGGCCGGTTTTGGCCGTTGCGTTGGGTAAAGGGTTAAGATTTGAATAGCTATAGTCATTTATATTTATATATCTTGGTTATTATAAAAGCCGAATTGTTTGGTGCTATAGTACTGTATGCATAAGAGATATTTGAAATCCACTTGTTTTATTATTGGATGCCGTTTATACTGAGTTGGAAGAGTATAAACTGCATAATTATAGCATTGGGGTCAATAGTATTAAGTGTTATGATTGATTGAGTTATGATTTGTGGTTTTGGTGTTTGTAATTGTTAAGGAGTACTGTGTGGTGCATAGAGTGCACAGAGACACAGTTTGAGTTATTGAAATCTATAAGTTCATGTTATACTGGTTATAGTGTGGTGCAGACTGCAGACAGCACCGATACATTATATTTCTGTGTTGTGCAGAGCCACATAAACGCAGTTTATTACCAGTTAGTGTCGTGCAGGTATCACAAGTACACTTTGAGGTGTTTGGGCCTTAACGTTGTGCATGTTAAGTCGCAGCTACTGAAGTAAGTCCTCACTTCACAGGAGTTAATTAGAGTTCAAGATTTGAGAAGACAAATACTGAAATATTTGTGGTAACATTGTGTTGTGCAGAGAACACAGGGACACAATTTTACTGCGAGTTTTCTATGTTAGTAATTGGGGTTATATTATATTAATTGCATGTGAAACTTGTTTTGTTTGATACTGTTCTTTACGGGCAAGAGCCTAGTACTTGTTGTACTAAGTTGAAATTCACTGGTTTGAACTTCATTGCAATGTAAAGTTGAGTTAACTGTTGTGAAACTCATAGTAAAATTGAGTTGAACACATCAAGGGAGATTACTCTACCATGTCGCTCATTTTCTGTCAGTTTGGATTCTAAGAGATTTCAGCTTGAGACAAAGTGGAGATTGAGAGCCAAAAAGATAGAGATATATTCGTGTCTGCCAAATTTTTCTGTTGTGTCATATATATATATACATATATATATATATATATGACACAACAGTATTACTACGCAAGGAAGGTATAAAAAAAATTATATTTTTCATCAGCGGTATTGATGTCTGATTGACGCGGGTTGGGTACTGGGGCGGAGATATGGAGGCGCGCTTTTAAATGATTGAATGATTTGGGCCAGGGAGTGGTTGGTTGTGTGAATACGGTATAAAAATTTACTTGCCTCTGCCTCTGATACCAGGGCGGAGTTTTAGTAATAGTGTCTAATTCATATTTGCTTTTTGCTTAATAACGCGGAACATATCTTTACTTGTTGCCACCCAAGGAAGATATTATACGGTATTTTTTGCATAATTTATCCTTGAACACAAATAGCAAAGTGAAGCGGAACATATCTTTACTTGTTGCCACCGAAGGAAGATATGATACGGTTATTTTGCGCGTAACAGACTCGGATACGGGGAACAACATGAAACGGGGAACATATCTTTACCACCCAAGGGAGATATGATACGGCGATTTTACAAGCAATACACTTGTGTATGGAGAACAACGCGTTTGAACAATTCGGGTCACGGAATGGTTGAATGTGTGAATACTGCATGCGAGCTCGCTTCTGCCTCTGTTACCGGGGCGAGGTTGAGATAAAAGATTGAATGCTCCTAATTCTAAGGCTGAGAACAAAATTGGCGCGTAATAACGCGGAATATATGTCCACTTGTTACCACCTAAGGAAGATATGATACGGTATTGTTTGTCCATAATTTACAATTAATAAGTGAACAACGTGTAATGCGGAATATATCTTTACTTGTTGCCACCCAAGGAAGATATGCATCGGCTATTTTATAGACGGGTTCGTGATTAGGATCTAGGCGACCACTTGCCAAATAATAAATTTATCGATCTGTAAGACGTACTCGTATCTCGATCAATTTTATAATTCCCATTCAACAATTGGGATCAACGTGACGCTAAATATTACGTTCCTATAACGCGATACACGTTGGTACGGCACTTAACGTAACGGAATAAGAATTAGTCAAACATTAAAGCCGCTTAGAAGGAAGTAAACTTCCGAGCATGACGGCAAATGGACGAAGTTATACATATATAGATTTATTTAATGCTCAGGCATCAATTCACGCTGAAAAATTAAGTCATATTCCCCTGTCGGTCAGCAAAACGAAATATCAAAATGATATTTAGAAATCGATATTTCATCGTAGGTTCGGATGACGAATCACATGTACTTTAAACGAGTCAGCACATCAGTAATGAATTCCAGAGTCCCAAATACAAACGAATTCGAATAATTGATAGTGACAGTGACTAAATCAATTCATTAAATCAGCGGTTTCAAAGTTTGACTTTCTCATTCACCTTCCAGCGAAAAGCCGAAATCACTTTCAAATTTCTTCAGTTCAACTTCACACGTCTTCAGTGCATTGAGTTCAAAAAAAATAAAATGACGTGTCTTGTTATTGAAAATAAGAAAGTGGTGTTTTTTGTTATTGTTCTATTTCTTCGAAACACATTGCGATTATTTCAATTCGCCAGCCTTGGTAAATCGTAAAGTTAGGGGAGAAATAAGACGGGACTACTTTTTGTGCGGATATTCACACATTCCAATGGTTGGAGTTTGGTTGTTGTAATTTTTGTATGGACGCCGGTTCGGCACATAAATTTTGCGCCTTAATGGCAAATAAAGGCCACAAATTGGAGAGTTTGTAGTCGTAGAGCATTAAATAAAAAGAAAATTCACGAAAATTTGATGAATACCGAAAATATCTCGTGAGTGGCTACAAAGAAATATGAGGATCTTCACTCGCGACTGCGTCGCTCGTGAAGATCCTCATATTTCTTTGTAGCCACTCACGAGATATTTTCGGTATTCATCAAATTTTCGTGAATATCCTCTATATATTTATGCATTCATTTTGTTTGTTGTGAATAAATTAGTATTAGTTGAGATTTGTATTTTATTTTCTAAGTCATTGTTGGCTTTTGAGCTCCCCATCACATTGAAGTGTTTATAGAGAGTTTTCCCCAAACGTGGGGTGGTGTCATCCTGACTGTGACAACGCTGATTCACTATTCGCCGTATTTTTATGTATCATTGGGCAACCGATGACCCATAGGGATATTGCGAATAGGAAGTAGCAGCCTTAGGGGTCCTTTGGTCGCTGTGGTTCCACCAGGTCTCCCAACTCCTATACCCAAGAGCTCCTGTGCGTCACAACAGCTTGTTTGTGAAAGAGCTGCTTCTCTAAATCATTTCTTCCGGGAAACAGACTGCATGTGCCTTTTAATATTACTACTCGATCAAATTATGGATAGAATGAAAACAGAATAAACGCAATCATATTAATTAACAATACAAATTTCACCCAAACAATTGCAATATATTTGTTTACAAAACTGTAGTTCTACAAATAAAAGACGGTATTATTTTGTGACAACATGAATGAGTTGTATACCAGCCTCGTGCATTTCTGGAAGAAGATAAAAGAAATTATTGTTTATCACCTGCGGCCGGATACTGAAAAACGTCCATAACACCATGTCATGCGAAAAGGTGCTGAAAATTGAGAAAACTTCGATTACACCAATACAAAAGGTCAGGGTTTCATTCACAGTTCACTGTGGGGTGCCATGAGCACTCTTCAATAAACTGTAACAGAACAGTTCTGTCTCAACAAACTATCATTCTACTCATGTAGTATGCTATTGTATTATGACAAGCATGGAAGAGTTATACCTCCACCCATGCATCGAGGTGGTGTCCAGAATGGGATCCCAACGAGCCGGCTTTGCCGGCGAGTTGTGATCCCATTTTGGACACCACCGAGAATCTGATACAACTCCTGATAATTCATTTATCTAACAATTCTGTCACATAAACAGATTAAATCTTAACCCTTTACCCAACGTAATTGAAAAACCGGCCAATGCTATTCTAAAAAAAATCGCCAATTAATTTTCATTATTTTTTCATTTTTTGTCTCAAAAACACAGGTTATGACCCCTCGTTGAAACGAGCTCGTCATAGCGTATGTTTTTGAGACAAAAAAATGAAACAAATTAGTTATTCAAGAATTTTTTTGCAAGGGTCGTCTGCTTTTCATGATAGGTAAAGGGTTAAATTATTTTCAAACATTTTTGGGACATAATGTTCGGTCGACCACTGAAACGCTCATAGAATGTATCTATGTACATGCCTGTTATGATAGCCCGTAGCGCCACCGGACACGAGTCGTCTATACGATACGGAATCAGAATGAGTCGTCTATATGATAGGGACTCGGAACACATTATGTGATACGTACCGTTTCTCGTGGTTTTCAGGCCAAAATCTATATGATTGTTAGATAAAAATAAATTATCATAACACTGACCATCTGCTGGCTGGATACTGGGAAAACGTCCATAATGCCATATAGGGTGCGAAGATCCCGCAACCAGGGGGGAAACTTCTATTATACCAATATACAAGGTCAAGGTTTCAAAATCTGTTTAAAATCTGTTTAAATATCAGTTCATTCATAGTTCACTTGAGAGCGCTCATGAGCGCCCTGAAAGAGTTGCATACCTACCTCCTGAAATTCTCGGAGAGGATAAGTAATTATCATTACCAGTCTGCTGGCTAAATACTGGGAAAACTTTCATAAAGCTACACTGTGTGTAAAGGTACGGTAACGTGGAAGCGCCACGTGTTGTTGTGATAGTAATCTGTTTAAACAGATTAGAAATCCATTTAAACAGATTAGTAATCAATTTAAACACATAAGTAATCCGTTTAAACAGATTAGTAATCCGCTGCCCGGATTTGATTGGATGATTGTCACGTGGTCTATTATGACGATATAGTATGCGTAGTAGTGAAGACTCAGCCTCACCGTAGCCATACTAATCTGTTTAAACAGATTACTATCACACAACAGGTGGCGCTTCTACATTGCCGTACAAAGGTACTGAATGCTGTAGGGAAACTTCCATTACACCAGTACAAAATGTCAAGGTTTTAAATTCTGTTTCAACATCTGTTCATTCACTTTTCACTGATGAAAGCCCATGGACACTCTCCAATAAACCGTAACAAAAACAGTTCAGTCTCAACAAACTATCACTAACCATCTACTGTCTAGATACTGAAAAAAACCTCCATAATTCCACACTGTGTGTAAAGGTGCTGAATGGTGGGGGTGGGGGTGACTACCATCACACCAAAACAAATCGTAATGGTTTCAGAATCGTTCACGGGAGAGTGCCCCTGAGCACTCTCCAATAAACTGTAACAAAAACAGTTCTATTTCAACACAACAATCATTCTACCAATATAGTATACTATTGTTTTATAACTACATAGAAATAATGTTATTCTGGCAGAATTCTGGGAGAAATTAAGTAAATTATCATTAATTCTCGACTGCCGAGATACTGGAAAGAATTTTTTAACATCACATTGTATGCAGGGGAGCTGTTGTTTTATGACAACACGGAAGAGTTACATACCATCCTCATGAAATTCCGGGAGAAGGCAAGTGAATTATCATTAACCCTCGGCTGGCTAGATACTGGGAATAATTTTAACACCACATTTTTGGAGGGGTGTTGTTTAATGACAACATGGAAGAGTTACATGCCATCCCCATGAAATTAAGGTTGAAGGCAAGTAGCTTATCATTAACAATATGCTGGCTAAATACTGGGAAAAGTTCTACAATTCCCCATTGTGTGCAATGATGCTGAGATACTGTAGAAAACTTTTATAACAACAATACAAATGGTCATGGTTTCAATATCTGTTTGAAGATTTGTTCATTCACAGTTCATTGGAGAGTGCGCATGAATACTCCAATCAATTGTAACAAAACTGTTCTATCTCACCATACTATCATTCTATAAATATATACTATTCAGAAAACGTGGGGGATATTCAATCATTTGAAACTTTAACCCTTCACCCAACGTAACGGCCAAAACCGGCCAGCGCTATTCCCAATAATCGCCAATTAATTTTCATTTTTTGTCTCCAAAACATAGGTTATGACCCCTCATTGGAACGAGCTCGTCGAGCTCGTTCCAACGAGGGGTCATAACCTATGTTGTTGAGACAAAAAAATGGTTATTCAAGAGCTTTTTTGCAAGTGTCGTCTGCTTTTCATGTCAGGTAAAGGGTTAAAAATACTATTCAAAAAAAGTAGTGTTATCCAAACTGATGTTGATATTTTCGGAAAATGGTATTGGATACGCGTAATTGGACACATCAGTATGTTACCAAGTTTAGTGTGGATCATGAATGTCACCGGCCCACGAAAACTTCGTGCCAGTTTTTCGTACGTGCGCCGCTTTAATATCTGTAGGGTATGTTTGAAATTTTCATTTATACTGGACGGGCTTTTTCGGAGGACTCATCGTTCTTTTCTTGGTATAAACTCGTTCATCAATAGTTTCTGGTCGAAACGTAACGTTTGAGGTATGCGAAGACTGACATGTGACGAACGTTTACGTGCCGTCGGCATGTTGGAAGCTGGCAACAGACTGCAGTGGCTCCAATTCTCAATGTTACTCAATCGGTGATTAGCAGGTTGTGGTCACGCTACCGTCAGACAGGCAATGTTGATGACAGACGTCGGTCTGGTCGTCCAAGGGCGACAACTGCTAACCAGGATCGTTTCATCCGAACCACAGCATTACGTAACCGCCATTAAAGTGCCTCAGGAATTGGACAACAGCTGCACCGAGTGACAGATGTGCGAATCAGTGGTCAGACTATCCGAAATCGCCTTCATAGCTGGAATTTGTACGCTCGACGACCTCGAATAATCCCACGTGTGACTAAACGTCACATCGCAGCAAGGCGTAATTTGTGTGAAGCACGACAGCGCTGGGAGAATCGTCGGTGGAGCAAGGTCATGTTTTCCGATGAAGCGAGGTTCACTCTCGACTTCCACGACAGGCGAAACAGAGTATGGTGGCGGTGGAACGAACAATACCATGACGTAACCGTTAGGCAGCACGATCGTTTTGGTGGTGAATCGGTTATGGTGTGGGGCAAGCAGAACAGCATTACATGTCATCCAAGGGCGTGTGACAGGGCAACACTGCCGTGACAACATGTTAGCAGCTCATGAAGTGCCAATTGCGCGACTTCATGGCCCTCGATTCATTTTCCAAGATGATAATACAAGAGCACACAGCGCACGTGTCACTACAGAGTTCCTCCAGGAGCAGAACATCACTACACTGCCTTGGCCAGCACTAAGTCCAGACCTTTCACCAATCGAACACGTTTGGGACATGCTTAGCAGGCGCCTACGACAACGCCAGCAGCAGCCCCCTACCAATGTCCAGAAACTCGCCGCTGCACTGCAGGAAGAATGGAATAACATCAGTCAAGCTGATATTGGACGTTTGGCACGGAGCATGACACATCGGATCCGCGCTTGTCTCGCGAACCGAGGAGCATTTACAAGGTATTGAGGTCTTGGAGAGAATGTGGTAAATTCCCTGACTGACCATCCATATCTTCTACAGCTCATTACGTGGAATGTGTGTTTGTCAGACACCCAAATATCGCTGAAATCATTCACCGGATGTCACAGTGCAATGCCTCATCTGTCAACTTGATGAAAATATAAATATATTTCTTCATATATCTCATTTTAATTATATGACTATGATATTTGTACCTTAAATACCACTACTGTTTGACGCTTTTATCCAGACTGAGATTTTCCAAGATGAAAAATCCATATCACACTCCTACGAAAATTGCCGAGAATTTCCGTATGAATAACGTCGGACTATTTATCCCACAAATCGTGCTTTGAAACAGTCAGAAGCGAGTGACACAGTTTGATTCAAGGGAATAAGTAAATCGAGGTAAACAAATTAAGTTACTGTTAGTGTGTCAGTCATATAATAAACCTATCATCATAACAGTGTATTGATCTGTGTCGAAGTATCACGTCTCGTGTGATCTGACAATCTGGCCACCTCAACTCGACGTGATACTACGACACGGACCAACACACTGTTATGATAATATGTATTTATCAAATATCCCCTACTTTTTTTGAATAGTATAATATGTTATTGTTTTATGACAACATAGACGAATAACATATCTACCTGCCAGAATTCTCGAAGAAAGGTAAGTAAATTTTCATTCACCATCTGCTGGCCAGATACTGGGAAAATTTTCATAACACCACTCGGTGTACAAAGGTGCTGAAATACTGAGGAAAACTCCCTTTGCAGCAATACAAATGATCATGGTTTCAATATTTGATTGAATATTTGTTTATTCACAGTTCACTAAAGAGTGCTCATGGACACTCTCCAATAAACTGTGACAAAACAGTTCTAACTCAGCAAAGTATCATACGACCAATATAATAAAATATTGTTTTATAACAACATGGAAGAGCTACATATCTAACCCATGAAAATTCTGAGAGATGGTAAGTAAATTATCATTAACCATCTGCTGGCAAGATACCGAGAAAACCTTTATTACACCACATCGTGTGCACCGGCGCTGAATACTGGGGCAAACTTATATTGCCTCAATACCAAAGGTCAAGAGTTCAATATCTGTCAGAATATCTGTCCATTCACACTTCACTTGAGAGTACCCATGCGCCATCTCCAACAAACTGTAAGAAAACAGTTCTATCTTAACAAACTATAATTACCAATATAATATGCTTTTGTTTTATTACAACATGGATGACGCGCATGCCCCAAATATTTGCCCAGTAGAACAAGACTCCTTGGGAAAAGTAATGGAAAAATAGGATGGAGACATGAAGGATAATTGGTTGAGGAATTACATGAGGGAAAGGGTCAATTTTATTGTTGGAAAGATCGAGAACGCGCCAATGGGGGAATTATAGAACAGTTTTTGACTGAATGCTGGGAGATTAAAAGGGATAGTGGGGGAGGAATACACCGGCGGGCACTGAGTTAATGTAGGCCTCCTCGTTAGAGAGCCGCGACAAATCAGCGGAAGGCCGAAGATTTTTTATTATTATATTACTAAACTCATAAAATTCTAAAAGAAGGTAAGTAAATTATCATTAACCATCTACTAGCTAGATACTGGCAAAACCTGTATTACACCATGCTGTATGCAAAGGTGCTAAAGAACTGGGGAATAACGGTTAACCAATATAAAAAGCCAAGGTTCAATATCTGTTTGAAGATCTGTTTATTTCTACTTCACTGGAGAGTGTCCAGGAACGCGCCCCTATAAACTACAAGAAAAACAGTTCTGACACAACAAACAATCCTTCTACCAATATAATATGCTATTGTTTTGTGGCAACACAGAAGAGTTATATATCTAAACTCGTGAAATTCCTGGAGAAGATAAGTAAATTATCATTATCTGTCTGCTGACTGGATACTGAGAAAACTTTCATAACACCGCATTATGTGCAAAGGTAATGGATCCTGGGGGAACTTCTATTACACCAATAGAAAAGGGCAAGGTTCCAATATCTTGTTTGAATATTTGGTTCTTTCACTATCGTAGCGTTGTTAACGAGGGAACGGCAAAGCAGTTGGTGAATTCCTTTGAAATCAGCAGCCTGGACTATTGCAATTCGTTGTTACATGGCTGTAAGAAATCACTTATAACAAAACTGGATAACGTCCAACGGTATGCAGCGAGTTTGGTATGCAGACCACCTAGAAATTCTTACGTAACTCCAATTCTGCGCAAATTCCACTGGCTTCCTGTCGAGGAAAGAATCAAATTCAGAATTATGTTACTCACATTCAAGTGTATTAATGGCCTTGTTCCATCTTATCTAACCTCGCTTGTCGAGGAATACAAACCAGCTAGAGCTCTCCGATCTTCTTCCTCTAACAGCTTGGTTAGAAAGTCTTAAAACTTGGTTACTGCAGGAGATCGCTCATTTTCGGCAGCTGCACCATACCTCTGGAATCAATTACCGGAACAATTCAAAGTATCCCAAAGCTTAGAGATATTTAAGTCATCCCTTAAGTCATACCTGTTCAAAAGTGTGTACAACATCGAATAACCTGTATTTGTGTTTGTATGCATTTCTTTATTTGTATATATAACATTGTTTGTGAAGCCCGTGAGCACCTTGTGTGGAGACTCGGCTATAAGCTACATTATTATTATTAATATTACTCACTGGAGAGTTCACTGTTTCTAGTAGCTTATTGAAGAGTGCTCATGAGCTGGCCGGATACTGTGAAAACCTCCATAATGACAATATAATATGCTATGTTTCATGTCAACAAGTACAAACTTTCAAAACCTGTTTCAGTATCTGTTCATTCACAGTTCACTGGTGAGTACACATGAGCAATCTCCAATAAACTGTACCAAAACAGTTCTGTTTCAATTGATGACAACGTGGAAGAGTTACATACGGTACCAACCTCATGGGATTCTTGGACAGTTCGAGTAAATTACCATTAACTTTCTGCTGGCTAGATACCAGGAAAACTTTTAACACCACACTGTGCAATGTTGCTGAATACTGTTGGAAACGTCTGTTACATCAATACAGAAGGTCTAAGTTTCAAAATCTGTTTGAATATCTGTCCATTCACTTTTCACCGGCGAGTGCCCATGAGCATTCTCCAATAAACTTTTACAAAACTGCAAACTATCATTCTACCAATAAATATGCTATTGTTTTATGACGACATGGAAGACTTTCACATATATCTAATGAAAACTCTGGGAGAAGATAAGTAAATTATTATCAACCTTCTGCTTGCTGAATACCAGGGAAACTTTCATAACACAACACTATGTGCAAAGGTGATGAAATAATTGGGGAAACTTCTGTTACACTATTAGAAAAACATCAAGGTTCCAATATCTGTTTCAAAATCTCTTCATTCACAGTTTAATGGGAAAGTGGCCATGAACACTCTCCAATAAACTGTAAAAAAACAATTCTGTCTCAACAATCTATTCTTCTACCAATACAATATATTATTGTTACATACAAGAATTACATATCTACGTCATTAAACTCCGGGAGAAGGTAAATAAAACATTATTAACCATCTGCTGGATAAATACTGGGAAAACTTTCGTAACACCACACAGCATGTGTGCAAGGATGCTGAATACTGGCTGCACTTCTATTACACTAATACAGAAGATCATAGATTTCAATATCTGTCCATTCACAGTTCACTGGAGAGTGTCCATGAGCACTCTCTAATAAACGTAACAGCAGTTCTGACCCAACAAACTATCTGACAGGATACTGGAAACAGTTTCATAACACCACAGTGTGTACAAAAGTGCTGTTATTTTGTGACAACATGGGAGATTTACTTATCAACCACCTGCCATTTTGGGAGAAGGTGAGTAAATTATCATTAACCATCTGCTGGCTAGATACTTGGAAAGCTTTCAAAACACCACACTGTTTGCAAGGATATTGGATACTGGGGGAAACCTCTATTACACCAATGCAAAAAGGTCAAAGTTTCAATATCTGTTTAAATATCCTTTTATTCACAGTTCATTACAGGGTTCCCATTAACTGTAACTGGAACTGTAAGAAAAACAGTTCTACAACTATCAGTCTACTAATATAATGTGTTATTGTTTTAGGACAACATGGAAAAGTTTACGTATATGAAATTCAGTGAGAAGGTAAGTCAATTATCATTAATCATCTGCTTGATAGATACTTGGAAAAACCTTTATAACAAAGATGCCGACAAATGGGGAGAACTTTTTATCTATTTGAATATCATATATATATATTGCTTATTTGAGCCGTCTCTCGTGGATCTGAAAGTTAAAAGAGAAATAGTGAGATTTGGCATCCAATGTTAGCAGGCAATTGGTTAATCTATGCTTAGTAAAGTAATGGATTATGAAAAAGAATGAAATGCAACGGAAAATGAAGTAAGACGGGAGGGGAAGTCAAACTGGATATAAAACGTACCGATAACCTGTCTGGTAATGGTAATACGAAGCAGTCGGTAATAAACTGACACATTTGATATATGCGTGACATATGGATTACGGTAATGTTAGAGTCAGTGACGCCAGTGGCGTAGCGGAAAATCTTGTGCCCCCCCCCCCCCCCCCCCCCCCGCGAGATAGAGACGGGGACCCTTTCATAATGGTGGTTGTCTTTAAAACCCGAGCAAATTTAGTGTTGTTACCGTGCACAGCATACAGGATTTCACGTAGTACATACGCCATAAATTAAATGAAGGTATAGCCAAAAGGATCGATTCTAAAAGTACGACTCTGTAGATTTTTTCATTACCTGTTTTAAGTTTCACCACCACCATCCAACGATACACACATGCACGCCCAACATGTGTGACTTGAGAAGCACCATGTATGCATATTGTTCATTTCGCACCCCTATCAGTTACAATGATGTAGCGTTCACTTAACCCTTTACCTCACCTGAAAAGCAGACGACACTTGCAAAAATAATTCTTGAATAACTATTTTTTTTCATTTTTTGTCTCAAAAACATAGGTTATGACCCCTCGTTGGAACGAGCTCGTTGAGCTCGTTCCAACGAGGGGTCATAACCTCTGTTTTTGAGACAAAAAATGAAAAAAATTAATTGGCGATGTTTGAGAAAAGCGCTGGAGGGTTTTGGCCGTTACGTTAGGTAAAGGGTTAAAAGAATAATACATAGACTACAAAGAGTACGTCGTGTGGAAGTGAGAGTTTGAAATTATGTGTATTTGGTACACAGTCTCGCTCTCTCTCTCCCTTTCCCTCTTTCGTCCAGCGTTGGGACGTCCTTCAAGACGGGGCCCCCCTTCTAGCCGTCCCCCCCCCGCAATGCGGGCCCCGCGGGCCCATCCCCTACTGTCAGCCACTCAATGAGCAAATGATATTTATACCATGATTACCTATTCTACTATATATGGAAAGCTTATGTCATAAATTTTAGCTTTACACACCAACCGTGGTGAACACGCCAGCAATGGGATTTCATTAGTTAAATTTTACACCTACAGTAGAACTAAATCCAAGTTGACCTTTCGTGACGTCGACCTGAATGCAAAGTTGTCTAACTTTAACGCACGTCGGCTCGCGAAGAGTGAAATTAAACCGGCAATTATTTATTACGTTTTTAATTGGGGTTACCTCATAAGATGCCAAAAATTAACAAACATGCATTGTCTCATGTTAAGAAAGCACGCATAACTCGAAATAGTATGTTATAATGTCATTAAAACGAAAAAGGTTTTTTTTCCATTCGTTTCGGCGATAAAATTGACAGCGGAAGTACCGCCCACCGATGCTCATGTAAACAAAAACAGATCCGCACGTATGTATGTCTGCTGTTCAGGAAAATCGAGAAAAAATAATACAGACTCCTAATAATCTGACGGTCATGGAAAAAATAAAATATACCCAAAGTATCTTGGTGCACCAAATGTTAACAACTCGTGGTGCAGTGGTGTTAACTGCGCGCCAAAGGCTCGCGGTTAACACCACTTCACCACTCGTGGTGAACATGTGGTACACCAAGCTACTATGGGTATATTCTATATTTTAACCCACAACAATTATTCAGTCAATATTCAGAACGTTTTCTGGCATAAATTGTTATAAAGTTTATTTTGATACTCGGTCGTGAATTTAAAATACCTGAGTTTGTACAAAAGTAACCACACAAAATAAATACTACAAACCGATAACATACGAGTTGCGGCATCAAAATAAATGTTCTACTGAAGTATGACTGATTCCATTCTGGTACTGAAAGAGTGCAAAAATTTGTATCACACATGTGTGCGATACATCTTTTTATAACACATTCTGGAATGTCGTTAACAAACGTTAATTTTAGATGAGAGTGTTATTTATTGGTGATTTACGCCACATCAACATCGAATGCTATATCGTGGCGAAGATGGGTGTGTAATAATATCGATTGTTACGGCTATGTACTCATGAATAATTTTTTAATGAGTTTTATTTAAGTGTGTAATAATTTCGCTTGCTACAGGTATGTACACATGACGAATCTGTACAATGTGTCAGAGATAAAAGGGGTAACAGTTGCCAGATCCACCATCCCATACGGACATTCACATGAACAAAATGTAGCTCAGTTTGAAAACCGGCTTCTTCGGTTGAGCAACCATGCGTATACACAAACCGTCTGATATTATTTATTTATTTATTGGTGCTTAACGCCACATCGGCAACAAAGGCCATATCGTGGCGAGAAAGTCATGAAAATGAGTTAAAAATGTAGTGGTCAGGACTGCTTTTAAAAAGAAATAAATTGTGATAGATGAACGATAATACAATGAAAATGTGAAAATGAATATTCATGATGAAAGAAGAACAACAAATATAATACAAATCAACCTATTGATACCAAATCATGATGGGAAGATTAAAAGACAAAGCTCTAAAACTTGCTAAAAAGGTTGATTTCTTTTAGAAAAGACAAAAGCTTGCGCGGACTGGTAGTGTAAAAAAGGTCTCTAAGAGACTCCACAGTGAAAAACCGCCGCCTAGCGTGATCGAAATCTGTACAATCTAAAAGAATGTGTTCCACTGTCAGCCCCTGCTGACAAGGAACACATTCAGGTCGCAGCGTGCCCTCTAATAAGAAACTATGAGTGAGTCTGGTATGACCAATGTAACATCGTGTAAGGATAACGTGATCTTTCCGACAAAGATGAGAAAGAGGATAATAATCAGACACAGTTGGTCGGAAACGGTGGAGCTTGTTATTGGTAGCTCCATCCCATTCCGACAGCCACAAAGACCGGATGTATTTAGAAATAAGTGGCTTGTAATCACTGTAAGGAATTGGAAAATCAGTGATTGGCTTACACATGGCCTGTTTCGCTGCACTGTTTGCCCTGGTGTTACCAGCAATACCAACGTGTCCAGGTAACCAGCAAAACACAATATCATATTGGTCAGACTTCATTACAGTAAGTCGTTCACGAAGTGACAAGATTAGAGGGTTCTTCAACCTGGGGTTGAGAAGAGCCTGTAAACAAGAAAGAGAATCGGAGAAGATAATGGACTTCCACTCCTCTTCAGCCTCAATCTCATCGAGCGCAAGGTCAATAGTTTTTACCTCAGCTGTAAAAATGGAACTCGTATCAGGTATCCTGGTTGAGGTGGTCTGATCACCACTAACAACAGCAGATGATACTCTATCATTATCCTTGGATCCATCTGTATAGAACATAGTGTATGCTCTATAGTGAGACTTAATCTCGGCATACGCTTGCTTAAATTGCAAAGAATTTGTGTTTGCCTTTTTAGAAGAGGCCAGATCTAAAATAACCTTGGGTTTTGACAGACGCCAAGGGGGTATATATGGTTTACGATTTTCTGCCACAGAATCTGGAGCAACACCAGTAGCCTCCATGTGGGTTTTGATTCTGAGTCCCAGTGGAGGAATCTGTTTTGGATTTTTATCAAAAAACCTTTATTTAGAGGTTTAAAAACATAGCAGTAAGCAGGATTTGAAGGATTTGCAGACAATTTTGAGACATATTGCAAAGTGAGTTTAATTCGACGCTTCTCAAGAGAAGGCTCACCTGCTTCGATAAGAAGAGAATCTATAGGTGACTTTTTAAAGTTCCACTGAGGCACCCTCTCATCATCCGCCGGAACTACACTCTCCAGCACAACCGGAAAGTGGTCACTCCCGCACAAGTCCTCTTCTACCTTCGAAGAATAATCGAGGAAGACAGAAGGGCATGCAATTGTAAGATCAATTGATGTATACGGACCAGATGCGGGGTGCAGATAAGTGTCTGAACCATCATTAAACAAACACAGATCATGTTTTGTAATGAACGCTTCTACAGTTTTACCTTTTGCATCTTCCTGACTGCAGGAATTACCCTAAATTGGGCCATGAGCGTTAAAATCACCCAACAAAATATATGGAGTTGGAAGTTGTTGGACTAGTAACTGAAGATCATTCAGTTGTTGCGTTTTACTTGGTGAAACATAAATAGAACATAATGTGATTGTCTTGTCTAGGGTCAGGCGTACCGCTACAGCCTGTAAATTTGATTGCAAAGATACAGAGCTGTGAATAATGTCGTTTCTAACCAAGACGGATGTTCCCCGAATATGAAGATCAGTTTCATCTGCCCAGGCATTATACGATGTATAATGCTTAAAAGCTGAATAATCCAGAGTTTCAGGTTTCTTTAAAAAAGTTTCCTGCAGGCAAAAAGCTGCAGGTTGATATTTTTTGCTTAGAAGACCCAGTTCATTAAAATTGGCTCTAAAACCTCGACAGTTCCACTGTATTGTGTTATGTTTGAGTTTACTATACATGTTTGGTTGGTGAGTTTGAAGGTGGTCGTATGGGTGAAATTGCCCCCGTCGTTCTTTTTGGTGAAGATTTGCGTGGGGACCTTCCCTGCAATGATGGAAGGGGATTATTTAAAAATGTTTCCGTGAGACATTCGTCCACAGACATTTCCTCGAAGGCCTCAAATCTATTTCTAGTTACAATATCCCTAGAAAATTTGGGAATTTGATCTGAAAGAGTTTTCTTTTTTTCTTTTCTGCATTTTTGACTTTGATTCTGACTCTGACGTTGACTAGATTGTGGATGATCATTTGACGTTTCATTTATCTTTTTTCCTTTGTTTTTACTATCAGTTGCTTTAGTTTGAGTGGAAGAACTGTTCGTATTTGTTGTTTGTGTTATACTGAATGGGTTTAAAGGTTTTGGTTGTATATTATCAAGCCATGTAAGATCTGTTTGACATTGTACTGATTTTGTAATTGGGGCAGAATGCTTAATGGCATTTGCATAAGATGACGGTGGTAAATTCATCCCAGGCATTGACATAATGATTTCTCTTGCTTCTTTAAAACTTATATGCTTTTCGCATTTCACTTTTTGTATGAGTTTTTCCTTTTTCCATACAGGGCAATCCTTAGATGATGACATGTGGTTGCCCTGACAGTTAACACATTTATAGTCTGTAGTGTTACAAGGATCTTCATGGTTGAGACCACATTTAAAGCATATTTTCTTGCCACGACAAGAATCCTGGCCATGTCCAAACTTTTGGCACTTGAAACATCGCAGAGGATTTGGGATGTACAAATCCACTCTGACGTTCAAGTAACCAATCTTAATTGACTTCGGGGGCTTTGTGCCATCAAAGGTGCAGATGTAGGTATTAGTTTTAATTTTGTTTCCTTGTTTGTTAATTTCAATACGTTTTACAGATGTGATTCCTTGAGGTTTCAATTCACATGTAATTTCATTTTCTTCCATGTCGGCTAGTTCTGGAGTTCTAATAACTCCCTTGCTAGTGTTTAAAGTTTTGTGGTAAGTAGCTTTAATATTGATATCCAATAATTTTGTAGTATGTGAAAGATTGAAAGTTTGAACTTGTCTGGAACACTGGATTAATAAATCTCCAGAGCGTAATTTTTTAATATCTTCTACAGTTCCTGCTATACCTTTGATGGCCTTATCTAGAGCAAAGGGGTTTAAATTACTTAATTTTTTATTGTCATCAGTTGAATGTAAGAGAATAAATTTTGGAAGGTTGTCTTCAGGTGGAATCAGTGATTTCATAAGTTCTTCATCAGAGTCAGAATCTCGTAGTCCAGTGTCTAAAAACGGTCGTTTGATTTTTGGTTGTGAGGTAGCCATGTTAATATTTTAAACGTTCACTGCCCCGGCTCCCACCCACCACGAAGTCCAACAAGGGGTAGGGTTACTGTCATGCAGTGAACCCACCGGGTTGCCGGTATTCCCACATACCTGGTATGGGGCAGTATACTCAGCCAGTGTTGATACCGGAGTATGCCACTGGCTGATTGGCCCGTGTGTGGAAGTGCCATGTCTTCAGATGGCGATCAGACAACCAATCACTTGATAAAACACTGTAATGAAGGTCACCACGTGAAACTGAAACAAACAGTGCAGCAAAACTAAGTATTTGATTAAAATATGTGTTTAAAAATAGTACACAATGGCAATTATGATAAATGATTAAAAGAAATGACTGATTGAATGACCACCAAATGCCCCCCGACGTGACACCCAGTACTTTTTGGGGTGGGGGCTCCCGATTGGCCAGAACGGACCATCCGACCATCCTTCTACTCCCGAAATTGGGGCCAAAGCAGTGTGTTGGACATTATCTCCAAAATGGAGACCTGGTCTCCATCCAGGAGACTGCCCTAACAGGGCCACTAGTCCTCAACACTCAGGATTCCTTCTGCCGGGGCCTTCGGAATGCACCTCACGGGAGAACAAGGTGCCTGCAAGCTGGTATTAGCAGGGTTAACCATTTTGGTCCGGGGCTGCGTATTCGTATATTCCGCAGCGAACCAGCTCAATTGAGCAAACCTGCTAATTATAAATCAGCAAACCTGCCCAATTGAGCAGGCCGTCCTCTATCCGCCACATGAGGACCCGCCTAGTAGGGGATGATCAAACCCCCCAGGACAAACCGTCTGAAAACTGTTTGGCTCGTGGTGAACATTTGGTACACCAAGCTACTATATTCTATATATATGATCGGATATTATTTGTATTCACAGATATAACTCGGCTTACACTCCTTATCAAAAACGCTTTGTTACTCCGATGTATCCTTGGACTAGATCAAAGACGGAGCTATTTTCCTTATTTTTTAAAAGTTCGGAACCATAAAGTAGTGTAAACACATAAGAAACAAATGGCAGTTGCCTAAAGCTGTGGTCACGGGCAACTGCGTGGAGTGGACCGGTGAGCAGGTAATGTTCAGTCGATTCAATCTCTCCACATTGGCAGTAAGGTGACGGTGATAGGTGATTTGCGTACAAGGGCGAGTTGAGGTTACTGCATCCCAAACGGAGCCTACAATGATATATATGGGCAGAACGACAATTAGCACCAATGAAGAAGGTCGGGGCCGACGGTTATTACGATTTAAGAAACTCTTAAAAATTCCCGTAAGACCTGTTCTCTCTTACCGGAAATGGGATTTGGTTCCAAAGCTTGGTTACCTCTGGGATGAAGAATGATTGGTATAACTCACTTCTATAAAAGGGGACCGCTATGTTTACTGCTAGATCGGAGATTACGCTTGAGTTTGCGGTCGATATTAATGATGGCACCGTAATGACAATGCATGGAGGCATTAAGTGGTGGCGCATCTTAATGAACTGCATTAACGTATGCTTCCAGCTCCTGTCCTGTAGAGTATTCCAGCAAGTTTCGGAGTATAACACAGTTTTACTACAGCTAACAGTTGCCACGGTAACAACTCTGGCTATGGCTATTTGGATCTTCTCTATGTTTACAAGGCCAGCTTGATTGCAGTTGTTACGCCGATTCAGCATATTCGAGTAGTGGTCTGATGAATGCAAAATAATATTTTTCAGTATGCTTCTGACGAATTGAAATATGTACTTCCTCATCAAATCTACGCGTGTTCAGGATTAGGAGCAGATATAGTCTATGCGATTAGACCACGAACAATTGCTATTTAAAATAACACCCAATGTTTATGTGACTGCTAACTTCCAAAATTAGTGTATGAGAAAGGATTAAAGATGGATCTGAGGACCGATTGGTTTCCCGAGATACAAGCATAATTTTAGTTTTCTGCTGATTAAATTCAACCAACCACAATTCAGCCCAATTCTCTATTGTGGCCAGATCGCGATTGATTAAGTTTGCCGTTTGGGTAGGATTTTCAACAATTAGATAGAGTGATGTGTCGTCTGCAAAGAGCCATATACTGCTGGTCATATTTTCTACTATATCGTTAATATAAATGAGGAACAGACGGGAGCAAGAATCGAACCTTGTGGGATTCGGGAGCAGATGGTTCTCCATGATGAGGATTCGTTAGCTACAACCAGCCGAGATCTATTAGAAAGACACGATTGTAGGATGTTGAGTAATTCGTCCTGAATTTCCATTTTCTCCAGCTTGTAACTAAGCCTGCCGAACGCTTTACTGACATCACAAAATGCCACTAACCTCTTTGCCTTCATCAAGAGCATGTCAAAACTCGTCATATAAATCGGTTACCTGGAGAACCGTAGACCATGAGCTATAGAGTAATTGCACGACTGGGTGACTCCACATACTGCTCTACGACTCATTTCGGACAAAAGGAGATTCTGTAACCACCGCCGTTTCCCCAAAAGGAATTCTATAGGGATTCCACAAAAGAGATTTCACAAGTGTCATTTCCATCTCCTATATAACTCGTAGACAGCTCCTATACAGGTAGTCTTTCCATTCGCGTCCACCATGCTGTCTGTCCTGTGATTAGCTTTCATTGTATTCACCTAATACTATAGTCTTCTGCGCCCCTTACAGCCTTGTAAGATTACAAATGACTTGTTTGCTTGCTAACTATCTCCGATTGCTCGGACGACTTGGATCTAATCGTGCAAATGAGCTATTAAGCCTTTATCTAACATGAAAAGTAGACGACACAAGCAAAAAAAATTCTTGAATAACTAATTTTTTTCCTTTTTTGTCTCAAAAACATAGGCTATGACGCCTCTTTGGAACGAGCTCGACGAGCTCGTTCCAACGAGGGGTCATAACCTATGTTTTTGAGAAAAAAATGAAATTATATAATGAAAATTAATTGGCGATTTTTGTGAATAGCGCTGGCCGATTTTGACCGTTACATTGGGTAAAGGGTTAAGCAATTGATCGAACGAGTGACCCCACATACGATTCTACGACGGGATTCTATAATGATAGATATATCCTAAAAGGGATTCCGTAATTGGCGGCCATGTTAGTGTCAAAAAAAGGAAGGAAAAATATTCATATACATGAACATACTTCATAGAATATACATAAAAAAAATGCAGCATTTGCGGTTAGTTGGAGGGAAAACCCATGGCTTTGAGGAAACCTGTAGTTATTGACAAAATAAAACTGAATTTTCAATGAGGGAACATCTGTTCGTATATTTTATCTTCTAGCACCGTAAAAGTGGTTCTGCATGTTCTAGCAAGGTGCTATCAAATACCAAAACAGATTATACTGCTGTAAGGAGGAAACTAGGTGATTTGTGCCAAAAGGGGAGTGAGAAAGTAATGTTCCTGTAAGAGTAAAATCCTCGCCCTCTGATTGGATGAGAGCTGGTGTAGTTTCTTTTATGTTTACGGCTCCAGTAGCAAATGTTGCCGTCTGACGTCAAAACGCGAAATATTTGAAATGACATCAATCGTTTCGTAATTGTTTCATCAACGGAGTGACTGGCAAGCCATTTCATTTTTCTGGATTTTCACACGTGTAGCAGACAGTGTTCTGGATGAAGTGTTGTTTAAATTACAAACAAATTTACGATTTGAACTAAGATGGAATGAATTTATCTGATTTATTGATTTATTTATTCACTGCTTGAACAAGGCAACTTTTAATGATCGCAAGTTCAGTAAATAAATCTCTCGTGTTTCACGATGTATGTTTTCGACCGTGGGTAAGGTCGTATTGGAACATATACGTTATTGTGATAAATGGACGGTAACATGGTCTGAGGTTTGCGGCTTGGAGCGTATGTTCAAGCGTGACACGAACAACCTCGACGCTTCACAAAGCCGCAAACCTCAGACCATGTTACCGTCCATTGGTCGCAATAACTAAAATGTTTCTGTTAGTTTACAGGCATATTCAGCTCCTGTATTGGCGAGTGAAAATAATATATTACCAGAAGCAGTGTGAGAGACAGATAGAAGAGAGCGAGAGGGAAAGGCTGTGATACTTGGTGAAACAGAAAAAGAGAAAGATCGAGCTCAACACTGATACAGAAATAGGAGAAGAGAAGCCGAAAAAGCTCCATTTGTTGTGACAAACAGGAAACTCTGCATTTATTTATGCCCACAAAAGTGTGTGGGAGCGGACTGGCCGTAGCGTTATCCCACCTAAATATCGCATCTCACGGATAAAAAATCACGCCCCGGACATCATAATCCGGTAATCAGGATGATGAAACATGAAGTTGGTTAGTAGGGAACGCTAAGGCATAAAATGCATAATAAACTGAAGATCTCTTTCTACAACTTGCTGCCATTGTCGTCGTGACTGTCTTGGACAGAAGGTATACTCAGTCTATGTACCCATTACCTAACACGCAAAGCAGACGACACCTGCAAAATCTTGAATACCTATATAAGGTATAGTCAGTCCATTAAATATAGGTAATGGAAACACATTCTTACTGTGTGTGTGTATGGGTATGTGAGAGTGTGTGTGTGTGTGGGTTTGGAATCGCAAGAAACCGGGAACACACACGAGGTTTTAAACCCGTGAACCGGGAGAGTTGACAAACGGGACGGTTCCCGGTTAGAAAATTGCTTTTAGCGTCTATTGGGGTCAGCAGAATATATATGTCAGTCGAAAAGTTGAAAATGTACCCAGTTGTGTAAATTTTATAACCGCGTGTGTCTTATTCTATTTTTAGAAAAGTCTACATGTACATGGGCGTGTGTTTCAAAGTCCCCGTTTTTTCGATAAAAAAACTAACACCGCTGTGCGGGCATGGTCGATAGATATTAGTAGCTTATAATTGTCTTGCTTTTAGTTTTACGCTCAGTATTTTGTTGCCCGTTCTACAGTCGCCATTACTGGAAAGTCATACACACCGAGACGAAGTAGTTCTAAAAAAGATAAGTTTGCGTTACATAACAATAAGCCTAATGGTTTTGATGAACTTAAGATCAATTGTTGCATTGTACGAATTCGATTTCTCTGATAAGAATTTTTAATAAAATGAATTTGTCATTTGAAAAAGGTTAGCACGATACACGTTTCAAATTTCGTCAGTAAGCCTTTTGGACAGAATCTGATCTACAAATTTCTTGGTGGTGGGGGGGGGGGAGAGGGGGCTACGCCCACCTCTCGTTGGTGGTAATCTGGAGTTGACTCCCCAGACAAATTTTGCTTCAGCTGCCTCCGAAACGATGTGTTATCTTTGATTTTGAATCCCTGGAAAATGTTTATGTTTTGTTTTGCGTACAGCGACAGGAGTAATAACACACATTTCGGTGCCAGAGATGGCCAACGCTGAGACACAAACCGCGCCTGTTACCATTGCACTGGCGAAAATGATTTTGAGGGCGCCGTATGCTGAAAACCACCCCCACCCACCTTGCTGAGAGTCAATGGGAACTTGAAGAGGGGGGGGGGGGTGAGGGTTTCTTAATTGCAGGGACATATGTAGGAACAGAGGGGGGGGGGGGGGGAATTAGACTTGCGCCTCCAACTTCTACTCCAGAAATAATGGTACCCGACCTACACAATTCAAAATTTTACTGTCACATTCAGATATTTTGTAATTTTTTGGCGGGTGGGGGCGGGGGGTGGGGGTGGGGATCAAGCCCTGTAATGCCGATGCAAGGGTTGGTTTGCGGCTGTTTTTGTAATTTTTCTTCCCTTTGTTTTTATCCCCAATTTAGTGTGTGTTTGAGGGTGTCGGGGGAGGAAGTGTCCGTTCGCCTGGTTGGACAGAGGGTTGATGAAAGAATTATACTTAGGAGTTAGACCATTTCGGTTATAGAGGTACACCCAGGGGCGTCGCCAGCTTGCAACATTTGTGTGTGTGTGGGGGGGGGGGGTGTCTGAATTGGGGGGCCTAGCTAAGAAGTAATAACATCAGGCAGTATGCGATAGTTTATATACATTTTGTAAGCACTATATTACAGTATATTGTCATGAAGATTTCATATTATAGAAGGGAAATCGAATTATTGATGACCCTTATCTTACCTGAATAGCAGACGACACTCACAAAAACATTTTCACGTATAACCTGGTATAACTAAAAAAATAATTTGCTTCCAAAAGCTTATGACCTCGACACCGACGCGCTTGCTCCAATGAAGGGGCATAAACTATATTTTTTGTTTTGGAAGCAACAAATAAAAAAATAAAATTTCAATAGCGATTTTGTAAATAAATATTAGATTTTAGTGGATTTCAGTAGATTTTTTTTTGTTTGTTTTCAACTGAGTTTTGAAGGATTTTATAACACCCCACCCCCACCAGCACCACAAATTTCACCCAGTTGCCTTCAAGGAGGAGGGAGTGGGATAGGGTGAATGTTTAGCTCACCTTGACATCATATATACGTATATTGAGTAACTGCTCTCCGTCCATCGTCCATCAACAGTACCTTATCGACATCCTCTTTCCGAACCACTGGCCTTTTTTTTTAATTTGGGGTAAATGTTTACTGCCTAATGCCCATTCAGATTTGTTCAAATGATGTTGCCCCTTGTCAGGAGTGGGACCATTCCTTCACATGTGTCCAGATCTTTAACAGATATTTTCATTAACCAATGGCTGCAGTGATTTGATTTACATGCACGGTATGCATTGTTCAAATGAAGTTCATCGGTCAATAGCTGGGCTCGCAACTACAAGATCCTACACAAAATTTATATTTTTAGAACCGATAGATCAATTTGAACCAAATTTGGTATGTGGCATTATTGGGTTATTTGTACTTGTTCTTGCAAAAAAAAGACATTTGCTTATATTCACGTGAGAAGCCCAGGAGCAAAAAATTATAAAAATTTCAAACCCCCATATTTCCCAAACTGCACAGAAATTGTTATTTGGTACAAAGTTTCCTTAGGACCAGTGGAATCAAATGGACAAAACAAATTGCTATGGGTTGTGTCCCTATAGGGGCGTCTCTTTTAACACAATTTGTAATGGAAAAATGCAGAGTCCCTCTCTTTCAAGTATTGAACATTGTTTTGTGTGGGACTGCAGGTACTGAGAATTGGTGGTAATTGTTTATTCAAGAACATGACAAATGTGAAGCCCTCAGCGACACATTAATGCATTACAAGGTGAGCGCTTCTTTTTCGAAAGAAGTTAGTTTAAACAATATTTTATTAAGAATTAAGTTGTAAGAATACATCACAGAATGGAAAAATATTTAAACAGTCAACACAAGATACAATAGTTTACGATACAACAAGTAAACATTGACAAACACTGTTTAAAAGGGAGAGCCGACAGAAAGATTTGTTTTATATACAGTACGTGGAGAGTGTGTTATCACTAAACCACCCGCAGAGTGGAGATTCCACCCAAGGAATAATTACAAATTTGTTGCAGATCATAACCAGCACCAGCAAAATTTCAGCCAAAAAATACAAGCAATGTTTCAGCCAATGGACCTCCGGGTTTAACCCGGAGGTCCATTAGCTGAAACATTGCTTGTATTTTTTGTTCATATGTACAAAATTTGAAAGTTATAGCTTGGGTGATAACTCCACTCCGTGGGTGATTTAGTTACAATCCACTCTCCACGTACTGTAAGTCGTCTCCCTGGCTCAAAAGAAGTTGCTTGGCTCGTCTTTCTTGAAAAATTGTATACATTTGTTTGGTGCATATTGGATAGGCGATTGTCTTTGCTGGTGATGATTCAATGTTGTTCAAAGGAAGTTTATAGTTTATAAGTTTGTTCAAATCAAGCCTCTTGGGTCATATTTAGGGTTGTTATGTGGCTCCACCAAGTGGTCCATCAGCTGAAAATTTTCTCGTCCTTTTTGTACTTTGTTTTATATTGTAAATATTGTGGGATGGAAAATCCCCCCCTCCCTCACACACACACGATCTGGACACAATCCACACTACAAGTACTATATCTGTGCTTCAGTATAGCATATTACCTCTTGAGATGGCAACATATCTGTCAGGATTTGATGAATGGTAAACTTTTACAATGTTAAAGCGAGTTGCCCACAAATCTGTGCCAAATGCAAATAATCATCTCCTAATCCTGCAATGTGGAATTCTCTTGGGCCACTGTTTCCTATGGTCACCAAAGGTCTGCGTTCTACCCATTGCACATGTTTCACACTAGTTTGCGTTGTTGGTATGGGAAACAAGTCGACTTCGCTGTTGACACACTCACAAGATGTTTCATAGATGAGAGACATCATGCACCGAAAATGTCTTGTGTCTGTACAGTTCTCCTTCTTTTTGTCGATTTGTCGGTTTTGCGTGTGCGGGCCTTTTTATGTCTTTCCTGTCGGGTTGTTTCGACCCACCAACGACTTCATTCCAAGCCCTCACATCAGCCTCCTTGACTCTTTTGATTGCTGCCTTTTTTACATTTTCCCTTCAATGACATCTTCGGCAAAGGCCGCCCTTTTTCACGAGCTGTCTTCCCACGGCCCTGGCTGTAGTTTTCAATAAGGGTAACACGACGTTCTTCAGTCCTCCCAATATACTTCCCAAACCATAACCTCTCTGTATTTGAGCTCCAGAAAAAGCTGGTAGACCGTTTCCTGCTTGTTTCGTGTAATATTTTTCGTATCATTTGGACTTACAACAGTAAGTCATGTTTATGTGAAATGAAGAGATCTACGATTTCTGAAATGAAGTGTCACTGTCACTTTCCCGATCTCGAATGGCACTATGGCTCCTGTGTCATCCCTTATACAACCGGACGGTACTGAAATTATTTCGTTCCACTGGTACATAATACACATTCTCAAAAATTTTGGAAACGATGTTCACGTATTTTCCACGTACAGCTACGATACGAAGAAGTGGTATTCTTGTATCTCCCACGATTTGGTCACGAACCAAGTCACCGTATATGTAGAGCGAATAAAATACTTGGTTAACAGGGGCGACTCTGAAAGAATTGTAAGTTCCTGATTTAAAAACACACGAGTTAAATCCCAAAATATTTTGAAGAGTTGGGCTCACTATGACCACGACTTCATCTCGTACCGTGACACGAACTTTACCAGTCACTTCATCCAATTCAAAATCTACATTATCGTGACGAGGCAAGAGTAATTTTTAACACCACTGATAGCCACTTCTAGGGATGGAGCAGAGGTTGTTCAGAGTTCATAGCGGTTAGTGTATTCCATATCGGTTAGAGTTTATCCTTAGCAGTATTGGGGAGCTGGAGATCAAAAAGAAAGCATTTGTGTGTACCTGCTAAAAGAGAAAAGGCAGAATTATTCAGTTTTTTTAATTAATAAAAGTATGTAATTACATTGTAGTTGGTAGTCGATCCCTGGGAGCAGCACGTAATTTTCCTATGGCCTTGGACTTGAAGCAGACTTGCTGCTCCCCTTTTATACCTTTCGGAGGTACACGTACTGGGTTTCCCCTGGAAAAATTTGACTTCTCAATCTCACGTGTTCAGGAGTATCTTCTTTGATATCGATTAAAAGGTAGCCATATGGGGTCGAAGTGACATCTTCAAAAACTTCTCTCAGAAACTTGGAATGACCAGTATACGTCTGTGCTGCCAAGTGTGGGATCTGAGAACGATCCTTAGGATTTTTAAACAAGATCGTGTAATGACTCTTGAGAGCTACATTCCTATGGACTTTATTTTTGTCGAATAAATTTTGAACTATGTGCACACGAATCTTATGGTGATGACTATCTTTAGTAAATATTCTAGACCCTCGAACATCTGCATCGAGCATAAGATCATCCAACATGACTAAACTATCAGATTTCAATTCTTGAGGGAGCCCCTCTGCAAATTCTACTTTGGGTAAAGTATTGTATATTGTTGTCATTCACTCTTACGCCAAATGATGTGGCTTGGAACAGGTGAGATAATATCTTGAATGTTTTGAATAACCCGATTTACAAAGGATGATTTGCCACTACCCGTGGGACCACACAATAAACAAGTAAATGGATGCTTCCAACGAGGATCCATCTTGGTTGTTCTACGTGAGTGCTGCTCCCCTATTATACCTTTTTGGGGAGGTGGTCATTTTGACCACCCTCTAAAAATATTTAGCATTGGTGGCCCTCTGACTTACAGGTCAAGTTTGTTTTATATTTATCAAATAACATAAGCGTCATTACCACCTTTTTCTGTTTTCTTCATTTTATACTTTTTTATTATTTTTTATAAAAACAAACATCTATTTACAACAAATATTTACATCTTCAGACTGATTGGTTTCTTGAAGGTCATGAATTCAATCACCAAATCCATAATACAGCGTCTCTGTTCATTTGTGAGAGGTTTCTCGAACATATCTTCAAACTCTTTCTGTACTGGTGGTGGATTCATTCCAGAAGTATTAGGTACCACAATAGATGGACGTCATTCTTTTTAACTCTTTCAAGTGCTTCATAAAAACATGTTATGACCTTCTCTTCCTAAGACATCATTAGGCATACATTATGCTGAATCTGACTTGGGTGATCAACTGTACATCCATAGCATTTTTCTTTCACTACAGCGTCAATGTTCTCTTCCACATAATGAGCATATGCCAAACAAAGTTCATGTTGCAAGCGAACGAGCCTGAGTTCACTATCAATTTCATCAACGATCAATGGTCGTGGTTTGGTTATTCTCACTGTGGTCTACTTCTTCTTCAAAGGTGGTTCTTGAATTATATTTTTGAAGTCTTCATGGTTAGGAGGTTTAGCAGGTTTAGTGTCTTCAGGTTTAGCAGGATCAGTGTCTTCAGTTAGAGGTGTCTGTTGGGTGTTGATGGCTGCATCTACTTCTATTTGGGACTTCAAGGCATTCCGTTCTTCTAAAGATAGAGCAATCCCAGTCTTCGTAGGATAAAGGTTTCTTGTCTTTTCCCTCAAAGTATCTTCGGAGATGAATCTTCAGTTCACCCTGGTATTAGCCTAAGTTTGCCTGATGCCAAGTCGGAACATCTACTCTGGTCAATGATGGTTCGATCGCGAATGATTCCAAGTCCATGCTTCGCCTAATCTTATATATCTTTGACGGACGTGTTTGAAAACATTACCTCATTTTAACAAATTTTGATAGACTTTTGGATTCTTGGTTGGGGTTTGTGTTTGTTTCCTATAGGATTATAGGTTAAAGTTGGGAAATTTAGAAAATTAGTACAGAAGTCAAAGGAAAAGAAACACAATGGGAATACACTAATCTGATTGGTTGATTAACTTCGATCTGATTGTCCAGTTTGGCGACCAAACTGCAATCTTGTTCCTTAGACTGTAGGATATGGCCCTCTGCATTTTATACTGGATTGGGACAGGTCAAGCTACACACCTTTGTCCATTGGATATAAGTCAAATAGCTCGAGTGCATTCGCACCCCCTACAGTTCGTACTAGTATCCTTTTGGGGGAAATTTTTCTTTATTAAAAAAACATGTCCCACTTAGAAATTCAGACGTTTTGTTCATTTCTTATTTTTTAAATATTCACAACAGAGAATTTCTTAGTAATGATAATGATGAATTATTTCTTTGGTTATACAGTAGGGGTAACCTAAAAGACACCAGGAATCAACTACATTTTTTAAATAAAAAGGAAAATAAAAAGGTTTGAATGGAACTAAAAAGTTTGTTACAAAAACAAAATGTGTATCATCCGGTTCCAATAGGGGTAAACTGAAAGATACCACGAATCAACTTTTTTTCAACTAAATGGAATAAAACTAAACTGTTTGAAATGAAAGATGTGTATCATCCGGTTTCAATAGGGGTAACCTAAAAGATACCATGAATCAACTTGAAACTA
The DNA here is from genome assembly GCA_031216915.1 of Pictodentalium vernedei. NCBI lineage: Eukaryota > Metazoa > Mollusca > Scaphopoda > Dentaliida > Dentaliidae > Pictodentalium > Pictodentalium vernedei. Next base: position 34,779,462 of record CM062289.1, read on the forward strand.
AAAAGTTTGAATGGAACTAAAAAGTTAGGAACTAAAACAAAATGCGTATCATCTGGTTCCAACAGGGATAACCTGAAAGATACCATGAATCAACTTTTTTTTAAATAAATGGAATGAAACTAAAAAGTTTGGAATGAAAATAAAAGTAAGAAGTATCCTCCACTTCCAATAGGGTTAGTCTAATGTATACCAGGAAATTACAGAATGATGATGATGATGATAAAAACTCTCTGTATTAGAATAAATAAATTTTGAGAAACAAACTTTCAATCTGTTTCAGTGTATTGCCTTGTAAGACTTTGTTTTAAAAATTGCCATGAAGGACTTTTTTGAGGAATTGCCATATAAGACTTTTTCATGAGGACTTGCTACGAAGGACTTTTTAATGAGATAAAGAGACTGCCATATAGGACTTCTGAGGAAATGCCACTAAGGACTTTTTTAATTAGGGAAAGAGACTGCCATAGAGGACTTTTTTAATTAGAGAAAGAGACTCCATGTAGGACTTTTTGAGGACTTGCCAAATAGGACTATAAAATGACTTACCATTTAGGACTTTTTAATTAGAGAAAGAGTCTGTCATGAAAGACGTTTTAATGAGAGAAAGAGACTGCCATTTAGGATTTGAAAGAAAAACTGCCATTAAGGCTTTAGAAACTTTTTTGGTCTAACAAATTTTTTTGTAGGCAAAAGCTGGACTTTCTGGTTGTAGAAAATATCACTCACCGAATTTCTTTTCTTCTTTGCTGTTTAAATATCCAATGGTTTGGTCGAAACACCATCTGATTGGATCTTTCTTTTGGGATAAAAGTATGACAAACCATCTCTTCTTTAGTTATACATGAAAATGTTGCTGTCTTTGACAACAAAGCCTTTATTTGTTGCAGTCCCAGGTTGTTGTGTTTTTAGCACATCCCTGTATCTCTGCTTAGTCAATGTGTTTTTACGTTTGTTGATTCCTTTGCAGCTAATTTTATCCGTGGATCCAAAACAGTAGTATGTTGTACTGCACAATGCTACAATCCTTTCACCTTGCCATTCAACATTAAAGAGACTAGGTGTTCCCTTATCAAAGGCCTTCTATGCTTTACAACATGCTGGTGATAGCCATTCCTTCCCTTCTAATTTGTTTTTTACAATTCACTGCAGGGAAGCACTGATTCCAATGATGGTAAAACTCTTCTCTCATCTCTGGTTGCACCACTTCTTTGATGATTTGACTGGATAAAGCTAGATATAACGAGTCTGTATCAATCTCACAATCTTTAAAATTACAGCGATCAACAAAATGATCAACAATGTCATAGTAGAACTCCAACATTCTCAGTTTGGCATTTTGGTAAACAAAAAAATCCTATATGCAAGGGAAGATACAACTTGATATTTTTCTGTTTGATTCTACTCCGTACAAAGAGTCACTGAGAGCATTTAAAGTGCGGAAAGATAAGTTATTGATGACATCATACTCTTCATGTTGATCACAGAAGTGAACGTTCTTGAATATTTCTTTGTTGGTTACCGTCTTGTCATAACCACTCTTGCCCAACAACTTCATAGTATCAGCGACAATAGCTTTATTTGGGTCTTGGTCCCCTTCTCTTCGAGCTTGTGACACTTGTTGTCCAAATTGTCTAAAACAAGCTTTAGGCTGGTATTGTATAATTTCACAGATTATTGTAAGTTGAATCCCGTGTTGTAAATACCATTTTAACAATGATGTAGCCAACAAAATTCTTGTGCCAGCGTAACTGCCGATCAGAGATCCGCGAGGTTGTGACAGAACGTGGTTTTCTTCAGCATACTTCTTCATGTAATCTCCAACATCTTGTCTCGAAATGGTAGCATTCTTGAAAATTGGTATCCTTTCATTGAAGTAGTCTTTCAGATTTTAAGAGAGGGGCATCACAAAGTACCAAACCAAAAAGTTCTTCTGTTAAAATCTTCTCCTTGATGGTAGTTACATTTAACGGACCAGTAAGTTTTGGTTGTTCTTTCAGATAGGTTTACAGGTCTTGGTCGTTTTCTTCATTTTCTCAAATTTCCACTCCCAGAGCTCTACGAGGTTGTAGCCAAGATCACGAATATATTTGGATATTTTCTGGGTATCGTCATATAGTTCTTGCATATTCTTCTGTCTGACGTTGTTGAAAGTAACGGGCTCTCCATTTTTCTCTTTGTTTAAATGGCAGTTGTGTCCGTGCCAGAAACAGCCTTGGAATTGATACACCTTTTGTGTTTCTGCACATCAACCATCCACTGGTATACCTCTTCTTCCAGTTCGTTTTTCAGCTCCGTTGAATTGTTGACGGATCTTCACGTTATCTTGTTTTGCCACCAACTCCAACCATTGATCAACCATTTTACAATATTTTGTGCAGTGCTGGGCTTTGAAACCATTCTCTTCTTTTCTTCTCACAAACCACCCTGTTGGAATATTCTTCATCAAACTCCACACATTGAGGGCATTGGCATCACATCCGACGATACCGGAACATGGTTTTGTATCTTTAGCATACTCAATAGATCTAATGTTTGTTACTAGATGGTGTCGGTCTTTGTTTTTGTCAATGAACATTGTGAAGTAAGTAGAGTCATCTACGGTGTTGAACAGATATTTCAAAGTTAGTCCAAAAACGGGGATACCATCTTTGAACATATCAATATTTCGTTCTTTGTAGAAGGCAAATTGTTTCTCCACAACTTCCAAGAAAGGCTGGACGTCACGGTCATTGTACCAACACAAGGAGGAACGGAATGATGTCATCTGTTTCTCTGCCCAAATGGTTCGACAATATTCATATTCTTCTTCGGTAATATTGGTTTTTCAGCTCAATGTAGAAGTCGTTATGATCTGGTAAATGGTCTTGGTCCAGCTTGTTTAAATCATCCATCCAGTCATAAGGGAAAAACCCCTTTGTTCGGAACATCCAAAAGCCTTCAGAAATTTATCGTAACTGAAACCAGGAGTCAAGTAGTTACTTATATCAAGAAATTTAAACTGGTCCGTCTTGATACACATAAAATTGTTGAATTTCTTCACGACAAACTTTAAAGGGTTCTACAGCTTTAGATACGTCATCAGTTCTCTTTTTACCATGTTGGCATCATATCGACCACTGTTGAAACCATGTACTGGAAGTTCCATCAGACATTCGTTGAACTCTCTCTGTAATTTTAAGAGAGGGACAGCAGCTATAGGCTCCTCATCACTTTCTTTACTCTTGGCATTCTGGAGCATTTCATCTATGCTTGTAATGTGTTGAAATGAATTATCTGCATCTCAGCATAGGATTGATTGGCAATCTCTGAGATGTAATTCATGAATCGTTCTACTAAGTGTTGAGAATCACCACCAGTTACAAAGCATCTAGGTTCAGTATAGCCAGGAACATTGCTGCTTACACTCACACTTAATGATTTATGTTGTGCATCCCAGGAAATTTTATCAGTGTTCGCAGGTATGTTAGTCTTATCAAAATAAGACTCAAAATCAAAGGTTGCTCGAAACGGATAATACTTGTCGGTTTCAGGCACATTAATTCCTTCATCTTCTAACTTATATGAAAAATACTTTGCTGTACATGGTAAACACCACCAACATAGTCAAAATTCACTTCACTTGAACAGGTATTCTTCACAAAAGAAAGAAGATTTTCCAGGTTTTAACGAAAACTGATGCCGGTTCAGTCAACATCCATTTTTCCATAATTTTCCACATTTTCTGCAGGCAAATGAGTAAGAATATTCATCAAGGTTCTGTATATAACTGAAATGGTTTTTGTACTTGTTAATGTACATAGTGTCGTTATAACGACATTGGGACCTTTGTACCAACTCAGCAATAACTTTACCATCATCAGTTTTCTTTAAAACTTGGAAAATCTTCTTTATCTATTGACTAAAGTGAATTTTTTTATTTGATTGGTTGATAGATACGTGGTATGAGACCATATTCATTGAAACCCATGATACGTCCGCCCAGCCACTGACAAATTTCCCATACCCAGTGGAAGCCTCGTTCCGAAATCTATAAATTGTCCATACCCCGTAGAAGACGCGTCATTCCTGTTTTACAGTGTACATGTATTATATTTTAATTTTTTATCTCCAAAATATAGCTCATGACCCCTTATTGGAATGAGCTTGTCGAGTACCCCCCAATATGGGGTTCATAAGCAATGTTTTTGAGACAAAAAAAGAAAAAAAGAAATTCAATAATTTTTTATACTAGTCATATCGGCATATTTTCACAAAAAACTCTTTTGCACAAAAATTCCACAGAAACCTGTATGGCTCAACAATGGAAGATAAAGGATCTCATGCTGTGTGTGTTCACACATGAAATAGATTGTACTTCTAAAATGGAAAGTCAATAGATAAATTCGTTACCCCGTGTCTGATCACGTGGTACGGGTTTTTACCTACCCGAAGCCAGCCGTATCCCATGAGGCTTCGGCACGGGGTAACTAATATTCTTTTGTGAAGAATACTTCGTGAAAAAGGCATCAGTTGATAGGCTCACGTTGTGATATGTAGCTCTACTCCATAGTGCTAGGCACCGGAAAAGGCAAAGGTTATCTTAATACTCGAAATTATGATGTTCGTCTTTAACAAGTGCAATCAAGGCTTTGTTATTCATTTTAAAATCAGAAAGATCTGTATCGCCTCCAATAGGATGTTCCCTGGTCTTGTTCACAAAGAAGCAAAGGTTCACTTGGCAATGTACAATCCATTTGGAAGGTGGTCGTTGTTGTCGCATTCGAATGATCTCTCCATCCTCTTCAAGGTTTTTGGGAAATTGTTTCAGATAATTCTTCAGCTAGTGCTCCGTTCGAAGGATCGAAACAGAATGATGCGACGTTACTCTTCTCCGGGATTTATCTATTCGTGACGGACGTTTTTGAAAACGTCACGACGTCACAACGTTTTTTCATCGAATCTTTCATTCTAGGTGGGCATTTGTGTTTGTTTCCTATAGGATTATAGGTTAAAGTTAGGAAAGTTACAAAATTAGTAGAGAGGTCTATGGGAAAGAAACACAATGGGAATATACTAATCTGCTCTGTTCATTCGCATCGATCTAATTGGTTAGTGTATAAACATCTTCATCCTCATTAAATTTATTATTTAATATCATGTAGTTAGGGGGTCATTTAAATTACCAACAATTAGTTAGGTGTCAATTAAGGATGTTTCTAAAAATAGAGCGTAGGAATTTAAAAAAAAATATACTTCCATGTAAAACGAATAGGTAGAAGAAGGGGATTCTGGGTAATGACTCATAAAAAGGAACGTACCCTTTATTGAAAAGCGTCAGTGGATAGCGATCCAAAAAGGATTCTGGGGGAATCTGAACCGGAAAAGCTACTCTAGTTCAGTCGAACTTACCCCCGGGGGTCCCTTCGGTCCTATAGCACTTCGTGCTGCTCTACTACAAAATATTCTGGGGGAAATCCGTACTAAATAAAGTCAATTTCGGCAGTTTGTGGTGGATTTTGGTGATTTGGAGGCATTGACGGGTTGTTTGTGGTAATTCTACAAAACGGAAAATTACTCATGTACAAAGAAACACACCCTCCGAACATATCTCTAAGAAGCCTTTGGGTCACATAGCAACCACGTGCTACCATAGAAACCAAGATAGCGGCCTCCAGAATACAAAATGGACGATGGAAACACGTTATCACCGCAACAACACGCGCTGCCCATGCGCACTAACACCACGTATCACTATGGGAATGATATCACAAGATGGCCGCTCACGCGGGTTACCACGAAAACACAACATGGCGCCACTGGGTCACGTGACATGACGTCACTTCCGAGGTCCTGTCCGAGGTCCTGCTGATGGGGGACGGTTCATCCATGACATACTACTCACACCCACAGTTTACTACAAAACAATATTAAAAACACAAATTATTGACAAAAATAACTAAAAATTAAAAAAAAGAAACAGTGAAATAGTCCGCGCACGTGATCCGTATTGTTCAACGACAATACAAAAACATTTATTGTTCGCTTCGATTTTGCAGAAAAAGCGTGTATTTTATGAAAATAAAAGCAAAAGCGTGCAATAAATATTTTTATATAACTAAAAGTTTTCATGTTTGCCTCAAAACATAGCTTATGACCCCGGGAACTGAAGCAGTGCTTGTTTACTGTGGTAAATACGCTCTATATCACCGGTAAAATATGACCCGGTAACCAGTATCTGGGGCGGAAGCTCTCTAAAATGGGCAACATGTGTATAAACGATTGGCTGGACTTGACTTTATATACATGTTGCAGTCATGATTAGTCTTTGGACAGAGTGTGTGACCTTAAGCACCGATAAATAAATAAATAGTACCGTACATCCTGATTTGTAATTAACATTGCTCTGTGGGGAACCCCAGGTTCCGAGAATTTGGTGGTAAAGTGTTCTCAAGAATATCCCAAATGCAATCCTCTCTGGTCCAGATCTATGCAAGCAACATCAACGTGACCGCTTCATCCCCCCCCCCCCACACCCCTGTAGTATCTGGTTTATATATGTGATGTCTTATTTGTTGTGAACGAATGGGACATATTAGCCCATTTGACATGAAGTGTATGTATTCAATATCATGACTTCTAAATTTATCCACATCTGATCTACAAGGTCACTTTGGTCTGCCTTGAGATGGAACTCTTTCCCGTAGAAGGATACTCTCTACTTCGCAGTCGAATGCTATCGTGTTTGTAATCGAATCAAAATGATTTTTGCGCGCCGAAGGCGCACAGGGATGTGTGGGGCAAGCCCCTTTCCACCCTCTTAGCTGTATATGAGTTTGAACTTGTCTGAGAGTGGCAAAGGAGGAGAGTGTCCAGACACTCGGCGGCGCTTATGTCGTTTCTGCTTCTTTTTTAGAGGAGGTGGGTTGGATGGAGAGACGGTGACCGTGGTAGTAGGAGTTGTTTGTGGGCTGCTTGCCGACTGACTTGGTTGGAATGGTCTAGTCATTGCTGCGTTGGAGGTTGTTTCTGGTGATGACTGTTGTTGTGTTTGTGCCTGTTGTGCTGCCTGATGCATTTTGATTTGCTGGTTTAATTTTTCAAGTTCTTGCCTCATTTCTTCATTCTGCCGTTCCCTATTGATTCTGTGCTGAGCGGTCTCTTTTAGTAAAGTGTCCGGGTCCAGACTTTTTGATGCTGAAGGAAGAGGTGAGTGGGGATCGGGAAGTGGTGAGAGGGCAGCTTCCAATTCTACCTCCGTCTCCGTGGGACTGGCCACATCCAACAATTCGGGCTGGAGGCCGGAAGCTGGTTTGGTATGTCTGCGGGAGTGGGAAGGGAAGTGTGGCCGTCTCTTGCTTTTTCCTTTCCTCGCACTTCTCTCTCTCTCTTCTTTTCCAAAAAGGCCTCCAGACGTCGGGCATTCCTCCGCTTGGTAAACGTGCTCTTATTTTTTTTTCTTCGGTCTCTTCCCGGGACCTCCAGATTCCTTCAAGCGAGGGCCAGTGTGAGAGGAATTCATCTCTCAAAAGGTACTACCTCTACCCGAGGGAGGAGGTGTGGTGTCTTCTACTATGAACTACAAGGTCAGGTGGACGCTCTTGCCAATCCCCTGGACAGTCCAGGTGATGGGACAAGAGACGCCCAGAGCTGAAATGTTTTTTCTGAGTATTGCTGGCAATTCCAATGTTTCCATGATGGCTAATCAAGGTGCAGGGATGTGGCTAGAGGGTTTCAGCTGGGGGTGGGGAGTGCCACCGGTGTAAATTCCAACTGAGTGTGGTTTCGATAGGTGGTTGCACTGCAGCGCTGGGTGATATCTTTCAAGGACCCTTCTGAAAATTTTCACTTGTCCTGAAACGGAAAAGGCATCATTTATAATGTGTCGGGGTCAGAAAATTTACCGGATTGATGTCAGAGTCGAAATTTTGAGGCCATGTCAATTTTACAGTAGGAAATTTGAAACTCAAGTTTCCAGTTGGAAATAAAAGATCAAAATTTCTCATCATTAGTTGGAATTTTAATATTTTTCATGAACAATGTTAATTTATTGAATTTCCAACCATTTGATTTTTGACCTCGGAATTTCCAACTATTGAAAAAAATACTCCTAGCTGGGGGTGAGGGGGGGGGGTTGAATCCCCCCCCCCACACTTGTCGCCACATCCCTGTCAAGATGTCACACTCTGGAGTCAGAGGTGCGAAAATGATGGGATGCAGAGGGATGAAATGTTTGTAATGATGAATTTCTAGCCCCTTTAAATTAAGTTAATAGGGTATATTGAGTTTTTAATGGTCATGTGATCTCCCCTCGGCTGTCGTGCGGGACCTGGGAAATGTCATGGATGGGAATCTAGCTGGTGACGATCATGCCACACAGGTATCCCGTAGCTCATACAACCATCTACGTAATATCAGCAGGGTTCGCTCCATTGTGGATGGGGACCGCAAGACTATTAGTTCAAGCACGTGTCACAAGCAGATTAGATGATCGTAACTCTCTGCTATTTGGCTGTAAATAGTCCAATATTAAGAAGCTGCAACTTATTCAGAATTGTGCAATAATAATTATTACCAGACAACGGAAATCATGCCATATTTCCAACTATTGAAAAAAATACTCCTAGCTGGGGGTGAGGGGGGGGGGGTTGAATCCCCCCCCCCCCCCCACACTTGTCGCCACATCCCTGTCAAGATGTCACACTCTGGAGTCAGAGGTGCGAAAATGATGGGATGCAGAGGGATGAAATGTTTGTAATGATGAATTTCTAGCCCCTTTAAATTAAGTTAATAGGGTATATTGAGTTTTTAATGGTCATGTGATCTCCCCTCGGCTGTCGTGCGGGACCTGGGAAATGTCATGGATGGGAATCTAGCTGGTGACGATCATGCCACACAGGTATCCCGTAGCTCATACAACCATCTACGTAATATCAGCAGGGTTCGCTCCATTGTGGATGGGGACCGCAAGACTATTAGTTCAAGCACGTGTCACAAGCAGATTAGATGATCGTAACTCTCTGCTATTTGGCTGTAAATAGTCCAATATTAAGAAGCTGCAACTTATTCAGAATTGTGCAATAATAATTATTACCAGACAACGGAAATCATGCCATATTACCCCCCCCCTCCCCCCCCCCCCCCCCCGTAGCTCATACAACCATCTACGTAATATCAGCAGGGTTCGCTCCATTGTGGATGGGGACCGCAAGACTATTAGTTCAAGCACGTGTCACAAGCAGATTAGATGATCGTAACTCTCTGCTATTTGGCTGTAAATAGTCCAATATTAAGAAGCTGCAACTTATTCAGAATTGTGCAATAATAATTATTACCAGACAACGGAAATCATGCCATATTACCTCCCCCCCTCCCCCCCCCCCCCCCACACTCTCATCTACACTGGCTGCCAGTTGAAGAAAGAATAGAGTATAAGGCGTTCCGTCTGACATTCAAAGCCCTGAACGGCCTGGCTCCCGATTATCTGAGCTGTCTGGTACAAAGGTATGTACCATGGCGATTCCTCCGTGCAACAACTTCGAACTCCCTGTTATACAAACCAGGCGGGCTCGCAACGACAGGCGCTCGTGCGTTTTCCGTGGCGAGTCCCTCTTTTTGGAATAGACTGCCCGAGCACCATAAGGCACCAAAGAAGCTCGAAAGCTTTAAAAAGGCACTAAAAAACCCAACTCCTCAACCGAGTTTTCGCGGTGCGTTAGTAGTGTATTCTCACCGAGTTCCATATAACACATTTGCTTTTTACCAACAAAGCATTGTAAAGCCTGAGAGCGCATAATTTTTTTGTGGATTCGTGGCTCTAAACTGTATTGATTATTATTACTTTTTATGTTCTGCGGCAGATGTTCAACACTTTCCGAAAAGGTATTGTCATAGAAACAAAGTTCAAGTCAATTAGGGTATATAGTTGGTTAGCTCTGATAAATGAAGTAACAGATGCTGGAAAATTATATCTCATATATATCTCGCCCGAACTATTAATGTAGACTGTAGAGTAATCCTTGAAACACGAGGGGTCGCTTTTTCGGCCCAGGCACATGATACGCCATAATTTCATTAACCCTTTGAACTCTAGTGGTATCTTCCATGTCAGTTCAATGGCAGCAATTAGAAGAGTCCATATGCATTATTTGGGGTAGATCGATCAGTATTTTCAACGTGCAGCCTCGGGCTGCACGTTGAAAATACTGATTGGTCTACCCCACAATATTTATTGAACAGCCAGCCTATATAATGACGTTATGACGTATCATGTTCCTGGCCGGAAAAGCGGCCGCTGAGGTTCAAAGGGTTAAGTAGGATGGCCGCTAAGTGGATGTGTGCTGTAGACCAATTAAGGCTGCATGTTTTAAATATTGATTGATGTGTTCCCAAATAATGAATTATTCCGACAGTTAATCTTCCAATCGCAACAAATAAGACTCAAAGTATAAATATGGAGAAAATTTCATTTTCCGTTTGTGACAAGAGCTTTTTTGCAGTCTCTGTTCACTTACATATTAAATGAAACAGATGATTATATTTTAAAGCGTTTAATAACAAGTCGATCAAAAAAGCCTTTTAGAAAACATGCAAGACGCACCCATCCCATCATAAAACTTTTGATAAAAAACCAAAAAATCTAACAAAAACATGAAAGAACTACCATTCTATCGCAAATGTTTTTTACCCAAACATTTATCGTAAAAGACTCCCCTTTGCGTCATACATCCTACCTTTTTCCAAAAAGTCTAAAAAAAAACATGAAAAGAACTACCATTCTATCATAAACGTTAAGGCTTGTGAAATGATCAGAAGTTCTTCAGTACCCCACTTCCCCTACCCCTCCCACTATAAAAGTGGTGATGTAAACGCTGTTATACCCAGTTAGCCACAAAAAATATCCCACCCCATGGGAAGAAGATACGCGACACTATATTACCCACCCTGGAAATGTACTCCACAGATTACCATGCTAATCGGAGCATCATAAAATCTCTCAGTGGGGTGGACAATTGGTGAAATACGCGAAAATTTATGTCTACCATTAAGTATCAAATACCGGTTTATATTCAATTGAACACGAAATTAAAACAAATTTATACAAGTTTGTACAAGTTAAAAAACTGCAAACCAGATGCTTCTACATGAATTCATCTAATATATGTCCGATTTTGGAGTGATTTATTTATTTATTGATGTTTAAGGTCACATATTTATGCACAATGGCTAATCATGACCGTGACAGTTTTTACGGGTGGAGGAAGCCGGAGTACCCGGAGAGAACCACCGAGCAACGACGAGCAGCTGCCAGCTCCCCAACATCGTAACTCCGCATTGCAGCACAGGCAGGGTTAGATTGGTTGAAGACATGCGTACCATCGACGTGCAGTACGCCTTAGTACATGGCGTCATCGTGCCCCCACGCGGGCAATGGGGATGAAGTGTCTTGCCCAAGGACACAACGCGGTTGCCGCAAGTGGGATTCGAACCGAGGACCTCTCATTTTGGAGTGATAACAAACTAATTATGATGATTACCTTTTTCATTACACCCGGACTTCAAGTCTTGAAATGCGGGGCTCACAATTATGGCAAAACTTGGTTTCAATTTGACTATATTTAACGCAGTTTCTAGGGCTGGTCTCAAATTCTGCTGAAAATAATTTCTTTCTATCAGGGGTGGCGCCAGGGATTTCTCGATAGGGGGGCTGACCTCTCCGACAGGGGGGCTATTACATTTGACCTCCCAAACGAAGGAAAATGAGTGAAAAATGGTAAATTGGAGAACCAAAATAGAAGCAAATTGAGTATGTTTGTTGATTATTTAACCCTTTACCTAACCTGAAAAGCAGACGACACTTGCAAAAATAATTCTTGAATAACTATTTTTTTTCATTTTTTGTCTCAAAAACATAGGTTATGACCCCTCGTTGGAACGAGCTCGACGAGCTCGTACCAACGAGAGGTCATAACCTATGTTTTTGAGACAAAAAATGTAAAAAATAATGAAAATTAATTGGCGATTTTTGAGAATAGCGCTGGCCTTTTTTGACCGTTACCTTAGGTAAAGGGTTAAAGTAAACATATTATAATAAGGTCGGGTAATATTTCATCTGTAAAGCCAGTTTGACGATTGACATAAAGGAATATCGTGAGAATCACTATTCTCTATCAAAGTTCCAGTGCTGCACGGGTTCGAGACTGACAGGACGAGATATCTACATTCGATTGTCGGAAATTTCTCGTGAAGTCGGGTTTACGAGATTCTCCGACGGACTGACTAAAAATCTCCACCCCCCCCCCCCCTCCTTGGCGCCACCACCGCTTTCTATCTATTGCAACCCAGTGCATAAAAAATCAGTGGATTTTCTATACTTTCCATAAATAAAAGTTCATTCAAACAGAAAGGTGTGATTTACTCAAAGTGTGACGAGTTTAAATGACTTCCTCATCGCAATGTCATCTGTAAAATTGTTGACATTTTGACAAAAAAACCTCTTCCTTTCAAACTTAAGAATTCTGTCTGGGGTTGGTATTGTTTTCTTTTCTTTCGTCACATCTGAACGTTAAGCATGAAGTTAGGGAATAAATTTCAACTTGCATACATCGATCGAATATGAAATGACTTTTCAAAAGTATTTGAAATGTCAGAGGAGGATGTCGAGAGAGAGAGGCAGAGAGCTATTTACAACAGAGAGCTCGGAGGAATAATGATAATTTTTTTATGGTCTTGGTGGAGTTCAACTCTTCCCAAAAGAGAGTATAGGGAAATGATGGAATGATTTTCCGAGATGGAAGCAGCAACAAGACCATTTGGGGAGGTTCAATTTCGACGCAGACAATAGCACATCTTTGACGTCCCGATTGTCGTTCAAGAGGCGCTGGTGGCAAGCGTAAGAAAGAAGAATTAGGAAAATGACGTATTTACGGAAGTGGAAATGAGATTGCCACCGAAGGCAGATAATATGGAAAAGTAGACATTTACAGAGGAGGAGAGAGATGGTGTCTCAACGCCACTTTTGAAGACCTCCACACAGGGCTACGTGCCTGCCTTTTTCAAGACCATCACAATCTTAAAAAGAGACCCTATTTCACACATCACATCCTACCATTCTCCGAAAGAGTGAAGGTTAAGTGTGTACATTTTCTATCCCAGTGAACCTTTATTGCTAGAGGGAGGTGGGGGGGGGGGGGTCCCAAGTCCGCACCTGTCTTGCATTTTTGGGTGGGTAATACATAGTCGCGTTTCTTCTTACCATAGGGTATTTTGTGGCTAATTGGGCAACAGCATTTACACCACCATTTTTACAGTGGAAGGGGTAGGGGAAAGAGGGCACTGAAGAACTTCTGATTTTCTCCACAAGCCTTGTACGATGGAGGGGACTAGGCCTGCTATGATAAATTTTTGGATAAAGGTGAAAACGTTTATGATAGAAAGGTAGTTCGTTTCATGTTTTTTTTTTTTTAGACTTTTTGAAAAAAGGTAGGATGTATGATGCAAAGGGGGAGTTTTTTACGATAAATATTGGGATAAAAATCGATTTTTTTATCAAAACAGTTTCGATAGAATGGTAGTTCTTTCATGTTTTTGTGAGATTTTTGGGGGTAAAGGTAACATTTTTTATCAAAACTTTTATGATGGGATGGGCGTGCCTAGCATGTTTTCTAATAGGTTTTTTGATCAACTTTTTATCAAACGCTTTACAATTAATCATTTGTTTAATTTAATATGTGTGTGCACAGAGATTGTCATGAAGGTCTTGTCACAAACGGAACATCAAATTCTCTATATATTTACTTTGAGTCATGTCTGCAGCGAATGGAAACACTAAAGGAAATTTGATAGGTGCACCTGACGATTCCCTGCACTCTGATTGGTTGGGCCTGAAGAGTGACAATTACAAAGGGGCATGACTTTCTGCTGGCTCGTTAACAATTTATCAGGGATGTTTTGTATGATACATTTTCAACATGTTACATGGGTTATCACCTTAATGTTAGCACTTTCCCCTTTTTGCTTGAGTTTAACAATTAAAAGCAGTTATTGTCATCACCTTTGAGAAAAATTGTGGCTGGACATTATTTTTCCTTGGTTTTGTCAATTTCTATAAGAAAAAAGTAGTGGAACTTGTTTAACACAATTAACTGTTAACCCTTTACCCAAAGCAGACGATATCAAACTTTATTATTTTAAATATCATTTTTTCAAATTTTTCAAAAAATTTCAACAAAACCATATCATGTGAAACCTCGTTGGAACGAGCTCGTTCCAACGAGGGGTCACATGATGTGGTTTGGTTGAAATTTTTGGAAAAATAATATTTTTTCAATTGCTAAATTTGCATATTACGCGGGCAGATGCGGCCGATTCGTTGGGTAAAGGGTTAAACACTGTTTTGATAAGCGACAGACCGTAATGAATGAGAAAATAACAACAACAACAACAAAAAAAAAACAACAAAACAAACAAACAAAAGAAACATGTCATATAAATGTATTAACTGGAAGGTATTTCTCACAAACTGCTGCGCCATTTTGTTTTTTGAGAAATTTTGAGAAGTGTTTTTACAAATAAATTTAAATACTTCAAAATTAATTATCCATTTGATCGATTCTTTAACGAAAATCATTGAAGACCAGCCTGTTGTGCCATTTAAATGTTAAATTTCATTTAAATGATCACACGTCATTCAATTGTTATGTGGACTACGTCATAACAATTAAATTTAAAAGAGGGGGAGAGGGGTGTGGGTTACGGTCTGATAGCACTGTTCAACGTTTATCGAACATAAGAGGGAAAGGGGGTAGGGGTATGATGTCGTAGCAATTAAAATTAAATTTGATAGAGGGGAGAGTGGTGGGGGCACTGCATCATAGCAATCAAAAATGTAATAATGCTCCATACCTCAGAGGCATCGCGTACCTCTGGGATACTGAGCCAATCCACATCGAGTTATGCTTCTCTTAATACTTTTGTGCATACTATTTAACTGCTTTTGACGGCTTGGTTGTTGTGTTGGTGACGGGGAGGGTGTGGCTGAAAGAAGATATTTCATATTTAGACTCATGAAATTCCCGAGTGAAGATCGGTCAAACTTCCTGGAGGGAACCCCAAGAAGTGCTTCTTCAATGCCGTAGACAAGTTATGTTTTACCGGTAAAAATATGACCTGGTAACCAACGCCTGGAGTGGAAGTCCTCTGAAGCAATGGGTATAGACGATTGGTTAATCTTGACTTTATACCTGTTGAGATCATGTTTTTATGATATGGCCTTAGATGCGAAAAGTGACCTTACACACCAATAAATAGCTCATCAAAAAACAAACAGAGTCAGAGTGACTGAGATTTATTTCCTGGCAGAAAAAAAAAACATTCTACCACCCCCACCCACCCGTCCCCAACCCACCAGATGTCAAGAAGTAACATTCTACCACCCCACCCACCCGTCCCCAACCCACCAGATGTCAAGAAGTACCATTCTACCACCCCCACCCACCCGTCCCCAACCCACCAGATGTCAAGAAGTAACATTCTACCACCCCTACCCACCCGTCCCCAAACCACCAGATGTCAAGAAGAAAAATTTTAGAACATATTTGGAAGAAATCCCCAAGAGGCAAATACTGTCGTATCCGTTATTTCCTCCCCACTCAGGGGCGAGGGGAGAGGGATCTAGAAAAAAATTGCAAGATAAAAGGTCCCCCCGGGTGGGTGGGTACCCAGACGTCAAAATTACTTTTCTCCCAGATCATGCATTTTTTCCAAAAGCACTATTTTACTCTTTCTTTAGTTTAAAACAGCCTGGAAACACTTCAGATCACTCTCGTGAATAATAAGAAAGTATTTTCAATAGTTTTCACACCCCTGAGGGGCGTGAATGACCATGAAATTTACTGAAAACTAATATGAAAGGGGGTGGATGGTTGTCGGAGCATCACAATTAATTCCCTATTATCGATTTGAATTCTCATATACAGTACGTGGAGAGTGTATTATCACTAAATCACCCGCAGAGTGGAGATGCCACCCAAGCAATAATTGCAAATTTGTTGCAAAACAAAACAAGCACAAGCCAAGTTTCAGCCAATGGACCTCCGGGTGAAACCCGGAGGTCCATTGGCTGAAACATTGCTTGTGTTTTTAGTCGATATATACAAAATACGAAAGTTATAGTTTGGGTGATAACTCCACTCCGAGGGTGATTTAATTACAATCCACTCTCCACGTACTGTATGTTGCCGTGTCTATAATTATTTTACAAAAATGCAAAATAGCAGGTTGGGAAGCAGAACAAATCGTCTAAAGTCTACTTTTTATAAGTTACCCCTATGTCTTGTGGCATTCACGTGGGTTCCTATTTGTGGGTCCGTAAAGCTGTTAACAGTCCTGTGTTACAATTCAGTAAGTACATCCCCGGACTGTATCTCACAGGCTGGCGGGTGGGCGGGTGGACAGGCGGGTGGGCCTTTCAATTCGTACAGGCAGGCAGGCTGGCAGGCAGGCAGGCAGGCAGGCAGGCAGGCGGACAGGCAGAGGGGAAACTGCTGTCCAATAACAATGGACCATGAAGCTGAATTCTTCCTATGAGCTGCTAAGACGTTAAGTACTATTGTTCACAAAGCAGGTGAATACTGAATAAACACCAGATAACTGATGAGGTCTGGAAACCTATGTTTAGTAGACAGACCCCAGTATTTGACATTTCAAGATCAAAAACTATACAGCACATCTAACACCTATAGATAACATGTGGGTGAAGTTTCGTAACAATTGACCATGGAAAACTTTAGTTCTCATTTGGAAGACAAGACGTTTATAATCTATATGATGTCTCTAGTAACACCGAACACAATATTTGACATTCCGACCTCAGACAGGACACAACACATTTAACACCCATTTAATGCCCATAGGTAATATGTATGTGAAATTTCACGGAGTAGTTCAGTTTCTCACAAAAAAATTCAAAGACTTTTAACACCGATCCCAATATTCGACGTTCTAATTTCAAGAATATGCAGTATATCGAATACCCATAAGAATCGTGTGTGTAAAGTTTCATAACAATTGTCCAAGGGAGACTTAACTTCTCGTCCGTAGATGGGATAAGAAATTATAGACACGCAGCAAGTCGGGAGGGCGGGCGGGCGGGCGGGCGAGCGGGCTTCGGGCGGACAGGCAGGTAGACTGGCAGGCAGCCCGACAGACAGACGGATGGACAGACTGACAGATGGATGAACAGGAGTTACGTTGGGAAATTTTACAAGGACAATGACATAATAAAATGTAATACATCATTCCTGGAGTACTAAGTATAAGTCGGATGGAAGAAAATGCAATGGGAGTAAAATTAAGTAATGAGACACAACGATTAGGGTACGCTGGATGGGTGGAGAGACAGTTGGTTCATGTTGAATAAAAATCTAAACTTTTAAGGCTTACTTCCGATTGGTAGGGCCATAAAACGTGTACAGGTACACTACATATCTGACCAGTAGATAGAATACATGTACAGCGCATGTCCGATACATGTACATTGTATGTGCAGAATGGATAGGTTGTATTGCTTGTCATATAATGTACTCATAGCATTATTAGCCAACTGGATGTGTATTTTTTACGAAATTGTATAGTACAGTATTTATTTATTGGTGTTTAACGTCACATATATCTGCACAAAGGCTAATCATGACCACAACAGTTTTACGGGTGGAGGAAGCCGGAGTACCCGCAGAGAACCACCGAGCAACGGCGAGCAACTGTCAGCTCCCCAACATACTAACTCCACACAAGCAGGGTTAGCATTGGCTGAAGACAGGTGCACCATCGACGTGCAGTACGCCTTAGTACACAGCATCACCGTGCCCCCACGTGGGCAATGGGGGTGAAGGGTCTTGCCCAAGGACAAAACGCGGTTTCCGCAGGTGGGATTCGAACCAAGGACCTCTCGGCTTGCAGCCTGCACCTCCACCAACTGAGCCACTGCGCCCCGTATAGTACAGTACTGCCGCTGTGGACTGTTCATCTTCCATGGTTGGGCAATATTTCCAGGGACGCAATAATATTAGATTCCAAACACTAATTATAGGAATAATCATCAAAAATTTAATTAATGAAGCACCGGGTACAACCCGGTGCTTCATGAATTAAAATTTTGTTACTGCTGATTTGTTTTACCTCGTAAACGCATGCGTGCACATCACTACCCACGCGTGGATTACGACCAGTCCACGGCGACTGTACTGTATATATTCTATAACCAAGTAAGTTGAGTATAACACTTTCCACAGAACTGGTTACATTTTAATATCAATATTTACAAAGCATAAAATTTAGGTATACGACACAATGAACGGCTGACTGGGAAGAGGTAAGAGTGAAAATTTAGTTATACTGCTCTATAGGACTGTAGGATTAAAATACAACTGAACCTCCCATAAATACAAGATTGACTCTCCCATTTTATGTAAAGTTTGGTAGTTTTCTTTCCAGTGTTTCACTGTGATTAATTTTAAGAGTTAATCCCAGCACAGTTCTGTCAAAATATCGAAAATTTTAAGTAGCAACATTTCCCCATAATACACCTAAACATTTAACGACGTCGTGTTTGATCAAGCTCGATGATCTCTTTTAATCACGACTGAATGGGTTAAATTCCAACTGTTTGATATTTTGAAATCAGTGGATCAAAATAATGACCACGATGGTATCTGTTATCCTGAGTTCATTGTTTCTAACGAAAGTTTTTCTTCGCATGATAGCCGCTTCTTCATGTATCACGAAACTATCACGGTTTGTCCTGTAACACGTTGAGCAGTTTTTATTCTAGAATATATTAACAGTGCACACAACACGATACGAACTGAATCTTCAGGCTATATATGACATTCCAATTTTTATGCTCAATGAACGTTAATCGTATGATACATGTAGTTCGATTAACACACTGACAAATTTTTATTCATCAAACTGAAATGAACATCTCCTGGCCGAAACTATAAAACTCTTTTATAACTGTATTTTCTAGAATTTTTCTTTTCTAGTTATGACTTTAAATGGGTTGAAATGTATCATCAGCATTTTCAAGATCTGGTAATTTGCCATATCTACTAAAGTACTAATGATTCGTTTTAGTCAGTTATGTTAACAGATAGAAGATACAATTCTAGAAAATACAATTGTAAAAATTTTTTGGTATTAGCCCCAGATCACACAATTTATACGTAACGATAGCTACCTGCCCCGGTGTTACTCAATAACAAATTGAGTAGGTTTTGTTCTAGAAATATATTAAACAGTTTGTGTCAACAGCAGATAAATTGTTTGAGATACGTATAGGTTACAGCATAGAAAACGAGTGATATTGAATATACAATCGCGAGAGTTAGTTAACGAGGACTAGTCCGAGTAACTAGCTCGAACGATTGTATGTTCAATGTCACGAGTTTTTGTGCTGTAACCGACTTGTCACATTGATGTATGCACAAACAATCAAAACACGAACAGTCAAACACTCCACTGAACCCTTGTCTGACACGTGTCCATTCCCGTTTAATTAGTTAATTTCTTAAGCCAAACTTGCAAGACACATGAAGATTGATGGAAAGCAAGTGATATTACTTCATTTTTTTCCGTTTCGTCATTGCGCTCAAAAGGTTGAGCGAGAAATTAAACGTTCCATTTATCATTAACACCCGGGTGTGGATTTCTTTCTTTAACTCTTTCAATAAAATCAAAAGTCAGGTAAATTCTCGTTTCTCTGTTCAAAACATTTTAGCACAGGTGCCCTTAATCTTTCCTCTCGGCTGTGTTTGTATTAGAACTGACAGGTTTCACAATCACTGCCTATTGTTCCTTGATTGGTAAAAGTGTGGCGATATATGTTGAATATCACACATGCTCTAACCAACTCTTCGAAATATATCACACACTTTTAACAAAGGCGTGACGTCATAACTATGTGACAATTTTGTTATATCCTGTCATTGTCAGAAATTACTGTTGTGAAAATCATTGGAATGGAATGGAATCATCCGCCCGAACCAGGAGATCGCCGTACGTTTTATAATTCTCTTCATCGTAAACGTCAGGTTTACCCAGCACGAACAGATTCCACAGTCCATTCGGGTCTACGTATTCTCAACGTTCGGCGATCGAATTATAGTCGTCGGTTATTTCCTCTCGTTTGTCACATGTGTTGAGATTGACGGAAGACAGAGTGCACACTCAACGGATTCGTCTTGCAGTACGTGGAGAGTGGATTGTAACTAAATCACCCGCGGAGTGGAGTTATCACCCAAGCTATAACTTTCAAATTTTGAACATATAGACAAAAGAGACAAGCAAAGTTTCAGCCAATGGACCTCCGGGTTTAACCCGGAGGTCCATTGGCTGAAACTTTGCTGGTGATGGTTATGCTTTGCAACAAATTTGAAATTATTGCTTGGGTGGAATCTCCACTCTGCAGGTGATTTAGTGATAATACACTCTCCACGTACTGTACATAAATTCGTATGATCTTCGGTTTCATATTGCTGGCATCTACCATCGTGTCGCCGATCATGCTCGTAGTAATCGTCGATATTTCACTCTCCGAATCAGTCTCAATTCTGTCTATCTCGGAAGGATTCGGTGGAAAGTGCTGATACTGAAGAGGAGGAGGGCGTCCAGTAGGAGTATATGCGGGAGACGATGTCGCATAACGAGGTTGACCAGAAGGTCTGTAATCATAAATCGGATCATAAGAAGGTTCGTAAATAGAAGGTCTGTCACTAGATGTCCTGCTTTCCATCAAGGGTTTCAATCCATGGACGATCTCTTTTTTATTATTTTGAAGAGCATTACAGTGCATTAACGGCTCAACAGAACTGGTTAACAGCCCAAGAGTTTATTAGCGGCCGAAGTCGAGGGCCGCTAATAAGCTCAAGGGATGTTAACCAGTTCTGTTGAGCCGTTAATACACTGTAATGCCAGACAAAGTCATGTTATTTCTACTATTGCCACTTTCGTAAATATTACGATTAAATTATATGGGAAATAAGATAAATAAATGAAGCTTGACGTTTGAGAATTAAAAAAAAAACAGCGACACTATCGTCTGATTTGTTGACAAACAAACCGGGTAACATGACTATCGTCGGATCAGTCTAGGGCGAAATTTGGAAAGTTAGATGATGAAATATATTTTCGAAATGCGAACTTTAGGCAAAGAGTTTATTCATCAAAGATGACATCACTTACTTTGTGTGTATCGCTTCCTATATTTGATACATTATCTATCCGTGACACAAAGGGAAACACTTGAAACAAATGTGTTAATTGTGTTTACAAATTAAAATTTCGAATTGAATTTCGATACAAATGGAAATCTGTTGTTGATCGGCTAAGAGATGTGACGTCATTTTCTATATTTAGACGTGTCGGGCTGTTATTGACGTGTTGAGGTGTTATAGTCAATAATGGCCCAACACGTCACATGACTTGTACTTGTTGAGCATTACGAGGTTTCAACGCCCGGTAAAACATCGTTAATGTGCCAGGAACGCCCGCAAAAGTGGTAATAATATGGTTTAACGACACATTAACAGCCAGGGTCATATCATGTCGGTGACAGTTTTACGGGTGGAGGAAGCCGGAGTACCCGGAGAGAACCACCGAGCAACGACGAGCAGCTGTCAGCTCTCCGACATCGTAACTCTGACCTCTGCACTGCGGCACAGGCAGGGTTATATGAGTTGAAGACTTGCGCACCTTCGACGTGCAGTACTCCTTAGTACACAGGTCATCGTGCCCCCATGTAGGCAATCGACGTTAAGTGCCTTGCTCAAAGACACAACGCGGGAGCGCGAATCAGTCGCTGGAATGGTCACGCATCCAACTACTAACCGCGTTCGACGTTGCTCAACTTCCCAAACTTTCATTGACCAATCTGACGAGAACCGGTTACCGCGACTCTACCGCGCCCCTGGACGATCTCTTTTTTTATCTCTTCCTGAGTTTCTGTCACAGGTTTGAACAGTCTGGTCGTCTCTCGTTTCATCTCGATGTTGCCCATTCGTTTCATCATATTGCTGTCTCGCAATATTCCTCTTCAGTTCCAGAAATCGACGAACCGTCTCATCTCTCAACTTCGGATCTTCGATCTTTAAAAATGACATTCTTTATTTGGTTTTTCCTGAAAAGGAAAAGACATTTGTTATTCTTCTAGAAAAAAAATATTTTTTTTTTTTAAATCTTCCAGCACTTTCGAGAAGACGATTTCTGGAAGGCTCTCTTATATATTTTTCTGACATTTTGTTTATTTATAGACGTATAAAACTTGTAGATCTGTTAAGCTTTTCACCTTCAACTATACACTCTAAATGCCCAAAACGCCCCCAAAACGCCCAAACTGTCATTGACCAATATCTTCTGGTCCAAATGTGCTATTGACCTGAAATCTTTACAGAAATTCCAGTTTTGCGCCATAGAAGGCAGCATTGTGAAGATTGCTCTTCAAATTATTGTTCTTTTCAGTGCTTTTTTGGAGTTTCTTATTTTCGAAATTTGTACCATAATTTTGCTGGTGATTTGGAGCCTTTGCGGATTCAGAAATTACAGTGATATGGGATACTGTTTCTTCAAAAAATATTCTTTTATCTTTCTTTATTGTATATATTCTTTGCTGACTGAGCAGTTTTCAGTAGAAAACTCACTACCTTGTTCAATCATGTGTAGCCATCCGGATCATTCACTTTCTCAACCTGATGGAGTTATTCAACAGAGTCTATTGTCTCAGTTTGACAGTAGTGAGAACCACACTACAAATTACTATAATAACAGCAGACCAGTGAATGAAAAGTGTTTTGCTTACTCATCTAATTCTCTTCATAAACTTAACCCTCAATCTTCTTTTGGACTTTCAACAGATACTTTTTCCAGGATTAAACAATTGGGAATTAATTGTGATAAACCTACTAAGCGTGGAGTGAGAGGTGGTAAATTTAGACGTATCCCCATAATACATACCATGACGGCAAAAAATAGAATTAACCCTTCAAATACTGTTCAATGCCAAAGTCATGAAATATCAACTCTGTGTCAGTCTGGGATAAACTGGAAAAATCTGATTAAAATTAATATTTCTCCCTGCTATGTAACAGGTTCAGACAATCTTAACTTGTCCTTCGGGATTCTCAATGTTAGATCTGCCAATAGAAAGGAACTCGACATTCATGACATTATCTCTGATAGTGCATTCGACATATTTGCCATGACTGAAACATGGTTCAAATGTGACGAACGGGACAATTTCTCTATTGCGAACCTACTTCCCTCTGGATACAAAATTCTGCAGAAAGCTAGAGGAAGCCGTGGTGGGGGAACTGCCGTTGTTTTTAAAGAGGGCATCACGATTAGACAGAATAATATGGATCAAACATTTGACACATTTGAACCTCTTGATTGCCTAATCACAAATGATATATCTGTCAGGCTGCTTATTGTCTACAGACCTCCTCCTTCAAAGTCCAACAAGTTCACCTGTACACAATTCCTCACAGAATTTACAGACTTTCTGTCCAATTTTGCTTCTTATACCGGTAACATTGTTATTGCCGGGGATTTTAATATTCATGTAGATGTGACAGGCGATGTTGTAGCACAGAGATTTCTAGATTTATCCGAGTCATTTGGATATGCTCAGCTTGTACGCGAACCTACGCATAGGAGTGGCCACATCCTCGATTTAATATTAACAAGGCAAGGGGATGTGCCTCTATTCAGGAATATAATTGTGCATGACCCAGCTATTTCCGATCACTTTACGGTATCTGCAATCATGCCATTGGAAAAACCGCACAGTCGTAAAAAAACTGTTTCCTTTCGGAAAATTAAACATTTTTTTTTTTTAGTTTCAAACCTGCCATTCATTTCAAAAGTCCTTGAAAAGATTGTTGTGCGTAAATTGAACAGCCATTTATCTGCTAATAATCTCTCCGAACCTTTTCAGTCAGCATACAGATCTGATCACAGCACTGAAACTGCTTTATTACGTGTGCACAATGATATTGTCGTTGCTCTATCGGAAGGGAAAGCTGTACTCCTGGTCCTTCTGGACCTTTCCGCGGCATTTGACACCGTTGATCATACCTTTCTATTGAATATTCTTGAACAGAATGGAGTTACTGGCACCGTTCTTAAATGGTTTCAGAGTTACCTGGAAAATCGTTTTCAGCAAATTAATGTGGATAATACAAGATCTAAAAGCAAAGCATTGATCTGTGGTGTACCACAGGGTTCGGTCCTCGGCCCTGTACTCTTTACATTATACACATCATCACTTGGCCGAATGCTGAGAGATCTGGGTGTTCCTTATCATCTTTATGCTGATGACACGCAGCTCTACTTAGTATTCAATCCGTCTGATACATCCGCAACAGCAGGTACTTTGTCTCAAATGGAAAGCTGTATTGAGTCTGTAAGACAGTGGATGTCCAGTCACCGATTGAAAATGAGTGACTCAAAAACAGAAGTTATGGTCATCTCAAAGAAAAGAACAACTTTCTCCTCTCCTATACAAACTATCAACGTTGGTGATTCTACTGCTCAGGTCTCTAACGTTGCTAGGAATATAGGAGTGCTCTTCGACACCAATCTTACCCTTGAGCCTCATATTAAAAAAGTTAGTAAAACATGCTATTGGCAACTCAGAAAGCTGAGCAAGCTGCGCCCATTTATCAGCGGTAAAGCTTTAGAACAACTGGTTCACTCTTTTGTCACATCTCACTTGGACTACTGCAATTTACTTTTTCTGGACCTGCCACTTTCACTACTACAGCGGTTACAGAATATCCAGAACGTAGCTGCTCGAATCCTAAGCGGGGCTAAGCGCTTTGATCATATCACCCCTATCTTGAAGGATCTTCACTGGCTTCCAATCCAAAGCAGAGTGCATTTTAAGATTCTTATGCTAGTATTTAAATGCATTCATGGTCTCGCACCTGCTTACCTGAGGGACCTTCTCTCTCATCGCCTCACGAAGCGTAGGCTTCGTTCTTCAGATCAATTGTTACTGACCACACCCTTCACTAAATCAGCTTTAGCGACCGAGCGGGCTTTCTCAATTGCTGGACCACGACTTTGGAATGCATTGCCCGCGCACCTTCGCTCACAAAATAATTTATCGACTTTCAAAAAGCATCTTAAGACTCATTTATTCAAATCATATTTCCCATAGTACCGTTCATGTGATTGTGAAGCGTTTTAGAGCACCTTCGGTGGTTTCACGCTATACAAAATCTATTATTATTATTATTATTATTATTAAATGTGCATTTTTCCACAATGAATTATTAACAAAAGTTTACAAGAAAAAAGTTTTCCAAAATATCAAAAAAAAGACTTGAAAATCGGACATTTTTGTCTCGGCCCTGTGAATTAGCAGAACATCCATAATGGACTGAGAATCAAGAATGTAATGTTTCGTTATCATAAATGCAAAAAGAAATGTCGATTTTATCCACACTGAGTCCAAAATGGCCTCTAACTTCCCCCTCCACCAAATTTTCATTGACCAACATTTCCTGGTCCGAATGGGTTAATGACCTAAAGTTTTCACAGTTTTGTCATAAATATACATTTCCATAACCAAGTGGTAACGAAAGTTTACCCAAATTATTTTTTCTGCCAAACTGTTGCAAAATATCAAAAATAGGCCTGAAAAACGGACATTTTGGCCTACCATCTCGGTACTGTGAATTAGCAGAACATCAGTAATAGATTGAATATTAAGAATGCAATTATCATAAATGCGAAATAAATATCGATTTTGTCCACAATGAGTCCAAAATTGCCGCCAAACGTGGAAAAACGCTCAAATTCTCATTAACCAATATCTCCTGGTCCGAATGGGCTAAAGACCTGAAATTTTGACAGATTTGTCATAAATACATTTTCCCGCGAGCGTGCTTTGTAGCACATGTTTATTGGGGCATGCAACCCATTCCACCCGTCCTTTATGCGGTATTTACTGAATTGCTAGGCCATGGTCCAGAGAAGCCAGACGGGCCCCAATGGGATTGAGACTCACCCGCCCAGGAGACAAAGTGGGGAAGGGGAGGAAAAAGAAAGATGGCCACAGCCAACAGACGGCCTCAATGGTCTGTCGTGGGGCCAAGATTGTCCAAACCAAGTCCCAATAGCGAGATTCGGGGGCGAGGTGGCAGTGATGCTTACTGCAACCGTTCTTCTGGGGCCCAGGCGGCATGAAACTTAAATGAAATCTTAGCCTACAGGGGCGGCACTACCAGTGATTTAGCAGGCCTGAGCGTGCCGGACCTGCAATATGCGTATTGCTCACTTTTATTTATGACATCCGACAGTAGTTAGGGGAGCCACTATAGCCCCAAGCATTTTTAACACTGATTTTCCCA
Source organism: Pictodentalium vernedei (assembly GCA_031216915.1). NCBI lineage: Eukaryota > Metazoa > Mollusca > Scaphopoda > Dentaliida > Dentaliidae > Pictodentalium > Pictodentalium vernedei. The sequence goes on from CM062289.1 coordinate 34,805,849, forward strand.
TAGGCTCCATAGGGTTAGTGTTAAATTGTGTAACTTATAGCCCCAAGAACTTATAGCCCCAAGAACTTATAGACCCAAGAACTTATAGGGACAAACCTGGATGCACTGGTGGCACCCCACTTATACTTGGCAGACCCACATTTCCCAAATGATTTGCCCTACGAAAACCTTATTGAAACTGTTTCTTCCTGTAAGTTTCATTTGGTTTGGGATTCGCCTTCCCTTAAGAATCAGTTTATTTGTGTGATTTCGGTAGATGCCTCTTCCTGTGATGTTTATATTTATCCCCAGATACTCGTAGCCACCTGTCTCTCCTACACCAAGAAGTTTGCTGCAGCCTTCCGGAATACAGAACTATCCCACCCTCCACCTTCGAGTGGGGTCCACTTTGCAGCCCACAGATATAACTTTGCTCTTGCTTTCATTAAATTCGAGTCTTCATTTCCTCCCATATTTTCCCACAATTCCCAGCATTTTCGCTAGCACCTCTTCGCTTTCTGACACTAGCACCATATCGTCAGCAAAACATAGCCCTGGGATCTTCAAGTCCCCAACTGCAAACCCCTCATCGCTATGCAGGAGTTCATCTCCTAAACCTTTGATGCAAAATGCCAAAAAAATTGGCGAAAGGATACACCCCCTTTTAGGCCTATCTACATAGGCACACGTTTTGTTGTTACGTTACCCAGGCTAAGTTCACTCTGTACATCTTTATGAAATACTTTCAGAATTCCAACAAACTCGCCTCCCAAGCCCAGAGCATCAAGCTTTCGCCACATACCCTCCCTCCATACTCTATCGTATGCCCTTTTAACATCCAAAAAGGCCATAAACATATTTTCCTTTCTTGCTTTCGCGGATTCTATCATTTGGGATAGCGTGAAAAGATGGTCAGTGACTCTCCTTCCCTTCCTGAAGCCATTCAGCATTTCTCCCAAAAAACCCTTCTCCTCAATCACCTCCTCTAATCTCCCATACATGACTTTACAGAAATTTTTTCCAATGTTGCTACTGACCGAGATCCCTCGATAATTATCCAAAACATCTTTTTCCCCTTCTTTTGAATAAATGTCAATTTGATTTCTCTCCACTCATTTGGGACCTCTTGTTTTTCTATGGCTAAATTGAATAGGGCAGTTAGGCTTTCCAAGAGTTCCTCTCCCCTTTTTTGATAAACTCGTTAGGAATTTCGCCCACCCCTCCCGCTTTTCCATTCCTTAATTTTGAAATCACCTTTCGCACCTCCTCCGTTCTAATTTCGCTGCACACGATGTTTGATAGATTTTCCTCGACCTGGTTCGGACACTCCGGTGGGTTCCCCATGCTCCATCGCCTGTCGTTTACCTTTTCCCAGTGTTTGACTAGTTCTAATGCGATTTGATCTTGATTGTTTACTCTGCCATCTACTTTAATACTCTGTCGATTACTTCCTTTGTTACGCTTATTCACCCATTTCCAAAACATGTTCGAACTCGACCCCCCTGTCATTCTTGTCGTCCTAATAAGACAGCTGTTTCGCACTCTCCGATTATCGTCTTTAATCTTATTAACTTTATTTCATGCTTGTTGGTATTCTTCCTTTGCTACCGTGGCCTCGTTGCTTTCCGCCCCTTAAGTTTTCTACATTTAGCTTTTCTACCCTTTATTGCCCTTTTCAGTTCGTCGTTCACTCTGCACCCGAGTCCCCGTGTTGTCACCCTAATCTTTCCTACACTTTCCTTTCCTGCCTCCACTAGGCTCGCAACTATGGCGTTGGACATCGTCTGGATAATGGCCCCTTGTGTACGATTGCAAGCTTTGGTTTCAATTTTTCTTCGAACTTCGCCCAGTCAGCATCCTTTTTGAGTTCCCAAATCTCATTGAAGCTGCCTTTGCTTTTTACTAGGTTTTTGGCCCTGATCATCACTGTAATCAAGTTGTGATCACTATCCACCTCCATTTTACCCTCATCGTCCATTTCTACCCCTATCACATCCCTCCAAAAATTAATATCTGTGAGAATATAGTCGATTATTGATTTTCTGTCGTTCCTCTCCCAGGTCCATTTCCCCTTACACTTCGCGTCCCTGTTCAGAATCGTCAGACCGAGCTCATTTGTGAAGTTCAACAGCTTCCTTCCATTCCTGTTGAGTTTCTTGTCCCCGCCCTCTATGCCTTCTTCCTTATTACCCATGTGTCCATTAAAGTCAGCCATTAGAATTATACTGAGCCCCCTGTTTTCTAGTTCTGTGATAATGGACCTTAGTGTTGAGTATATCGAGTCATTCCACTTGGGTTTGCTTCCCTCCTCCGCACAGTACACAATCCCAAGAACAATTCTTTTGTTTCGTAGATTGGTCTTTACCCATCCAATTTCTTTCGATGCCTCAGCCGAGGTGCTGACATCTTCCAGGTCTGTGATCAGCGCGACGGTTCTAAATCCTATTTAATGTACATGCCTACCCCCCCCCCGCCCCCTCTTTTTCTAGCCTTCCGTTCCCCCTACACCAATCCACACGCACCCCCTTACTTGGTTTACCCGTTCCTCGTGTCTCACCCACGTCTCGCTTAAGCCCATGACATCAAAGTCTTCTGCCTCTTTCAATGTAGCAATTTCACTTACTTTTCGGTGGAGACCCTGGATGTTGCTTTAACCCACTTTCAGGGTACCGAGTTTCATAGACTTTCGCCTACTGGTCTCATTGTTTTCTGGTGCTCGCTTGGTAAACTTATTCTATTCCCCTCACTCTTGTTCACCCCACATGTATCCACTCTTGTTATCTAATTTACCGGTTTGCCTTTCATTCATTCCTGAGGGGTTTCTATATACTTGAAAGGTATCGTCAAATGACATGGGGAGTTTTTTGTTCGTCCAGTCTTGCATAAAGAGGGAGACGTGGAGGCTGTAGAGATCATTGAGTCTGACAGTTGCTAACCGCTGCTCAGTGGTTCTCTCTGAGTACTCTGGCTTCCTGCACACGTCAAAAAGCCGGCATGAGGTGACCCTGACTGTTGAAAGTGTCGTTAAACTCCAATAAATGAATGAATAAACAAATAAATTGGAGGACAAATCGTCCCTGTCCCAATTAAGTTTGGCCCAGACAATCACTGTGCTGACGGGAAGAACATTCGTAACATTGGCCCGTGTCGATGCGTGTTAACGGAATTCACCTATGAGAGTTCTTTTTTCGGAAGACATAGATTTCCACAAACCCACCACGGAAATGTGTTTTCCATCCAGCAATTACTTTGATGTTTAAGGGGATTTGCAGAAAGCAGCGCCAGAGGGATTTGAAAGATTGTCGGCGATGCCTAAACTTTACTCATAAATGTAAATATAAGTCGGGTGTGAAATTCACCACACAACCGATGTCGTAGAAATCGAATGAGGGGGCTTAACTTCCCATCCCCACGAAAAAAAATCTTAAACCATCTTGTGACTTGCAACCTCCATCCCATCTCTGCGATGCATGGGTATCCCAACCTAGTTAGTGCCCGTTTATCTTCCTGCCTCACAAACATACGAGTTTCAGTGCCACTCCCTCCCCACTGTCTAATTTTAATCAAAGGTTTCAGAGAGAGAGAAAGAGAGAGAGAGGGAGCGTTTCTGGGGGGGGGGGGGGGTTGTCGGAGTGAAAACGAACACCCCTTTACATTTTTTTCAAGAACGTAGAATGCAAATGTATCTCGCAAAAGCCACCAGGGAGCTCTGTTTGGTAGTAAATATAAAAATCCCCCAACCCCGTGTATGCGAGCCTTCGACACCTGCCTGACGTATCCCCGGTACCTTTTTCATATAAGTAGAACCACTTTTGAAAAATACCTTATGACCCCTTGACACCAGATTGCGGAAGGTATATTTGGATGACGTTTTTCTGCTTTAAAATGACCATTGAAGGATTTCGAGTGATTTTATGCAAAAAAATGGAAATTCAGCATTTCTTATAATCCTTTTGCCTCAGTTAGGGTGAGGGTCAATTTTAGTGTTAAAACAATTGGTCGACTAGTCATCGTCGTTGCCGATGCTGATATTGCCCAACGTCGACTCTGGATTCGGGGGCGCGGTGGCTCAGTAGGTAGATGTGCAGGCTGCAAGCCGAGAGGTCCTCGGTTCGAGCTCCACCCGAGGCAACCGCGTTTTGTCTTTGGGCAAGACACTTCACTCCCATTTCCCACGTGGGGCGCTGTGTTCTAAGGCAGGTCGACGGTACACCTGACAGTTGCTCGCCGTTGCTCAGTGGTTCTCTCCGGGTACTCCGGCTCCCCATCCGTAAAATTGTCATGGTCATGATTAGCCATTGTGCAGAAATATGTGACCTTAAACACCAATAACTGAATGAATAAATAACTCTGGATATCGAGTAATGTGAACATATAGTATTTCCTATAAAAAAAAAAACAACATTACAATGAAACAGAATTCCGACTGTAAAGTCTACTGGGTTAAATCGATTGTCTGTTGATCTGTTCAGGGTGTGAAATTAACAACTGATTTTGATATTACGATGGACACATCCGCTTTGTAATTTATGCTCTGGGGCTTAACCTAAGATGTGCTTTCGCCACTTAACTCCTAGCACTCTGGCAGTATTTCAGAATTTTCGACATTGACCATATTTTGCCCACGCAGAATGAAAAATTTAACAAATTATATCTTGTTTGACAGAGCTCAATGAGCTCTGTCAAACAAGATGTAATTTATTAAATTTTCAGTTGCATTGTGGGAGAAATTTACTGCTGAAAACTCTGGCATTTTGACATCACTGTGCAGAGAGTTAAATAATAGTACCATCAGAAAAAAATGATGTTCAGTGAATTTATGTACTCATTTGCCCAAAAACAGAAATGAAAGAGCTCAATGTGCTTTCCAACACTGCATTGAAATCATTGTGAAATGTTTTGGTGTCCCGCTTTATCCAGTACCAGTTTTGACCGTACAAATGTGAGTAACGTTAGATAAAATTCATCTTCCGAAATAATTTCGCACTTTTTTGAACTCAGCTTCCATGGGTAGGATTGGTACACTTTCTGAATCTCAGATTTAACCATCAAGCACAATGAGGTCGAGAGTCCCATTTAGAAATATGAAATTAGCCAACTTTGGTTGTTCTTTACTCTCATTTCAGAAGAGGTTAATTCGTAATACTTTTCTTTGCTATATACAGAGACGCTTAATTAATAGACCTGTTGTTTTAAGTTATGTTCTGGGACTTAATCCAACAGGTACTTTGGCCACTTAAAAATAGCACTGCCTGCAAAAAAAGATTTTCAGTGAATTTTGCGAATTTCTGTACTCACTTGTCCAAAAACAAAAAGGAAAGATCTCCCTGTACTTTCCATAGCTGCATTCAAGCATCAATGGCGAACACATTTTGTATTATGTTTTGGTGTCTGATTTTAGCCTTAAGAACCTTCATGGATGCCTGAGAAGTGATGGTCTGCATGTCGGCTAAAGCAGATTTGTTTTCCTCCACTGGTAAAATAAGACCTGGTAACTAACGCCACTGGGGTGCAACCCGCTGTATGTGTGCAAAATAAGCATAAATGATTGGCAAAACTTGACTTTATAATTTGTTGTTGTATGATATAGCTTAGATTGAATTAGATGCTGACAAGAAAGTAAGACACTAATAAATAACAGAATACTTGATTGAAACCTAGAATAAGAGTGCTGTTACAATATCCCTATTTTGGTAACTTTTTCCTGTCAGTTTGGAAAGGGTAAACTTGAAACACTTTGGTTCCATCTGTGTACAGTAGCCTATTTATGGACAGCCAAAAATAATACAAACATGACATGCCAAAAACCAATATTTATTTCAACGCAGCAGGAGCACATACACGTAGCGTGTATGCTGCAATAAAAACACAGGTTTCAGCAGGTGAATATAATAATAAAACTTCGGCCTTCCGCTGATTTGTCGCGGTCCTCTAACAAGGAGGTCTACATCAACCTAGTTTCCCGCCAGGGTATTTCTCCCCCACTCTCCATCCTAATCTCCAAGCATTCAGTCAAAAGCTGTTTCATAATTCCCCCACTGTCGCCTGCTTGTCTTATGGCATCAGGTTCATATACACGAAGCGTACACGCTGCAATATATACAGGTCTCAGCAGGTGAATATGCAGGGCTTACTTTATGGCAGTTGGGTCGCATACCCATAGTGTGTATACTGAAAACTATTCACAAATTTCAGCAGGTGAATATGCAAGACTTACCACGGGAAAAGTAGTCTCATGAAGCTGGTGCCAGAAGGTCTGTGTATCTTGAGTTATTTATTTATTGGTGTTTGAGTTCGCATATGTCTGCACAATGGCTAATCATGACCACGACAGTTTTACGGGTGGAAGAAGCCGGAGTAGCCTGAGAGAACCACCGAGCAAGGCAAGCAGCTATCAGCTCCCCAACATCCTAACTCCACACAAGCAGTGTTAGTATTGGTTGAAGACAGATGCAAGTAGTATGTCTCGTATGTTTGAGGTAACATTAGCAGGACCCCGGGTAGGACCCCGGAAGTGACGTCATGTCACGTGACCCAGTGGCGCCATGTTGTGTTGTCATGGTAACCCGTATGTGCGGCCATGTTGTGAAGTCATCTCCAAAGTGATACGTGGTGTTAGTGCACATGCGCAGCGCGTGTTGTTAGGGTGATACGTGTTTCCGTCGTCCATTTTGTATACTGGAGGCCGCCGTCTTGGTTTCAATGGTAGCACGTGGTTGCTATGCGACCTAAAGGCTTCTTATAGGACAGGGGTATGTTCGGAGGGTGTGTTCGATTAAATAGGAGTAATTTCCCGATTCGTAGAATTACCACAAACAACCCGACAAATTTTACTGTTGCGAATTCTTTCAGATTTCTCTGCTTTTATCTAAGTATGTAATAGTTTTCGTCTATCTGGCCATGTTCCTTTGTTCTGGAGTATACCCCAGTAGTGTTCAAGAGCCTATTAGTTGGAACAGCTTTGCTTATTATTACTATATTTAGCTTTTTCCGGTCTATTCTTGTTAGTTCTGACCCTATTCCAAGTACTCTTGTTGTTTCATTTATCTAGATCATTTATATAAATTACTGCTAACCAATAAGATTGCTTGGTTTCCCATAATCTGTATACAGAGTTATCTCCCCTTATTACAACGAAGTCCTATCTGATTCTCATCACCTCTATATCCAATGGCAATATCCCGGGCACCCCAATTTCGGCACCCCTTTTTTTAAAAAAACATATGACCTTCGGCACCTCTTTTTTGTCATATGTGCTTATGTGAATAGGCACAATATGACAATGTTTCATAGCACATAGGCACATGCTTTATGTGCCAATATGTGCTTATGTGAAAAGGCACAATGTGACACAATGTGTCCTAGCACATAGGCAAATGCTTTATGTGCCGATATGTGCTTATGTGAAAAGGCACAATGCGCCCTAGCACATAGGCACATACGGGTATGTGAGGATACCTATTGCCTGGTATAGTGTTATTTGAGGATACCTATCTAGGATACCTTCTGGAGAATCCCTTTTTCAGTTTTTTGTCATATGTGCTTATGTGAAAAGGCACAATGTGACACAATGTGCCCTAGCACATAAGCACATGCTTTATGTGCCGATATGTGCTTATGTTAAAAGGCACAATGTGACACAATGTGCCTTAGCACATAGGCACATACGACTATTTGAGGATACCTATGGCCTGGTATTGTATTATTTGAGGATACCTATCTAGGATACCTTCTGGAGAATCCATTTTTGTCATATGTGCTTATGTGAAAAAGCACAATGTGACACAATATGCCCTAGCACATAAGCACATGCTTTATGTGTGGATATGCGCTTGTGTGAAAAGACACAATGTGACACAATGTGCCCTAGCACATAGGCACATACGACCAAAAAGGGATTCCATAGCCACAGGTGTTTTCCAAAAGGGATTCTTAAAAAGGGATTCCATAAAATGGGATTCCTATTCGACTCCGTAAAATGGGATTCCGTGTCTTAACATCGACACTCGAGGGTATGGAAAGGGATTGATAACACCCAATTATTATTACAAGAACCTGAACAGACACAACTGACAACTAACCACTACAAAACAACGACGGTACAGAACGAAGATCCAACATAACCAAGATTGAAGTGAACATAACAAATTGAAAGAAGGTCAAACTAGTCGGATTGATCGAACTAGTTGGACAGACTGAACAGATCTGAACAAATACAATGAAGATGGAAGGGAACAGAACAAGGTGAACAAAGATCCAACACAACTAATATCGAAGTGAAGAAAACAAAGTGACGAAAATCGAACTGATCTGATTGGACATAACCTTCCAAACTTTATCACAGTGTTTGAAATGAACTACAACCCCCATATGTAACACAGTGTTAACCCTCTTGAACTGTTTGAATGAACTATAATCCCTAAATATATTCCAATGTTAACACCCTTGCTGAATAAACTGTATATAATTAACACCCTTTGAACTGAACAAAGTTTACAGGCTTAATGAAAATATAATGAAGGTGATCTGAATTAAAGTTTTAAACTACAACCCACTTTCAGTCTGGAGAGCGAAAGTGATCACTCACCGTCCGTCGCCCGTGAACATGGTGTTTGCGTCGTCTCCTCCCAAACCGCTGTACCAATTTAATTGATATTTGAGATACTAGTTTGTTATGACATCGCATTTTGATTTTGTTCAAATCGAGTTACCGCGCCCTTCGGTAGAGCCACGCTCAAAAGTGTGCTTAAATCTTAAAAAATCTTCTTCTCATGAACCAGCAGCAGTAGAGACTCGATATTTGGTGTGCAGCTTCTTTTGAGGTGTGGACTCAGATATGTTCAAGAGAAGTTCGAGGAGCTATATCTACCTTCATCATGGGAGGGGCAAGAATTTTTGTCCCACCCAAAATTCCTGTTTTCCAAACCGAGAGGCAGATTTGAACCAAATTTGATATGAGGGCTTATTGGGCCATAAGTACTTACCTTCTGCCAAAAACATTTCCCCGTCGCTTCATGGGAACCGCAGGAGCTAAAAATAGACAAAAATTAAAACGCCCATATCTCCAAAACAACTTGTCACTGAGAATTTTTATTTGGTGTGAAACTTCCTTAGGAACAACAGAATGGAATGGTCTAAGAATATTGCTATCGGTTTTATCATGGAGTACTATTTGGGGACTTTGAAAAAATGATGAGTCAGCATTTTGTAACACTGTGGGTAATGGGAAAACATTTGAGACTACTTTTCTCCCACACCACTGTTCTGCTCCGAAAGCTTTCAAATTTCACCTGTGACATCTTTGGAAGATTGTTTCACACGTTTATTGAAAGCAGTTCCCTGGGTCCATATTTGGGCTGTCTATGGGAGTCCAAATATTTAAATTAGTGCAGTATGAGGAATATTCTTTAAAAATCTTCTTCAGATCTACCTATAAGAATCTTGTGACATTTGGGCTCTCTATGGGAGCCCAAATGTTTAAATTAGTGCAGTATGGGGAACATTCTTTAAAAATCTTCTTCTTCAGATCTATAGATCAGAATCTTTTGATATTTGGTATGCAACATTCTTGTGTGTGTGTGGGGGGGGGGGGGGGGGGGGGGTGAGATTCAAGTTTGTTCAAGACAAGTCCCTGGGTTCATATTTGGGCTCACTGTGGGAGCACGAATTATAACTTTGTTCAAAATGAGGAATTTTCTTTAAAAAATCTTCTTCTGCAGATCCAGCAGTCGAAATGTTTTGATATTTGGTATGCACCTAGGGGGTTTGATCGTCCCCTACTAGGCGGGTCCTCGGGTGGCGGATAGAGGACGGCCTGCTCAATTGGGCAGGTTTGCTAATTTTTGATTGGCAGGTTTGCTCAATTGAGTTGGTTCGCTGCGAAATACATAAATACGCAGCCCCGGACCAAAATGATCAATCCTGCTAATACCATCTGGCAGGCACCTTGTTCTCCCGTGAGGTGCGTTCCGAAGGCCCCGGAAGAAGGAATTCTGGCAGTTGAGGACTCGTAGCCCCGGTTAGGGCAGTCTCCGGGATGGAGCCCTGGTCTCCATTTCGGAGATAATGTTGTTCAACACACTGCTTTGGCCCCAATTTCGGGAGTAGAAGGATGGTCGGATGGTCCGTTCTGGCCAATCGGGAGCCCCAACCCCAAAAAGTACTGGGTGTCACGTCGGGGGGCATTTGGTGGCCATTCAATCAGTCATTTCTTTTAATCATTTATCATAATTGCCATTGTGTGATGTTTTTAAACTAATTTTTTAACCAAATACTTATTTCTGCTGTACTGTTTGTTTCAGTTTCACGTGGCAACCGTAATTACAGTGTTTTATAAAGTGATTGGTTGGATGGTCGCCATCTGAAGACCTGGCACTTCCACACACGGGCCAATCAGCCAGTGGCATACTTCGGTATCAACACTGGCTGAGTATACTGCCCCATACCAGGTATGTGGGAATACCGGCAACCCGGTGGGTTCACTGCGTGGCAGTAACCCTACCCCTTGTTGGACTCCGTGGTGGGTGGGAGCCGGGGCAGTGAACAATTTAACTTACAAACATGGCATCCAAACCTAACAAATCAAAAAGACTTTTTTCGGCTACTGACCTAGTAAACTCTGATTCTGACGACGATTTGATAGATTCTCTGATACCACCGGAAGATAATATACCAAAATTCATTTTGCTGCACTCAACAGATGAAAACAAGAAACTCAGCACCATCAATCCTTTTGCCCTTGAAAAGGCCATCAAAGGTATTGCGGGGACTGTAAAAGATATAAAAAAATTAAGATCAGGTGATATACTCATTCAATGTATTAAACAAATTCAAGTACATAATCTTATGCACACTACAAAAATTATTGATTTTAATATTAAGGCCGATTACCATAGAACTCTAAATACAAGCAAAGGTGTCATGAGAACTCGGGAACTGGCAGAAATGGAAGAAAGCGAAATTGCACTGGAACTTAAACCCCAAGGTATAACGGCTGTGAAACGGGTGGAAATAAAAAAAGATGGTAAACAAATTAAGACCAATACATACATATGTACCTTTGATGGCACCAGGCCCCCAAAGTCTATCAAAATTGGTTACTTGAGCATTGGAGTGGATTTATACGTCCCGAATCCTCTCCGATGTTTCAGGTGCCAAAAGTTTGGACATGGACAGAATTCCTGTTGAGGCAAACAAACATGTTTTAAATGTAGTTTAAGCCATGATGGACCTTGTGAAACATCCACATATAAATGTATCAACTGTCAGGGCAATCACATGTCATCGTCAAAGGATTGCCCTGTCTGGAGGAAGGAAAAGTTGATACAAAAGATTAAATGTGAAAAACAGATTAGTTTTAAAGATGCCAGAGACATCGTAACATCTATGCCTGGCATGAATATATCAATACCAACTTATGCCTCAACTTTGAAACAAAAGAAATCAACTGAATCAGTTTCATGCCAAACTGAATATACCTGGCTCAGGGGTTCAATTCCAACCACATTACAATCTTTTACAATAGAAAATAATTTAACTCAAGGAAGATCTACACAAACAAACAGCACTGCTCAAGAAACGATTAAGACACAACACATAAAGGAACATCCACAACAAAAATCTACACCAGCGGAAGCCAGACAGGACAACAATAAATCAGATCAGTCAACTAGAAAAGACAACACAAATCCAAAAACAGATCATATACAGAAATCGCAGCAGCAAAATCTGAGTCAGAGTCAGAGAAGAAAACAGGACAATTTGGAAAAAAAGGAAACAAAGAAATTAGAGAAAGAAAAACAAAAACAGTTATCAGACAGAACACCAAAGGCCCTTCAAGACCCTGTTACACGTAACAGGTTTGAAGGTTTTGAGAAGATGGATGTCGGTGACGGCATTGACGAAATGTTCGAGCAACTGCGCTCAACATCTCAGAATAAGTCCCCCAAAACAAAATCACCAAAGAAACACACTGGGGCAATATCGCCCATACGTCCACCATCCCAAACTTCAACCAAATATGGATAATACACAGAGAAATAATATCATACAGTGGAATTGTCGAGGTTTTAGAGCTAATTTCAATGAACTTGGTCTTCCAAGCAAAAAATATAAACCTGCTGCTTTTTGCCTGCAGGAAACTCTTTTAAAGAAACCCGAGGCTCAGGATCATTCAGCCTTTAAGCATTATACATCGTATAATGCCTGGGCAGATGAAACTGATCTTCATATTCGTGGAACGTCCGTCTTGGTTAGAAACGACATTATTCACAGTCCTGTATCTTTGCAATCAAATTTACAGGCTGTAGCGGTACGCCTAACCTTAGACAAGACAATCACCTTATGTTCTATTTACGTTTCACCGAGTAAAACGCTACAGCTGAATGATCTTGAGTTACTGGTCCAACAACTCCCAACTCCGTACATTTTGTTGGGTGATTTTAACGCGCATAGCCCCCTTTGGGGGTAATTCCTGCAGTCAAGAAGATGCAAAAGGTAAAACTGTAGAAGAGTTCATTACAAAATATGACTTGTGCTTGTTCAATGATGGGTCAGATACTTACCTGCACCCCGCATCTGGTTCTTACACTTCAATTGATTTAACAATTGCATGCCCTTCTGTCTTCCTTGATTTTTCATGGAAGGCAGAAGATGACTTGTGCGGGAGTGACCACTTTCCGATTGTGTTGGAAAGTGTAGTTCCGGCGGATGATGAGAGGGTGCCCCAGTGGAACTTTAAAAAGGCTGACTGGGACACTTTCTCATCGCTTTGTTCTGAACGCCTCACACGGGAGAAATTTCAGAACAGTACTGACCAGATTGAACACTTCACCACAGAGTTGATTGACATTGCAAGCCAAGTCATTCCTAAAACCTCGGCAAATCCAAAACGTTTCCATAAACCATGGTTCGGCACGGATTGCAAACAAGCTATTCATCAACGCAAAAAGGCTGAACGGGATTTTAATAAGTCACCAACGACGAATAATTAGATAAATTACGTATTGGTCGAGCACAAGCCCGACGGCTCATCAAACAAAGAAGAAAACGTCCTGGCAAAATTATGTTTCAAGATTGATTCAAAATACCCCCATCAAAAAGGTCTGGAAAATGATCAAGAAAATTAAAGGTAAAGAATCAAAATCTACAGTACATCACCTCGAACATAATAATAATAAAATAACATCTTAAAAAGATATTTCGAACACCCTAGCTTCTACCTTTTCCAAAAATTCCTCTTCTGAAAATTGCACTCCGCAATTTATCCCTGTTAAAAAGCAACAGGAGAAACAAAAACTAAAATTCCAATCTGATAATAATGAAAATTATAATGAACCATTTTCTATTGATGAGCTACTAGCGTCATTGAGAAAGCAAAAGATACAGCAACTGGTCCTGATGAAATACATTATCAGATTTTAAAACATTTGCCAAATTCATCGCCCAAGCTTTTACTTTCTATTTTTAATGATATATGGGTGACTGGCCAGTTTCCATCTGACTGGCGCAAAGCGACAATCATTCCTATTCCCAAGCCTGATAAGGACCACAGCAATCCAAGCAACTATAGACCAATAGCACTCACTAGTTGCCTTTGTAAAACCATGGAAAGAATGATCAACGATCGGCTTGTTTGGTTTCTGGAATCGAACAATCTGCTGGCAGATGTTCAATGTGGCTTCAGAAACCAGAGAAGCACGGTTGATCATCTAGTCCGCCTTGAAACGTTTATTAGAAATGCCTTTGCCAGAAAGGAACACGTGGTCGCCGTGTTCTTTGATCTGGAGAAGGCATATGACACTACGTGGACGTATGGTATTTTAAAAGACCTCTTCAACATGGGGTTGAGAGGCAGAATGCCACTTTTTATTGAAAAATTTTTTTTAAAGGACCGCAATTTCCAGGTTCGTCTTGGGTCAACATTATCTGACCCTCACGACCAGGAATTGGGAGTACCTCAGGGTAGTATTCTATCTGTTACTCTTTTTTCAATAAAAATCAACAGCATTGTTACAGCTATTGAAACAAATGTTGATTCTTCATTGTATGTAGATGATTTCCTCATCTGCTACAGTGGCAAGAAAATGCCTGCTATTGAGCGCAAACTTCAGCTATCCTTAAACAAGGTTCAGCGCTGGGCTACTGAAAATGGTTTCAAGTTTTCAAAAAGCAAAACAAATTGTGTTCATTTCTGTAAACTCCGGAAACACCACCTGGATCCGGAGTTATTTTTAGATGGAACTCCACTTAAAGTTGTAAAGGAAGTGAAATTCCTTGGCTTGTTGTTTGATGAGAAACTAAGTTTTAGGTCTCACATCAAACAACTAAAAATTAAATGCAAGAAAGCACTTAATCTTCTGAAGGTTGTTGGCAGCACTGACTGGGGTGCTGACCAAAATACTTTGCTCCATCTGTATAGAGCTTTTGTACGGTCAAAGTTGGATTATGGTTGTATGGTTTATGGTTCGGCTAGGAAATCCTATCTGAAACCCCTTGATACCATCCATAATAGTGGTATCAGGATTAGTCTTGGTGCATTTCGTACGTCACCTATAGACTCTCTTCTTGTCGAGGCAGGTGAGCCTTCTCTAGAAAAGCGTCGTGTCAAACTCTCTTTACAGTATGTTTCTAAATTATCTGCGAATCCTTCAAATCCTGCTTACCTTTGTGTTTTTAAACCACAAAATAAACTGTTTTTTGACAAAAATCCAAACCAGATTCCTCCATTGGGACTCAGAATCCAACCCCATATGAAGATTGCTGGTATTGCTCCTGATTCTGTGGCAGAGAACTGTAAACCAGATATACCCCCTTGGCGTCTGTCAAAACCCAAGGTTATTTTAGATCTGGCCTCTTCTAAAAAGACAAACACAAATTCTTTGCAATTTAAGCAAGCGTATGCCGAGATTAAGTCTCACTATAGAGCACACACTATGTTCTATACAGATTGATCCAAGGATAATGATAGAGTGTCATCTGCTGTTGTTAGTGGTGATCAGACCACCTCAACCAGGATACCTGATACGAGTTCCATTTTTACAGCTGAGGTAAAAGCTATTGACCTTGCGCTCGATGAGATTGAGGCTGAAGAGGAATGGAAGTCCATTATCTTCTCAGATTCTCTTTCTTGTTTACAGGCTCTTCTCAACCCCAGGTTGAAGAACCCTCTAATCTTGTCACTTCGTGAACGACTTACTGTAATGAAGTCTGACCAATCTGATGTTGTGTTTTGCTGGTTACCTGGACACGTCGGTATTGCTGGTAACACCAGGGCAGACAGTGCAGCGAAAAAGGCTCTGAGTAAGCCAATCACTGATTTTCCAATTCCTTACAGTGATTACAAGCCACTTATTTCAAAATACATCCGGTCTTTGTGGCAGTCGGAATGGGATGGAGCTACCAATAACAAGCTCCACAGATTCCGACCAACTGTGTCTGATTATTATCCTCTTTCTCATCTTTGTCGGAGAGATCACGTTATCCTTACACGATGTCATATTGGTCATACCAGACTCACTCATAGTTTCTTATTAGAGGGCACTCTGCGACCTGAATGTGTTCCTTGTCAGCAGGGGCTGACAGTGGAACACATTCTTTTAGATTGTACAGATTTCGATCACGTTAGGCGGCGGTTTGTCACTGTGGAGTCTCTTAGAGACCTTTTTTACACTACCAGTCCGCGCAAGCTTTTGTTTTTTTTCTAAAAGAAATTAACCATTTTAGCAAGGTTTAGAGCTTTGTCTTTTAATCTTCCCATCATGATTTGGTATCAATAGGTTGATTTGGATTATATTTGTTGTTCCTCTTCCATTATGAATATTCATTTTCACATTTTCATTGTATTATCGTTCATCTATCACAATTTTTTTTCTTTTTAAAAGCAGTCCTGACCATTACCTTTTAACTCATTTTCATGACTTTCTCGCCACGATATGGTCTTTGTTGCCGATGTGGCGTTAAGCACCAATAAATAATAATAATATGCTTGTTCACATCATGGAAACATGTGCACCTGCGATTATAGTTCTTGTCGCATTATTATTGCCATAATTTTTTTCCCCTTTTCGACTTAAAATATCAGCCGCATAAGCCTAATTTTTGTACGGAGATTTTCTCAGATGTTTATGGGTCGATTCCTTTGAAACTAGGTATGGGTGTTTAATGCCATGGAAAGCTGTGGACCTGCGATTATAGTTTCGATGGAACTTTTTTCGCTAGAGTTATGCCCTTTCGTCTTACAATAATAATGGCGGCGGGGTGTATGGATAGGCCCATCTGGAACAGACACTCTCCTGGTATTTAATTTGTCTTAAACAAGATCGAAAATAACGATATTTTGTTAAAAAGTGATAGAGTTCACGCTCTATGTATAATTCATTTTACTTTCCTTTTTATGTTTATTTAATTTGTTGTGCTGCTTTATATGAACAATGCTTTGGGACATTTTTTAAGAGCCACCAACATTTTATGGAAATTATGGGAGTTATTGTATTTTTATTTGTAGAATGTTGTCCTAAATTGCATTGTTTATGCAATAATTTGAACAATAGACCTCAGATTTCAATGCAAAATGATAGACTGTTTTTTGTTAACATTGTCGTGGACCAGTTCAAAAGCCACGGCGGTTTCTCACAAATTGAGAGAGGTATAATACAGCCATCGTGGACTGGCAACTTCTCACGAGTGCACAATATTTCCTCGGACTCTAATATTAGATTACAAACACTAATTATAGGAATAATCATCAACAGTTTAATTAATGAAGCACCCGGTACAACCGGGTGCTTCATTAATTAAAATTTTGATGATGATAAGTTTTATATATTACCTGGTAAACGCATGCGTGGACATTAACTGCCCACGCGTGGATTACGACCAGTCCAGGGCAACTGTTCTCTATTTCTCCTGTTTTTAGAATTTTGCTCAAACGTTCAATGTTCATGCAATCACAAGAACAGTTGATCTTAAATTTAAAAAAAAAGACAATAATAGACTGCTTTACATTAAAATTATCTTAGACAACTTCGAAAGCCACTGAGATATCTCAAAAATGAGAGAGTTTATTTTGTTGAATTTTGCTTCAAATTGTATTTTGATGCAATAACTTGAAAGGTAGACTTCAGTAATTTTGATCGAAATCTTCATATTAACATTGTCTTGAAGACCAGACCACGGTGAGTGTATTGTATCTTTTGAAGTCCACATTGTATGTTGTCTAATATTTACGCATACTTACTTAAACAAGAACACGAACGCTCGCATCGGTGACTTCGGCATTCATTCTTCGAGGTAATATCTGAAATGGATAACGTAAATCATCTACCTTTTGGATCCCATAACTTTCCCATGCCCATCCTATCAGCATACAACGAAAACGCGGCATATGGTGTTCAAGTAATGCTAGGAAACAAATCCAACGTTTAATGTATAAGAAAATAAAACTTATTTTTCAACTGTCTCTTACAATTTCACTGTTTTCCAAGATGACACTCTAAACACGAGGAACTTTGTCCAGCCAGTTAATTTGGCGAACCAACGGAACAAGCGGGTACCTCTTGTCAGGGTTTGATACATAATGGCGCTTGCGTTTTATATATATACACTCATTCGGGCTAAAAGAAGGGGCTCAAAAGAAATAAAACAGTGTCTTGGTGTATGATTTAAAGATTAATAACACGATTATAAAACGCTTAAAACACTTTTGATTTCTTATATGAGGCGATATCAAATTTTGTCCATATTTCTGTCCTCGCGCACAGGCTCTTCATACATATAATATAATTGGGCTAATCGTGGTTCCAACTCTGGCAGCCCATGAGTCCTACCAATTGAAGCCAGGGATGGGGCAATCCATTATCATTTTCGTGTCTTTTTGATGGCGTGAATAGCGGAAATCTCGCACAAATGCGTGTCCCTAATGTCTATTTCCATGTTTATCATCTCAGTGCGGCAGTACTCGTGTGACTTGTGGCCTGTGCTCCACGTGTGAATGATAACGATTCATCACTCTGAATTATAGTCGAAAATAGCCTATTTATTCTGATCCTAACGAAAAAAAATGACTCCTGATTCCTGTTCCTCAACTTGAAGTAACTGCTGTAACAATTTCAAAATATTAAAGAATATTGATCTCTCCCCATTGATCGGATACAGCGTTGCATATTGTTTACAAAGCTATTAATGTCAGAAAGTGGACTGAAGGTGTCAGAGAAAAACTTTCCATACCACAGTTTATATTCTAACATTCAAGTGAATCCACTTTCTGTCGTATGTTTCGAGAAATTATTAAATGTAACGGCGTTTTCATTAACTTGACCGAAAAACATAATGCACCCATATTGGGTTTTTAAAGCTTTTGTTATGCACTCCCAATATTCGCGTACGGTCTGCACGGGAGGCAGGGGGACTCTTTCAAAATAATGCACAAAAAATACAAGTGCACACCTGATGTGACGACCTACTCATGTAATGATTGAAAACGTTACAGGACTACTTGTCTGTTACAGAATGTTTACAATTCAACTCAAAACGTTTCTAGTTACCCGTGATGTTGATTTTGGTTTGACAGTTGACCAGATAGTTTTCATTGGTGTACTGAAGCGTGCTTGTTGTGGGATTGGACTTCATAATTCAATAAAAACACAAGAAAGAGTCATTACATCATAAATATGTTACAAGAAATATAAGTTCTTGTTATATCATATTCGTTCTTGACAAACATTGTTTGTTGTGTTCCTAAATATTTTCTGGTTTGGATGTCTCTGGTTTTAAAGTGGCAGTTTCTTGCACAGAAATTGAAAAAAATATGTAATGTTGAAAATATGTTGTGTGTGTATGAAATGTTATTTTTGTTACATGATATACAACATCTGTGTCAGGACACACACTATTATGATGCATAATTATTCTGGGCTGGGAGATGAACCATAGGTTGGAATATGTTATATTTTTGTTCACTGTGATTCGAATTCTGTTGGTTCTGATCATTCAATAAATCAGTTGAGACTACTTGGTTTTGCACAAGAGCAAATTTGTCTTGCCGTTATTTAGAATTGTTCGTCAATCTAAGTAATGTTTACAAATAAAGTCATGCTTAGTAAAAAGCAACATAGATTATAGTAATTTGAAGAGTGGAGTCTTGTTTGTTTTATTTTTTTCTGAGAAGGTTGTTGATTATGATATATTATGGGTGATATTTGTTTACATCGTTTCCGAATGTCTCAACAGTAGCAAGACAGTTTGTTCACGAATGTCTTAATGATGGAGGCGAATACCTCTTCATTTAGCTGTAAAAGTATTTTGTTTACTCTAAGAATTAATTTTATTCATATTTCTTCTATTTCCATCTCTCGAATACCAACTTCATCCTCTGTGGTTTTACCCAATTTCCAATGTCTTTTGTTAGTAATGAATACAGGCCAAACAGTATGTTGGTCCCATTGATTCGATGATTAAATCTTCTATAAATAACTGGTTTCTCTCTCCTCCTACCTGCTGTAATTACTCGTACCTGCCTGTAAAACATACCTAAATATGTCTGCAATGTAACAAGAATGTATCCACTGTAACATGTTACATAGAGAGTAGTATGTTAATTTTGAATATCCCATAAATGGACGTTTATTCCAACAATAAAAGTCTTGGATAAATTTTTGCTTTATTCACCTAGTAGCAGCTGCTAGTAGGGCGATAAATTTTCCCCGTAAGTTTAGCACTGAAAGAATTTATTCCTATAGAAGAGACGGACTTGTTGACCTCTGACCCCTACCGCATTCGTGTAGTCACGACCTGTGTTACGCTTGTGGGAGACAAAATGAACCGACGTTTATCAAATGTTGACCGTCGCTCAAATGCTTAGTTTTTTTAATATATGGCACATTTCAACTCTGTCTAACAATAAAACAAACAACAATTAACAAAGAAAACATAAAGTAAATCAATCGAAAGCAAGCGTTGAAGAGCATACAAGTACGATTGTGAAAGGCGGGGCATGATGAGTGATGCTTCATTTTCCAGATTAGGAAAGTGTAAATAAATAAATGCACGTGACGAGTGCTTTGCATATAAAACTCAAGTTGAATCGACGACGAAAAAAAAAACAACAATAAACGAAAATAAGAAAGATAAACATTGTTCATTTAATAAAGTATTTTTGCAAGTTTAGCTCAAGTTTGTAGGGGAATTATTTTTAGACAGAAATGTATCACCCTGACTTGTTTATTTTTTATTTTTGGTAGTTTTGCTTGTCGATCAATTTGGCCCAATGTGCTCTTCACTTCTCGCAGTGTTTTGTAGCGAGTAACAGCACGATTTCACCGCCACTGCCCTGTAAATGATTTATGGGATAAACAAAATAATACTCATGTTGTTCATTGTACACTGCTGCAAGTTTATACCAAAGGTTGATGCTTCATCCATTTTCTGAACATGGGGTGATAATATAAATTATAGTTACAGTAAATACATTTCGACTGCATTACTGACACTGTGAGCCACATAAAAATTCAAGCACGAATACATGAGCCTGCATGTTTAACTCTTATTACATACAAGGTAGGCCCCATTAAAATAACGAACAAACACCACATTACGAAAATATTTTGTTTTCAATTTCGACCACCCTGAAATATGGACAAAGTTTGAGATCGCCTCATATATATATATATATACACCTATTCAGGCTCAAAGTAGGGTCTCAAAAGAAATAAAGGAGTACCTTGGTTTATGATTTAAAAATTAATAGCACGATTATTAAACGCATAAAACTCTTTAAAACACTTTCGATTTCTCATATATACTGTTTCCTTCTGAAACCTCCCCTAATAACAAATCCAAAACGTGCAATCTGTTTTCAGCTGAGGGAGAAAAAATTCCTAATGTATAAGTTTTGACGTCTATGTCGCAAAAATAAAGTTTGTTCAACTTGGACGAAAATCTCGTCATAAAGCTTAAAAAATAGCAAATATCTATAGTTTTTGCTTTTTCGATTGATCTCCATTTTCGCCTTCTTTACGTTATAATTCCGGTTATACATGTATGACAGGTATGAGTTATGCACACGCTTGCATCCCAAAACAATAAAACACAGAGGCACCGAATTTTGCCTGCAAACGCAACGTTAACCGACAGGTATGTATGGCCGTGGTTTAATGCTGCGACATTCGACACTCATGAAGCTCCAGGCATAAATACCACATTCCACCGAAAAATGACTCAAAATTAAATTTCACTGGAGAAAGTTGAAATCAAGCGTCATTTTAATTTATTTTAGTTTAAGCGACGCAGTAGTACTTATAACTCCAAATACAAAGCTGAATGTCTTTTTGACAATCTGACCTCAGATACCATCGGGCGCATCACTTCTTGTTTTCGGTCATTTTGGACTGTTTTAATTTAAAAAGGCTAATTTTATAGCACGTACATCTGTGTAGTTATAAGTGACACAACTATGAACCCTCACATACCGTTTTTCGATCATTTGAATTTGTCATCGGGTTTTTTACATTTTCTGCTCTCCATTCTCGATGCGAGTTTTCCCTTTTTTCTTAGTCTTTCATTCTCCTTTCCATTTGGAGGTCATCCTTCTGGAATTTTGGGAATATTATCTTCACTAAAAACATATCTAAAAAGTGACAAATGTCTGAAAAATTTGAATGCGTTTGATTTTCTCAAAATTTCAGTATCTTGTAGAGCTCAAAAAATAAAGAATAGGTCTTTTGGGATTTTTTATTTGACGCCATTTTCGACGTCTTGCGTCATTTCATATTCCAGATGGTACCCTGCACGCATTTCAGTTTTGTGACACTCCAACCTCAGAGACAGCCAGAGGTAGCGCTTATACGTTTTAATACACCGACGGAATGTTTAAATTTATTAAGCGTCACATTCCTATTCAAATATACACAACACTATGACGTTAACCCCTTACCTAACGAATCGGTCGCATCCGCCCGCGTAATAATCAAATTGAGCAGTTGAAAAAATTAAATATTTCAAAATATTTCAACAAAACCATATCATGTGACCCCTCATTGGAACGAGCTCATTGAGCTCGTTACAATGAGGGTTCACATGATATGGTTTTGTTAAAAATTTGTAAAAAAAATTAAAAAATGATATTTAAAATAATAAATTTTGATATCGTCTGCGTTGGGTAAAGGGTTAAACCCGACTGACTGTCGGAAAACTATAAGATTATTATCATTATATAAAAACTGAACTGAAGTGAGATTTTTCACGTCCACGAGATCTCGAAGCCTTCTTTTTGAAGTCTCCTTGAAGTGAGACAAAAGGGCGTTGGTCGTGCTTCGTTGACCTCTAGTTATACCATTCAACGAAGCTGAAATGGAATATTGAAATCGTCAGTAGGGTCTACTCCTGGGAACGGGAATTTTCTCGTTCTCGTTTGTGAAAGTCCGTCACAATTACCGGAGATTTTCAGGCTGCTGTTTCTGAATATCAGACCCGATACCCAGGCAATTCATAGGGCAGAATCGGGAATCAAAGGAGGCGTTTCGGAACCTTTGATTCCCGATTCTGGTCGATGAACCTCCCGGGCATCAGCACTCATTTTAAGAACCCGTAATCGGGAAATTCCCGATCGCGAGATTAAACCATAGTTCCTACTGCGGTGCTGGTCTCGGAAGAAACTGACATTCATCGTAATCTCATAAACTCTAATAAGCAATCATTGATACCATGAATTTCCCGGGTATCGTGATTGACTGTCATAACTTAGAGACGCAGAGCTGTGAAATTCCGGTTCGTATTAATCGTTAATCAACAGCCTTTTTTCTTCTTTTTTTCGTCATTGCTATCTTAGGGTATTTTCCGTTGACGAACAGTCATGACATTTGGGATTATTGTTTGATATGCCCACATGTCGGGACAATTTTTTAGCTTTTCGATCCGCGGTTAGAATGAGCCGGAAAAACGCCGCTTTCTAAACATATTAATTTCAGCCTCATTTTTAAGCGTATTCCTCTAATCATTTTGGAAATATAATCTCTGCAAAAAGCTCTATCTCAACATAGGTGGCTGACTGGGATGGATTCAACCGTTAAGACTATACCCTGCGGTGTTGTTATGAGCCGAACAGGCTAAGTTCAACCGATTTTTATGAGATTTTAGTTTAAACAACATTTATTCAATAAGTATGCTATATGTTGCAATATTAAATACCAAGAAAAGCAACAGTATATATGGAGAACATCAAGAACACAACATATACTAACAAAATACCATATTAGTACGTAATGGGGGATCTGGGATTAAACTCAACCAACCACGTCTTAGCCCAACATTCTATTGTGGCAAGGTCATGGTTGGTTAATCTCGAAGCTTGTTCTGGATTGTCTGCAATTAGATACAGGGAAGTATTATCTGCAAATAGGTGTATGCTACTGAGTAAGTTTTCTGTTATATCATTTATATATATGAGGAACAATAAAGGTCTAAGTATCGAACCTTGTGGAACACCAGCATGAATGGTTCTCCAAGTAGATGCGTCCGTCCCTAGCACATCTCGTTGCGGCCTATCCGATAGGTACGATTTTAAGAACAACAGAAGTTCACCCGAGACAGCAGTTTTCACCAGCTTATGGATAAGACCAACATGCCATACCTTGTCGGAGCCTTACCGACATCACAGAAGATCACCCTAACTTCTTTGCCTCAAGAGCTCGACAGAATTCATCGCGTATGTCAGTCAGTTGGAGGGCAGTTGAATCACCAGGTGTAAAACCTGATTGGAATTGAGTAAGGACATTGTTGTCAATCAGAAATTGCCACAAACGTTTGAAAACATTTTTTTCAAATATTTTACCTACACAACTAATCAATGATATCGGGCGAAAATTAGTAACTGAATTTGAGGGCTGTTTTTTTCAAAATTGGGGAGACATTTGTTTGTTTCCACAGTGAGGGAAAGTAAGAGTTGTTCAAGAGCACATTAAATAAGATCAGAAGAGGCTCACACAGGGAGGATTTACAATCCTTGAGAAGGCGTGGACTTACAAGGTCGGGACTAGACGCTTCAGACACCTCTATCGACTTCATTGCTTCATATACTTCACTACATTTGAGAGTGACACTATTAATATTTCGAGAAACCTGGGATACTGATTCAGGGAGGCAGGCTTTCGTATAATCAACTGTTGAGATAGAACAGAAGTATTCACTGAAAACCTCTGCTTTCTAAACACTTGAGGAATATACATTATTTAAATGGATAATAGTTGGAATACCTGCCACTTTACTACTACTGATAAGTGTTTTTAGAGTCTTTCACCACAAGGAAGATGGGGTTTTGTTCCCATTTAGTGTTGTCTGAACTTTAGATAGATACGACGCTTTGGCCTTCCTAATAGCCGTAACAACTTTGTTCCGTTTACGTTTATATTTTGTCCAAGCGTTCGGAAGACCGGTGCGTTTGGCTGTGCGATACAGACGCTTCCTTTGTCTCATTAGTAGTCTACATGTAATTTCATTGTGCATCCATTTCGGCTGACCCGATCGCAAAGTAATGAGTTTGTTCGGAATATATTGAGATGCTGTATCGAGTAATTTGTCGGTGAAATTGGAGACAATAGTATTAAGACATAGGTTATCAAAAAGAGAATTACAGTCAACGTTAGAGGGGGCCTCACTGAGTGCTTCATAATTACCCTGTGAATAGAGCCATACTCTTCTCTTAAAGGAGAGAGGAGATGGTTTTGAAAATTCGACATCAATTGAAACTGGACAGTGACAGCGAGTCATGTCCAGTATAATCGGTTCTCGGACCTCGCAGGCATTCACGTTAACTGTATCACTCACAGCAAAAAGATCTAGCAGAGTGGCTGACGACTCAGTAAAACAAGTTCGTTCACCCTCAAGCTGCCTCAGATTAAAAAGATTGCATATTGCAATAAAACCGACCGACTCTCAAGGGAGCTGGTTGTCATTAAAATCGCCCGTAACAATTAAATCGACAGGTGACGTGTCTCTGGTGTTTTCAATGGATGCCGATATGGAATCCCATATATCCCGGGAACTGTCAGGTGGACGGTAAAAAGCCCCTAGCGATAGGGACTTACTGTGTTTCGTAAATACTTCAGTTCATACACACTCCGTATTCAGCACCTCAAGGTCCGATCGATGTCGAAAAGAGATATTCAACCCCACCTCCCCTTGTCGTCTGGTCGCAGCGCAATGGTTCGTGAAACCCATGGAGTAAGACATCAGATGTTGGATCGTTGTTGTGCAGTCATGTCTCGGTTAAAGCCAAAATATTATTGATGAGGATTCACATTGAAGTGTATCTAATTTGGGTTTTAAGCTTTGGATATTAAGATGCAAAATCTTCAAAGTATTCTGGTTAGGGTTTGAGTTGATAGAGCTCGGTCCGGAATTGGGTTCGATGTCACCCGACAACAACAATGAAATTGTACCCACGTAAAGAAAAGTCGACGTGGCAAGGACAATAGAGAGTAGTAATTTCAAGATGGACAAAATGTTTGAGACGGGCACTCGATTGTAAAGATGCGAGGTTGCTTGAGTAGACTCAGTCACATACGTGGGAGCTGATTCAATTACGTTTCTGTGGAAAAGAGCAGCCATGGCAGTGAAGCTTTTATGGAGTTCAACCCCACCAAGGCGCAGGAGTCCTAGGGAGGTTTGACCGTCCCCTACTAGGCGGGTCCTCAGGTGGCGGATAGAGGACGGCCTTCTCAGTTGGGCAGGTTTGCTGGTTTTTTAATTAGCAGGTTTGCTCAATTGAGCTGGTTTGCTGCGGAATATGTGAATACGCAGCCCCGGACCAAAATGTTCAACCCTGCTTATGCCATCTTGCAGGCACCTTGTTCTCCCGTGAGGTGCGATCTGAAGGCTTCGGAGGAAGGAATCCTGACAGTTGAGAACAGACTGGGTCCCGGTTAGGACAAAATCTCCATGATGGAGATCAGGTCGTAAACATTGATTTGGCTCTGATCTCCATCATGGAGGTTACCTGTTCAATACACTATTTTGGCCCCAACTTCGGGTGTAGAAGGATGGTCGGATGATCCGTTCTGGCCAATCGGGAGCCTCCACCCCAAAAAGTACTGGGTGTCACGTCGGGGGGCATTTGGTGGTCATTCAGTCAGTCATTTCTTTTAATCACCTAACATAATTGCCATTGTGTATTGTTTTGAAACACTTTATATTTTAACAACTACTTAGTTTTGCTTTTGCTGCACTGTCTGTTTCGGTTATGCATGGCAACCTTTATTACAGTGTTTTATAGAGTGACTGATTGGATGACCCTCATCTGAAGACCTGGCACTTCCACACACGGGCCAATCAGTCAGTGGTATGCCTTGGCATCAACACTGACTGAGTATACTGCCTCATACCAGGTATGTGGGAATACCGGCAACCCGGTGGGTTCACTGCATGGCAGTAACCCTACCCCTTGTTGGACTCCGTGGTGGGTGGGAGCCGAGGCAGTGAACGATTATCAAAATAACCATGGCAAACATACCCCCCCCCCCCCCCCAAAAAAAAAAAACGAGGGCACGAGATATATTTATCTAACTCTGACTCAGATCATGAAACAGTACCAGCTAACATAAACAACTGACCAAACTTTATTATTATTTATGCGTCAAACGATGGTAAAAGGGCTACAGATATCAACCCTTTTGCACTGGAAAAAGCCATTACAGGAATTGCTGGGAATGTAAAAAGTGTCAAAAAACTAAGATCTGGTGGAATATTAAATGAATGTAAAAGAGAAATGCAGGCCATCAATTTGCTCAAACAGATAAACTGGTGGATCTAGAAGTCAACGCCTTTGCTCATAAGACTCTCAATAGTTGCAAAGGCGTTTTAAGAACAAAGGAAGTGTCTGGCATTGATGAACTTGAAATACAGAAAGAGCTGAATTCACAGGGTGTTGACAATGTCAAAGGAATATCAATCAAAAGAGACGGAAACGTAATACAAACCAATACATATATTTTAACATTCAACTCTGCACAACCACCAGAAGCTATTAAAGTGGGTTACATGAACATCAAAGTGGATTTGTATATTCCAAATCCACTTCGATGCTTCAAGTGTCAAAAGTATGGACACAGTCAAAATAATTGCAGAGGACAAATGATATGTTTCCGATGCGGCCAACAACATCAAGAGCCATGCAATAACCCAATCAAGTGTGTCAACTGTCAGGGCAATCACATATCATCTTCCAAAGATTGCCCTGTCTGGAAAAAGGAAAACAAATCCAACAAATCAAATGCGAAAAACAAATTAGTTTCCAAGAGGCCAGAGAGATTGTTGCGTCAATGCCTGGCATGAATACATCAGTACCATCATATGCCACAGTAGTTCATAAACAAAAACCAACAAAATCTGCAGAATGCTAGACAGAATTCACATGGCGCAAAGGCACAATGCCATCATTGCTTCGAGCCTTTACAATAGATCACAGTGATCAAGTAGAACCAAAGTCAACTCAGACACCACCAGTCACACGTACAATAATGGAAGAAAAATCTAAAACAAATCAGAAGAAAGAACAAGATGAAACTAAAACGGAAGAGAAAAAAGCCAATGAAGCAAAATCGCAACAGAAAAATGACAATAAAACAAATTCAAAACCAGAACCCAAACCTCTTAGTCAGCGTCAGAGAAGAAATCAAGAGAAAATCAAAAGGCAACAAGAAAAAGCAAAACAAGTATCAGAGAGATTGCCTAAAGCTCTTCATGACCCAATCACCCGCAACAGGCTTGAGGGTCTTGAAGACATGGAAGTTGGTGAGTGCATCGACGAAACATTCGAGCACTTACGCTCGACCTCCTCTCAGAATAGATCCCCACGTAAAGCATCACCAAAAAATAATACGGGGGTAATATCTCCCATACGTCCACCAGCAAAATCTCCACACAAACATGGATAATACTTCTAAATACAACATTATACAGTGGAATTGTCGAGGTTTAAAAGCGAATTTTAATGAGCTGGGTCTGTTAAGCCAAAAATATAAACCTGCAGCCTTTTGCCTGCAGGAAACTCTTTTAAAGAAACCCGAGGCTCAAGATCATTCAGCTTTTAAGCATTATATATCGTATAATGCCTGGGTTGATGTTAATGATCTTCATATTCGAGGAACGTCTGTCCTGGTTAGAAACGACATTATTCACAGTCCTGTATCTTTGCAATCAAATATACAGGCTGTAGCGGTACGCCTAACTTTGGACAAAACAGTTACACTTTGTTCGATTTATGTTTCGCCAAATAAATCGCTGCAACTGAATGATCTTGAGTTGTTGGCCCAACAACTCCCAGCTCCGTACATTTTGTTGGGTGATTTTAACGCTCAGAGCCCACTTTGGGGTAATTCCTGCAGTCAAGAAGACGCAAAAGGTAGAACTGTAGAAGAGTTCATTACAAAATATGACTTGTGCTTGTTCAATGATGGGTCAGATACTTACCTGCACCCCGCATCTGGTTCTTACACTTCAATTGATTTAACAATTGCATGCCCTTCTGTCTTCCTTGATTTTTCATGGAAGGCAGAAGATGACTTGTGCGGGAGTGACCACTTTCCGATTGTGTTGGAGAGTGTAGTTCCGACGGATGATGAGAGGGTGCCCCAGTGGAACTTTAAAAAGGCTGACTGGGACACTTTCTCATCGCTTTGTTCTGAACGCCTCACACGGGAGAAATTTCAGGACAGTACTGACCAGATTGAACACTTCACCACAGAGTTGATTGACATTGCAAGCCAAGTCATTCCTAAAACCTCGGCAAATCCAAAACGTTTCACTAAACCATGGTTTGATACTGAGTGCAAACAGGCTATAAAAGATCGCAAGAAATTTGAGAGGGAATTTAATAAGTCACCAACTACACAAAATTTGGATAGATTACGTATAAATCGGGCAAAAACAAGACGACTTTTAAAACAAAAAAAGAAAAGTTCATGGGAAACTTACGTTTCGAAACTTAATCAAAACTAAAATTTGGAAAATGATTAAAAAAATTAAAGGAAAAGAAACAAAATCAGCTGTACAACACCTAAAAGATAACAACACACTAATAACATCAAAACAGGAAATTTCAAACAAGTTGGCCTCTACATTTTCTAAACATTCGTCGTCTGAAAATAGTAACCCAGAGTTCCTCAAACTTAAAAAACAACAAGAAAAACAAAAGATTAAATTTACATCCAATAACTTAGAGGACTACAACGAACCTTTCTCTAGGGAAGAGTTAAGTAAATCTTTGCATAGAGCAAAGGATTCTGCCACTGGACCTGATCAAATACACTATCAACTTTTAAAACATCTGCCTCAAACATCACTTGTACTTTTATTATCTATTTTTAATGACATTTGGGTGACTGGCCAGTTTCCACCTTCCTGGCGAAACGCTAGTATAATTCCTATTCCTAAGCCTGATAAAGATCACAGCAACCCAAGCAATTACAGGCCTATTGCCTTAACAAGTTGTCTGTGTAAAACCATGGAAAGGATGATCAATGATCGACTTGTCTGGTTTCTGGAATCGAACAATCTGCTTGCAGATGTTCAGTGTGGTTTCAGAAACCGGAGAAGTACTGTGGATCATTTGGTTAGATTAGAAACGTTTATAAGAAATGCCTTTGCCAGAAAAGAACATTTGGTCGCCATCTTCTTTGACCTGGAAAAGGCATATGACACAACGTGGACGTATGGGATTTTAAAAGATATTTTTAACATGGGGTTGAGGGGGCGTATGCCTCTTTTTATTGAAACCTTTTTGAGGGACCGCCGATTTCAGGTTCGTGTTGGGTCAACGTTATCTGATCCTCACGGGCAGGAATTGGGGGTTCCTCAAGGAAGTCTTTTATCTGTTACCCTTTTCGCAGTGAAAATCAATAGTATTATTGACGCAATTGAGAATATGGTTGATTCGTCATTGTATGTAGATGACTTTTTAATCTGCTACAGCAGCAAAAAAATGAATGCTATAGAGCGCAAACTTCAGCTGTGTCAGAATCCAGAAATGGGCTACAGAAAACGGATTCAAATTCTCAAAAAAGAAAACTAATTGTGTTCATTTCTGTAAGCTCCGGAAGCACCACCTTGATCCGGAATTGAAAATAGGCGGGAGTCGTATTAATGTTGTTAAGGAAGTGAAATTCTTGGGTTTGTTGTTCATAATAGTGGCATAAGAATCAGCCTTGGTGCTTTTAGAACATCACCGGTAGATTCGATGCTTGTTGAGGCAGAGGAGCCTTCTCTTGAGAAGCGCAGAATTAAACTTTCACTCCAATATGTTTCAAAACTTCTTTCTAATCCGTCTAACCCCGCATACAATTGTGTCTCAGAACCTCAAAATACTGAATTTTTTAACCGTCATCAGAAACATATCCCTCCATTGGGAATTAGAATTAAACCTCATTTGGAGTCTGCCAAAATTGAACCAGTTGCAGTAAAAGAGAACCGGGAACCACAAACTCCTCCTTGGCATCTTAAAAAGACAACAGTTATTTTGGACCTAGCATCTACTAAAAAGTCTGAAACAAATTCTCTGCAGTTTAAGCAGAAATATGCTGAAATTAAGTCAAAGTATAGTGCATATACAAGGATCTATACAGATGGATCAAAAGATGGTGACAAAGTAGCATCAGCTATTGTCACTGATGATCATGTCACTTCAATCAGAATACCGAATCAAAGTTCTATTTTCACAGCTGAAGTTAAAGCTTTACAACTCGCACTCGAACATATTGAAAATGTACAGGAAAAGAAGTCGATTATTTTTTCTGACTCTCTTTCCTCTTTGCTTGCTTTTCTCAACCCCAGGTTGAAGAACCCTCTCATTTTGGAACTTCGTGAGAAGTTATCAACTCTCATGTCTGACCAATATGATATCGTGTTTTGCTGGTTACCCGAACATGTAGGTATCGCTGGTAACACCAGGGCAGACGGTGCAGCAAAACAGGCTTTATCCAAGCCTCTCACTGATTTTAAGATTCCGTTCAGTGACTTCAAACCACATATCAGTAGTTACATCAAATCCATGTGGCAGGCGGAATGGGATGAAGCGACAAATAACAAGCTCCATCGCTTCCGACCCACTATTTCTGATCTCTACCCATCTAGTAACCTTTGTAGAAAGGATCATGTTATTCTGACACGATGTCGTGTTGGTCATACACGACTTACACATTCCTTTTTGTTAGAGGGTAGGATGCGACCAGAGTGTGTTCCCTGCCAGCAGGTGTTGACAGTGGGGCGCATTCTTTTGAACTGCACATATTTTAATCTTGTTAGAAGACAATATTTTAATGTTGCGTCTCTTAGAGACCTGTTTTACAAGACAAACTATCATAAAGTTTTGTTGTTCCTGAAGGAAATCAACCTTTTTAATACATTTTAAATAGTCTGGTTTTATTATTTTAAATTCTCATCTATCATTTATATCTGTTTCACGGGTTGATTTTCACAACTGTTTTGATGAACTGCACTCATTTTTTAATTCCATTGTTCGCTTGTCAGGTATACTTCACGTTTTTCATGTGTTGTCATCTCTTTTTTAACTTCTGCGTTGAAAATTTTTTTTTGAAGATTTTTTTTAACATTTCATACTTTCATCGCCACGATATAGCCTTAGTTGCTGATGTGGCGTAAAGCACCAATAAATAAATAAGGCGCAGGAGTAGGAAAATTAAGACGCAAACTGATTGATGCTTCGACAGTTTTTGCTCTAGAATGCGTGCATAAAATGTAGGATTGAATGTACCAATCCGAACACGGTATAATTCAATATGACACATTATGTAATATGTCGACGATAGCGTAAACGTAGTGCACGGATGTAAATACTAGTCATGATTGCAGGTAACAGAATGATATTGTCTGGAAAGCAAATTGGATTGAAGCTGGTTTGGAAGAGAATGTTGTAGTGGAAGATAGTTAATGTAGGATAATTAGGCATGAAGATGGAGGAAACATTAAATACTAGGACAAAGTTAAGGAACGTAGTATGTACAGTACGTGGAGAGTGTATTATCACTAAATCACCGGCAGAGTGGAGATTCCACCCAAGCAATAATTGCAAATTTGTTGCAAAGCATAACCAGCACAAGCAAAGTTTCAGCCAATGGACCTCCGGGTTAAACCCGGAGGTCCATTGGCTGAAACATTGCTTGTGTTTTTTGTCGATATGTACAAAATTTGAAAATTATAGCTTGGGTGATATCTCCACTCCGCGGGTGATTTAGTTACAATCCAATCTTCACGTACTGTACAAGGTAACTGTGTAGCATCTATATGGAAATATAGATATATTCTGCTTAATAGAAGTCATAAATTATCAATTTATGGAAGTGGAAAATCCGTATTAGAGTATGGATCTAACTAGTTCACGTTGTAGCGCGACAACAGCAATTAATATTATGACAAGGGTAAATTGAAAAGGGGTAGATAAGGCTTAACAGTTATGCCGTGACAGGTTGAAAACTTCATGAGCTGGAGATAGGAGAGAAAGATTCAACCAGGATATAGGAGAAAAATATATACTGGAGCACCATTATACCCGGAGGTCCACTGGCTGAAAAATTGATTGTCTTTTTTTTTCTTACCATATGTGCAGAATTTGAATGTGATACTTTGGATGAGACCCCCATGCCAAGGGCAACCCAACCACAACACACTCACCACACAAAACACAGAATTTAAAAGTGATACTTTGGATGATAACCCCACCCCACGGGTAACCCAGCCGCAACACACCCTCACGTTCCTCAAGGCGATATGCTTTCGAAGAGGTCGCAATACGATTGCGATCCGTTCAAAACCACCTGTCCACCAATGCGATCAGGACATTTCATTTTGAAGGCAGAAGGAAGGGGGAGACGTACCTTAGGTTCACCAAACACGATGTGCAGGTTAGTTTCATAAAGCAGGAGTCGGCAGTTCGTCGCAAGATTGCACAATAGCAACGTCCAGATGAGCGGAACGATCAGTGACGAATCGACCCTGCGACTCCACGGGTTATCAGAATTGTAATAGCACTGGTCCTTCAGACAAGTTGACCATAGCCCAAACACACACACACACATGCCCATCACATTCTACGATAACGCCTTTGTGTGA
Organism: Pictodentalium vernedei; assembly: GCA_031216915.1. NCBI lineage: Eukaryota > Metazoa > Mollusca > Scaphopoda > Dentaliida > Dentaliidae > Pictodentalium > Pictodentalium vernedei. The sequence goes on from CM062289.1 coordinate 34,838,939, forward strand.
GAGTGCGTGCGGTGGTGGTGGGGGGGGGGGGGTGATCTTCGACGATGCAGTCTCGCAGATCTACTAGTCTGCGGGACTATACCATCAATGGTCCCCCAGGAGTTCAACTTGCCCCCCCCCCCCCCCCCCCACAAACAAACACACACAAATGTCGTTACACACAGGGGGATAATAATAGAAGAATAATAGCAGAAGAATAATTTCAGTCAGATCCCAACCAGTCGTGATCGAGTCGAAACCATCTTGACCGCCACTCAGACCAGCACTCTGAATTTTGGACGGGTCGCGTTTATAGCTTCTTCAACCTAGTATGCAAATCCTTTTACTAAAAACAAAATATTGCAGTCCAGGAGTAGACGACACAATAACGGAGAGTGCGCGCGGTGTGTGCGGGGTGGGGGGGGGGGGTCCTTGACGATGCAGACCTACTAGTCTGCGGCACTATATCATCAAAGACGCCGTACGAGTTCACTTTTCTCCTCACCGCACACACATATACACACACATTTTGTTGCACCCATACTGACACAGTGGTACATGAGGCGATGTCTTAAAAGTCTTTTGACGTCCAGTGGTCGAAATACTCAAAAATATTACTCAGTAAGGGAATTAGTCAGGCATTTTAACCCTTTACCTAACATGAAAAAAAATCTTGAGAGACTAATATTTTTCATTTTTTGTCTCAAAAACATAGATTACGACCTCTCATTGAATGAGCTCGACGAGCTCGTTCCAACGAGGGGTCATAACCTATGTTTTTGAGACAAAAAATGAAAAAATAATGAAAATTAATTGGCGGTTTTGGACGTTACGTTGGGTAAAGGGTTAATAACAGATAGGAAGGGAGATACCCATAAGATGGATTGGTAATACCCTCGTACGGTTTTTGATGGACTGAATTTACTCATTTTAACGATTGTCGGCATATAAATAGTTTTGTGTTCAGAAATTTCATGGGTTTCTTACACTTGTAAGTATGTAGAATTTTCACCCACGAATAGGTCACGAACAGGACTTGACCCAGCAAGAATTGAGTTGCTTACGAGCCAACATGTAGAAATGATCCACTATGACTAAGTCGTAAGTCGACATTATATATATTCTCTCCATCCCTGAAAAATTAAACTTCAGTTTGAAGATTTGATTCGAACTCTTGCTTATGACATTTTAGTGGAATTTTGTGGAGCGTCCAATGAAACGGACAAATAGTATTTTTGTTTTTGTTTCTCGATTTATCGCAATTTTTAACATTTTATGTCAATTTAAAATTAGACACTTTTGGAAAATGTTTGCAAGTTTATAAGCTAATAACGAGAAAATGTTTGCAAGTTTTTTAAGCTAATAACGAGAAATTTCAAAAAAGCATAACTTTGTACTTACTTAACCCACAGCAATAGAATCTCGCACGCTATTTATTGCATGACTGCTGTACCAAATGATAATCATTAATGTTAGACACCCAAGTTATTTATTAAACAAAACAAATAATTAAAAACAACCACAGATCTGTTACAGTTTCCTCAGAGTATTATTGTTTCTCGTTCTTTTCACAGATTTCTTTTTAGAATGTAGAACATGTATGCGCACAAAAAATTTATCCGGGGATCGCAAAAGTTCGAACAATCGTATACAGTTTCAACCGAAACAACAAGCATTTTTATGTGTCTGAAAATAAAATCTGATATTAAAATGCTAGCTAACCCTTTGCTCAAGGTACACGGCACCTTAACCCTTTGAACCCGAACGGCCGCAACTCCGACCAGGAACATGATACGTCATAATGCCATTATATATAATGGCTGTTCAGTAAATGTGTGGGGTAGACCAATCAGTATTTTCAACGTGCAGCCACATGGCTGAACGTTGAAAATATTAATTGGTCTTCCCCCAAATAATGTATGTGGACTCTTCTAGTTGCTGTCATTGAGCTGACATGGATGATACCAGCAGTTTTCAAAGGGTTAATTTAGAATTGTAATTATTTTTTTTTGTAAAAATTATTTACAAAAATTTCAACAAATACCATATCATTCGACCCCCTCATTTGGATAGAGCAGAAAAAAATGCAGATAAATGGTTACCAGACCACTCTGCAGTTTCGCGATTGAAAAAGTTACCATCCTTATGGTAAATATTGGTTTGGTAATTTTCCAGCTGTTATAGGTGCGGGAAACTCATTGAAGTCTCACGTTAGGTGCGATGTAAGCTGTATTGGTGTTGCGAAATCTAACAACAAATTATCTTCTCAGTTTCCAATTTAAAAAAAAGTATTACTGGATTCAGACCTGATGCCAATTGTATTTTCTAGAATTATATTTATATTTCCTACCTATTAATATAACTGACTAAAATAAACCATTGGCATTTTAAAAGATTTGGAAATTTGCCAACAATGCCAATGATTCATTTCAACCCATTTGAAGTTATAACTAGAAAACACAATTCTAGAAAATGCAATTGTAAAAGTTCTTTTGTATTGGCCCCAGCAGTATGAATACAGAAGAATGAAATAAATGCTTATGAGCTTAACGAATCATCGCGTCAAAATTAAACCCAGTAACTGTGTATTACACTTGGCACATATGAGCTAGATCAGACAAATAGTTTCTTTTTTCTACAGTAGGACTAAAATCAGTTTCATTACCTTATTCAAGACTAAGAAGAGAAAGAGGATATCTGTGGTTTTTGAGCGGATACTATAATTATTTCATGAGTGACATGCAGGTGAAATTTTAATTTTCACCTTATTTATTTATTGATTGGGGTTTAACGATTCTTTCGAGAGCCAGGGTCACCTCTTGTCGGACAGTTTTACTGGTGGAGGAAGCCGGAGTACCCAGACAGAACCACCGAGCAACGGTGACCAACTGTCAGACTCCCCGACATACTAACTCCACACAAGCAGGGTTAGCATTGGATGGAGACAAGTGCACCATCGATGTGCAGTACGCCTTAGTACACAACGCCACCATGCCACCTGTGCAGTTGGTTTCGGTTGCCGCAGGTGGAATTCGAACCGAGGACTTCTCGGCTTGCAACCTGCATCTCTACCCACTGAGCCACCGCGCTACCTTTTCACCTCATGAAATAACTATGATAACCACACAAACACCATAAGTATTCATTTTGTTTAAAAATATTCACGTTTTACCCTTTTACCCAACGCAGACGATATCAAAATGTATTATTTTAAATATCATTTTTTTTAAATTTTTCAAAACATTTCAACAAAACCATATCATGTGACCCCTCGTTGGAACGAGCTCGACGAGCTCGTTCCAACGAGTGGTCACGTGATATGGTTTTGTTGAAATATTTTGAAAAATAATATTTTTTCTGCTGCTGAATTTGCATATTACGCGGGCGGATGCGGGCGATTCGTTGGGTAAATGGTTAATCACAAATTGATACAAAGTAAGTTCATCGAAAGTGACAAATATTCCAGTTCGGATAGCCAACAAATCGCTTCCTCTGAGAAAGGTAGTGGTCCGCTGAACAAAATAGTTCCCTCAGCTTTTCACATAAAAGCAACGCAGTAACGGTAATGGCTACTACAGTACAGTCGCCGTGGACTGGACGTAATCCATGTGTGGTCGATGATGTCCACACATGCGTTTATCAGGTAATAAAAAATCATCATCAGCAAAACTTTACCCAATGAAACATCGGGTTGTATCCGATGCTTCATTAATTAAATTTCTGATGATTATTCCTATAATTAGTGATTGGAATTCAATATTACTGCGTCCGTGGAAATATTGCCCACCCGTGGAAAGTGACGAGTCCACGGCGGCTGTACTGTAATTTATTATCACAAATAACAAAAACTTTTCACCGTGAAACAGTAAACGCCTCTTACTTTCATAACATTTTAGCGTGTTCATTTCGTGTGATTCGCCGGATGCACCTACAGCGAAAAGTACAATTTTCAAATGACGTAACCGCTTATCAAGATGAAAAATACTAGGTCCGCGTTTTTCTCTATTCCAGCATATTTTAGCGAGAGCACATAATAGAAGTCGTTCTTTATTACTCCACCATTACGTTCGGAAACTTCTGATCGCACTTACAGTGTGAAAAACCTTTAAAATAAATGTTGTTTTGCTCCAACATGGCTTTTTTGAAAGCTCTTCCATAGTACTATTAATAATCATGCCAACAAGAACTGACCTGTTGATTATCGAGCAAACTTTTTTTTATTATCACTTATTTAAAGGACTTTTCTTCTGCTAAATGTAACAATGGATAAAGTTCCTGTCCATTTGCTTAACTTCAGACAGCTTTGGGACATCTGCAGATGAAATGCGCACAAATGGTACGTCGATCTGCGCGTTAATCTACGCGTTAGGACCATAGTAAGGCTATCAAATTCTGTACATATGGCCCGTGCACAAGCAATGTTTCAGCCAATGGACCTCCGGGGGTAACCCGGAGGTCCATTGGTAGAAACATTGCCTGTGTTTGCTATGAGTAACCAGGAGAATCTGCCGTGCTTTGGATGCCATTCGATAAGGCAATTGTGCGCAATTCCTACGCGCAATTAAGTCTAGATAAGCGCACAGTTCATGACAGGACTTCTAGTTTTAACTGTAACAGAAGTCGTTCTTTATTACTCCACCCTTACGTTCGGAAACTTCTGATCACGCTTACAATGTGAAAAACCTTTAAAATAAATGTTGTTTTGCTCCAACATGACTTCTTTGAAAGCTCTCCGTTAGTACTATCAATAATCAAGAACTGACTTGACTTAACTTCAGACAGCTTTGGGACACCTGCAGATCTTGTTTGTTGTTATGAGCGAGGGGCAATGTATGAACATACCTTGAACTCCGAAGTTCTGTCCGAAGATATCTGCCGCGGAGGCGAGGGTTAATGACCAAAAGATAAAAACTGGAATCAACAAGAATTGCATTGCCATTTCTTGTTGGTTGTTGAAGGGATACTGTTTCGAATTAGTTTTGTCCTTCCTTTGTAGGTTAGCCTTCAGTTTATTGATATAACTCATTCGACCTTATCTGGATCTATCTCAACTTTTTATCAGCAAACCATGGGAAAATGGACACCTGTTAAATTTATTCTGCCCTCTAAATTTGTTACAAAAGGACTTCGACTAAATAGTAGGCACGTTCCACATGCAAAAATATATCTGTTCACGAAAAACGTGTCAGCCAGTTATCTAACACGAATAGAAAACAACACTTGTAAATAAAATCTAACAGCTTTTGACTCAAGGCACCCGTTCCAGTGATGTGTCAAAAGCTATTTGTCTGTGACAAAAATTGAAGAATATCATATTTGAGTTTCGTGTTTTGTGAATAATGCATAGTGCTAATTATAACCAAGCACCAAAACTTACCACATATCAACATGCCTGCAAAAGAGAAGATTGCTATGTTCAATATCAGACACGACACAGTCTTCACGTTTGACAGGTACCAATTCATTACTAGCGATGCGAACCCTAATAAACCATGGTTGGTGATTCGGTCCAAAAAATAGTGGACCGATACCGCTCGATAACAGGGTATGCAATCCGTTTTTCCACTGTACCGGTTCAAGCGGTCCATTACAGTATTCTCGTTTTTAACTAAGAAAGGCATTTTGACGCCTTCCGTGTTTGTATTAGGCGTTGGTGGAAGCGGGGGTATTCGCCATAAGACATGTTTTATTTATTTATTTATTTATTTATTTATTTATTTATTTATTTATTTATTTATTTATTTATTTATTTATTTATTTATTCGGGTTTAACGACACTCTTCACAGCCGACGTCTCCTCGTGACTGACGTTTTACGGGGGGAGGAAGCAGAGTGGCCGTACAGTAACACAGAGCAACGGCGACCAACTGTCAGATCCCCAACGTACTAACTCCACGCAAGCTGGGTGTAAGTTTGAATTTCAAAACAACCATTGGTTCAGTTAAAGACTCCTGCAGATAAATAGCCTGGTTATTGAGAGACACAACGTGTATGCCCGACGAGTACCAGATTACTTATCGTCGCCTGAATGCTAGAATGTTCTATGTCCCCTATGGAACTATGTATTATCTCCCCTATGGGACACAGAACATTCTAGCAATCAGGCGACGTTATATCTAGTATTTACCGCGTATCACTGAAAATGACAATGGAGTGGAATTGACTACTCATAATAGATATTCAAATTGTGTGTATTAGCTTCAGAAGGGCAACGTTTGAGTTTTAATTTCACAAAATATGAATGTTTTAGACTTGTTGGTGACTTCACTCAGCAAGTGTATTTATAATCCACTCTACACGCAATGCACTGAGTACGAAACAATACAACTCAGCCATAACAATAATGGCTCTGGACAGGGGCGCTGGAAGCGCTTCAGAGCGGGAGGGGGAGGGGGAGGGGGTCAGACCTCGAGAAAAGTGCATTTACTCGCACTAGCAGCCCCGCCATGACATGCCGAAGCATGCATGTCTCGAAGGCCGAAGGCCCGAGATGAGGGAGTTTGAGTCGAGGTGCCACTCTCCTATAATGTCTGCCCACTCTCACCTCCGTGGTCCGAAGGTAGGGAGTACACGTACCCCCTTTGCCCCGTATTTCCGACGCCCCTGACTGCACATGTAAGTATACAATGAGGTTTTAATTGAAATTGTAACCTTGACAGGACAGAAATTAACATAACGTTTTAGCAGAGAGATTTTGATGTCCAGCTTTCAAATTTAGTTTTGCTACTGTTCGGAAATAGGGATTCTTTGTCGTAGATAGCCTTCTTATCAATTGTCAACTTTAAAAGGCGATTAGTGGTTAACTTTTAAACAAGAGAGGCCGCTTTTCCGGTCCATGAACCTGATACTTCATAGTTTCATTAAGGTAGAGTAGCTGCTAAGTGAAGGTATGGGTAGGCTAATCAATATGCTGCACGTTGAAAATATTAATGGTCTACCCCCAAATAATGAATATGGACTCTTCCTGTTGTTGCTATTGAAATGACATAGAAGATACCACTAGGGTTCAAAGGGTTAAACGTTACTGGTTAAACATTCTCTATTTGCAGGTTGGATTGATTAATTAACAATATATAACAATAATTCTTGTCAAAGATGTAATGTAAAGCGTTTCCAAAGAGTACCTGATGAGTTCCATGGCGTATGTGTTCCTTGTAAACACGTTACGATGTTTATTTTTTCACTTCCCGTTTTACAGTAGCTGGGAATACGATAAATCTAAAGAGCTCAACCACTTGCGGTAGTGGTGAATCTAGCGTCGCGAGTGGAAGACAGCGTTTCAGTTGACCAGCCTACAGCACGGCTCAGTGGACTGGTCACATTCCACGGGTGGGCAATTTGTCTACGGACGCAATAATGTTGATTTCCAAGCACTAATTATAGGATACTCATCAAAATTTTATTTAATGAAGCACCGGGTACAACCCGGTGCTTCATTAAATAAAATTGTGCAGCTGGTGATATGTAATACCTGGACATCGATACCCACGTGTGGATTTTGACCAGTTCACGGAGACTGTGCTGTAGACTCGACTATTGATACGAGAATATATGCCTGCCGAGCAATAACATCCCACGAGTCTGTTCAGGCGCACGGTGCTTCAACCACGAACAATTCACTGTGTTTTAGTTTCAATAAAACGTCATTACCTGTTCCAAAATATATCGTATATGTCTATCATTGTTCTTTGGTCCCATATAGGGGTGGCAGGACGAGATTGTTCTTCACAGTCTATTCATTTGAACCAATACTGATAAGATATTTTGAGAACATTTCGTGGCCATATTTACTTCAAGTATCCAAGAATAAAGCTGTTTAGTTCAAAACGCAGAGACATAAATCTTTTCCATGAGATTACGACTAATTTCTTTTTTGTTGAAGTTTCAGACTGTATTTACGAACTTTATATAGGACTACTACAATTTAATTGCTATAAAACTGTTCTCAATTACCTTAGATTTCTTTTCCCAGTACCCATCTATTCCACCATACGTTCTCCGCATGTGTCACTCGCCATATCCATCTGAGACAAATAAATCTTTGCTTAGGGGAAGGTTCCAAAACATATGGCACGACTGTTGCCACACCCCGCGGGAACCACTGGAAGTGAAGCAATGCTTGTTTACTGTGGTAAATAAGCTTTGTTTTACTGGTAAAATAGGATCCAGTCACCAATGCTTTTGGTGGAAGTCCTCTAAAATGGACAACAGGTATGAACGACTGACTAAACTTGGCTTTATCTCCATGTTGTAGTCATGATTACTATTGTGCAGAAATATGTGACCTTAAACACAATAAATAAATAACTGTTGCCACAAATGAATATTCACTTTCTTTCATCAACTATTATTGCGAAAATGCCCTCTGATTCAGAAGAGTCAAATTATAAAGATTCTTTGGTGAAATCTTAAGAGTAAAGTGTTTATACACCCCACGAACCCAGAAGAGAAATGATTTGATTGCATTTGTATCCTTGGAATTCCATCCATCACGGTTCTCTGAATTGTTATTGTGCTACATTTGTAAAAACAAATGTTGGTCCTATCTCCTCTCATTCCCTCTCTCTCTTCTTTCTGACTCCCCCTCCACTCCCCCCTCTCTCTCTCTCTCTCTCTCTCTCTCTCTCTGGATCATTTGATTAGACTCGAAACGTTTATACGAAGTGCGTTGGCCAGGTGAGAACATGTGGTTGCCATCTCCTTTGACCTAGAAAGGCATATGATACTACGTGGAGGTATGGAATTTTAAAAGATCTTTTTAACATGGGTTTCAGACGGTGTATGACTCTTTTTCTAGAAATGTTTTTAAAAGACCGCGAATTTCAAGTTCGTTTTGGGTCCACGCTAGTTGGTCCGCACAAACAAGAACTGGGGTTCCTCGAGGATGTATTTTATCTGTTACCCTTTTCTCAGTGAAAATCAACAGCATCATTGATGCAGTTGAGAATGTGGTAAACTCTTCCTAGTATATCGATCAGTTTTTAATCTGCTATCGTCGCAAAAATAATAATGCCATCGAGCGCAAACTTCAGTTGTGCTTAAATAGCATTTAAAAATGGGCCACAGCAAATGGTTTTAAGTTTTCAAAGACCAAGACAAATTGTGTACATTTTTGTACATTTTTGTAAGATTCTGAAACTATCGCGATCCGGAGTTCAAATTAGATGGAAGTACAATTAAAGATGTTGAGGAAATGAATTTGACAACAAACTGAATTCCACTTCACATATAAAATAAATAAGGGTGAGATGGAACAAGGCACTTTACCTCCTCAAGATACATGTAGTTGGCAGCAATGATTGGGGTGCTGACCAAAACACCTTTACTCCATCTGTATAGATTACTTAATAGATCAATATTAGATTACTGTTGTTTGGTTTACGGTTCTGCAAAAAAGTCATACCTCAAACCACTTGATGCATTTCATAATAGTGGTATTAGAATTAGCATTGGGGATTTTAGAACACCGCAAATAGATTCAATCCTTGTTGGAGCAGGAAGTGTAGGGTTACACTATCACTCCAATATGCTTCTAAACTATTTGCCAACCCATCAAACCCTAATCGACACATATTCCTCCGTTGGGAGTTAGAGTTAAACTCCATATGGAGTCATCTCAGCTTGAATCTGTTTCAATAAATTCCTCCTTAGCATCTTAGTAAACCAACTGTTTTTTTTTTTTTTGATCCTGCTTCCTCAAAAAATTGTGAGACAAATTCTTTACATTTAAACGAATATGTCCTGAAATAAAGTCCAAGTATGGTGCCTAGGATCTGTATAGATGGATCGATCTAAATATGGCGACAAAGTATCATCATCAGATTACCAAATAAAAGTTATATTTTCAAAACTGAAATCAAAGCTTTACAACTAACTCTTGAACACATTGAGAATGTACAGTAAAGAAAGTCGATCATATTTTCCAACTCTCTTTCCCCTTTATTGGCTTTACTAGGGGGCGCGGTGGCGTTGCGGTAACCAGTTCTCGTCAGATCACCGAAGTTAAGCAACGTCGGGCCCGGCCCGGTTAATCATCGGGTGGGTGACCGTGTGAGCGATCCATTCGGACTCCCGCATTGTGTCCATGGGCAAGGTACTTAACCCCGATTGTCCACATGAGGCACGATAACGCCGTGTACTAAGGCGTACTGCACGTCGATGGTGCGCATATCTCTGACCAGTCTAACTCTGCCTGTGCTGCAGTGCGGAGATACGATGTTGGGGAGCTGGCAGCTGCTCGTCGTTTCTCTCCGGGTACTCCGGCTTCGTCCACCCGTAACACTGTCACCGCCACGATATGACCTTGGTTGTTAAAGTGTCGTTAGACCCTAATAAATAAATAAATAAATAAATAAATAAATAAATATTCCTCATTTTATTCCTTCATCAACTCGTTTTTATTTTTATTTAAGATAATGACCTGTTTTATAAAACATACTTTTCGTCGCCACGATATAGACTTAGCTGTTGATGTGGCGTAAAGCACCAATAAGTAAATAAATAATAAATTCTCTCTCGCTATTGCCCTGGAAATGTTGGAGAGGTCACGTGCCCACAGTTCACCCTCCCCCAATTCCTACGTTCCTGCCTAAAATCTGCGGGTCAGGGTACAAGGAGAAAAAACTTCAACTCACGTGCGACATGTTTGAAGATTTCTTCGCGTAGCTGTTGAACTTTTGCTTTAGTGTCTACAAAACACGGCATGTTTTTTTGTCCACTCAGAACGGACGGATAATTTAACTGAGGATAAATATTATATGATAAAAACACTCATTTCATATTCTTTTTATCATATGACACACACACGCACAAAATAGCCACTTAGTATGTATGACTTTTTAACCCATCACCTAACTTGAGTTGCAGACGGCACTTGGAAAAAACATCCTTGTATAACTAAAAATTTTCATTTTTTGCTTCCAAAACATAGGTTATGACCCTCATTGGAACGAGCTCGTCGAGCTCGTTCCAATGAGGTCATAACCTATGTTTTGGAAGCAAAAGTGAAAATATAAAAAAAAAATAAATGACGTTTTTCTTATAGGTAAAAGATTAATACAATATAACCCACCCTAAATAGGACAGATAAGGTAAATTCTCCCTACTGAAATTATGCTATTAATGTGACCCAGTTGTATTTTGTTAAGCCAATCATTCAACATTCTCTACTTATCTTTTTATCCGTTTTTGTTTTCATCTGTACAGCAAGAAACAAGATGAATGCCCTCAGTTTGGGAGCGCGGTGGTTCAGTGGTTATGGCATAGGCCCTCTAACCGAGAGATCCACGGTTCTACCCCCCCCCACCCCCCATCCAAGGTAACTGCCTTGTGTCCTTCAGCAATGCACGTAATCCTGATTGCCACGTTGGTGCACGGTGTACTAAGGCGTTCTGCACGTCGATAGCGTATCTGTCTTCATCCAATGCTAACCCTGTTTGTGTGGAGTTGGTACGTACGTTGGGGAGTCTGACAGGTGCTTGCTGTTGTTCGGGTGTTCTCTCCGGGTACTCCAGCTTCCCCCACCCGTAAAACTGTCCGACACGAGGTGACTCTTGCTGTAGAAGTGTTGTTAAACTCCAGTAAATAGAATCCCCTCTGAGTAAAAGCGCATACAGACGCTATCCAGATATGCCATGTACTACCCAAGTACGTCATGTGCATGTTAACTTATAGGGTAGTGATAGTTTAAATAAAATCATTCTTTTGGGTTGGGCATCCTCTGGGTCTTGGCTACATACCCTACAACTGACGGCATGACTATACTAATGCGATGCCATAATGTGGTATACCTGCATGAGAAGAGTGAAGTATCGGCAATTCACCACCACTGATCTCTGTACAACTGGGTTGCTGGAACGTCAGCGAAAAACGTCACAAATCATCCCCACACAAGATGACCCCAAATCAGTGAACACATCTAACACCTTTGGTTCCGCTATACAGTTTCGCACTATTGCACAGGGGTAAGATTTTAAACATAGGACATATGTTGAAACTGATGCCATGTAAATTGGAGATATATTTTTAGTATCAGGCATATGATTACATTAGGCTATTTATAGGACACACGAATTTGAAGTTTTTGTCACATAGTTGGAGGCTGATATATAGGGGGAAACGTCCAGAGGAGTTATGGGAAACGATGGCTTCGAAAAATTTGCTATTTTTTAAAATGTTCTTTTTACACGGAGTTGTTACAAGGCATGTAACTGAAAAATGAAATGGAAACATATAGTTTTCTTCACATTTTAGAAACAGGGAGTGATATGCTTCAGGGTTAGAAAAAAAGGGTAGAGGGAAAATTCTGCTTTTTGAGGCTCCTGGTAGCTGAAAATGACTGGTATCGGCCTTTTTCATGCAATTTTGCAGGTTGAAGTCTTGCATTTAACAAATTATTTCACCCACATTCAGATTGTTTTTGTCTTCTTAGTCAAATAGTGTTATATGTTTTAGTGGATTTGGGAAATATTGCACAAGTACATGTTATGGCTTAAATAACTAATAATAATTTAATAAGTTGAAGAATATTCACATCTGAAGAGAGTGTATGGGATGCCATTGTTCTAAATGTCCGAAAATCTGTAGAGCGGAACCTCATGTCAGCAACATCTGATGGAGTGGCAGATGTTATGGTTGACTACACTCACAGTGCAACGGATTTCATATCATCAAACATTTATTTAAACTGTGATCTAAATATTTCAAAAATATTCAACAAAACCATATCATGTGATCTCTCATTGGAATGAGCTCATCGAGCTCGTTCCAATGAGGGGTGACATGACATGGTTTTGTTGAAATATTTAAAAAAATTTTTTTTCTTTTTCATGCTCAATTTGTATATAACGCCTATGAATGCGCCGATTCCTTAGGTAAAGGGTTAAGGTGAAACATGTGAACATTACCAACATTCTCGTTTTCCGCAGACATCTAAGTATTTCCTTCAAAAACAATCAGTGACTGTGAGGCCTCGGAAAATTAAAAACTATGGTGTCAAACTTTCCGTTCGGCCTTGTCCATTTATTGGAACCTTTAAGGTTGCGCACACTGGGACACTTCTTTTTCTGAGCAATGATTGTTCCAATAATCCAGTTGTATAGATGTTAGTGTTAACCAGCTCTCAACGATTGGTTAGACAATTTTGTTGCCCAGGCTAATGAACATGATTACGTGTGTTTTTTTAAATACGTATTTCCATTGAAACTAATTGTTTCAGTCTTATTACTGACTTAATGCTCAAGCACTACCCTCACGCGGTTTACCCACCACGTGCCATATGTTTCTTATACTTCCTAATCTGGAACTAGCCCGACGCTAAAACATGTGAAAAAGGCAATACACGATGCTCTGGATATTCAGTCAGACAACGCTATACAGCGAAGACCGAGGGAATAACATGCAGAAGACCAGTTGTGTGTATTATCTGCCTTCAAACAAACTGAAATAACTTTTCATTTATTAACACCTTCCACGCAGCTGCCGTATATTCCTGCTCAGGATAGGATTTCTCTTGCGACTCCTAGGGGGGTTTGACCATCTCCTACTAGGCGCGTCTTCAGGTGGCGGATAGAGGACGGCCTGCTCAATTGGGCAGGTTTGCTATTTTATAATTGGCAGGTTTGCTCAATTGAGCTGGTTTGCTGCGAAATACACAAATACGCAGCACCGAACCAAAATGGTCAATCCTGCTAATTCCATCTTGCAAGCACCTTGTTCTCCCGTGAGGTGCGTTCCGAAGGCCCCGGAGAAAGGAATCCTGGCAGTTGAGAACAGACTGGGTCCCGGTTAGGATAAATCTCCAGGATGGAGATCAGGTCGTAAACACTGCTTTGGCCCTGATCTCTATCATGGAGGTACCTGTTCAATACACTGCTTCGGCCCCAACTTTGGGAGTAGACGGATGGTCGGACGGCCCGTTCCGGCCAATCGGGAGCCTCCAACCACACAAATATCGGGTGTCACGTCGGGGGGCATTAGGTGGTCATTCAATCAGGCACTTCCTTTAGTTTGATTTATCATTCTACCCTATGCTGACATTTAATGATTTTAATACCCTTTTTAACATCTTCCGTTTTGCTGCACTGTCTGCGTTGGATGTCAGCAGTAGTTGTTAGTTACACCTTTTTAGAGAAATGGTTGGTTGAATGACCACCACGACCTGGCACTTCCCATAAACTCTATAGGTCAATCCCTCAGCGGTATGCACTAGCATCAACGCTGGGGGAGTATGCTTTCCATGTACCCTTGGTGCTGTTTGCTGGTTATCCGCAAAGTAACCCCCTAAGTTGGTCTCAGAGTAAGGGTGGGAGTCATGGAATGAAGAAATTAACATTACTATACTATGGATACTAAACCCATAAAAAAACAAAAACGAGGTCTGGATTATATTTCAACTGACTCTGACTCAGATAAAGAAACAGGACTTACTCAAATTGGCAAAAGATGGCCAAAATTTACTATCATTTATGCTGCAGAAGAAGGAAAAAAGACATCGGATGTTAATCCGTTTCCTGTGGAGAAAACTATCAGAGGAATTGCTGGAACAGTAGAAGGTGTTAAAAAACTAAGATCAGGGGCTTTGTTAGTTGAGTGTAGAACTGAATTCCAGGCGACAAATTTATTAAAGATCGAGAAAATATTAGATATGGAGGTTAATGCTTTTCCTCCTGAAACACTCAACAGAAGTAAAGGAGTATTAAGAACCAGAGAACTGTCTGGAGTAGATGTGCTTGAAATTAAGAAAGAACTTGAACCACAGGGAGTCACGGACGTCAGAAGAATTGAAATTAAAAGGGATTGTGCAACAATAAAATCCAACACTTATATCCTAACGTTTGACTCTGCACAATCACTTAAGTCAATTAAGGTTGGTTATATGGACATCGGAGTGGATTTGTACATCCCAAATCCACTTCGCTGTTTCCGATGCCAAAAATATGGTCATGGGCAAAATAATTGTAGGAGTCAGGCCATCTGTTACACATGTGGACAACAACACCAGGACCAGTGTCACAACCCCATCAAATGTGTAAACTGCCAGGGCAATCACGTATCATCTTCCAAAGATTGCCCTGTATGGAAAAAGAAAAGACAATACAGAAAATCAAATGTGAGCGACAAGTAAGTTTCAAAGAGGCCAGAGAGATTGTTTTAGCTATGCCAGGCATGAATACATCAACGCCAACGTACGCTACAACATTAAAGCACAAAATACCAAAAAAGTCCGTGGAATGCCAGACAGCATCAGAAACAAGAACATGCAAATGGTCCATCAAAATCAGAACAGAATAAAGAACAATCTATCCCTGCACAGATAAATGAATAGAGCAAACCGAAGCCACATCAGCATCAAACACGCCAGCATTAAAAGTCAGTCACAGAAAAAAACTAGATAGAGAGCAGAAGAGAAAAGAGAAAGAGCATCAAAAATTAACGTCAGATTGAATGCCCAAAACGATTTCAGAATGCTGTTGACGGCATTGAAGAAACGTCAGTCGATGCATTCATCGGTGACACCTTTTCAACTAAACTACACCTGAGTTCTTCTCAGGGAAAGTCCCCACGTAAAACATCACCGAGAAGAAACACTGGGGCAATTTCGCCCATACGCCCACCATCCAAATCACCACTTAAACATGGATAATACACCAAAACAAAATATTATACAGTGGAATTGTCGAGGTTTTAGGGCGAATTTTAATGAACTGGGCCTTCTAAGCCAAAAATATAAACCTGCAGAGTTTTTCCTGCAGGATAACTCTTTTCAGAAACCTGAGGCTCACGATCATTCAGCTTTTAAGCATTACTCTTCATATAATGCCTGGGCAGATGATAATGATCTTCATATTCGTGTAACGTCTGTCTTGGTTAGAAACGACATTATTCACAGTTCTGTATCTTTGCAATCAAATTTGCAGGCTGTTGCGGTACGCCTAACTTTAGACAAGACAATTACATTATGTTCTATTTACGTTTCACCAAGTAAAACCCTACAACAGAATGATCTGGAGCTGCTGGTTCAAAAGCTCCCAACCCCATATATTTTCTTGGGTGATTTTAACGCACATAACCCCCTTTGGGGGAATTCCTGCAGTCAAGAAGATGTAAAATGTAAAACTGTAGAAGAGTTCATCACAGAATATGACTTGTGCTTGTTCAACGATGGGTCAGACATTAACCTGCACACCGCATCTGGTTCTTACACTCCAATTAATCTTTGAATTGCATGCCCTTCTATCTTTCTCGATTTCTCTTTGAAGGTAGAAGGCGACTTGTGCGGGAGTGACCACTTTTCAACTGTGTTGGGGAGTGTAGTTCCGGCAGACGACGGGAGGGTGCTCCAGTGGAACTTAAAAAAGGCTGACTTGGAAACTTTCTCGTCGCTCTGTTCTGAACGCCTAACACGGGAGAAATTTGGCGAAATAGAACAGTTCACCACAGAGTTGCTTGACATTGCAAGCAAAGTCACTCCTAAAATCTCGGCAAATCCTAAACGTTTCACTAAACCATGGTTTGATACTGATTGCAACCAGGCTATAAAAGATCGCAAAAAGACCGAACGGGAATTTAATAAGTCACCAACTACACATAACTTGGACAAACTTCGTATAAATCGGACAAAAACAAGACGACTAATGAAACAAAACAAAAGTTCTTGGGAAACATATATTTCTAAACATAATCAAAACACCCCATCAATAAAATTTAGAAAATGATAAGAAATCTAAAAGGAAAAGAAACAAAATCAATGGTACAACATCTGAAAGAAAACAGCACTCTAATCACATCAAAAAAAGAAATTTCAAACAAATTGGCCCCCACATTTTCCAAACATTCGTCTTCTGAAAATTGTAATCCAAAATTTCTCAAAATTAGAAAACAACAAGAAAAACAAAAGCTCAAATTTACCTCCAATAATTTAGAGGATTACAACGAACCTTTCTCTATGGAAGAGTTAAACAACTCTTTACGTAGAGCAAAGGATACTGCCACTGGACCCGATGAAATACATTATCAAATTTTAAAACACATGCCGCAATCATCTTTTGAACTTTTACTATCTATTTTTTATGACATTTGGGTAACTGGCCAGTTCCCACCGTCTTCCCCTTCCTAAGCCTGTTAAAGACCACAGCAACCCTAGTAATTACAGGCCTATTGCCTTAACCAGTTGTCTGTGCAAACCCATGGAGAGGATGCTCAATGATCGACTTGTCTGGTTTCTGGAATCGAATAATCTACTTGCGAATGTTCAGTGCGGTTTCAGAAACCAGAGAAGTACTGTAGATCATGTGATTAGCCTCGAAACGTTTATAAGAAATGCCTTTGCCAGAAAAGAACATGTGGTCGCAATTTTCTTTGACATGAAAATGCCATATGATACAACGTGGACTTATGGGATTTTTAAAGATCTTTTTTAACATGGGGTTAAGAGGGCGTATGCCTCTTTTAATTGAAAATTTTTTTCAGGTTCGTGTTGGGTCAACGTTATCTGATCCTCACGAGCAGGATTTGGGGGTTTCCCAGCGTAGTATTTTATCCGTTACCCTTTTTTCAATTACGACCAATAGCATCATCGACGCAATTGAGAATATGGTAGATTCTTCATTGTATGTTGATGATTTTTTAATCTGTTATAGCAGTAACAATATGAATGCTATGGAGCGCAAACTTCAGCTGTGTTTAAATAGAATCCAGAAATGGGCAACAGAAAACGGCTTCAGGTTTTCAAAGACCAAAACTAATTGTGTTCATTTCTGTAATCTCCTGAAGCATCATCTTGATCCAGAATTGAAAATGGGTTGAAGTACCATTAAAGTTGTAAAAGAAGTGAAATTCTTAGGTTTGTTGTTTTACAGCAAACTGAATTTCACGTCAAACATAAAACAACTGAAAGTTAAATGTAAGAGAGCATTAAACCTACTGAAGGTTGTTGGTAGCACTGATTGGGGTGCTGATCAAACAACATTACTTCATCTGTATAGATCACTTGTTAGATCTACATTAGATTATGGTTTTGTGGTTTACAGATCTGAAAGGAAGTCGTATCAGAAACCACTTGATGCGATTCATAATAGTGGCATTAGAATTAGTCTAGGTGCATTTCGAACATCACCAATAGATTCAATGCTTGTTGAAGCTGAGGAGCCTTCTCTCGAGAAGCGTCGAATTAAACTGTCTCTCCAATATGTATCTAAACTTTTGGCTAATACATCAAATCCTGTTTATAATTGTGTTTCAGAACCTCAAAATGTTGAATTTTTTAACCGCTACCAGAAACATGTTCCTCGATTGGGAATAAGAATTAAGCCCCACATGGAGTCTACCAAAATTGATTCTGATTCTATAAAAGAAAACCGTAAATCACATATTCCTCTTTGGCATCTTTAAACACCTACAGTTATTTTAGACCTTGCTTCTACCAAAAAATCTGATACAAATTCTTTGTAATTTTAACAAAAATATGCTGAAATAAAGTCCAAGTATAGTACATATACAAGGATCTATACAGATGGATCTAAAGATGGTGACAAAGTATCATCAGCTGCTTTTACTGGGGATCATATCACCTCAATCAGAATACCGAATCAGAGTTCTATTTTCACAGCAGAAGTTAAAGCTGTACAACTCGCGCTTGAACACAACGAGAATGTACTGGAAAAGAAATCGGTTATTTTTTCCGACTCTCTTTCCTCTTTACTTGCTTTACTCAACCCCAAGTTGAAGAACCCTCTCATTTTGGAACTTCGTGAGAAGTTAACAACTCTCATGTCTGACCAATGTGATATCGTGTATTGCTGGTTACCCGGACATGAAGGTATCGCTGGTAACACCAGAGCAGACAGTGCGGCAAAACAGGCTTTAACCAAGCCTATCACTGATTTTAACATCCCTTTCAGTGACCTGAAACCACATATCAATAAGTACATCAAATCTGTGTAGCAGGTGGATTAGGATGGAGCTACAAATAACAAGTTCCATCGATTCCGACCAGATATTTGTGATCACTACCCGTCTAGTAACCTTTGTAGAAAAGATCATGTAATACTGACACGATGTCATTTTGGTCATACAAGACTAACACATTCCTTTTTGTTAGAGGGTAATATGTGACCAGAATGTGTTCCCTGCCAGCAGGTGTTGACAGTGGAGCATTTTGCACTGTACAGATTTTCATCGTGTTAGTGGGCAGTATTTTACAGTTGGATCTCTAAGAGTTTTATTTTACCATACGAGCCCGCATAAAATTCTCTCATTTTTGAAAGAAATCAACCATTTTAATAAATTTTAAAATGGTTTTATTCTTTTAACGTGGACTCCAGAAGTCTAAATATCACCAGGTTGATTTATACTTGTTCTGGTTTTTATAACTTTAGTCATTAATATTTCGACCACTCTTGATTTTAAGTTTTGTTGTGATTATTTCATATTTTATTCAATTGATTTTAATTCATACTTGACACTTGTAGTTTCTGCAGTTTTCTCGCCACGATATAGCCTTAACTGCTGATGTGGCGTTAAGCAACAATAAATAAATAAATAAATCTCTTGCCACTGAAATAAGTATAATTTGGGCGCATTTAATCAAAATGTCATCCTGTAAATTGAATGGATTTTTCTTCAATTTAGATGATTTTTTCATTAAATCTAGTCATAGCTGCTTCACCTGAAAAATATCTTGAAGATATTCAGAGTGTTGAGAATGAAACTTGCTTGAGAATACAAACATTCACATTCGAATGTCTTTACTGAACCAACCGAATTTTAACGCCATACCTGTAAATTCCTCTTTTACGCGTTGTAAAGACAGTGGTAGGTTTACAAAATATACTTCTGAAACAGTCTTTTCACCCCCGACGTGTTGGTCAGATGCCGTTTTTATTTTCACAACACGGGAGGTTCGATGAACTAAAAATGAAAATTGACCAGTCAATAAAGTCTGCTTATGTGTAATATTCGGGTGACTACAGTACCGCCGCTGTGGGCTAGTCACTTTCTACGGCTGGTATATCTGTCCACGGACGCAATAAAATTAGATTCCAAACACTGATTATAGGAATAATCATAAAAAATCTAATTAATGAAGCACCGGGTGCAACCCGGTGCTTCATTAATTAAAATTTTACTGCTGATTTTTATTACCTGGTAAATGCATACGTTCACATCACTGCCCACGCGTGGATTTTGACCAGTCTACGGAGGCTGCCCTGTAACAAAGATCTATACTGCGACTTTGAATGAGTCTTCTGATTTGGCACAAAGTCTCACGACACGCGATTTAACGGAACAAATATTTTTACAATTCGAAAAAAGTGAACACTCTAACAACCTTTTTAGACTCACAGGTAGGAAAGTTCGCACGTACAGGAGATTCAAACAGTCTGTCATGTCTTTCCATCTGTCTGTCTGTCCACATCCTCTTCATCGCCTCTCCTTCTACAGTTCTAGATGTATCTTACCTAACTTGGTACTCAACCACAGGTTATGGGTTGAATATGTACACAGGATCAACAACACAAGAAACTCGACACTAAGTCTTAAAAAAAAGTTGCTCATCTCCTGCTACTGCTATACTTTGCAATGAATTTTGGTGGTATTGGAACCAATTAAATTGTATATAATGGAGAGATGTGCATGACGTCACCAGGTCGCGATCGGACCACCATTCAAGAGTTATTCCCCCTTTACTGTCAGTCCGAAAACTTGTCATCCTTACTGTTGTAAAACAGTTTTGAGACAACTTGATGAATATGCACAGTGAGCATAAAGTGCGCCAGAAGCAACCAGTATAGTATGAGAGATATTTTCGGAGATGACCAGTTGGTGTGTGTGGGGGGGGGGGGGGGGGGGGGGGTACAACCTGATTTGTCACGACGGTGATGCTTCAGGTTCCCACTAATGAAATATTCCAACTATGCCATCAAGGCATGCCATCGTCTATCTATCTATCTTCCACTTATGTCGAACCCCTCGCGGGGACATAGACATTCGACGCGTCAGCCACAAAGAATGTTAAAGAAGTATAGTAACAGGCCTAAAGCTATATGCAGATAAGATCAGAAACATTTGGTTAAAAAGTGAAAGCTGGAGGACGCAAGGCTACGGTGAGACATGATCAATATGTCTAACAGCCATATTGAACTGCTCAAGGATAGGGAGGGAGGGGATATGAGGTGGGAGAGCATTCCAATGATATACAGTCCTAGGGAAGAATGAGTACTTGTAGTAGTCTGTGGTTGCTGTAATTTGCCTGTAGCACCATGGGTGGTTATGGAGAGATCTGCTTGTTATTGGGGGTTAGATAGCCGTCAATGGGGGGGTGGGGTGGATAGCAACTAGATTCTGTGTTATTTTGTACATGAGGGACAGTCTAGAGTCAATACGCCGGAGGTCTTGAAGTCGCCAATTAAGTGTGTGGAGCATTTTTGTGGCACTAGATGTACGTCTGAAGTCAGACTTTGCCTAGCGCGCAGATCTTCTTTGGACTTCTTCAAGTTGGTCGATTTGGGTTTGGATGTAGGGAGACCAGACTTCAGAGCTGTATTCCAACTGGGATCGAATCAGGGTTTGGTAAGCCATGAACTTAAAGGGCTCAGATTTTACTTTTAAGTTTGATTTGCTTTTTTGTTGCTCTGCTTAGGTGTTTATCCCAGGAGAGATCGTCAGAGATGTCCACGCCAAGGTATTCAGCCGATGAAGTTAAATGTAGCAGGGTATTATGTAAAAAGTATTTGGAGGGTATAGGATGTTTCCTTCTAGTGACATGTACAACTTGGCATTTTGAAGGATTGAATTGCATATCCCAGTCCATTTCCCATTTTTCTAAGGTTGCCAGATCGTTTTGAAGGGTCCTTGACTGATTTACGCAAGTGAGTGACAAGTATATAGCAGTATCGTCTGCACTTTGGATTGGATGTCTTGGGGGAAGGTCGTTTGTATACGCTAGAAAGAGCAGTGGTCCAAGCACTGACCCAGATGAGACCAGTATGGGTTCCGAGCGTGTGCCGTTTAGAATTACGAATTGAGAATGGTTATCTATGAAGATTTTTGGCCGCGTATTCCATAGTTATGCATTTTCAGTAGGACTTTCTCATGGCTGACTTTATCAAAGGCCTTACTAAATTCTAGTAAAATTAGGTCATGAAATATATACTGACAGGAGGATGTCATACACATGTCAGGGATATGGGCCTATAATTGGCAGGATCTGACTTGACACCCTTCTTGAAAATGGGCGCTACGTTTGCAGTTTTCCACTGGGAATGTAACGATCCCTCATCGATGGATTTTTGAAAGATTTTTTCAATAATTGGTGAAAGTTCTTTTGATAGTGTTTTGAGTACTATGGGTTTGATTTGATCAGGCCCGCATGCCTTGTGTGGTTTTAAATTTGATAGGAGTTTTTCAATACCATTTGCACTTATGTTAATGTCTGGCATTCCGGGAAATGTTTGATATTAAAGCAGAGATATTTCTTTGCGATCAAGCCTATCTTGAAGTCTCGTTTTGCAATAAGAAGCTAGGCTCATTGGGGATTTGGGGCTAAAAATAGATTGGAACTGTTTATCTAACGCTGTGGCCTTTGATTTTTCATCATAGTTCAATATGTTTTGGAATTTTAAGGGGGGAAGGGATGCCGAGTCTTGTTCAGAGTGTTTAAGGAGAGAGTAGAACCTCTTAGTGTTTGGTTTGGCATTCGGAGATTCACCTGTCTGCTCAACGTTAAGAATATCTTCGAGGTATAGTTGGTAAGCATCTTTGGGTTTTTTTTCCGAACGAGGTGCTTGAGGTCCAAGAATTTTATTCGGTCACATGGCTCATTTGACTTTCTGTTTTTAGAGGCCCTATCACGCTTTCTGATTATTCTCTTCGGGATCTGGTTTACCCAGAAAAGGTGGTCTTGAGTGGAGGACATCTTGGATGGAATGAATTTTTCTGATAGTTCAATAAGGGTGGATGAGAAGCTCCCCCTAAGTCTTTCTATATCCAGGGTGGAATATTTGTCCCCTCTTAGCATATCTTGGTGGTAATCTAGTATTGAACATTTGAATTTTTCCCAGTTAGCCTTTTTATACAGTGGAATTTTTCTGGACTTTTGGTAGCAGACTTTAGCAGAGGTGTTTACTTTAATATTTACAATGTCATGGTCACTTATGCAAGGTAAAATATTAACTTGATTGACCAGGGTAGGATTGGTCGTGAGGACCAGATCTAAGATGTTGTTTTCTCTAGTGGGTTGGTTAACCATCTGTGTAAGGTTTGCATCATTAAGGGTTTCTATGATATCTCTGTAATATGTTGGATATTTACAGTCTATAGATGGTTTCATGGTCTCCCAGTCCATTTTGGTACATTCAGGTCTTCAGCAACCCAGATGTTAGAGTATTGCTTGTTAACCTTTTCTAAGGACTTTGAAAATTCTAATGAGCTGTTTATATCTAATTCTTGGGGTTTATAATATGCACCAATTACTAGGGATTTACTGCCTGCTAGATCTAATTTTATCCAGAGATCTTTGCAGTTGGATTGAAGCTCGACTAGCTCTTGGGCTATGATACCGTCACAAACTGCAAAAAAGTCTCCCCCACCCACCTGTGTAGTACGGTATCTTCGAAATATTGAGTAACCAAGATGTGGGTTAAATATTTCATTTGTATAATGTTTTGGTTTCAGCCAAGACTCAGTTCCTATGATGATATCGGGCTTAGTTGAGTTGGCCAGGTTTTCAAACTCATGTTTCTTATCGACTATAGATCGACAGTTTATAACTTGTACTTTTACCGATTTTTTATGTTGTTTTTAGTACTGGCTGGTTTGGTTTTTTTACAGGGTTATTTCGTGTAGGTGTTGAAGTGTGTGCCAACATGGAAAATGACAAGTCACTGAGATTTTGTTGGTTTGGACTTGGAGATGGGTTTAATTTTTCTGGTGATTCTAAGCTTGGAAACGAGTTGGTGGTCGCGTTCACGTTTTGACATACAGTGCATTTCCAGTTTCCGGCTCCACCGGTCTCTCCTAATCGGGCATATATTGAGTCGTCTATGGTTTGGCAGTCTGTGTGTTACCAAATCACACATATGTCACACTGGACACCTTGACAGGTCCAGGTTACGGGGGTTTCACAAATACCACAGGGGAACACAGTGGAGTTTCCCTCTAGGTATTGTTCAGTGTGGGCAGGGCCTGGTTTACTTTCAACATCCAAGGCCAATGCAATGAGTAAGCTAAAAAGGAACAGCATAGATTTAAAGGTATCTTTGCATTTTTCCTTTCTGTGGGGTATTGCAAATTTGCAGGTCCTGAGCACAATGGCAATTTGTAGTTTTACGAGACCAGCACACATATTTTTCACAGGGTGTGTGGGATACTCACTGCTTGAAGTTATTATGCATGACAGAAGTGTCAATACAGTTGCCGTGGCCTTAAGCATGATTAAGATACAGAGAATGTTAATTTTACTTATCATGAAATTGGGGTGTATCGAAGGAAGGGAAAGATGGAGAGTTCTGCAAAGGGACGCAACTCTCCAGACGGAAGTGTAGGTTATGAACGCCTAAATAAATCCCATTGATCACAGTGTTAAACTTTCACTCTCTATACAACACACCAAGTTGGTTTGAAAAAAATACCTATACATCTACAAAGTACATCATCTCTTTAAATAATTAAACTGGGAAAAAATATATGTTGCCACCTGAAATTTCAGTTTAAATTTCGAATGTTCACAACTACCGTATGGTCTTGCGCTGAATGACCTTCACACTTTTTTCCCATGCCTCATGTTTTTGAGAGATTCTCACACATTCCGGCACCAAATTACAAACAAACTTATTAATCCTTTCTAAAGTGGACGAATCAAAATTTTAATTAATGGTTTCAAAGTCAAAATATATTTAACCAATCAGCTAATCAGCCCTATTTAATCCTACTCACAACTTTGGGTGACAAATGCTCCAAGTCACGTGTTCACTTATTTAGTTGTTCATAACCTAAAGAGATACCAAAGTTGATCACAATATCTGTAATTTGGGATTTAAATTCAAAATAAAATACTACCAAATTGATTCCAAACATTTTTGTTTAAATTCGCTGTTTTTTTCTCTGATCTCACAGCATTTCATTTAACCCATCCTGTTTTTTGAGAAAAAAAAATCCTGACACATTTTCACCATTTCACTCATTATAATTAAACATAGTAAAAAAATCATTGAAAAAATATTCTTCAAACTGACATCATTTTGTATCAATACATTAATAGACCAGCCTCATGTGTACCTCAAAGCTTAAATATTCTCAGAATACACTGAGTGCAAGAATATTTTAACCCCTTCATTCTTCTCAAAATAAAGATGAGAAAATGTACTTTTCCTTCCTCAAATGTTTGTACATAGCATATATTTGTAGGGCAATACACCATATGAGAGAAGCACACCTTGACACAAAACAACCATATAATTTGAGTGGAAAACAGAAACAAAGAAACAAGCAAGGATTGCTATTTGACCCACACCGTACCAACCAATTCAGTGAAAAAGCCAACCCCTAATGCCTATGAGACTTTCCATGATAGTTTTAGTGACAGAAGTTTACGGTGTTTCCAGATGTATAACTTACAGAGATAAGAAGCGTCTTAGAAATCAATAAGTCACAAATTTATTTTATCTTATCACTGGCAGAGTGGCGTCCGAGTGGAAAATTCCCTCGATAATGTGTTACAAAGACATAAAAAAGCTCCACATGTGCCCTGCTCAAATGAAATATTTTATCGACAGCACGGGAATTTTGAGGGAAGTCAACCACATGACTCCTTGTATTATACTCAATGATGCCAATACTGAATTCAAAATTGGCAGAAACAAATTGGGGGGGGGGGGGGGGTGAGCAGAATAATAACATCTTACAGAACACTCCAGATATGTTTTAGAGGTCACACAAATATATACAGTGAAATAGCACTTTTTCGCCTGCTGGAAAGGAGAATTATTGAGCCAGTCTATTTATGTTAACCCTTTCCCCACCCCAGCCTATCTCCACTTGTTTCACCTTTTGCAAAAAAATAGTTGTTGAACTCTCTTAGAATCAACAAAGGTGCTGATTCCAGAAAGATTCAACAATATATTTTACTGCAATATACCTGAAACATTAATCTAAGGAGTGGTTAGGTATCTCTATATGCCCTATTTATGATATAATATGTCATATAGACTGCTACAGCATAACATTAACAGAAGGCAAATCTTAGTGAGACTACTTGGCCAAAAACATAGTGATTGAGAAACCAATCACAAGGACAAGAAGCAAAATTCAATTTTCAAGCATATGTTTTTATATTTTGGGGAATTCGCTCTTTGTAAGGAACACCGTACTTATGGTAGACCCAGCGAGGATTGACTAAAACATTGCTACTGAATCTTGAGATGAAAAGAGGAAAGAATGTTTTACAATGTGAATGCTGCCGTTGCAAAAACTGAAAACAAATCTCAAGTTAACTACGGTGTTATGATTTTCAAATCAAGAAAACACTTCTAGAATAGCTATTGGAATCTGATATTCAAAACACTTCAAGGCGGAGGGCGTTTGCTCAGAAATAACTGGAATGAGCTTCCAAATGTCCATCAATCAAAGGGAGGTAATCCACTTTCAGTTCCTATCAAATAGAAAGGAAATTCAGCTGTCACATCATGAAAAATTCAAGTAACTCCATACATAAACTGCTCACATGGAGTGAAAACCTTCTGTACACCCCATTAACACAACACTTAATTCATTTCATAGGATGAAACAGGTTATTTCACATTTGATTCACTAACTGAGGACCCCAAAACAAGAATAGTCTCCATTCTGTGCTGTTTCTGAGGCCTTGGAATGTTAAAAACCACATATTCAGCACATTTATATGGATAGAGGGGGGGGTTAAAATGTCAGAATGAAAGAAAAGAGACTTGCAGTAATTAGATGTGGGATGGGAGCTTAGGTGGCATTTGGAAAAACATGACACATTTTATTAATTGTGTTTCAAGATAGCAACACAGTGTTTTTAAACTCCAACCGGTATAGGGTTAAACAGATTCATTCTGCAGATATGGTTGTGTTTGTCACCATTATTTCAGCTATTGTACCATGCAGTTGCCCCGAACAAGTAGAACTTCAACAACTAACCAGCCAAACAATCTTTCCTCCTATCTCAGATCACCTGTTTGTTCAGCAAGCATTTTATGCATGCAAGGAAAGCAAAACAGGCACTGTGTCGTGAAAATTGGGCATCCCGCCCCAAAATAGCATTTTCCAAAAACTTTCAACCATATTACAACCCCAAAGTGCTTGAAATGAAAAATTAACAAGACCGGGATATCCGAAAACAAAGAAATATCTTGAAATGTCCCCCAACAACAGTTTCAAGGAAATACTCCTTTAGGTTATGAACGCCTAAATAAATCCCATTGACCACAGTGTTAACCTTTCACTCTCTGTACAACACACCAAGTTGTTTTGAAAAAAAATACCTATACATCTACAAAGTACAACATCTCTTTAAAAAAATAAACTGGAAAAACATATATGTTGCCACATGAAATTTCAGTTTAAATTTCGAATTTTCAAAGCCACCGTATGGTCTTGCACTGAATGACCTTCACACTTTTTCCCATGCCTCATGTTTTTGAGAGATTCTCACACATTCCGGCACCAAATTACAAACAAACTTATTAATCCTTTCTAAAGTGGACGAATCACAATTTTAATTAATGGTTTCAAAGTCAAAATATATTTAACCAATCAGCTGATCAGCCCTATTTAATCCTACTCACAACTTTGGGTGACTAATGCTCCAAATCACGTGTTCACTTATTTAGTTGTTCATAACCTGTAAACAATGCCTTAGCGATGGCATACCTTGATGATTTAGTTGGAATATTGGTCAGTCGGGATTGTAATTCAAAATTATTTCAGCACTTCTTGAAATTTGATTGTAGATTTATTTATTTATTGGTGCTTAACGCCACATCAGCAAATGAGGCTATAATGGGGCGAGAAAACAGCTGTAAGTGACACGTGTCATTATCAGTTCCGAAGTGGTGGACTAAAATTAGGAAATAATTAGAATAAACTGTCCAAGACAAGAGTTTGATTGTCGATAAATATTTATGTAAGTTTACGTGTAGCAGCCGTGACGCAGTTTCTCAGTCATTTAATTATTGCCACACAGGAACACTAAACTGGATATGCTGAACCAGCAACAGTTCGACTACGGACCCCCCATTACTACGAACTATTGTCTGTACGACATAAATACACAGAACACAGTACAGATCAGACGAACTTTATTCATTTGTTCCCCTAATTTATCTAACAATCATATAGATTTTGGCCTGAAAACCACGAACAACGTACGTATCACATAATGTGTTCTGATTCCGTATCATATATACGACTCATTCTGATCCCGCATCATATAGATTCAACTTCCAGTAAACACCGCGCTGTGATAAACCAGATCGAGTTATTTGTGTGCAAAGTACACAATGGTGTATCCCCGCATTTCCTTAGCAACACCTTAACATAGTCTTAACATTTCGAATTAATACCCAAGGAGCCTTTCGATGAAAACTGATTTTCTAACGATAAAAGTGGTTCCACTGGAACCACCGAGGGCAAAATCAAAATACCGAACCCTTCATGCAGATCTAGAAATGTTACCTGAACACATTAGCATAGTTTAAACATTTCGAATTAAATACCCTAGGAGCCTTTCGATGAAAACTGATTTTCTAACGATAAAAGTGGTTCCACTGGAACCACCGGGCCAAAATCAAAATTCCGAAACCTTCATGCACATCTAGAGATAATACCTGAACACATTAGCATAGTTTAAACGTTTCGAATTGAATACCCTATGAGCCTTTTGATGAAAACTGATTTTCTAACAATAAAAGTGGTTCCACTGGAACCAGGGGGAGGAGGGGGGGGGGGGGCGAATCAAAATTCCGAAACCTTCATGCACATCTAGAGTTGCTACCTGAAAACATTAGCATAGTTTAAGCTTTTCGAATTAAATCCACCGGGGGCAAAATTAAAATTCCGAAACCTTCATACACATCTAGAGATGTTACCTGAACACATTAGCATAGTTTAAACGTTTCGAATTAAATACCCTAGGAGCCTTTCGATGAAAACTGATTTTCTAAAGATAAAAGTGGTTCCACTGGAATTACCGGGGACAAAATCAAAATTCCGGAACCTTCATGCACATCTAGAGATGTTACCTGAACACATTAGCATAGTTTAAACGTTTCGAATTGAATACCCTAGGAGCCTTTCGATGAAAACTTATTTTCTAACGATAAAAGTGGTTCCACTGGAACCACCGGGGCCGAATCAAAATTCCGAAACCTTCATGCACATCTAGAGTTGCTACCTGAACACATTAGCATAGTTTAAGCATTTCGAATTAAATACCATAGGAGCCTTTCGATGAAAACTGATTTTCTAATGATAAAAGTGGTTCCACTGGAACCACCGGGGGCCAAATCAAAATTCCGAAACCTTCATGCACATCTAGAGATGTTACCTGAACACATTAGCATAGTTTAAACGTTTCGAATTGAATACCCTAGGAACCTTTCAGGGTGTGACGTACGGACGGAGCGACGTACGGACGGACGGACGGACGTACGGACGGAGATCACGACAATATCCCCGCATTTTTGAAAATGCGGGGATAATAATTTCATTATATGCTTTGTTATTACGCATTAAAATATGAAATTCAAAATTTTGACCAATTCCAACCCAATTTAAACTGAAAAACGGAAACAGGCTTTATGTAACGGGATTGTTAGATAAATGTATCATCATGACCAAATGCATGTCCTGTAATTTGTATCAGATTCTCGGTCGTGTTTACAATCGGATCACAACTCGCCCTGACAGGCTCGTTGCGATCTGATTGTAAACACGACCTCGAATGTGATACAAATTACAAGACATGCACATGGTCATGATCATGTATATTTAGGTTTTTTCTGACTGAATCAGACAGAATTGGCTCAGTAATTGATTTACGAGAACTCCCCGAGATCAAATGGGAATACATGCATATAGGGTTTTTAATGGCTTGTGGTGCCGTACAGACTATTTTGGATTTTACAAAGTTAGGAGTCTGACGTGTTATGTCTCTATATTCTTAATAGTTTAAAAAAAAGGAATCGAAGCCGATGTCTTCTTTTCCTGAAACCGAATCGAAGCCCAAATCAAATCTATAAAATCAAACCCTTCGAGCTCTAAACTTCAACGTCCAGTTTCTATTCATCTGAGTCCGTGTTGCCCTTTTTAGAGAACGTGCCGGCCAGCTATGTAGTTAGGCTATTGTTTACTACAGTAGCAGGGCTGGAATTCCCTCTATGCTTTATTTCCATGGAGGTCGGGAGGGGGGGGGGGGGGAGTCAAGAAAAAATTGCAGATATTAGGCTGAAAAAATATTTTCCACCCTTAGACCACCTACCCACCCACCCTATCCTTGCACATTTTTTCCCACTCTCAAATGGACACCAACGCCGTAAAAGCACCAAACTTGGCTCTTCTCGACTTCAATATAGACTTAAACCGTTCAAATAGAAGCCAGTGATAACAGCCTTTGTTATCTTTATAGGAGGCTTAAAAAATGGAGGACGCAGTCTATAAATCTGAGAATAAAAGTAAACTTTGCAACAGAGATTTTTCTCATGACAGCTGTTGCAGGTTGAAATTCTCAAGGCTCAACAATATTTCAAACCTAAAATATTCAAATGTTTCACTGTAGCTCAGTTTAATACAAGAAATATAGCAGCAAACACTAAGGTATCTATATGTTTGCACTCCTTACTCAGCAAATGGAAATTATCAAGAGGTTGAGAACATCTGAGGCCCTTGGTCACAAACCAAGAGGCATCCAGATCTAGATGTTTGGTAATAGGCTAAGAAAAGTTCCTTGGTCACTTACAGTACGTGGAGAGTGGATTGTAACTAAATCACCCGCGGAGTGGAGTTATCACCCAAGCTATAACTTTCAAATTTTGTACATATCGTCAAAAAACACAAGCAATGTTTCAGCCAATGGACCTCCGGGTTTAACCCGGAGGTCCATTGGCTGAAACTTTGCTGGTGCTGGTTGTGCTTTGCAACAAATTTGCAATTATTGCTCGGGTGGAATCTCCACCCTGCGGGTGATTTAGTGATAATACACTCTCCACGTACTGTAGGAGCAGTCAAGATCCGTTTTCCCTATGATATTTAGGGAAATGGAGTCGACATTTGTCAAAAACAAGCATCTAAAAATATTGCAGGACATGTTTTTTCCAACTCAGAAGCACCCCATATCCCAGCTTATAGCTCCCATCCCTCCCCCTGTGGAGTCTACAGAAATTAAATGTTGTGTTGAAGAATATAGTATACGCTGGGCTTAATATAACAATAACACGATTTTGGAGAGTTTATTAACGGTCCAACCAAAATGACTACCAGCCTATCATATTTTAGCGACACGAGACGCAGTCGAGGGCCGCAAATAAGATGGAGGGCTGTTAATCATTTCAGGTGGGCCTTTGCTAAATCGCGATATCCGTCAAAGTCATGTCGTCACTATTGTTACCACTGTTACCAGTCACACACAATAAATAAGTTACAAAAAACTAAAATAGAAAACATTTAGGCCCATAAAGTAGATATGATTTTCAGGCAATTTTTTGCAAAAATGCGTGTTTTTTATTCTGTTTTTTTTTAATTTTTTCTTGCTATCAAGTGTTCATGTTCTTGTTTTGTTTTATGTTTTAGATCACATAATCTACCGAACACCATGGGTGGTGTTGCATGTCGTCCCCTGAGTGCTAAAGCATTGTAAAGCCTTGCTGCATTCAACGGACAATTTTTTCAAATTTATTAACTTGGGTAAATATCTCAGACATAAATGATTTAATTTTTTTTTTTTTTTGAGTTTGCATTGGCTATAAATATCAACAATCGGGCAATAGACCCCTCGATTCAAGGATAGTTTCGATTCGATTTGTGAATCTCTTCCCAAGTCTAACTCTAGATTCGTTTCTGCTGAAATCCCCCGATCCTAAACTGTATGATCAAACTATGATATATTATGTACTATCGAGAACATTATACACTTCTGTAAGGGAATGGTGGGAAGACTATTATAATCACCGATGAGTCTGGAGGTGGGATGGGGAAATCTCACCCGAGGGGCAAGATATTTGAACCAGACCCGAGGCTTGCCGAGGGTCTGGTTCAAATATCTTGCCCCGAAGGTGAGATTTCCCCATTCCCACCTTCAGACTCATCGAGGATGATTTTTCTCCCCACACGCGAGGATTACGTCATTATAGATAATTGGCGTCACGTGCTGACATACCCAGTTTATCAAGTTGTAGTCCTTTCGAAAAAAAAACAATTTCGTCGGAAAGATCGTACAAAAGTTAGGTATACACCATAGGTATATACTGAAAAATTGATTTGTTACACTGTCCGTTGAGGGGTTAATTCAAGTTTAATATTTGAATAATAATTAACTATTCAGTCTATATCAACAATGAACAGATAAATAGGTGCAGACGATGATGAAATAGTCCCGGCGACCTAATAAAATATGCAAATGAGTATATCACGTGGGGTGGGTGGGATAGAAATATCCCACCCTGCTGTCTCACCCGGGACACGCGTATGTTTCACGTATAGTGGGGTGGGGGGGGGGGGGGGAGAAAATGACGGTCTAATGGCTATACCATTTCCTCGCAGTATACATGTCACAATATATGTATTTTCGTTTCGCCATGTATTTTTATACTGCAAAATAAAGCCCCGTTCACATGCGCCGATCTGCATACGTGAGTATTTATTTGCAAATATGCTTGCGTATGCAAATCAGCGCATGTGAACGCATTTACTCATGTGAGTAAAATTTACTCCATGTGCAAGTTTTTTACTTTTGCACCAAATGGGGGCAAAATGCAAATTTTCCTTGCTAAATTTGCACACGAGTTTTTTTTATCATGTGAACGCACAGTAAAATTTAACTGGTTGCGAGCTGGTTTATTTTTTGTGGTCTGAATTTGTTCATCACAATTTGTTTATTACAAATTATTGGAGAGTGTCACAGGAAAAGGAAAATGTCGGCGTTTGCTCTGATACTCTCATTTTTTGAAAGGCCTAATAGTGGCTTCCAAACACACAACCAGTTGAACACTGTAGACTTTCCAACGCCGAATAGAATGCCAACAGTTCTGTCCTCAGCGGAGGTGGCAAGCTAGTAAAGAGAAATCGCAACTTGTTTTGGCACGTGAGTGGATTCTCGTACATTCTTATCACAGGGAGAAAAGTCAGGTTTAAGAGTCCTACAAAGCTCATCAAAAGTTTGCCTCGTCATTCTGAAGTTTTACAACCATTGTTCATCGTCAAATGTCTTCGACATTCCCCGGTCTTACCAATCAGTTGACTTTGTCTACTCCATGTCCTCTTCTCATGTCCGAATCCAAAAGCAAAAACCTTAAGCACAAGCAGTATTTGAGCATTGTACGTCTCCCAAACCTGCTCAGTCCATCTATTTTCAATGAAATGGCTGAAATAATAAAAAAAAATCTTTAAACGCATGTGAACGCATCGCAAAAAATACTTTTACATATGTGAGCATAATTTGCATATTTGCAAATTTATTCACGTATGCAAATCGGAGCATGTGGACGGGGCTTCAGACTATTCAGTTCACGTCAATAGAAAAGAGAGCATGTGGCAGCCAAACGGAAATGAGTTGCATAAATCTTCAGACAGTTATCACTGATGAGCTGCTAAAAATAAAGAAATTGGAGGAGTTCGAAGCCAACAGATTAATAAAATGTGGAAAAAAGAAAAGGATACCTTGACGTCCGTGATTTACTGAGAAAGACTGATATGTGCCTGGATGGTTGGTCTGTCCTTTTGATTGAAGGAAGGATAACGCTGGTACGGCCCGCCCAAGCCGAAGCAGACACTGAAACAGCCCAGTTCATACAAATCGATTCAGTTCAAATGTCTGCATTGCATGTGCAGCGCGATCATTGATATAACGCGGTTCAACGTCTGCGCAATGAAATGCGAGTCCTGAAGACAACACGAGACACAATGATCGTTTGTGTGAAGAGAATTACTGGATAGTTGGGGATGATTCTAATAGAAAGTGGGAGGAGTCTGTGAACAAACTTTCACAAGAAAAACGCGAGGACGAGATTCATCGCGTCAGCAAACAGTGGGAACAAAAGATGGACGTATACACAAAAGAGTACTCAATTCCGCAGCAGGGGCTCATTGGTGAAATTCAGCGACTGTAATAAAAATGAAAGCTCAAATACTGAGAAGAGACCGCTTGACCCTTTACCCAACGCAGACAAGATCAAAATTTCTTATTTTAAATATCATTTTTTTTAATTTTTCAAAACATTTCAACAAAACCATATCATGTGACCCCTCATTGGAACGAGCTCAATGAGCTCGTTCCAATGAGGGGTCACTTGATATGGTTTTGTTGAAATATTTGAAAATTTTAATTTTTTCAACTGCTCAGTTTGCATATTACGCGGGCGAATGTGGGCGATTCGTTAGGTGATGTGTTAAAACAAGATCTCTCTACAATGATTTCTAAGATGACAACAGCCCTTGTATGTCGAAACCATTCGAAAAGGATAGTTCTACAATTGACAAATTAACAAAAACGCATGAAAGGGAAACCAGGTGACAGGGAGCGCGGTGGCTCAGTAGGTAGAGGTACAGGCTGCAAACCTAGAGGTCCTCTTTTCGAATCCCACCTGCGGCAACCGCGTTGTGTCCTTGGGCAAGACACTTCATCTCCATTGCCCGCGTGGGGGCACGGTGGCGTTGTGTACTAAGGCGTGCTGCACGCCGATGGTGAACTTGTCTTCAACTAACCCTGCTTGTGCGGAGTTAGTATGTTGGGGAGCTGACATTTGCTCGCCGTTGCTCGGTGGTTCTCTCCAGGTACTCCGGCTTCCTCCACCCGTAAAACTGTCACGGTATTAATTAGCCATTGTGCATAAATATGTGACCTTAAACACCAATAAATAAATAAATAACCAGGTGGTAAAATTATAGCTGGTAGTCAGCTGCATGTGAACACTGAAAAGGTAGTGACGGTTGACACGGGTGTCTGTATTTCGACAACCAATGGCGAAATGTCATTGAAAACAGAATTCGAAAGATTATGTTGTTTGTTTGATTCAGCTGCAGAACACGTGACTCTGCAGCGAGAGCATTACGGATCTGACAATAATATACAGTTAAAACCAGAAGTCCTGTCATGAACTGTGTGCTTATCTTGGCTTAATTGTGCGTAGGAATTGCACGCAATTGCCATATCGAATGGCATCCAAAGCACGGCAGGTTCTCCTGGTTACTCATAACAAACACAGGCAATGCTTCTGCAAATGGACCTCCGGGTTACCCGGAGGTCCATTGGCAGAAACATTGCTTGTGCACAGGCCATATGTACAAAATATGATAGCCTTACTATGGTCATAATGCGTAGATTAACGCGCAGATCGACGTGCTATTTGTGCACATTTCATGACAGGAGTTCTAGTTTTAACTGAAACGACCATACCAGTAGATGACAATATCGTAAAATGCGGCCCTGACAAGTGTATTCAGTTTATGTCACCCACAGGCATCAGTGATAAAGCTCAACATCCAGAACACATTGTGACCATTCAAGGCAAGCTGTCTGCTATCAAAGAGGAAGCTCCGAGAGCAAACGTAGACAGCTTTTCAAAACCATCTTCATTCTGGCAGCCCATACAAATGAATATAACAGTAACAATAATACTGGCGTGTACAGAGAGGAGAGATTATCATAGACAAGGAACATTTATTACTTTCCAAAGTGTGATTTACTGGGATTTCCGGGTTTGATTATAAACGATAACTTAACAAGTGAATTATGCAATCAACAATTGGGTCATGTATCCGTGCGCGCAAACGAAGACGCTTTGCCGTGGGTGTAATGGAGACTTCATTGTTTTTTGTTTTGTTTTTTTAACCCTTTATCTAACATGAAAAGCAGACGACATTTGCAAAACAAATTCTTGAATAACAATTATTTTTATTTTTTGTCTCAAAAACATAGGTTATGACCCCTCATTGGAACGAGCTCGTTCCAATGAGGGGTCATAACCTATGTTTTAGAGACAAAAAGGGTTAAATAATATAATTATCGTTAATAATGAAAAGTAATAAACAGACTGGACTGGTTACGTTAAATAATTCATTCGAGGCTAGGAACTATATTGTAAAACACTCGTGCGCATCCGCGCGCTCATTTTTGTACCTCTCATGAATTATTTCACGTAGCCAGTGCAGTCAAGCGATTACTCTCGATATATTGCCTGACGAACCTATCGTGGATGTCTCGATCAAGACAACTCATAACAACGAGATCAAGTCAGCCGCTCTCGACAAATACCATTTATTAACAAAACGTAACAACACCAACATGTTCCCCAGTACGGAAAGCCCAGTACGCAACCATTTTTGAGGACATGCAACACAGTTGTAGAAAATATATTCTGTCAGCTGTAAAATTCAGTCTCCAGACAATATACGCAGTGATGATGCACGACGGATTCCTCTTGTCCGGATCCAACCAACCAAGCAGTAACGACGTTCGAACTTTGAAAAAACACATGCAAGACAATTTCAAGTTTTAGGAAATCTACACAGCTTTAGCCACCTGAATCCATCCACGTAAAAGTTTGCCAATGACCACAGGTTTATGAATGACTCTTTACATTTGATACCTGCATTATTTCCGACGTCTATAATTAGATCACAACTTCAGCTGACTCCCAGTCAATCCTCATTGTCCTATCTGATAAACGTTCCCGTATTTTTAAAGTAACCTTTTTCAGGACACATTAGCTGCACATTTTGACCGAAACTCATCATTGTACAGTGTAACGAATGAGATTGTACACAAACTGTACAATCTGCCTAGAAATTAAATAGCGACAATTTTTTTTTTATAAATTATACATTTGCACATATTTAAATCATTGTTAACTGGTGAGTAGTAGTGTATGTTCCCCTACACCCCCAGGTTGGGGGGATCTCATCGGGGGTTCTCATGTGACGTCATAGTCACGTGACCCAGTGGCGCCATGTTGGGTTTTCACGGTAACCCGCGTGAGCGGCCATGTTGTGACGTCATCTCCATGGTGATACGTGAGGTGAGTGCGCATGCGCAGCGCGTGTTGTTAGGGTGATACGTGTTTCCGTCGTCCATTTTGTGTACTGGAAGCCGCCATCTTGGTTTCTATGGTAGCACGTGGCTGCTATGTTATCCTATTTACTTACTGGGTAAGTTCGGAGGGTATGTTCGATTGAATTGGAGTAAATCTAATTACCACAAACAACCCGACAATCCTTCCAAATCCCCAAAATCTATCCCAACTTTTACTATTTCGAATTCTTTCAGAATTCTCTGCCTTTCTCTATATATGTAATAGTTTTCCTCTACCTAGGCATGTTCCTTTGTTCTGGAGTATACTCCAGAAGCGTAGAAGAGCCTATTAGTTGGAACAGTTTATCTTATTTTTACTATATTTAGCAATCTCTGGTCTATTCTTGTTAGTTCTGACCCTATTCCGAGTACTCTTGTTGTTTCATAGATCTAGTTCATTTATAACCAATCAGATTGCTTAATTTCTCATAATTTGTATACAGAGTTATTTCCCTTCTGCATAATAAAAGCCTATATCCAATGGCCAAATCCAATGGAATCCCCTTTTTGAAAACACCTGTGGCTGTGGAATCCCTTTTTTGTCATATGTGCTTATGTGAAAAAGCACAATGTGACACAATGTGCCCTAGCACAAAGGCACACGCTTTATGTGCCGATATGTGCTTATGTGAAAAGGCACAATATGACACAATGTGCCCTATCACATAGGCACATACGGGTATTTGGGGATACCTTTGGCCTGGTATTGTATTATTTGAGGATACCTATCGAGGATACCTACTGGAGAATCCCTTTTTGTCATATGTGCTTATGTGAAAAGACACAATGTGACACAATATGCCCTATCACATAGGCACATGCTTTATGTGCCGATATGTGCTTTTGTGAAAAGGCACAATGTGACACAATATGCCCTATCACATAGGCACATACGGGTATTTGAGGATACCTATGGCCTGGTATTGTATTATTTGAGGATACCTATCGAGGATACCTACTGGAGAATCCCTTTTTGTCATATGTGCTTATGTGAAAAGGCACAATGTGACACAATATGCCCTATCACATAGGCACATACGGGTATTTGAGGATACCTATGGCCTGGTATTGTATTATTTGAGGATACCTATTGAGGATACCTATCGAGGATACCTTTGGAGAATCCCCTTTTTTGTCGCATTGGGCTATGTAAAAGCCCTCAATGGGTCTAATGTAGGTTTACCAACCGTTTTCATCTTGTCGCCAAAGCTCCAAGACCACTACTGGTCTATGGTCTATCTATCCTATCATTAGCTTCTACAACAGTTTGTTCCATTGCGGCCTTGTTCCAGTACTATTGACTAGGACTTCCTACTTCCTAGCTATACCTATCTCAGTCTCGACTATAACATTGATCAAGGTTGAATCAGATTTCCCCTGTATACATATAAGGCATTCCGTAATTGAGATTCCTATCAGACTCTGTAAAATCCCCCAACCTGGGGGTGTAGGGGAACATGCACTACTACCCTGGTGGCAAGGGCTTTAGCTTAACTGTGGCTTCTTATCAATCAATCACGGTGATTTTCCTTTAGTGAATTTTGGAGGTTACGGATCTAGATTTTCACGAATCGCACTGAGGGATGTGTAGAAAAGTTCGTTTTCGTAACTGTCCCAGGCCAGCGATCTTGACACTTTATAATGTCCTGCAGAATTTTGCATGGAAAAAAGATCATCTTCTTCGAGCCCACTTCGAGTTTGTTTGTTTTTTTATTTTTCGAAAATAATCCCTGTTGGATTAACATAAGCCGAAATACGTGAAAATTAAGTAAGTCCGAGTTTTGCTGGGCTCGAAAATATTTCAAGCTAAATTACCATTGCTGTTCAAGCTTATATTTTGGTGTTGGCTCGAAATGCATTTTTGCTGGGCTCGAATGCCCTTTTCATATTTACTAACAAGTTTTTCCTTGTTGCCACTCAAAGCGTCCGTAAAAAAAACCTTTTAACGGACGATATATCATCTTTAAACCTGCGATATCTCATCGTTTAAAGTCGTCTAGGGTTGAACCTTCAGTTAACCCTTTACCTAACGTAACGGCCAAAACCGGACAGCGCTATTCTCAACAATCGCCAATTAATTTTCATTATTTTTTTCATTTTTTGTCTCACAAACATAGGTTATGACCCCTCGCTGAAATGAGCTCGTCGAGCTCGTTCCAACGAGGGGTCATAACCTATGTTTTTGAGACAAAAAATGAAAAAAGTTAGTTATTCAAGAATTATTTTTGCAAGTGTCGTCTGCTTTTCATGTTAGGTAAAGGGTTAATTCGAATGATACAATCGATTCTATGAATTTGAACCTAATATTTCACAAAACTAGTTGGCTTGGCTGATACAGAATCCAAGTGACCGACAAATAACAAGCTCCATCGCTTTCGACCAAATGTCTTTGATCACTACCCGTCCAGTAAGCTTAGTGGAAAAGATCATGCTATTCTGACATGGTGTCATGTTGGTCACACAAGACTAACACATTCCTTTTTGTTGGAGGGTAATATGCGACCGCAGTGTGTTCCTTGCCAGCAGGTGCTGTCAGTGGAGCACATTATTTTACATTGTACTGATTTTGATCTTGTTAGACGACAGTATTTTAATGTTGTGTCTCTTCGAGACTTATTTTACAATACAAATCCACATAAAGTTGTGTCATTTCTGAAAGTAATCAACCTTTTTACTAAATTTTAAATTGTAATTATTCATTTTATCTAGAGTCTTCATTAGGTTGATTTATAAGGTGTTTTGCTGTCAAATAACTCTTGTTTTTTTATATGTCGTATGTAGTTATTTCCAATTTTATTAAAACCTTTTACTTCATACAGTACGTGGAGAGTGTATTATCACTAAATCACCCGCAGAGTGAGATTCCACCCAAGCAATAATTCCAAATTTGTTACAAAGCATAACCAGCACAAGCAAAGTTTCAGCCAATGGACCTCCGGGTTGAACCCGGAGGTCCATTGGCTGAAACATTGCTTGTGTGTTTTGTCGATATGTGCAAAATTTGAAAGTTATAGCTTGGGTGATAACTCCACTCCGCGGGTGATTTAGTTACAATCCACTCTCCACGTACTGTATATGACAGTATCACGTTTTACATTTGAACGTTTTCTCGCCACGATATAGCCTTAGTTGCTGATGTGGCGTTAAGCACCAATAAATAAATAAATAAATACTCAAAGTGACGAAACACGGAAATCGCTTTGTTTACACCCCGTGACCTGTGAACTTGCATAGATTAAAATCCAAGATGACAGTTTCGACATAGGCTTACAGCCTATGACTTGACAGGCATTATCAATCACGGGATAGCAAAAACGTTTCTCTATGAACCGGTAGAGTGTTAAATTTTTTCCCAGCCTCATGATTTGTTCACACATTTTTGTCTTGTTTCAATTAATGGGAGAGTGCCTATAGGCACTCTCCCATAAATTGTAACAATACAAATCAATGGAGATGAATTTTACTTACAAGATAATATGAAGGACAGCCACAGAATACGAAGCCTTTAACTTTAGGTAGCTGCAGTTCAGAATAAAGCCGAAATATGGGCTTCTAGCACTCTACCAGTTAACAAAAATCTCGGCACTTCTCCAACGCAGTTTAAAGCACACCGTATTCGGGTGATTGAGTACAAACCAATTTTCTGAACTTGAAAAGTCAAGTTGTTTCATGTTGTTCCAACTCATGTCTATGCCCCTCAAAATGATCCTAAATGCGATAGCCCAGCATCGTTGTTTATCTGTTATTCCACTATGATCACGGAGTACAGTGATGTAACATATATTAACCCACCATTTGTCATTTATGAGATCCATGATTTTAAAACAATTATCGAAGTTCTGGACGTGATTTACTCGGGTGTTTGAAGTTGGATTTTCAATATGTTTCAATATAATTGGAGTAATGCACATTAAAGTATGACTGGAAGTAAAATGAACAGAAGTGTCACTTTATTTCACCTTTATCACGTGGCATACAATTGTTGTTGTTTTGTAAACTATTCATCTGTAACGTCGTAGCGTTAAATACATTTGGTTAAGGGAAGTAAAGAAAATAAAAGTAAACATTTTCAGCTATCGATTGACATGTATAGAAGTGATATCGTTTGTACTTTCTAGGTTCTGCGAGTCACAATGAAATCAAATTTTTAAATTATATAAATCGTCAAACTGGCGTCAAATAAAAAAAAAATCCCAAGATAGCTATCTTTTTATTTTTCAAGTTCTACAACATACTAATTTTTCATGTAAATCAGACAAACTTTAATTTTTCGACGTTGACGTCCCAACGTCGCCTGAACGGCAGCCCGAGACGAATTGATCTTCGGGTGAAAACTGATTGCATTTTCAGATATGGTTGTTATTGGAGAATGTATTTCTAGAATTTTGGAAGGGAGTTAGAAGAAATAAGCAAAATAACACCCTAATTTGAAATGATGTAAAAAGGTAAAAAATTGTGACAAATCGAAAACAAAAAAAAACCCCTCAAAACAACCCTCTCTAAACAAACAAACAACTCCCCTCTCCAACCCCCACCCTCCTCCACCCCCCCCTCCCCCCAAAAAAAAACAAATAAAAAAAAACAACAGCTATGTCCTAAATTTTTGAGCTGTGTGGGCCATGTCTTACCATTTTTAATGAATGGGTTTAATAACCGAACGAAGGCTCTGATAATACAGACGAGGTGTTCAAATGAGACACCCGGGTATTACATTAAATCTCCATATACCATACAAGCTGGCTTTTGTCCCGTTTGAAGCACAATAGAAACATAGTGGAAACGAATTTGTGGACGCGTTTCTCACACTCCTCAATCAGCTGGATCAAATGCGTGAATAATTGTTTTGTTTTTATAAACCCGCAAGACAACAGATAGAGTTATATATCCCTTGGGTCGTTGAGGAAACGAGTAAACAGTATTGCGTTGACATATCGTC
Source organism: Pictodentalium vernedei (assembly GCA_031216915.1). NCBI lineage: Eukaryota > Metazoa > Mollusca > Scaphopoda > Dentaliida > Dentaliidae > Pictodentalium > Pictodentalium vernedei. The sequence goes on from CM062289.1 coordinate 34,881,154, forward strand.
CCCTGAGTTCCGACGTGTTCTACATGCCTCCTGGCCCATAGAACACATTGGTAGTCAGGAGATGATATTTGCTCTTAATTTATTTTTGTGAAGTTGTTTCATTTTAATTATTCGACTATTTAATTTATAATGGCAAAATATGATCGAATTGTCGGAAATCTGATAATATTTGTGACTATTTTCAGGTTTTTTGGTTCAATTTTTATATCGAAGCCAGCTGAAGCTTTCATTTAAATCATATACCCCCGATGTTTCGCGTGGCCATATACCCTGGACGTTGCACGCTCTCATATACCTTAGATTTTGGGTGCACACTTAGCCATGGCTATTTGTCCAAGACATTCTGTTCAATCAAATGACACAATTTATTGGGATTTAGGGACACAATAATTAGAAGGTTATCCATAGCGGGTAAATGATACACATTCATTTGGTGGAGGTATTTTTTCATCTCTTCCCACATTAATCTTATTGTTTTGGTTCCTGCCATCCTTCACACCTACAACTACCGGTCCATTCTTATACACTCGAAGCCCTGTGAGATCTTCCCTCCTAACATAAATAGATTGCAAATTATACAAACTACGGTAGGGCGTATTGTGAGTCGCACTAATAGGAAGGAACACATTACTCCTAAATTAAAAAATCTTCATTGGCTTCTTATAGCAGCCTAGAATTCAGTTCAAAATCCCCCCCCCCCCCCCCCCCCCCCATGATCTGCGCCCATGGTAAGGACTGCAAAAGTTAGACCTCTTCGAAAAACGTTTTGATTTTCATACAAGTTCTATACCAATACAATACCAATATTTATTTTAAATTATATGTTCTGACCCTTCCCCCGGTTATTGAACCCATTCATTAAAAAAGAGTAATAGATGACGCATCAAGTGCCGGAGAATAATTGTAGATTTAGACTCGGGGTACAAAAAGTGAAAAAGATTTGTTGTCTGTGACAGAATTTGATGTTTATTCGTGAATTATTTCATTAAATGTATGTCATTGAATACTAACAAAGCATCTTAACCCTTTACCTACACGGAAAGCAGACGACACTTGCAAAAAAAAATCTTGAACAATTATTTTTTTTTCATTTTTGTCTCAAAAACATAGGTTAAAGACGCCTCGTTGGGACGAGCTCGTTCCAACGAGGGGTCATAACCTATTTTTTTGAGACAAAAAAATGAAAAAAATAATGAAAATTAATTGGCGATTTTTGAGAATAGCGCTGACCGGTTTTGGCCTTAACCCTTTACCTAACATGAAAAGCAGACGACACATGCAAAAAAGATTCTTGAATAACTAATTTTTTTTCATTTTTTGTCTCAAAAACATAGGTTGTGACCCTTCATTGGAACGAGCTCGACGAGCTCGTTCCAACGAGGGGTCATAACCTATTTTTTTGAGACAAAAAAAATGAAAAAAATAATGAAAATTAATTGGAGATTTTTGAGAATAGCGCTGACCGGCTTTGGCCGTTACGTTGGGTAAAGGGTTAAGTTGTAACGTAATCGTAGCGTAATAGAAACCACCACTTGCTTCTTTTCTGTAGTTTTAGGATCATATAATAATAGAATCTTTTACTCACCCAGTACATTAGGTCAGGACCTAGCTAAAGTTCACCCTGGACCAAAATTTCTGAACCCATTTTGTAAAATTAAATATAAACTGGAGAGCCGTTGGAGAACCTCTATTTTATTAATAGACCTTCGTGTGTAATCTTATGCTGAGTCAGCTGAAAACCTGAAAAATGTTTTCCATGCTTTTGTACAGAAGTTTACAGATTTTGAAAATATCTCTCGGTTTGAGACTCAGTTCTGTTGCGATTTAAGTGATAAAACTGAACGAAGCTGCCAGCCTCCTGCAAACAAGATAGGTGCTGGAAGCACATATCACCATAAGAACATGTGGTACGCATACATACATACTTTTTTTTTATTCACTTTTAGCCATTTACATGGTGTAAAGCTAGGCGTGGATAACAAAAATATAATACACTGCATGTCTGGGGTAGTCAGTATATACATTACATGCAACCCCTCCAGCGCTGTATGTCGATCATTCAGCATACTGACATTACGACCGCAATCCCCTAAGATTAAAGAGAATCAAGGAGTGTTGTCAACAGTACCGTCACACAACCTATTGGGGTTATGGGACCGCCCTGCTGCCAAACCTCCCCTCTATTTGTCAGTACAAGCTGCTGGGGGGGGGGGGGGGGGGGCTACATGAATGAAGTCAGCCGGAGAAGGTAAATAAACTCTAATTGCCAAATAAATCGGGCTATAATGTGTTAGTTGTGTGGGGGTTTAGGCAGTGATTAAGAATTCGATCGATTTTGTCATGCACGACAGGCCTCAATGAGCTCCCTCGTGCATGATACAATCGATAGAATTCCATCACTTCTAATTATCATTAACTTCATTTATGGGCGTTATTGGAAAAGGGCTACTAAGATAGTAAAACAGGCATCATGTTGCATGCAGGTGCTTGCATCGAAGTCAAAATTCATTTGAAAATTTCTTACATTTTAGCATGCAAGATATGTCCAATCTAAATTGTAGGCACATAACATTTACCAGAGATCTCACCCTCCTGCACAACACTCTTTTTGCGAAACATGACCAGGACAGTTCTCCTTGTCGCGAAAGGGTTGAGTGTGTGCACATTTGCAGGAGGGTGAGCTCAGGGATGCTAGGCGTTTGATAGTTGATACCTCATATCACTAATATTGTGCGGTGTATGATGCACACGAAGACAAACATACATCCACAACCAAACAAACATGCACACACGCGGACACTTACACGTGCATGCACGTGCCCACGTACATAAACGTAGATACATATTAAAGACATATCTGTGTATGCATGATTGCGCACCTCTACATACACCTATATCACATATGTACCATAAACACACCTATACACTATATGTGGGTTCTAGATCTAAATCTCTTTATGCGTATACGCTCGCGATGGGGTGGGAGGGAGAGTGTGGGTGGGGGGGGGGGGTGGTCTGTTATCAGTCAAAATTAAGCGTTAAAATTGATTTCAGTTTTTTTTTTATAAATTTGGAGAGGTTACAGATTTGCCTGATGTTTGTACTAGCAAATGGAGATTGGGCTTTATACATACTCGGGTGTCATCTATAGTATGGTTTAATGTATTTATTCCTCAGTTCCTTTAACTTGTCACAGACAAGGATATAATGATATTCGTCACCAATATCGGACTGACATAGATTACATTTTATTTGTGACATTTCTACCCCTGTCCAACTCCCAGTTTCGATCGGGAGCCTATGATTTCTGGTTCTGAACTGGGTAAGAGAGACAGCCAAGGATAATGGTAATTTTCGAAGGTGATCTTCCAAACCGAAGTTAATTTTTATCACGTTATAAAACAGATACTTGTTTGACTTGCACATGTTTGCTCGCCATTCTTGTAAGAAAATATCCTGGGATCTTTCCTTAACTGCATAATTGAATAATTTTCTGTTACTTATGCTCTGATTAATTCATATGTTGGTCATACCTAACTTATCTAGAAGAGAGGAGATATAGTTTATCCAGGGGCTTGTATGCAACCCATACAAGTGGTTTAGATATAAAATTGAATAAAGGGAAGTGGGTATTTTATTTTCCTTTTCTGACACTAATTGGGCCCAGAAATTCAGCAGCCGGATTTTAATCTTAACATCAGTGGGTATCAGCCCTAGTTCGCCATATATAAAATTATTTCCAGTTGATTTTTTTCAATTTTAGGATAAATTTGTAGAACCATTGTTCGAGTTTCTCTAACGGTGAAGTTTTCTCACAACCCCAAATGTCACAGCTATAAATCAAGATTGGGAGAACTGATTTTTCATAAATTTCGCAGATAATATCGATTGTCATTTGATTTTGTCGGACTTTACGTTTTATGGAATACATTGCCTTTTTCGCTTCAGCACGTCTAATTTTTATTTCATCGGAGAATTTACCAATTTTAGAAAATGTTACTCCTAAGTATTTAAAATTATCATATGACTCGTCCGTTTTATTCACTTTAAAACATTTGATATTTTGTTTTCATATTAATCAGTGATAAATAAAGCATTCCGTCAATTTCATTGGTGAATTTCAAAACTCAATTTGATTGGTTGAACAAAAAACTGGGCCACATGTTCATGATTTGCATAATTAGAGTTGGGAGCTTTCTTGGTCAATTTCAAAACTAGACAATTTGATTGGCTAAACAAAATACAACTGGGTGACATTGGCATAATTTCAGTAGGGATAAATTACGTTATCTGTCCTATTTAGGGTGGGTTATATTGTATTAATCTTTTACCTACAAGAAAAACGCCATTCATTTTTTTTTATATTTTCACTTTTTGTTTCCAAAACGTAGGTTATGACCCCTCATTGGAACGAGCCCGACGAGCTCGTTCCAATGAGGGGTCATAACCTATGTTTTGGAAGCAAAAAATGAATTGTTTTAGTTGTTCCAGGATGTTTTTTCCAAGTGCCGTCTGCAACTCAAGTTAGATGATGTGTTAAAAGGGTCATACTAAGTGGCTAATGTGTGCGTGTGTGTGTCATATGATAAATAGAATATGAAATTAGTGTTTTTCTCATATAATATTTATGAAACTCGTCCGAATTTTCCGTTTGTGCTCGCCAGAGGCTCGCCAAAACGGAAAATTCTTAGACTCGTTTCATAAATATTATATGAGAAAAACACTCATTCCATATCCTCTATTTATTAACCATGTCAATCAGCACATCTAATTTTTATTTCAACGGAGAATTTACCAGTTTTAGAAAATGTTACTCCTAAGTATTTAAAATTATTAACCATTTCAATCATAATTCCTCCAAAGTAAAATTTGTCGTTTTTCCCAACCCGTGTCCCGAATTTTATTATTTTTGTTTTACTTAAGTTAACCTCCAGTTTCCATTCTAAACAGTATTCGTAAAATATATTCAATATGTATTGTAGATCATTGCCATTTGTAGATAACAGAACAGTATCATCGGCATATAATAGCACGAGGAGCTCTAAATAAAGTCGAGCACTATCATGGAGGTTGGGGTATACGATTTGTAACCCACTGCAACTATTATCGTATAAGAATTTTTCTAAGTCATTAAGGTACAAGGCAAAAAGTATCGGCGATAAGTTTTCGCCTTGCCTTACCCCTACGAGGCTTAGAATGAATTTACCTATTTGTCCATCAACCATCACAGTGGACTTTATATCACTGTACATATTTTTAATAACTCGGAGTATTTTTCCTTCTTTGTGTGAGCCAATTAGTTTTTTCCACAGCGCCGCACGCCAGACCATATCGAAGGCCTTTGAAAAGTCTATGAAAGCACCGTACAGAGTTTTTTTTTATTCAAACGTAGTAGTTCCCGTATAGCCCTCAGTGAAAATATGTGATCAATTGTAGAGTATTCTTTTCTGAAACCTGCTTGTGATTCTCTTAATAGATTGTTCTCGTTGAGGAAAGTACTTACTCTTGCAGTTAGAATACTTGTGAATAACTTTGATATGTTGCTCAGCAACGTAATTTTCGGGGTGGAGGGGGGAGCCTTTCTTTCTGTATATCGGTTTAATAATTCCAATTGTCCAATCGGATGGGAGAATTCCTGTGTTCAGAATTAAGTTGAAAAACTTCATGTAAATATTCCTAAATTTTTAGAAAGTTGATTTAATGTACTCGTTACTTACTCCGTCATACCCAGGGGCCTTTCCATTTTTTAGCCTTGTGACTGCGTTTTCGATTTCTTCCTCTGCTATATGGTCATTTAGTGCAGTTTTGTCAATGTTGCCTAATGAGTTTAAGGTAGGGTATACAATGTTTTCCTCTTCGGCAGGGGTAAAAGTGGTATCACTCTCTAGTTTTTTATAATAGACATGGAACTCACTTAAAGAAGGTATTTTATCCTCACAGTTCTTATTGCCTAGATGTTTAAATATGTTCCAGAATTCTTTACTATTTTGTTTCTGCGTACGTCGCAATTTATTTCTTAGTTGGTAATTAAATCGTAGTTTACTTTTTCGAAGTGCAATTTTGCATTTTCGCCTACATTCAAGTAATATATTTTTATTATTCCTACATGGGTTCATCCTATAATGTTTCCTCGCTCGCCTTAAATCTGTTCTTGACCCAGTGCAGTCTTTATTAAACCATAGTTTCTTTTTAGGGCTAGCCTTGTTGGGTTTATTTCGGGTTAGGTCTCTATTTTCTTTCACGCCAAAAGTTTCCCTGCCGACCTTCAGGTATATATTACAAAGGTCTTTATTTATTTCTTCAATTTCGCGCCGGTTAGGATTTTCCGTCAGTTCAAGAGCTGCCAGTTTAGTTTCTAATTTTCCAGTGCCCGAGTCTTTTATATTTTCTTGGAGTTCTGTTGTTCTGTTGGGATCCCATTTAGGGAGTTTCATATCCCTGTCTGTGACACATGAATTGACCTGAAATTCACCTGTGTTGTTTCTTCTTTCGCAAAGCGGAACTGGGGTACCGTTATCGCATGCTGCTGATAGCATTGTATCGAAAACACCTTCACTGGGAATGAGTGCGAAACCGTTATCCAGTGTTGCTGATTGTTTTGTGTCGCAAACAAGGTAATTTGTTTGTACAACGGCGCAATCAATTGTGAAAACAACTGGGCAGTGAATATCTGAAAATAATACGTTGAAGTCTTCCACCATAAAATCGGTCAAGCACTTCGTGAACTCAGGAGAACAGATTAAATAATCTTCAATACTAACTCCCCCACAAGTGGTTGCACCTACATTTTTGTCCCTTCCGAATCTACCATTAACAACGAGGAAATTATTGCTTCTGCATAATTCAGCTAATATTCTACCATGATTGTTTGTGATTTTATCCGTGGATTTTCTGTCAACTGACCAAAGGGGTAGATGGGCGACTTTCTCTTGCACGTCATCGGAGAGGTCATTGAGATTTCCAATTCGCGAATTGAAATCGCCCATCAACGCTATAAAAGTGGTTCTGTCAACTTTGTCTAATATGGATACATGTAATTTGTCATATTGATCCCCTGAATCATATTTTGATCCTTCAAAAGATAAGTAAATATTTCCAAATATAACCTCAAAATTTCCTGAAGAGAATTTCAACCACTGGATATTTTCGTCGTCTTCAGGGATAATCGAAAAGAGATTTTTGAATTGTGTTTTTACTGCTGTACATATACCTCCGGATTTAATTTTTGCTAATTTGTGTCTATTTTGGGGTTTAAAGACATGGAATTCGTCTATTTCAATTCTATCTATTTCATCTGTTTTAGTTTCTTGGAAACAAATGACGTCAAAATGGGATGTGTATTCTAGAAACTCTGGGTCCCCAAGTTTGGACAAGAGCCCACAGATGTTCAGGGAAAGGAACCTGAGGCATAACCTTCTCCGGCAGTCCAAGTTGTTATTGTTATTTTGGTAACCAGTGTCCTGGCCGCTACTATTTTCTTGGGCAGACGGATTGTGCAAAACACGGTAAGGAGGTGGTGAAGCTGGATAAAACTGTCTATTGTCTATATATAATCGGTCGGCGACAACTTTCACCCTTCTCCCCTTGGCCTTTTTATGTTTTCGATAAAGGCAAAATTACTGTCTTTTCTATAATCGCTCACAGCTTTGGGGTAATGTCCAATGACGAAAAAGTTAGCATTTTTCAGAATGTTGGAACGATTTCGAACAAGTTCCCGATGTCTAAAATAAGAAAATTTGGCCACGATTGGTCTGGTTTTTCCCGATAGTTTTTTTCCTAAACGATGAACTCTCTCAAAATAAACAGGTCTCTCGATTCTCATCTCATCTTTCATAAAGTCCGTGAGGAGATCCTCAGAAGATATTTTGTCAGTAGGCACATAGAACACATTGGAACTCAGGGGACGGATTGTCACGCTTGGGGTGCATTTGGAGATCTATAAATGATTCATGAATAGAGGCATTGTCCCTTTGTACTAATAACAAACACTCAGGGGTATGCTTCTCTTCACCCTGCAAATACCTCACAGTATTTCCATGTCACTGTTGTTTATTTCTAGCTCAGATATGCCTGCTTTAATACTATCAGCCCCATGCTCCAGTTTATCAACCCTTTCACCTAGATTTTCCACAGAAGTTCCAATTCTGTTCAGTTTTGCGTGAACTAGGCGAAATTCGGATGTGAATTCATCAATGAATTCGAGCTTTGCAGACATCTTTTCCATTAAACTGTACAATAGTAATAGATGGCACATCAAGTGCCGGAGAATAATCGTAGATTTAGACTCGGGGTATAAAAATTGATAAACAGTTGTCTTGTATCAAACAATATATATTTCTGAATATTAAATCGTAAAATCCCAATAAAGAATTTATCGTCCATTGAATACAACAAGACGGCGCCATATGCAGAGGCGGCGGAACCAGGGGGCACAGGGGGCACGTGCCCCTCCACTTTTTTCCACAGATATGTTTCGCAGTTACACAATGAGTTAAAATGGGCGCATGCAAACGTGTCAATATACAGGCATTCCTTTATATTATTTGCAAATGCAAATAATATTTAGCCACAGAATACCACTTTCGACGCTTCGGTCCGTTTCTTCTACTTCAACTATCTTCCAACCCGAAGGCTAGCCTTCGGGTTGGAAGATGGTTGAAGTAAAAGAAACATACAGTACAGTGACAACACAACGGCATAGTCATCTAAACGAGGGACAATAGCGACTTATGGTGCATTTAACGACATAGAAATGTAACCTTTCGCACACTGGGTCGAACCATGGTAGTGTTGTACATTTGTGCCCCTCCACTTTTCTCCAGCTTCCGCCGCCCCTGGCCATATGTAATGCTAAAACATCGCAGATGGTGGGTGGTTTTTTTTTGCACTGAAAGGGTAATATAACTTTTATTTTATGTTACGTTATACGATGATGTAAATTATCTAACAACTATTATACAATGATAGCTAGATGCAACAGAATATCTATTCCGAAAAATGTCGCGCATTCATAAGGAGTTTTTATTGATATTGATATTTTATTTGCCAATACACTAAAATATAGCAATATATACATTATAGTGCATCTAATAAAAATATTGAAGTTCAACAAGAAGAAATATTGCATATTGTACATTAAAATACAAAAAATTCCAATTAATTATTGCATTGTGTGCTAGCAGGGGAAGGCATAGCCAGTTTGGCTGTCTTCTTGCCTTTCCCTTAGAAAGTAGAAAAAGAAAGAGAAAGAAAGATCAACAGAAGAAGAAAGAGGTGGATATTACACTTCAGCATTTGAGAATTCCAGTTGCTGTGTCTTCAATGGGTCTCATACAGCATGCGCGCAAAGTGTCGCTGATGGCCAACAGCGAAATGTCGCTCTCTTAATTCTGCTGACACCATTCCTCCCTTTATCATGGAAATAGTACAAGATTGAGAAAATCTCGGAAGGAACCCAAACACAAAGTCAAGAGCTGCCCCCGAGTCAGAAGACTGCTGGCTCTCGACATCAGGGATGTCTGACTCCTCCCCGGAGTCGGAAGACACATAGCCCATCGTGGGCAAACCAGCCAATGCCTCCCATGATGTAATGAAATGGCTGGTGGGAGCTGAAAGAGAGACGACATGGACGAGAAAAGTCTAAGTCGATAATATTCTGCATTTTCGGCACTTGAGCATTTTAGCTGCGCTTAAAACACGTTAACTGGAATTTAAAAAATTCACAACGCAAATAATAAAGAAAATACTTTTGTTTATTGTCAAAACCATATTTTATTTGAAAAAAGAAAAATCATAAAGTCTTTATAAGCACATTGTTATGTTTCAAATACTATAGTTAAATAAAAATTATTAGAAGTACATTAAACTTAGCGAATGGTTGCCAAAAGACATGTCGAATGTTAGTATCCTTTTGTGTCTTCCATTCTGAATCAGTACCGCCGCTATGGGGATGTAGAGGGCATTTGACTAAGTCAACGAGATAAGTGATAGTTAAATGACAATTTCTTTGCAGTTTGATATAGTAGTGTAGGAGGATAGATAGCTCTGGGTTTGGGAAGAGACAGCCAATATTAAATGCTGTACTAATTTGTCCAACCCAGCTTTAACATTAAGAGGGTTACAATAATAATGTGGACGATGGAGCACAGAGTGTGCGTGGTTGATTTCTGAATAGAGATTTCTTAGAACCATAGACCTTTTGGATTTGTGCTGACTCACTCGAGGTGTCCTAATTAAATAGGCTGTAGAAATACGTGCAGTAAAAGTCGACTTATTAAATTCTGAGTTGATACATAGAGATTATTACCATTATGTGGATGTACAAAATATGTGTCCCAGTCTCGCTCCGGGTTCTAAGGGTAGATCACGACTCGTCGTGATCTGCCCTTAGAACCCGGAGCTCAACTCGGATACATATTTTGTACATCCACATAATGGTATACCATAATCATTTTATCTTACAATATATTGGGGATAAGTCAAGAATGTAGGCGAATATACAGTACGTGGAGAGTGGATTGTAAATAAATCACCCGCGGAGTGGAGATATCACCCAAGCTATAACTTTCAAATTGTTTACATATCGACAAAAAACACAAGCAATGTTTCAGCCAATGGACCTCCGGGTCTAACCCGGAGGTCCATTGGCTGGAACTTTGCTTGTGCTGTTTATGCTTTGCAACAAATTTGCAATTATTGCTTGGGTGGAATCTCCACTCTGCGGGTGATTTAGTGATAATACACTCTCCACGTACTATATAACGAACTATTTATTCGTATGGATGAACAAAAAGAAAAAAAAATGGAACTCACGCGAAAGGAACGTGCTTGTATCTGAACATCTGTATCAGGGGGTCGGATACACGACAGTTGCGGGGTAAATACAGACAAAATACATGTTGATTGTAAGATAAAAGTTAAAATCTATTGGCTTGTCGAACCTGGACCAATACTATAAAACTTTGACAATTGTATATTATAGAATTGTATTTTCTAGTTATGACTTTAAATGGGTTAAAATGAACCATTAGCATTTTCAACGATCTGGCAATTTACCAGTTGGCAAATTGCCATATCTTTTAAAATGTTATTGATTCATTTTAGTCAGTTATATTAATACGTAGAAAATACAATTCTGGAAAATACAGTTGCGAAACGTTTACAAAACTGGCTTCTGGTAGGCTGTAGTGTTTCTGGTGTAGGTTCACAGGATGCAAACCGAGTCTGCACTCGAGTTAATTCGAAATATGCCGTGGATTAGAGGACAATTGTAAATTGGCAGCCTAGTGCCAGCCTACTGGAGTGCCTACTGCCGCCTACTGGAGTGCCTACTGGCAGCCTACTGGAGTGCCTACTGGCAGCCTACTGGAGTGCCTACTGGCAGCCTACTGGAGTGCCTACTGGCAGCCTACTGGAGTGCCTACTGGCAGCCTACTGGAGTGCCTACTGGCAGCCTACTGGAGTGCCTACTGGCAGCCTACTGGAGTGCCTGCTGGCAGCCTACTGAAGTGCCTACTGACAGCCTACTGGAGTGCCTACTGGCAGCCTACTGGAGTGCCTACTGGCAGCCTACTGGAGTGCCTACTGGCAGCCTACTGGAGTGCCTACTGACAGCCTACTGGAGTGCCTACTGGCAGCCTACTGGCACATAGAACACATTGGAACTCAGGGGACGTATTGTGTACCTTAGATACCATGTTCATGTGGAACGCTTGGTCCAACCAACACACCAGTTTTGTTTCTTTGCGCCCGCAGGCTACATTTACAATTCATGTACAGTACGTGGAGAGTGTATTGTCACTAAATCACTCACAGAGTGGAGATTCCACCCAAGCAATAATTGCAAATGTGTTGCAAAGCATAACCAGCACAAGCAAAGTTTCAGCCAGTGGACCTCTGGGTTAAACCCGGAGGTCCATTGGCTGAAACATTGCTTGTGTTTTTGTCAATATGTACAGAATTTGACAGTTATAGCTTGGGTGATAACCCCACTCTGCGGGTGATTTAGTTACAATCCACTCTCCACGTACTGTAGGAATGCAGCATTTTTATCGGGTGTTGTCAAGTAAAACATAGTAGAATCCTGCCACACCCTGGCAGAAATAACAGAAGAAATAACAGAAAATTTAAGAAACACAGAGTTAGTGATAGTATTTCCATGATATTGTTTTTTTAGGGTTTTGTTTGGTAATTTCAGGAGTGAACTCGGAGTGAACCTTCATTGACTGGCCTGGGCAGTTGGATAGGATTGTGGCACCATGGGTCGTTTATGAGACGAAATACGGGGGGTCTGAGGGGGGCTGTCCTCGTACCCCGAAGTTATATACTACTGTAACTACACATTGACACTGGTGGTTAATTGTGTGTAGTCAAACACTGAAGAATATTTTTGAAAGATTATTCGTAGATTATTAACATACTTAGATCCTGGTAGACGGATTCAATAGAAATCAACGACTGAGGTGATGTTTCGTGGCCCTGTAAATCATTGTTTTCAATGTCATCGAGTGACTCTCTCTGTGAATGTAGTTTGAGAGAGTTTATGTAGAACATTTTGCTTTAACAACTGCTTTGTTGTGTTTGCCTACTTGGAAATGTCCAAAGTTTTATTGTGTAACTAACCAGTTTGGACACTACCATGATAACCCAAAAATAACAAGTCGATGGCTCTCCCCTTTTTAGCCCCATCGGGGTAACGTTTAAACTAAGCCTGGAGACGAGGCCGTTACAGTTTTTTGCTGTTGTCATTAGCATGTAAGGAGTCAATTTATAACGGGCCTTCTTTATCAATGTGATATAGATTACGTAATTTGCTCATTAACTGTCATAATTTTTAAAAGAAAAACATTTCTATACCATGTCGAAAAGGGATGAGTGAATCGGCTAAACCGAGTTCGCCGATGAAACCTCATAAACAGTGAGTGGAGTCTTTGGAGATTATCGTTCTTCAAACACAAGCTTGAATGGTGTTGGAAACATTACCATGAATCCCATCTTATCTTCCATATTCCATTCCGCGCCTTTTGGAAACCTAATCTTGAATCTCTGAATAAAACGGGCCAATATTAACGTCATTTGTAGAAATGCCAAGTTTTCACCAACACAACTTCTACTTCCGAGACCGAATGGTATAAAACTCTGTGGTTTTGGTGCCAACTTCCTATTATCATCCAAGAAACGTTCTGGGTAAAATGTGTGTGGATTCTTCCAATGTTCACTATCATGATGCAGAGCCCATAAATTCACAGTTACTATGACACCTTTTGGTACGTCATATCCTCCTGTAAAGAAAATTATTATTAATGTAATAACAAGCGGAGTCGTGTGAGGTTTGTGCAATGATCGTTACCAACCGGACTGCTGAAATGTCAGCGAAGTACACCTCAACTCAATCTCCTCCACACCTGCACTGAGATGACGTCAAGTCAATCAACGGAATAATTCATCTTATTGATGACGTTAATTGACGTGAGAGCTGTTACGCTGTGACTGTAGTAACAGCGTAACAGCTCTCATGTTAATGGTGTTTACCTACCACGAAAACTAGAAACATATATCAACATTTCAGTCTCGGTAAGTGTAAATATTCAGTTTTCTGCAGATTTCAAGGCGTCAGAAACTTGAACGCTTTCGATAATGTCATCGCTGTTGACAATTCGTCCCTTGAGTTCCAAGGTGTTCTATGTGCCAGTAGGCACATAGAACACCTTGGGAGTCAGGGGACGAATTGTCTGTTTATAGTAACATTTGCCAGCCCTTAAGATGACGACAAGTGACAAATGACATGTGGCCATTGAGAGTTCAAGCAATTCAGTTGTACAAAAATCACTGGTGTTACGTCTCAATACAGAGGTGACAAGATGGTTGATGAACCGATACATATACACAGTACAGCTGCCGAAGACTGGTCGTTATCCACGCGTGGGGAATAATGTCCACGCATGCGCTTATCAGGTAATAAGAATCATCATCAGCAAAATTTCAATCATGAAGCACCCGGTTTGACACAGTGCTTCGTGAATTAAATTTTTGATGATTATTCCTTTAATTAGTGTTGAGAATCTAATATTATTGTGTCCGTGGAAATATTGCCCACCCGTGGAAAGTGACCAGTCCACGGTGGCAGTGCTGTATATAATGGGCGGCCCGAGTGTGCGCTGCCACTGTTAAATATGGAGGGCAGTAATCTTTATAGCCCATAAATTCACAGATACCGTGACATCTTTTGGTACGTCATATCCTGCTGTAAAGAAAATTATTATTAATGTAATAACAAGCGGAGTCGTGTGAGGTTTGTGCAATGATCGTTACCAACCGGACTGCTGAAATATCAGCGAAGTACACCTCAACTCAATCTCCTCCACACCTGCACTGAGATGACGTCAAGTCAATCAACGGAATAATTCATCTTATTGATGAGGTTAATTGACGTGAGAGCTGTTACGCTGTGACTGTAGTCACAGCGTAACAGCTCTCACGTTAATGGCGTTTACCTACCACGAAAACTAGAAACATATATCAACATTTCAGTCTCGGTAGGTGTAAATATTCAGTTTGTATTGCGGCGTAAAATGTACTCATCATATTCATTGTTTAAAAAGCGACTGCAGATTTCAAGGCGTCAGAAACTTGAACGCTTCTATAATTTCATCGCTGTTGACAATTGTCTGTTTATAGTAACATTTGCCAGCCCTTAAGATGACGACAAGTAACAAATGACATGTGACCAATGAGAGTTCAAGCAATTCAGTTGTACAAAAATCACTGGTGTTACGTCTCAATACAGAGGTGACAAGATGGTTTGGGATTTAAGGTCTGGATGGGAGAGGGTGGTTGTTAGGGTGCTAGATGGAACTTTTGGAGACTAAACATAGAACTGGCTGGGAACTATTTGGTGGGGATAATGCATGGTCGTCTAGTGCGGTATTGCGAGACAGTCCTTGGATGTTTACGTTAGTAGTATAGTGTGGGCTTTATATACCCCGGTAGATCCCAGCTTAATCCTTGTATTAACCCACTGATTGCTTTGTACTATCCTATGACTGGTATAGGTAGTATGTAATGCTGGGCCGGGGGGTATTGCGAGGAGAGTGGGGTAATACATGGTCGCCTTATGTGATAGTATATGATGAACGTCCTGTATCCCTGTGGGCCCCTTGTTACCCCTTAGTACTATTTGACTGTTGTAGGTAGTACGAAGAAGAATCATCGTCAGCAAAATTTCAATAATGAAGCACCAGGTTTGACACAGTGCTTCGTGAATTAAATTTTTGATGATTATTCCTTTAATTAGTGTTGAGAATCTAATATTATTGTGTCCGTGGAAATATTGCCCACCCGTGGAAAGTGACCAGTCCACGGTGGCAGTGCTGTATATAATGGGCGGCCCGAGTGTGCGCTGCCACTGTTAAATATGGAGGGCAGTAATCTTTATAGCCCATAAATTCACAGATACCGTGACATCTTTTGGTACGTCATATCCTGCTGTAAAGAAAATGATTCTTCATATAACAATAACACGAGTTTAGTATGACGTACGAACAGGATCGTAAATCAGTGAATTAAGTATGATGCTAAAATAATAGAGTATGATACTCAATTAATATAGCATGATGCCCAAATAGTATAGTATGATACTGAATTAATTTAGCATCATACTCAAATAATTAAGTATCATACTTAATTATTTATGCAGCATTTATGAAATCATACCAAATAATATAGCATCATGCCAAATTATTAGAGTATCATACTAAAAAAAAACAATTATGACCCTCCCGTACGTGAACCTGATTTCAGTATCATGCTATTTTATTTATGCTGCATTCATGAAATCGTGCACAATAATATAGTATGATGCTAAATTAACTGAGTATCATACTAAAATAATTAAGTATCATACTCAAATAATATAGTATGATGCTAAATTAACTGAGTATCATACTGAAAACCTGTCAATCAACACATTCCGCTAACCAATCAGTGGCGCCGATACATACACGCTAGATTGTCTGGCGCCACATTTGAATAATACGATAAGCAAATGGAAGACCGACATATAAATGAATCTGGAAGGTTTTCATAAAGGCGCACTGTATCGTGTCTACGGTAACCCTTACTTTAAAGTCCTCGATCAACAAAACATCTATTTCAACAGCAAGTATGAGACTGGAAGCTTTAGCAAGAAATGTAAATTGAATGGTTGCCAGGTTCCCTGAATGTTCAGCCCTGTTGCCAGTATTAAGAGAGGCTGTGCAGATTGTTGTGATTGTTGAGGAAATAAAAGCGTAAGAATAAATCTTCGAAAACACCACATTTTGGAAAATTGAAACGATCTCGACGATCAAAATAAGGCAAGACGCGACACCTTGAATGAGGTGTTGGCGGTGTAATATGTACATTGTTTGAAAGAAGGCAATAAGCTACTACGAAGAACATGGATGTTATGAATGGGGGAGGGGAGGGACTCACTCCCCGCCACTCTAAATCAGGACACAGGTTTTGAACAGTTAGAAGTTCCCGCGGAACATGCCAAATAGCTGAAACTTCACCCTGCAAAGTAAGTAGCTGTCATAGTTATTAGTGTCAAACACTCGTATTAATTTTCCTGCTTCCAGTAAAAATTTAGCCAGAAAAAGTCTCCTGAAAATTTCGTGCGTTTGAAATTTTCCAACACTTAGAACACTTGAATTATCAATCGAAAAATTATATCCCAAACATTGGGGGAGGATGGGCTTTACGCATATTCATCTCCAATCGGCTGGAAATTTTCTCTGCCCCGGGTTGGGGGGGGGGGGGGTGCTGTTTTAAAGTTTGAAGATGACAATCTTCTCCACCGAAGACCCACCAAACACCCTGTAGCCACACCCAGACGAAGATTCAACGATGGGTTATTTATTTATTTTTATTTATTTAATTATTTATTTGTGTTTAAAGTCAATTATTTCTGCACAATGGCTAATCGTGACCATGACAGTTTTACGGATGGAAGAGATTGGCGTAGAAAACCACCGAGGAACGACGAGCAACTGTAGGCTCTCAAGCATCAAAATCCAAACAAGCAGGGTTGACATTGGTTGACAGATACACCATCGACGTGCAGTGCGCCTTAGTACACAACGCCACCGTGCTCCCATGTGGACAATGGGGTTTGAAGTGTTTTGCCCAAGGACACAACGCGGCTGCGGCTGCTGCAGGGCACAGGTAGGATTCGATCAAGGATCCCTCGTCTTGCAGCCTTCTCGCTCTACCTACTGAGCCACCGCGTCCCCTAATACACTTGTTAAATTAACAATGCATTTGCTGAAAAACAAAACACCGAGGTGTGCAAACAATGCAACTCAAGAATTCTTTTCGAAATCAAAATTAGTAATTTTGAGTGGATTGGTGGTACCCGCAGAGGTGGAAACACGACACTCGTACCATCGCAACTACACGCATAACTGCACACACATGCATATACTTAACTATCTTTGACTTTGACATACATGTACCCATTAACTTATAGATATCTCCTTACACGTACATACACATACACCCTTATTTTCACATTTTCCCCCCGCTCCCTTCCTCCGCCACACATGCACACTTACATTACAACGTTGATTTTCTAAATTTTTAGTTTTCAATGCGAAACTACCTCGAACCGATGTGGTATGGTAATAGTAGTTCGGAGGTTACGAGTGACGCTTGGTGATTAAAATCAATTAATTGCAGAGAGGGGACTGTTTTATATTTTGTGAGTTTGTATTAAGTAATAATTGTGGTAAATTTCTATACAAAACAATGTTCAAACTTTAAATTTATTTATTTATTGGGATAACGACACCTTCGACAGCCAGGACCACCTCGTGTCGGACAGTTTTACGGGTGGAGGAAGCAGGAGTTCCCGAGGAGAACCACCGAACAACGGCGAGCAACTGTCGAACTCCCGTATGAACTAAGTCCGCACAAGCAGGGTAAGCATTGGTTGAAGGCAAATGCACCATCAACGTGCAGTAGGCCTTAGCTCACAGCGCCGCCGTTTCCCCCACGGGATTAACTACCGTGCCCAAGGACACAACACAGTAACCTCTGGCGGGGTCGAATCGTGAACCTTTCGGTTTGAAGTTCATTACGGTCACCAATGAACCACTGCCCTCCCGTCCGAACTTTAATGGAGCTGAAATGTCCACTCCATCCAATGTAATACATCCTGAATGTATACAGTAAGATCTCATGGTATAGAATACTGTAATATGATTTTCAACCGAAAATTTAGGCTATAGTTCAAGACAAAGATGGTAACGGTAATGGTGATATCTCGCCTTGCGAAACCCGGTAAGCGAAGTTGTGCTTGTTATCTGTGGTGAACCAACAAATGGGGTTTCAGTCGACATAAATAGGTGACGGGTAAAGCGATTGGTTAATCTTGAATTTATACTCCTTGCGGTATTATATAGTCATATATATTGAAAGTGACAATAAACACCAATTAATAAATATATAGGGGTTGATAGCTGGCTAATTTATCAGTGGTGTCAAGGACGTAGAAACCGTGTAGCCTAGAAGACAACTGGAAAATTTTTAACGTTTTTCCTGAAATAATAGTTTTTCCTCCGTATAATGCATTGAACGAACAATAATATGGCGTTTGATGTCGAGGGGGTATTTTTTCGGGCCCACAATTCAAAACTTTAATTTACCACCCCCCCCCCCCCCCCCCCCACCCCCGGA
This sequence comes from Pictodentalium vernedei, assembly GCA_031216915.1. Classification (NCBI taxonomy): domain Eukaryota; kingdom Metazoa; phylum Mollusca; class Scaphopoda; order Dentaliida; family Dentaliidae; genus Pictodentalium; species Pictodentalium vernedei. Next base: position 34,899,868 of record CM062289.1, read on the forward strand.
CCAAAACATCGTCAACGCGAGGTTCATGGGGCCGCTTTTTTTACAACTTAAAACTGACACCACCAAGGGGAGGAGCTCACGACTCATTTCCAGCCATATTTCTCTCGGGCTCATATTCTCGCTAATAAAAGTGTAACTGATAATGACCAGAGAGTACGGAAACGTATTTGAGCCACATCCAGTTTAGTTATTAATTCGTCATAATAATTGGAAATAACGAAATAATAATTCGTAATGACGAAATAATAATTCATAATAACGAAATAAATTACCTGTAGCCGTCTGTGTTATGCAGGATCTGCTTAGAGCGCCTCGCTACTTTTGATTGGAAATGCTGCTTGTTTAGCGAAGTGACAAAGTTACTTATGCCAACAAAATTTGAATTTTAGTCATCGAAATTAATGACTTCACTTTATTGTGCAATAAATTAAGTCGTCTTCTCTTGAAACACTCGCAAATCAATTGACGTTACAATCTTTATACTTGTCGCAATATGTGTAAGAACGGATATTCTCAGTACCTCCTTTCTCGTGCGCTTCCGTAATCGGTCCCATTTTCTTATTTCTGACAGGTCGTTTTTAGCTCAACTTTGGCGAAGCCAAATTTGAGGTATTGTCATGGCCCGTCGTCCGTCTGTCTGTCCGTCCGTCCGGGCGAACATTGGGGGTTTATGGGCTATTATTATTAGGGGCTACCTCCAAATTAAGGTAGTGTTAGGGTTAGGAGTGGGGTGGGGTGGGGTTAGGGTTAGGCCAGAGTAGGGCTTAAGGTTGAGGGGCGGTAGGTCCCGGGGGGGTCTGTCCGTCCGTCATGCCGTCAACACGGCTTGAGCTAGAGGCCCTATTTATGAACCGACCTTTACGAAACTTCTTGGGTACCTTTGTTATCACTGTGGGACGAGAACGAGTGTTTTGGGGTCCAATCCGAAATTCAGGATGGCCGCTGGCAGCCATTTTGTACAAAATTAGGTGCAATCAGATTTTTGCGCAGAACTTCCATATGAAAGCTCTGATTTAAATAATTTTTTGTATGAATGTTTAGTACCATGGGATACATCACATATAATACGGGGTTTTTTTTTCTCGTGCGTAAACTATGCAAATTAGACTAACTTTGATTTATTTAGTGTTACTTTCAGCACTGTAAGTGCAAATGCCAATACGGCTCGATCTAGAGGCCGTATTTATGACCCGATCTTTACGAAACTTCTTGGGTCCCTTTGTTATCATCGTGGGACGAGAACGAGTGTTTTGGGGTCCGGTCTGAAATTCAAGATGGCCACTGGCAGCCATTTTGTACAAAACTAGGTGCAATCAGTTTTTTGCGCAGAACTTTCATACGAAAGCGCTGATTTGAATATTTTTTTGTGTGAATGTTTAGTACCATGGGATACATCACATATAATGCGGTTTTTTTTTTCTCGTGCATAAAGTATGCCAGTTAGACTAACTTTGATCTATTTAATGTTACTTTCAGCACTGTAACTGCAAATGCCAATTCGGCTTGGGCTAGAGGCTGTATTTATAAACCGATCTTTACGAAACTTCTTGGGTACCTTTGTTATCACCGTGGGACGAGAACGAGTGGTTTTGGGTGCGGTCCGAAATTCAAGATGGCCATCAGCAGCCATTTTGTACTTTAGTTAGTGCAATCAGTTTTTTGTACAGAACGTCTGTATGAAAGTTCTGATTTGAATAAATTGTTGTATGAATGTTTAGTAACATGGAATACATCACATATAATATGGGTTTTTTTCTCGTGCAAAAAAAATATGCAAATTAGATGAACTTTGATTTATTCAGTGCTACTTATACACAGTTAGTGCATATGTCAATACGGCTCGGGCTGGAGTCTGTATTTATGAACCGATCTTCACGAAACTTCTTGGGTACCTTTGTTATCACCTTGGGACGAGAATGCGTGTTTCTGGGTGCGGTCCAAAATTCGAGATGGCTGCCAGTGGCCATTTTGTACCGAAATTAGGTCCAATCAGTTTTTTGTACACAACTTCTATACGGCTCAGGCTAGAGGCTGTATTTATGAACCGATCTTTACAAAACCTTTTGGGTACCTTTGTTATCACCGTGGGACGAGAACGAGTGTTTTTGTGTGCAGTCCAAAATTTAAGATGGCCGCCAGCAGCCATTTTGTACCAAAATTAGTGCAATCAGTTTTTTGTACAGAACGTCTGTATGAAACCTCTGATTTGAATAAATTTTTGTATGAATGTTTAGTAACATGGAATACATCACATATAATACGGGTCTTTTTCTCGTGCAGAATATATGCAAATTAGATGAACTTTGATTTATTCAGTACTACTTATACACTGTAAGTGCACATGTCAATACGGCTGGGACTGGGGGCTGTATTTATGAACCGACCTTCACGAAACTTCTTGGGTATCTTTGTTGTCACCTTGGGGCGAGAACGAGTGTTTTTGAGTGCGGTCCGATATTTAAGATGGCTGCCGGCGGCCATTTTGTACCAAAATTAGTGCAATCAGTTTTTTTGTACAAAACATCTGCATAAAAGTTCTGATTTGAACAAATTTTTGTATGAATGTTTAGCAACATAGAATACATCACATATAATACGGGTTTTTTTCTCGAGCAGAAATTATACAAATTAGATGAACTTTGATTTATTCAGTGCTACTTATACACAGTAAGTGCACATGTGAATACGGCTCGGGTTTGGGGCTGTATTTATAAACCGATCTTCACAAAACTTCTTGGGTACCTTTGTTATCACCTTGGGACGAAAACAAGTGTTTCTGGGTGCGGTCCAAAATTCAAGATGGCTGCCAGTGGTCATTTTGTACGAAAATTAGGTCAAATCAGTTTTTGTGCACAACTTCTATACGGCTCGGGCTAGAGGCCGTATTAATGAACCGATCTTTACGAAACTTCTTGGGTACCTTTGTTACCACCGTGGGACGAGAACGAGTGTTTTGGGGTGCTGTCAAAAATTCAAGTTGGCCGTCAGCAGCAATTTTGTACCAAAATTAGTGTAATCAGTTTTTGTACAGAGCTTCTGTATTAAAGTTCTGATTTCAATACATTTTTGTATGAATGTTTAGCAACATGGAATACATCACATATAATACGGGTTTTTTTCTCGAGCAGAAATTATGGAAATTAGATGAACTTTGTGCTACTTATACACCATAAGTGCACATGTCAATACGGCTCGGGCTAGGGGCTGTTTTTATGAACCGATATTCACGAAACTTCTTGGGTACCTTTGCTATCACCTTGGGTCGAGAACGAGCGTTTCTGGGTGCGGTCCAAAATTCAAGATGGCTGCCAGGGGCAATTTTGTACGGAAATAAGGTCCAATCAGTTTTTTGTACACAACTTCTACACGCCTCAGGCTAGAGGCCGTATTTATGAACGTCATCGTGGGACGAGAACGAGTGTTTTGGGGTGCGGACCAAAATTCAATATGGCCACCAGCAGCCATTTTGTACCAAAATTAGTGTAATCAATTTTTTGTACAGAACTTCTGTATGAAAGTTCTGATTTGAATAAATTTTTGTAGGAATGTTTAGTAACATGAAAAACATCACATATAATACGGGTTTTTTTTCTCGTGCAGAAAATATGCAAATTAGATGAACTTTGATTTGTTCAGTGCTACTTATACACAGTAAGTGCGCATGTCAATACGGCTCGGGCTAGAGTCTGTATTTATGAACCGATCTTCACGAAACGTCTTGCGGTACCTTTGTTATCACCTTGTGACTGGAACGAGTGTATTTGGGTGCCTCTGTTATCACTGTGCTACGAGAACAAATATTTTTGAGTTCAGTCCAACCCACTCTGGGACTCAAAGATTTCTTTTCTAGTTTAGTATCTAACTGTCCCCCACCTTTACAATACTTTACCTATATATTTTTACAGGCTACGGTCAGCATTTATCGTTACAATACTTTGCATGTACCTTTGTCATCAGGTCATTACCTAGATGTTTGTCATTGCTGTGTCGCATACTATACATATAGATGTCTTAAACCAGTTGAGTTACAGTGTCATTGACACTTGTATTGTAACACTCTGTGACAATCATGGTCAAACGTCGTCGGTTTTTTTACCGGAAGCATCTCGATAATGACTCACGGGTTGTCGGGCATTACGCACTACCTATACCGGTCACAGGATAGTATGAAGCGTTAGTTGGATGAGTAGTACCAAGGGCTAATAACAGAAATACAGGAGTACTACCACAATAGACAACCATGCATTATCACTACCCCACCCCACAACACTGCTTGGCCTATCATTATGTACACCCTATACCAGACATGGAATAACACAAAGCTATCGGTTGATCAATAGTACCAACGGTTAAGATAGACCCACAGGTGTATATACCGACATTTACCGCCCATACTCCACTACCGTTTTACACCACCAGGCATTACCCCCACGCCATTATACTTCCCAGACCAGCATCACGTACTGCCTATAACTGTCATCGATAAATAATACGAAGCATTGGTTGGACAAATAGTACTAAGGGGTAACAGGGGGTCCACAGGGATACAGAACGTACATCATATATTATCACACAAGACGACCATGTATTACCCCACTCTCCTCGCAATACCCTTCTGGCCCAGCATTACATACTACCGTATACCAGTCATAGGATAGTACAAAGCAATCAGTGGGTTAATACAATGATTAAGCTGGGATCTACAGGGGTATATAAAGCCCACACTATACTACTAACGTAAACATCCAAGGACTGTCTCGCAATACCGCACTAGACGACCATGCATTACCCCCACCCAATAGTCTCCAGCCAGTTCTATGTTTAGTCTCCAAAAGTTCCATCTAGCACCCTAACAACCACCCCCTCCCAACCAGACCTTAAATCCCAAACCTTCACAAATGCTCACATCAGTCCCACACTAGTCATTATTTCGTACTACCAAGAGATGCAGTCGATTAAATCTTGGTACTATTGATCAACAGATTGCTTTGTATTGTTCTATGACTGGTATAGGTAGTACATAATGCTTGGCCAGGCAGTGCTGTGGGATCGGATGATGCATGGTTGTCTAGTGTGGTAGTATAGCAAGAGCGTTATATGCCCCTCGTTAGCACTTGGCATTACTAATCCACCTAATGCTTCATATTATCCTATGACTGGCTTAGGCAGTACGTGATGCTAGTCTAGGCAGTATTATGGGGTGGGGGTAATGCCTGGTAGTTTAGAACGGTAGTACATTATGAGCGGTATATACCCCTGAAGTCCCCATCTTAACCCTTGATAGTATTAACTTACCAAATATACATAAGATAATAAATCGATTGATCGAGATACAAAGTCGATCGATCGAGATAATAAGTCAATTGATCGAGATTATACAAAAAAATAAAATCATATGATGTCCTTTACCAGCCACCATGGAGTTCATGCGAAGCAGCTACCCCCTTCCCACTCCCACTCTATTGATGTGGTGAACAAGGAAATTGATTCTTGGCTGAGTTTTACCGCTGAACTCGATGATGTATGCCTGTACGTGGTTGCTACGGAAAAGAAAGGCTTATAATCGTGTGGGGTATGCTCCGAGGGTGTGTTTGATTTCACGGGAGTGTTTTACGGATTCGAATTTTATTTGAACTCTCCTTTTAGGGCTATGTTGAAGCTAATACTGAGTATTCCTGGGCTATTTTGAGGGCGTCATTTTGTATTCTTGGGGTAATGCTGGAATGATTCAGATAGCGCGTAGTGCTATAAACCTGGTCACGTGATTATGGGATGTGTTCGATGGAATAGGAGTATGCCGGACTCTTGTGTGGCACTGTTTGTATCCGAATGGTCTATCGCGTGGACAGAGTCAGGACAAAAGCCGAGAGAATCACAGCCCTTGCCCGGGTAACCACCACCGGTTTCAGCTGAGTACGGTACGGAAGTCCATCCCCAGATGACAAAACGACTGAGTAGGGACCAGGTCCGACTTCTCCGCGTTGACTCTGAATCCTAGCGACGTGAGCAGGCTTAACACTGTGTCGACATCTAACTCCAGAAAGGCAGCATTGGAATGTCTTTGGAGGATATCGTCTAGATATTCTGAAGTAGTCACCCTGGACTGTGTGCGATGTAAGGCTAACACATGCGACATCAGTCGGGCGAAGGCCCAAGGAGCCAGGTTGAGGCCGAAGGGCATGGCCTTGAACTGGTAAACTCGCCCCAGAAAAGCGAACCTGAGATACTTTCGCAATGACCGATGAATCGGAACGTGAAAGTAAGCGTCTCGCAGGTCGATGCTGGAAGCGAAAATTCCCTGGTGAATGGAGGGGCATGCTGAAGTTAGGAGCAATGCTAGACTGGTTCACGATACTCAGCTCGATAACCGGTCGGAGCTGGCCGTCCTTCTTCGGCACGAAGTACAGGCGGGAATAAAATTCCACTGGATGAATGTTCTTAACGACCTCGGTCGCCCCCTTTGACAGGAGATTGTCTTATCTCCGTGATCAAAAGTTCCCAAAGTGTAACGTCTAAAGGAACTTGTGCTGGAAGAGGCACTCTCGACAGAGTTGGATGCCTCCGGAAGGATATCCGCAGCCTGGACCGACCAACATCTAATACCCAAGGATCGGATGTGATTGTGGCCCAATGGTCTGCAAATTCTGATATCCTTCCCCCAACCTGGGACGAATCGAGGTGAGGACCTTCATTTCTAGCCTCGGCGAGGCCCGCGAGAGAAGAAACCACCTCCTCTACTATACGAAGAATCCTGAGTCCTCCATCGTGCCTGCCGATGCTTACCTTACCATGTGAGTAAGTAGAAGCGGCTACAGGAGGATCAACCGTTGGCTTCGCTGAGGAAGCAGAAGGGCGCTTGTTAGGCTTTGGACGGCCCCTGCCTCCAACAGAAGGCTGATCAAGCTGACGAAGCAGCAGCTGGTCTATGGAATGACGTAGGACGCCATCCCGGACCGTCGCCACGGAACCATGGAATAGTTGCGGACCCACCAAAGAAGTAGATCGAAGAGCAGCGCGCTGCCCCTCAGGAAGTGTGTCCAACACAGCGGCCCTGCGAACTAATTCCAAGTTAGGCATGCGTGTGCGTGAGCGCCTTGGAAAGCACACGCAAAGGAGTCTGTACGTCGTCAAGCGTATCTGCAGGCAGCTAAGCAGCTAAAGCTGAAACGACGTGATCTGAGCGAGAAAGCATGCTCAGCATTTCTCTCGATAAGCCCAACGGGGACTCAAGAGAGGCCATAGGAATAATGACCGACTTGGGCTTGGAAAGGCCGTGGGAGGTGGAGTCCTGACCCAAGATCGTCAAAGTTCGGCAGAATCGTAGGAACGATAACGCACTGAAAGCAAAAAAGGTGTCAACCCTGGTAAAGTCGAAGTCTTCATAGCCTTGGAACTCAGCTTAGAGTCCAAAGCTGTAAACGCTTCAACCACCTGTACCGACTGGCACGGTCGAAGGCGCCTAGAAGCGTGTTGCTCCACAGGCTGTAGGCGCGCGACCATTGATCGGTGGCCTGGCAAACATTGTCGGCTGGTTTGACAGTTGGAGTTCTCGAACGAACCCAAGCACAAAATCAGGGGCTGCCCCCAAGTCAAAAGACTGTTGGCTCTCGACGTCAGGTATGTCTGACTCATCTTCTGAGTGGGAAGACACACAGCCCATCATGGGCAAACCAGCTGATGCCTCCCATAGTGAAGGCACACCTGAGGGATCAGAAAGCGGCCTGTTTCCAATCCCGGGAGGCGGCGCCGCAGTGAGCACCTGGAAACCACTGGCACCCTCACTGGAAGCAACGGGGAGGCTCTTGGAAAGAACCTGATTGAGCAAGGAGAGGGCCTCTCTAAGCTCTCGGCCCGTGTCGGCCGGTTCGACGTGGGAACGAACCGGCAAAGTGGTTTCACGCCTGACCCTTTTAACCAGCGAAGGGCCACGATCCTCAAATACATCCGACGATGGGCGACTGAGAGACCACAGCAGAGGGTTCGACCGGCAGCCCCTTCCGACTTCGCTGAGTTAAAGTCAGGGAAGGCTGGGGCCGATACCCACGTCCACACTACTAGACATCCGTTCAGACCCCTGGAGGGATAAAACTGCTGTGCTTGACGGCTGAGAGGCCACAGCAGAGGGTTCGGTCGGCAGCCCCTTCCGAATTCGCCGAGTTGAAGTCAGGGAAGGCTGAGACCGATACCCCACGTCCACACTACCAGAGATGCATCCATGCAGACCCCTACAGGGATAAGCCGAGGCCGATACCCACGTCTACATATTTTCCGAGTTAGCGACTTCCAATGTAGTGCAAGTCCGTAGTATACAATTGTAAGGTAGGTTGATAAGAAATCCGTTTCCGTCGTCCATTGTACTGGATGCCACCCTTTTGTTTTCTATGGTGGAACGTGGTTGCTATGAGACCGGGAGGTTTGTAACTGTACTGGGGTATATTCGTAGAGGTGTGTTCCTTTGTTCAAACGTGTAATCCATGTCAGAATAGTTATCTACTATTTCGAACTTATTTTACTATTTTATCTTTTTGAACCGATTCTACTGATTCCAAATCCAGTCTATCTACTCCTGTTCTATGTACCGAAAATCCTACATCGAAGAAGCAAATCGTTCAACATTAAAGAAACTGACCAATCAGATCGCTCCATTCACTTGAAACGAGGTGTGGTATCTGTTGATAGAAAGTTGCGAGATGTGCTTGTGTGGATGTTGCAGAATGTCTAAAATTATCTAAACATGAAGGATTTGCCACGTAAAGACACAGGTCAGGGGTGTTGACACGTGCATGTGAGCAATAGTACACTGTGCCTTTAAACATACGTCACATGGGCACATGAGGGTTTTGAATCCTAAATCATTCCCTAAATTCGTGATTCCTAGCTCCTGTGACAGAACGTGCCAACCTAGTTTTCACAGATGTGCTTGTCAAAGTGCACAAGGTGTACCATTTTTAGCTGACTCTTTCTGTATTGCAATTCTTCATCTGACCAAAGCAATCTCCCCCTTTCGACCAAATTGACAAATCAGGTAGCTCCATTCTCATAAGCCACACCCAGTTCTAGTACATACAAAGTTATCTCACTCGTCTGATAATAGACATGGGTGATTCGTGATTAGTCAAAGGAGACAAATAGTCGTTTGAGATGTCACCCGTACGACTCGACGACTCATCTGGATAGAACCTTCCCAACCATCACATGGGTTCTTGGCGCCCACACTGCGATTGGAACCTACATCCTGACCATGACTTCCTTCCACTTCCACTCCTACTGGTTTGTACCATTACTACTACTACCCACCACGTGATCATCATCCGCTTCTGCTGTTTTGTCAAGTATCATGCCTCCGCTAGTGCAGTGTTTACCTTGTACTTTGTCAACTACCACATCAAACTTCCATTACTTTCCCGTCGATACTATTTATTTATTTATTTATTTATTTATTTATTTATTTATTTATTTATTTATTTATTTTATTTATTTATTTATTTATTTATTTATTGGTGTTTACAGTCACATACGTGTGCACAATGGCTAATCATGACCGTGACAGTTTTACGGGTGGAGGAAGCCGGAGTGCCCGGAGAGAACCAAAGAGCAACGACGATCAGCTGCCAGCTTCCCAAAATCGTAACTCCGTGCTGCTGCACAGGCATGGTTAGATTGTTAAGACATGCGCGTTATCGACGTGCAGTACACCTTAGTACACGGCGTCATCGTACCCCCATGGGGACAATCGGGGTTATGCGCCTTGCCCATGGACACAGCGCGGGGGCGCTGATACTAAAAGATATTTCCATCACTACCTCCTAGTGGTGCCCTCAATGGATTCTACCATTGGACCACTACTACTGGCTTCTACCGCTAAAACAACTATCTGACCCATAACAGCATCCGTCACTACTGCCCCCGCCTCGTTTTGATCACTTACATTGGCTTCCACCACTACCAGTCTTCCAGTCTTCGCCCTTCTCTTCAAAAGCTGCTACTGCACACATATTCGGTCACTATCCCACCGATACTAAACGTTATTCCCATTACTGCTCATTGTACTATCACCAGTGGATTTCACCATCGCGGCCCTTCTAGTGGCGTACACTATGACTAGCTTTTATTATTACTGTCGCCGGCCACCACCCTATTCGCTACAACTACTAAGGTCCTATTGTACAAGTTCGTAGGCCAATCATTGCATGGCTTCCACCATACCCGAACACTGAGCCAAATAGTCGTTAGAAAAGCCAGTCGGATCGTGTGACTACCCGTCCGACTCGACAACTCTTCTGGGGAAATCTATAGTCAGATGGTAAATGAGGGTGCAGATAGTGGGATACCACGCAACCTGGACTATGTTTTCTTAGAAAGATACAAAGAGACTTCTCGTCCGACTCGACGACCTTTCTGAAAAGAGTTGTGGAGTTGTTCAAGAAGTCACTCGAATCGAGTGCCTCCTTGAACGACGCGGCGACTCTTCTGGAACAAAATGAGATATCAGAGACACAGACATGTCATAAAAAGGATTTCGTAAGTGGGATTCCGTAAGTGAGATTCCGTAACCATGTGCATTTCAAACCACTACCTCCAATAATGATTCCCACATAGTCTACAGAGGTCGATACCAGTCGCCAAGCAATAGTCCACTCCACACCAGTCAACATGGGCCCATAAAATAGTCTACACATGTCAATGCAAGTCCACGTAAGTCCATGTGATAGTCCATATAAGTTCACGCGATAGACGATTCGGATACAAACAGTGTTATACAAGAGTCCGGTTCCGCATAATCACGTGATCAGGTTTATAGAACTACGCGCTATCTGAATCATTCCAGCATTACCCCAAGAAGACGACGCCCTCAAAATAGCCCAGGAATACTCAGTATATGCATTAACATAGCCCTAAAAGGAGAGTTCAAATAAACTTCGAATCCGTAAAACACTCCTGTGAAGTCCAACACACACTCGGAGCATACCCCACACGATTAAGCCTTTCTTTTCTGTAGCTAGCACGTACTGGTGTACATCATCGAGTTCAGCGGTAAAACTCAGCCAAGAATAAATTTCCTTATAAAATGGGCAACATTTCCAACCAGGGTTTTGCTCAGGTACTGACACAAAGAAGACCGAATGAATCAGAATAAAGGTTTAGCACAATAAACGTGAATTTTCTGAGAAAACACTTTTACTATCATCCGTGAAGTCGTTGAAGCACAAAAGATGTTCGATATTATATTATTAAACGAGCGTGATGGGTTGTACACCACATCAATAGAGTGGAAGTGGGAAGAAGGTAGCTGCTTGGCATGAACTCCATCACACCCATTGGGCACTATATCATGGTGGCTGGTAAAAGACATCATATGATTTTATTTTTTTTTTGTATTATCTCGATCAATTGACTTATTATCTCGATCGATCGACTTTGTATCTCGATCAATCGATTTATTATCTTATGTATATTTAGTAAGTTAGTACTATCAAGGGTTAGGATGGGGACTTCAGGGGTGTAATGTACTACCGTTCTAAACTACCAGGCATTACCCCCACCCCATAATACTGCCTAGACTAGCATCACGTACTGCCTAAGCCAGTCATAGGATAATATGAAGCATTAGGTGGATTAGTAATGCCAACGAGGGGCATATAACGCTCTTGCTATACTACTACACTAGACAACCATGCACCATCCCATCCCATAACACTGACCAAGCATTATGTACTACCTATACCAGTCATAGAACAATACAAAGCAATCTGTTCATCAACAGTACCAAGGTTTTATCGACTTCATCTATTGGTAGTACGAAATGATGACTATTGTGGGACTGATGTCAGCATTTGTGAACGTTTGGGATTTAAGGTCTGGTTGAGAGAGGGGGGGAGGGGGGTGGTGGTTGTTAGGGTGCTAGATGGAACTTTTGGAGACTAAACATAGAGCTGGCTGGGAACTATTGGGTGGGGGTAATGCATGGTCATCTAGTGCGGTATTGCGAGACAGTCCTTGGATGTTTACGTTGGTATTATAGTGTGGGCTTTATATACCCCCGTAGATCCCGGCTTACTCCTTGTATTAACCTACTGATTGCTTTGTACTATCCTATGGCTGGTATAGGTAGTATGTAATGCTGGGACATGAGGTATTGCGATGAGAGTGGAGTAATACATGGTCGCCTAGAGTGATAGTATATGATGTACGTTCTGTATCCCTGTGGGCCCCTTGTTACCCCTTAGTACTATTTGTCCATCCAGTTCCTCGTATTATTCGATGACTGTTATAGGTAGTAGGTGATGCCAGTCTAGGGAGTATTATGGCGTGAGGGTAATGCCTGGTAGTTTAAAACGGTATATGACGGTATATACACCTGAGGGTCCATCTTAACCGTTGGTACTATTGATCAGCCGATTGCGTTGTGTTATTCCATGACTGGTATAGGGAGTACATAATGATAGGGCAAGCAATGTTGTGGGGGTGGGGTAGTGATAATACATGGTTGTCTACTGTGGTAGTACTCCTGTATTTCTGTTGTTAGCCCTTGGTACTAATAATCCTGCTAACGCTTCATGCTATCCTGTGACTGGTATAGGTAGAGCGTAATGCCCGACAACCGTGAGTCATCATCGAGATGCTTCCGGTAAGAAACCCGACGACGTTTGACCATGATTGTCACAGAGTGTTATAAAACACCTGCCACAAATAACAAAACGGTGCCGATAACGGAAGCGCACGAGAAAGGAGGTACTGAGAATATCCTTCCATACACATATCGCGACAATTGGAAAGATTGTAACGTCAATTGATTTGCGAGTGTTTCAAGAGAATATGACTTAATTTATTGCACAAAAAAGTGAAGTCATTAATTTTGATGACTAAAATTCAAATTTTGTTGGCATAAGTAACTTTGTCATGTCGCTAAACAAGCAGCATTTGCAATCAAAAAGTAACGAGGCGCTCTAAGCAGAACCTGCATAACACAAACGGCTACAGATAATTTATTTCGTTATTATGAATTATTCATTCATCATTACGAAATATTATTTTGCTGTTACAAAAACTTTATTTCGTTATTAGGAATTATTATTTCGTTATTACGAATTATTATGACGAATTAATAACTAAACTGGATGTGGCTCTAATACGGCTGGAAATGAGTCGAGAGCTCCTCCTTTTAATGGTGTTAGTTTTAGGTTGTAACAAAACGGCCCACTGAACTTCGTGTTGACGATGTTTTGATCCGGGGGGGGAGGGGGGGGGAGGGGGGGAGGGGATAAATTAAAGTTTTGAATTGTGGGCCCGAAAAATAGGCCCTCGACATCAGAGGCCATATTATTGTTCGTTCAATGCATTATGCGGAGGAAAAAATATTATTTCAGGAAAAACGTTAAAAAGTTTCCAGTTGTCCTCTAGCCTACACGGTTTCTGCGTCCTTGACACCACTGATAAATTGGCCAGCTATCAACCCCTATAGATTTATTAATTGGTGTTTATTGTCACTTTCAGTATATATGACTATATAATACCGCAATGAGTATAAATTCAAGATTAACCAATCGCTTTACCCGTCACCTATTTGTGTCGACTTAAACCCCATTTGTTGGTTCACCACAGTAACCAAGCACTAATTCTCCTCTCGGGTTTCGCAAGGGGAACAAACACCATTACCGTTACCATCTTTGTCTTGAACTACAGCCTATTTTTTCGGTTCAAAATCATATTACAATACGCTATACCGTGAAATCTTACTGTGTACATTCAGGATGTATTACATTGGATGGAGTGGACATTTCAGCTCCATTAAAGTTTGGACTGGGGCGCAGGGGTTCAGTGGTGACCGTAATGAACGTCAAACCGAATGGTTCACGATTCGATCCCGCCAGAGGTAACTGTGTTGTGTCCTTGGGCACGGCAGTTAATCCCGTGGGGAAACGGCGGCGCTGTGTGCTAAGGCTTACTGCACGTTGATGGTGCATTTGTCTTCAACCAATGCTAACCCTGCTTGTGCGGACTTAGTACCTACGGGAGTTCGACAGTTGCTCGCCGTTGTTCGGTGGTTCTCCTCGGGAACTCCTGCTTCCTCCACCCGTAAAACTGTCCGACACGAGGTGGTCCTGGCTGTCGAAGGTGTCTTTATCCCAATAAATAAATAAATTTAAAGTTTGAACATTGTTTTGTATAGAAATTTACCATTAGAGCTGCGCTGATCCTTCAAACACAAGACACAATTATTACTTAATACACAACTCACAAAATATAAAACAGTCCAATCTCTGCAATGAATTGATTTTAATCACCAAGCGTCACTCGTAACCTCCGAATTACTATTACCATACCACATCGGTTCGAGGCAGTTTCGCATTGTAAACTAAAAATTTAGAAAATCTACCTTGGAATGTTAGTGTGCTTGTGTGGCAGAGGAAGGGAGCAGGGGGGGGGGGGGGGGGCTTTAAAACATGTGTGTGGATAGGGGGTGTACGTGTATGTATGTTTAAGGAGATATCTGTAAGTTAATGGCTATGTCAAAGAGAGTTAAGTATATGCATGTGTGTGCAGTTATGCGTGTAGTTGCGATGGTACGAGTGTCGTGTTTCCACCTCTGCGATTTCCACCAATTTACTAATTTACTCATTTTGATTTCGAAAAGAATTCCTGAGTTGTAATGTTTGCACACCTCGGTGTTTTGTTTTTCAGCAAATACATTGTTAATTTAACAAGTGTATCAGGGTACGCGGTGGCTCAGTAGGTAGAGGGGGAAGGCTGCAAGACGTGGGATCCTTGATTCGAATCCCACCTGCGCCCTGCCGCAGCCGCGTTGTGTCCTTTGGGCAAAACACTCCACCCCCACTGTCCACATCGGATCACGGTGGCGTTGTGTACTAAGGCGTACTGCACGTCGATGGTGCATCTGTCTTCAACCAATGCCAATCCTGCTCGTGTGGAGTTTGATTGCTTGAGAGCAGACAGTTGCTCGTCGTTGCTCGGTGGTTCTCTCCGCCAATTTCTTCCACCCGTAAAACTGTCATGGTCACGATTAGTCATTGTGCAGAAATATTTAACTATAAACACCAATAAATAAATAAATAAATAAATAAATAAATAAATAAATAAATAACCCATCGCTAAATCTTCGTCTGGGTGTAGCCACAGGGTGTTTGGTGGGTCTTCGGTGGAGAAAATTGTCATCTTCAAACTTTTAAACAGCACCCCCCCCCCCCAACCCGGGTCAGACAAAATTTACAATCGATTGGAGATAAATATGCGTAAAGCCCATCCACCCCCAATCTTTGGGATATAATTTTTCGATTGATAATTCAAGTGTTCAAAGTGTTGCGAAATTTTCAGGAGACTTTTTCAGGCTAAATTTTTACTGGAAGCAGGAAAATTAATACGAGTGTTTGACACTAATAACTATGACAGCTACTTACTTTGCAGGGTGAAGTTTCAGCTATTCGTCATGTCCCGCGGAAATGTCTAACCGTTCAAAACCTGTGTCCTGATTTTGTGTGGCGGGGAGTGAGATCCCCCCCCCCCCCCCCCCCGTCGTAACATCCATATTTTTTCGTAGCTTATTGCCTTCTTTCAAACTTTGTACATATTAAACCGCCACCACCACCCACACCACCCCCTTCAAGGTGTCGCGTCTTGCCTTATTTTGATCGTCGAGATCGTTTCAATTTTCCAAAACGTGGTGTTTTCGAAGATTTATTCTTACGTTTTACATTTCTTCAACAATGTGCACAGCCTCTGTTAATACTAGCAACAGGGCTTAACATTCTGGGAACCTCGCAACCATTCGATTTACATTACTTGCTAAAGCTTCCAGTCTCATACTTGCTTTTGAAATAGATGCTTTGTTGATCGAGTACTGTAAAGTGCGTGTTACCGTAGACACGATACAGTGCGCCTTTAAGAAAACCTTCCAGATTCATTTTTATGTCGGTCTTCCATTTGCTTATCACGTTATTCAAATGTGGCGCCAGAAACTCTAGCGTTTATGTATCGGAGCCACTGATTGGTTAGCGGAATGTGTTGACTGACAGGTTTTCAGTATGATACTCAATTAATTTAGCACCATACTGTATTATTTGAGTATGATACTCAATTAATTCAGTATGATACTCAATTAATTTAGCATCATACTATATTATTTGAGTATGATACTGAATTAATTCAGTATGATACTGAATCAATTCAGTATGAAACTATATTATTTGAGTATGATACTGAATCAATTCAGTATGAAACTCAATTAATTTAGCATCATACTATATTATTTGGGTATGATACTTAATTATTTTAGTATGATACTCAGTTAATTTAGCATCATACTATATTATTGTGCACGATTTCATGAATGCAGCATAAATAAAATAGCATGATACTGAAATCAGGTCACGTACGGGAGGGTCATAATTGTTTTTTTAGTATGATACTCTAATAATTTGGCACGATGCTATATTATTTGGTAGGATTTCATAAATTCTGCATAAATAATTAAGTATGATACTTAATTATTTGAGTATGATGCTGAATTAATTCAGTATCATACCATATTATTTGGGCATCATGCTATATTAATTGAGTATCATACTCTATTATTTTAGTAGCATCATGCTTAATTCACTGATTTATGATCCTGTTCGTACGTCATAGTTTAGTGTGTGTAACGCTGAATACTGACGCGACAAGATGGACGACAGACTGGTAATGTATATCATGAGCGGCCCTCGCACACACTCTTGGTAAAAATGAACAGCTTCAAATCTATATTCGAGGGTTGGTAATAACATGTTTTGGTTGAAGAAATCGTGCTATTTGTATGATTATCAATAATACTGGGACTCCAAATAACGCACATCCTGGCGCCACTTAAAGTATGTTAAATGCAACAAATGTATAAGCTTTTCTAGTCCAACTTTATAAGAGAGGGGTGAAATTCGTTTTGGGCGCATGTAATGGCCAGATTTGTAAAGCCATACCACACTCAAACATTGAATTATGTCCCTTCTATGTCGGTTTGTTACAAATAATACACACTGGCCCTAAACATAATAATAATATTAATAATAATAATAATAATAATAATATTAATAATAATATAATAATAATAATAATAATAATAATAATAATAATAATAAAATTAGGTTGCGATCGCAAAGTAAATCTCGAGACATCCATCGACCATGCCTTTTGGTGCAAGTCTGAAATGTATATTGAGGTTTGAGTCCAAAAAGGTTTCTAACTCCTTTACAAAAAATAGCTTTTTTATGTTTTTAAAGTGTGAATGAATTGACGTAAAAACGTCAAAATGGCGGTAGATAAAAAGCTGAAAATTAGCTATTTTCTAATTTTCTGAGCTCAACAAAATATTAAAATGTCAAAAATCTTACACATTTTAATTTTTAACATATGCCCCGATGACCTCACCTCAGGCTTTGGTGAAAACTTTTACTGACGTTAAAACCGTCAGGAATTGCGATAAATCGAAAAAGTTAAAAAAATAAGTGTCTTCTATCTTTTAGCTATACAACATACTACATTTTCATGAAAATCCAACACAATTTATTTTATTTTTTTCTGACGTTGACGTGAATTAATTCATCCAAAAATACGGCCACAAGCGGTGAATTTTTTTATTTTGTTTTAAATTGGTACAACATTTTTAGATTGTTTTTAACTGGAAAATACATTCCCAGAATTTCAGGAATTAGAGCTCAATAGATTTATTTATTTAGGTTTAACGACAATTTGGACAGCCAAGTTCACCTCGTGCCGGGCTCAACAGATTCGTTGATTTTACAACATAGAGATAAAACGTTAAAATTGACATTATTTGAATAAGTGGTGTACATTGGAAGTGAAAAATGGAACATCACAATTCCATGGCCGTAGCTTAAGAGAAAGTGCTCTAAACAAGTCTTACAAAAAAGAGGGCTAACCATCGTTATGTCATTCCACCAACAATAATAATAATAATAATAATAATAATAATAATAATAATAATAATAATAATAATAATAATACAGCAGAATCCACTTAATTGAATATCTCTTAACTGATTTACCAACACAAAACCATTTACCATACCTCCATTACAAATTTGATCTGTCAATTGAATATAGGTTAAAGAGCAAACTCCTGTTAAGTGAATAAAAAATCGCGTAACCTTCGAGAAATTACCTTTACTCTTCCCTGTGTTCCTTTGTTTATAGAATTATTTGGCCACAGTACATCCAATATAGGTATTCCTGTTAAATGAATAATTTTCTTTGGCAAAGTGGCTATTCAGTTAATAGGGTTCCACTGTAGTAATAATAATAACACCAGTTGTAAGTTGTAAGAAAATATTTTGTCATATAAAGGTACTTCCTTGAAAACTTCGAATGGTAGGATTTGCTCACAATTGCAAAGAACTCGTAGAAAATTCGTATTGCCGAGGGTAGGTTGCACGAAGATACATCTCAATTATTCATTGGCAGACTCAACTAAACAGATGGGAAAGTGGAAGGCATTCCCTCATTTTTTTTTCTATAGATGTGTTACAAAGATTTACATAGAATGTACAAGAGGGTCATCGTATTATGGAATACCTGTAATATATTATGAAAACCAATTTAGTTGCTTGTTCCCTGTGAATTCCATTTGTTACCAGTTCGGTGTATTTCTTCTCAACTCGAAATGTTCGAAGATGATCGAAGACGAATTGCTCAAAAAAGGCTGATCATATTTGTGTGAATCTCAATCTAGGTCCTACTTAACTTGTCATTACAACAACAAATTATGATTCCTACGTCCTCATGGTCAAAAAGCCCGATGCGAGCGTCCATTTTTATATCAATAGACCGAACAAGTCTGATTTGTGGACACTGACAGCATTAGCACATACCCAGGATGGTTCAATTTGACATACCTGCCTACAGGATTATGGACAAGATAGCTTTCAAGAGCAGCTGTCTTTTACTTCATAAATGCACCAATAATGCCATTATAGCGATTGTAGGAGGATTTATTGCACACGGATTGCACCAATATGGTTCCACTCATGGCGGGGCGTCTATTATTAATGAAATGTAAAACAGCCTGACTGTAGGTCAAACCAGAAGTGCCATACTGGCCATTCCAGGGGCGGACTAGGCCAAGATAAGTTACTGGGAAAAGCACTATGGCAGCCCCGGGCCTGGAGAAAATTGGGGTTTTTCGAACTAAATGAACGCTGCTTCCTTGCATGCGAGCGATCAATGGCTGACCACATAGAGGAGTTTCGATGGCATTTTTGTATCATTTTCATCGCGCATTCCTCAAAAATGGTTGCATCAAGGGAACTATACGGCCAGTCCATGTGGCCTATTTTCTATTGTTTGTTGAGAATGCCTAGTGTTCCATTGTTTGTCTTGTATTTGGGATCTTTATGGGGTTTGACGCCACTGTTTAGAGCACACCTGTTGTCTGCATATTGTCGTTCGATTATATGGACTTTTAACATCATTGTCTACCCAATGCCTATTGTCTTTCAGTTATTTGGACCGTTTTCTGTTTAATGATTAGGGTCCTGCTGTCTGCATATTGAGCGATGACTCTATTGTTTAGGGTACTTGCATTTCCCTCTGTATGGGATTGTATGGGACCCTAGCGCACCCACTGTATTATAAGGCATTATCCCAATCATGCTCAACTCTTCTAGGCTCTCATCTGGCCATTGAAAGGTTATTGGATATAGCCCACCAGGTTTACGTAGGCTTTCGATTTCGTTGTATAAGGCAATGAAGTCTATGAGGTATTAGCCTTTGAACACTGATGGTATCGCCCATGCCAGTTAAATGGCAGAAATTGGAAGAGCCCATATTCATTATTTGAGGGTAGAGCAATTAATATTTTCAACGTGCAGCCTGAAGGCTGCACGTTGAAAATATTAATTGTTCTACCACGCACGTTCACTTAGTAGCCATCCTACTTAATGAAGTTATGACGTATCGTGTTGCTGGACCGGAAAAGCGGTCTCTCGTATTGAAAGAGTTAACGCAACGATCTCTTTCTGGGTGTGTCTTGTCTCGATGGTGTATAAGGCAAAATACATTAACATTGCGGCACCACCAACAGACTGGTCGTCAAAAATACCGGTTTATTGACAACAAGTGCTCACCAAGCATTGTGTCATCATAACAAAAGATGACACCACAACATGCCAGCGCAATATGCTATTGCAAGTCCTGTGGGTTATGACGTAAACGGTTGAGTTTCGGCGTCCTGCTAATGAAACCAAGTCGTTGGCTGATGTTCTACAACTACAGCTCCCTTTCGGTTATTTTTTGAAAATACTTATACTTTATACCGAATAACTGCACTAACACACATTCTGCTTCAGGACCAGTCAGTCAGATTTTCAAACAATTTTATTCTGATACAATTTCGTTGACTGCTGATACCTATCCACATTTTGTAAAAGTAAAATTGAGAGATATTTAACGTGACTGTTTTTCTTTTTACAGAATTGTAATAAATCAAATATGCAAACTACACGAAATAGGGGTGCAGCATTCGTCCAACCAGGAGCCTAGCAGGTCACGTGAGATATAATATTTAAGGAATAGTGCATGGCTTAGAGTTGACTACGCCCATATAGTGCCCAGTGAGGTGGTGTAGTTCCCGCCGCGAAGCGGAGGGAACTACACCACCTCACTGGGCACTATATGGGCGAAGTCAACGACAAGACATGCACTAATACTTATATTATATCGAACACCCATCAATTTTTCAGTTTTTGTTTGTGTTTCTCAATCAGAAGCGTTGCGTCTCTGACTCTGACTCAGACTCAGATTTTGTTGTTGCTCTTTGTGTTTTTGATGTAGTTTCTTTTCTGTTGGTTCGTGTTTGGTTTCTGATTTAGGGGTTTGTTCTTTGTTGGATGTGTTTGGGTAGATTTTTGTTCTGTTCATTCTATAATAAAGGCCTTCACTAAGGAAGTAATTGTTCCACTGAGCCAAGTGTATTGGGTCTGGCATTCCATTGACTGTGTGAGTGTTTTTTGTTGCATATGATTGTGATATTTGTTCATACCAGGCAATGATGACACTATGTCTCTGGCCTCTTCTAAACTGATTTGCTTTTCGCACTTGACTTTTTGAATTTCCTTTTCTTTTTTTTCCAAACAGGGCAATCCTTAGATGAAGCTACGTGATTGGCCTGGCAATTACAACATTTGATGGTATTCGTTCAGGGATCCTGATGTTCATCACCACATTTAAAACATATATTTTTCCCATTAAAATTATTTTGGCTGTGACCATATTTTTAACATTTGAAGCATCGAAATGGATTTGAGATGTACAAATCCACTTTGATTTTCATGTAACCAACTTTTATAGATCTTGGTGTCTGTGCTGTATTGAAAGTTAAAATATAAGTATTTGTTTGCCGTCTCTTTCCATTTTTATTCTTTTAACATGATTCACTCACTGCAGTAAATCATTCTGTATTTCAGTCTCAGGAAAGCCAGACAGCTCCCGTGTTCTTACAACGCCTTTGCTTGTGTTAAGAGTTTTGTGAGAAAGCATTAACTTCCAAATTGACAAGTTTATCCATTTTTAATAAATTGAGGGCCTGCAATTCCCTTCGACATTCAACTAAAATTTTTAGCATTTTGCACATCACCAGCTATTCCCTAAATGGCTTTATCTAAGGCAGACGGGTTTATATCCGTTGCCGTTTTACCCTCTTCAAAAGTATATATTGTAATAACTTTTGGCCAATGATTTAAACTTTGTGAGTTTCCATAATCCGAGTCAGAAACAGAATTATTCAATTCAAGATCATAACCACGTTTTGGGGGTTTTTTGGTGGTATTTTTGCCATTTTCTTCTTATTTTAGATTCTTCATCATATGCCTCAGCAAACCATCTCAGTTGAGCAAACCTGCTAATTTAAAATCAGCAAACCTACCCAATTGAGCAGGCCGTCAATAGTATGACTCGGGTTTTACATCCCATATTTAGATGACCTCTGTGGATGACCTTGGAGGTGACGTCATGTCACGTGATTAAGTGGCGCCAAGTTGTATTGCCATGCTAACCCGCGTGAGTGGCCATCTTGTGACGTCATCCTCATAGTGATGTGTTGTGTTAGTGCGCATGTGCGGCGCGTGTTGTTAGGGTGATACGTGTTACCGTCGTCCATTTTGTGTACTGGAGGCCGCCATCTTAGTTTCTATGGTAGCACGTGGTTGCTATGATATCCAATGACTTCTAATAGGACAGGGTATGTCCGAAGGGTATGTTCGATTGCATAACAGTAAATCTAATTACTACAAACATCCCGACAAGTTATACTATTTCGAATCTTTCAGAATCCTCTGCTTCTATCTATCTATGCAATAGTTTCCGTCTACCCGACCATGTTCCTTTGTTCTGGTATACTCCAGTAGAGTAGAAGAGCCTATCATTTAGAACAGCTTTGCTTATTGTTCTTATATTTACCTTTTGCAGTCTCTTCTTGTTAGTTCTGACCGTATTCCGAATACTCTTGTTGTTTCTTTTATCTAGATCACCCAATCATTTCACTTTACTGGCGTTAACTAACCAATCAGATTGCTTCATACCCCGTAATCTCCCCTTATACCCAGTTATCTCCCCTTATTACAGCGAAGTCCTATACGATTCCCATCACCACTGTATCCAATGGCCACAACTAATGGAATCCCTTTTTGGAAAACGTCTCTGGTCATGGAATCTCTTTTTATCGTATCGGTATTTAACATCCACGTCTAATGGAATCCCTTTTTGGGAGAAAAATGTCTGGCCTTCGGTATCCCCTCTTTATCGTATGAGGGCCATGAGGGCCATGAGAAAATCATTCAAGGAGGTCTTATCTACTATCCCTCTTAGCCTCATCTCGGTATTTAATGGCCATATCCCACGGAATCCCTTTTTGGAAAACATATGGCCTTCGGCACCCCTTTTTCTGAAATGAGGGCAAGAGAAAATGACTCAGTGAGTTCTAATTTACCACCCCTCTTATCCTGATCTCTGTATTCGAGAATACCTGACATTGTACTACTGGAGGATACCTTTTATAGGATACCTGTTGTACTTCATGTTGCATTCGAGTTCTTCTGTTGGGATAGTAGATAAAAACAAACAACAGTATATAACATTTCATTCATTTTTATTCATAATATGCAGTTTACAATTCAATTTCTCAAGGCATCATTTCGTCTTTGTAGTTTTTCTGTCTTCTCTCTTCTTCCCATCGTCTGGCAAGGTTCTTGATAAAACACGTTCTCTCATTTAGCGCTGACAGTTTGGCTTTGTTGGTTGCTTTATTTTCCTGT
Source organism: Pictodentalium vernedei (assembly GCA_031216915.1). NCBI lineage: Eukaryota > Metazoa > Mollusca > Scaphopoda > Dentaliida > Dentaliidae > Pictodentalium > Pictodentalium vernedei. The sequence goes on from CM062289.1 coordinate 34,923,182, forward strand.
CTAGCATCATTCTTCTTTTTGGATTCCTCTTGTTTTTTTAGCTGTTTTGTAGTGGTAACTTTCTTCTTACTTGGAAATGGTATCGTTCTCTTGTCGTCAGGTTGATTCATAGTTTGAGTAGTAACTCACTCTTTCGATCACCACTCTGAGTTTCAGTAGAAACTTCAAGCTGTTTCGTAATTTGAGTAGTAACTTCATTCTTGTTTGTAGTGGAAGCATCAGTCTGTCAGTTCTTCTGTCTTTATTCTGTTGTTTACTAATCGACCATTATCCACACATCTTTGTGTCTTCCCACCAACACCTATGTGCTTGTCTAGATTGTTTCTCTTGGCTCCATCTACCATACGATTCACTTGGGCCGGTTCTTGGGAAGTCAGCTTTAATCCAACATCATTCTTGAAGATCTGTATGTGTAAGTCATCATTGAATCTGAGCACTGTTGTTGACACAGACATCTTAACTCTTCGACAATCAGAACGAAATGAGTTCTTCTCTGAATGAATAGTTTGTCATAAGGTTGTCGAACAGATATCTTCACTTTTCCAAGGCATATTTCTAGGATTCTTCAAAGTCAAAGTCCTCTTCTTCACGAAGACGCTTGACAATTTCTTGAATTATCTTGTGTATTGCGTCGTTGCAAAAATTTCTAATGTACACTAGGCTATTAATGTATTTCGCGCTAATGGCTTCTCTGACACTTTTTTGAAGTGCTCTATATGCTGTTTCAACTGCATCTTCTCTGTCCATTCCATCCTCGATATACTTGGTCAAGAGGTTACCAAAATCGCCTTGGTATTTATCATAGGCACTTTAAACGATATTTTCCATCAAAGAAACGTTTTATGCCTTTTCTTCTTCTTCGTCTTCTTTTCTTCTTCTTCTTCTTCTTCTTCTTCTTCTTCTTCTTCTTCATATTACATATCTTCTGATAGTACCGTCGACTCCTCGGAGTCCGAATCTCTTTTTTGGTGCACAGCATGATTGCATTGCGTCCGCTCTCTTCGAAAGTCAGATTACAAATGATAAGTTTCTTACGAGCATGACCCTTTTATGGGATATCGGATAGAACATTGATGATGGTTTTGGGTACCTTTCCTAAAAATCCTCCTTTCGGTATGATCCGTCGTTTTTCGATAAGATAGTTCTCTCTTTTGGTAAGGCAATTTTCCTAATCTGGTGTTTGTATGGGATCAGCTGAGCTCTCTCAGATTTGGTTATAGGTACTGCCCCCTTCAAGATATTCGAGGCACAATCACATATACATTATATCAAATCATCATTGGCCGTCTTGGCCATAGTCCTGGCTTCGTGTCGATCCGCATCAGATTGCATTCGAACTGTATCTGAATTTCTGTCTTGTCTTGCAGTGTTGTTCGATTTTCCGATTTCCTCATGGGACAGTAATCATTCTCGTGTCTGTACATGTTGTCTGATCTAGAAAAGGCCTTTCCACAATATCTGCAACGATGGACCTTCATGACTTCACTCTTATGTGATCGTAGAACAAATGAGTATTTGGTGTTGGTACATCCCTTTCATACCCTTTTCAGGGCTAGGACTGGGGTGATAAGCGCCTAAAAAGCAACTCGTTCGTAATATACTTCTTTTTTATATCGGGAAAAATTCCATCATCTGTACGCAGCTTCAATATATGTTCGTATTTTCGCAGGCCATCAAATTCAGCCAAATTCAGTGGTATCTTATCTTAGAGGATATTGGTAGCATATTTACAAAAATGAAAGTGTCAATGACACTGTAGCTCAACTTGACAAACTTGAACTTGGTAAGTTATAAATGAAATGGCAAAATTGAAGATCATTGGGACCAATGTCAGTTTTTTTGCCAGTGGCAACATTTTTTGACAGGAACCGAAGAAATTCGATAGCTCCCATCTAGAGGCCTCCCCAAACAAGCATGTCAGGTTTCAAAGCAATCCGATCATAAATGTGCCCTGTAGGGTGTACAAAAGGGAAATATTGAGGTCTGACTAAACTAAGTTCTACGAACGTTGGCCGTGGCAACATTTTTTGCCGGAAATTGAAGAAAATCGATAGCTCCCGTCTAGACGCCGACGGACGAGAAGTGATGGCAATAGCTCAGCTTGACTTTGTCAAGTTGAGCTAAAAACAGGTAATCAAATCTTCATCAGCAACGCGTAGAATGGCATCGATTTCCTCATTGTCAGCAATGTGTAAAAATTCTAAAAGTACTTTATTCTGGTCAATCATTGAATCTCCAGTGTATGTCTGCCCTTCTGATCTTCTTGGGCAGTGATATTCTTCATGCCTACGAGCACTGAATGGTCGGGTAAACAACTTCGTACAATATCTGCAGTGGAGCCGACGATGGTTCTTCTGGTGTCTTCTGGCATTATTCGACTCGAAAATAACTTGGAAAGGTATCTGCACCGAACTGATAACATGTCTTCACAAATGAGGTTTAAGCCGAGCATGCACACTTTTATACCTTTCCCAACAGAAGTACCCGGATGTAGCATGAAATACCTGGATGTAAGGTTTCTACAACAAGTATTTTATAAAAGGGGTTCTCCAATAATACAATGTCAGAAATTCTCGAATACCGAGATGAGGCTAAGAGGGATGATAAATAAGACCTCATTGAGGGACTTTCTCATGGCCCTCATGGCCTCAGTCGAAATGAGGCTAAGAGGTATAGTAGATTAGACCTCACTGAGCGATTTTCTCATGGCCTCATACTATAAAAAGGGGAACCGAAGACCAGACATTTTCCCCAAAAAGGGAGTCCATGGGGCGTGGCTCTTAAATACCGAAATGAGGCTGAGAGGGATAGTAAATTAGACCTCACTGAGGGATATTTTCATGGTCCACATGGCCTCAGCCGAAATGAGGCAAAGAGGAATAGTAGATTAGACCTCATTGAGGGATTTTCTCATGGCCCTCATGGCCTTATACGATAAACCAGAGGCTCATTTGAGCTTAAAACGCTCACCTCGCTCAAGTTGTGAAAAGAGATGAGTGTATCAGTAAGTGATCAACAGCAAGAGCATTTTTTTGATTTGCTAAGACACAACCAAAGCCACCTTTTTTTGGCCGTTCATTTCTATTGGTCCTAGCAAGCTCTGTTCTGTGAATTTTTGGTTTTTGTTTTCAACTACTGTGGTTCACTATACCCCCCCCCCCCCAAAAAAAGAAAAACAGAAACAACAACAACAAAAAAAACAAACAAACAAAATTCCGGCAAAAATGAAATACTTTTGACCCAGTTGTATGCTACATGACAAATATCGTTTGCATCTGCCTATTGAATTTGAAGATAGAAATATTGGGTGTAGCCCATATTTTGGGAGCCCAAATTTGGACTTATTGAGTTTCTTTGAAAAACGTAAATCTGCATCACTAAAATAAGTTCCAAAAATGAAATAAAATATTTGGCATCCACATTGAAGTCTTGAGAGGGTTAAATTAAAGATATTCATACAGGAATTAGAGACTTTTTTGAAAAGGTTTGATCAAGGCATCAATAAAATCTTTGAAAGACATACTGAAATCTTGATAGGTTTAAATTATCAGACATCCATACAGGAATCAGAAAAATGTTTTCAAGAAACCAGAAAAAAACATATATATTTGCACAGAATTGATTCAACATAAAATAAAATCTTTGGAAAACACACTGAAGTCATGGGAGGGTCATACAGAAATCAAATAATTTTTTTTCCAAGTAACCAGAGAAAACATATATGTGCACAGCATTGAAAGTGTTTGATCATGCCATCAATAAAATTTTGGAACCCACACTGCAATCTTGAGAGGGTTAAATTAAAGATATGCATACATGAATCAGATAATGTTTCCAAGAAACCAGAAAAAAATAAAAATGTGCACTGCAGTGAAAGAGTTCATCATGAAATAAAATCTTTGGACAAACACACTGAAGCCATGAGAGGGTTAAAGGACAGATATTCATACAGGAATCAAATCAATTTTTTCCAAGGAACAAGAAAAACATATACAGTATTGAAAGGTATGTTTGTTGATGACATCAATAAAATCTTTGGAACCCACATTGCAGTGTTGAGAGGGTTAAATTAGAGACACGCATACAGTAACCAGATAAATGTTTTCAGCATTGAAAGGGTTCATTCAACATGAAAAAAAAACATATATGGACACACGGAAGTCATGAGAGGCTTAAAGTAAAGATATTCGTACAGGAATCAGATCCATTTTTTTCCAAAGAAGTAGAAAAAAAACATATACAGCATTGAAAGAGTTTGTTTGTTCATGGCATCAATAAGATCTTCGGAACCCACGTTGCAGTCTTGAGAGGGTTAAATTAAAGACATGTATACAGGAATCAGATAAATGTTTCCAGCATTGAAAAGATTCATTCAACATGAAATAAAATCTTTGGAAAGCAAAACTGAAGTCCACAAATTTTCTGATTAAAATGACAAGATTAGGGTGTTTTCTAGCAGCAATTCTGTTGATATAAGAACAATATGTCATTCAAGGTTGTCAGTGAATGAAAATTTTTCTACAGGATAAACTACTGCAAAAATGCTGACTCATCATTTTTTCAATACCCTCTGCCGGGCACCCAGATTGAACCGATGGCAATTTTTTTAACCAATCCCTTCTTCCGGTCCTGAGGATGTTTCATACCAAATAACAGTTCGCTGTGCCTTGTGGTTTGGGATATATGGACTTTTGAATTGTTTTTCTGTTTTTAGCCCCTGGTTGTTGGCGTCAATCAATTACTTAGGATCCACTTAAACTACATACCAAATTTGGTTGAAGTTGGATCACCGGTTCTTGAAATAGAAATTTCGGGCAGAGGCCAAATGGATATGCCCCCACAGAGAGCCCAGATATTGACCTATCCACTTTCTTTGGACAAACGTTAATCTTCTATATCAAAGGATGTTCCATATCAAATATCAAGGCATTCTCTCTGGTTGTTCATAAGCAGAAGAGTTTAAAGGTTTTTAAGATTTTGGGGCATAAAGGAGAGCCCAAATATGGCAGCTACTTCTTTTAAACAAAAAGGATATATTCCATTGTTGGGCTCTGCAATATATCAAGTTTGTAAAAACTTAGCGGACGACGGTCGACGGACAAAAGGGATGGCAATAGTTTCCACTGACTTGCAGTCAGGTGAGCTAAAAAGGGGTACCAAATGCCAGATATTTTCAAAAAAGGGATTCCATGCATAGGTCTTGGCTGTTAAATACCGAGATGAGAATAAGAAGGATAGTAGATCAGATCATATTGAGAGATTTTCTCATGGCCTCATACGATACAAAATGGGTGCCGAAAGCCAGATATTTTCCCACAAAAAGGGATTACATGGGACGTGGATGTTTAATACCGAGATGAGGCTAGGAGGGATAGTAAATTAGACCTCACTGAGGGATTTTTTCATGGCCCTCATGGCCTCATACGGAACAAAAGGGGTGCTGAAGGCCAGACATTTCCAAAAAAGGATTTCATGGGACGTGGCCGTTAACTACCGAGATGAGGATAAGAGGGATAGTAAATTAGACCTCATTGAGGGCATTTTTGATGGCCCCCGTGGCCTCAGCCGAAATGAGGCTAAGAGGGATAGTAGATTAGACCTAACTGTGGGATTTTCTCATGGCCCTCATGGCCTCATACGATTTCATGACCAGAGACGTTTTCCAAAAAAGGGATTCCATAGGGTGTGGCCACTGGATACAGAGGTTATGAGAATTGTTTAGGACTTCGTTGTAATTACGGGAGAAAACTCTGCATAAAGATTATGGGGTATGAAGCAATCTCGTTGGTTAGTTAGCGCCAGTAAAGTGAAATGGTTGGGTGATCTAGATAAATGAAACAACAAGAGTACTCGGAATATGGTCAGAACTAACAAGAAGGGACCAGAAAAGATAAGTATGGTAACGATAAGCAAAGCTGTTTTAAACGATACGCTCTTATACTCTATTGGAATATACTCCAGGACAAACGAACATGGTCGGGTGGACGGAAACTATCGCATAGACAGATAGAAGCAGATGATTCTGAAAGAATTCGAAGTAGTACAACTTGTCTGGTTGTTTGTGGTAATCAGATTTACTCTTATTCAATCGAACATAATCTTCGAACTTACCCCTGTCCTATTAGATGCCTTTGGATAACACAGCAACCACGTGCTACCATAGAAACTAAGATGGCGGCCTCCAGTATACAAAATGGACGACAGAAACACGTATCATCCTAACAAAACGCACTGCGCATGCGCACTGGCACCTCGTATCACTGTGGGGATGAGGTCACAAGATGACCGCTCACGTGGGTTACCATGACAACACAACATGGCGCCACTGGGTCGCGTAACATGACATCACTTCCGAGGTCATCCACCGAGGTCATCCAAATATTGGAATAGGATGAAACGCCCGAGACATACTTCTGCCGTCCTCTATCCGCCATCTGAGGACACGCCTAGTAGGGGATGTTCAAACAACCATGGACTAGGTTTGATACTTGGATGTCACACACACAGCCAGTAATACAAAAGAAACACTGTCATACACGATTCGGACTGTTGGGAGCCCAACATGTTCAGAAAATTCGTCATTGCTACTCCTTGCGTATTGTATTTATCCACACACACATTTGCGTTTTGTGTTTTTGAACTTTAATATTCCAATTTCATCATCAAGACAAGCCCGCAGCGAAGGCCTGCCTTGAAGAGCTGTTGGAATATTTTATCCGTCAGGACTTGAGTCGGGAGAAATCAGGTTGTCACACCCAATGGGTCATCTTCGTATCGTCCCTCTTCAAAAAATGTACAGCATAATACCAAAATTCTTCGGTCATGGCTGATTGCAAGTAAGGTTCATAGCGTTTTGCCAGATGTACTATGTCATCAATAGGTCTACTCTTGTCCGCCGAAGTTATTAAGCGTGTCTAATTAATTTCAATGCGGGTTTGAACCGATGTTTTGGCACCTATATATGTACGTCATCTGAGGTTGTGAATTCATAACCGTCGGCCGAGTCATCGAGTATCAAATTATCACGTGCGTACGTTGGGTTGTAATACTGAAAGGTGGTGAGCAGTCTTCTAAAATGTCAGAAATATTTTTCCAAATACTAAATTATTCTCAGGGTGCATATAGTGGTTGCTTACCTACGGACGTGTCACACGTTGTTCTGTGTGGAGCAGCAAGTGGAAGAACAGTGTGAAGTCTCAATACTTCACGAAGTATGGCTTGTACATAGACCAACTCATCCTTGTCAGAAACTCTTGGAAATCGACCATATCCTGAAAGAAGGGAGATAATTCAGTTCAACCTTTTCAATTCAAGAAGTGAACTCAAAACAGTTGCCTCAATGTGCATGCTAGATTATCGTCACATAATGGCGCACTATTCCTGCTTCAGTTTAGATTTACAATGTTCCCAGCATTAATAAGGCCGGGACTATAATTTCAGGTGGGAGAAAAACGTGGTAACTTGTTTCAGTCTGTACTGTCGATCATGAATAATAACTAGTACGTGTTCACAGTAGAAGTCTTTCCTCCCACCAACTTATAGACCACATCAAATATTTAATTTACCTTTAGATATTTTCAATCCATCATGTTATTCTTTTTTGATACCAGTGTCGACATTCAGATGCTTATGGCAACAACTACAGTTAAAACTGAAAGTCCTGTCACTGTGTTGTGTACTATTTTGAAGAAATAGCGCGCCGAGTATAAGCAATTTTTTTGTCCCTTTCAAACTCAAACTGCCGCATTAGCGTAGCTCAGTTGTAGTAGTAGACGTGATGGGGGTACTGACGTATTTAACCCATATACTTCAAGCACGCAACGGGAAAAGTATGCAGGATACAGGCGCACTTTTACCCATGTCCATAACGCAGTTTTACCTTTAAGGTGTGCATTCAAGGAATACATTCAAGGCATCAGATAACAGTAACAAGTGACATGCGGGGAGGGGGGGGGGGGGGTAGATTCCTGTGTGATCCATATTGTATTGTTATTCTGATTCAGATAGGCAGGAGGTGCAGGAAGTGAGAGGAGCATATGTTTTTTCATTGTATAAATGTGTGACTTTCTTGATGTTGCGTGACCTTTCTGTATATCGGCATGTGTAATTACCGCTTTGAAAGTTCAAAGGATAAATTCAATAGGAAAGACAACTTACCGCCTTGAAACTTCAAAGAAACAGGTCAACAGAAAGATAACTCCATTATTTTTTTCATTCTACAGCACATATCAGAAAAAGTGTGCAGGGTATCGACGCATCTTTACCCATGTCTATAACGCAGTTTTAAATTCAAGAACAACATTCAAGGTATACATAATGTATAATACGTTCAATGTATCACATAATAGTAACAAGCGAAGTTCACAGGACTAAACTTGTACTTTAAGCACACATCACCATCACTTAATCCCTTACATAACATAACTTTCTAGAGAGAGTTGGTTAAAAATAAAGAGCGCACCCACTCTGGTAGGCCCTTGCTATTGTTATATATTATAGTCCATATTCATTATTTGGGGTAGGCCAATCCATATTTTCAACGTGCAGCCTCAGGGCTGCACGTTGAAAATATTGATTGGTCAACCCCAAATATTTACTGAACAGACATCCTATTTAATGCGATTATGACGTATCCTGTTCCTGACCGGAAAAGCGGTCACTGGGGTTCAAAGGGTTTTAAGGCAGTAAATATATCCGGATGTGTATTTCACATTCAAGACTTCCCATAATAGTAAAAAACGAAGTCCACGGGACTGAACTTGTATTTTAAGCACACATCAACAACACTTAACCCCTAACCTAGCATAACTTTCTAGAGAGAGTTAGTTAGTTAAATATAAAGGAGCTCACCCACACTGGTAGGCTTTTGCTATTTTTTTTCAGCGAGTTTGAAATTAATGATTGTATAATGGGGTGAGGAGCTAAGAAGTGACTAAAAATGGTAATATTATGGGCTTTAAGGAAAAAACCAAAAACACTTAAAGAGATAAACACTACTGTAGCATACACAGAATGACAATTCTCAAAAATAGAAAACTGATAACATTATCGCAGCAGACCGAGCAAGTCAGATCTAATAAGAATGCTTATTGAAGCGAAGACGCATATAGCTAATACATAGCTAAAACAACAGGCGAGTGATGAATTGAAACCACCAGCAGCACCACTCAAGTCTATTAAACAGAAACCACTAGCAGCACCATGTTTGTCTATTAAACAGAAGGATGAATTTGAAGAACATTTAGAAACCAAGTGAGACTAAAACACTCACTTGGCTCCAGTTGTCAAACGAGATGAGTGTATCAGTAAGTCATCAGCAGCAAGAGCAATTTTTTTTATTTGCTTTGACACAACTAAAGGAAACTTTTTTGGACATTCGTTTCTGCTGGTCCTAGTAAAGCTTTCCAGCAAGCTATGTTCTGTGAAGTATTGAAAAACAACAACCGAAAGAAATTTCTGTTTTGTTTTCAACTACTATGATTCTCTCTACCCCCTCCAAAAAAAAAAAAAATAGAAAATTCTGTCATAAATGAAATACTTATGACCATATTACATGACAAAAAAAGGTTCACATCTACCATTGAATCTGAAAATAAACATTTTGAGTGTAGCCCAAAATTTGGGGGCCCAAATTTTGACTTACTGAGTTTCTTTGAAACAAAGTGAATCTGCATCACTAAAGTAAGTTCCAAACAAGAAATCTACGCATTATTGCAAGTGGCTTATAAAAGAGGATTTTAAAAGGATATTAGGCTTATGGCGCATTAACACCACCCTAAAGGATATGGTAATTTGGAGGGAAAGATCAGCAAAGTAAATTCCACCAGCCTGAAGATGGCAGCAGCTTCATTTGGGCAAATGAGAAAGGGTCTACTCCAAAGATGGTCCGTGCCATAAATGAATGAATTTGGCCCAGTGGTTTTAAAGAATAAGAAAGATTTCAAACTAGAGAAAGAAAATTTTACTGCCACCAGTAAATTCAAGTCTGTGTGAAAATGGTTGAAGAATCAACAATAAACAACACAGAAAGAGAATTTATGGAGGCTTATTTTGGGGGGTAATTGGGATTCCATGGGGTGTGGCCATTGGATACAGAGGTGATGAGAATCGTATAGGACTTCGTTGTAATTGGGGAAGATAACTCTGCATAAATATTACGGGGTATGAAGCTATCTTGTTAGTTAGCGCCAGTAAAGTGAACTGGTTGGGTGATCTCGCTCCGGGTTCTGAGGGCAGATCACGACTCGGATACATATTTTGTACATCCACATAATGGTAATAATCTCTATTTATCAACAGTGAAAATCTCTTCTGTCCATGTTGGTGTATATCCTTTGTCAAACGCTTTTCTTTTATACTTTGATATCCTCACGGTGTCACCAATTTTAAATGTAAGTTTTGTTGTTTGTGCTTTTAAATCACAAAATAGATTAAAGTACACCAAACCTCCATTCTTCTTGATGCTTTAACAGATATTAGTTTGGTAGAACTAGGCTTTGTATTGTTATATACCTTTACTAATTTTGGTAACATGTTTAAATGCTGTGTTGAATTTCAAGCAGTAAATTATTTTCTTTTTTGAATTTACTCAAAATTCGGACTCGAAAACAGATTTTGAATTTTAAGCATATTTGGAAATCGCCAGCAACAGGCTTCTAAATTTATTTTACGTATTTCTGCTAATTCTTTACAGACAAAAATATAATGAAACTCGTCTTTTAGGTCGGTTCCACACAGTGGGACATTTCAACGGCATACCAGCTGCCAGCTTCTTATTGAGCATTTGTGATTCTGAGTCCTAACTGAAGGAATGGGATAGCCAATGATAACGGGAGTTTTTTATATATGTTTCCAATTCAAGGTCTCATTTAATTCAGTTATAAAACTGGTATTTACTGGAGTTAGTCAAGGTTGTCCTCCAATTTTGTATGTAAATATCAAAGAATCTTTGCTTCAGAGTAAGGCAAAAACTGCATGGGTCTCTGACAGACTGATCCACCCAGATATTAGTCATACCAAAGGAGCCTAGTGATGATGAAATATTTAGGAACCGGGGGCTTGTGTACAAACCATCTATGTGGTTCCAGTAAAGAATATCATACAGAGATCTAGAAATGTTGTTGTTTATATCCTGTTCATATATTATCTTGGCCCAAAAGTTAAGACATCGTATTTTAATTTTAATCCCTATAGGAATAAATCATTGTTCCCCAAAGAGAAAGCTGGTGCCTGTACACTTTTCAGATTTAGAATAAATTTGAGAAACCACAACTCAAGCTTTTCGATTTTACAGTACGTGGAGAGTGGATTGTAACTAAATCACCCGCAGAGTGGTGTTATCACCCAAGCTATAACTTTCAAAATTTGTACATATCGACAAAAAACACAAGCAATGTTTCAGCCAATGGACCTCCGGGTTTAACCCGGAGGTCCATTAGCTGAAACTTTGATTGTGCTGGTTATGCTTTGCAACAAATTTGCAATTATTACTTGGGTCGAATCTCCACTCCGTGGGTGATTTAGTGATAATACACTCTCCACGTATTATAGTAATATTTTCGTGCCCACAAATGTCACAGCCAAACGTTAAAATAAGAATTCTCATGGAGTTCTAAAACAATATCAATCGGTAATTGGTGCCTCCTCACCTTGTTTATTATGGAGTTCATGCCTTTCTTTGCTTGAGTACATCGGATATGTTTTAATCACTATTGAACGACCCGTTCTTAGAAAATGTTACATCTAAATATTTATAACTGTTTACGATTTCTATCGGGGTATCCCCGATTTGAAATTTGTCCCTTTTCCCATGATGAGTGCCAAATGTAATAACTTTTCGATTTACTTATATTTATTTCAAGTTTCCACTTGTTACAGTAATCGTTGAGTGCGTTCAGCATTAGACGTAGCTCTTTGGCTGTATTAGCAAGAATTACAGTACCGACAGCATAAAGGAGAACAAGCAGTTGTAGAAATAATTGCTCCCCATCTATTAGTGACCAGGGCTTTTCGATGTTCAAACCATTATGCCCACGAGAGTACATGAAACATTCAAGATCGTTCAGGTATAGTACAAAAAGAACTGGCGACAAAAAGCCTCACCCCATAGTACTAGAGAAGAACGTTGATTTATACTAACCAATCTCCACAGCAAACTTTATTTTACCATACATATTTTTGTATCACATGCAGTATTTTATTTTATATGTGAGTTGAAAAGCTTTTTCCAAAGGGCTGCTTTTCAAACTATATCGAATGCTTTGGAAAAGTCTACGAATGCACAGTAAAGGTTAACTTTATTTTAGTTCAGATACAGTTTTCAACACGAATATTTGATCGGTTGTAGGGTAACCCCTCATGAATCCAGCCTGCGCCTCAGTCAACATGCTATTGAAAAACGATGATATTCGGTCACTGAGAATACTAGTAAATAGCTTGGATATGTTACTCAGTAGGGTGATTTTACGATAGTTATCAGTCGACAAGGGGTCTTCCTTATGTTTGAAATTGGCCTAATTAAACCAGTTGATCAGTCTTCGGGTAGGAGGCCAGTGTCTAAACTCATTCTCAACAGTTTCAGATGTATCAGCAGAAAATGCGGGGATATATTTTTAATATATTCATTACTTATTTGATCTAAACCGGGGACTTTTTCTCATCTATCCATTTGTGATATTCGTAGAACTCGTTTAAGGATAGCATTTTACAATTTCGTTCCTTATTACCTAGTAGATTGTTTATTCTCTAAAACTCTTTGGTATTTGAGGGCTTAAAGTGGCATAGCCTGTCCCTAAGTTAGGAATTATACCAGGTCTTGCCTCTTTTAGGTGTATTTTTGTATATGTGTCAACGGAAAAGTAGATTTGTCCTATTATCATCACTGGGAATATTTTTGTGTAGCTTTCTCGCTCGTATTAAGTCACTTCTAGGCTTAAGACAATCTTTTGAAAACCAGGGTTTACTAATTTTAATATTTTTTGACCCAGCTTTAGAAGTTTTCATATTTTTTGTACCAAACGTTTTTGTTCCAGTTTGCAAATATAGAGAACAAAGTTCTTTATTTATTTCATTAATATCATTTAGGCATATATTGTTCGACATTTCGAGGTAAGCTTGGTTTCCAGCAGGGAGCTTCCAGATTCCGGTATGGTTTCATCGAATGTTCTTCCTTTTATCAGGGTCCAATGGTGGAATAAGAACATCATTTGGATTTTTTGTTTCTACCACATCGGTTTTGTCGTTTCCATGATTGTCAACAGTGATGCCATTCGGTTTTATTCCTTTAACTTCTTTGTGTAATCCAAACCCTTACAGTTAAAACAAGAAGTCCTGTCGTGAAATGCGCTCAAATAGCACGTTAATCTGCGCGTTAATCTACGCGCTATGACCATAGTAAGGCTATCAAATTCTGTACATATGGCCTGTGCACAAGCAGTGTTTCAGCTAATGGACCTCCGGGTAACCCGGAGGTCCATTGGCAGAAACACTGCCTGTGTTTGCTCTGAGTAACCAGCAGAACCTGCCGTGCTTTGGATGCTATTCGATATGGCAATTGCGCGCAATTCCTACGCGCAATTAAGTCTAGATTAGCGCACAGTTCGTGACAGGACTTCTAGTTTTAACTGTATGTGTTTGTTCAACATTCAAAAGGCATACTTGTCTTAAAACGTAAGTACTATTATGTTAATATCTTTGTAAATACACACTTGTCTTCTTGTCTTAACACTTAAGTGTTTTTTGACACTATTTCATAAGTTCTTTTATGTAACATTATAATATAGATGGAAACCAATAAGATAGTAAATGGGCACAGTATTATTAAGGAAGTAGCAAAATATATAATGAACCATAAGATACAAAGAATAAGAAACCATATTAAATATACCAAAATAATTTTGTGCACAGTTAACAAAAAATATTAGAAAAGTATAATATTGATAATATAATAAAAAAACATTATCAATAACCGAATCAAACATTCAGTCAATATTTATGGATGTCTATGACAAAATGTTCAGAGATGGATTAATAAAATGGGGCCGAATAGTAGTAATTTATGCCTCTGCGATGTGATCAGTAGAAAAAAAAACGAAGTACCGACGGAGGGAGGGGATTGAGCATGTGGACTGGTCAGCAAGATCCAGTGACCTCAATCCAATCGAAAATGTCTGGAATGAGTTGCAGCTTGCCATTTCAGCCCGTCCAGTCCAGCCAAGAAGTGTCCGGGAGCTTGGTGCCATGCTGTCCACGAACGGAACAACATCCCACAAAGAACCACCAGGAACCTGATTGGGAGTATAAGAAGGCGTTAAATTGACGGTAATGGGTCTCATACTCGATATTGAACCCATACCAGTTCGCTCCGTCAACTTTTTGGCAAAATAGAAAATTTCCTCATTTACAAATAATATCCATTTTGCATGATTATCATATTCGAAAGCTAAGACATAATATCAAACACAAACAATCTGGGCAGAATAAAGCGGTGGTTTAGAATCTGGAAAATCAGAATGGTCTTTTGGAAATCGTGCTAGTGGACCTCTTCATGGTAAGATCGGTTTACAGCATGCTACAGAGGAGTTGGATACTTCGAATGGGACTGTCGTCTAACAATTGTAATGAGAGAGTGGGAATGGTGTCAATGGAAGCGAAATGTACCATATTGAGAAACTAGAGAATCAATATTCAGCCACAATCGTTCTTCCTACTCCTTTACAATTGGAATTGGGATATAGAATTAATCTTTTGACGTCTATTAGCGTTCAATCGTGCTCTGCTGATAGACATCGATCCACTGTTTTGAGGGGTTAATATTATATTGCCATTTAAAATTTGAAAAGATGAAAAAAAAATCTGTTTTTGGTTTTAATTGTTTAACAAAAGATTTAAACAAATCAGATATATAACAATTAAAATTGTTATACAGTCATTATCATAAAAAGTACTGGTGTTATGTGAAGGCTTTTAAGTATTATTCTACTTATTTATTTATTTATTGATGTTCAAGGTCACATACTTATGCACAATGGCTAATCATGACCGTGGCAGTTTTACGGGTGGAGGAAGCCGGAGTACCCGGAGAGAACCACCGAGCAACGACGAGCAGCTGCCAACTCCCCAACATCGTAACTCCGCACTGCTGCACAGGCAGGGTTAGATTGGTTGAAGACATGCGTACCATCGACGTGCAGTACGTCTTAGTACACGGCGTCATCGTGCCCCCACATGGGCAATGAGGGTGAAGTGTCTTGCCCAAGGACACAACGCGGTTGCCGCAGGTGGGATTCGAACCGAGGACCTCTCGGCTTGCAGCCTGCACCTCTACCTACTGAGCCACCGCACCCCCTAAGTAAGTATTATTCAAGATGGATTATACTTCTTAATAAATCATCAATAGGTATATTTTTCTATTGACTAAAGTGAATTTTTTTATTTGATTGGTTGATAGATACGTGGTGTGAGATCATATTCATTGAAACCCACGGTACGTCCGCCCAGCCACTGGCAAATTTCCCATACCCAGTGGAAGCCTCTTTCCGAAATCTACAAATTGTCCATACCCTGTAGAAGACGCGTCATTCCAGTTTTACAGTGTACATGTATTATATTTTAATTTTTTATCTCCAAAGTATAGCTCATGACCCCTTATTGGAATGAGCTTGTCGAGTAACCTCCAATGTAGGGTTCATAAGCTATGTTTTTGAGACAAAAAAGAAAAAAAGAAATTCAATAATTTTTTTATACTAGTCATATCGACATATTTTCACAAAAACTCTTTTGCACAAAAATTCCACAGAAACCTGTATGGCTCAACAATGGAAGATATAAGATCTCATGCTGTGTGTGTTCAAACATGAAATAGATTGTACTTCTAAAACGGAAAGTCAATAGATAAATCCGTTACCCCCGTGTCTGATCACGTGATATGGGTTTTTACCAACCCGAAGCCAACCGTATCCCATTCGGCCTCATGGGATACGGCTGGCTTCGGGTAGGTAAAAACCCGTACCACGTGATCAGACACGGGGTAACTAATAATATCTGGTTCTGGTATTATGATTCAAACAATTCTAGCTATCGAGGATTATAAAAGAAACACTGAATATTGTGGTTTTGCATACACAAATTAAAATAAAATATCAATCGAATTTGTGTGGTAGAGATTATGATTATAAAGATTTAATTCGCAAGTTAAAGGTGGCTGATGACCACGTATATGATTGTTGTTGTCCAATAGTCACATATTTTGAAAAGTGTATAGTCAAAAATTTATACAATGAAAAAAAAACATAAGAAAATTTAAACAAAAGCTCCCAGCGACAGGAGTGCTAGTACAGGCTGTCTCACTCTTATCTATCTTGAAATGCATTCCTCCAGGAACATCACCTCCGAGGGTTATTGTATGTTCCAATTTCTCACCCCTCCAACATGTAATGCCTTTGTAATAGGCCTTTGTAATGCCTTTATACAGGCTTTTCGAAATTTTGAGATACATGATTTTATGTGCCCTTTTTGCGGTATATGTGGTATTATCAAACAGATCAAGCCACAGGGATAACAGAGATAATCCATTCATATCTACTCCATTGACGAAAAGACGTATATATAGTAGACCAAATCCATAGTGGCACTGCAATGGTGTTCTATTATCATGTGCTGTACACTGAAAAACATAATGGACTAATCTTTCTATTGAATTTCTCTTTGAAGTTTCAAAGTGATAAGTTGTCTTTCTTATTGAATTTCTCCTTTGAACTTTCAATGCGGTAATTACACATGTTGGTACACAGAAAGGTCATGCAGCATTAACATAGTCACACATTTATACAATGAAAAAACATATGCTCCACTCACTTCGTTCAATCTTCGCTTGTTAACCATACTATGGCAACTGTCGGGCTCAACAGTTGTAAGGACATCATCAAAAGGATCCTGCACCCCTGCCTGTCAGTATAGCCATACAATATGGATCACAAAGGAATCTGTTGTTACTATTATCTGATGCTTTAAATGTATACCTTGAATGTATACCTTGAACGTAAAATTGCGTTGTAGACATGGCGTGCCCGACATTTCTATAATAGTAAAGATAGGTCATTAACGTCATTCCTAACCTTCCTAAACTCTATTTAGAAACAGGTGCATGTAATGACGTAATTGAATATTGAGAAATATTATTACCACTTTTGCGGGCGTTCCTAGCACATTAACAATGTTTTACCGGGCGTTGAAACCTCGTAATGCTCAACAAGTACAAGTCATGTGACGTGTTGGGCCGTTATCGACTATAATAGCCCAACACGTCAATAACAGCCCGACACGTCTAAATATAGACAATGACGTCACATATCTCAGCCGATCAACAATATTTTTCCCAGATTTCCATTGGGATCGAAATTCAATTCTGATTTTTTTAATTAGTAAACACAATTAACACATTTGTTCCAAGTGTTTCCCTTTGTGTCACGGATAGATAATGTATCAAATATAGGAAGCGATACGCACAAAGTAAGTGATGACATCTTTGATGAATAAACTCCTTGCCTAAAGTTCACATTTCGAAGATATATTTCATCATCTAACTTCCCAAATTTCGCCGTAGACTGATCAGACGATAGCCATGTTACCCGGTTTGTTTGTCAACAAATCAGAAGATAGTGTCGCTGTGTTTTAATTCTAAAATGTCAAATTTCATTTATTTATCTTATTTCCCATATAATTTAATTGTAATGTACCCGATGTACGAAAGTGGCAATAATAGAAATAACATGACTTTGTCGGGCATTACAGTGTATCAACAGCTCAACAGAAATGGTTAACAGCCCTTGAGCTTATTAGCGGCCCTCGACTTCGTCGCGGGCCGCTAATAAACTCTTGGGCTGTTAACCATTTCTGTTGAGCCGTTAATACACTGTAATGCCCTTCAAAATCATGTTATTGTTATATAAAAAGTTCACTGCATATGCAGAATAAAGCGGATTATTACTTAATCACTGCACCATATATTCTCCACATGAAAAGTATTTATAATTGTTCATAACAGCACAAACAATTCTTGCAAACTTTCATCACATGGACCACCGGGTTTTATCAGGTGGTCCATGTGATGAAAGTTTGCAAGTGTTTCTTGTATTTTAACCTCCGAAATTGTAACTAATGACTAAGTGAGAAATCTAGTTTCAACAGTATATGTGGACTGAGAGGATACACAGAAAGGTCATGCAACATTAACATAGTTATACATTTATACAATGAAAAAACATATGCTCCACTCACTTCGTTCAATCTTCGCTTGTTAACCATACTATGGCAACTGTCGGGTTCAACAGTTGTTAGAATATCATCACAAGGATCCTGCACCCCTGCCTATCAGTATAACCATACAATATGGATCACATAGGGATCCGTTGTTGCTGTTATCTGATGCATTAAATGTATATCCTGAATGAAAGCCTTGAAGGTAAAATTGCGTTATAGACATAGCGTGCCCGACATTTCTATAGTAGTAAAGATAGATCATTAAAGTCATTCCTAAACTTCCATAACTCTACTTAGAAACAGGTACATGTAATGGCGTAAATGGATATTAATAGATATTAACATTCCAATGCATATGCAGAATAAAGTGGATTACTACTTAAACACTGCGCCATATAATATCCACATGGAAAGTATTTATAATTGTTCATAACAGCACAAACAACACTTGCAAACTTTCATCACATGGCCCACCAGGTTTTACCTGGTGGTCCGTGTGATGAAAGTTTGCAAGTGTTTCTTGTATTTTAACCTCCTAAATTGTAAATAATGACTAAGTAAAAAATCTTTCTCACTGCAGTTTAGTTGTAATCCAGCCTCCACATACTGTAGTCTCTTTTTGTTTTATTGGTACTATTGGTGATGTCACTACCGATCTTGCTGGTAGCGCATTATATTTTGCATTACACAGTGCAAACGCACTTGTGTATTTCAACTCATTGTTCTACAGTATGGAGTGCATTAACTAAATAACATTTCCTGTGCTAATTGTGACAGGACATGTAGTTTCAACAGTATATGTGGACTGAGAGGATATACAATATCACATTTTTCACGTATCCAATTGACAAACTGGGGTTCCGGGTGCTTTATTATTAGAGCATTGGATTTGAGATCAAAGGAACGCATTTCTCATTCTGACCCGCGTCATCTGCTTTGTGTCCTTGCTCACTGCTCCCTGGTAGTTCTCCTGCATACTCCGGGTTCCTCCACACATAAAACTGTTTCGATACGATTCGAATCTACTGTTAAAAGTGTCGTTAAACCGCAATAAAAAATAAATAAATATGAGTAAGCTAACAACCACGTCATGTCGATTGTTATGAAGACATTTTAGAGGTCTGTTTGCTTTTTCATGAAAAGTTCAGGTTACAATTGTACACACTGAAGTGTAATGCATAATCAAATGTTTATTGAATAAATCGCATCCTTTTGGTTATTTACAAACGCCACTTGATCATGGGGTATCAACATGCAAACTACAGGATCTTTTTTCTTTAATTTCGCTGTGTCCCTTGTAATGTTTTTATTTTAATTTCGTTATGACCCTTGTGATGTTTTTATTTTAATTTCACTATGTCCCTTGTAATGGTTTTATGTTGATTTCACTATGTCCCTTGTAATAGTTTTATTTTAATTTCGTTATGACCCTTGTGATGTATTTATTTTAATTTCGCTATGCCCCTTGTAATTTTTTTATGTTAATTTCGCTTTGTCCCTTGTAATGTTTTTATTTTAATTATGCTGTGCCTTTAAAGTTTTAATTTTAGTTTCGATATATCCATTGTGATGTTTTTATTTTAATTTCGCTATTTCCGTTGTAACGTTTTTATTTAATTTCGCTATGTCCACTGTAACGTTTTTATTTAATTTCGCTATGTCCCTTGTAATGTTTTTATTTTAATTTCGCTATGTCCCTTGCAATGCTTTTATTTTGTTTTTGATAAGTCAGTTTGACACATTGCAAAACGTTGTTCGTTTCTCACTTTTGTACTACTCAAGACATAATATTTTTGTGACTATCGAATGAAGACTGAGAAAAGATAATTGCTTGAAGTTAGTGTTGGACGCTAGTAATTAGTATATCCGTTTACACAGGAGAGTATTATCATATTAGGGTATTAGTGCCACACACGTGAGAATTCTTTTTCGCAGCTATCTTTTAATATCTCTTAAGAATTATTATCTCTTAAGACTTATTATCTCTTAATTAAAGATATCGTTTCTGCTTACACTGCCGCTTTTTTAAGACTTAAAATATCTCGGAATTAAGATCAATAGGATCTTTGAATTAGAAGTTACAGTATCTGTCAATTCCGACACACAGTATCTCTTAATTAGGACCCACTAGTGGATGTTGACCCGCGCTATGCACGTTTTGTTGAAGGCGGAGCATTTCTGTATGCAGAATAGCAGAGGGTGCGACACAATAGTCAATTTCCTGGAATAGCTTTACCAAATAAATTTATTTCGTTATATCGGACTGCAATACATACACCTGCAGAGTTTGAAGGCGATCGGGACCGCAGAAGATGAGGAGATAGTGTACGTAACGCCACACAAAATAACAAAAATTATAAGATTACCCTTAACCCTCTCAACATCGTCTGCATTCTGTGCGAAGAAAAATTTGGTAGTGGACAAGCAGACGATATAAAGAGCCAAACTTCTGAAGCGAGGCTTTGTTATAATTTAATCCAATATCTCAACTGAGCTGTTGGATTAAATTATTACTGAACCCCACCCCCCCCCCCCCCCCCACCCCGACAAAACAGGATGGTATTGGCCATTTCGCCACTGACAGTATTGACTGGAATGATACCTTCCAAGGCGCCTGTGTTGAACGGGTTAAGACTTGCCTATCTCAAAGTTAAAACTTACAGTATATCAGAATTAAGCTTTACGATACCTTTGAATTAGGACTTACAGTATCTCTTAATTAAGAATTACATATCTCTTAATTAAGAATTACATATCTCTTAATTAAGACTAAAAGTGTTTTCTCTGAATTGGCCTTACGTATCTCCTAATTGAGACTTACCGCATCTATGAATGAAACTAAGAGTCTTCTATACTTAGGACTTGATATTATCTTGGAATTGATACTTTCATATATCTTAATTGAGTTAAGTCTTGTGGTATCTTAATTAAGACTCGTCTTCTATTAATTAAGATTTAATATCGCTAAGGCTAATATATCACTTCATTGAGACTTACGTGTCCATTATACAAGAATTTAGTAACTCTTAATTTAGGTATGCACCATCTCTGAGTTAAGACGAACGGTATTTCTAACTTAAGAATCACAGTATCTCCCATTAAAAACTTATTATCTCCTGATTAATGCTTATGCGTCTCCTAAATAAAACTTGCAATAAGTCTGAAGTAAGACTCACAGATCATTTAATTAAGGCTTACGTATCTCTGAACTAAGACTTGGATTGTCTCCAAATTGAGACTTACATATCTCTCAATTAAGAATAATAATCTCTCAATTAATATTTAATCGCAATTCAGAGATGATAAGTCTTAATTACAAGATACTGTAAGTCTGAATTGGGAAATACACCGCGTGTTGTTGGGGAGACACGTGTTCTCGCCGTCCACGTTGTATACTGAAGCCCTCCATCTTGGTTTCTATGGTTGTTTGAAGGATATTCTTGATTGAATGGAAGTATCTCTAATTATCACAAACAACCCAGGTAACTATTTATCTAGTTCGGATTCCTTTCATTGACACCTTGCTATAGGACTTTGGAGGCTTCCAACTTTCTGTTCAGTTGTGTTCTGGGTGTACTCGGGCGTGGAGAAGACTCCCTGTTTTGTTAATGCATTTAACTTTTCTGGTCTGTTTTATATCTGTTTATGGTTCTGGGGTCATTTAACTGAGCAGAAGACCATTTCAGTTCGAATAGTTTTACACTCAAATCTTGTCTGTTGCCAGTTACTAATGTCTTCCTCGGGTTCTATTCTTGTTACTCTCGCCGTAGCATTGCTGGGTCTATTTTACCTTAGATATAACTTCCATGAACTACCCATTCCGATTTCCCCCCTCTGTGTCTGTATGCTAGTACCCAATGTGTAAAAATGTGTACACATTGCATGTAGCTCATGGGCAAATGCTGGATGTGCCGATATGTGCCTGTATGCTAGTGCACACTGCGCGCAGCATGCGCAGTACGTGAGCACATGCGACATCTACCATCCCTGGCTTCTTGTTACTCTGATTTTCCAAGCTGTGTCTATGTGCTAGTATGCAATGTACAGTACGTGGAAAGTGGATTGTAACTAAATCACCCGCGGAGTGGAGTTATCACCCAAGCTATAACTTTCAAATTGTGGACATATCGTCAAAAAACACAAGCAATGTTTCAGCCAATGGACCTCCGGGTTTAACCCGGAGGTCCATTGGCTGAAACTTTGCTGGTGCCGATTGTGCTTTGCAACAAATTTGCAATTATTGCTCGGGTGGAATCTCCACTCTGCGGGTGATTTAGTGATAATACACTCTCCACGTACTGTATGAATACATCGTAATCATTGAATTAGCACAGAATGCATGTCGGGATACATGCTTGTGCACAAGTGAACTATGTACGCATTCCACATGGACACATACGACAAAAAATGGACTCAGGAAGCATAGACGAATGTATGAAAGATGCTTTCTATTTCTTCTAGATCTACAAATAATGCATTACTTATTTTCTTGACTAATGTTTATGATATTCATTTTTTTAAACACGGTAGCAAAATTAACTTTAGAACAGTATACTCTGTATCTTAACATTGATGTTATTGTTTGCGTGACTACATTGCTTTCTTTTTTTTTCAAGTTGTAGTATAAAAGAAATAAGATTATACAGAACTGGTGCAAACAAAACAACTATAGCGATGCAGTGGCGGAATCGGTGTTTTTTACAATATTGCCTGATTTTCAAAAATGCCATTACTGAGTTGTCCAAAAATAATGGTTTCCTTTGTTTGAGCACTAAGGGATCGAGAATGAATTAAATACAACGCCCCGTCTAAGTGGCCATTGCTTGGGATAAAATACGGGATAGTTAAAAAACTGGGCTCCATCTTCCCTGTTAAAAATCTACTGACACAATACCATTCATACAAGATAATTTCAAAGACGATTTATTTTTAGTATACCAACCCACAACTTTCTTGACTTCTTCGTGAACCTTTGCCTGTATTTCCGGATAAGCAGCCATGTATTTCAAGGCATACGTCAATGTTAGTCTCACTGTATCCATTCCACCTGCATAAAATAAATTATAACATTAACATAAATGGGACAAAACAAACTGACCTTTGTTGGAAACATGAATAAAATGAAGTGCCCTGCCAGGTACATCCTAAATCAGTTGGGTTAAAAATCAACCCAAATCAACTGGGATGAGTGAATGGAGTTCATATTCACTCAACCCGGTTGATTTAAGCTGATTTTCCGCCCAACGTACTTTAGAGATATGTGACATCATTATGTGGCATATTAATGTCACGTGGCAAAAGATACCTCGCATATTTCAAACACATATTAGTTACTACAAAAACAAAACATTAGGATCCACTTGTCATTTGATTGTGTAGTTTTTGCACGAACAATCAAAAAACCCGACTGATTTTAGAGAGTAGTGGCATCATTATATGGCATATTAATGTCACGTGGCAAAAGATACCTCGCATATTTCAAATACATATCACTTACTACAAACAACAACAAATGGAATGTGCTAGTCATTTGATTCTCTAGTTTTAGTACGTACAAGAAAAAACACAAAAATGAGAGGTGGCGGCCACATAGAAAATGCCATGATACTGATTATCCAAATCTTTCCAAAAGACAACAAAAATGGGGTCAATTGGCCATACTTTCATTTTTCAAGTTATTGTGCGTAGAAGGAAAAATCACTCCAATTCAAGATGTATAACTTGATGACCACGATGACCATACTCAATTTGCCAAAACACTAATTATTATCGGGTCTAGGGCTGTACTCTAAAGTGCAGGTATTGTAACTCGGAGGTTTCAGACTCTGTGGGTGTCCTTCATAGTATCTATCAATCCAAATTATTTAGTCTGTATGGATTTTTCTTGTTACAATTAAAGGGAAAGTGCCATTTGATAGGCACTCTCCCATAAATTGTAACAAGGCAAAGACTTGTAAATAAATTCGGATGACTAAAAATAATTTAGCGCTCTACCAGTCAAAAGGAGCCTTCATGTAGAAAAAGTGATGTTCAAAAATGGGATACATTTGTCATACGTTTTTAACGTATTATTCGACAAGCAACAATCACAAAAATTCCAAGATGGCTTCTATCGAGGACATGTTGGATATGTCAGAAAGCTGGTTATCAAAAGGAACCCACCTTCTTGTAGTGAGAAGTAATGCACCAGATGAATAGGATCCATTAGTTCGTTTTTCCTGTTTGCTAATCGTTTGATTTACATGGTTTTTTGACATAATAAACGTTACATTGTGTGAGGCCGTAGGATTGCGTGAAGCTGGCTGATACTTTTCCATACAAGGCTCTGCGTGTTCATATTAGGTTTGGCTTCGCCTCACATGATACTAGTATGTCATGTTCCCTACAGGGGTTAGTTGGATGATCTCATTTGGATGATCTCATATGACGTCATGTCACGTGACGTAGTGGCGCCATGTTGTGTTGTCATGGTAACCCGCGTGGGCGGCCGTCTTGTGACGCCATCTCCATAGTGATACGTGGTGCGAGTGCGCATGCGCAGCGCGTGTTGTTAAGGTGATACGCGTTTCCGTCGTCCATTTTGTATACTGGAGGCCGCCATCTTGGTTTCTATGGTAGCACGTGATTGCTATGTTACCAATGGCTTCTAACAAGACAGGGGTATGTTTTGAGGGTGTGTTCCTTTGTAGAAGAGTAAATCTAATTACCACAAACAACCCGACAACTTGTATTATTTCGAATTCTTTCAGAATTCTCTGCTTCTATCTATATATGCAATAGTTTACGTCTACCTAGGCATGTTCCTTTATTCTTGAGTATACTCCAGTAGCGTAGAAGAGGCTATTAATTGGAACAGCCTTACTTATTATTACTATATTTAGCAATGTCTGGTCTATTCTTGTTAGTTCTGACCCTATTCCAAGTACTCTTGTTGTTTCATTTATCTATATTATAACTAACCAATCAGATTGCTTGATTTCCCATAATCTGTATGCAGGATTATCTCCCTTCTGTATAACAAAAGACTATATCCAATGGCCATATCCCATGGAATCCCATTTTTTGCAAAACACCTGTGGCTATGGAATCCTTTTTTTCTGTCGTATGAGGCCATGAGGGCTACGTAAAATCCCTCAATGAGTCCTCATTTATTATCCCTCATACCCTCATTGAATTTTGAGGTTGTGAGGACCTTGAAAAATCCTTCATTGAGGTATAATTTACTACCACTCTTATCCTCATTTCAGTATTTAACAGGTATATCGTATGGAATCCCATTTTGGAAAACGCCTGTGACTGTGGAATCCCTTTTTGTCGTATGAGGCCATGAGGGCTATGTAAAAGCCCTCAATGAGTCCTCATTTACTATCCCTCATAGCCTCATTGAATTTTGAGGTTATGAGGACCATTAAAAATCCCTCAATGAGGCATAATTTACTACGACGCTTAGCCTCATCTCGGTATTTGAGGATACCCATGGCCTGGTATTGTATTATTCGAGGATACCTATCGAGGATACCTTTTATAGGATACTTATCTGAGGATACTATATAGGCTGTATATATCCCTATAGGTCTCTTGCTGGTCCTTAGTACTATTAATCCACCTGATGCTTTATGTTATCCTATGACTAGTATAGGTAGTATGCAATGCTAGGCATAAGGGTATTGTGGGTAGGGGTACTGCCTGGTAGTTTAGAACGGTACTATAGTATGGTGGTATATACACCTATAGGCCCCTGTTAGTGCTTGGTACTATTTACCAACCGACTGCTTTGTTTTATTATATGGCTGGTATATGTAGTACGTTATGGTAGACCTAGTGATTTTGTGGGGGTGGTGGTAATGCTTGGTAGTTTAGAACGGTAGAACAGCATACGCTGTACATATCCCTGTAGGTCTCTTGCTGGCCCTTGGTACTATTGATCCACCAGATGCTTCATATTATTGAGCTGTATTCTGGGGTGGGGTCAATGCCTGGTAATACAGAACGGCAGCAGAGTATGGTTGGTATATTCCCCACAGGTCCCACCCTAACCGTTCATAGTATTAACCTACCAAATGCTTTGTATCATCCTGTTACTGGTAAGGTGGTACGCGATACCAGTAGTTCCTACCTTATTCCGAGTACTCTTGTTGTTAAATTTATCTAGATCATTTATATAAATTATAATTAACCAATTGGATTGCTTGAGTTCCCATAACCTGTACTTAATCGTACATAGTTATCTCCCTTCTGTATAATGAAAACCTATATCAATGGCAATATCCCCAGCACCCCAATTTCGGCACCCCTTTTTGAAAAGCATATGGCCTTCGGCACCCCTTTTTCTGAAATGAGGATAAGAGTCGTATTAAAAATCCCTCCTCCTACGGACTTCCATTCCTGTCACACCGGACATATGAAAACTCCCAGAATTCTTACTATCCGTTTTGATTGGTGAAACGCACAACATCGGAACCAATCAAAACACCCTCCGCTCAAAAGAGCGCGAATATGTATTCTAATGTGTCTGCACAGACAAAAGTTTTTCGCTAATCAACCCGAAACGCGAAAAACAATTAGTCATGTCAGCCTTCTGTTGGTTAATTTGTTTCCGCTGTGTTAATTAAAGGGTTAAATTGACTCAATTTTTTCATGCGAATCCTAGCAGAGGTGCAGCAAGAATCTACATGGATTCTCGCCGGTTTTATTGCGCGAATCTCGGATTCTCGTCGAAATATAAGCCCTGAATGTCTTTTCCAAGTATGCATGGGTATTATCCAAAACATAATATTTGGATAGCAGGATCAGACTTAATATAAAAAGAGCATGTCAACAAAGGAAAATTCATTAAATGATAAAGCACAAGGATTGAAGTCCAAAGTCAAACAGCTGTGATTCGACATTTGTGGGAGTCATGATGCAAAAAATCAAGTTACTTATTTCCTACAGATTGATGGCATTTATGCTGTTATAACTGTTGCTATTGCTCTTGTCAGTTTATAAATTCATAATAAAGAATTGTGGTCAATATTAGTAGTAGGAGATGTATGAAACGTGCTTCATTGGCAGGATCTCATTGCAGGATCTCATGTGACGTCATAGTCACGTGACCCAGTGGCGCCATGTTGTGTTGTCATGGTAACCCGCGTGAGCGGCCATCTTGTGACGTCATCTCCATAGAGATACGTGGTGTGAGTGCACATGCGCAGCGCGTGTTGTTAGGGTGACACGTGGTTCCGTCGTCCATTTTGTATACTGGAGGCCGCCATCTTGGTTTCTATAGTAGCACGTGATTGCTATGTTACCAATGGCTTCTAACGAGACAGAGGTATGTTCGGGGGTGTGTTCCTTTGTAGAAGAGTAAATCTGATTACCACAAACAACCCGACAATCCCTCCAAATCACCAAAATCCACCCAAAATCACCGAAATTGACTTTATTTCCCCATTTTATCGGTTTAGCACGTAGTGCTATAGTACTAAGGGGTACAAGGGGTGCATTCGACTGAAGTGGAGTAATTTTCTGGCTTAGAATTCACCCAGAATCCCTTTTTGGATCCTTATCCCATGACGTTTTTCCCTTTTAAGAATAGCACGTAGTGCTATAGGACAAATTTACCCAGAATTCTCTGCTTCTATCTATATAAGCAACAGTTTTCGTCTATCTGGCCATGTTCCTTTGTTCTAGAGTATACCCCAGTAGCGTAGAAGAGCCTATTAGTTGGAGCAGTTTTGCTTATTATTACTATAATTAGCTATTCTAGTCTATTCTTGTTAGTTCTGACCCTATTCCAAGTACTCTCGTTGTTTCCTTTATCTAGATCATTTATATAAATTATAACTAACCAATCAGATTGCTTGATTTCCCATAACCTGTATGCAGAGTTATCTCCCCTGTGTATAATGAAAGCCTATATCCAATGGCAATATCCCCGGGCACGCCAATTTAGGCACCCCTTTTTGTAAAACATATGACCTTCGGCACCCCTTTTTTGTCATATGTGCTTATGTGAAAAAGCACAATGTGACACAATGTGCCATAGCACATAGGCACATGATTTATGTGCCGATATGTGCTTATGTGAAAAGGCACAATGTGACACAATGTGCCCTAGCACATAGGCACATACGAGTATTTGAGGATACCTATTGCCTGGTATTGTATTATTCGAGGATACCTACTAGAGAATCCCTTTTTTGTCATATGTGCTTATGTGAAAAGGCACAATGTGACAAAATATTCCCTATCACATAGGCACATGCTTTATGTGCCGATATATGCTTATGTGAAAAGGCACAATGTGACACAATATGCCCTATCACATAGGCACATACGGGTATTTGAGGATACCTATAGCTTAGTATTGTATTATTTGAGGATACCTATCTAGGATACCTTCTGGAGAATCCCTTTTTGTCATATGTGCTTATGTGAAAAAGCACAATGTGACACAATGTGACCTAGCACATAAGCACATGCTTTATGTGCCGATATGTGCTTATGTGAAAAGGCACAATGTGACACAATGTGCCCTATCACATAGGCACATACGACCAAAATGGGATTCCATAGCCACAGGCGTTTTCGAAAAAGGGATTCCACAAATGGGATTCCAAAAAGAGATTCCACAAATGGGATTCCGTTTCCATCTTGTGTCCAAAGCTCCAAGGCAACTACAGGTCTATGGTCTATCTGTCCTATCATTAGCTACAACAACAGGCTTGTTCCACTGCGGCCTTGTACCAGTACTATTGGCTAAACTACCATCAATTACTTCCTAGCTATACCTTTGCTAAAGCTTTCAAAATGTTCCATCTGATTTCCCCTGTATACATATAAGGCATTCCGTAAGTGGCCCAGTCCGTAAAATTTGGATTCCGTGTTTTTTGCTGTATACTAAGGCGTATTGCATGTCGATGGTGCGCATGTCTTCAACCAATCTAACCCTGCCTGTGCCGCGGTGCAGAGTTCAGAGTTACGATGTTGGAGAGCTGACAGCTGCTCGTCGTTGCTCGGTTGTTCTCTCCGGGTACTCCGGCTTCCTCCACCCGTAAAACTGTCACCGACATGATATGACCCTAGCTGTTAATGTGTCTTTAAACCCTAATAAAAAAAAAATCCTGTGTAAAAATAATCGGGAACAGTGTTGCAAAAGTTGGAACTGAATTTCTACTACATTAAGTACAAAAACTGGGAAACAAAAATATTTTTCCAGTAATTTTTCCTAGCACGTCAAGTGATTCACTTAAATATAATGTGGATTTTGATTTTGATTTCAATGAACTATTCATTTCAGACTATACATCTTAGGTGACACACTGAAGCACCTATTTTATGAGTAAAACCTTTTTTGGTAACATGAAAAGAGTATCGGCAGATTCACAAAGAATTTGATAACGTACATTACGTACCAGTTTCAAAACCTTACTTTGATCAGATTAGTATAAATATACAGTACATGTAGAGTGGATTGTAACTAAATCAGCCGTGGAGTGCGGTTGTCACCCAAGCTATAACTTTCAAATTGTGTGCACATCGACAAAAAAAACACAAGCACTGTTTCAGCCAATGGACCTCCGGGTTTAACCCGGAGGTCCATTGACTGAAACTTTGCTTGTGCTGGTTATGCTTTGCAGCAAATTTGCAATTATTGCTTGGGTGGAATCTCCACTCTGCGGGTGATTTAGTGATAATACACTCTCCACGTACTGTAAATTGAAACATTGGCAAACCTATTATGTTAGTAATGCATTTTGGAGAGTGTAATAAAAACACAGAATGACACACGCGTGCGTCGTTCTGTGTTTATGTTGACGTCCATAAAACAATTATTAGAAGGACACTCGGCAATTCATTTGACAACTATTAACGCAGACAACACATTTTATCGCCAACTAAATTTGCGAGGAGAACCCGTGTTAATATGTCATCCCCTGAGTTACAGGAGAGCTTTGTAGCAAGCTCTGTCCTGTAAAGTATTAAAAAACAACAACCGAACAAAATACTTGTTGAAATTGGCTGACCGGTTCTTGAAATAGAAATTTTGGGCAAAGCCCAAAATGGATATGCCCCACCGAGAACCCAAATATTGACCTATCAACTTCCCTTGAATAAACTTCAATATTCCACACCAAAGGATGTTCCATACCAAATATCAGGGCGTTCCCGCGGGTGGTTCATGAGAAGGAGATTTTTAAAGGTTTTTAAGCTTTTGGGGCATGAACCAGAGCTCGAATATGGTAGCTGCTTCATTTGAACAAAATGGATAGGGTATACTCCATGGATGGTCTGTGCAATATATGTTTGAATTTGGCCAAGTGGTTGTGAAGAAGAAGCCATGTTTGCAAAAAATTTAATGGATCACGGACGACGCCACGACGGACAAAAGTGATGGCAATAGCTCCCACTGACTTGCAGTCAGGTGAGCTAAGAAGTGAAATTGAACAATTTCCAGTTACACCTTCAAATAATTCTTGACCAATAGAATGTTTAGCTCCAAGATGAACAACCAAGTAGTTGATATGATATGGTTGTGTTGAAATTTTTTGAAAAATAATATTTTTTCAACTGCTGAATTTGCATATTACGCGGGAGGATGCGGCCGATTCGTTGGGTAAAGGGCTAATGCACAAATCGATCAAGCAAATTATAAATTGTCCATAAAGAGTTCTGAAACCCAAATATTTACAATCAAAACTGGTTTTCTTTAAAAAATAGAAGACTATCTGTTTCATAAGCAGATACTAGAGCGAATTATTGTTGGTTTTGTATCTGATAGAGATACTACTCCATTTAATTTCCAACAATTGAGTTTGAATAAGTTGGAAGTAACAGTGGATGGACGTTCGATTAAATCACGTCCTTTAGTGCTAAATTTCAAAAATGGACTTACCTAAATTTATACCTTCCTCTCTATAAAGCTATGAGATATTTTGAACAAAATCAAACATTTGCTTCATCTTTGCACGGTGATGCAAGAGGATGTGCTCTTTGGGGAAATGATTTGATACCTAGCCAGAGTTGTAATGAGCCATTGGCTCATCCTATAAAATCTGGTAATCTTCAAAGTGAGATTCGGTTTGCTCAAGCGTTTTGAGAAATGATCGGCGTTGTCGCCTCTGTAAAAGTCGATAGTGCGATTGAGATCAACAAATTCAGATAAGTGATATTTGACTATTGGAGACATTGGGAACATTGCTGTCTCTACAGGAACCTGAAATCCGACGCTCGAAAGACAAAAAACGAGATTAGCTGTTACATGATTTCTGGAATGTGTTGTGAAGGAACTGACAAAACCATTAAATAAAACTTGTCCCTATATCCCGACAAATTCTGTCAGAATGCCTTGGACAAATAGCCATGGCAAAGGATGCACCCATCATCCAAGGTATATGAGAGCGTGCAACATCTAGGGTAGAAACGCACGAGAAACATCGGGGGTATATGGTTTAAATAAAAGCTTCTGCTTTCCTCGTTGTAAAAATCGAACCAAAAAACCTGAAAATAGTCACAAATATATCAGATTTCCGACAGTTGTATCATATTTTGCTGTTATAAATTAAATAGGCGAATAATTAAATGAAACAACTTGAGAAAAATAAAGTAAGAGCAAATATCGTGCCCTGAATACCACTGTGTTATATGTGACGGTAGCCACATAGAACGCATTGGAAATCGGGGACGATATGTTAACAAAATACTGTTCACCCGTCTCCTAAACCACCCAAGGGATGTAACTCTATCTGTTGTCTTCTGCATTTGTAAAAACAAAACAATTATTCACAAATTTGGCCCAACTGATTGTGGAGCGTGAAAAACGCATCCACAATTTTTTCTCTATGTTTCTATTGTGTTTCAAACGGGACAAAAATGTTATCTCCGTCAACATGTATGGTATGTGCTCGATAGCTCATTTCAGAAAAAGGGATTCTGTAGCCACAGACGATTCCTAAAAAGGGATTCCACAAATGGGATTCTACAAAAGGGATTCCATAAATGGGATTCCGTCTTACCTCGAGTGACTCGCACATATTGCCCGAGTGACTCGAATCCCATCGAGCAAATGAGCTAACAAGCAATTGCTCGTTCGAGTGACTCGACATACTGCTCGAGGACTCATTTCAGAAAAAGGATTCTGTAGCCACAGACGATTCCTAAAAAGGGATTCCACAAATGGGATTCCACAAAAGGGATTCCATAAGTGGGATTCCGTCTTACCTCGAGTGACTCGCATATATTGCTCGAACGACTCGAATCCCATCGAGCAAATGAGCTAACGAGCAATTTGCTCGTTCCAGTGACTCGACATACTGCTCGACGACTCATTTCAAAAAAAGGGATTCCATAGCCACAGGCATTTTTCTCACAAGGGATTCCATGGAGCATGTATGGGTACAAAGCGTACATCCTATACTACCACACTAGGCAACCATGCATTACACCCACCCACCCCATAACAACGTCTGTCCTGCATTATATACTACCTAAACCAGCCATGGGATGACACAAAGCATTTGGTAGGTTAATATTATCAATGGTTAAGATGGAACCAACAGGGGAATATACCATCCATATTATACTACCGTTCTAAAGTACCAGGCACCATCTATACCCACAATATCCCTATGTCTAGCATTGCATACTACCTATACCATTCATAGGATAACATGAAGCATTAAGTACATTAATAGTACTAAGGGCTAGCATGGGACCTGTAGGTTTACAAAGCATACATCCTATACTACCACTAAACTACCATGCATTACACCCACCCCATAATAACGTCTGTCCTGCATTATATACTACCTAAACCAGCCATGGGATGACACAAAGCATTTGGTAGGTTAATATTATCAACGGTTAAGATGGGACCAACAGGGGAATATACCACCCATACTATACTACCGTTCTACACTACCAGGCATCACCCATACCCACAATACCCCTATACCTAGCATTGCATACTACCTATACCATTCATAGGATAACATGAAGCATTAGGTACATTAATTGTACTAAGGGCTAACACGGGACCTGTAGGGTTACAAAACGTACATCCTATACTACCATACTAAACTACCATGCATTACACCCACCCAACCCCCCAACCCCCTCCCACCACCTCCCACATACTACCTAGACCAGTCACATAAAGCATTAGGTCGATTAGTAGTATTAATGGCTTTCGGAGGCCCACAGAGGTATATATCATCCATACTATACTGCTGTTCTATACTGTCAGGCATTACCCCCACCCCCCGCTCCACAATACAACTTGACCTGCCATAACATACTACCTATACCAGTCATAGAATAATACAAAGCAATCGGTTGGTTAACAATACCGAGGACTAACAGGGGACCTACAGCGGTACATTCAATGCCTCCTAAGCCCCACTTCTAAACAAACGATTATAATACTGCCTGACCTAGCATTACGAACTACCAATACCAGCCATGCGATAATACAAAGAGTCGGTAGGTAAATAGTACCAAGGGGGTAATAGGCCAATAGACCATTCATCCTGTACTGCCAATCAAAACCACCAAGGGCTATCTAGCAATACCACACTGGGCGACCATGCATTACCCCCACCCCCATAATACTGCTTGATCTAGCTATAGCTGATAATATGAAGGCTCAAGGGCAAATAGTATACTCAAATGGAAATACACCACTACTGCCATATCACCGCCACCCCATACGAGAAGTCCGATACCCCCGACCCGAACAACGTTATGTCAGATCGTATAGTGGACAATAACAGTGGTCAGCATCTCTATGACGTCGCGCGCGTATCATGACGTCACGACGTCAATAGCAACGTCAACCGTTTCGCGGGAAAAACTTTCAAGAAAACCCAACTTTCCCATCATCTTTCCACCACATACCCATAATATATTCCCATAGCCCTGTGTTTACGTATATCACTATACATACCATAGCATACTATATAGGCAGTAGGGACACCATTTGGCGGATCTAGCTGCAAGGAGACGTACTTTTGCTCCCCCAAAAGTTGCTCCCCCAAACGCCTCCGGTTCGTATGGGAATTTAACACCAGCTGCTCCCCCAAAGCTCCGGGTAATAGGGGACGAAAACCACCACCTATACTACTTATAACTTCTAATATATGTGAAGAATGTCAAATAGACACAAGAGCATTGTTAGATATGTACATATGTATAGTGAATGGGAAAACTGTGTCCAGTTACTATACTCTTTGATCTAGACAAGAAATACTGAATGCTGCAGAATATTGTGTAACTGTGATCCTTAAAATAGACTGCCATAAAGATATTCAAATGGCGCAGATTTAGTAGAAAGAGATTGGCCACATTACACAATAATTTTAAACAAAATTTGAAAAACAATTTCTCTGTGCCAGCATTTTCGGTGCTAAGAAAATTGAAACCATACAATATATACTTGACAGTTCTAATCGGTTATCATCCTTAAATGGAGAAGAGAAACAAAAACATAAACATAAACAAGCATACTCTGTGAACGCAGATTCATCGAAAGAACCAGGAGAACATTGGATAGCAATATATTTTAAAGACAATCATTCTGCTGTATACTATGATTCACATGGTGTATCACCAATGGATAAATACATATGCAATTTCAAGGCTACCATAACTTTGCCCAGTGAGAGAAACGTTACAAGTGTAATCAGTAAATGTACAATGGCATACTACAGTGTGAGCATGCCGAAGTGTGGTCACTGTCCTGTCCATTCTTCTACTTCAATCATCATCCAACACGAAGGCTAGCTTTCGAGCTGAAAGATGGCTGAAGTAGAAGAAACGGACCGAATCAACGGAAGGTTGGATTCTTTTGCCAAATGTTGATTAGATTTGCAAATAATGTGTTACAGGAATGTTTGTATATTGACACGTTTGCGCGCGCCCAGTTTAAATCATTGTGTAACCGCGCAATAAGTGTGAGGCAAAAAGCGGAGGGGCGCGTGTCCCATGTGCCCCTCATGGTTTTGACGCCTCTAGTTTAGAAATTTAAATCAAATCTCCTTGTCTATCAACTTATGTCACAGGTTTGTCGAAATGTTAGGTTAGTCCTATAATTATTCAGGCCTGGCATTCTTAAAAATGCAGGAGGTCTAAAAATCGCCCCCTCTCATGGCATAGGGGAGCGATTAGACCTCCTCAAGCTTACATAAGCTAAAAGTGGCAAAACGAAATATTATTATTAATGAATTCTGTCTAGTGGGCTTTGTACATTGTATTTGGTGCTACTAAAAAGGTAGTCCCTGTGAAACGGCTACACTGCCCCTCCCACACCTCCGGGCCTTGGCGAAGCCAGGAGGTGTGGAAAGGGCAGTGTAGCCGTCTTACGGAGACCACTAACATAGCAGAGATCTTAAAAGATGTGGATTTGGGGAACAGGCTGTTATGGTAATCATTATTTCCTAAAGCTAGGAGGGCTAGTTTTCGCTTTCCTTAATTGTTTAAGGCGAGCAATGGGCGAGCGAATAAATCGCTCTCCTGAAAATGCCAGGCCCAATAATCGGTTTTGATCCCATCAGTACTGTGAGTGAGAAGGTTTTGATATTGTACCCATCAACATTTTAGATTAAGATCAGTTCTTCTATTCACAATATACAAGGTGATTGCCAAATATAACGATCGATACCGATTTTTTGGTTCCAAAAATACACTGTTACAGTGTTCGCGTACCACTAAGTTTTCTTTTTTGCATTTTGTTTTCTCTTCTTGTGCTTTTGTGAAAGCATAAGGAAACGAAACGAAATAATGTTTTCCCCTCAAGCTTGAGAAGGCGTTCACTTATCACGGCTCACCATACGGACACAAACATTTAACATAGGTTTCCACACGTGGCAAATGGATATGGGGAATTCCATTTTACATTTTTGGATCTATAAGAAAAGTTACTCAGTTTTATTTTGTCTCTATAGTGTCTCGCCTGGGTACATATAAGCTACTCAGTCTTTACATCATTCTTGGTACAATATGTCTATGGGAATTCCTATAGTAAATGTTTGGCATAGAATGCCGGCACTGAGTATGGGTCTTACATGTTAAGTTTTTGTATCTACAGTGCCAGATTCTGATCTTATCATTGCAGGAGCAGCAGTTCACTTAGTTTACTGAAGTTATGCTACAACTTATTTTGACTTGTACTGTAGTATTGTAGTGTGGGTCGTCTCTACTGCCGGCGAACAGCGCGTAATCTAGGGGACATAAAAACCTTACCTCCGAAGACGTCATTAACAGTTTGAATTATATGCCTGTTTGTGATTAGAGAGATTGTTGCGTCATTCCCTTGTTGCTGCTCTTCTGCTTGGGCTACCAGTACTGCATCTGTAAGATCCCGGATATTCTCTGGAAAACAATACATGTTGTTAAGTGTTGGTACATATTTACCAGACGTATAAATTCGAATCATTCCCTGCTCTTTACCGCTAAAAACGCAACTAATGGAACTGTTTCACAGACAACGTTTACAGGTAACAACAACAAGCAGTCGTGGCGGTCCAAAATTGAAAATTGTCAGATGGGGGCGATAATTAATTTTTTTCTAATTTTGTCCTAAAAAAGCCTATCCCAATATTTATTTATTTATTTATTTATTTATTTATTTATTTATTTATTGATTTATTTATTTATTTATTTTATTTATTTATTTATTTATTTATTTATTTATTTATTCTTGCTTAACGCCACATCAGCAGCTAAGGCTATATCGTGGCGAGAAAACGTTAAAATGAAAACATGTCAACAATGAAATAAAAGGATAAGTAAAAACATGAAACAACTACAATAAAAATGACAAACACAATGTGGTATGAAAAATAGCAATGATGACTGCTGATGAATTTAAGTCTTAAAGACTCAAGTTTAAAATAATAAAAAACAAATTTAAAATTTACTAACAAGGTTAATTGATTTCAAAAATGAGAGAATCTTGTGCGGGTTCGTACGATAAAAAAATCTCTTAGAGATCCCAGAGAAAAATACTGCCCTCTGACATGATTAGAATCAGTACAATGTAAAAGAATGTGCTCCACTGATACCAGTTGGCAGGGAACACACTCTGGTCGCATATTACCCTCTAACGAAAAGGAGTGTGTAAGTCGTGTATGGCCAATATGATACCGTGTCAAAATAACATGATCTTCTCTACAAAGGTTACTGGGTGGGTAGTGATCAGAAATAGCTGGTCGGAGGCGATGGAGTTTGTTATTTGTCGCTCCATCCCATTTCGCCTGTCACAAAGAATTGATGTAATTATTAAGATGTGGTTTAAAATCACTGAAAGGAATGTTAAAATCAGTGTTTGGCTTGGCTAAAGTCTGCTTTGCTGCACTGTCTGCTCTGGTGTTACCAGCGATACCAACATGTCCAGGTAATCAGCAAAACACGATAACATATTGGTCAGACATGAGAGTTGTTAATTTCTCACAAAGTTCCAAAATGAGAGGGTTCTTCAACTTGGAGCTGAGTAGAACTAGTAGAGAGGAAAGAGAGTCGGAAAATATGATCAACTTCCATTCCTGCACATTCTCGGTGTGTACTAGAGCAAGTTGTTATGCCTGAACTTCAGCAGTGAAAATAGAACTGTTATTTGGTATTCTGATTGAGGCGGTGTGGTCACCAGTAACAACAGCTGATGATACTTTGTCACCATCTTTTGATCCATTTGTATAGATCTTTTTATATGCACTGTACTTGGATTTAATTTCAGCATATTGTCGTTTAAACTGCAGGGATTTTGTGTCAGACTTTTCAGTAGAAGCAAGGTCTAAAATAACTGTTGGTTTTGTAAGGTGCCAAGGTAGAATATGTGATTTACGGTTTTCTTTTATAGAATCAGAATCAATTTTGGCTGACTCCATGTGGGGTTTGATTCTAATTCCCAGTGGAGGAATATGTTTCTGGTGTTGGTTAAAAAATTCCACATTTTGAGGGTCTGAAACACAGATATAAGCAGGATTTGAACGATTGGCCAAAAGTTTAGATATATACTGGAGAGACAATTTAATTCTGCGCTTCTCAAGAGAAGGCTCCTCTGCTTCAACAGGCACAGAATCTATTGGTGATGTTCGAAAAGCTCCTAGACTAATTCTAATACCGCTATTGTGAATTGCATCAAGTGGTTTAAGGTAAAACTTCCTTGAAGAACCATAAATTATATAATCGTAGTCTAATTTTGAGCGAACAAGTGATCTATATAGATGGAGTAACGTTTTTTGTTCAGCACCCCAATCAGTGCTACCAACGACCTTCAGTAGGTTCAGTGCTCTCTTACATTTAACTTTTAGTTGTTTTATGTGGGAAGTGAAATTCAGTTGGTTGTCAAACAACAAACCTAAGAATTTCACTTCTTTAACAACTTTAATAGGACTCCCATCGATTTTTAACTCCGGATCGAGGTGATGTTTCCGAAGTTTACAAAAATGAACACAATTTGTTTTTGTCTTTGAAAATTTAAAACCATTCTCTGTGGCCCTTTGTTGAACTCTATTTAAACACGGCTGAAGTTTTCTTTAGCATTCATGCTTTTGTTGCTGTAAGAGATTAAAAATTCATCGACGTACAAAGAGGAATATAGATATTCTCAATTGTATCGATGATACTATTAACTTTTACCGAAAACAGGGTAACTGATAAAATACTACCCCAATTCCTGTTCATGAGGATCAGATAACGTTGACCCAACACGAACCTGGCGGTCCTTTAAAAAGTTTTCATTAAAAAGAGGCATACGTACGTAAACGTGTTAGCGCCACATCCAATTTAGTTATTAATTCGTAATAACGAAACACTAATTCGTTATAAAACATCAGTAGGGTTTTTAAACAGAAGCGTATCGATGATGGCTCACGGTTATCGCCTGAATTCGAATGTACACTATTTTGAAAGGCGCGCCAACATTTCTGGGCAGACTCAGGCGTAGAGTATTTTATTTATTTATTTATTTATTTATTTATTTATTTATTTATTTATTTATTATTTATTTATTTATTTGTGTTTTAACGACACTTTCGACAGCCAGGGTCACCTCGCTTCGGACAGTTTTGCGGATGGGGAAATCCGGAGTACCCGGAGAAAACTACCAAGCATCGGCGAGCAATCGGCCAGACTCCCCAACGTACCAACTCCACACAAGCAAGGCTAGTATTGGTTGAAGACAAGTGCGCCATCGACGTACACAACGCAGTAACCCTTAGAGGGGATCGAACCGTGGACCTTTCGGTCCATGCCGTTACCACTCAGCCATCGCGCTCCCACGTTGTGTATTAAATACCATCGAATCAAAATAGCTTCCAATCGTCGTGAAGTTGTCATCCATGGGGACATGTCCTTGGCGACCCTTCGAAATGACCCTAGCCAAGAGCGACAAGTCGCCCTCCCTCTCCTTCCAGAAGCCCCATCCTCCTCAAACCAGTGACTCGGGCCTCACCTCACACCCCTCTTATCATCATTCGGGGAGATGATCACTAGTGATCACCACAAGCGATCACTAGTAATCATCATAGCTTATTACTAATGATCACTTAAACCGAAACGAGGATAAGAGGGGTGTGATCTGAGGCCTCACTGAGGATGAAGAGAAGAATCATACATTCCCAGGGGAGAGCTTCCATAACAGAATTTACCAGCCCGCATGTGCTTTTGTGTTCAGTTATGACAGATCTTTCTTGATATTACATTAGAGACCAGACCAATTGTTCAAACATTTCAAATAGTCCCAAACCATCTCTAGTGTGTTGCATTGAAGTGGGTGCTCCCAGATGAGTTTGTTTTTGTTGTTGGATTACACAACATATGACATGCAGAATTTATGCTGGAAATGTTCGCATGCCTAGTACTGGCTGTTTGTGTAGGTAGCCAGCACTGGTATGCAAACGTTGCTAAGTCAAGTATTTAAAATGTATATTGGAAATGTTTGCATATAGGCAGCCAGCGTCATTATGCAAACGTTGCTAAGTCATCTTCATGTATGCGTAAATATAAGGTAACTGTTGTCATCGAAATTAAAAAGATATGAGTTGAACGGTTTATATCACACTGACACCTTGATATTAGGTTAGCAGTATGTGATGTGGTTTTCACCCCCCTATCCCCATTTGGGGGACCTCGGTGGGAATCATCGAAAGTGACGCCATGTCACGTGACCCGGATACGTCTTGTTCGATTGTCATGGTATTAAGCGTGAGCGGTCATGTTGTAACGTCATCCCCATAGTTATATGTGGTGTTAGTGCGCATGCGCAGTGCGTGAGGTTAGGGTGATACGTGTTTCCGTCGTCCATTTTGTATACTGGAGGCCGTCATCTTAGTTTCTATGTTAGTACGTGGTTGCTGTATTACCCAAAGGACTGCAATAAGACAGGGGTATGTTCGGAGGGAATGTTCGATTGAATAGGAGTAAATCTAATGACCACAAACAGCCCGACAATCCCTCGAAATCACCACTAACTACTTTATTTACTACGGATTCCCCCAGAATCTTTTTTGAACCGCCATACCATGGCTTATACTAGTAGAACGTAGTGCCATGAGCCGCGTTCCTTTATACAAAAGTATATCTAATTTCCAAATGAACCCGACAATTGTTTTATTTTTCTCGGAATTCAACTCAACTCTCGATTTCTACCTATTTATCTACAAGCTTTGTTATGACTTTCCCCATCTCCTTTTAAAATATTCCAACGCTCCTAGATGTGTTTCTATTTTACAAATTACATGTAGCACATAGGCACATGCTGGATGTGCAGACATGTGCTTACGTGAAAATACACAATGTGACACATTGTGCATTAGCACATAGGCACATGTCTCCAAAAAGGGATTCTGTAAGCACAGTCGTTTCCCAAAAAGGGATTCTGTAGAGATTCCAGAAAAGGGATTCCGTAAGCGAAAGAAAGTTGAAAGAAACATGATTAATGATTTCCCCTAATAAGCCATCGAGCAATTACTGAAAAGTCATTGTTCGAACGACTCGAACCCGATCAAGCAAATGATCTATAGAGCAATTGCTCGAACGAGTGACTTGAAAGACTGCTCATCGACTGATTTCGGAAACAAAGATTCTCTAACCACCGGCGTTTCCCAAAAAAGGATTCCACAAAAGGGATTCCAGAAGTGGGATTCTTCAAGTGAGATTCCAAGCTTCTATACAACTCGTATACAGCTCATATACAGGTAGTCTTACCAACGGCTTCCAGGATGTCCTATGCCGCCTGTCCTATGATCGAATGTATTCACCTATTCTTCTACCCTTGTAAGATTACCACTGACTTGTATCATTACTGCAGGCTTGCTAACTATCTCTGATTGCTCGAACGACTCGTATCTCATCGAACAAATGCTCAAACGATTGACTCCACATACGACTCTTCGACTCATTTCGTAAAAAGGGATTCCATAGCCACAGATGTTTCTCTAAAAGGGATTCTAGAAAGGGATTCCGTAAATGGGATTTTTATCCTATTCCGTGAAATGGGATTCTAGGTATGCCTCCTATAGAATCCCTTTTCTGGAATCCCTTTTCTGGAATCCCCATAGAATCCCTTTGGAAAGCGACTGTTCTTACAGAACCCATTTTTGTTGCATGTGCCATGTGCTACTGCACAATGTGTCACATTGTACGTTTTCACGTAAGCATATGTCGGCACATCCAGCATGTGCATATGTGCTACATATAATGTTTACAATATAACTTAAACATGTCTAGGGGCGTTGGAATATTTTATAAGGAGATGGGGGAAGTCATAACATAGCTTGTAGATACATTGGTAGAAACAGAAAGTTTAGTTGAAATCTGGGCCAAATAAAACCATTGTTGGGTCTATTTGGGTAATTACATATACTTTTGAATAAGGGAACGCGACTTATAGCACTGCATGCAGCTATTATAGACCATGGTATAGCAGTCCAAAAAGGGATTCTAGGGGAGTCCGTAGTAAATAAAGTAGTTTTGGTGATTCGGAGGGATTGTTGGGTTGTTTGTGGTAATTAGATTCACTCCTATTCAATCAAATATACCTTCCGAACATACCCCTGTCTTATTGTAGGTCTTTGGGTAACATGGCAACCACGTGCTATCATAGAAGCCAAGATGGCGGCCTCCAGTATACAAAATGGACGACGGAAACACGTCTCACCCTACCCACATGCGCTGCGCATTTGCACTAACACCACATATCACTATTGGATGACGTCACAACTTGGCCACTCACACGGGCCACCATGACACCCAAACATGAGGAAACTGGGTCACGTGACATAACGTCACTTCCTAGGTCCCCCACCGCGGTCCACCCAAA
Organism: Pictodentalium vernedei; assembly: GCA_031216915.1. Taxonomy (NCBI): domain Eukaryota; kingdom Metazoa; phylum Mollusca; class Scaphopoda; order Dentaliida; family Dentaliidae; genus Pictodentalium; species Pictodentalium vernedei. The sequence continues at coordinate 34,965,738 of CM062289.1, forward strand.
TAGGGGTGAAAACCACATTACATACTACTTAGATTGCAACTACTTTGACAATCGACATTCAAAAGCAAAGTTCCAAATTGTTATTGGAACCTTGCTTTACCGTGTACATGCACAAGACAGCCTAAAACCTGTCGACAGTGAATGTCAGACAGAGAAACAATTTTAAAAAAAGTAAAAAGACGCCTCATTCAAGAAGACTGTGTCCAACAGCTCGCTAAAGAAGCAACAGTCCCATTCCCCTAAATGTTAGAATTTTCCGAAAATAGTCAACTTTACAATTCCTGCACACATTGGTATATGATGTTGGTACCGGACATATGCAACAGGTTCAAGTTTTGATAATCATGACTGAACGTCACGGCCAAGTACTTGCAGACAACTTCATTTTTCACACTGACAAAAACTGTAACAAAAATGGGTGATTGTTGTAACAAAAGTGGTGAGTGAGGTTTTTTTTGTTACAAAAATGGGCGATTGTTGAAACAAAATTGTGAGCTCATTTTGTAACAACGCTGGTTGATTTTGCAACAAAAGTGGTGAGCTGTAACAAAAGTGGGTAAGTGTTGTAGCAAAAGGGGTGAGCTGCAACAAAAGTGGTTGCCACACACGTGGAACCGAGGTGGGAGAACGGGGACTGGCGGAAACCTACCGCAAGCCCGAAGCCAGCCGTATTTAAAAATCCAACATAGGGAAGTGGGTGGGGACGGGTGGACTTTTGTGTGCCGAAGACATACCCGTGATGTCCAACACAGAGGTTGGGGAGTGTATGGCAGTGGGAGTCACACTCCCGTTGGTGGGAATCGGGAGCTTCCCCAGAGAAATCGTTTCAAATCTGAGGCTCTGAGAACAATTCTAGAGCCTCCGGGAGCCCCAGTGGTGACTGTCCAGCTGCTGATTTTCAATAGTGTTAATATAATGTTTGACATCAAAATCTGCAGCTGTTTGCTTTCGATTCATAAAATTCAGTAATTATTTTCCTACAGCATATAAAAATTTCCGACAGAAATTTATAAGCGGCGATCCCCCGCCCTCTCCCCCCGCACTCCCAACAGCATGGGTACATGCTCTCTCGGGAAATGTTTTTTTTTAGAAAAAAACTGTTAGGCCTGTGTATCCAAAGTCGTCATACGCGTGATCACCCTCAAAAGACTGTTGTCCAAACTAGCACCCAAAGTCCGTAAAATAAATTTTTGGTGTGGCACGTCCTGTGAGACACCTCAGGTAGGTCAGTGAAGCTTGTAAACCAACGCTAACCCTGCCTGTGTGGAGTTAGTACGTTGGGGTGTTTGGCAGTTGTTCGCCGTTGCTTGGTGGTTCTCTCTGGGTACTCCGTCTTCCTCCACCCGTAAAACTGTCCGAAACGAGAAACCAGACCAGTCGATCATTGATCATCCTTTCCATTGTCTTACACAGACAGCTAGTTAGTGCAATTGGTCTGTAATTACCTGGATTACTGTGATCCTTATCGGGCTTTGGAATGGGAATAATTGTTGCCTTTCGCCAGGAAGATGTAAACTGGCCAGACACCCAAATGTCATTTCAAAACTGACAATAAAAGTTCAAGCGATGATTGTGGTAAACGTTTTCGAATTTGTACTTCATCGGGTCCAGTGGCCGTGTCGTTTGCTCTGTGCAAAGAGTTACGTAACCCTTCGACAGAGAAAGGTTCATTGTAATCCTAAAAATTGTTGGAGGTAAATTTGATCTTTTGTTTTTCCTTTTGTTTTTTTAATTTTAATGAATTCGGGATTGCAATTTTCGGACGACGAAAGTTTAGAAAATGTGGAGGCCAATTTGTTTGTAATTTTTTTTTTGATGTAATGAGAGTGTTGTTACCTTTCAGGTGTTGTACAGTTGATTTCGTTTCTTTTCCTTTAATTTTGTTTAATCATTTTCCAAATTTTATTGATGGAGGTGTTTTGATTAAGTTTGGAAATTACGTTTCCCAAGGATGTTTCATTTTTTGTTTTATAAGTCGTCTTGTTTTTGCCCGATTTATACGTAGTTGATCTAAATTATGTGTGGTTGGTGACTTATTAAATTCCCGTTCAGTTTTTTTGCGAACCTTTATAGCCTGTTTACATTCATTATGAAACCATGGTTTGGTGAAACGTTTCGGATTTGCAGCGGTCTTTGGGATGACTGTGCTTACAATGTCTAGTAACTCGTTTGTAAAATGTTCTATTTGGTCAGCACTGTCCTGAACTTTCTCCCGTGTGAGGCCTTCAGAACAAAGCTATGAGAAAGTATGCATAGCTCAATAAGCTCCATCAGACAAGATTATTATAATCCCTGATGGGTACGGGTGTGGGATGGGAAAATCTCACCCGAGGGCAAGATATTTGGGCCAGACACGAGGCTTGCCGAGTGTTTGGACCAAATATCTTGTCCCGAGGGTGAGATTTTCCATCCCACACCCGTACCCATCAGGGATTATTTTTCTCTCCCTACTATACAGCGGTTACGTTAGCAGAGGTAATCGGCGGTCACGTGCTGATATAATCAACTCATTTGGTATTCGTTGTTTTGAAAAAACTAATGAACCATCGGCAAGAGCATGCAAAAGTTATGTATATACCAAAGGTATATACCACGAAATCAATTTGGAACGGTGGCATCTTGGGGTCTAAAGAGTTTTAGAGCATCAAACTTTGATCACACGGCATTCTGATGACGTCAGTATGAATTAGTTGGTAGCAAGAAACTGACACGATATGCATAACGTCATAATAACGTTATAAATGTATAACGTCACATGGGTGGGGTGGGATACATCTGTCTCTCCCTGCTATCTCACCCTGGACAGACGTATGTTACACATGCAGTCGGGGGAGAAATAATAGAATATATTCTCAATTGTTCACTTGGAAAACAGAAAAATGACCCTATTCCTCTTGACGTGGCATAGGTGGGATAAAACCTCGGCGATCGTGTAGTGGATTTTGCAAGGGAAGTTTTCGGACTTCTATACCCTCTAACGTGTTTGGATTCTGAATGGGTCCGTGTCAGCTACGGCCTCGGTCCGTATTGCGGCTTGTGGTTCAACGGACAAGTAAATAATGGAACGCTCCAACACTCGGCAAATTCTTTTCTCTATATAAATGTATTCTGTCAAATCTGTAGAACTTTCAGCAATTCGAATTATGACTGGAACTATTAATACTAGGGCTGTCACGATTTTTCAATTTAGGAATCGATTAATCGTCGCAAATAATCGATAATAATCGATTAATCGTACCTAGATGACCCCCACCCCTCTCCCTCTCTTTGAAGTCGATAAAAATGAAGTTCAAGTCAGCTGACCTACCTCAAGTAAACAACGAAGACGATCAACTTTTAGGTACATTCAAAGCTTTGATGTTCTGAACTTTTGAACCGTCAGTGTAATAATCAAGACCGGTCGGCAGTTGCGATCTTCGCAACTGCCGACCGCTCTTGATTATTACACTGACGGATCAAAGATTCAGAACATCAAAGCTTTGATGAATGTACCTGGAAGACAAATGCTTCCAACGGCTTCTTGGGGCTTAACATCGACGTTCTTAACTCAATACCTTTAGAAACAATAGCTTTTTTCATCAAATTTTCTTTTAATTATTAAACATCTAAAACGGGATACAATTTACCGATTATTCGACAACGAAAAATACTAATCAATTTCGCCGTGACCGATCAACAATCGATTAATCGATTGATCGTGACAGCCCTAATCAATACTAATTATCACGAAAATAGTCAAAATCTAATTAACTGGAGTGACAGCTCTGTAGTCAAGTCAAAGTAAGATAGACCGAGAAAATAGTCAAAATCTAATTAACTGGAGCGACGGCCCAGTAGTCCAGTTAAAGTAAGATAGACCGAGAAAATAGTCAAAATCTAATTAACTGGAGTGACAGCCCAGTAGTCCAGTCAAAGTAAGATAGACCGAGAAAATAGTCAAAATCTAATTAGCTGGAGTGACAGCCCAGTAGTCCAGTCAAAGTAAGATAGACCGAGAAAATAGTCAAAATCTAATTAGCTGGAGTGACAGCCCAGTAGTCCAGTCAAAGTAAGATAGACCGAGAAAATAGTCAAAATCTAATTAGCTGGAGCGACAGCCCAGTAGTCCAGTCAAAGTAAGATAGACCGAGAAAATAGTCAAAATCTAATTAACTGGAGCGACAGCCCAGTAGTCCAGTCAAAGTAAGATAGACCGAGAAAACAGTCAAAATCTAACTCACTGGAGTGACAGCCCAGTAGTCCAGTCAAAGTAAGATAGACCGAGAAAATAGTCAAAACCGAGAAAATATTGTACAGAAATGGTTTGAACGTTTTCAGATTCCATGAACATACCTCGACTACAGAAAAAAAAATCCGAGCTCGAAGTCATGCGTGTTCCCGATAAATCCAATAAGGCATCCAAGAACAAGAAACGCCTAGGGAGAGTGGGGGGGGGGACATCCCCTACTAGGCGGGTCCTCAAGTAGCGGATAGAGAACGGCAGGTTTTCTGGTTTATAATTAGCAGGTTTGTTCAATTGATCTGTTTACTGCGGAATATTTTAAATACCAAGCCCCGGACCATCTTGCAAGCACCCTGTTCTCCCATGAGGTGCGTTCCGAAGCCCCGAAGGAAGGAATTCTGACAGTTGAGAACAGACTGTGGCCGAGGTTAGGGCAAATCTCAGAGATGGAGATCAGGTCGAAAACATTGCTTTGGTCCTGGTCTCTATCTTGGCGATACATGTTCAATACATTGCTTCGGCCCAAACTTTGGGGTTAGACGGATTGTCGGGCGGCCCGTTCTGGCCAATCGAGAGCCCCCATCCCCAAAATACAGGGTGTCACTCCGGGGGGGGGGGGGGGGTTTATTGGGTGGCCATTCAATCAATTATTTCTTTTAATTCCAATTTAACATTGTTTCGGAGTTCTGATTTTTAATAAAGTTCCAACTTTTTAACGAATATGGTTTTATTTTGCACTGTCTGAGTCATCCGTGGCAATTATTTTGGTACTTGTTTACAAAATAATTGATTGAATGACCGCCAGGACCTGGCACCCCCTCAAACTCTTGACTGAGATGTTTTTATAAGACCCCTGTGAAAAGATTGGGATTATTGCTGAATAAACAATTTCATAATACCTGAAATGTGACGGATAGGAATAAAAATAAATTTGTGTTGAAAATCTTTTTGTAACAAATTGAAATGGACTGTTATAAAAATTAGAAAAATAAATTCGTGTTGAAAATCTTCATTGAAGATTTTCAACACTAATTTATTTTTATAATTTTTATAACAGTCCATTTCAATTTGTTACAAAAAACTTCATAAAAAAGAACAACCACAAAGTAATTACAAAAATCCATTCTTCTCCATTTCCGAATTTTGTGGTTGGTTATTCACTGACTTAGAAAACCTGAAACCTGTTATGAGAGACCACCCGTCTTGAGAGACCACTTTTGTGTGGCCCAAAGGGCGGTCTCTCAAGATAGGTTCTACTGTACACACCATCGTGTTCGATTCATTGGGAGTGCATCGAATCAACATGAACAACCCAACAACGATCCAAACCTCCCCCAACGGACCTTTTATTGGACCGAATCCCATTCGTCAATCGGCCAGAGGATATATAATTGTATAACGCTGGTCGAGTATGCTGTTCATGTACTCTTGGTGTTGTTCGCTGGAATTCCGCGGGAGCCATGAACAGAAGAATTTTAAAATTATATAACATGCTAACATACCACACAAAATTACGAAACGAGGTTACAATTTTAGTGATTCTGACTCTAACTTAGGACATACAGCACCTCCAGTTGTACCATGACCAAAATTTGTTATCATCTGCTCAGACGAAGAAGGCAAACTAACAACAAATATCAACCCGTTCGCCTTGAAAAAATCGATAAAGGCAATTGCAGGCACTGTTGTCAATGTTAAGAAATTAAGATCAGGTATGTTGTTAGTAGAATGTAAAAATGCAGCCCAATCAAGGAATCTGTTGAAAATTGATCATTTGGTAGATATGAAAGTAAATGCCTTTCCTCATAGAAACCTAAATACCAGCAAGGCTGTAGTGAGACCTTGGGAACTAGCGGCCATTGATGAAATGGAAATTAGAAAAGAATTAGAACCACAGGGGTTTTCAGCTGTCAAAAGAATTGAAATTAAAAAATATGGAAATACAATAAAAACAAATATTTATATATTCACATTTGACATACCTCCTAAATGTCCATCACCTAAATCACCACCCACCCAAACATGGATAGTACACCTAAAGAGAATATAATACAATGGAGCTGTCGAGGTTTTAGAGCGAATTTTAATGAACTGGGCCTTTTAAGCCAAAAACATAAACCTGCTGCTTTTTGCCTGCAGGAGACTCTGTTAAAGAAATCCGAAGCTCAAGATCATTCTGCTTTTAAGCATTATACTTCGTATAATGCCTGGGCAGATGATAATGATCTTCATATTCGTAGAGCGTCTGTTTTTGTTAGAAAGGACACTATTCACAGTTCCGTACCATTACACACACATTTACAGGCTGTGTCGGTATGCCTAATGTTAGACAATGCGGTTACACTTTGTTCGACTTACGTTTCACCAAGTAAGGCGTACAACTGAATGATCTTGAGTTACTAGTCCAACAACTCCCAACTCCATATATTTAGTTGGGTAATTTTAACGCACATAGCCCCCTATGGTGTATTTCCTGTAGTCAAGAAGACGTAAAGTGTAAAACAGTGAAAGAGTTTATTTCCAAATATGACTTGTGTTTGTTTGATGATGGATCAGACACTTATCTGCACCCCGTATCTGGTTCGCATACATCAACTGATCTTTCAGTTCCATGCCCTTCTATATTCCTCGATTTTTCTTGGAAGAAAGAAGATGACTTGTGCGGGAGTGATCACTTTCTAATTGTGTTGGAGAGTGTAGTTCCGGCGGACGATGAGAGGTGCCCCAGTGGAACTTTAAAAAAGCTGACTGGGACACTTTCTCATCACTTTATTCTGAACGCCTCACATGGGAGAAATTGCAGGATAGTGTTGACCAAATAGAACATTTTACAAACGCGTTGCTTGACATTGCAAACACAATCATCCCTAAAACCTCAGCAAATCCGAAACGTTTCACCAAACCATGGTTAGATAATGAATGTAAAGAGGTTTTTGCATTATACTTCCTAATACGCCTCGGAAGATGCTAATGATCTTCATATTCTTGGAACGTCTGTCTTGGTTAGGAACGACATGATTGACAGTTCTGTACCATTACACACACATTTACAGGCTGTGGCGGTACGCCTAACATTAGACAAAACGGTTAGACTTTATTCGATTTACGTTTCACCAAGTAAAACCCGGCAACTGAATGATCTTGAGTTTCCGGTCCAGCACCTTACATTTTGTTGTGATATTTTAACGCACATAGCCCCCTTTGGGGTAATTTCTGTAGTCGAGAAGATGTAAAAGGTAAAACTCTAGAACCCTTTACCTAACGTAACGGCCAAAACCAGCCAGCGCTATTCTCAAAAATCGCCAATTAATTTTCATTATTTTTTTCATTTTTTGTCTCAAAAGCTCGAGCTCGTTCCAACGAGGGGTCATAACCTATGTTTTTGAGACAAAAAATGAAAAAAAGTAGTTATTCAAGAATTATTTTTGCAAGTGTCGTCTGCTTTTCAGGTTAGGTAAAGGGGAGTTCATTACAAAATATGACTTGAGTTTGTTTAATGATGATTCAGTCACTTATCTGATTGCTTCGTATACCTCAATTGATCTTTCAGTTGCATGCCCTTCTGTCTTCCTCGATTTTTCTTAGAAGGTAGAAAATGACTTGTGCAAGAGTGAAAAGTTCCCAATTGTGTTGGAGAGTGTAGGAACAGCGGACGATAAGATGGTCCCCCAGTGGAACTTTAAAAAAGTTGATTGGGACACGTTCTCATCGCTTTGTTCTGAATGCCTCACACAGGAGAAATTTCAGGATAGTGCTGACCAAATAGAACATTTTACAAAACCAGTTGTTTGTCATTGGTTTGATAATGAATATAAACAGGCTATAAAGGATCGCAAGAAAACTGAACGGGAATTTAACAAGTCACCAGCCACACATAATTTTGATAAACTACGTATAAATCGAGCAAAAACAAAAAAATAAAAGTTCCTGGAAAACTTATGTTTCTGAGATTAACTCCATCACAAAAATTGGAAAATGATTAAAAAGATTAAAAGCAAAGAAACAAAATCAGCTGTACAACACCTGCAAGATAACAAAACACTAATTACATCACAAAAAGAAATTTCAAGCAAATTGGCCTCCACATTTTCCAAACATTCGTCGTCTGAAAATTGTAATCCAGAATTCATTAAAATTAAAAAAAACAACAGGGAAAACAAAAGATTAAATTTACCTCCAATAATTTAGAGGACTATAACGAATCTTTCTCAATGGAAGAGTTATGTGACTCTTTGCATAGAGCAAAGGATACTGCTACTGACCCCACTGAAATACGCTACAAATTTTTAACAAATCTGCCACATTCATCACTTGAAGTTTTGATTTTAATTTTTAATGCCATTTGGGTGCCTTGTCAGTTTCCACCTTCCTGGGGAAAACCAACAATTATTCCCATTCCAAAGCCTGATAAGGATTACAGCAATCCAAGTAATTACAGACCAATTGTATTAACAAGTTGTCTGTGTAAAACCATGGAAAGGGTGATCAATGATCGACTTGTCTGGTCTCTGGAATCGAACAATGTACTTGCGAATGTTCAGTGTGGCAGAAGCCGAAGAAGCCCTGCAGACCATTTTGTCAGATCTGAAACGTTTATACGAAATACCTTTGCAAGAAAAGAATATGTGGTCGCCATCTTCTTTCATCCGGAGAAGGCTTATCATACAACAACGGGGGCGTATTGGATTTTAAAGGATATTTTTAACATGGGGTTGAGAGGGCGCATGCCTCTTTTTATGGAAAACTTTTTAAAGGACCAAATTTCAGGTTCGTGTTGTGTCAACGTTATCTGGTCCTGTCAACGTTATCTGATCCACACGAGCATGAATTGGGGGTTCCTCTGGGTAGTATTTTATCCGTTACCCTGTTTTCGGTTAAAAGTAATAGTATCATCGATGCAATTGAGAATATGGTAGATTCTTCATTGTATTTCGATGACCTTTTAATGTTCTATAGCAGCAAAACATGAATGATATAGAGCGCAAACTTCAGCTGTGTTTAAATAGAATTCAAATATGGGCCATAGAAAATGGTTTTAATTTTCAAAGACAAAAACAAAATGTTTGTGTTCATTTTTGTAAACTTCGGAAACATCACCTCGTTCCGGAGTTAACAATCGATGTGAGTCCTATTAAAAGTTGTTAAAGAATTGAAATTCTTGAGTTTGTTGTTTGACAACAAACTGAATATCACATCTCACATAAAACAACTAAAACATTGCTCCATCTATATAGATCACTTATTAAACCAAAACTAGATTACGGTTGTGTGGTTTACGGTTCTGCAAGAAAGTCATATCTCATGATGCCATTCATAGCAGTGGTATTAGGATCAGCCTGGGTGCATTTCGAACGTTACCAATAGATTCAATGCTTGTTGAAGCAGGGCGAGTCTTCTCTTGAAAAGCGCCGAATTAAACTATCTCTTCAATATGTCACTAAACTTTTGGCCAACCCATCAAATCCTGCTTATAGTTGTGTTTCGGATCCTCAAAAGGTTGACTTTTTCAACAGACACCAGAAGCATATTCCTACTTTTGGAATTAGAATATGGAGTCCGCCACATTTGAATATGCTTCGGGAGAAGAAAATCGTAAACCACATATTCCTCCTTGGCATCTTAGAAACCCTACTGTTATTTTGGACCTTGCTTCTTCCAAAAAGTCTGAGACAAACTCTCTGGAATTTACACAAAAATATGCCGAAATAAAGTCCAAGTACAGAGCATATACAAGGATGTATACAGATGGATGCAGAGATTCTGTCAAAGTATCACCAGCCGTTGTCACTGGTGACCAGGTCAGCTCAGTTAGAATACCCAATAAAAAATCTATTTTCACAGCTGAAGTTAAAGCATTACAACTAGCGCTTGAACACATCGAGAATGTGCAGGTTTTCCGACTCTCTTTCCTCTTTGCTTGGTTTACTCATCCCCAAGTTGAAGAACTCTCTAATGTTGGAACCTCGTTGACGTTGAATTCTCACATGTCTGACAAATAGGACATCGTGTTTTGCTGGTTACCTGGACATGTAGGTACTTCCGGTAACACCAGTGCAGACAGTATAGCACAACAAACTTTAACCAAACCTCTCACTAATTGTAAAATTCCATTCAGTGATTTTAAACCACATATCACTAGTTACATCAAGTCTGTGTGGCAGGCGGATTGGCATGGGGACAAGTAACAAGCTCAATCACTTCCGACCAAATATGATTGATCACTACCCGTCTAGTAACCTTTGTAGAAAAGATCATGCAATTTTGATACGATGCCATGTTGGTCATACACGACTTACACATTCCTTTTTGTTAGAGGGTATTATGCGACCAGAATGTGTTTCTTGCCAGCAAGTGTTGTCCGCGGGACACATTCATTGCACTGATTTTAATAATGTAAGAGGGCAGTATTTCTATTTTATTATACGAGCCCACACAAAATTCTATCATTTCTGAAAGTAATCCACCTTTTTTATAAATTTTAAAATTGTTATTGTTCTTTTAATCTAGACTCTTCAGGTCTCAATTCATCAGGTTGATTTATAAGTTATTCACTTCTCTTTTCTCATTGCTGTTCAAATCACTCCTGTCTTTGACATATTATTGTAATTGTTTTCTATTTTTATACAATCTTTTACATCATAATTACGTTTTACTTTCCACCGTTTTCTAGCCACGATATAGCCTTAGCTGCTGGGGTACTTTTGCACAGTCGAATACCACTTCTATAGGCATAAGTAGGGGGTATCCAAACTGATGTTGATATTTTCGGAAAATGGTATAGGATACGCGTGATTGGACACATCAATACAGTACGTGGAGAGTGTATTATCACTAAATCACCCACAGAGTGGAGATTCCACCCAAGCAATAATTGAAAATTTGTTGCAAGCATAACAAATCCAAGCAAAGTTTCAGTCAATGGACCTCCGGGTTAAACGGGTTGAATATTAACCTCCCGTTCAGTACTAGAATTGATGAAGGAATGTGGTACATTACAACAGATGTCCCATTAAGATTCTCGATTACGTGTCCGAGACGGAGAAATCCGAAACCGAAACGGATTCTTCCGCCAATTGGAATTTTGGAATTAAAACCTTTATGTATGGCATCTAGCGGTCAATTGATGTTACCAAGTTATTTCCATAAAAGGGATAATTATACCTTTTGACTTGCTTCAAAGACGGTGTTACTAAATTTCTCGTTGCTACAACGACAGATGTGGAAACCCGTAATAGAGAAAGTAAACATATCGACTTTTATGATACCGAAAGGAATAGAACATTTAGATGATTTACCCATGGATGACTTACTCCATGAACTTGACTCGCTAAATTTACAAATGACGGACTCATTTGCAGTCCCTAAGTGGGCTTACGCTCTCGCGACTGTTGCATTAATAATAGGATTATATCTGCTTTGGAAGTGCTATCGAGCCGATAGACACAAACAGATATACAAATGGTTAAGAAACCGTAAAAGTAAACCGACTTTTTCTGCTGTTGATGATAGTGAAATGTCTACTTTTGCATTTGCCGATGATGAAATCTATACTAGTATGGGACCTAGACCACAGCCTTCAGCTCCTGCTGATCCAACTGGAGCACAACAACAACAACCTCCTAAGAGTATTAGAGACATGACGAGAAAAGCTGTTAGAAACTTTACACCTTCTCCTCGACCTAATAGGAAATCGATATATCCCCGTGTACAACATGATGTGGATTCTGCCACTGTCCACGTGACAATGTTAGACATAGACAGATACTGACAAACATTAGTTCACACACTGTATGTTTTTGTTTCAGTGTACAATGTCAGAATCAGATTGTAGTGTTGACAGTGGAATTGAAGATTTCCCTGATTTCCAGAGTTATTATGATCATGACAGTATATTTGGTGAAACCTCAAGTACAGTTAGTACTAGGACAGACAGTAAATAGTACAGTTTCACAAGAAATTTTACAAGGTAGTAGTTCATCAAGTTTGGAAGTAAATATCAATGGTAGCGCATCTAATATTTTTGTACCTTCATTTGTGACTTTAAGAACATCACCTTCAGTAGCATCATCTGACCTTTTGTCAACCCCTTCGAGTAGTGTTCAAACTCCTGCTGATGCTATTTTGCTATATTCACCCCATTCTCCTGATATTTCTCCTGAACGAACTCCACCTTATTCCCCAACGGATACTGTGGAAACATTATTTATTCCTCCAAGATTACCTGTCAGAACAAGTGCTGAAATTATTGATCGAGACCCCGAACAACAAGATGGATTCGGTGGATATGTTTATGAGATTACAGCAGTACCACGTACCCCTTCCAGTATTACTACACCTCCTAGTGAATCTATACCTAGTGATTCTACTATTGCAGTTGATTCTGACGCAGATGCAGATGAATCCGGTATCAGTGCGATACGGGAAGAACTTGTGCGAACCAGATCTTGGATTAGATATACACACTCCTCCTCTCAAAAACAAAAATGTATTCGGTATTGGGAAGTTCAACATTATAATTCCGAAACTGACAACAATGAGTTAACACAATACGAGATTTATTACTGTTATTACCTTTCTGAGGAACAACGGGTAATTTTTCCTCATCTTGTGTATATCGTGAAGCCCACAAGAATAGCCTCACAGTATGAAGCCAGTGGTACCGGTCCCGATAAGGTCATACATTATTGGAATGACCATTGTTGGTATGGCCGGTACTATAACCATCGCCAGAATGCTCCTGAAAGTGAATCAGTGCCGAACCCTGGACTGGTTCGTCCATTCCGGTTTTTGGAAATCTTTGATGAAGACTTAGATAGTAATTTCGAAATTCAAAGAGCCTATCCTCAACGATTCTCTCTTCCTTACGAGCGGGCGCCGTCGGGCACTGTTGTCCTTTTTGGAAATGTTCAGCGGTGAAATTGTTTATGCGAACTATTAATTAGTAATTAAATAATGTAAACGAAAGTGAAACAAAATTATATAGTGACATTCTAGACGTGACTCCTAGATTAGTCACTATCGACAACAGATTAAAAACTAACGAAGAACCTTTAACGGGGGAAAGTAGAATTGTTGATATGGCACAGCTGTAGAATAGTGTAATATAGATATTTGTGTTGTTTATAATTTTGAGTATAATCGTTCACTTTCGTTTAGAGTATAATTTTTCACTTTATTTTTACGTAGCATTTATAAGTTGTGTTTATAAGTTGTGTTACATTAACATTTTATTTTTATTTTGATAGTGGTAGTGAAACTTTGAAAAGAATGGCCTCTGCATCTGCATTCCGTTTGGCTAACCCGACTTTTTCGGATTTTGTTCCGGAACAACTCGAGTACTCGACAGAGAGGTATCGCATCCCTGTCCCTATGGTCTTTAGACATGGAACCACAGCTTTTCAGCGCCGGATCCGTGTGTGGGATGTGGTCCGTTTAAACGAAAACACTGGCCACCGGGAACTAGTTAGAACTCAGGTGTTGTACCGGTATTGTCTCCATGATTTGGGAGTAGGACAAGAAATTGTGATGCTGCACCTTGTGGTAATCGAAAACGAGACTCGATTAGCAACCCCACAGGAGGCAGCACACTCTAGCCGGCACAGTGTCATTTGTTATTGGAATGATCGACGGTGGGACGTAACCTATTATGACCAAAGAATCCCTTATGAAACAGCGGATGGGACCAATGCATTCATCTCACCCGATCTGATCTGTCCATTTCACCCAAGTGAATTTAGTCAGATTGTTATGCCCCAGAATCCCAATCAATATAGGATATTGATTGGTGAAATGTTCCATCATGAGGAGGTGGAACACACGTATGAATGGGAATGTGCTCAATATAGTTTTCAAGTGTTACAACATGCTTTGGTTGAGTATGAAAATCTGCGATCTTTTCAAATAAATCAAAATTTAGTTGATGGAGACAATCAACAATGTGCGATATGTTGGTCTGACATTACGGGGCCACGTACTGCGTATCACTGTCCGCAATGTACTCAAATAGTGCATGTCCACTGTGGGTTAACCTGGATGCAGGAAAGACAGAATTGTCCCTTATGTCGTTTTGACCTTTTCTGGGGAACCCCTTTACGGAAACATAGTTTTGATTATACTAACTTCTATTATCAATTCTACCCAAATCATTTGCTGTGAATTGCTTTTATTTTACTTCGCCCAAGTATCCCAGTACATGTAGGTCATTTTTCATAGAACATTTAACATTGAATGTAATTCCTTATGAGAGGATAATTCATTTGTCTGGCAGCGTTCCTATAAAATGTGCAGTCAATAGTCATGATGTGCGATGATAATGAACTTCTATGAAGTGCATTTCTTTTTAAATAGCAAATCCTGGTAAATCCTGGTCATTTGATTGACTATCCTGGCCATTTCCTGGTTACATCCTGGTCACGTGATTAACCATGATGAATCCTGGTCACTTGATTCACTCAATCCAGATTCGAGCTCCGTTAATTATTACCGGACCTCGAGTCTTGGTTGGGAGGATTGTAACGAAATGCCCTCCATGGAACCCATAGGATTAATTTATTTTGGCCTGGGAGTCTTGACTCCCTAGGTGTTAACAAGAGTGGCCAAGTCCCACTTGGTGATAATTCTCTGAAGATTAAACTTTAGTAAATATAAAAATTGTTCCATGTACTTGTTAAAGGCATAGCTTCTCTACACTGCATTTTCAAAATATTGGAATTTCTAAGTAATATTATATAACAGTGCATTTGTCCCATACACTAAGTTCTCACACACTTGCAGTAAACACCAGATGCTGGTTGACCCGCACTAACCTCATCAAAACTTTTTGACAGAAACTAGCACTGTGTTCTAAACTGACCTAACCTCGACACACTGAGTTCTACTTTCAGAGGTGGGAACTAGGTAAACATGCACGTACTGTGATACAGTGAGGGCACCTTATGCTGTATTAATGACCCTGAGGATAAGGTAGGGACACGCTGTATTGATTTTAACAGTCAACATGCCAACGTCATTTTAGTGTGAGAATTTATACTGATAGCACAGGATGCCCCTGTTGTCCCAGAATGGAGATGTAGGGTTATGAAACACCTCTCCGTCATCTTTGGGCATATGTGGTGTTTTGTGGTTGCAACCTTGCCATTATGCTCTTGTGGACGTGACTAGCTGCTCTCTAGAAGTCACGTTCACAACAGTATAAATACTGGAGTGTAGACCCAGAGAATTCACTTCTCTCTGGGCTTCCACCATGTACAGAACTTGAAGACACTCTCCTATTTTCGTGGAGGATCGCTGCCAGGCCAGATTACAGGTAGAGATGGAACACATGACAGAAATGACAGAGTATTTTATCTTTTAATTTCGTCACGCCTAATTTCGTATTGTTTATACCAGAGAGAAAAACAAGTGTAGACTTAGGAACTTTACATTAGGGTTTAATAAACAGAAAACTGTAAGTACATTTTTATGTGTTTTGACTTCACCCATTCACTGCGACTGCAGTACTTCAAGAACTTTTCCAGACTCCAAAGATACTGGTTGCCTCTTGAATTAACTCTTTGAATTGACCTGTGGCCAACAAGCCACGACTGAAGTCCGAACCTAAATCCACGAGACGATCAATTTTCGGGGTACTTAACCATGCTTCGCCACAAAGGGTGGCGGGGGGGGGGGGGTCCCTAAAACCTCGCCACCCTAAACCGGCAAAAAATACCATCATACCATTAGCCCAATGCAACTTTCACATAATATCTAGAACCCTAGAACAGGCTCCAGTGTAGGGCTACACACTCCATAAATTCCCCAGATTCGCTCACAGAGCACTGAATTTTGCAAAATTTTCTTCTGGGTGGAAGACCATGCACTAACCAGGACACTCCAGCTGTTACTCTGTCCTCCCACTTCCTATCAAGAGAAGTGGGAGGAAGGGGTAACAAGCGGGGGGCGCCTAGTTGAGAATAGGGGAGTCCTATACCACCCTCGCAATGACATGATCTCCAAATATCTTGTTTACCCCCCCCCCCCCCCAAAAAAAAAGACCGGCTAGGACACCCCATATTATAGAATCCTGGCTTCACACCTGGTATGTACTTTCTATACGTGATGAGGTTCTACTTCCTGGAACTAATGATTTCACCTGGTATGTACTTTCTATACGTGATGAGGTTCTACTTACTGGGATCTAATGATTGCACCTGGTATGCACTTTCCATACGTGATGAGGTTCTACTTACTGGGATCCAATGATTGCACCTGGTATGTACTTTTTATACGTGATGAGGTTCTACTTACTGGGATCTAATGATTGTCTGTGTTCCTCTATCTTTTTCGCTATAAAACTGAAAAACCATTCGAAGACTTTCATCATTTCCTTAAATCCTTTCGTTGGACAGCGACGTAGGAAGGGAACATAATTTTCAAACGGAATACTGAATTCGGGATTATCGACCACCGATCTACTGAAGTTACAAATTTTCTGGAAGTCTTCATCTTCAAAACTGAGACTAATTTGGAAGAAAAAAAGAAAATTGAAAACATTATAGAAAAATTATTTCATTCACTTCTTTCTCCAGGGAGGCCAGCACACTCAGATCTGAAAATACCGAGTTGAAGTATGAGTGTGAAGTGCTGGGCAAAATATAGAGAAGAGACTGATGATTCTGTATGAAAGATACCATGAGAGTTAAAAGGGTTACATAGACCACCTCTATTTTTACATACAATCAGTTTGAACATGTATTACTGGAACGACTCGAAGGAAATGAGCGATAGAGCAGTTGCTCGATCAAGTGACTCCACACACTACTAAAAAGACTCGAATCCCATCGTGCAATTGAATTATGTGATGATACCTTTGACAAGGCAATGCATAAATTGAGGATACTTTTGACATGACAATGTTTAATTTGAGGATACCTTTTAGAGATACTTATCTGAGGATATCTATCTGAAGATAGTTATGGCTCCTAACCCTATTCAGCTTCTAGAACTTCCATCATCTTCAAGACAACTACTTGTCCATTGTCACTATAATCTCTCCTATGCTCTCAGTCTGTATAGTATTCACCTTTTGTATGGTGTTCCATCAGCCTTACAGTCTTGTGTCATTAGGGCCTTGTACCATTACTAGTGGCTACCATTATTGGCTACCACTATTATGTCCTGTATCTCAACCATTACTAACTTGTGGTACTACAACTGCCCTTAGTACATTAACTGGTAGAGTGCTGGAAGCCCATATTTGGGCTTTATTCTGAAGTGCAGGTACCACAGCTTGAAGACTCATATTCAATGCATGTACTTTGTATTATGTTTGAAGTGATATTATTTAATCTGTAAGGGTTTGCCTTGTTACAATTTATGGGAGAGTGCCCATAGGCACTCTCCCATAAACTGTAACAAGACAAAGACATGTGTACAAGATTGGATGGCCAAAAATAATTTAGCACTCTACCAGTTAATACCACTAATTCATATTATTATCATTCCAGCTGACGCATGCGTATGCTAGTTGACTAATAACTAGAAGTTTGAAATAGCAACCTCAAGAATCCATCTAACGCTACGTGTATACTTAATAATGACAATCTGCGCGTATCGAACACTTGGAATACAGTACTTTTAATGTACAGTAGATTGTGGCGAACGTTTATGGAGCAGCAACTTCACATTTTCAGCGTTTGATTTTGACGCTATGATGAACTCGGTCATATTATATAAAAGTCCAGAAACCGAGCACATACCCCGGGGGAACCCCACGTGCTTGCGCATACTCACTTTTCATATTCGACATGACACAATGTGAAATTCGTGTCGTGAACAATGAGTGAAAATTGCATGGAAATCCACCGAAAATTGGCTGAGATATAGGTTTTAATGAGAGGAGGTAATTGTTTGAATTGGGCCATTTTCCAGCTGGTGCGAAACGATGTGAGGGCGTGCTGAAAGTTCTTCTGTCTGAGATAGTGTCATTTAAGTCTTATAATCCCCTATTATGGGTGGCGAAATGTGACAAAATGAAACTTGCATCTTCAGGACTGTTGTCACTGGGTCCCCACACAGCCTCACCACTTGGATAATTGCCAGAAATTAAAAGTTAACAGAAATCGCACATGGGTTAATGACGAAAAACTGCAATTTGGCTAATTTGACGTTAAAATCATACAGACACCAGTGTCGGATATACGCCAACTGTATTCATGCCTATGAAAGCAGCTACATGAAATTTTCCGAATTCCTTCTACTATCCCTGCTCGATAGTTTAGTATCTTTGTCGAATGACGTTTTCGCGTGGAATCAGCGTGGGTCGCGTGGAAACCAAGGGGATGATTCGTCCAGACTTTATTCTCAATGTAGTGACGTTTCCTTTCATTATGTACCTGTCACTGGCCGAGTTTGCCATTATTTCTGTCTATTTGAGTAACTGCTCAACTTTAACTATTCGCACCTTTATCATTTATATAGGGCTGAAAGTTTGGAGTTAAACTGTTATTTTAGACCGTCTTAAACTGACAACTCAACCCAGATCGACTATATCGATATTCATTCTGTTAAAGTAAAAGGAATGATGGACCTCTTTTCGCACCCCCCCCCCCCCCCCCCCCTCGGATATGTTCAGGATTTGAAGCATGTTGATCCAAAAAGCTTCACGTTTTTTTTTAACTTCATCCATTTCTAATAATGTGTCTTTAATTGGTGGTTGTTCAATAGGATGGATTTCGAAATCGTCCAAAGAATGGCCAGGAAGGTTAAAATAGTGTGCTACTGGGGCATCAGCATTGTGTTTTATATCCTGTTTGTGTCCAGTAGCACGTTCTCGGAACGGATTTTGACTCTGACCAACATACTGTTTCCGAGAGTGTTTACAAGTGATAAGGTAAATAAAATTTAATGAATCACAGCGGAGGGTGTTAGGATCTCATAATGATTTTTCGTTTGTTCGGAGGAAAATTCCTCTTTCTGATCAGGCATAAAGGTATGCAATCTACAACGAGGCATTTTGTAATTCAACACTGCGCCACTACCATTCTACAACTGTCTGTTGTGTTCAATTTTCAGTGGTTTGAAATCAGTAATTTCTGCTGGACGTTGAAGCCTTTTCAGAGTTTGAGATTTCAGGCTGCGCAAAAAGCGCAGTGAGTACCCCCTCGGTCTGAGGACGCCAAATAGAGTAGAACAAGCCTCGTTGAAATTTACCTTATCACTTGAATTGCGGTGGAAACGAATGAGCTGTGATTTGGTGATACTTTTAAATATATATTGAGGATGAAATGATATTTTTGTGTGCAACAATTGATGTGAATCAGTTGGTTTAAAATATACTTTATAATGTAAATGACCGGATGCCTGAAATTGCTTGCCTTTATACACAATCACATCGAGAAATCGACAGAATTTCCATTGATAATAGCTGTTAGTTTAATGTTTGGATCATGATTGTTTAAAATGTCTAAAATTTCATCAAAATCTTCTTTTGAATGTTCCCAAATAATAAAAATGTCATCTAAATATCTGAGATATACGAGAGGATGCTTTGCACATTTGCCTAAGGCAGTTTCTCCCATTCCGCTACAAGAATGCTTGCAAAGTTAGAACTGAATCTCTTGCCGATAAGACAACCCATTATTTGTAAAAAAAACATTCTCCACAGAACTGAAAGTCATTACCTATTAATCTCAGCTCTAAAAGATCCAAAATTTGTTCATCCGAGCGTTTTGCATCTGGAGATTTTTCAAATGCATTTTTAACCGATTTAACACCTTTATCAATATTAATGTTCGTACACATGCTGTCGATATTCAAAGTAGCCAGGATTGCATTTTTCGATATTTTCAATTTAGAAATTTTGGACAGGAAGTCCTGTGTATTTTTGAGATAGCTCGGATGGCTATTTGCTATAGGTTTCAGATGATAATCAATTAGTTTCGAGATCGCATAAGATTCCGAGTTACAATCTGATACAATTGGCCTCCTGGTTGAAGTCAAGTCATCCGTCATTGAAGAACGCTCCTTGTGGCGCTTTGGTAGGATGTAAAATTGTCTTGTGTGAGCACTGAGCTTAGCTTTTGAATATTTCAATTGTTTTTTGGTCATGTGACCTTCGTCGATGAGAAATGTTATGATCGTATTGAAGTTTTTGACATTACGAGGCCAAATAAGTGAATCTATATTCTTATAATATTTAGTATTGCAGAGTTGTCTCATGGCTTCCTTAATATAATTATCTCGAGATAGAACGACCACCTTTGCCGGTGTAACAGGAATGGAAGTCCGTAGGAAAATTAGTCCCTCTGACTTCAACCAGGAGGGGGGCTAACGTTCCTACGGACTTCCATTCCTTTTACACCGGTTGGTTTAATCATTAATTTCTTATTTTTTCGAAGTTTCGTGAGGGCTCTCCGTTCCCCAGCTGTTAAACTGTCTTTGTCGAAAAGTATGTTCATGCTGGACTTGCTGGACACCTTTTGGAGGATTCGTGTGTTAGGCTCGATAATTTCGGGATCTACTTCACTATCAGGAGGTGATCAACCCGATGATTCTGTGGACGGTAGTTTCCGACCGCCGGAGTTTCTAAAGCGGACTGCTAATTTCATTTGCCTAAGAAAATTACAGTAAAACGATTGTATATTTGTTTGATTACCAGTTTTAGGCTTCGGTGTTGGTACGAAAGTTAAACCGCGATCTAAAAGAGACTTATCTCGGGCTGTTAGGTCATTGGTGCCAGACAGGTTAACCACATTAGTTCCTAATCCCATATCTGTTAGGTGGTTGTTAACGCTGCCTTTACTTAGTTTAAATCTAGATGGTTTAACCAGTGATCGTACATAATATTGGCGGTTCTCCTGGTCCAATATTTTAACATTCCTCTCAGTGATTTCGAGCCATATATCAGTAGTTACATCCAGTCTCTGTGGCAGGCGGACTGAGATGGGGCAAACAATAAGTTACATCGCTTCCGACCACTTATTTTCCACCATTACTTGTCTTGTAAGCTTTGCAGAAAAGATCATGTAATTTTGACTCTAGTCATATTGGGCATACAAGACTAGCACATTGCTTTTTGTTGGAGGGTACTGTGCGACCAGACTGTGTTCCCTGCCAGCAGGTGTTTTCAGTGGAACACATTCTTTTACATTGTACTGATTTTAATCATGTCAGAGAGCAGGATTTTTCTGTATGATCCCTACGACACCCTTTCTATCGCATGTGCCTGCACAAGATTCTCTTATTTTTAAATCAATTAACCGTTTTAGTAAATTTTAAAATTGTTTGTATTATTTTGAACTAGAGTCTTCAAGAATTAAACTCATCAGGTTGATTTGTGAGATATTCATATTTCTTGTTTCGTCACTCATCAGTGCTACAGTACGTGGGGAGTGGATTGTAACAAAATCGCCCGCGGAGTGGAGTTATCACCCAAAGTATTACATTCAAATTCTGTACATATGGACTAAACACACACGCAATGTTTCAACCAATGGACCTCCGGGTTTAACCCGAGGTTCATTGGCTGAAACTTTGCTTGTGCTTGTTACGCTTTGCAAGAAATTTGCAGTTATTGCTTGGGTGGAATCTCCACTCCGCGGGTCATTTAGTGATAATACACTCTACACGTACTGTATTCTTCATACCACATTGTCTTTATCATTTTCATTGTAGTTGCTTCAGGTTTTTTTACTCATCTTTCTTTTCATTACTGACATGGTTTCTTTTTAACGTTTTCTGGCCACGATATGGCCTTGACTGCTGATGTGGAGTAAAGCACCAACAATAGTGATAATAACTGGTGATGTACATTATTTTTGAGGTGGTAGTATATGATGTACTTTCTGGTCTGTCATTTGAGACAGTTTGTAATAAACCATTTGTAACAGTAATTGTGATACCAGTATACAAACAGAGCGATGGATGTTCAGATGATGTCATGCACTGTTAACTAATTATATTGCATAGTCAGAGTAGTTATGACGTATAGATCTCTGTAGACCTTGCAGCAGTCGGTGTCCAATTGAGATTTTCAGCACTACATATCTTATATAACTTAATGTATAAACATTTATATGTTGGTGCTATTTTGACCTTTAGGAGGCCTGTTGGTATAAATTTAGACTTAAGTAGTCGGGGATATTTGACTATAGGTAGTCGGTGAATTAAATACAGAAATTACAGTAGCGAGAGAATCAAGTATAAACAGTCTCATTTGACTTTCTATAGTCAGTATTTGTAGATCTATAAATTAACATTGGTATTTGACAGACTATACAAGTGAATTATTAACTCTGGTTAAAGCACCAAATGATATTTATATGTGTTGGACAGTTAGCTGTATGTGATGATGGAGTGTATGTGATAGGCCTATTAAGTGTGTGATAACTTATGGAACAATTTAGTAGATTTCTCCATATTTATAGTGTATTTAACAAATAGATAATGTATAAACTTTTAGAAGCACTTTTGTTTGCTTGTAGTATCACCACTTGGTCTATATTGTCGCGTATTGTTTATTACAATATATTTCCTCATAAAGCACTAAGTTAAAATTCGGGTTCCCATAGGAAGCCTAAATATTAACTCAAGGACTTTTTTCGAACAAACCTCAATCTGACCCTTCTAAGGATATTGTATATCAAATATCAAGAGATTCTGAAACGTAGTTATGGAGAAGGTTTGTTTTTAATTTTGTAGAAAGACTTTGTGGGTGCTAATAACATTACCCCACCCCCACCCCCCGTGACCCTGTGGGCGTGCCAACTTTATTTGAACAAACCTGAAGTGATATTTGATAAGAAACATGCATATCAAAGTCGGTTCAATTCGGTCAAGTAGTTTACGAAGAGAAGTTGATAATGTAAATTGCACGTCGGACGAACGGATGGCGAGCGGAAAGTGACCACTAAAGCTCCCCCAAGCTTCACTCAGGTGGGTTAAAAGTGATAAAAATGAACAAAATACTATTTTGAGATACTGCGTTTTGTGTTATTGTGAAAGACACATTTACATTTTGTTAGTGCTCCTTATAGAATATAGAATAAGAAATACAACTTTGAAAGTGTGGTTACTATCTCATAATGTCCCTATTCTGTACCAAAATGTCTACAGTAATGCCGCCTATACTTGGGTAAATGTCCGTCGTCACTGGAGAAATGTCCGCTGGGAAAATATCCGTCCGGGGCAATGTCCGCTGGAGAAATGTTCGGTAGGAAAATGTCCATCCGGGGTAAAACCGCTTAGGAAATGTCGTCTGGAGAAATGTGCTGCGTTCGGAGACATACCTGACTATTTCAGTCCGATTACGTCCCGTTATTACTTCATAATTTTACTTACCAATACCACTCAAAGTTACTGCTTAACACCATGTTTACACCATGTAATTAGCCAAACAAAGAAGACAATTAAACTGTGTTAAACTGGAATTACAATCCAGAATGGTATTAATCCTATGAATCGAATGTAGGAAAATGACACAGGAAATGTGGCACAGGAAAATGTGGAGTCTTCCTGTCTACCCAACCGTTATTGTTCTGGTAGAAGTGTGAAACTTTTCTTGATCAAAGAAATGCCGATTATAGTTTTCTTCAGATTTGTGGTTTGTTCAGTTGGGATAAGAATAAATAATATTAACCCTTTAAACCATCGTTTCCTGGAATGGTATCGCCTTTGTGCACATTTACAGTGAGATGGGTCAGCCCAATATCAATATACAGGGAGGATAAAATAATAACTGGAGTCTGCAGCCGCCTGGCTGCAGACTGCAGTTAATATTTTATCATCAATGCCCCGTGTATAGACCTCTTATAATAAGACAAAAATGGGACGAAATTATGGACCGAAAAATCAGTCTTAAAAATTCAAAGAGTTGATAATTGAAAGAAAATTAAATTAAAATCTTAAATTAAAATCCGGTGCTGTGGAACGCAGAATCAAAGCACTGTAGGAGGCTAATTATTACCCCTCTGAAGAAGGCGTTGGAAATGTCGGATGGAGTAATCCACTTTTCGGTACTTCTTCCTGGGCATCAATTTTCCACCAGCATTAAGTTGTAGTATGGTTGCTTCCTGGTACGCCTATTTTCTATTCAAAAAAACTATCATCCTGTATATTTTAGGACGCGACCCAGTTAACACCAGCAGCAGCTTCCAATGACAGCTTTCTGTGGGATAAGATAATACGTTGCTCTGGGTCCAACTGAATCGAAATGGTTACACATTTCTGTTCCGTAATGTCTCCAACTTTCATAGATAGTGATGAACTTTCAGCTCTCTGTTTTGATAAATCAACTGATCAGTTAAACCCGGAGATGAAACATCAGCTCTCTGCTTTGATACGGACTATAACTTTCGCCTAGGTGTTAATTAAACCTAGTGGGCTGGATGAACAAGAATAACCCGAAAATATACCACACGAATATAATGAATATGACACAACACGGGAAGACAAAACGACACCATGAAAAAGGTCACGGGAGGTATGTCACATTTTGGTGAAGGGCAAAGTCTTTCACGAAATTGTACAGGCCAAGCGATCTCGCCGACTAGCGGAGCGGAAGTGGCGAAAATCTCAACTCACTGTTCATCGTGAAATATTTACTCATTCCAACCACAGAGTAACTAGTCTCATTAACGATGCTAAGTCATCGTATATAAGTAGTAAAATTTAAAATTGCCAGACAATAAGAAAACTGTACCGTGTGGCAAACTTGTTCACTGGAAGGAGTAGATCATCCGCCCTTCTTTCCGACCTCTCTGAAAAAGAGCTACCCGATGTGTTTGGTAATTTTTACAAAGACAAAATTTCAAAACTTCGATCTGAGCCCGATGATTCGAAGTCGACTAACCCGCCCTGCTATGATTTTTTTCAGGGGAACGTCTTCTCCAAATTCAAGCCTGTCAGAGCAGATTCCATCAAAAAGTGCATCTTGACTTGTAGTAAAAAGTCGTGTGCCTTGGACCCAATCCCCACCGACCTTTTGCATAAACACTTAACTGACTTAGTGCCGCTCATAACGGACATTGTAAACTTATCACTCAATCAAGGTGTTTTCCCATCGCATCTCAAGCACCCAGATGTAACCCCGCTTTTGAGAAAACCGAACCTAGACCCAAATATACTTAAAAACTACAGACCCGTCTCAAATATACCATTCATTGCTAAAATTATCGAAAAGGGGATCTTTGCACAAATGAAAGACCACTTAGTCGACAACAACCTCTTTGAAGTCTTTCAATCTGCCTATCGGCCGAATCATTCTACTGAAACGGCTCTGTTGCGCATCAGCAACGACTTACTCGTGGCTGCTGACAACGGAAATGTTTCTATCCTTACATTGTTAGATTTATCTGCCGCATTTGATACGATCGACCACGACATCCTTATCAGGCGACTTGAAGTTACATACGGCATATCGGGTCTGCCTTTAAGGTGGTTTCGATCATATTTATCAGACCGCACACGGTCTGTTGTAATTAAAGGTGTTCATTCATAGAGGTTCCCTCTACACTTTGGCGTGCCACAAGGTTCTGTCCTTGGGCCAATTTTATATACACTGTACACCCAACCCATTGGTAAGGTCATCACAGGACACAATACCCAGTACCACATCTATGCCGATGACACACAGTTGTACAACAGCAACATTCCGCCAGATTTTTCCCACTCACTGGCCAACATGGAAGCTTGTGTTGGTTCTGGATGGAGTGTAACAAACTCAAAATGAATAGTATAAAGACTCAGGTAATGAAGTGTGGTACACCTAAAAAGTTGAAAAACATACAATGCGACAAAATTCGAATTTGTAATGAGGACATCAAGTTTGCTGGCAGAGCCAGGAATCTTGGTGTCATCATTGACGCCAATCTGACATTGAAAGATCACATCAATCATTTATCCCGAATTTCATTCTTGGAACTTAGACGTATACGTCATATGAGATCACACCTGTCTCAAGATGCCAGAGCAAAACTAGCATGTTCCTTTATCTTGCAGCGTCTTTTCTACTGCAACTCACTCTTCACTAACATCACCGAAGAATGCCTTGGCACCCTGCAGCGCATTCAAAACAATGCTGCACGGGTAGTTCTTGGTCATAAAAAGAGTTCACATGATACCCCCATGCTGAAGACTTTACATTGGCTTCCTGTAAGGGCACGTATAGAGTTCAAGATAGCCACTCTTTGTTTTCGTAAATCAGACTCAACCCTCCCCCATTATTTGGCATCTCTTATCCACGATTATATCCCGTCCCGGGCTTCAAGATCTCATAATAAGTTATTACTAACTGAGAAAAGCTATAACCTCGAAACGTACGGCCGCGGTGCTTTTCAAATTATAGCACCCAAAAGTTGGAATTCCCTTCCCCTGAATGTCCGTGATAGCGTCAATTTGGACTCTTTCAAAAACAAACTGAAGTGTTTTTTGTACTAAAAATACCTCCACATTGATATCAGTAATACCACAACTGTTGATGAATCCAGAGTACAGCACCCATCAAACTAATGTGTACAGCCAGAATACAATTTTCGATAATTTTCATTACTTTCTACATACCATATTTATACTAAATATGTCAAGTTCGAATTTTTTTAGTAGGTACATCAAGCGCCTAGAGCCTTTGGGGATTAGGCGCTCTATAAATATTCTTATTTTTCTTATTATCAGTATAAATTATTCCACACTCAAAATACGGAACCTTTCATAATGCAACTGGAAAGTTAACCAATTCATCTTTGTCAAACAGTATTGTATTTATCAGTTTATTGGGGTTTAAAGACACTTTCGATAGCCAGAGCCACCTCATGTCGGACAGTGTTATAGATGGAGGAAGCCGGAGTACCCGGAGAGAACCACCAAGCAACGGCGAGCAACTGTCAGACTCCACAACGTACTAACTCCACACAAGCAGGATTAGCATTGGTTGAAGGCAAGTGCACCATTGACGTGCAGTACGCCTTAGTACACAACGCCACCGCGCTCCCACGTGGGCAATTGGATTAAGTGTCTTGCCAAGGACACAACGCGGTTGCCGCAGGTGGGATTCAGATCTGTCGGCTTGTAGCCTGCATATCTACCTACTGAACCACCGCGCTCCCGTCAAATTGTATTGAATTGGATCAACACCTAGTTGCATTATGGGAAAATTTTGGATATTGAATTTTTGATATATTTACATCAGTAAGTGGGGGAAGGGAGGTTCCGAGGTTGGGAAGGGTATGCTTACATACACGCAGAGATTTTGTACTCCGCCACCCAGTTGGTGAATATCCACCATAATGTTATTTATAAATAATTATTGCACATGGAATGTAAATAGAAAGACAAAATTGAATAAATAAATTGTCGGTGAAAACATTATTAAAATACAACATCTATAAAAAGAGAATCAGAATATTCCTTTGGAAACAGAAGAGAGCAATATTTTTATTACATTTTTATTACACGCCTGTTCTATGCAATTCCCATCTTCAGCTACACTAAATCATGCGGAAAACGAAAATATGTTCCACACATATTTGCGGAACGGAAATCGTTGACGGACTATTTTTAAATAGAAGCCTAATTCCACTGCAATTTTCTACAAATCGTGCAACGCAATTACAGTTTGAATCGCTAGCAATAGCTGAAAAGTGTGTTCTTTTTGTTGATAGTTCGTCCCCTGAGTTCCAATGTGTTCTATGTGCCAACTGGCACATAGAACACACTGGAATTCGGAGGACGAGTTGTCAAATGAATTGCTGAGTGTCCTTCTAATAATTTCTTTTATAGACGTGAAGGCGTGTTATAAATACAGTACGACACCCCTGTGTGAATGGATTAATCGGTATGGAACTTGTGTCATCACGGAAGGATAGAACTCCGAGCAAGCAGAGAAAAATAAAGTGACTTTTTCATTTCTTCGAATTTAGATAAGCCGCAAGCATCGGTTTAGTTCGACATGTGCTATCATTTTAGCAAGATGAATATTACAAAATAATGTTCCCATTTCAGGGATAGATGGGGAGGGGGGAGGTCATATCACACATACCTTGTCCCAAAAGCATGAGTGCAGAGAGTGTTGACAATCACCAGCAAAATATATTCTGTTGGGTCAATAGGTTCCTTCTCTTTCAGGATCAAATCCTCAATTGCAGCCAAGTTTGTGTGAATTGCATCCTCCGGCAAATTACTTCGTAAGAACTTCCTTCAATAACAATATCAATAAATAGTTGTGTGAAAAAAGGTTGTGGCTGAGCTAATCTCCTAAAATTACACAAACACTGATGTATTTTAGAGTGGAATACAGGAAGTGATGTCACCCCCCCCCCCCCCCCCCAATAAATCTCCATTTCCGGCATTTTCGTCTGGATTGGGATTTAAGACATCGCTCTTGCTGGTAAGCAGGTACTTTCTTACGAGACTGGACAACCACCAGGGCCAATACCATATATAGAATAAACGTATAGTGTTTTCAAGTATAAAATTTATTCTACGAGTAGGACTAAGAATCATTCTTACTTCTAAGAGTAGAATAATTTCTTTTACTTGAAAATAGTATACGTTTGTTTTGTTTATCCCATAAATCCTTTATAGGGCGGATGCCGCGAAATCGTGCTTCACAACACAGCGAGAAGTGAGGAGCACATATGTTCAATTCGATGACAAGCATTGTTGCCAAAACTAAAAAAAGACGCAGTGATACATTTCTGTCTAAAAATAATTCCTCTACAAACTTTAGCTAAACTTGCAAAAATACTTTATTAAATGAACAATGTGTAGTGTTTTCTACTGGCATTGTGTAATACTTTCAAAAAGGTTTAAAGAAAACAACAATTGAATGTTAATTATACAACACGAATGCGGTAGAGGTCAGAGGTCAACAAGTCCGTCTCTACTGAAGGAATAAATTCTTTCAGTGCTAAACCTGTAGGGAAAATTTATCACCCTACTAGGTGAATAAAGCAAAAATTTATCCAAGGCTTTTATTGTTCGAATAAACAGCCATTTATGCGATAAAAAAACTTTTTAGAATTGTATTACACAGTTATGACTTTAAATAGGCTGAAAAGAACCATTAGCATTTTCAAAGATGTTTGGCAAATTGACAGATCTTTAAAATGCTACTGATTCATTTTAATAAGTTATATTAATAGGTAGAAATACAATTCCAGAAAATACAATTATAAATGTTTTATTCTATTGGCTCCAGGAGTCAGGTTATGCAATCGGTCTTACAAATGGACATCCATGATGTCCGATTTTGACAGTTAGAACCAATTTAGAGTGTGGAACGTGTGCTAATTATTAAAAAGCTGAGTCACGACTACTACATGAAAATTATACTTATACACAAAATGAGAGGCCTTGGGTGTTTAACCCCCTTCACTCTGATGTCAACATTACAAAATTTCAGGAAGCTGTTTTTTCCCATAATGCATCTAGAAATTTAACCAATTCAATCTCGTTTGGCAGAGCTCAATGAGCTCTGTCAAACGAGATTAAATTGGTTAAATTTCTAGTTGCATTATGGGATTTTTTTTTGCCTGAAATTTAGATATTTTGACATCAGTGTGTAGGGGGTTAAACTATACTACTCACATTTTTCTAAGGATCACTTGTCCTTTTACATTTTTTATATATAAAAGATCAAATGTGTATAGTTTTGTGTTTATTTATTTGTTTATTAGGGTTTAGCGGCACTTTCAACAGCTTGTATGATATCATGTCGGACAACTGTACTGGTGGAGGGAGTCGGAGTACCAGAAGAGAACCACTGAGCAATGATGAGTAACTCTCGGACTCTCTAATTTACCATCCTGACACAAACAGTTAGCACTGCTTGAAGGTAAGTGTTACTTTGACATGTGCATCTATGGTCGACGCGCTGTAACCCCACGGTTCACTTGCCTTCAACTAATGCTAACCCTGTATGTACGAGGCTGATAAATTAGATAGTGCAACAGTTACTCAGCATTGTTGAGTGCTTCCCTGTGGGAACTCTATCTTCCTCTAACAGTACATTTGTACAATCTGATATGACCCAGGCTGTTAAAAGTGTCATTATAATAAATAAACAAACAAAAATGTACACATTTTCCTTTCATGTACAAATTATCTCGATGAATTGGAGGTGATCCTTAGCAAAATGTTAGTAGGACATAATTCCGACTGAGTGGTATTCTAACAACATTACCAAGGCATTCCTTCAAAAATGACATACCTTGATGTTCAAGTTGATATTTTATCAGTCGAGACTTTAGCCATCACAGTCTGGAAGAATCAGGTTTATCTCAACCCCACCCTCTTATCGGCAAACTTCACTGATCCGGAGTGGAACAAAGTTGTACAAATAGAACACTAATGAAAGCCCCGGTGTAACACTAAATGGGATCGAACGCAGGAAAAACCCTATGAAAATAAAACTCTAATAAAAATCGCATGGTTAAGTAACAAATACATTTGTTATTGTCTTGTTAACCCCACATTTAATTGTACCCATCTTTTATTTACTAAAACAATTCCAATTTCAAAGTTAATTATTGTTATTTCATTATTGCGAGATCATTTTCATGATCTCTTGTACTCTCATAATGTACCTAAGAATTTAACCAATTCAATCATGTTTGAAAGAGCCCATTGAGCTCTGTCAAACAAAGTTGAATAGGGTAATTTCTAAGTTGTACCATGGGAATAATTTGCAGCTTGAAAATTTGATATTTTGTTATCAGTATGTTAATGGTTAATGTGGTTTTACTATATAGACAGTACATTAACTGGTAGAGTCCTGGAAGCCCATATTTGGGCTTTACTCTGAAGTGTAGGTACCATAACTTAAAGGCTACATATTCAGTCGAAGTGCGCCATATTATCTTTTAAGTGAAATTATTTTATATGTATGGATTTCCCTTGTAACAATTTATGGGAGAGTGCCCAAAGGCACTCTCCCATAAATTATAACAAGGCAAAGACATGTGAACAAATTTTGGTGATCAAAAATAATTCAGCACTCTACCAGTTAAGTTCAGTTCCTTTGATGTATAGCAGATTTGGGAAAGTCATCGTTATTATTGTTCAAAGCGTATAATTGTGGATGCCATTGGAGTAAGCTCATTAAAATGCACATTTATTTGTATATATATATTGTACTGCATCATGTCCTAGTTTCGTGAATCACTGGATATAAAGTTTTCTTATTTTTATTCATTTTATTGAGAAAAAATATGCTTTTTTCCAACCCTTAAAATGTATGTCAGTTTTTTCCATAGCGTTTTTTTTACCTACAGGGTTTGTTTCCTAACAAGGTCTTTCCGTACCCACCAGTTCGGTCAGAACCATGGTTGTTTGTCAAAGGTCTTTTCAGGTGACTATCTCGACCACATCAAGTGATGGTCATTTTTGCTTTGACAGCCATGAAATATATTGAGCTTCAGGTTAATAGCTGCCATAAAATATTGTGTTTCAGCGTGATACCTGCCTTATATTAATGCACTACAGAGTGATCGCGGCTATATATTATTGTGCCTCAGGGAGATAGCTGCCATATATTATTGTGCCTCAGAGTGATAGCTGCTATATATTATTGTGCCTCAGAGTGATAGCTGCCATAACTTATTGTGTTTCAGAGTTCAAGCTGCCTTATATTATTGTGTTTCAGAGTGATAGCTGCCTTATATTACTATGTTTCAAAGTGATAGCTGCCATATATTATTGTACTTCAGGGTGATAGCTTCCATATACTATTGTGCCTCAGGGTGATAGATGTCATATATTATTGTACCTCATGGTGATAGCTGCCATATATTATTGTACTTCAGCGTGATAGCTGCCATATATTATTGTACTTCAGCGTGATAGCTTCCATATATTATTGTACTTCAAGGCGATAGCTGCCATGTATTATTGTGCCTCAGGGTGATAGCTGCCATATATTATTGTGACTCAGGGTGATAGCGGCCATATATTATTGTACTTCAGGGTGATAGCTGCCATAGCTGCCATATATTATTGTACTTCAGGGCGATAGCTGCCATATAGTATTGTACTTCAGTGTGATAGCTTCCATATGTTATAGAGCTCCACGGTGATAGCTGCCATATATTATTGTGCCTCAGGGTGACAGCTGTCATATATTATTGTGCTACAGAGTGATAGCTGTCATATATTATTGTGACTCCAGCTGATAGCTGCCATATATTATTGTGCTTCAGGGTGATAGCTGCCATATGTTATTGTGCTTCAGGGTGATAACTGCCATATATTATTGTGCCTCAGGGTGACAGCCGTCATATATTATTGAACTTCAGGGTGATAGCTGCCATATATTATTGTGCCTCAGGGTGATAGCTGCCATATCTTATTGTACTTTAAGGTGATAATTGCCATATGCTATTGTGCCTCACGGTGATAGCTGTCATATATTATTCATTGTACTTCAGGCTGATAGCTGTCCTATATTATTGTGCCTCGGGATGATAGCTGCCATATAGTATTGTACTTCAGGGTGCTAGCTACCATATATTATTGTGCCTCAGGGTGATAGCTGCCATATACTATTGTGTCCCAGGGTGATAGCAATCATATATTATTGTGCTACAGAGTGATAGCTGTCATATAGTATTGTGCCTACGGGTGATAGCTGCCATATAGTATTGTGCTTCAGGGTGATAGCTGCCATATATTATTGTGCTACAGAGTGATAGCTACCATATATTATTGTGCTACAGAGTGATAGCTGCCATATATTATTGTGCTTCAGAGTGATAGCTGCCATATAGTATTGTACTTCACTGTGATAGCTACCATATATTATTGTGCCTCAGGGTGATAGCTGTCAAATATATTATTGTGCTACAGAGTGATAGCTGTAATATATTATTGTGCCTCCGGGTGATAGCTGCCATATATTATTGTACATCAGGGTGATAGCTGCCATATGTTATAGAGCTTCACGGTGATAGCTGCCATATATTATTGTGCTACAGAGTGATAGCTGCCATGTATTATTGTGCTTCAGAGTGATAGCTGCCATATAGTATTGTACTTCAGTGTGATAGCTACCATATATTATTGTGCCTCAGGGTGATAGCTGTCAAATATTATTGTGCTACAGAGTGATAGCTGTCATACATTATTGTGTCTCCGGGTGATAGCTGCCATATATTATTGCGCTTCAGGGTGATAGCTGCCATATGTTATTGTGCTTCAGAGTGATAGATGTCATATATTATTGTGCCTCAGGGTGATAGCTGCCATATAGTATTGTACTTCAGTGTGATAGCTGCCATATATTATTGTGCCTCAGGGTGATAGCTGTCAAATATTATTGTGCTACAGAGTGATAGCTGTCATACATTATTGTGTCTCCGGGTGATAGCTGCCATATATTATTGCGCTTCAGGGTGATAGCTGCCATATGTTATTGTGCTTCAGAGTGATAGATGTCATATATTATTGTGCCTCAGGGTGATAGCCGTCATATATTATTGTACTTCAGGTTGATAGCTGCCATATATTATTGTGCCTCAGGGTGATAGCTGCCATATCTTATTGTCCTTTAAGGTGATAACTGCCATATATTATTGTGCCTCACGACGAAAGCTGTCATATATTATTCGTTGTACTTCAGGGTGATAACTGCCGTATTATTGTACGTCAGGGTGATAGCTGCCATATATTATTGTGCCTCGGGATGATAGCTGCCATATAGTATTGTACTTCAGGGTGATAGCTACCATATATTATTGTGCCTCAAGGTGATAGCTGCTATATATTATTGTGCCCCAGGGTGATAGCTGTCATGTATTATTGTGCTACAGAGTGATAGCTGTCATATATTATTGTGCCTACGAGTGATAGCTGCCATATATTATTGTGCTTCAGGGTGATAGCTGCCATATATTGTTGTGCTTCAGGGTGATAGCTGCCATATATTGTTGTGCTTCAGGGTGATAGCTGCCATATATTGTTGTGCTTCAGTGTGATACTTACCATATATTATTGTGCCTCAGGGTGATAGCTGTCAAATATTATTGAGCTACAGAGTGATAGCTGTACTAAATTATTGTGCCTCCGGGTGATAACTGCCATATATTATTGTGCATCAGGGTGATATCTGCCATATATTATTGTGTTTCAGGGTTATAGCTGCCATATGTTATTGTGCTTCACGGTGATAGCTGCCATATATTATTGTGCCTCAGGGTGATAGCCGTCGTATATTATTGTACTCCAGGTTGATAGCTGCCATATATTATTGTGCATCAGGGTGATAGCTGTCATATATTATTCATTGTACTTCCGAGTGATAACTGCTATATGTTATTGTACTTCAGGGTGATAGCTGCCCTATATTATTGTGCCTCGGGATGATAGCTGTCATATAGTTTTGTACTTCAGGGTGATAGCTTCCATATATTGTTGTGCCTCAGTGTGATAGCTGCCATGTATTATTGCACTTCAGGATGACAGCTGCCATATATTATTATACTTCTGGATGATAGGTGCCATATATCATTGTACTTCAGGGTGAGAGCTGCCATATGTTATTGCGCCTCAGGGTGATCGCTGCTATATATTATTGTACTTCAGGGTGATAGCTTTCATATGTTATTGTGCCCCAGTGTGATAGCTGCCTTATATTA
Organism: Pictodentalium vernedei; assembly: GCA_031216915.1. NCBI lineage: Eukaryota > Metazoa > Mollusca > Scaphopoda > Dentaliida > Dentaliidae > Pictodentalium > Pictodentalium vernedei. The sequence continues at coordinate 35,000,562 of CM062289.1, forward strand.
TTGTGTTTTAGAGTGGTAGCTGCCTTATATTACTGTGTTTCAGAGTGATAGCTGCCATATGTTATTGTACTTCAGGGTGAAAGCTGCCATATATTACTGTGCCTCAGGTTGATAGTTGCCATATTTTATAGTACTTCAGGTTGATAGCTGCCACATATTTTTGTATTTCGGGGTGATAGCTGCCACATATTATTGTACTTCAAGGTGAAAGTTGCTATATATTATTGTGTCTCAGGGTGATAGCTGCCATACATTCTTTTACTTCAGGGTGATAACTGCCATCTATTATTGCACTTCAGGATGATAGCTGCAATATATTAATGTGTCTCAGGGTGATAGCTGCCATATATGTTTGTACTTTAGGGTGGTAACTGACATTTCTTATTGTACTTCAGGATGATAGCTGCCATATATTATTGTGTCTCAGGGTGATAGCTGCCATATATTATTGTACTTCAGGGTGATAACTACCATATATTATTGTACTTCAGGTTGATAGCTGCCACATATTTTTGTACTTCAGAGAGATAGCTGCCATATAGTATTGTACTTCAATGTGATACCTGCAATGGATTATTGTTTCTCAGGGTTATAGCTGCCATAACATTTTGTACTTCAGGGTGATAAATGCCATATATTTTTGCACTTCAGGGTGATAGCTGCCATATATTCTTGTGTCTCAGGGTGATAGCTGCCATATATTATTGTACTTCTGGGTGATAACTACCATATATTATTGTACTTCAGGTTGATAGCTGACACATATTTTTGTACTTCAGGGTGATAGTTGCCACATATTATTGTACTTCAAGGTGATAGCCGATATATATTATTGTGTCTGAGGGTGATAGCTTCCATACATTTTTGCACTTCAGGGTGATAACTGCCATATGTTATTGCACTTCAGGATGATAGCTACCATATGTTATTGTGTCTCGGGGCGATAGCTGCCATATATTTTTTGTACTTCAGGGTGATAACTGCTATTTCTTATTGTACTTCAGGATGATAGCTGCCATATATTATTGTACTTCATGGTGACAGCTGCCAGAAATTATTGTGTCTCAGGGTGATAGCTGCCATATATTATTGTACTTCAGGGTGATAACTGCCATATATTATTGTGCCTCAGGATGATAGCTGCCATATATTATTGTGAATCAGGGTGATAGCTGCAACATATTATTGTGCATCTAGGTGACAACTGCCATATAGTATTGTGCTACAGGGTGATAGACGCTATATCGTATTGTGCTACAGGGTGATACCTGCCGTGTATTATTTTTTACGCTTCAAGGTGATATCTGCCGTATATTACTGTGCTTCAGGGAGATAGCTGCCCTATTTTATTGTACTTCAGGTTGGTAGTTGCTATATATTAATGTACTACAGGGTGATAGCTGCCATATATTATTTCTGCTTCGGGGATATAGTTATTCGCCGCCCGGTGTAACAGGAATGGAAGTCCGTAGGAAAATTAGTCCCTCTGGACTATTATTCCGCGGAATTATAGTCCTAGGTCTAACATTTCTAAGAATAGTAGTCCGCCGGACTACTATTCCTAGAAATGTTAGACCTAGGACCATAATTCCGCGGAATAATAGTCCAGAGGGACTAACGTTCCTACGGACTTCCATTCCTTTTACACCGGGGTAAACTCACACCTCCCACCACACATGATTCTTTTCAAGTTTTACATTTTTTGTTCTTCACGGATTTCGATATAGAAATTCCCAATAGCTTTTTGCTCTTTGGTAAATTGTGAAGTTTACCTTAACTTTCTGGCTACATTGGCGCTTTGTTAGAAAAAGAAAATGATTTTCAGTTGAGCAAGGTGTCATGAACGCACACCATACAAGGTCTGCGATAATCGTTGGAATAGGTTAGAGGGCGATTGCTGCGTCGAACGCGTTGTGGTAGGGTGAACAGTCCTGCGGTAGAGTGAAAGCTCCTGCATGCGGAGACATTTACTAATTTTCCGCTCGACGTATCACAGTCGTGTGAAAGTTCTTGAAGTCTAATTTACATTCATTTCTCCATCATCTGTCATTTCTGTCGCAATTTACTGTTACCGCTCGACGTATCCCAGTCGTGTGAAAGTTCTTGAAGTCTAATTTACATTCATTTCTCCATCATCTGTCATTTCTGTCGCAATTTACTGTTAGTATCATTCATCATTCCCAGGCGTTGTTTATTTAGTCAATTTATAATAAATCGACAAATTACACACCGGGTATTCGGATACTTGGAACCGGTGTGACAGGAATGATAGTCCGTAGGAACGTTAGTCCCCCTGGACTATTATTCCGCGGAATTATAGTCCTAGGTCTAACATTTCTAGGAATAGTAGTCCGGCGGATTACTTTCAAGCAGTAGCTCCAGGTAATCCACAGATTTGTATATAATCTATATTTTGTAAAAACAGAGTTTTCAAAATGGGCACAAAAACCCACGGATACTGGTATAATAAAAATCGGAGTTGACAACTGTTGTGGACACAAGAAGATGTTAAAATGTTACCCGTTTGTGAATGCGATTGCCAATTTATTTATTATTTATTTATTAGTGCTTAACGCCACATCAGCAGCTATGGCTATATCGTGGCGAGAAATCAGAGAAAAGTAAAGCGTCAATATTATGAAGTAAACGTTTGAATAAAAATAAAGGATAATCACAAAGACATGTCAAAGACAAGAATAATTTAAATAACAATGAGTAATGACATAAGTGAAAGATATCTACTTCTAAATCAACCTGATGAACTGAGCTTGATGAGTCTAGATTAAAAGAATAAAAACAATTTTAAAATTTGCTAAAAAGGTTGATTACTTTCAAAAATGATACAATTTTGTGTGGGCTCGTATTGTAAAATAGATCTCTAAGGGATCCAACTGTGAAGCACTGCCCTCTAACAAGATTAAAATCAGTACAATTTAAGAGAATGTGCTCCACTGACAACACCTGCTGACATGGAACACATTCTGGTCGCATATTACTCTCTAACAGAAAGGAATGTGTAAGTCGTGTGTGACCAACATGACATTGTGTCAGAATAACATGCTCTTTTCTACAAAGGTTACTGGATGGGTAGTGATCCAATATGTTTGGTCGGAAGCGATGGAGCTTGTTATTTGTCGCCCCATCCCATTTCGCCAGCCACATACATTTGATGTAACTACTAATATGAGGCTTAAAATCAATGAAAGGGATCTTAAAATCAGTGAGAGGCTTTGTTAAAGCCTGTTTTGCTGCAGTGTCTGCTCTGGTGTTACCAGCGATACCTACATGTCCGGGTAACCAGCAAAACACGATATCATATTGGTCAGACATGAGAGTTGTTAACTTCTCATGAAGTTCCAAAATGAGAGGGTTCTTCAACCTGGGGTTGAGCAAAGCAAGCAAAGAGGAAAGAGAGTCAAAAAATAATCGTCTTCTTTTCCTGTACATTTTCAATATGTTCGAGTGCGAGTTGTAAAGCTTTAACTTCAGCTGTGAAAATAGAACTTTGATTCGGTATTCTGATTGAAGCGACATGGTCATCAGTGACAACAGCTGATGCTACTTTGTCACCACCCTTTGATCCGTCTGTATAGATCCTTGTATATGTACTATACTTTGACTTAATTTCAGCATATTTGTGCTTAAACTGCAGAGAATTTGTTTCAGACTTTTTAGTACATGCCAGGTCCAAAATAACTGTTGGCTTTTTAAGATGCCAAGGAGGAGTTTGTGGTTCATGGTTCTCTTTTATTGTAACTGGTTCAATTTTGGCAGACTCCACATGAGGTTTAATTCTAATTCCCAATGGAGGGATATGTTTCTGATGACGGTTAAAAAATTCAGTATTTTGAGGTTCTGAGACACAATTGTATGCGGGGTTGGACGGATTAGAAAGAAGTTTTGAAACATATTGGAGTGAAAGTTTAATTCTGCGCTTCTCAAGAGAAGGCTCCTCTGCCTCAACAAGCATCCAATCTACCGGTGATGTTCTAAAAGCACCAAGGCTGATTCTTATGCCACTATTATGAATGGCATCAAGAGGTTTGAGATATGACTTTCTTGCAGAACCGTAAACCACACAGCCGTAATCTAATTTTGATCTGACAAGTGATCTATACAGATGGAGTAATGTTTTTTGGTCAGCACCCCAATCAGTGCTACCAACCACCTTCAAAATGTTCAGTGCCCTTTTACATTTTACCTTTAGTTGTTTTATATGAGAAGTGAAATTCAGTTTGTTGTCAAACAACAAACCCAAGAATTTCACTTCCTTAACAACATTAATACGACTCCCGTCTATTTTCAATTCCGGATCAAGGTGGTGCTTCCGGAGCTTACAGAAATGAACACAATTAGTTTTCGTTTTTGAGAATTTGAATCCGTTTCCTGTAGCCCATTTCGGGATTTTGTTCAAACACAGTTGAAGTTTGCGCTCTATGGCATTCATGTTCTTGCTGCTATAGCAGATTAAAAAGTCATCTACATACAATGACGAGTCAACCATATTTTCAATTGCATCAATAATACTCTTGATTTTCACTGAAAAAAGGGTAACAGATAAAATACTTCCTTGAGGAACCCCCACTCCTGCCCATGAGGATCAGATAACGTTGACCCAACACGAACCTGAAATTGGCGGTACCTCAAAAAGTTTTCAATAAAAAGAGGCATTCGCCCCCTCAACCCCATGTTAAAAAGATCTTTTAAAATCCCATACGTCCACGTTGTGTCATATGCCTTTTCCAGGTCAAAGAAGATTGCCAATTGATTTGTAACATCATTCCCTTCATACTAGGGGCCTTCCCTGCTATGGTGATCTTCGCGAGTGTCATTAAGTCATCGGGAAGTCAACAAGAGTAGTGAGGGATAATACTTGGGCGAACCGATTTAACACTGAAATCTCACACACATTTGTTTGCCAGAGAAAAATCACAATCGTGTGAACCCTGGCGAACTGATTTAACACTGAAAATTCCCATAGACATTTTTTCGCCAGTGTGCCATCTTTTCGCGTGTACTCTGGCGAACTGATTTAATCCTTTCAGACTTTAATTATTCTGACGTTCAAACGTCACTGGGAATTCAGTTTATTCAACGTTTTTCAAACTGCGACGTCAAACGTCGGAAAGTACAAATAACAAGATATTTTTCACAATACTGATTATCTGGTTGAGGGCTACATTATTTTTGGTGATCTGAATCTGTTATTCAAAACTTGTTTATTACAAATTATTGGAGAGTGCCCACAGGCACTCTCCAATAATTTGTAATAAAACAAATTTATATAAACAAAATATTATTTGTTTGACTGAATATGAAATATAAGCTAGGGAAGTGTTGGCTTTTGCTCTGGATTTGCTCTCTATCTTTTTGAAAGACCTGATAGTGGCTTTTTCTTGCACTTAACCAATTATGGAGTTTTGACAGCAGGATTATATTAGTATTTTAAGCTGCGATAACATTTGGCACAACGGTTGTCACTGAGCACTAATCGTGAGAAAATAGGAATTGAGGTTAAAACTTTCAAAAATCGAAAAATAATAACAAAACAAATGACCACAAAGTATCAAGGTGCTGTTTGATTTCGTACGTCATAAGACGTACAAAAGTATCAAGGCACTGTTTGATTCCGTACGTCATAGGACGTTCAAAAGTATCAAGGCGCTGTTTCATTTCGTACGTCATAAGACGTACAAAAGTATCAAGGCGCTGTTTGATTTCGAACGTCATAAGACGTACAAAAGTATCAAGGCGCTGTTTGATTTCGAACGTCATAAGACGTACAAAAGTATCAAAGGGTAATACTGAAAATTCCCATAGATATTTTTTCGCCAGAGTGACATCGGTCGATGGCAATCTGGCGAACAGATGTCTATGGAGATGTCAGTGTTAAATCAGTTCGCCCAAGTGTCATCCCTAACTACTAACAAGTTGTTATAATATCATGCTTGTATGTTTGATATTGTCATACGAGTTTTGTTTGCTGATGCACCCTCTAGTCAGCTGACTCATATTTACTGTTAATTCCAGATATACCACATTCTGTGAAATGAAAGCCCAGCACAGAAAGTACCTAAGTTACTATTGCAGCTACAAAGTAGTGACATTGTAGTATATGATATAACCCTGTGAACAAAACCACGAAGAATGTCTTGAGGTATAGACAATTCGTCCCCTGAGTTCCAATGTGTTCTATGTGCCAGTAGGCACATAGAACACATTGGAACTCAGGGGACGAATTGTACGGTGGCTAGGAAAGGACGTCATAAATTTTTGTTTTTGTTTTGTTTCTTGTAGTATCTCGATCTAAGGACTTAATATCTCGATCGATCGTGTTTTCTGTCTCGATACATTAATCCAACTTTTACTTTATATAATACTCAAAGTCTGCTAAGCACCAAATACATCCAACTACCTGTTTTACGTTTTAGTTGAAATATTGTAATGAAAAGTATATATATTTTTTATTTAATTATATCTTTAATGATTTTAGTATAGAAAGTAAGATTTTATTTGTGTTTGACATTATTTTTTAGCTTCTGAAAACGATAACCGTGGAAAATGGATATTATTGGTAAAAGAGGAAATTTTTCAATGTGCCAAAAAGTTGACGGAGCGAACTGTCATGGCTTCACTATCGAGTATGAGACCCTTTACTGTTAATTACAGCTTGACAATACCTTTTCATTCTCCCAATCAGGTTCCTGGTGGTCCTTTGTGGGATGTTGTTCCATTCTTGGACCAGCATGGCACCAAGCTCCTGGACACTTCTTGTCTGGACTGCATTGGCTGGAATTGCAAGCTGCAACCCATTCCAGACATGTTCGATTGGATTGAGGTCAGGGGATCTTGCTGGCCAGTCCTTACGCTCACTCCCCTTCTTCTGTCGGAACTCCCCGACAGCATGGGCAACATGAGGACGGGCATTATCGTGCATCAGAATGAATCTATCACCCACTGGACATGCATACAATCTTACGTGGGCATGCAGGATCTCATCGACCTACCGTTTTGCAGTCAATGTACCACGTTCAAGGACACAAAGCTCTGTACGTCCATCCCAGCTTATGCCGCCCAGACCATGATTGACCCTCCACCATGGCCGTCATGCTCAGCAATATTGGCTGCATGGAATCGCTCTCCTGTTGTTCTCCATAACCTAGAACGCCTGTCTGTGTGGTCTAGGCAGTATCTTGGCTCATCTGTAAAAAGGCCAGGTCGCCAATCTTCTCTGGTCCATCCAACGTGGTTTGTGGTCCATTCATGTCGTGCCTGGTGGTGGTTCTGGGGCAGCGGAATGCGAATACATGGTCTTCTCAATCGGGGACCACCTTCGTGCAACCTTGCCTGGATAGTCTGCGTCGAAACGTTTACGCCGGATGCATTCTGAAGGTCACTGCCAGGCTGGGTTGCTGTGGCAAAGCGGTTCCTACGGGTCTGAATGATTAAAAGCCGGTCTTCAGCTGCAGATGTTGCCCTTTCTCTGCCACCACCACGCCGTCTTTATGGTGTGCCATACTGCTGAAATCTTTTCCAGGCTCTGGTGATCACCATATGGTGCGCACCAAGGGCTTCACCAACCTGACGATGGGTAGTCCTCCTTGCTCCACCATCCCTACTGCCCCCACATTTCTGCTTCAGCCAAATGTTTTCTTATATTTGCATTTACCATAACCAATCATTAAATCGCAAGGGTTTGTGTTGAAATGAAGATTGAATACCCGACACATGTCATGCACATGCAGACAGTACACGAAAACATCATGCAAATCAAGGGGAACATGCTTTTCATCACTGTCACGAAAAGTCTGTCTGTCCAGACAGCTAATGTAAACACTGGGAAACATCTCAATACATTCCTCAATCATATTCACCCAAAATATCGCAAATATGTCACAAGCAAATTTCACAATGATGCGTCAAATATTTGGTGCTTAGCAAACTTTGAGTAGTATACTATCCTATGTCTGATATAGGTAATACGTGATGCTAGTCCAGAAAGTATTGTGGTGTGGGTGGGGTAATACATCTTTGTCCACTGCAGGTACCCTGGTGGTCTACTTGGTGTGTCCTCATGTGACGTTTCAGGTTGGATTTGCTTGTGAACTCGGTGGCACACGTGTCACACTTCTATGGTTTTTCTTTTGGTTTTCGGTACAAGCTTCATCAGCTATTGACACACCGAAAATGAGCCATCAATTAGACGCGTCACGCCTGTATCGTCTGTATCACTCGTTGTTATTATCTGCGGCAGAAATGAACCTTGAAGTTATTTCTCACTTGAACCGGAAATCATTCAGAGAACATGCAACAATCACACATTAACTCCTCGGGTGTGTACTATCGATTTTCTGGATTTCATCTGCGCTTACTCTCTCTGATATGACTTCTTGAAACTGTCCGTTTAATGCTAATCCTGTACCGGTACCCTAAATTCCTCGTTGTCAACAAAGCTTATGCGGTTGAACAAGCATCGATAGCACATTTCCCGATGAGTTATCTCCCTCTTTTGGGCTAGTGGCGGTACTTGTTCTAAGTGTCCGATTTCCGTGTTCCAGATGTCAATAACTCATTTGCTCCACGGGTTTTAGTGCCCATATTTTCAAACCCTATGCTCATAAAATGCATCTTATATAGATATCTGCTGACTGCTTGAAGTTACTTCTTTCACAGTTGTTTTACTGAACATTTCTGAAAACAATGGACAACGAACCTACTGCGGATTGCTAAATTTAACATGTGATAAACGTTTATCTTGCATATTTCATCCAAAATTGGCCCAGTGACAGTGAAAATGATAACCTCCTCAAGTTAATAGCCATTGTTCATGGATGATATTCTATCACAGCACACCTTAACCAATACACAACGGTGTCATCAAAACATTCCGGTAGGTTGTTTCTTCTGAATATGTCTTTCTTAGCAAAAATTGCACTTGCCCCTGTCTCTCCCGCCGCTTTCTCTGCCCTGCGTTCTTTTTGCCGTTCCGGTTCCGAGTATCCGAATACCCGGTGTGAATTATTTGTTACGAAATAATATCTAAAACACGCGATCATATAAAAATTGTACACAAGAAAGTACTACGCCCCCCTTTTACGTGGTGTGCCTTGGTATTTTGTGTTGTAAATAGATTCCAATTTGCAGTTTACTTATAGTGAACGTGTTTTAATGTGTGATGGGAGACGATATATTGCCCAAACACGGTCACAGTATGGTGTAGTCGTGCTAAATAGAGACCGTCGACTGATGAGAGAATTACGAATGGGGTACTATGTCCAGTGGCGGCGCCATGGAGGGGTATGTGGGAGTATTTACCCCTCCACTTTTTTTCGCCAAGCGCAGTAAAACAATACTATCATTTTAATTGTTGTTGTATTGAACGTTGCGGTGTAATGGTCGGTATGCTTTATCCCATATTCCTAAGTACACTAAATCACAGAAATTTTGAAATTATATTTGCCCCCCTCCCCGTTCCCCCCCCCCCCCCCCCCACACACACACACTAGCTGCAAACAACAAACAAGAGTCGAGTAGTCGAGAGACAAAATTGCAACAAGGCATGCCGCGTTTAAACGGACTGAAACATAGTGCTTAAGAGTATTCGCCGAATGCTAGAATCGAGAGCGTGCAAGGCATCCGTTTGGAATTCAGCCTACAGCAATTTTAAAAAATAAATAAAATTTAATATTTTAGAAAAAAATCTCAAAGGTATAACTCAATGAAATCATGCAAATATGAATGCCATTGGAACCGGCTTGTTCAGCCGGTTCCAATGATATCCATATTCGCATGATTTTGTTGCAAAACAGTTAAAAAAATTTCTCAACTTAGGGAGAGGACACCCCCCCCCCCCCGAAACCCACTCCAGCTCGGCGCTGCACAATCCCCAACTGTACTCCCCTCACTTTTGTAACTCTGGCGCCGCCACTGACTATGTCACTGGAATTTATGTTCTTCCTGCCGGCTGTAGTTACGATTACGATTTTTCATTAAAACACGCAGGTACAGTACGTGGAGAGAGTATTATCACTAAGTCACCCGCAGAGTGGAGATTCCACCCAAGTAATAATTCCAAATTTGTTGCAAAACATAACCAGCACAAGTAAAGTTTCAGCCAATGGACCTCCGGGTTCAACCCGGAGGTCCATTGGCTGAAACATTGCTTGTGTTGTTTGTCGATATGTACAAAATTTGAAAGTTATAGCTCGGGAGATAACTCCACTCCGCGAGTGATTTAGTTACAATCCACTCTACACGTACTGTATATCATACTGCAAAAGATTTGAGAGCGTATCATAGTGCATGTGTGTGTGTGAGTGTGCGTGTGTGTGGGGGGCGGTGTGGGGGGAGGGGAGGGGACTCTAAGATTATGTCCTTGAGCTGTAATCGCAATGTGACTAAATTTCCATCTCTTATTGACAATCCAATTATTCGTCGCCGCGACCCTTCGGGGCTCGTTAACAAATGGTTGGTTTTCCATAGTCAAATTTCCGAATGTCTAACTCAACAAGAGACGTTCATCTCCGAAATATCCCACCCCAACTATAGCCACTTCCGGTCACTCTACTGTCCGGTGTACCCACTTTGTCTCTATATGAATTTTACAATTGCATTTTCTTGAATTGTATTTTTAATATTTTTATTTAATTGATAAAAGTTAATCATTCACTGAAGAGTTCTCCCCGGGTACTCTGAATGTTTCAAAAGACGTGCCATTTTATCTACTCAGTGAATTGCTTTAACTTTGTGTGACTGGCAGAAAACTAAATTTGGAAAAATACAATCGTAAACAGTTTATAGTTTTGACCCCTAAAGTTAGGAAAGGAGAACAAATAAACAAGAAATTGCACTGTAATGTCGTCACATTCAGTACCGAAGACAGCTTTTTCCGGTCACTGAACAAGACAAAAAGTTGCAATGGAAATTCAAAAAAAGGTATAGAACAATGTAAATTTGGGGAGGGGAGGGGAGGCGTCCAAAAGGTGTCTAAAAGGAATAATTTATTTATTCTGGCTCTAAAGAATCACTTGCATGACATCCAATGGCTGGAATTGTCTATTAGTGATAGAACCTAAAACCGACACGACCTAAAATTTGCCGACGGAACTTTTGGTAGGCCATTGCCCCCTCTTGTATCTACAGCCCTGACTTCATGGCTGTTTTTGAAGTGTTACCTGAGTCCCGATACCAACAGCTTCCTGTGCATTTTCCACTGTGGTCCCTCAGAAACTACGATACTCCTTCCTCCGTCACTGATTACATCCACTGTAATTGATAAATGAATTTTTAATTCAGTGAAGAAGTGTAAAAAGGGAGTGGAACACTATTTCGCTACAGAAGGCAATGCAAGTCTTCAACCATGATAACGGGAGAGTTTTGAGTTGGCACAGGTGAAGTTAACATGATGGCATTTTTGACCAGCTTTGGTCAAGAATACTACAGCCAGAGACTCAGAGTTTTAATATTCCCTGCAGTTAACATTGTTTACAAACCTCCACAAATTATGGGTTACAGTGGAGAAAATCGTCCCCTGAGTTCCAATGTGTGTGCACATTGGACACATTGGAACTCATGGGACGAAAGCTCTATTGAAAAGTATTCCAGCAACATTATCGAGACATGTTTTCCTCAAAGGCATACCTCGGTGAACTAGTTGAAATACCAAAAATCAGGATTATGGTTAAAAAACCAAGACTTCATGGCCATTGTTTGTGAATCAATCAGATATAATTGTCATGACACAATTTCCTTTTTGGTTAACTCTTTACCTAAAATAGCAGCCAAATACGGACAGAAATATTTAACCAGAATAAGTCTATCACAGTCTAAAATATCTCGGAAGTTTCTCAATAATACCATCCAGATATTGATACGCTGGCTTCCTACAGCAGTCTATTTGGCCACCAAAATCCACTAATAAATACCCTCAATGAACATCGCCAATCTTAGCCCGCACATTGTTCCTCACAGAAATGAAGCTGTAAATACGCCCCCCCCCCCCCCCTTCAGATGATCTGAATGCACTAATTTTGTGCAACGATAGTCTCTCAGTGTAACACAATCAGAGATTGAAGGCGATTTTTTAATCCTTTACCTAACATAGCGGCCAAACACGAATACAAAATTAACCAGAATAAGCCTACCACAGACTAAACTATCTCGGAAGTTTCTCAGTAAAACCAAATAAATATTTATTATTATTTATTAGGGTTTAAGGTCACATATTTCTGCACAATGGCTAATCATGACCATGACAGTTTTACGGGTGGAGGAAGCCGGAGTACCCCGAGGAAACCACCGAGCAACGGAGAGCAACTGTTAGCTCCCCAACATACCAACTCCACACAAGCAGGGTTAGCATTGGTTGAAGACAGGTGCACCATCGACGTGCAGTGCGCCGTAGTACACAACGCCACCGTACCCCCACGTGGGCAATGGGGGTGAAGTGTCTTGCCCAAGGACACAACGTGGTTGCCGCAGGTGGAATTCGAACCGAGGACCTCTCGGCTTGCAGCCTGCATCTATACCTAGTGAGCAAAACCAAATAAATATGGAATCATTTGAAAATTTGTGAAAGGTATTTTCGAAAAATGTTAAATTTCATTTATTTTTCAAAAATGACAGTGTTAGATAAAGGGTGAACAATGACCGTACTCCATATGGTCATGCTGTCCTCTCCCAACTAATCATAACCCTTTACCCAACGCAGACGATATCAAAATTTATTTTAAATATCATTTTTAAATTTTTTTCGCAAAATTTTAACAAAACCATATATTGTGATCCCTCTTTGGAAGAGCTCGACGAGCTCGTTCGAAAGAGGGGTCACATGATATGGTTTTGTTGAAATTTTTCGACAAAAAATATTTTTTCAGCTGCTGAAGTTGCACAATACGCGGGCGGATGCGGGCGATTCGTTGGGTAAAGGGCTAAATTGGGTACCGTGCTTGCCCATTTGTATGACCGATTGTGTGTGTGTGACATGTCCAAATATCAAATCTTGTGTCGTAAAAAAGTAATGAATACCACCAGCTAGTGCGAATCTATAGTTAGGACAACCATTCAGAACCTGGGGGGGGGGGGGGGGAGGTGGTTGACCATCCATCCCCTACTAGGCGGGTCCTCAGGTGGTGGAGAGAGGACGGCCTGCTCAACTGGGCAGGTTTTCTGGTTTTATATTAGCAGGTTTGCTCAATTGAGCTGGTTTGCTGCGGGATGTACGAATACGCAGCCCTGACCAAAATGGCCAACCCTGCAAATACCATCTTGCAGGAACCTTGTTCTCCCGTGAGGTGCGTTCCGACGGCCCCGGAGGAAGGGATCCTGGCAGTTGAGGACTAGTGGCCCCGGTTAGGGTAATCTCCAAGATGGAGATCAGGTCATAAACACTGCTTTGGCCTTGGTCTCGATTTTTCAGATTATGTCCAACACATTGCTTTGGCCCAAATTCGGGAGTAGACGGATGGTCGGATGGTCAGTTCTGGCCAATCGGGAGCCCCCTTCTGAGTGTCATGTCGGGGGGGGGGTGGTGGGGTATTCAATCAGTCATTTCCTAGGGGGTGACCATCCCCCACTAGGCGGGTCCTCAAGTGGCGGATAGAGGATGGCCTGCTCAATTGGGCAAGTTTGCTGGTTAATAATTATTAGCTTTGCTCAATTGAGCTGGTTTGCTGCGAAAAATAAAAATACACAGTCCCGGACAAAAATTGTCAATCCTGCTAATACTATCTTGCAGGCACCTTGTTCTCCCGTGAGGTGCGTTCTGAAGGCCTCGGAGGAAGGAATCCTTGCAGTTGAGGACAGATAGGGCCCCGGTTAAGGCAAATCTCTGGGATGGAGATCAGGTCGTAAACACTGCTTTGGCCCTGTTCCTCATCTTGGAGATACCTGTCCAATACACTGCTTTGACTCCAACTTCGGGAGTAGAAGGATGGTCGGATGGCCCGTTCTGGCCAATCGGGAGCCCCCGACCCAAACAATTCGGGGTGTCACGTCGAGGGGCATTTGGTGGTCACTCAATCAGTCATTTCTTTTAATCACATATCATAATTGCCATTGTGTACTGTTTTTAAACACATTATATTTTAACAACTACTTAGTTTTGCTGCACTGTCTGTTTCAGTTATACGTGGCAACCTTAATTGCAGTGTGTTATAACGTAATTGGTTTGATGGCCACCATCTGAAGACCTGGCACTTCCACACACGGGTCAATTAGTCAGTGGTATGCTTCGGAATCAACACTGGCTGAGTATACTGCTCCATACCAGGAATGTGGGAATTCCGGCGGTGAACGCTTTACTACATTAACATGGACCACATACCCAATAAAAAAACGAGGTCGAGAAATACAGCTCACTTCATCAGACTCTGATTCAGATAAGGATACAGACGCTCCTAATATTTCAAAAAATTGGCCAAGGTTTGTAATCATACATGCGGAAGACAAGGTAAAATGGCATCATCAGTTAATCCATTCCTATTGGAAAAAACTATTAAAGGAATAGCAGGGACAGTGAAGGTTGTTAAAAAATTAAGATCAGGTGAAATATTGGTTGAATGTAAGACAGAATTTCAGGCGGTAAATTTATTGAAAATTGAACAGATTATGGATATGAAAGTTGTGGCCTTTCCGCACAAAACCCTAAATTTCAGCAAGGGTGTGCTTAGAACAAGAGAACTTGCAGGCATGGATGTAATGGATATCAGAAAGTAACTAACATCACAAAACATCAAAGAAGTCAACAGAATTGAGATAAAAAAGATGGTAAACTGATAAAGACCAACACATACATTTTAACTTTTGGCTCATCTCATCCACCAAAATCAATTAAAGTGGGTTACATGAACATCAAAGTGAATTTGTATTTACCAAATCCACTTCGATGCTTCAAATGTCAAAAGTTTGGTCATAGTCAAAACAACTGTAGAGGTCAAACAATACGCTTTTGATGTGGCCAACAACACGAAGAGCCATGTAACAACCCAATCAAGTGTGTAAACTGCCAGGGCAATCATATGCCATCCTCTAAAGATTGCCCTCTCTGGCAAAAAGAAAAAACTATTCAAAAGGTGAAGTGTGAAAAACAAATAAGCTTCCAGGATGCCAGTGCAATTGTAACATCTATGCCTGGCTTCAATACATCAGCGGCATCGTATGCCACAACAGTAAAACAAAAGATACATACAAAGCCAATAGAATGCCAGACACAGTATACATGACTGAACAGCAGAATTCCTTCCTTATTGCAGGAACATCCTAATCAAACAGAAACAGAAATGCAGTCAACACAAACCAAGTCAACTGTTCCCTCAACAAACTACAAAATAACAAAAACAATTCACACGCAAGACCACACAAACAAGTTATCGCAAAAAAAAAATTCTAATCCTAAATCTGAACATAAAAAATTATGAGTCTGAACATAATAAATTGAAATCAAATCAGCAACAAATATCTAAGTCAGAGTCAGGGGAGAAAACAACAAAAAGAGCAAAAAGAAAAGGATAAAAACAAATTAGAACCAGACAGACCCCCAAAACGCCTTCAAAATGTTGTGACGAACAACATGTTTGATGGCATCGAGGCAATGTCAGTCGATGAGTGGATCGATGACACGTTCTCGTCTAAGCCACGCCTGTCTTCATCACAGGGTAAGTCCCCACGTAAGACTTCACCAAAAAAACGGGGGCAATATCTCCCATACGTCCACCAGCAAAATCGCCACTCAAACATGGCCAACACACCTAAACACAATATAATACAGTGGAATTGTCGAGGTTTTAGAGCGAATTTTAATGAACTGGGCCTTCTAAGCCAAAAATATAAACCTGCTGCCTTTTGCCTGCAGGAAACTCTTCTAAAGAAACCCGAGGCTCAGGATCATTCAGCTTTCAAGCATTATACATTGTATAATGCCTGGGCAGATGACAATAATCTTCATATTCGTGGAACATCTGTTTTAGTTAGAAATGACATCATTCACAGTTCTGTTCCATTACAGACAAATTTACAGGCTGTGGCGGTACGCCTAACATTAAACAAAACAGTAACACTTTGTTCGATTTATCTTTCACCAAGTAAAGCCCTACAGCTGAATGATCTTGAGTTACTGGTCCGACAACTCCCAACTCCATACATGTGACGAACAACATGTTTGACAGCATTGAGGAAATGTCAGACAATGAGTGCATCGATGACACGTTCTCGACAAAATTATGCCTGAATACTTCTCAGGGTAGGTCCCCACGTAAAGTATCACCAAAAAGAAATACGGGGGCAATATCTCTCATACGACCACCAGCAAAATCACCATCCAAACATGGATAAAACAATAAACACAATATAACATAGTGGAATTGCCGAGGTTTTAGGGCAAACTTTAATGAACTGGGTCTTTTAGGCCAAACGTATAAACCTGCCGTTTTTGCCTGCAGGAAACATTTTTAAAGAAACCTGAATCTCAGGATCATTCAGCTTTCAAGCATTATACTTCGTATAATGCCTGGGCAGATGATAATGACCTTCATATTCGTGGAACATCTGTTTTGGTTAGAGACGATATCATTCACAGATCTGTACCTATGAATACAAATTTACAGGGTGTGGCGGTACGCCTAACTTTAGACAAAAAAGTCACACTTTGTTCGATTTACGTTTCACCAAGTAAAACCCTACAACTGAATGATCTTAAGATGCTGGTCCATCGACTCCATACATTGGGTGATTTTAACGCATGTAGCCCCCTATGGGGCAATTCCTGCAGTCAGAATGATGTAAAGGGTAAAACTGTGGAAGTATTTATTTTAAAATATGACTTGTGTTTGTTTAATGATAGTTCAGACACTTATCTGCACCCTGCATCTAGTTCGTATACATCAATTGATCTTACAATTGCTTGCCCTTATATCTTGCTCGATTTTTCTTGGAAAGAAGAAGATGACTTGTGCGGGAGTGACCACTTTTCGTGTAGTTACGGCGGACGATGCGAGGGTGCCCCAGCGGAACATTAAAAAAGCTGATTGGGACACGTTATCATCTCTGTTCTGAGCGACTCAAAAGGGAGAAATTTCAGGATAGTGATGACCAAATAGAACATTTTTAAACGAGTTACTTGACATTGCAAACACAGTCATCCCTGAAACCTCTGCAAATCCGAAACGTTTCACCAAACCTTGCTTTGATAACGAATGCAAACAGGCTATAAAGGATCTCAAGAAAACTGGACGGGAATTTAACAAGTCACCAACCACATTTAATTTAGATAAACTACGTATAAATCGGGCAAAAACAAGACGAATTGTACAACAACAAAAAAAGAAAAGTATTTGGGAAACTTATGTTTCCAATCTTAACCAAAACACTCCAATCAACAAAATTTGGAAAATGATCAGAAAAATTAAAGGAAAAGAAACAAAATCAACTGTACAACATCTGAAAGATAACAACTATCTAATCACATCAAAAAAATACATTTCAAACAAATAGGCCCTCACATTTTCTGAACATTCCTCGTCTGAAAATTGTAATCCAGATTTTCTCAAAATTAAAAAACAACAAGAAAAACAAAAGATCAAATTTACAACTAATAATTTAGAGGATTACAACGAACCTTTCTCTATGGAAGAGTTAAACAACTCTTTACATAGAGCAGGATACTGCCACTGGACCCAATGAAATGCATTATCAAATTTTAAAACATCTGCCGCAATCATCACTTGAACTTTTATTGTCAGTTTTCAATGACATTTGGGGGACTGTCCAGTTTCCACCATCCTGGCGTAAAGCAACTATAATTCCTATCCCTAAGCCTGATAAAGATCACAGCAACCCAAGCAATTACAGGCCCATTGCCTTAACCAGTTGTCTGTGTAAAACCATGGAGAGGATGATGAATGATCGACTTGTCTGGTTTCTGGAATCGAACAATCTACTTGCGAATGTTCAGTGTGGTTTCAGAAACCAGAGCAGTACTGTGGATCATTTGGTTAGACTAGAAACGTTTATAAGAAATGCCTTTGCCAGAAAAGAACATGCGGTCGCCATCTTCTTTGACCTGGAAAAGGCATATGACACAACATGGACGTATGGGATTTTAAAAAATCGTTTTAACATGGGGTTGAGAGGGCGTATGCCTCCTCTTGTTATTGAAAACTTATGAAAAGATCCTCAATTTCAGGTTCGTGTTGGGTCAACGTTATCTGATCCTCACGAGCAGAAATTGGAGGTTCCCCGGGGAAGTATTTTATCTGTTACCCTTTTTTCATTGAAAATCAATAGTATTATTGATGTAATTGAGAATATGATTGACTCGTCATTGTTCGTAGATGACTTTTTAATCTGCTATAGCAGCAAAAAAATGAATGCCATAGCGCGAGTTTCAGCTGTGTTTAACAGAATCCATAAGTGGGCTCCAGAAAACGGCTTTAAATTTTCAAAGACAAAAACTAATTGTGTTCATTTCTGTAAGCTTTGGAAGCAGCAACTTGATCTGGAATTGAAAATAGATGGGAGTCGTATTAATGTTGTTAAATCTTGGGTTTGTTGACAACAAACTGAATTTCACTTCTCACATAAAACAACTAAAGGTAAAATGTAAAAGGGCACTGAACCTTTTGAAGTAGTTGGTAGCACTGATTGGGGTGCTGACCAAAAACCATTACTTCATCTGTATAGATCACTTGTCAGATCAAAATTAGATTACGGTTGTGTAGTTTACAGATCTGCAAGGAAGTCGTATCTCAAGCCACTTGATGCGATTCATAATAGTGGCATTAGAATAGTCTAGGTGCATTTCGAACATCACCAATAGATTCAATGCATGTTGAAACAGAGGAGCCTTGTCTGGAGAAGCACAAAATTAAACTTTCACTCCAACATGTTTCTAAACTTCTTTCTAATCCATCAAACCCTGCTTATAACTGTGTCTCAGAACCTCAAGATCCCGATTTTTTTTAACCATGACCAAAAACATATCCTTCCTTTAGGAATTCGAATTCAACCTCATATGGAGTCGAAAGCCGTAAACCTCGAACTCCTTCTTGGCAACCCGACAGTTATTTTGGACGTAGCTTCTACCAAAAAGTTTGAAACAAATTCTCTGCAGTTTAAACAGAAATATGCCGAAATTAAGAAAACTTATAGTGAATATACAAGGATCTGTACAAATGGATCTTAAGATGGTGACAAAGTATCATCAGCCGTTGTCACTGGTGATCACATCACCTCAATCAGAATACCGAATCAAAGTTCTATTTTCACAGCTTAAGTTGAAGCTTTACAACTCGCGCTTGAACACATCGAGAATGTACAGGAAAAGAAGTCGATTATTTTTTCCGACCCTCTTTCCTCTTTACTTGCTTTACTCAACCCCAGGTTGAAGAACCCTCTCATTTTGGAACTTCGCGAGAAGTTAACAATTCTCATATTTGACCAATGTGATACGTGTTTTGTTGGTTACCCAGACATGTAGGTATCGCTGGTAACACAAGAGCAGACAGTGCAGTAAAACAGGATTTAACCAAGCCTCTCACTGATTTTAACATCCCTTTCAATGACCTCAAACCACATATCAGTAACTCATCAAATCTATGTGGCAGGCGGATTGGGATGGAGCGACAAATAACAAGTTCCATCGCTTCCGACCAACTATTTCTGATCACTTCCCGTCTAGTAACCTTTGTAGAAAGGATCATGCAGTTTTGTCGCGATGTCATATTGGCCATACACGACTTACACATTCCTTTTTGTTAGAGGGTAATATGCGACCAGAGTGTGTTCCCCGTCAGCAGGTGCTGTCACTGGAACACATTATTTTACATTGTACTGATGTTAATCATGTTAGAGGGCAGTTTTTTACAGTTAGATCTTCAAGATATTTATTTTTTCGTACTAGTCCGCATAAAGTTATCTCATTCTTTAAAAGTAATCAACCTTTTTAGCAAATTTTAAATTGCTTTTAATTTCTTACTTCTCCTCTGTCCATATCTATTTCGCAGGTTGGTTCACACAGCATTTTTGTACTACTGGTCTCACTTTTACATTATGTTTCACACTCCTTAGTTTTATTCCTTAGATTTCATATTTAAACGACTCCTTTTTAATTACTTCATGCTGTATAATGGTCTTTTTTAAAAATTCATACTTTCATCGCCACGATGTAGCCTTTGCTGCAGGTGTGACGCTAAGCACCAATAAATAAATAAATAAAATAAATTCACAGGTAGTAACATAGTTCAACATTGTATAAATAGCCTTTTCTTTAAATGAAGAGAAATGAAACTATACTATTCAAAAAAAGTACGAAATATTTGATAAAAGTGAGATATATGAAGAAATATATTAATATTTTCATCAAAGAGACAGTTGAAGCATTGCACTGTGACATCTGTTGAATAATTTCAGCGATAGTTGGGTGTCTGACAAGCTCACATTCCACACACTGAGCTATAGAAGACATGGACGGTCAGTCAGAGAATTAGCCACATTCAGTTCAAGACCTCAATACCTTGTAAATCCTCCTAGGTTCGCGAGACAAGCGCGGATCCGACCTGCCATACTCCTCACCAAACGTCCAATATCAACTTGACTGATGTTATTCCATTCTTCCTGTAGTGCAGGGGCGAGTTCCTGGACATTGGTAGGGGGTGTTGGCGTTGTCGTAGGCGCCTGCCATGCATATCCTAGACGTGCTCGATTGGTGAAAGGTCTGGACTCAGTGCTGGCCAAGGCTCTTGTTTGCTCTTGCATTGTCATCTTGGAAAATGAATCGACGGTCGTAGCGTCGTGCAAATGGCACCACATGGGCTGCTAACATGTTGTCAGGGTAGTACTGATATGCCCTTGGGTGACATGTAATGCTGTTCTGCTTGTCATGGTTATGCCTCCCAACACCATGCCAATCTACCACCAAAACGATCGTGCTACCTGACGGTTACGTCATGGTATCCTTCTTTCCGTCGCCACCACACTCTGTTTCGCCTGTCGTGGAAATCGAGAGTGAACCTCGATTCATCGGAAAACATGACGATGCTCCACGGACGACTGTCCCAACGCTGTTGTGCTCCACACCAATTACGTCTTGCAGCGATGTGACGTTCAGCCAAACGTGAAATTATTCGAGGTCGTCGGGCCTGCAAATTCCAGCTGTGCAGGCGATTTCTGATAGGCTGGCCATTGACTCGCACATCTGTCGCTCGGTGCAGCTCTTGTTCAATTTCTGAGGCACTTTGATGGCGCTTACGCAATGCTGTGGTGCGGGTGAAGCGATCCTGGTTAGCAAATGTCACCCTTGGACGACCTGACCGACGTCTGTCATCAACATCGCCCGTCTGACGGTAGCGCGAGCACAACCTGCTAATCACCGACTGAGTAACGTTGAGAATTTGAGCCACTGCAGTCTGTCTGTTGCCAGCTTCCAACATGCCAGCGGCACGTAAACGTTCGTCACGTATCAGTCTTCGCATACCTCAAACGTTACGTTTCGACCAGAAACTATTGATGAACGAGCTAAAAAACCAAGAAATGAACGATGAGACCTCCCAAAAAGCCCGTCCAGTACAAATGAAAATTTCAAGACGTACCCCACAGTCATTAACGCGGCTGGTACTTAAAACCTGCACGATGTTTTCGTGGGCCGGTGACATTCATGATCCACGCTAAACTGGTAACATATTGATGTGTCCAATCATGCGTATCCAATACCATTTTCCGAAAATATCAACATCAGTTTGGATATCCCCTACTTTGTTTAGTAGTATATATACGACCGCAGATTGAAGATATAAATCGGTCTACTTAGCACGAGAAATCATCAACCTTCTCATTCAGTATAGATATCGGTTCCTCGATTTTGCTCCAGGATCGAACAGAGAATGCGCCGACATTGCCTAAGTAGTTTAACATAGATACTGTATTTTCACAAATATTTTACGCAAAGGCAATGGAATCGGGGGCAGGGAGCAAGGGACGTTATTCCTGTCACCTTTTATCAAACAGGTCTCCGGTGTTCGGAAAAAAGTTCCCCCATAGTCAGACGGGAACATCCTAAGCATTGCCACTAAAACATCGAAGACAACAGATGAACTAGCACTTGGCATTCACCAGTGATCCAAATTTAACCTGAAATTGGTGTCCACTTTCCATACTGTACAATACATAGAAATCGGAAAAAGACTTTTTATATCCGATGTCTATGGTACAATGAATTGATCAGCATCGAGTTAGTCCCCTTTGTACGTGTTTTCAAAGATTTGAATGTATGGAAAATTCCAGGGGTTTGGTGATCTATGAACTCCCTAGAGAAAATTATAATGCACATTTCGGTGTCGATACAAATTGGCACTATATTTAACACAAAAAATCGCATTTCCGTACAGTGTTATGTTTGCCCGCCCCTACTCCTACTTTCAAGAAAGTTCCATCGGCGCTGATTTTACAATGGAAGTACTGGCAGCTGGCTGACGATCTGTTTACAGTTTTGTTTTTTTTTTTTCAATGGTATTGTTTTACAGTGAAGTCTGATTAAACAACGAGTATTTTGATCTCAAAGAACTCGTTGGAATTCCCAATAGATACCCAAGTTCATTCAAAGTTAAGGATTATTCGGGATGACTTGGGAAAGGAAGAGGCTAAAGGAGATTTTTTTCAGGACTAGTTCATTTTGTATGGAATCCCGCAGGTGGCATGCAAAGAAAAAATCCTCAAATCTTACGAACAAACTGAATTCGTGCAAACGAGCTGAATTCGTGCGCATGAACTGTATTTGTGCAAACAAGTTGAATTCGTGAGAACCAACTGAAGGGCTCCATATGGGTTCAATAAACGGGGATCCATATAGTAAGACATATTGTTGGAGAAAACAAATCTCGGTCTACTGTAGGGCACCATGATCAGGCAGTTATTAGACGTAATAACCGAATTAATAGAAGTCCTGCTGTTTTATTCAAGCACCTCTGCCTCGCCGGAGGGAGAAATTAGAGTAGTGAGGAAAGGATGAGGGACAATCAGAAGGGTGGGGTGTATCCTTCACACTTTTTACAAGCCGGATCCTCGGATTCGTGTAAATCCGATAAGACAATTCAACGGGGGGGGGGGGGGGATGGAGGGAGGGGGGTCAGCAGGGTAGACACATTCAGTTATATCTTGCCCCGACTGATAACTGATTGTCTACTCTGTAATCCAACTGACACACCCTTGCAATACATTATCTTTAATTTCTAGGGCACTTCCCTGTGGCTCATATATCGAACTGCCTACCGTTGCACAGAAATGCATGAAAAAAGGCTCCAAATTGTGCACATTTATCTGCGCGAAGTTCCTTTCCGGCCTCAACATTCATATTGATGATTTCAATGATCCCTCCCACTTTTGCAAGTCTGGGAGATCTTTCCAGTTACTAATCTATTCACCTATCCATCATGTGCGCAGAAAAGGAAAATGATCAAGGTTTTGAATATTTTCCGCACGAGCCCCCAGACCACCATCGTTCGCATCTTCAGTACTCTCAAATAATTTTAAGCCCACCCCCCCCCCCCCCCCCGCCACACTCCATATCACCCCCGCCGCTTTTGAAAAGCTGTTTTGTTTTTGTTTTCTCTTACTACGCCTCATTTGGTCCTCTACACACTCACTGTTTCCTTTTGCTGTGGTGTAGAAGTTACTTGAATGTATGTAATAATGTATATGTTTTTCAATGCCGGTGTAACAGGAATGGAAGTCCGTAGGAAAATTAGTCCCTCTGGACTATTATTCCGCGGAATTATAGTCCTAGGTCTAACATTCCTAGGAATAGTAGTCCGGCGGACTACTATTCCTAGAAATGTTAGACCTAGGACTATAATTCCGCGGAATAATAGTCCAGAGGGACTAACGTTCCTACGGACTTCCATTCCTTTTACACCGGAATTGTTTTTCTCTTTTCCCATCTCATAAAGATCAAGAGATATGTGGAGTCCATTATCTCATGGAATAAAACAAATTTTAATTCTTACAGCTTGTGAGAGTTCGTGAGACCGAATTCAGTTCGTTCCCACGAATTCAACTTCTTCCAGGAATTCAGTTCGTTCGCACGAATTGAGAATTTTTTCTTTGAATGCCACCTGCTGGGCTTCAAACTTTTGTGGAGCTGAATGACATAATAAACTTCCACTTGAATCCGAGTGGAGCTTTCTGGGAAAATCTATGTTTTGTAATTTGGAATATCGGAACATGGAATGCGAATGGCCATATCACTAAGCTTTTCCCTACCGCTGAATTTATTCCCAAAATCGATAAAAAAAATCCATTCTGGGGCTCGAATGGCATATTTAAACTGAAGGTGAAATGCATTCAGAACATGGTTGTCAATAATCTGGACTCTGAGCGAGATTCTACAGAAAGGCACTCAAAACGCCTGTCAATTCAATGAAAAATGCGTTGTGAAATGGGGCAGTTTTCCAAGTACAGTGCTGGAAATCACGTAACAAATAGTTTTACTGGTATCTACAGGGAAGTAGTTTGCCGAAACGTAGAAAACAATTTTATTTTATTTTTATTACTCCCACCCACCCCTAATCCACCCCCCCCCCCCCAAAAGAAAAAATAAATCGCATTCCCATTCACGCTCGCCTAAAATGATATTCCACTCCCAGTATCGTGTTTCTACTCTCAGCAATGAAGGACTATTTTTTTTGACATGTTTTAAAAGTAACTACTGAATCAGTTATACCAAATATTATAACAAATAAAAAGAAAATAAAATAAATGCAAAGGTTCACCTCACGTATTCCAGTACGATTTTCCCTATCGTGGTCTGCGCGGATTCTTCCCTCCTCCCTTCCAAATTACTGTCAGCTCCTCAACATTCTAACTCTCTTCAAGCTCCGCTCAAGCAGGGTTACAGCGGTTGAAGACATGTGCAACATCGACGTGCAGTACGCCTTAGTACACGGCGTCATCGTGCCCCCATGAAGGCAACCGGGATAAAGTGCCCTGCCCAAGGACTGTCTATTCGCTATGTTAACCGTTTGAGCACTGGTGGTATCTTCCATGTCAGTTCAACGGTAGCAATTGGAAGAGTTCAAATTAATTATTTGGGGGTAGAACAATTAATATTTTCAACATGCAGCTTTTAGGCTGCACGTTGAAAATATTAATTGGTCTATCCCTTACATTCACTCAGCAGCCATCCTTCTTATTTATTTATTTATTTATTTATTTATTTATTTATTTATTTATTTATTTATCGGTGTTTAAGGTCACATACTTATGCAAATGCCTAATCGTGACCGTGACAGTTTTCTGGGTGAAGGAAGCCGGAGTGTACCACCGAGCATCGATGAGCAACTGTCAACTCCTTAACATTCTAACTCTGTTCAAGCTCGGCTCAAGCAGGATTACAGCGGTTGAAGACATGTGCAACATCGACATGCAGTACGCCTTAGTACACGGCGTCATCGTGCCCCCATGTAGGCAATCGGGATAAAGTGCCTTGCTCAAGGACACAACGCGGGTCGTCCCGGACGGGGATCAAACTCGGGACCTCTAGCATAGAAGTCCAACAGTCTATCACTGAGCCACCGCGCTCCCGTTGATCCAGTGTAAAGGGTATATATACCGAACGTAAAATTGATTTTAATTAGGGTGGTGTATGTGTTTGCTTATTGGGGTTTAACGAACGACACTTTCCACAGCGCGGGCATATCACGTCGGACAATGTTTTGGGGTGGAGGAAGACGGAATACCTGGAAAGAAGCACCTAGCTGCAGGGAGCAACTGTCAGACTCCCCAACAAGCAGGGTTAGCATTGGTTGGAGTCAAGTGCGCCATCGACGTGCAGTATGCTTTAGTACAGAGCAGACACAGGAGACACACGTTTGAAGTACAGTGCAGTCGCTGTGGACGGGACAAATCCACGTAAGGCAATTTCCTTTTATAGTGTATTCGAAGCACATATCGGCACATAAAGCATGTGCCTATGTGCTAGGGCACATTGTACCTTTTCACATAAACACATATCGGCACATAAAGCATGTGCCTATGTGCTGGGGCACATTGTGACACATTGTGCCTATTCACATAAGCACATATGACAAAAAGGGGTGCCGAAGGCTATATGTTTTCCAGAAAGGGGTGCCTGGGGATATGGTCAAGGTGATGAGAAACGGATACGACCTCGTCTTAATAAGGGGAGACAACTCTATACGATTAAGTACAGGTTATGTGAAATCAAGCAATCTGATTGGTTAGTTATAATTTATATAAATGATCAAGATAAATGAAACAAGAGTACTTGGAATAGGGCAGGAACTAACAAGAATAGACCAGAATAGCTAAATATAGTAATAATAAGCAAAGCTGTTCCAACTAATAGGCTCTTCTGCGCTACTGGAGTATACTCTAGAACAAAGGAACATGGCCAGATAGACGAAAACTGTTGTATATATAGATAGAAGCAGATAATTCTGAAAGAATTCGAAGTAGTAAAACTTGTCGGGTTTATTTGGGTAATTATCTTCGGAAGTCCTTCCACAAAATACTCCCATTCAATCGAACACGACCTTCTGAAAAATCTATAGCACTACGTGCTACTCTAAACAAGTCCATTTCGGTTAAAGCAGGATTCTGCGGGGAATCCATATCAAATAAAGTCGTTTCCGGTGATTTACGCCCATTCTCGGGCTCGTTTGGGTAATTATACAGGGAAGTCCTTCCAAAACTTACTCCCAGTCAATCGAACATACTCGTTACAGGCCTCTTAGCCCTATAAGAAGCCTTTGGGTAACATAGCAACCACGTGCCACCATAGAAACAAAGATGGCGGCCCCCTTCACACAAAATGGACGACGGAAACACGCATCACCCTAACAACACGAGCTGCGCATGCGCACTCACATCACCCATCACCATGACAATGACGTCACAACATGGCCACCCACATGGATCACCATGACAACCACGTGATACCCATAATACATTGCGGTATGACGTCACTTCCTAGGTCCCCAGCCTAGGTCGCCCAAATGTGGGACGAAAACCCCCTCGCCTACTACTGATGTACAATGACGTAATTAACACAATGCCCAATGAAGACAAATGTGGTCTACTTGCAGACTGCAGTACCACAAGAAATTGTCATTTTATGTTGTCTTAAAACCTCAAATTATGTATATAGATATTCAGCAGCAGTCATTTAAACTGCTTGGGTGGAAACGGCCTTGTATAGGCTTATAGCTTCCTGCCGAATCCACATCAATGTATGCAACATTTTTTGTATTATATGACTTTGTACTCTTAAATAAATAATGTTTAAACTAAACTTCTTGGAAATATTCTCAGGATACCCTACTTTCAAAATTACTGGTCACACCCACTTTGTTACAGTGAAAATGCATATATGGACCTCGGGAATGCAGTAAATTCAAAAATGTGATAACCATCAATTCTGAAAATGCACTCAATGACCCACGACCACCTTTTTGGCCACACCCACTTTCTCCCATAAAAATGCATGTATGGACTTCGGGGATGCTTTTGGGTGTCAAAACATGTGATTTCCAGCAATTCTAAAACATGCACTCATTGACCTCTAGGTGACCTACGTGACCTTGAACCTCTATCGAGTATCGACTCATTCGGTGTTGGTCCCAGGTCTATGCATCATACCATGCTTGAGATATGAGTGTGACCCACTTTGAAAAATGTTGACCATGCCCACTTTTTTATGTAAAAAATGCATGTATGAACTTTGGGAATGCTTTAGAGGTCAAAAAATGTGATTTCCTGAAATTCTGAAAAAATGCACCCAATGACCTCTGTGACCACCCTGACCTTGACCCATATTTTCAACCTCCATCAAGTGTTGACTCATTTGGTGTTAGTTCCAGGTCCTTCCATCATACCATGCTTGAGATATGAGCGTGAACCATTTTCAAAAATTTTGGCCACGTCCACTGTTTTACGTCAAAATGCATGTAGGGACGTCAGGAATGCTTTAGGGGGTCAAAAAATGTGATCTCCAGAAATTATGAAAAATGCACTTAATGGCCCTTAGGTGACCTCACTGACCTTGACCCATATTTTGAATCTCCATCGAGTGTCGACTCATTTGGTGTTGGTCCCATGTCCATTTTAATATAAAAATGCATGTATGGACTCAGGAATCCATTGGGGGGTCAAAAAATGTAATTTCCAGCAATTCAGAAAAATGCGCTCAATGACCCCTAGGTGACCTCTGTGACCTTGACCCATATTTTGAATCTCCATCAAGTGTCGACTCATTTGGTATTAGTCCCAGGTCTATTCATCATACTATGCTTGAGATATGAGCGTGACCCACTTTCAAAGGGTCAAAAAATGTGATTTCCAGAAATTATGAAAAATGCACTTAATGGCCCCAAGGTGACCTCAGTGACCTTGACCCATATTTTGAATCCCCATCGAGTGTCGACTCATTTGGTGTTGGTCCCAGGTCCATATGTCATACCTTTGTTCCACAGGTGGTTAAAATCTGATTACTTGCCCTAGTACCTATCGTTTTTATTTATACCAAGCTATTAATACTTAAAATGGAGAAAAGACGATACTTTCTATCGCAAACACATGGGTTTGTTTTGTTTACATCTGCGTCCGTGGGCAGTACTGCCGGCTGCATGTGAATGCTTGATTGACAGCTAGACACATCGTCAAACTCAATTGAATTTACCTTGTTTTTTCCGTCAAATTATTATTAACAATTCTTAAATTTTATTTTAAATACTTAATTGTAGGTATTTGAAACTTAATAAGTCACTGCACGTAGTAGATAGTACTGCAAAAGTATTATGTTTCACTGAAACATCGCGATGTGTGAATGTATCGAAGTCGGCAAATTTGGTCATGTCATGGGTCAAGTTGCAGTGTGCAAAATTTGACGAGAACGCTTGTTTCGTTCGCGTGTTAGTTACGAAAAATTAAATGTACGTGAACTGATAACCAGTTAGCCAAATATTGCATCTTGAATGGTAACGTCTGAGTAACTTAACTGGTATGGTGTTCTATTTTTGTCAGCCTCCAGATTTGTTCACAGGTTTTTGTCTTGCTACAATTTATGGGAGAGTGCCTATAGGCACCACCATCTCCTCCCCTGCCTATAGGCACTCTGCCATAAATTGTAACAATGCAAATCGATGCAGATGAGATAATTTTACTTCCAAGATAATATGAAGGACATCCACAGAATATGAAGCACTTAACTTTAGGTACCTGAAGTTCATAATAAAGCCCAAATATGGACTTCCAGCACTCTACCAGTTAACCCGCCTTTCTTGTGTCATGATAGATTTTTAGCCTTTTGCCTTGAGTTACTATATAACTTTAAATTTCAAGCAATATATTAGTACTTGTTGATGATAAAGAAGCAGCTTCCACAAGAACTGTTATGTAGCCGAACGTTCGGTTAGCCTTCCCCAGACCACGTGAACGGTCAGTTGGTCACAGTCATTTTTGAAATTTTGTACACTGAAGTCGGATGTACTTCCTACTGTTGACGTAACTTTTTAAAACTACATCGGGAGTGGGGTTAAAAGGTAAAGTTTAACATAGAGACTTCTCACATAGGTGAGCATGGTATGAAAATATAACGGATATCCAAGTCTGGAATCTGTTAGTTACAGAATGAACTCCCCAGGGGGAATTTGCTGATGCTCTATCATACAGTGGGTCAATGTATCCTCTGGGTACGTCTTTCTGATTAGGCTTCAGACGTTGATTCAGACTGTGATTCACATGGGGTAAAGTTAGCGATGACACCTTTCGGTGCAGGGTGGCATCACCACAATCACCCTCTGTGGACCTCATTCTCCAGATGATACTCTGCTTATTTCCAAACTTGCGGATATCCAATTTCCGAAGTAACAAAAGTTGAAAACCAAGATATCGCCATTATAGGTATATCCCGAAGGACAATATCGCATATCATTTTCAATATATTTCGAAATAAGAAATAAAAGAGAAGAAAACTAGAGAAACAGAATTTACTGCACCCAGTAAATTCAAGTCTGTGTGAAAAGGGTTAAAGTATCGGGAATAAACTATACAGAAAGAGAATTTATGGAGGCTTATTTTCAGGAGTAAAATATGTTTAAACAAATCAGAAATGGATTTTCGTTAATAGTATTTACAGATATTCATACTGGAATTAGAACATTTTTTATAAGAAACCAGAAAAGGCATATATGTGACCAAAATTCAAAGGGTTCGATACACGAATCAGAAATGGACAGTTTTGGCTCCGCCCACTAATTTGAGTGATGAAATACGTTCATAAACTTTAGAAATGCATTAAGGTGTAATAAAATGCATTTCCCAGACTTTCTGAATAATGCGCACTTGATGACTTTGGTGACCTCTTTCAGGCGGACCCCTAGGTGACATTCGTGACCGTGACCCATATTTTGAATCTCCATCAAGTGTCAACCCATTTGGTGTTAGTCCCAGGTCAATTCATCATTCCACGATTGAGATATGAGCGTGACCCACTTTCAAAACTTTTGGCCTCACCCACTTTTTTAACGTAAAATACATGTATGGACCTCAGGAATGCTTTGGGGGGTCACAAAATGTGATTTCCAGCAATTATGAAAAATGCACTCAATGAATGCACTAGGTGACCGTGTGACCTTGACCCAAATTTTGAATCTCAAGTGTCAACTCATTTGATGTTAGTCCCAGGTCCATCCATCATACCATGTTCGAGATATGAGTGTGACCCACTTTCAAAAATTTTGGCCACACCCACTTTTTTACGTCAAAATGCATGTGTGTATGTCAGGAATGCTTTAGTGGTCAAAAAATGTAATTTCCAGCAATTATGAAAAATGCACTTAATGACCCCAAGGTGACCTCCGTGATCTTAACCCATATTTTTGAATCGTCATCAAGTGTCGACTCATTTGGTGTTAGTCCCATGTCCATTCCTCATACCATGCTTGAGATATGAGCGTGACCCACTTTCAAAAAATTGGGCCACGTCCACTTTTTTAATGTAAAAAAATGCATGTGTGTACGCCAGGAATGCCTTAGGGGGTCAAAAAATGTGATTTACAGCAATTATGAAAAATGCACTCAATGACCCCTAAGTGATCTCCGTGACCTTGACCCATATTTTGAATCTCCATCAAGTGTCGACTCATTTGGGGTTGGTCCCAGGTCTATTCATCATACCACGCTTGGGATATGAGCGTGACCCACTTTCAAAAATTTGGGCCATGCCCACTTTTTTAATGTAAAAAATGCATGTGTGTACGTCAGGAATGCTTCAGGGGGTTATTATGAAAAATGCACTCAATGACCCCTAAGTGACCTCCGTGACCTTGACCCAAATTTTGAATCTCAAGTGTCAACTCATTTGATGTTAGTCCCAGGTCCATCCATCATACCATGTTCGAGATATGAGTGTGACCCACTTTCAAAAATTTTGGCCACACCCACTTTTTTACGTCAAAATGCATGTGTGTATGTCAGGAATGCTTTAGTGGTCAAAAAATGTAATTTCCAGCAATTATGAAAAATGCACTTAATGACCCCAAGGTGACCTCCGTGATCTTAACCCACATTTTTGAATCTCCATCAAGTGTCTACTCATTTGGGGTTGGTCCCAGGTCCATACATCATACCACGCATGAGATATGGGCGTGACCCACTTTCAAAACCCGCCTTGGGCAGGCCCACTTTTTTAACGTAAAAATGCATTTGTGTACGTCAAGAATGCTTTAGGTGGTCAAAAAAATGTGATTTCCAGCAATTATTATAAATGCACTCAATGTCCCCTAGGTGACCTCCATGACCTTGACGCATATTTTGAATCTCCATCGAGTGTCGACTCATTTGGGCTTGGTCCCAGGTCCATACGTCATACCACGCATGAGATATGGGCGTGACCCACTTTCAAAAATTTTGGCCGCGCCCACCTTTTTAACGTAAAAATGCATGTGTGTACGTCAGGAATGCTTTAAGGGGGTCAAAAAAAAATGTGATTTCCAGCAATTATGAAAAATGCACTCAATGACCCCTAGGTGACCTCCGTGATCTTGACCCATATTTTGAATTTCCATCAAGTGTCGACTCATTTGTTGTTGGTCCCAGGTCCATACGTCATACCACGCCTAAGATATGGGCGTGACCCACTTTCGAAACACCCCCACGGACACCACTAATGTCCCAGGAATCTGAAAAACATGGGTGACCGAGAACTTCTGACTGCCTATCAGTGTGCCAAAAATCACCGAGAGGCAATTTGTTTTCGAGTTATCTTGCGGAAAAAAGTGATGAGAAGACAGAAGACAGAAGAAGAAGAAGAAGAAGAAGAAGAAGAAGAAGAAGAAGAAGAAGAAGAAAAGAAGAAGAAGAAGAAGAAAAAGATGATGATGATCAAGAAAAGAAGAAGAAGAAGAAGAAAAAAAAAAAGAAAAAAGAAAAAGAAACTGTGCAAAATCTATAGTCTGTGTGTTTCACACAGACTAACTAGAGAAACAGAATTTACTGCCACCAGCACATTCAAGTCTGTGTGAAAAGGGTTAAAGTATCAGGAATAAGCTATAAAGAAAGAGAATTCATGGAGGCTTATTTTTCGGGAGTAAAATATTTTTGAACAAATCAGAAATGGGTTTTCGTTAGCAGTATTTACAGATATTCATACAGGAATCAGAACATTTTTATAAGAAACCAGAAATGGCATATATGTGACCAGCATTCAAAGGGTTTGATACACGAATCAGAAATGGACATTCTGGGCTCTGCCTACTAATTTGAGTGATGAAATACGTTCGTGAACTTTTGAAATGCATTAAGGTGTATACATTTCCCAGTCTTTCTGAATAATGCCCCCATATTAACATCTTCAAGGGGTTAAAATATTCCCTTTAAATATTCCATTTTAATCCTTTAAATGGGTGCGCAGTGGCTCAGTTGGCAGAGGTGCAGGCTGCAAGGCGTGAGGTCCTCACTCTGTCCTTGGGAAAGACGCTTCATCCCATAGCCACGTGGTGCATGGTAGCGCTGTGTGTACTGCACATCGATGGTGCACACGTCTTCAACCAATGTTAACCCTGCTTGTGGGGAGTTAGTATGTGGGGGATCTGACAGTTGCTCATTGTTGCCCGGTGGTTCTTCCCGGGTACTCCGATTTCCTCCACCTGAAAAACTGTCGTGGTCATGATTAGCCATTGTGCAGAAATGTGACATTAAACACCAATAAATAAATAATCCTCTAAGAAATGAGCTCAATCCAATAAAGGGTCATAAGCTATGTTTTTCAATCAAAAATGAAAAGGTAATTAAAACTGAATAGACGTTTCTGTGAATAATGTTGACCGTTTGTCTCCGTTATGTTAGCTAAAGGGTTAAGAATCCCTTACTTTGGGAGGCACACTGAAAGGGTGTCCCATTCCACATAGAATTAAATGGTAAGAAAATAAAGCGAAAAACATTAAGTTTCTCAGCTGACAGTATCTGCTTTTGCACTCCGGAGGGATGGAACGGCACAAATCAGAAACATTCTCTTAATGGCACTTTGGCACCAAAGGTTTCTGCACTCTCGGTGAGACCGAGCCGAGCGCAGTGAAAGACAATAGAACTCCTCTAACAAATGAGTTTTAAACAGTCATAGCACTAACACAGTTAACAGTACAGTCGACTATGTAAGTTTTGCATTGTTACCGGCAGCCTGGCAGTTTTGTGATAGGTTTCAACAATTATTCAGTGCAGTTTTATGGAAAGGGTTAACTTTATTCTGCCTGAAATAAAATATGTGCAATCTACATTGAAGTCTTGAGAGGGTTAAAAGCATTGAACTGAATACTGTACAATCTATTTCCTTGCAAGGCAAAGGGTTTCTCTCAACTTAGTTCCAGGAACTTACATCCCATTATCATAACAAGTTTAGTAGATTACATTTCATTTTTTGACAGCTACTCCACTGGTGTTTACATTATCTCCAGTGTGAATAACATAGGATCGTATTGCTTGGGGGGAATCTACTGTAACAGGAAATTGGAGGCTGCGAAAGCCCTGTGGCCGACTGGGCCATATTCAGTGGTCTAGCGACCTGAAAAACATAGGTGGCCAAGAACTGTTTACTGTCAACCAGTATGCCAAACATCAACGAGATATGAAGACTCGTTTTCGAGTTATCGTGAGGACATGGAAGCGCATAGAAGACAGAAGACAGGAGAATAAGGAAAAGAAAAAGAAGAAAAATAAAAAAAAAAGAAACAGAAACCGTACAAAAATAATAGTCTGTGTGTTTCACACAGACTAAAAATACGGAAAACAATACTTACATAGAGCAGTATGAGGTCGCCCTGCAAAGTCGTTTTGTTTTTTCACAAGTGCCTCCTGTAGAACTTCTAAATTGTTTAATATAATATACAGCTCAGGTCCTAAGATAACAAAAAACACATTACATCACAAAGTGATACATTGATATAACAATATCCAGAGAGTGTCATACATGTATTAGAAATTTTAACATGGAGGACAACGATAACAGGCTTGCAGAGTCAAGCATTTGTTTACTGGAGATGGTCGAGAGCGTTTTCCTTGAGCTTGCAAATGACAAGAGCGAATCAAGGGCGTCGCTGATGAGAATTTAGGGTATGACATCCACAATAATTTTTCCAGTCAGGACATTTTCATCCATAGTATAATCGCTGTGGACTGGTCGCAATCCACGCTTGGACAGTCCACACAAGAAGCTAAGAGAGATGTTAGATTACACCTCACTGGGGGATTTTCTCATGGTCTCATCTAGTTATTTAACGGTCACTTTCCGTGGCACCCTAATACCAGCACCCCTAAATAACAAACGGCTGACCTTTAGCATCCCTTTTCTATCGCATGAGACTATGAGGGCCGTACGAAAATCCCTCAATGAGGTATAATCTACCATACTTCTTAGCCTCATCTCGATATTTACCACTCACGTCCCGCGGCACCCTGATTCCAGCATTCCTCAATGGCAATCGACTGGCCTTCGGCACCCCTTTTCTCTCTTATGAGGCCATGAGGGCCGTGAGAAAATCCCTCAATGAGGTATAATCTACAATACAGTACGTGGAGAGTGGATTGTAACTAAATCACTCGCGAGTAGAGATATCACCCAAGCTATAATTTTCAAATTTTGTACATATCGACAAAAAACACAAGCAATGTTTCAGCCAATGGACCTCCGGGTTTCACCCGGAGGTCCATCGGCTGAAACTTTGCTTGTGTTGGTTATGCTTTGCAACAAATTTGCAATTATTGCTTGGGTGGAATCTCCACTCGGTAGGTGATTTAGTGATATTACACCCTCCACGGACTGTACGTCTTAGCCTTATCTCGATATTTACCGCTCACGTCCCGTGGCACCCTAATTCCAGCACCCCTAAATAACAAATGATTGGCCTTCTGCACCCATTTTCTATGGTATCAGGCCAGGAGGACCGTGAGGAAATACCTCAATGAGGTATAATCTGCACACCTCTTATCCTCATCTCGGACAAAAGGGATTTTCTGATCAGACGTTTTCCAAAAATGGGATTCCCTTAAACTGAGATTCCTAGCCGACTCCATAAAATGTGATTCCTTTGTATTGTGTGACTCTCAAGGTTTAGAAACACAAAAACTTTTCTTTCAGTTCAAAATTTTATTGACTTTCCTGTACACTGTGAAGGTTCGTTATATGGTTCAATATTTGTTCTGTTCATTTCGATCTTGTCGATCTTCGATCTGTTCCTTTTTTATTCACTTTGTTCTGTTCCGTCTTCTTGGAGCTTCATTCTTTCCGTTGACATTACTGTTTCTGCATCTTGATCGTTGTCGTTTGTGAAGCTTCGATGTAGAATTCTCTGTATCTTTCTAAAATCTGCTTCTAGTGAAGAATCTCCTCGTTCTCGTTCATGGTTCGCGATTCTATGATTTCACTCATGTCTCTATCTTGGTCTATCGCAGCTACCTCATTTGGTTCTCTGCGCACTAAATGCTGCCGTTTGAGTAAGCTTTCCAGTAAACTGGCTTCGACTGAAACGAAGTTCCTCTTTTCAGTTGTTGAATTATGGTTACATAAGACGTTCATTCCCCGTTCCGTTCATTACTGTACGAGGCATTTCTGTTAGTGGCATTGGTATACACGGGTTTCTTGTAAGTTCGTGGTTATTCACCTGTACGGTTTTGACAGTTCAATTTATTATAACTGGTTTATTCTTTTGTGTTCTTCTCTTTAACCAATTTGCTTAAAAGGGTTTCCGACTGGTTCAACATATTCTCTCTGATGACGATTTGATCTGCATTTTAACCCTTTACCTAACGTAACGGACAAAACCGGCCAGCGCCATTCTCAAAAATCGCCAATTAATGTTCATTATTTTTTTCATTTTTTGTCTCAAAAACATAGGTTATGACCCCTTGTTGGAACGAGCTCGTTCCAACGAGGGGTCATAACCTATGTTTTTGAGACAAAAAAATGAAAAAAATTAGTTATTCAAGAATTATTTTTGCAAGTGTCGTCTGCTTTTCAGGTTAGGTAAAGGGTTAAGTTTAAGTGTATCTTCTCGTGTCTTCTAAGACGGTCTCTTCTTTTGAACATCTTTGCGCACTTGAAGCATTGGGAGCGTATTGGTCCCAGGATGGATAGTTTATGACACAACAGACTTTTCTGTTGAATGAAGGATCTTTGGCGCTCGTGGCAGATAAGGAGTTCACCCATTGCTGGACAGAACAGAAATGGGGAAAAATGAATGTTTCACCCTTTTTATATCCTCGAGGTCAAACAAAATAACGGAATAACATTCGGGTAGGAATCTCGGTCGGAATCGGCTAGGAATCTCTTTTACTGAATTCCTTTTCAGGGGATTTCCATTTTTGGAAAACGTCTGTGGTCTGAGAATCCCTTTTTCCGAGATGAGGATAAGTGGGATTGCAGATTACACCTCTCTGGGGTATTTTCCCACGGCCCTCATACGATAGAAAATGGGAGCCGAAGGTTAGTCGTTTGTCACGCATGGGTGCTGGAAGTGGGATGCCACGGGATCTGACAGTTAAATACCGAGATGAGGGATGGTAGATTATACCTCACAGAGGGATTTTCTCATGGACCTTATGTCCTTATACGACAGAAAAGGGTTGATGATGGCTAGTCGTTTGTCATTTAGGCGTGCTGGATTTGGGGTGGCGCAGTACTTGGCCGATAAATACGAGATGAGGCTAAGAGGGATGAAAAATTAAACCTCATTGAGGATTTTCGCATGGCTCTCATGATCTCAAACGATAGAAAAGGGATGCTGAAGGCCAGTCCTTTGTCATTTCGGGGTTCTGGAATCGGGGTGCAGCGGTGCGTGGTGGAAAAGCAAAGTGATCTGCTTGGACAATCCGGCGAGAAGAAATATATCTTAAGATGTTCAGATCAAGTACAAGAGTACTCGGAAGAGGGTAAGAATTATGAGAGAAGACAAAAAACCTTAAAATAGTAACAATGAGCCAAACTTTTTCAAATGATGGGCTCTTCTTCTCAACTGGAGTATACTCTAGAACATATGAGCGGGGTCGGGTAGGCAAAACCTATAGCATTGATAGATTGAAGCAGGCGATTCTGAAAGAATTTGAACAAGTACAATGTGTCTATTTGGGTAATTAGCTAGATTCTTGAACAAAGGAACGCGTCTTATAGCACTACGTGCTACTCTTATTTGCTCGAAAAGGCCTTCGCCAAGTCCATTTCAGTTGCTTGGGGTGCTTTTGTGATTTGGAGGGATTGTCGGGTTGTTAATGGTAATTAGATGTACTCATCAACAAAGGAACACACCTTCCGAACTCCGAACACAGCCCTGTCCTGTTGTTGACCTTTGGGTCACATAGTGACCACGTGCTACCATAGGAACCAAGACGGCAGCCGCCAGTATACAAAATGGACGCCGAAAACACGTATCACCCTAACAACACGCGTTGCGCATGCGCACTAGAATAATAATAATAAATAATTTATAAGCCTAAAATCCACAAAAGTGCTCTTTGGCTTTACAAAACCTAATGGAATACCCGTTGGAAGAAATATGTTTTCATGCTTTTCTTGAATGAATTTAAGGTACTGATAGTTTTTATATGTTTTGGGAGTGAGTTCCACACAGTGGGGGCAGCCACAGAGAATGGTCTGTCGCCTGCGGTCTTCGGTCTTGCCCTTGGCTGTGAGAGCAAAGTTTCATTGCCGGACCTTAAAGCTCGGGCTGGTTCATACCGATTTACAAGCTCAGTGAGGTAGGGTGGTGCGATGCCGTGAAGGCTCTTAAAAACCAGCAGACGCAGTTTATAGTCGATTCTTCGGCATACTGGCAGCCAGTGCAGTTCCTTAAGGATAGGTGTTATGTGGCAAGTTTTTCTATTTCTAGTGACTACTCGAGATGCACAGTTCTGTATATGCTGCAATTTTATAATGTGGGCATCTGTTGATCCAAAGAGCAGGGAGTTGCAGTAGTCGAGCAGAGTTGTCACAAAGGCATGTACGAGTTGTTCAGCTGTTTTGTTGTCTATTAAGTTCCTAGTTTTGCTGATGTTTCTCAGATGAGAATATGGCACCTGGCACATGTGTCTGACATGTCTGTCAAGTGATAGGTTTTCATTGAAGAAAAAGCCGAGGTTACGAACGGACTTGGTTGAGGAATTGCACACATCCTGGATGTGTAAAGCAAGTTTGGGCAATTTAGATAATTGCTGTTGAGTTCCAAAAATTCCAAAAAAGATAATTTCAGTTTTGTAGTGGTTTAATTTCAAGAAATTAGCAGTCATCCAAGATTTTATTTCCAGAATGCACTGTTCTAATTTCTGCACGGAACAGGCAGCGCTATCTTTATAGAAATGGATGTATAGCTGTGTGTCATCAGCATAACAATGAAACTTAAGCCCATGCTTTCTTATAATGTCACAACATCACTATGGTAATGACGACACAACATGGCCACTTCCGCGAGTTAACATGACTACACGACATGGCGCCACTGGGTCACGTGACATGACGCCACATTCGAGGTCGCCCCATCGAGATCTCCCGATAAGTCACGAAAACCACATTACATACGACTTCCATCACCTCGCAGGCTTGAGAAGAATGTGTCCATTTCTGTAATTCTCAGATCTTTGAAAACAACATTTTGGTCAAATTCTCAGATCTTTGAAAACAATATTTTGCCCAAGTTTACTATTTGCCTTATATGGTTACAAGCCATCTTGTGACCGATTTGTCCACATGTTTATGAAAGGGAAGCTTATTTATTTTTCGTGTATTTTTATTTAGGGCGTTTGTAAAACAATGGAGACGAAATGGTGAAATGTGCTTTCTCCGAGTTTGCAATTCGAAGTCATTTATTTGAAACCCTGTCATTTTTGGAATTATCGATCTCTTCGTGATTTTTGCAATTCGTTACTTTGGCCATTGGAAACTTGCCTGTCGTCAAAATCATTAAAGCAAATTTATTTTTTGGTGAAAATATGATTATATTCCATTTCCCTGTACTCTAGTCATTACCATGACAACACAACATGGCGCCACTGGGGCACGTGGCATGATATCACTTACGATGTTCCCACCGAGATCACCGTGATAGGGCAATGAAAAGCACATTACATTATACTTCCATCACCTAGCAGACTTGAGAAGAATGTGGCCATTTATGTAATTTTAGATTTTGACACAATATTTTGCGACTTTCCTTATATGGTTACAAGCCAGCATGTGACCGATTTGTCCACATTGGAAGCTTGCCTGTCTTAAAAATCCTTGACAAAATTTTTTCCTGAAAACATGATTATATTCCATTCCCTTGTACTCTAGTCATTATTTTGATATGTACAGTGCGCGGAGAGTGTATTATCACTAAATCACCCGCAGAGTGGAGATTCCACCCAAGCAATAATTCCAAATTTGTTGCAAAACATAACCAGCACAAGCAAAGTTTCAGCCAATGGACCTCCGGGTTCAACCCGGAGGTCCATTGGCTGAAACATTGCCTGTGTTGTTTGTCGATATGTACAAAATTTAAAAGTTATAGCTCGGGTGATAACTCCATTCCGTGGGTGATTTAGTTACAATCCACTCTCCACGTACTGTAATATGACTTTGTTTAATTCTTTTATCAGTATTTTGGGCACTTGTGAAAATTTCAAGCATTCTCCCGAAGGTTTGTTGAATGACCAGTTAAGGGTGTAGAGAGGTGACGAACGAGCTTTCCTCATTTGCCAGATTTCACGAATTAAAGCGGTTCATATCAAACCGCGCGTCACATGAAGCATCTATTCATAACGATATCAAACTGAAACTGAAAATGAATAAAAACAACAAGATGTGGCATAATCCCTCAAAAGGTATGAAGCTGAAAATCATGAAAAAACAAACAAGATGGAATGTGAACGTGAAGCAATTTTATTTGAAACATACTTTTAAAACACAACATGAATTTGGCAAACAACCACCCATGAAGATGACTCAAATTTTTCCGCGGCACGAAAAGTGTAGAGGAAAATATTTGTCTTGGTGGCTCAGTCCTTCGCACGTTAAAGGGTTAGGTGTTAGGAATGTAATTAGTTTGCTGATGATGCAAGATCTGCATGGCGGGCGGGTAGTGCGAGTCTTGAATGTTGTTTGGTCAGTAATAACTGGGTCGTTGATGGGATGAAAAATCATTCTGGCGTTCGCTGCTCTCGTGCAACATCCATTTTTTTACGGAGAACAGTTTGATACGAATGTTTAGGATTGGTGTGTATGAAGGGGAGGGAGGGGGGGGGCTGTTTAAAAAAAAAAATTTTACCCTAAATTTGGCACCGCATCTTTCTTTTTATTTTCATTATATCGATGAGGTTCGGCATCAACCCCGGAGACGGCAAGATTGTCTTGGCAATCCGAACACAGGGTTTCCAGAGTGAATTTTTAAAAAAGAAAATATTTTTTTTTTTTTTTATCTCTGGTTTTTTACCTGGCCGGCTGAGCCGTCAATGAAGGGTTTACGTAATTTTTGGTACAGTGCTTCAATAAAACTGCCGGTCCGTGAGCAGCACGAGGCCTTTTTTCTCGTTTTCAGTATGTGTTGTGTTTATTGAGTAGTCAAGACTTGACATTCAATTCTATTTCTCAAGTTTAGCCATCAGTCAACATTTTCTGTCCAGAAAACGTGAATATGCACCATTAAATAAATGACGACTGACAAGAAGTGCCTACAGATGTCAACAGCGAATATTTCTGAGAAATTTCAACAAACATACACTGACATTTCACTGTATATTTCGGAGTGCGAATTCATCAAATCATCGCCTTATTGTTCTCGAATATTCATGACTGATATATATTACCGTCATCATGTTTATGTACAAAATGTGGTATCAGAATCGAGCTCTTGTTTCTAAGGTCATATCTCAACGAATCAAGATATAGACTTAGAAACAAGAGCGAGTAGAAAAATCATTATGTTTAAAAACCTTTCAACAAAACCATATCATGTGACACCCTCAATGGAACGAGCACGACGAGGGGGTCACATGATATGGTTTTGTTGAAGTGTTTGAAAAATTTATAACCAAAAAATAATTAAAATACTAAATTGTCATATCATGTGCATTGAGTAAAGGGTTTACTAGTATTTTAATTTAGTATTTCATTTAACAGACTCGTACGAATTCTTGTTGTTTCGGTGTTGAAAGTGTATGCGGCTGTCATGAACTTTTACAATCCTCAGATAAACTTATTAAGCGGGAGCACATTCAACATTTTGGAAAGACTGTGCGCTGCAGCAGAATAACGGCGTGTTGATCCAGCTGTAATACCTCTAGGGACTCAGATACAAAAGTATAAAAGCAAAGTTACTCTAAAATTTAACCCTTTAATAATTAGGTACAGTTGTAGAGGATATCTCAAAGTCCATGCCTGCCAAGGTTGATTCACATTGGATCATTAGTTCTAGAGAAGAAGATGAACATGTCATTTCCCATAAGGTTTCAAAAGTAAGTATAATCCGTAATTGCAGCCATATTTGCAACCCCATCAAGATTAAATGAGGATCATTGGTAGAGGGGGTCCCAGTCATCAATGTGGAGTTTCAAAACATTTGGCCTTGCAGGTTCAGAGAAGATGTTTGAAAATCCACCAACCAGAATCAAAGATTGCCTATGGCAGCCATGTTTTTCATCCGAAGGGAACAAAATGAGGATCGTTTGTAGAGTACCTCCCATAGAGCATTCGCGTCGCATTGAGTTCACACTAGCTCTATAGTTCCAGAGGAGCAGATGAAAATGTTATTTCCCATAGGGTTTCTATAGTAACTATAAGCCACAATTGTAGCCAATTTGCAATCCGATCAACATTAAATAAGGATCGTTGGTAGAGGGGTTTCCAATCATCAGTGACGTGTATGTTTAAAACATTTAGCCTTGTAGTCTCAAAGGAGAAGTTTTCTTGAAAATCCACACATTTATGAATTTTGTTTAAAAAAATCAGTAAAAGAAGGTTAAATATTTTGAAAATCACAATTTTTCAGACAATACTCTCTTTCAAACAGCTTTGGATAGGTAAAGGGATATAAGAAATACAACATTTTATTCAAATAATTTGTCATATCTTAAGTGATATCATAATTGACTGGTCAGCTCTACATAATGGTAAATAAAACACTTGTCATCAATCAGTATTTCTGATTAGAAACATGTGAGTATTTACATAATTACATGTATGGCTGCAATCGTATTTACAGTACAAGTCAAAATACGTTGTAGGATAACTACTATAAACTATGTATATTTTCTTCCTACACTGATAAGACCAGAAGCTGACATTTTTTGGAGAGCTCTCATTGATAGCGTTCCAGATTCTAATCTTATTAGTGCAGGAGTAGCAGTATACTTAGTTTATTGCGGTTATGCTACACCTTATTTTGAAATGTACTGTATACATAATATTTTTGTGTTTTTCCCAGTTCTCAGTGGAGAAACTGGAACCAACCCTTACAAGATTCCCAAAAAACAAGTATTTTGCTAACAGGACCGATCTTCGTGCTGACAGGAGAGGCATTGTGTTAAGCGTTAAAATATAATAGCCTCTGGTGGCCACGTATTTCCATCCTCCCATAGACCATTCCTGTCAAGTTTTGGTTCACGTCGGCTCAGTAGTTCCAGAGAAGAAAATGAAAATGTGATTTCCCTTAGGGTTTGTATGGTAATTATAAGCCGCAATTGTGGCCACGTTTGCAACCCGATTAACATTAAATGAGGATAAATTGTAGAGGGCGTTCCAGTCATTAACCATGCACAATTTCAAAACATTTGGCCCTGTGCTTTCAAAGGAGAAGATTTTTCAAAATCCACCAACTAGATTCAAAGAATGCCTCTGGCGGCCACGTTTTTCAATGAACGAGAAAAATGAGGAGCGTTTGTAGAGGACCTTCCATAGACTATCCCTGCCAGGTTTGGTTCACATCGGCTCATTAGTTCCAGAGAAGAAGAGGAAAATGTGATTTCCCATGGGGTTTCTATAATGACTAGAAGCCCTTAACTGCAGCAATGTTTGCACCCCGATCAACATTAAATGAGAATTGTTGGTAGAGGGTGTCCCAGTCATCAAAACATTTGGCCTTGTGGCTTCAGAGGAGAAGATTTTTCAAAATCCACCAATCAGAATCAAAGAATGGTGGTTCTGGCTGTCATGTTTGAAACCCACGAGAACAAACTAAGGAGATGACCTCCCATAAACTATCCCTGCTAGGTGTGGTTCACATCGGCTCAGTAGTTCAAGAGAAGAAGATGAAATGATGTGATGTCCCCATAGGGTTTCTATAGTAATTATAAGCTCCAGCTGCGGCCATGTTTGTAACCCGATCAACATTAAATGAGGATCGCTGGGAGCGGGGATCCAAGTCATTATCTACATGTAGTTTCAAAATATTTGGCCTTGCAGTTTCAGAGAAGAAGATTTTTGAAAATCCACCACCAGCATCAAAGAATGCCTCTGGCAGTCATGTTTTTCATCCGGCGGGAACAAAATGATGAATGATGGTTTGCAGAGGACCTCCCATAGACCATTCCTGCCAAGTTTGCTTTACACCGGCTCAGCGGTTACAGAGAAGAAGATGAAAATGTGAAAAGCTTTCGGACGACGGACGGCGACGGACGCCTAGTGATGAGAAAGCTCATATGGCCTTTTAGGCCAGGTGAGCTAAACATCAGTAAAAGAAGGTTAAAGAACATTTTGAAAATTACAGTTTTTCAGATAGTACTCTCAGTTTGATAGGTAAAGGGTTACACAAAGAACAGAATTTTATTCAAGGATTTTTCATTATGTCTATCTTGAATGAATGATAAAATTAAAGTATAATAATGTGGAGAATATTTTTATACTATTTAGAGCTGACCTGTAAATTACATCAAGTTTTCCAAACACCTGTCATCAATCACAACTTGACAGTTCTTCTGATAACACATACACAGTTGTTTCCAGTTACATCGTAACATAAAACTGTACACAATAGTTTATCATTGTCTCCGTTCTCAGTGGAGAAACTGCTACAGTACGTGGCGAGTGCATTATCACTAAAATCACCCACAGAGTGGAAATTCCAGCCAAGCTATAACTGCAAATTTGTAGCAAAGCATAACAATCACAAGCAAAGTTCGATCCAATGGACTTCCCTGTTAAACCCAGAGGTCCATTGGCTGGCACATTGCTTGAGGTTATTTTGTCCATATGCACAGAATGAAACTGATACTTTGGGTGATTCTTCCTCTGCACGGGAG
The DNA here is from genome assembly GCA_031216915.1 of Pictodentalium vernedei. NCBI lineage: Eukaryota > Metazoa > Mollusca > Scaphopoda > Dentaliida > Dentaliidae > Pictodentalium > Pictodentalium vernedei. The sequence continues at coordinate 35,045,316 of CM062289.1, forward strand.
ATTTAGTTACAATCCACTCTCCACTTACTGTCCCATTCAAGCTACCCTGTCGGCATGGGGTTTATATTTTCATAATAAAATATAATAGCAAAGTTGTTCCTCTTACAATGAGTGTCCCAGTCATCAATCATGTGAAGTTTCAAAACATTTGGCCTAGCTCGAAGTTTCAGAAAAAAAATTTCAAAATTGACCAATCAGAATCTGGCGGCCACGTTTTCCAACCGACAGGAACAAAAAGAGGATAGTTTTGTAGGGGACCTCCCATAGACTATTCCTGCCAACTTTAGCTCAGTAGTTCCAGAGAAGAAGATGGAAATGTGATTTCCCATAGGGTTTCTATATCAACTATAACCCGCAATTGCAGCCATATTTACAACTCAATCAACATTAAATAGGATCGTTGGTAGAGAGTGTCCCAGTCATCAAACATGCAAAGTTTCAATACATTTGGCCCTGTGGTTTCAGAGAAGATTTTTCAGAATCCACCAATCTGAATCAGAGAATGCCTCTAGCGGCCACGTTTTTCAACCCACGGGAAAAAAATGAGGATCGTGTGTAGAGGACCTCCCATAGACCATTCCTGACAAGTTTTGTTCACATCACCATAGTAGTTCCAGAGAAGAAGATGAAAATGTTATTTCCCATAGGGTTTCTATAGTAAATATAAGCCGCAGTTGTTGCCATGTTAGCAACCCAATCAACATTAAATGATGATCTTTGGTAGAGGATTTCCCATTCATCCACCATGCAAAGTTTCAAAATATTTGGCACTGTGGTTTCAGAGAAGATTTTTAAAATTCCACCAAGGGGACCACCCAAGGACTATTGCCAAGTTTGGTTCACGTTGGTTCAGTTTTTCCAGAGATGAAGATGAAGATGTGATTTCCCACGGGTTTCTATAGCAACTATAAGCCGCAATTGTAGCCATATTTATAACTCAATCAACATTAAATAGGATCGTTGGTAGAGAGTGTCCCAATCATCAACCATGCAAAGTTTCAATACATTTGGCACTGTGGTTTCAGGAAAGAAGATTTTTAAAAATCCACCAATCAGAATCAAAAACAAAAACAAAATAAGGATCGTTTGTAGGGGACCACCCATAGACTATTGCCAAGTTTGGTTCACTTTGGCTCAGTTTTTCCAGAGATGAAGATGAAAATGTGACTTCCCATAGGGTTTCTATAGTAACTATAAGCCGCAAGTGCAGCCTCGTTTGCAACCCGATCAACATTGAATGAGGCTCTATTTTAGAGGGAGGCCCGGTTATCCACCATGCAAAGTGTCATCGCATTTGGCCCTGTGGTATCAGAGAAGATTTTTCAAAATCCACCAATTAGAATAAGAGAATGCCTCTGGCGGCCACGTTTTTCAACCCACGGGATCAAAATGAGGACCGTTTGGAGAGGACCCTCCATAGACTATTCCTGCCAAACTTGGTTCACATCAGCTCAGTAGTTCCAGAGAAGAAGATGAAAATGTTTCCGATAGGGTTTCTATATTAACTATAAGCCGCAATTATGACCACGTTTGCAACACAATCAACATTAAATGAGATCGTTGGTAGAGAGTGCCCCAGTCATTAACCATGCAAAGTTTGAAAACATTTGGCCCTGTGGTTTCAGAGTTCCAGAGAAGAAGATGAAAATGTTATTGCCCATAGGGTTTCTATAGTAAATATAAGCCGCAATTGTGGCCATATTTGCAACCCAATCAACATTAAAGGAGGATCGTTGGTAGAGGGCGTCCCAGTCATCAATCATGCAAAGTTGCAATACATTTTGCTCTGTTGGTTCTGAGGAGAAGATTTTTCAGAATCCACCCATTAGAATCAGAGAATGCCTCTGGCGGCCACGTTTTTCAACCCATGGGAACAAACTGAGGATCGTTTGTACAGGACCTCCAGTAGACCATTCCTTGGTTCACATCAGCTCAGTAGTTCCACCAAGAAGATGAAACTGTTTCCGACAGGGTTTCTATAGTAACTATAAGCCGCAATTATTGCCACGTTTGCAATCCAATCAACATTAAATGAGGTCGTTGGTAGAGGGTGCCCATGCATTAACCATAAAAAATTTGAAAACATTTGGCCCTGTGGTTTCAGAGGAAAAGATTTTTAAACATCCACCAATCAGAATCAAAGAATCCCTCTGACGGCCAAGATTTTCAACCCACGTGAACAAAATGAGGATCGTGTGTACAGGACGTCACATAGACCATTCCTGCCTAGTTTGGTTCACGTTGGCTCAGTTGCTCCAGAGAAGAAGATGTGTTCCTATGGTAATTATAAGCTGCAATTGCGACCATGCTTGCAACCCGATCAACATTAAATAAGGATCGTTGGTAGAGGATGTCTCAAGCATCAATCATGTGAAGTTCGAAAACATTTAGCCTTGTGGTTTCAGAGAAGAAGGTTTTTGAAAATCATCCAGCCAAAACCAAGGAATGCCCCTGGCGTCCATATTTTTCATCTGACTGAAACAAAATGAGTATCGTTTGTGGACGACCTCCCATAGACCACTTCTGCCAAATTTGGTTCACACCGGCGTAGCGGTTCCAGAGAAAAAGATGGAAATGCGAAAAGTTTACGGACGACGGACACGACGTACGAGCGGCGACAGACGACGACGACGGACGCTAAATGATAGCAAAAGCTCACATGGCTTTTTAGGTCAGGTGAGCTAAAAATGTAACAATATGCACCAACAGTTCTACTGAAAGAAAAACTTTTCCCAGACTGTTTAAATCCGGAGATTTCATCACGCTGGAATAATATTTTACAAGTCGAATAACTCTGGTTGGCCTTAATGCCTTTGCGCCATTTCTAATATGACAGCGCAAATTAAATACAGCTCTTCTCACAATCTTTCCTGAACATAGCTTCGTCTGTTTGTTTCGTTGTCTCTGTACCCTCGACTGGTTCTGTCTTTTATACATGAATCAAAGATATGTCAACCAATACTGCATACAAATTCTACTTTGAAGCTGCTTACTAGTTCTTCAAACCTGAAATATTTTGGGTGATCATAAACTCTGCTTCTCCCTAGTCGGGCCTCAATTTTTGTAGTGAAGCCATCTTTGAACAAACCTTCCACGTTGAGACCACGGGGAGTGAAGCAAGTGTTTGTTTACTGTGGTAACAAGCTATATTTCACTGGTAAAATAGGACCCGGAAACCATTGCATATGGCAACATGGTTATAAACGATTGGCTGCACTTGACATTATATCCGAGCTGCGGTCACAATTGGGCATTGCGTAGAAATATGTTCAATAAGAGTAAAATCCTGTGGTGGAATGAGTTTATCTGGTTTATTGATTATTTATTGCTGTCGTGGGGTCACGAGAGATTTATTTACTAAACCCATGATCGTTAAAAGTTGTCTTGAACAAGGCAAATTTTAACGATCACAAGTTTAGTAAATAAGCCTCTCGTGTTTCGCGATGTAGGTTTTGGACTATGGGCTGTGTGTTATTTGAATATATACATTATCATGATGAGTTGACGGTAACATGGCATCCGAGCTCCGAGCCGCAAACCTCAGACCATGTTATCGTCAATTCATCACAGTAATTTATGATATGTTAGGCATATGAACTATACAGAAGAATGAAATCTGGACGTTTACAACAATGCCACTTTATCTACTAAAAACTCACCATAATAAACTGACAATACTGGGCCATATTTTTTTGACCATTCCACAAACAATTTATGCACTTCTTTACCTTTCATTTCTGAAACAGAGCAAAATAAAGCCAGCCAACTGTATTATAAGTGAAAAACATCTCTGTTGAATTGTTGTATATCTCGTACATGAGAGTGCCAAGAGAGAGAAATATGTTGCCTGGGATCAAATAACCATTGAAGTACATTTTTCGACTGTGAGAGGGTCTTTTTGTAACGCAGTAATAAATAGACAAAACTACTTGTATGTTTCAGTGAGTCGTTTTGTATTCAATGAGTCAGATGTGCGTAGGAAGAAAACGTCGAGACCGAAGGTCGAGACGTTTTGTTTCTACGCACATCTGACGAATTGAATACAAAACGACTCATTGAAACATACATGTGGTTTTGTATTTATTACATCACCCAAGCACCTATGACCTAATTTTCTTTTCTATCAACAGTCGTAAACACCATGCACTTTATGCAGTCGCATTGCATAAAAAAAGTCCCGGTTGGAACAGGTTGGTGTGCAATACGGAATTCCGTATTGCACAGCCGTATTGCACGCCGTATTGCATAAGAGAGACTGCATGGGCATGTAATAAAAACAAATAACAATATCACCCATGTGACAGCATAACAAGAGAAGCAAATCAGTTCATCTTTTCTTAAAAAACATTTGATTCTAACGAATTGTCTTCTGACTGTCGGTTGTCAAATTCTTGAAATAGCAGACGAAACCTGACTGGAAATAAGTGCATGGTCACTATTCCTTCCCGTAGAAATTGTTTTAGGAGCCTAAAATCGGTTATGAAGTTATTATTTCGTTACAAAATTGACAACAACAAACGAATATCGTATTGTGGACGTTGATTGCATTGGAACATCATCGAATAAACTTCACCGAGAACACCGGAATGTAAAGTAATGCCCAAATTCTTCCGGTGACAAATCCAAATGGAGGGCTCAAGGTTCATTACCATTTCAAGCAGAGGTTTTGAAGAAAATGGATTAGAGATGAGTCAGCTATTGGCATAATTCCTATCTCTACTCAGAGTAACAGTTTGGTAGAAATCTATCATCAGCGAGTTTACTTTAACTGCAGAGTGCTAAATGATTTTGGTCGTAAAACTTTCTTCACATGCCTTTGCCGTGTTACAGTTTACTTGAGAGTGCCTCCAGGCGAACTATTGACGTAATTCCTATTTGTAATCAGTGTGCACAGGACACGTTGATACTCAGAGTCATAGTTTGGTGGAAATCTATCAGCGAGTTTACTTTAACCCTCCTTTGAACTCTAGTGGTATATTCCATTCCAGCCCAATGTCAGCGATTAGAAGAGTGCATTTTCATTATTTGGGGTAGACCAATCAATATTTTCAGCCTCGGGGCTGCACATTGAAAATATTGATTGGTCTACCCCACACATTTACTGAACAGCCATCCTTCTTAATGACGTTATGACGTATCATGTTCCTGGCCGGAAAACAAACGGCCGCCAGGGTTCAAACAGTTAACTGATAAAGTACCAAATAATGTTGGTCGTGAAACTGTTAACCCTTTACCCAACGAATCGCCCGCATCCGCCCGCGTAATATGCAAATTCAGCAGCTGAAAAAAATATTATTTTTCGAAAAATTTCAACAAAACCATATCATGTGACCCCTCTTTGGAACGAGCTCGACGAGCTCGTTCCAAAGAGGGATCACATGATATGGTTTTGTTGAAATTTTTTGGAAAAAATTAAAAATTGCTATTTAAAATAATAAATTTTGATATCGTCTGCGTTGGGTAAAGGGTTAACGTGTCTTTACCGTGTTACATTTTATGGGAGAGTGCCTACAGGCACCCTCCCATAAACTTAAATAGGCAAATCCTTGCAGATTAAATAATTTCTCTTCAAAGATAATATGGAACACATCGACAAAATATGAAGCATTTATGTTGCAGTACTGTCACGTCAGATTGAAGATGAAATATTGGCTTCCAGTACTCAACCAGTAAATGGGTGGAAACACATACAGGACAAAAGCTTTTGCAAACTAGGTGGTTTTGCAAAGCGAATTTTCAGATATCCTTGAAGATATCCTTGAAGCACGGCTATCACCAGAGTGCGACCAACACCAAAAGGCGCCAAATTAGTGGTGTATTGTGATTGTATTTTCAAAATTGTGAACAGGAAATATTAAATTCAGCTTGAAAAGGTAAACACAAAAACGTTAAATTGGCATACCTGGCATCGTGGGCCAAAATTATAATTTAGAAAATAGAGGTTAAAAATTCAAATGCCTGGAAAATGGAGAGTGTGTTGCTTCATAGCTCTTAAATTGAAATATGTAGGTCTTGGAATTACAAAGGTAGAATTTTTAATGTGATATGACCAAACTAACCCAAACTTTGAAGTAGAATTACAAAGGTGGAATTTGTAGTGTGATATGACCAAACTAACCCAAACTTTGAATTGATGTAAAAATCGAAAATAAGAAACTGCTGTCTCTTGATGTTTTGACCTGTAGAATATACTAAAAGTTAAAATAATCCGACGCATTTCACTTTTTGATCCTATGACACTCCATGACGTCACCTCAGAGATCAACCACAGCGGTTGGGAATTTCTTAGGACAGCACCACATATTTAGATAGCGATCTTTGTAGAGAGTATATTCCCATAAGTTCGAAAAGCCTGCGCTCAGGATGAGGTTGAAAACTAGAGACTCCAAAGAGCCGGTAATCGCTCACCTGGAACTACACATAAAAATGTGATTTCCCGTGGGCTTTCCATGATAACTATGAGCTGCAACTGTGGCTATGTTTGCAACATTACATCAGCATTACATGAGGATCATTGGTAGAAGGTGCCCCAGTCCTCCATAATGTGAAGTTTCAAAACATTTGACTTTGTAGTTTCAGAGGGGAAGCTTTTTGCTTCATCCATCAATCAGAATCAGAGAACGTCTCAGGTGGCCCTATTTTCCAAATAAGAGGAACAAGAAGATGTAAATGTGATTTTCCATAGGGTTTCTATAGTAAAATAAGCCGCAAACGAAGCCATGTTTGCAACCCGATCTACATTAAATGAGGATCGTTGGTATAGTGGGTCCCAGTCGTCAACCGTGCAAAGTTTCAAAACATTTGGCCCTGTGGTTTCAGAGGAGAAGATTTTTGAAAATCCACCAATCAGAATCAACGAATGCCTCTGGCGGCCTCGTTTTCAACCACCTGGGAACAAAATGAGGATCGTTTGTAGAGAACCCCCCATAGACTATCTCTGCCAGGTTTGGTTCGTGTCGGCTCACTAGTTCCAGAGAAGAAGATGAAAATGTGATTTCTCACAGGGTTTCTGTAGTAACTATAAGCCGCAATTGCAGGCAAGTTTGTAACCCGACCAAAAGTAAATGAGGATCGTTGGTAGAGGGCTTCCCAGTCATCATTTATGTGGAGTTTCAAAATATTTGGCCTGGCGGGTTCAGAGAAGATTTTTGAAAATCCACCAACCTGAATCAAAGAATGCTCTGGAAGCCATGTTTTTCATCCGGCGGGAACAAAATGAGGATCTTTGTAGAGGACCTCCCATAGACCATTCCTGCCAAGTTTGGTTTACACCGGCTCAGCGGTTACAGAGAAGATGAAAATGTGAAAAGTTTACGGACGCCGTACGACGACGGATGCCAAGTGATGTAAAAAGCTCACATGGCATTTTAGGCGAGGTGAGCTAAAAAAGAAACAGTTATCTCCTCAAATGTTTTTAACTTTACAATATACTAAAATTAAAAACAAATTAAACGCATTATGATTTTTGACCCCATGACCATATACAACGTCAGGGCTTATATTTCGACGAGAATCCGAGAATCGATTCGCACAAAGATTCACGCAATAAAACTGGCGAGAATCCATGTAGATTCTTGCTACACCTCTGCTAGGATTCGCGTGAAAAAATAGAGTCAATTTAACCCTTTAACTAACACAGCGGCAACAAATTAGCCAATAGAAGGCTGACATGACCTGAAATATCCTGACACTTTTGTCAATAAAATCTTACAAATATGGCTGTCATTGGAACCGGCTCATTGAGCCGGTTCCAACGACAGCCATATTTGTAAGATTTTATTGGTAAATATTGTTCATTTAATTATTTTATCATTTATTTATTATTTATTGTTTAAAAATCATCAAATTTAGTTTTAAAAATTAAAAAGGTGTGTTGGGTAAAAGGTTAACATGTGTTATCAGTATACAACAGTGGTTCAACCATGGTGGCATCATGGGATCCTGGGACGCTCATAGTAGGTATGGATTCTCGCAACCATTTTCACGAGAATCCAAATGGATTCTCACAAATTTAGACGAAATATAAGCCCTGAACGTCACCTCACAGTTTGACCATAATGGTTGGGAATTTCGTAAGCTGGCACCAGATATTTAGATTATTTAATTATTAATTTATTGGCGCTTAACGCCACATCAGCAGCTAAGGCTATATCGTGGCGAGAAAACGATAAAAGGGAAACATGACAATAATGAAATACAAAGATGAGTAAAAACAACTATAATAAAAATGATAAAGACAATGTAGTATGAACAGTGATGCGTGAAGAAACAAGAAATATGAATAGCTCACAAATCAACCAGGTGAATGTAAGTCTTAAAGACTCTAATTTAAGATAATAAAAACAATTTTAAAATTCATTAAAAAGGTTGATTGATTTCAAAAATGCGAGAATCATATTCGGGCTCGTACGATAAAAAAGATCTCTCAGAGATCCTACAGAAAAATACTGCCCTCTGACATGATTAAAATCAGTACAATGTAAAATAATGTGTTCCACTGACATCACCTGTTGACATGGAACACGCTCTGGTCGCAAATTACCCTCTAACAGAAAGGAATGTGTTAGTCTTGTATGACCAATATGACATCGTGTCACAATAACATGATCTTTTCTACAAAGGTTTCTGGGTGGGTAGTGATCAGACATAGTTGGTTGGAAGCGATAGAGCTTGTTATTAGTTGACCCATCCCAATCCGCACATAGAGCCACATAGATTTGATGTAACTACTGATATAAGGCTTGAAATCACTGATTGGAATCTTAAAATCAGGAAGACTGGTGTTAGTGGAGTAGACGGAAGCGGAGTGTTTGATTGACAGGGATTGATGGCGGCGGTTGGGACTGGGTGGAGGAAGAGAAGAAACAAGAAAGCTGTATGGGAAAATTCAATGAAAACTAAAATTCAGAGTCATAAGCAAAGATTCGTTGAAGTGGGAGAAGAGATAGTTCAGCAATTAGATCGTCACTGGGGAAGCCGAGACGATCGGATGGCTTTATTTGGAGATGATGATACATCGGGCTTTGTTAAAAGATTGAGAAACAAGAACCTTGTCATGAAAACTATAACAGATATTATTAGTTACCCCGTGTCTGATCACGTGGTACGGGTTTTTACCTACCCGAAGCCAGCCGTATCCCATGAGGCCGAAGAAAAAAAGGCCTCATGGGATACGGCTGGCTTCGGGTCGGTAAAAACCCGTACCACGTGATCAGACACGCGAAGGCCTCATGGGATACGGCTGGCTTCGGGTAGGTAAAAACCCGTACCACGTGATCAGACACGGGGTAACGAATTTATCTATTGACTTTCCGTTTTAGAAGTACAATCTATTTCATGTGTGAACACACACAGCATGAGATCCTTTATCTTCCATTGTTGAGCCATACAGGTTTCCGTGGAATTTTTGTGCAAAAGAGTTTTTGTGAAAATATGCCGATATGACTAGTATAAAAAAATTATTGAATTTCTATTTTTCTTTTTTGTGTCAAAAACATAGCTTATGAACCCCACATTGGAGGGTACTCGACAAGCTCATTCCAATAAGGTGTCATAAGCTATATTTTGGAGATAAAAAATTAAAATATAATACATGCACACTGTAAAACTGGAATGACGATTTTTTGCGAATAGTGCAGGCCGTGATCAGACATGGGATAACAAATTTACATGCATCTATTGACTTTGAAGTATTTCATTTATGTGAACACGCAAGGAGGGGGAACTTCGACTATTGAGCCACACAGTTTTGGGGGATTTTTTGTGCTTTTCAACAATAATGGACAATTTGTAGATTTCGGAACGAGGCTTCCACTGGGTATGGGAAATTTGTCAGTGGCTGGGCGGACGTATCGTGGGTTTCAATGAATATGGTCTCATACCACGTATCTATCAACCAATCAAATCAAAAAATTCACTTTAGTCAATAGATAAGAGTCCATTTTGTAATTATTTCTTTTGGTCTAATAAAAAAGAAATTAGTTCTTGGTTAGTATTTAATGTTATTTATTTCACAAGGATTTACGAACAGGTTATGCAACTTATATTAGCGCCTCTCCTTGGCCCAATGGCGCAAGTGTGAGGGATGATCTTCGTAGTGGCAACTTCGTGGACTCGTTCTTCTCGAATACGACAGAGAGATCTTTAGCCTGCACGGAGTGTGTCTCTCTTCGCACAGAGTTCAGCCATTTTACGTCCCCACCCAATAGGACGGTACGCTGAAACAGCATCAACTCCACAGATGATGCTGACAGAGAGTGTGAACTTAGCCGACCGGGGAGCGATCCCAGGAACTCTAGCAGAAGAGACCAGCGCACTGATCCACCTGGTCACCACTCTCTTGGTTAGTGTCATACCGGCCCAGATATTCAGCCCTCGGTAACTTCACAACTGTCTTTGACCTCCGGTATTTGACTGATAAGAAGTAAGATAAGATAGATCTTTATTTTGCAGTATACTAGTACATTGATTATAAAATAACATCACGACAAACAGGAACATAAGCTAGTATACAGCATGGAAATGGCATAGCCTGTACGGCTGTCTTCCTGCCATTGCCGTAAAAAGAAAGATATCAAGTTTCTTTGGAATCAGTGTGTCGAAGTGCTTTCCCCAAGACGGGGTTGTCTGATCTTTTATTTGTAATTCAGGGGGGTGGGGGTGGGGGGGGGGGGGCTAGAATGTATTTGAGGATTAAGGGGTGGGAAGAGGAGGATGTGATGCTAGAAGACTACACAGTTGGGTCACGTTACTTCGGGCTGAAAAAAAGCTAAAGAAGTAATAACCTCTAAAATAAAGTCTGCCTCACAAAATTGTGTGCGATATACATTTGGTGTAGAACAGGTGTAGAACAGGCATTTACCATATAACAAGTATAAACAGACACTTACCCCGAATATTACCAATCAAGGGATAGCCTGGTGGTCCTGGTGGTAGCTTATACTTCCAATATCTCGTCATTCGGAGCACAACCAATGTCAAAACTAAGCCAATCATTGCAGACATTGCAACCCCGATGCTTGGGGTGAAATCTGATACAAACGTTGTGAACCCCATTACTTTATCTGTAATTAATTCAAAAACAACAACAAACACTTTCCAATATCATATTGCTATTTTTCTTTCTCACATCTTTTCCGTTTGTTATGGTGACGTAAAGCTACGGTCCCACAGACGACGCTGCTGGCCGTCAGTCGGCGTTTCATGAATTATCTTCTTTTTTTTTTTAAATCTGGCGTTTCTCTCCAAGTTTCATTTCAAACTTGATGAAACGTAGGTATCTACGTTAAGCTAACGCTAGATGTAGGCTTAGCCTACGCATGTCTACGTCTAAAAAGTAAGATGTAAGTTCGCTTGAAGTTTCTCTACGTCCAGATTGTACGTTTCATGCGCGTTTCATGAAGTTTGGGTCACGTTAGGGTGAAGTTTGCACAGTAAGTGTTACGTTCCTTCAGACTTTTCATACGTTTTCACACGTTCGGTTGACACACGATGTACGTTAGGTGTAAGTTTGTGGCGTTCATCTTACGTTTGCCCTACGTTTTCCACGCTTTACCCAAGTTTTAAGACGTTTGCAAAGTACAATGTACGTTTAGCTGACGTTTAACCCGTTTGGGGTACGTTTCCAAAGTACATACTACGTCAATCCTACGTTTATTTTTCAAAAAAAATTTTTTTTTTTCTTTTTCCCTCACGTTTGCACCAAGTTTGGTGACGCTTGGTCTCTGACTATATATATTTCGCCAACTCTCGATGACATTTCATTTGTGAATGTGATGCTGAAGAGAATACATCAGAATACCCAAAAATATTTTTGAGATTTCTACATTTTTTGGTGAAAAATGGCAAATGATGTGATACAATTTGGACGTGTGTTACAAGCTGTTATGCATATACACCAAGAGGGGGCAGGTGCTTTCACAAACGTGATGCTAACGCCACCTGTACTTTACTTAAATTTCACAAACGTGGACCAAGCGTAGAGAAACGTGGAGAAAATAGATTTTTGGAATGAAACTTCACCTGTACTTTTACTTAACGTAGACCTCACTTTACAAGCGTAGATTAAACTTCATGCTTACTTTGTGAAACGTGATGTTTACTTTCAGAAACGCCGAGTTGGTGTTGGGAAAATTATTTCTCGCCATAACTGATCCACTACTTTTATGTCAAGTTTGAAAAGTACAGGCTACGCTCACAAAGTACAACGTACGCATGTAAAGTACAGGCTACGCTTTCACTACGATTTGTCAAGTTTTAAAGGTCACCGGGTACAAACGCCACGTTTGGGGCGTAATTTTAAACTCTTGAAAAGTTTGGAATTTTGACCCTACGCTCGCAATCATCTCCACGTCTCATCTCGCTTGTTGAAGTACAACTGACGCTCCCCTACCGTTTCTCAACGTTTTGACAAGTTTTTTTTTCCATTTTCAGACGTAGGGTTAACGGCACGTTGGTGGGTCCGTAGCTTAATGAGTTTATAGTTGAGTGATTCATTCATATTCACAATTATTATCATAACTCGGCAATGGTGTAGCTACGTTGAGTCTGTGGCCTCTCGTTCTATACTTCCGCGCTGGCACTCCCATCATATCGATTAACCCATTCACGCACACGTGTCGTTTTGTGTATATCTTGAGTCACGTATAGTTGTTGATGGATGCACCCTACTACAGTTAAAACTAGAAGTCCTGTCATGAAATGCGCTCAAATAGCACGTCGATATGCGCGTTAATCTACGCGTTATGACTATAGTAAGGCTATCAAATTCTGTACATATGGCCTGTGCAAGAGCAATGTTTCAGCCAATGGACCTCCGGGAGGTCCATTGGCAGAAACATTGCTTGTGTTTGCGATTGGTAACCAGGAGAACCTGTCGTGCTTTGGATGCCATTCGATATGGCAATTGCGCGCAATTCCTACGCGCAATTAAGCCTAGATAAGCGCACAGTTCGTGACAGGACTTCTAGTTTTAACTGTAGATCACGAGTCAATGTCCGGGAAAGTGTACTTAAAAAATATACTCAGGCATACCAGTGACGCGCAACTGTTACAAAACACGTGTACTATATTAGCTTTTAGGAGTACATAAAAACTCAACCTAATAAACTGTTTATCTCAGTCAGTAATTAAATTAATATTATTAATTGTAAATAATAAATAAAGATGTAGATTCAGTAATTCCTAATGAAATGTGTACTGCATACCTAGAGTCGTGTTCCTTGATCAAAAACAAAGTCAGAAAAGTAATTAACAAGCCCCCCCCACCCCCCCCCCCCCCACCCTCAACATCTGTTGGTTAACTATCAGAAACGCTGGCTTTTTAAACTAGTTTGTCTTCGACTCTCACCTCGAGAAAGTGTTTTCATCAATAACCTTACCTCTCATTTTTTCACACCTTATTTTCCGATAAAAACATTTTTTAAGTAGACTGACCCTGTGCCCATTACCGCACTGACAGCCCATTGAGTCATACACGTGACCTCTGTTGCAGAAGATATTTTATTTTAATTTTAGTTTGATCTAATGCCCCATTACATTTTAAAGATGTCCTATTATGTCATACAGCTTTGCACAGGGGCCGGTCGCGTGACCTGCACATATGGAACTCATTCCGCTGAACGGATATCCTTTCATCACTCGTTCCAATGATGGGTTATAATCTATGTTTTCGAGACGAAAAAATGCAACATTTTACAAGTGTCGTCTACTATTTGCTTTGTTTCCTTTCAACGCGCAGCTTATCGCATATCGTGGGGTAACAAACAACATCACCCAACCCTTGAAGTTTTTGTTTTCTGATCATGGTTCAGAGGTTCAATGACTTTACTTTGAGAACAAGGAAACATTTCAAATCATTTTAATCCTCGACACACAAATGTCGCTATATCAACAGTTCAACCGGAAAACGATTCTATTAACAATTTGAACCCCCTGACCCCATTTTCTGGTCCAGGGAAGTAGTGAAGGCTGTCACTATAGGGACAATAATTTAACACTGAATTCCCCATACCCAAATATGGCACTATAGACCAAAAATTTAACATAGGATTCTCCATAGGGTTTTGTACCTATAGTGTCATTTTTGTACCTATAGTGTCAACATTGGAGGCAGGAAAAAGATTTTAAAATCCCCCGGCTTGCAATTCGACTGGAGGCAGTTATTATTTTAAAATCTTTTTCCTGCCACCAATGATGACACTATGGGTACAAAACCCTATGGAGAATCCTATGTTAATTTTTTGGTCTATAGTGCCATATTTGGGCATTGGGAATTCAGTGTTAAATTCTTGTCCCTTTTGTGACAGGCATGAGGGTAAAAATCTCTTCCAATCACTAAGTCCCTCGACTGTCAGTACTTGGGTATGGTGAAATCAGTGTTAAATGCTTGTACCCATAGAGCCAGCCATTGGAAGACATCATCACGGTTGAAAGGGTAAGGTTACTTTATTTATTTTTCATATTAGTATTAGATCTTCCTTTACTGCGTGAAAAGTGGCTCAGTAGGTAGAGATGCAGGCTGCAAGCTGAGAGGTCCTCGGTTCGAATCCCACCTGCGGCAACGCGTTGTGTCCTTGGGCAAGACACTTCATCTCCATTGCCCGAGTGGGGGCACGATGACGCGGTGTACTAAGGCGTACTGCACGTCGATGGTACGCATGTCTTCAATCAATCTAACCATGCCTGTGCTGCAGTGTGGAGTTACGATGTTGGGGAGCTGGCAGCTGCTCGTCGTTGCTCGGTGGTTCTCTCCGGGTACTACGGCTTCCTCCACCCGTAAAACTGTCACGGTCATGATTAGCCATTGTGCATAAATATGTGACCTTAAACATCAATCAATCAATAAGTAAATAAATACTGCGTGAAAAAAACAACAACAAATGTTGTTTATACTATTTTTATTTATAAAATATACTCTGATGTACTGAGAAAATAACAGCGCAGTGCCAACATGACCATAACACAAATACAGCCGAGATGATTGCTTTTACATTTACCCAACACAGCTTAGCAGGAAACACTTGACAATAATTTAAGTAATAGTAGCAAATAGAAAAGTACCACGCTTGAACATCTCACATCACAGAATAATTATTTATGCTCTAAATGTAGTTTACAAAGAATTGTTAGATATTTGTGATAGATCTCAAATATTGAGTTTTGTGGGCAAGCCTGAAAATAAGCAGGCTGTCATCTACCACATGAGGTGCATAGAGGGTAAATTTGGCGATGCTACCCTGCAGAGCAGGGTAGCATCACAAAATTTACCATCTGTGAGCCTTAATCCCAATCAAAGTCTCAAGCCAAAACAGAAAGATGTACCTAGAGGATAAATTGGCCCACTGTATGGGATAACATCAGCAAATTCACCATCAGGTGGCCTCAGTTTGCAAATCACAGGTCGCTTATATTCAGACTTGTTTGTGGGGCGTTGAAATGAAAATTATTGTTTTGCACTAAGATCAAGTGTTGCCAGTAATTGGGAGAGGAGGTGTGAAGTTCCCCCAGCTTGCAATTAGACTGAAGGCAGTTATTATTGCTTACGCTGGGTAGAGGGTTAATGGTGTAAATCATCAACGCTACGGCAATTATTCAGCTACCTCTTTGGGCAAGTGATTAATTGGTTAACCAGACTTAATCCGTGTGATTAATCTATTAAGAACAAGAGCACCACCTAGCGGGGCAACATACGCCCGTGGTGATCACCATGTGTGCAAAGTTTGAACAATATAGCATGTAAAATGTTGAAGGAGTAGGCGACACAATACTGTAATGTTTCAAGTACTAAAAGGGGGCATAACTCTGGACATACAAAACAAAGTTACCTGCTCTTGCCACATGCACAATGGCAATTGGTGACCAATATGTGTGCAAAGTTCGAACAATATAGCATGTAAAATGTTGTAGGAGAAAGTGACACAATACTGTAATGTTTTAAGTACTAAAAGGGGCATAAATCTGGAAATACAAAATGGAGTTATCTGCCCTTGTCACATGCACAATGGCATTTAGTGATCACCATGTGTGCATAGTTTGAACAATATAGCATGTAAAATGTTGATGGAGTTGGCGACACAATACTGTAATGTTTTAAGTACTAAAATGGGCAAAACTCTAGAAATACAAAATGGAGTTATCTGCCCTTGTCACATGCACAACGGCAATTGGTGATCACCACGTGTGCACATTTTGAACAATATAGCATGTAAAATGTTGAAGGAGTAGGCGACACAAACCTGTAATATTTCAAGTACTAAAAGGGGGATTAACTCTGGAAATACAAAAAATACAAAAGAGAGTGACTTGCTCTTGTCACAGGCACAACGGAAATTGGTGATCAACATGTGTGCAAAGTTTGAACAATATAGCATGTAAAATGTTGAAGGAGAAGGAGACACAATACTGTAATGTTTAAGTACAAAAAGGGGCATAACTCTGGAAATACAAAATGGAGGTACCTGCTCTAGTCACATACACAACGGCAATTGGTGATCACCATGTGTGCAAAGATTGAACACTACAGCATGTAAAATGTTGATGGAGTAGGCGACACAATACTGTAATGTTTTAAGTACTGAAAGGGGGCATAACTCTGGAAATACAAAATGGAGTTACCTGCATTTGTCACAAGCACAACGGCAATTACAGATCAACATGTGTGCAAAGTTTGAAAAATGTAGCGGGCAGGCGGGCGGGCGGGCGGGCGGGCGGGCGGGCGGGCGGGCGGGCAGGCAGGCAGGCAGGCAGGCAACGCCATAACATAATGCTCCCGTTTTTTCAAAACGGGCGTATAAAAACCTTTTAACCTTTTCAGTTCTATTGTTTAGCACAGTAAACAAACACTGATTCACTTCCGAGACAAAGTATTTCTGATAGAATTCTGATCGAACAACGCAAGATTTTCCGACAACTCAGCGGCCTCGAGATTAATTCTACAACCGCGGTCGTCTTGTGTATTTTGTTCTCTTTCATATGCAATGCACTCACAGACTGCAGTTTGTATTTTGACTCAAAATGTACCCCGTGTGAGGCTTTGTCCGGGAATTTTTAGTTACAACCAAAATTTTGCACAGTTTTCTTTTGCTCTGTTCTCTCATGAAAGACAGATATCGCAAAACTGAAAATTTTTATTTGTATTTGATATTGTTGAATTAATATTCTCATCTTGGTATTGGAATGTTTTATAAGTTGAGCTCCCCCCCCCCCCCCCCCCCCCCCAGCCAGTCTTCTTCGTGACGTCGCCGGAGATTGCCGATCCAAGGTAGGATTTCAGGGTCTGTGCTGACCAACTTTGAGTGTGGCTGCGTCCATTAAATAAAACTTGAGATTTTAATTATAATCCCAACTGTCCAATATGCCCAACACCAACTACCCAATATACCAACTACACTTACAATATCAAGACATGCCTTTGATGTTTCAACAAACCCTTTCGGCTAATTAACATTCAGCATCAGGTACATCAGTAGAAGGCCTCGTACCTTTCGAGCAAGATTTTCAAAAAAATTACTTTAGTTCGGATTACCCAGAATTCTCTTTGTAAAAGTTGCACGGAGTATCAAAGGACTGGGGTGAAGTCTATTGATTTACTTGTGTTTAAGGACACATATCTATGCACAATGACTAATCATGACCGCAACATAGTTATAAATTTAAGTCCAGGGAACCGTTTATATTCGTGTTTCTCATTTTAGAGAACTTAGTACCAGATCATATTTTACCAGCAAAACAGAGGAGATTGTTTACCACAGTAAACAAGCACTCCTTCATTCCCCGGGTGTACCATGGGACTTGTTGTTCTGTTGTATAAGAGTACTAGCATGGTTACCCGACGTCGGTGCCCCTCTACACCCCCACCCCACCCCATTTCCGGGTTTGATTATAAACGATAACTTCACATGTGAATTACGCAATCAACAATTGTGTCATGAATCCGAGCGCGCAAACGAAGATGCTTTGTCGTGGGTGTAATGAGGACTTCATTGCTTTTAACCCTTTACCTAATATGTAAAGCAGACGACACTTGCAAAACCAATTCTTGAATAGCTATTATTTTCATTTTTTTTTTGTCTCAATAACAAAGGTTATGACCCCGTCATTGGAACGAGCACGACGATCTCGTTCCAATGTGGGGTCATAACCTATGTTTTAGAGACGAAAAAGTGAAAAAATAATGAATATTAATTGGCGACTTTCGAGAATAGCGCTGGCCTTTACGTTAGGTAAAGGGTCAAATAATATAATTATCTTTAATAACGAAAATGTAATAAACAGAGTAATCGCTCGACTGGACTGGTTACGTGAAATAATTTATTCGAGGCGAGGGACTATATTGCAAAACATTCGTGCGCATTCGCACACTCGTGCACTCGAGTTTGTACAACGTCCCTCACCTCTCATGAATTATTTCACGTAACCAGTCCAGTCAAGCGATTACTCTCTATCAATTTGCCTGTTTTAGTTCCTAATCGATAGCACATTTGCTCGACGAGATTCGAGACGTTAGAGCAGTGCCTCTTCCATCCACAGCTCGATTGAAGCTTGGGCTAATTCTAAGGAACCTTTGTATCAGATAATTATGTGACAATGGGCGGGGTTAGATGAATGGTATGTATACTGCAGTTTCTGGCCTTACGGTTAGAATTGGCAGTCTACACGTGATGAAGATCGAGCATTCCATTTCTTACTGGAGTGTATTACACGTCATGTAGATCGAGCATTCCATTTCTTACCAGAGTGTATTACGCGTCATGAAGATCGAGCATTCCATTTCTTAATGGAGTGTATTACACGTCATGAAGATCGAGCATTCCATTTTTTACCGGAGTGTATTACACGCTATGAAGATCGAGCATTCCATTTTTACTGGAGTGTATTAGACGCCATGAAGATCGAGCATTCCATTTCTTACTGGAGTGTATTACACGTCATGAAGATCGAGCATTCCATTTCTTACCAGAGTGTATTACACGTCATGAAGATCGAGCATTCCATTTCTTACCAGAGTGTATTACACGTCATGAAGATCGAGCATTCCATTTTTTACCAGAGTGTATTACACGTCATGAAGATCGAGCATTCCATTTCTTACCAGAGTGTATTACACGTCATGAAGATCGAGCATTCCATTTTTTACCAGAGTGTATTACACGTCATGAAGATCGAGTATTCCATTTCTTACTGGAGTGTATTACACGTCATGAAGATCGAGCATTCCATTTCTTACCAGAGTGTATTACACGTCATGAAGATCGAGCATTCCATTTCTTACCAGAGTGTATTACACGTCATGAAGATCGAGCATTCCATTTTTTACCAGAGTGTATTACACGTCATGAAGATCGAGCATTCCATTTCTTACCAGAGTGTATTACACGTCATGAAGATCGAGCATTCCATTTTTTACCAGAGTGTATTACACGTCATGAAGATCGAGTATTCCATTTCTTACCAGAGTGTATTACACGTCATGAAGATCGAGCATTCCATTTCTTACCAGAGTGTATTACACGTCATGAAGATCGAGCATTCCATTTTTTACCAGAGTGTATTACACGTCATGAAGATCGAGCATTCCATTTCTTACTGGAGTGTATTACACGTCATGAAGATCGAGCATTCCATTTTCTACCAGAGTGTATTACCCGTCATGAAGATCGAACATTCCATTTCTTACCAGAGTGTATTACACGTCATGAAGATCGAGCATTCCATTTCTTACCAGAGTGTATTACACGTCATGAAGATCGAGCATTCCATTTTTTACCAGAGTGTATTACACGTCATGAAGATCGAGCATTCCATTTCTTACTGGAGTGTATTACACGTCATGAAGATCGAGCATTCCATTTCTTACTGGAGTGTATTACACGTCATGAAGATCGAGCATTCCATTTCTTACTGGAGTGTATTACACGTCATGAAGATCAAGCATTCCATTTCTTAATGGAGTGTATTACACGTCATGTAGATCGAGCATTCCATTTCTTACCAGAGTGTATTACGCGTCATGAAGATCGAGCATTCCATTTCTTAATGGAGTGTATTACACGTCATGAAGATCGAGCATTCCATTTTTTACCGGAGTGTATTACACGCCATGAAGATCGAGCATTCCATTTTAGCATTCGATTTCTTACTGGAGTGTATTACACGTCATGAAGATCGAGCATTCCATTTCTTACTGGAGTGTATTACACGTCATGAAGATCGAGCATTCCATTTCTTACGGGAGTGTATTACACGTCATGAAGATCAAGCATTCCATTTCTTACTGGAGTGTATTACACGTCATGAAGATCGAGCATTCCATTTCTTACTGGAGTGTATTACACGTCATGTAGATCGAGCATTCCATTTCTTACCAGAGTGTATTACGCGACATAAAGATCGAGCATTCCATTTCTTACTGGAGTGTATTACACGTCATGAAGATCGAGCATTCCATTTCTTACCAGAGTGTATTACACGTCATGAAGATCGAGCATTCCATTTTTTACTAGAGTGCATTACACGTCATGTAGATCGAGCATTCCATTTGTTACCAGAGTCTATTACACGTCATGAAGATCGAGCATTCCATTTCTTACTGGAGTGTATTACACGTCATGAAGATCGAGCATTCCATTTCTTACCAGAGTGTATTACGCGTCATGAAGATCGAGCATTCCATTTCTTACCAGAGTGTATTACACGTCATGAAGATCGAGCATTCCATTTCTTACCAGAGTGTATTACACGTCATGAAGATCGAGCATTCCATTTCTTATCAGAGTTTATTACACGTCATGAAGATCGAGCATTCCATTTCTTATCAGAGTTTATTACACGTCATGAAGATCGAGCATTCCATTTCTTACGAGAGTGTATTTGTTTTGCACTTTTTGGATAAGTGATATACGAACACTTTGAAGTTCATTACTTCTCTTGTACGTGAGATCACCTCATACATTAAGAACGTAAATATTCGTAAACTATTCTGTACTACATTTACAAGGCAATTCACTGTGACACCACTCGCGCACTGTATATACTCATGCACCATTGTTTGTACAATACCGTTTCTCGTGGTTTTCAGCCAAAAATCTATATGATTCTCAGGCGGGTAATAAATCAACTCCTAACGAGTCCAATATGCCCCCAGAATACACCCCACTACAGTAGAAGCCTAGAAGCCTACATTAAGTATATAGCACTTTATCCTGCTTTAATAAAGAGGATTCTGGGAGAATTGGAGCCAAATAAACTCCGTTTAGTTGGTTTTCAGTTTCTTTGGACGATTTTAGGTAACCTTTAGGTCCATTTGGGTAATTAGATGTATTTGTATTCAACCAACACAATCTCCAAACACACACAGTCCTATCAGTGGCTTTTGGGTCGCATAGCAAGTACCTGCCACCACTGAAGCAAAGATGGTGACATCCGGTTAACAAAATGAGCGATGGAAACACGTGTAACCCTATCAATACGCTATGCGTATGCACACCGACACTACGTATCAAAATATGAATGACATGGCCGCTGTGCGAGTTAGCATGACAACCAAACATGAAGTAAATGGGTTACGTGGCATGACGTCACTTTCGAAGTCTCCCATCCAGGTCTCTGAACTGGGGCTGAAGGGATACAAACACTCCTTTGATCAAGCGGGGTCTCCCAGAGGCTCGAATCGGGTACTGCAAAACCTCCATTTGTCTCACCGACTGTGTGTGTGTGATACAAATCTAACTATTAAATCAAGTCCTTTTGGAAAGTACACATGTACTAGCAAGAGAGAATTAGTATCTTAGGGTCCCCTAGTGACGCCCGTACGTCCACCATGTGACATTTTCAGTGCCCGAACCACGCGCATAGATGTACAGACTAATTCTTCAGTCATTAACTCACAATTTAAATTCAATGGAAGGAGACTTTGGGACTATGGCACTTAATTAACAAGAAGTGCCCTGAATCAGAGGAGCAATACGGGGACACCCTTTGGAACCTATATCCGTTAAAATTCGTGAAAACACCCAACAGGTGAAATGGATCTGATAACACAGAATGTCGGTATATTGAAATGTTCTCTATGTGGACTGCCATTGGCAGTCCACATAGAGAACATTTCGATACACCAGCAATCCAGTACCCAGTCTAGTATCCAATGACAGCTCAGATGCAAGGAAACAACGTTCTTTCAATTTGAAAAATCAAAATTTTCGCCCATTCCGCAATACCACCCCCAACACCCCCACCCACCTGTGCAGATACCATTATTCTTGCTGCATAAGTGACAAAGATGTCACAAAATGCCATCAAAATGTCTTCTGTGTGAAATGCTGCAGATGCACAAGGAAGCCGCCTTCGTTCAGGTTGAAAAATCCAAATATTTCCTGGGTCGGCCTTTGTTCATTTCCCGGTAACATTTCTTGGCCCAGTCCTGCCAATCCGCCCTTGCGTTTCACATGTGTTCTTTTATCACCATTGTTTACTAATACTGTAATAATAGTAATACTCACGTACTTATGACATATCACATTAAACATCAATAAATAAATAAATACTTAGGACATATTGCTCATAACTTCGCTTCGTCCTCTGTAATAATGCACTTCTGCAGCGGGATTTGTGTTTGTGCTCCAATTGGTTTTATTTCTGGGTCACGCAAGTGACGTTGTGCATTTTGCAGGATATGTTTACTTTCATGTGTGTAGGTCATCACAGCGGGGATATCAAGTATCTACACATAACGAGAATGAATTCTATGAAAGTTTCTTGCAAAATTTTAAAAGAACGACACTTACATAAATATGACTATATTTAGGCCGTTTATTGCTAATACCTAGAAAGGCGTTCTGCTTTCACCACACAACATAGAAGATTTCCCCCACGAGTTTTGGCGAGACCATAGAGATTCTGACAGAAATTAACGATGCACAGCGGTACACAGCGACGCAAATGCATTATTAGCCTTTTACCTATCACAAAAAGCAGACGACACAAGCAAGCAAAATTCTTAAATAACTAAACATTTTCATTTTTTGCAGCAAAACTTAGCTATTGGCAGTGGTGGCGCCGGGTGGGTGTCAGGAGGGCTACAGCCCCCCCCCCCCCCACCCCCACCACCCCCCGTCGGAGAAGTCCAGCCCCCCCCCCCCCCCCCCATCGGAGATTTTTAGTCAGTCCGTCGGAGAGTCTTGTAAACCCGACTTCACGAGAAATTTCCGACAATCGAATGTAGATATCTCCTCTTGTCTGTCTCGAACCCGTGCAGCACTGGAACTTTGATAGAGAATAGTGATTCTCACGAAATTCCTTAATGTAGTTCGTCAAACTGGCTTTATAGATGAAATATTTCCCGACCTTATTATAATATGTTTACTTTAACCCTTTACCTAAGGTAACGTCCAAAAAAGGCCAGCGCTATTCTCAAAAATCGCCAATTAATTTTCATTATTTTTTTCATTTTTTGTCTCAAAAACATAGGTTATGACCCCTCGTTGGAACGAGCTCGTCGAGCTCGTTCCAACGAGGGGTCATAATCTATGTTTTTGAGACAAAAAATGAAAAAAATTAGTTTACAAGAATTATTTTTGCAAGTGTCGTCTGCTTTTCAGGTTAGGTAAAGGGTTAAATAATCAACAAACATACTCAATTTGCTTCTATTTTGGTTCTCCAATTTACCAATTTTAACTCATTTTCCATCGTTTGGGAGGTCAAATGTTATAGCTCCCCTGTCGGAGAGGTCAGCCCCCCGTCGAGAAATCCCTGGCGCCACCCCTGGCTATTGGCCTCATTGGAAGAGCTCGTTCCAATGAGGGGTTATAAACTATGTTTTTGAGACAACAAAAGAAAAAATGATTGGTAATTGTTGTGAATTGTGTAGCCAGTTTTGTTTGGGCGTTACCCTGTGTAAAGGGTTAATTTTCTGTAAAGACATACATGCTTCCAGTATAAAGTGATTTGTGTATCTTCATATTTCGTGAAAAATAAATTCATGAAAGACGAGGGTTTTCCTCAATTTAAAACTGCAAATGGCCAAGATTGCATGCCTGAAATATTTCCCACAAGCCATCAAATGTGCGTGTGTGTTCGCATGGAGTTGATGGAGGAGCCTTTCACGATCGATTCCGTCAGACGTTTTGAGACTGGTCTGTTTTTCACGTACCGGTAATAATCCATTCGTGCCATTGCAACACTAAATGCCTTTCTAAGAGTCGGACTCAAGAAACAGACGTCTTTCAGGTGTTAATTAAAAACTTCAAAATTAAGATGTGCGTACACATTCTAATACATCTTTATGCGTCACACGGATAAACACATAAGGAATGGTTATATTCCATCCCCACAACAGGAAAAAGACATCCATATCATTGACTCTGGAGCTACAGTGCGCATTTGAAATGTGGACGATTTTTTTTTTTTTTGGGTGGGGGTGGGGGGGTGGGGGATCATAAGCGCCTAAGAATAGTCTGTCGATTTCAATTGATGCATCAGTCATGTTGCTGATTTTGTGCAGTGATGATACTCAGTTGTGGAAGTTTATTTTATCTGCTCCTTTCAGTTAGAAACAAGATATCCCATCTTGGGAATTAACACTGGGGTGTTTGGTATTAACACTTTGAACCCTAGCAAAAGTTTTTTCCTGCCAGCAACATGATACGTCACAACTTCTTCATTAAATAGGATGGCAGTTCAGTAAATGTGTGAGATAGACCAATCAGTATTTTCAACGTGCAGCCCTGAGGCTGCACGTTGAAAATATTGATTGGTCTACCCCAAATAATGGATATGGACTCTTCTAATAGCTGCCATTGAACTGGCATGGAAGATACCACTAGAGTTCAAAGGGTTAAATATGAATGGAGAGTGAAATCTATATGTGATAAAATTGTAATTAACAATTTTCTTACCAGTTTTCATTTTCTACATCTCAAATATACAACAGCCACGTTGTAAAACAAGGAGCTTATTGACCGTAATTATTGCATAGCTGACATACATCATCATGAAAACCAACTTTCTATAAAGTTATCTCCCCTGGAATCATTATACGAGATAGGGGTATCCAGTTAAGAAGTAAGTTATTGTTAAGAAAACACCTATGACATCAGTAGAAAATGAAGCCAGGTTTCCTTTTGTTATTTTTAATAGACAAAAACGCTGAGCTGTCTGTTATTTTCGTTTATTCAAAATAACAAAAGGAAACTTGGCGTTGTATGACAAGCTGATTGGAAGAAACTAGTTCACAGATAATCCGTCATTAAGAATATCTATCAGTATCATACCTACAGTACGTGGAGAGTGTATTATCACTAAATCACCCACAGAGTGGAGATTCCACCCAAGCAATAATTGCAAATTTGTTGCAAAGCATAACGAGCACAAGCAAAGTTTCAGCCACTGGACCTCCGGGTTAAACCCGGAGGTCCATTGGCTGAAACATTGCTTGTGTTTTTTGTCGATATGTACAACATTTGAAAGTTATAGCTTGGGTGATAACTCCACTCCGCGGGTGATTTAGTTACAATCCACTCTCCACGTACTGTACCAACACTAAATGTCCACTTTGGCTCTTTGTTTAGCAAATGTATTTTTACAGTAATTTGCAAGTTTTTATTTTTTCCAGGAAAAAGAAATATATTAGCAATCCTCACCTCCTAGATTTTTATTTTAATGAAAGACCAGTGTCTATATTATATGTCACTATGCGCACAATGTTGACATAATTATCAAGAAAAAAAGGTTACATAACATCAAATGATGGTGAAAACGCCGTTTTTTTTTTTAAATTTTAATGGGTTTCGGCAGGAAAATAATAACGTGCAAACTGATTAGAAGGGACGCGGTGGCTCCGTTTGTAGAGACACAGGCTGCAAGCCCAGAGGTCTTCGGTTCGAATCCCATCTGCGGCTACCGCGTCGTGTCCTTGGGCAAGCCACTTCATCCCCGTTGCCCACGTGGGGGCACGGTGGCGTTGTGTATTGTGTACTAAGGCGTACTGCACATTGATAGTACACTTGTCTTCAACCAATGCCAACCCTGCTTGTGTGGAGTTAGTATTTTGGGGAGCTGACAGGCGCTCGCCGTTGCTCGGTGGTTCTCTCTGGGTACTCCGGCTTCCTCCACCCGTAAAACTGTCGTGGTCATGATTAGCCATTATGAAGAAATATGTGACCTTGAACATCAATAAATAAATAAATTAAACTGATTAGAAAAAAATGTAAAACGCCAGTTTCCATATTCTCATACTACTCTACAGGAAAATGCCTGAAGTATGTGTATGATGTGCACATCATCGATACACAGTCGCTAACATTTCGAAATCTCAATTTTTGTATTCAATTCTCGCACTCTTAGTGTTATCAACTTTAGGAAATTAAGGGGCACCTAACATTTTTGTAAATCTCTTCTACTGACGAAAATTGTCAGCCACGAAGTGCTCTGAGAGAGATGAGCAAACTGGATCATAAAATCACTGCAAATGATACAGGCCTGGTATTCTTTAAAATGCAGGAGGACTACAAATTGCTCCCCTCGCATGGCCTTGGAAAGCGATGATTAGCTCTCAAGCTTACAAAAGCTAAAAGTGGTAAAATGAGATTTTACTATTAATGAATTCTACCTTGTGGGTTTTGTACATTTTATTTGGTGCTGCTAACCAGGTAGACTCTGTTAGACGGCTACACTGCCCCTCCCACACCTCCGGGCCTCGGAAAGGCCCGGAGGTGTGGGAGGGGCAGTGTGACCGTCTTCCAGAGACCACTAACATAGCAGAGATCTGAAAAGATGTAGGTTTTAGGAATAAGTTGTAACCATTATTTTCTAAGGCCAAGAGGGCTAGTTTTCGCCCTCCTTAATTTTTTCAAGGCGAGCAGTAGGCGAGAGGATAAATCGCTCTCCTGGGAATGCCAGGCCTGCATATAATTTTGACGTCACGTGATTGTGGGTTTCACTTTGGACTTTCATTATCACTTTATTGTATCACACGTAACGTTCGCATCACGACAAGTGTGATGACATACGAACTTTTCTTTACGTTTAATAAAATATTACTTTACTCTGAACATAAAAACGGACAAAAAATTCTGAACGACCGCGATTCAGTCGAGTGTTATGATTAGTAGGAGGGTGCGCGAACAGACGAGCACCCGAGACCGCCCGCCCGCGGCTTCCAATACCCATTCCTGAAAGCGCATGGTGAACAGACCAGCTCTCGAGCCCGTCCTCGGCTCCCAACCTCCATTTCAGGGAGCACATTAGACCAAAGAACTGGCGGGGAAGGATGGGCGAATAGACCTGCCCCTCTTTGTTTTACAGCGTGGCTGCTCGCAACCCCTATTCCTGGAAGACCATAAGATTTCCGGAAGCACATAAGACTTTAGAACTGGCGGAAAATTCGAACAACGTCATGAGAGCAACAGCAGAGCCCATCATACGGCCCACACACCCGTTGTCCCATGGTTCTGGAACTCCAAATTGTGGATCAGATAAATTAAACCTTTCAGGGGCGTGGTGGCTCAGTAGGTAGAGGTGTAGGCTGCAAGCCAAGAGGTCCTCGGTTGGAATCCCACCTGCGGCAATTTCACTGTGTCCTTAGGCAAGACACTTCACCCTCATTGCTCACGTGGAGGCACGGTGGCGTTGTGTACTAAGACGTACTGCACGTCGATGGTGCAGTTGTCTTCAACCAATGCAAATCCTGCTTGTGAAGAGTTAGTATGTTGGGGAGCTGACAGTTGCTTGCCGTTGCTCGGTGGTTCTCTCTGGGTACTCCGGCTTCCTCCACCCGTAAAACTGTCCGACACGATGTGACCTTGCCTGTCAAAAGTGTCGTTAAACCCCAATACATACAGTACGTGGAGAGTGTATTATCACTAAATCACCCGCAGAGTGGAGATTCCACAAGAGGAAAATTGCAAATTTGTTGCAAAGCATAACCAGCACCAGCAAAGTTTCAGCCAATGGACCTCCGGGTTTAACCCGGAGGTCCATTGGTTGAAATATTGCTTGTGTTTTTTGTCCATATGTACACAATTTGAAAGTTATAGCTTGGGTGATAACTCCACTCCGCGGGTGATTTAGTTACAATCCACTCTCCACGTACTGTAGTTAAATAATTAAATTAAACCTCTTACCTGTTAGGTCAGTTCTAAACGGGCTTTACCCTTGGGAATACTGGTTTCTTCAGCCACTCGTTCCAAAAATGTTCTCTGGCCTGCATACATCCACACTGCAAACTGTGAAGCTTTGTCAGTTATGTAACGCCAATAGATGTTTGTCACCGTGTAAGACGCTAAAATATATATAAAATATATAGAGCGCTTGGGTTGTCAAATTCTCAATGGTGTCAAATCAAGAAGACACAAGATTAGCTCAGTTGAACTTCCTGCTGTGAATAGAAAACCTGCACAATCTGTTCAAAGCAACTAAACGCATGTATTACATGCATGTCAAACAAACAATTATTTTTTTGTCTCCACAGTGCAGAAACATTTTTTGTGTATAAACACTCTAGTTTACGGACATAAAAATATATTAACCTTTTACCTGACATGAAAAGCAGACGACACTTGCCAAAAAAAATTCTTGAATAACTTTGTTTTTCATTTTTTGTCTCAAAACATAGGTTATGACCCCTCGTCGAGCTCGTTCCAACGAGGGCCATAACCTATGTTTTTGAAACAAAAAATGAAAAAATAATGAAAATTAATTGGCGATGTTTGAGAATATAGCGCTGAGTAGTATGTCTCGCACGTTTGAGGTACAGGTTGCCGGACCTCGGTGCTGGACCTCGGAAATGACATCATGTCACGTGACCTAGTGGCGCCATGTTGTGTTGCCATGGTAACCCGCGTGAGCGGCCATCTTGTAACATCGTCTCCATAGCGATACGTGGTGTGAGTGCGCATGCGCAGCGCGTGTTGTTAGGGTGATACGTGTTTCCGTCGTCCATTTTGTATACTGGAGGCCGCCACCTTGGTTTCTATGGTAGCATGTGGTTGCTATGTTACCCACTTTTTCTGCATTAGGACGGGGCATGTTCGGAGGGTATGTTCGATTGAATCGGAGTAAATCTAATTGCCACAAACAACCCGACAATCCTTCTAAATCACCAAAATCCACCCAACTTTTTACTATTTCGAATTCTTGCTTCTATCTATATATGTAATAGTTTACGTCTATCTAGGCATGTTCCTTTGTTCTGGAGTATACTCCAGTAGCATAGGAGAGCCTATTAGTTGGAACAGTTTACCTTATTATTACTATAATTAGCTATTCTGGTCTATTCTTGTTAGTTCTGACCCTATTCCAAGTACTCTTGTTGTTTCATTTATCTAGATTATAACTAACCAATTAGATTGCTTGATTTCCCATAACCTGTATGCAGAGTTATCTCCATTCTGCATAATAAAAGCCTATATCCAATGGCAATATCCCCTGGCACCCCAATTTTAGCACCCCTTTTTTGAAAACACCTGTGGCTATGGAATCCCTTTTTTGTCATATGTGCTTATGTGAAAAAGGCACAATGTGACACAATATGCCCTATCACATAGGCACATGCCTTATGTGTCGATATGTGCTTATGTGAAAAGGCACAATGTGACACAATATGCCCTATCACATAGGCACATACGGGTATTTGAGGATACCTGTGGCCTGGTATTGTATTATTTGAGGATACCTATCGAGGATACATACTGGAGAATCCCTTTTTGTCATATGCGCTTATGTGAAAAGGCACAATGTAACACAATATGTCCTATCACACACTACTGCGCTGGTCGGTTACGTTCGGTAAAGGATTAATATGAAAATGTTACTATGGAATGGGGGTTGCAGTATCATGGAATATTGGTTCTTGTTATGGAATATTGGTTCTTGCGTTTCCAGAGAGCTATTAGTTTGAACAGTTGAACGTGATAAACCGTGTGTTTAACGTCAAAAATAGCTCATCACCCAAAAGCCTTCCGATACAATGTCAGTGTCACGTACAGGACTGGCGGGTTCTACCAGCACAAACAAACGTAACAATATCAAAGAGATTCCTATGGTTATATCCCCTCCACAGTTGTAGTGTTACGGATAGGTGCCCGAATGTCATCCCACCTACATGTATCGTGGCCCGTAACACACCACTGGCGCATTTTTCGTTCGCTACGGGCATTACTCGGAGTAATATGACCGGAGGGCCTGGTCGCGAAGATATTTCATACCGGGGATCTCACTCCACAAACTTTTGAGACTAAAAGTCTATTCACTGTGTAACTGATTTATTAACTGGATTGCACCGTACATGTAATACAAAGTGTTGACGGGAGCGGTTACCAAACTCTCCGCCCAACGTTCTTGCAATCGGTTTTCCGAATTACCAAATTTACAGAGTTAACATGCTTTTATATGTACAATATCCAAGTAACATTATTAAAATAAAACAATAAACATTGGTCGCTGTGAAAATAACATGTAGCCTCTTGTACTTATCAAGTGGGCATTGTAATGGATTGTATGAGCGAAAAACATCTTAATGTGTTAATCCATCTATTCATTAATTTATAAATCTGTTATTCTCAAAGTATCTGAGTTAACCCATTGTTGCCAGATTCCACATTTTAGCCTGGTGATAGAAGTGTGCTATGGTGTCCGTTGAGAACATTGTTCGTGGTGCTAGGTTCTGACAGATGCACGTAGAGCTCGCGATGACCCGCGAGTCCTGGTAACTCATCACCTGTCCGTATTCCTCCCCAGGGGATCTTACCTGTCGCAAACCCCAATGTGTGTGCTACTGTACTACCCAGTTTTAGAGGCTTTTCTGTCTTGAGTCGCAGTCGACCTG
This sequence comes from Pictodentalium vernedei, assembly GCA_031216915.1. NCBI lineage: Eukaryota > Metazoa > Mollusca > Scaphopoda > Dentaliida > Dentaliidae > Pictodentalium > Pictodentalium vernedei. The sequence continues at coordinate 35,076,133 of CM062289.1, forward strand.
AAGGTTTGTGAAGATCCAGTTCAGCCCAACTGGAAGAAGCACCGCGTCATTTAGCTCACATACATTATAATAACATATGGAATTACTACCATCTGCTCCCGTGGGTTATTAACCATTTACCTAACATGAAAAGCAGACGACACTTGCAAACAAAATTCTTTAATAACTAATTTTTTTTAATTTTTGTTTCAAAAACATACGTTATGATCCCTCATGGGGGCAACTGATAGCCGCAACCCCAAAGGCATCGGACAGGCTACGTGCAGTTCGAAGCTCAAAGAATACTGAAATACCATGCGAGCGGATAGCAAGCGGATAACATCTATTTACCAAATTATGTCTGCTGCGACAATCTTGCTATCAGTTGCCCGTGAAACCTTGATTATGTCGTATATTTATCAAAGGAGACAAGAAGGAAAGCGTGATACAAACTGGTTGACCATTCGCAATCAACGAAAGTGATTGGCCTGTTCAAGCTCGATTTTTCTTTCTTATTCTCGTTTTTTCTTTTTCTCTTCTCGTCCCATGTGCTGTTAATGCCTCATAAATTTTCTTCCTGTGATGTAACATCTCAATATAGAGAATGTGTGTCACCAGTTTGTCTGCTGCAACAATCCTCCTCGCGTCAGCCCGTGAATCGAGACTTGTTCGTCTATCTATCCAAATTATGTCTGTTGCAACAATCTTGCTCTCAGTAACCCGTGAAACCGTGACTATGTCGTATATTTATCAAAGGAGACAAGAATGAAAGCGTGATACAAACTGGTTGACCATTCGCAATCAACGAAAGTGATTGGCCTGTTCAAGTTCGATTTTTTTTTTTTTTTTTCTTATTCTCGTTTTTTTTTCTTTTCTCGTCCCATGCGTTCCAATGAGTTCTATGCGCCATGTGACACTTGGAGCACATTGGTGGGTAGGGGGCGAGATGGAGCCTGATAGCAGGTTGATAGATCTTCACCGACATTGTGCCTATAACACCCCGTCTTATAATTGCATTCGTCAAGTTCACATCCCCCTCCCGCGTTCACACCCCACCACTCCCACAGTAGTAAATGCAGTAAAGTGCTTATGGGTAATTTGACTCCAAAACTAATTTATTGTGTTATCCGCTCATTAAAACAGTGAGACCTGCTTAGATCCCTCGATAATTTATTTGATTGATTTGTCTCCTATCTCACCTCTTTGCTAATTCCCATTCTTATAATTTTTATGAACAGTTTCCTTGCGTTGGTTCTAAAATCTGTGAAGAATTTACTACCACTTTTCCCCTCTGTTGGGCATTTCTCATTGATAATGAAGTGAGATAAGTGAAAAAGACTGAATAATAGGGATGAAATAGAGTGATGGGGTAGGATGGGGAGGGTGGAGTGAAACAGTCAAAAGATGATATCCGACTCATACAGGCGTTGTTTGGTGCATCACTCTCAGCTGGATCATTTCAAATGAAATGTAATTCTTATGTACATTTGTTACACAATATTTCATTTTTATCGTGTTTTGTTCCAGTATTTGTTGATCATCACTACGTGTGTCAGAAGAGAAGTTGGTGGAGAACATAATAATTTTAATGTAGATTACATAACTATAGGTAACATTCCTAGACCGATCAGTCTCATTTCCAATACGTTGATACTAAAATATGTTATTAAAAATGGCGGGCCAAGATAGTATTTCCTTTGATGAGATACAGACTGATAGAAAATACGATCTTGCAGCATTGTTCAATTTAAATCAAAGTTCGAGTGAGGATGATCATGACAGCCTATTACTTTCAACCGAGGAGTGTAGATACTATTCCCCTGATCAGTATAGAGAACTAATTGCTAACAAACACAATCAGCTGTCACTCTTTCATATTAACTGTCAGGGCCTAAATGCGCATTGGGACTCATTGGTCTGTCTACTCGGCAGTTTGCAAAATAATGGTGGAACTTTTGATATTATTGGGCTTACTGAAATTTTCAAGGTACCAGAACACGTGACATTTGAACTTAATGGGTATCACCCAGTCATAACCAACACGCGCCCCGTCCCGGATGATGGACGAGGAGGCGTCGGCTTGTTTATTAAGAACACCCTAAAGTATAAAATACGAAAGGACCTCTCTATATTCATTCCCAACGTTTTCGAGTCTCTGTTCGTCCAAATTGCACACGATCATCGACTATTTATTGTTGGTGTAATATATCGGCCAAACACCCCTCCCAAGGCCGACCTTGATAAGTTCATTTCCACATTGTCATTAATCATCGAAACAATGAACCAGGAACATAAAACATCCTACATTATGGGCGATATGAATATTGACTTGTTGAAGTTTCAAACACACAAGAAAACAAATGAATATATAAACACTATTATTAGTCAAGGATTTCTCCCGCTCACTAGCAAACCAACTCGAATAACGGACCATTCTGCAACTCTAATAGATCACATTCTCACTAATAGTTCCTCAGCCAATTACAAGTCTGGAATAGTAATCACAGATCTTTCTGATCACTTTGGTACATTTTATTGCGAAACGACTCCAGTAAAGATAGAAACTAAAAATCATATCATGAAAAGAAATTTTAATGAAATCAATGTAAGACCATTTAAAGACATGTTGACCTTAACAGACTTTTCACCAGCACTAGAATCAACTTGTGCGAATGAAGCGTACAATATCTTTATAGACTTATATTTCACTGCATTCGATACTGCCTTCCCATTTAAGAAAATAGTACCTGACAATAAATATATAAAACGCCAGCCCTGGATAACTCAAGGCCTTTTACAGTCCACAATTAATAAAGAAAAACTTTTCAGAAAAAAAGCTAAAATCTCCCACTGAACAAAATAAGAAGAATTATAAAATGTATAGTGATATTTTGAATAAAGTAAAAAGAAAAAGTAAGGTCATATACTATGAAAACATCTTGAATATGAATAAAAACAACATGAAGAAAACATGGGAAATTCTGAGGAGCGCTATTCATAAGTCCTCCAATCGAAGGTTATCTACAACCAACTTCTTGATAGATGACATTGAGATTAGTGATCCTAATGAGATTGCCCATCATTTTAATACCCACTTTTCCACAGTCGGCCAAAAAGCTTCTGAACAAATTCCAAACACAAATGCGCACCACACTCAATATATGACCAGGCCAAATTCTAATAGTTTTCTCATGGCACCGACGTCCTCAGAGGAAATTATTTCAATAACAAATTCAATGAAATCCAAAACCAGTGAAGACTGTGATGGGATATCTACTAAACTTTTAAAACACTCAATTACTGAAATAGCAGAAGTACTCACCCATATAATAAACATGTCGTTATCCAGTGGAATAGTCCCAGAAAAAATGAAGATCGCAAAAGTTGTACCAATTTTTAAATCGGGAAACCCCCAATTATTCAATAATTACAGACCTATTAGCCTATTACCCACATTCGCAAAATTACTGGAGAGAATAACACTAGAGCGATTAACCAGTTTCTTAACAAAACACAATCTTCTATATCAACACCAGTATGGTTTCAGGACAAAACACACAACGATACACCCCATATTGCAACTTCTGAACAGTATAGCAAACAACAACGACAAGGCGACAAGAGATTACACCTTATCTGTATTTTTAGACTTATCAAAAGCCTTCGACACAATTAGCCACGGTATTTTGCTTAAAAAGCTAGAGTTTTATGGTATCAGGGGTATTACCAACGACTGGTTTAAGAGCTATCTTGAAGGACGTGTTCAATACGTCACATATGATGGGAGAAGTTCTGGCATTGCTACAATCACATGTGGTGTCCCCCAAGGATCCATTCTTGGTCCACTTTTTTCTAATTTATGTGAATGACTTTAGCTCCTCTACACAGTTGGGCCTTTTATCTTTTGCTGATGATACTTCAGTCCACACTTCGAACCATAGCCTTGATACTGGCTTCGACCTAGTTAACTCTGAACTTTCAAAGATAACAGATTGGTGCGCAGCCAATAATTTGGTTTTGAATGCCCAAAAAACTAAATATATGCTATTCAGTCCGCCTAATAAAACATATGATATTAACAATCGACAGTTGAGTGTCAACAGTCAAGATATTTCGTTAGCGAGAAACTCCAATGATGAGAATGTAATAAAATTTCTGGGCTTATACCTGGACAAAAACCTAAAATATAAGTTTCACGTGTCAGCCATAAATTCTAAAGTATCGACGGGGCTTTACGCAATAAATAAAGCTAAAAAATTTCTACCTCTCTCTGCCCTCAAAACTCTGTACTACTCCTTGATACACAGTCATCTATTATATGGTATCGAAATATGGGGTCATTGTAGTGCTGCCTCAACATTATTTACACTTCAAAAGCGCGCCCTACGCTTGATAAATAACAAAAAATACAATTGTCAGACTGATCCGCTATTTAGAAGGAGTAAAATATTAAAATTAAATGACTTGTATAAAATGAATGTATCTCTTTTCATGTTTGATTGGCATCACTCCAACCTTCCCCATACTTTTGGTGACTTCTTTCAAGTCAATACATGTCCAGCAGGCATGATGACAAGACAACTAGGTCAATTGCAATGTTGTAAACCACGGACCCAATTCTCTGCTCAATTACCCAAATATGCATTTCCCAGAATATGGAACAACATCGAAAAACAGGTAAGAGAGATTCCTTCTAAAGGCGTATTCAAGAGAGCACTCCTCGAAAAATTCATAAATTCGTATTCAGCCCGCGTTACGTGCAATAATCCACATTGTAGTGATTGTGCACACTCCTAAATTACAGTTACAAAACGCCAAAAGAAAGGTCGTAGGTTCGATAGGGTTCACTTACTTACTATGGTACCATGGTACAGAAGCCCACAATAAATCCCCGCTTCGTGGTCTAGCCAAAATAAATCCCCCTTCCGTCGCAACAATGGCTCACTTACTATGGCACTATGGGTCCGCTTAAATGGCAAAATAGCACCTGCTCATTAATTCCTGAGATACAGTCCATTAAAAAAGACCGACTTAATTTGACTTTAATCCTTGTTGCGGCCACTATACTTCACAGCTGCATAAAGAGACTTTAAACGTAGACAATAAAGAAATAAATAAATCACACACTACGTGAGACAAAGCATCAGTTATTAATTAACGGCATAAAAAACAACTGTTATGAAACTTAGGAAGGCTTACTCTCAGTATTTATGTCTGTTATCTCATCACATTTGAGCATATCACATCTCATTAAATCTTTTCATCTTTTTGTCATTATCTTCCCTTCTCAACCTACCTCTCGCTTAGTCTAGCTATTATAAGATAGTTGACGGTGGTATAGCAACAAGATGGAGAAACGCATGTTGTGGTCACTGTAAGGTGCTCGGGAGGTGAGGTACTCGTGACATAACCACTTCCTCATTATATCCTTTTTAACATTAATAACCTCAACTTCAACCTCACTATCCCCAACTTTATCATCAGTACGTTCAACACACTTTACATATCAATAAACAATAAAATTAACTTAATATCTTCGTAAAGTGTGACATGATCCATTCCCAGATTGTGTTTCCTTTTCAGTTTCACTTTACGTTTGTTTCCATTCTGTTGCCGTATCAGTGGTTAGGAGTTCAATTTTTTCTGTTGTTGTGTTGAGTGGGGTGGAACTGCTCGGTCTCGGAAGAAATTTTGAAGTTAAAGACGTAGATCCATATAAAAACAAGACAAGCCTCAGATCATTTGTTTTCCTCTGAGAACTATACGTTGATGACATAACTTCTCTCCTGACACCCATGTTTCATGCTTTATGTTTATACTAATGGGGTCAGCAGGAAGACGGCCAATCTGGCCATGCTGTATCCCAACAGAATATAATTACTTTCACAAACAATTAATGTAAAACATTTTGAACCGTAATGATTGTATTCTGTTGAATAAAATTTACTTACTTACTTACTTACTAACTTACTTACATAGTTGGCTTTAATCTACTATAACCCCAGGGGCTACTGGTAGGGACACACGGCCATCAAAAACCTTGCTTCGGCGGCCAAAATCTTTGAAGTAAAGGCCAACGCTTAGCTGAAAAAACAGGCCGTTTGGCATGTTCATTTGCCGGCATGCAAAGCACATAAATTCCGCGGCCAGAAGTTGACGGGTCAGTACCGAATGAGATCCACCAGGCCGATCTCCTGTGTCTTCCCATCGCCGACTTCGGCGCAAAACCTACAAGTATGCGCTCACGGTGGTTAACGCGGCCTCTCGCTATAAAGAAGCGGATCCTCTGGCCACAAAAGAGTCCAAAGAGGACGTGGGCGCCCCTGTAAGGATATACAAGTGGGGTCAATTGCGGTAGCCCGAGCTGCTGGGTGGTTGTTCATGGGGGCAGTTAATCAGCGACTGATCAAACAGGGGACAGAAGTCAGGCGCGGTCGTATTGATGTCCATAGACCAAGCTATCGAGGAACGCTTCAACCGTAGCTTGGCAGAGCGGGTCTTTGGACACCAGTATGCTTAGAAGATGAGGCTTACCTCTGTGGAGCAATCGATCCAATAGGCTGCCCCTCTGCCCTCCGTTATACGGGCCCTGAACAACGAGGTGACTCGCCTTATCGGAAAGAAGCCCTCTGACGCCATCAAGGACGCGAAGATTGAACAAAAAGCCTTCCTCCGTGGTTGCAGCCCCCCCCCCCCCCCCCACCCCCGTTGGTCTGCAGGAGCAAATGCTCCCTTCTGGTGTGGACGTTCGTTATCTCTACCATCCCGGCGAGCTGGAGGGGGACGCCACAGGGCAACCGACCCTGTGTGGACTCTCCAGGTTTACCGGCTTGGGCACTTCGTCACCAAGCTTGACGAACCTGTCATTTATTACATTCACACCTGGCCAGACAGTGGCTTCGTCCGGGAAGAGTTGCTTGTGTTTCTCCTCGTTGAGTATTGCAGCCCCTCATTTTCAATTGCACTCTGGACATGTGAGTCACATATTCCCTCGGCAGCGCCCCTTGCTGTTGTTGATCCGGTCTACCAAGGACTGCTGTGTGTCCTTGGCCTAGTAGATCCACAGCATCTCGAGGTTTCATGCTGCACAGTGGTTCTCCTGGCTGTCCTTGATCCGCAGTAAATTGAAATTGAAATCTTTATTCTCAATACATCAATTACATTGAAAATCCAATAATTAAAATCAAATCATTTAAACATATTTTGATACACTTTATTACTTTCAGACCTGGCCAGACAGTGGTTTCGTCCGGGAAGAGCTGCTTGTGTTTCTCCTTGTTGAGTATTGCAGCCCCCTCGTTTTCCATTGCACTCTAGCCCTTTACCTAACGTAACGGCCAAAACCGGCCAGCGCTATTCTCAAAAATCGCCAATTAATTTTCATTATTTTTTTCATTTTTTGTCTCAAAAACATAGGTTATGACCCCTCGTTGGAACGGCCTCGGCAAGCTCGTTCCAACGAGGGGTCATAACCTATGTTTTTGAGACAAAAAATGAAAAAATTAGTTATTCAAGAATTATTTTGGCAAGTGTCGTCTGCTTTTCAGGTTAGGTAAAGGGCTAGACATGTCAGTCGCACGTTCCCTCGGCTGTGCCTCTTGCTGTTGTTGATTCGGTTAACCGAGAACCGCCATGTGCCCTTGGCGTAGTAGACTCACAGCATCTCGAGGTTTCATGCTGCACAGTGGTTCTCCTGGCTGTCCTTGGGCCGCAGTAAATTGAAATTGAAATCTTTATTCGCAGTATACCAATTACATTGAAAATCCAATAATTAAAATCAAATCATTTAAACATATTTTGATACACTGCAAAGAAGCGACATAGTAAAGTTAGCTGTCTTCCTGCCGCTCCTTAGAAAAAGCAAAATTCCTAGACAGCAGACCTACTTTTTGTGTGTGTGTGGGGGGGGGGGGGGTAATTTTATCACCTTGACAATTTGCAAACATGAACACAGCTATTGAGAGTTCAATGTATAAGTTACGGAGAGTACTAGACAACAGTGACTTGATTGGAGTCATATAATACAAAGTCCCATAATGTTCGGAATTATAGAGTGACATATAAGAAGCAAGGTTTCTCTCTTATAATAATGAAGGCAGGCGGCATATCATGCCGGACAATTTTTGGAGTGGAGAAAGACGGAGTACCTGGAAAAACACACCTAGCAGCGGGGAGCAACTCTCAGACTTCCCAACGTACTAACTCCGAACAATTAGGGTTAGAATTGATTGGAGTCAAGTGCACCTTTGACGTACACAGTACCACCACGCCCCACATGGCTACTCGGGATGAAATGTCTTACCCATGGACAAAACGCAGTTACCGCTGTTCAGGACCGAACCATCAACTTTTCGGCGACATTGAAAGAATGCCGGTTTTTGTTCTCAGTATTTCAATGTCCAAACCACAGTGACTTTGTGTTTTGTATTCGAGGACCAATTAGTCGATTTTTAACCCTGAATAGATATAAATTATGAATTTAGCGCAGGGAATGGAGAGTGTATCTTCAACATCTCTTTCTGTTACTTGGCAGTGTTGTAATGAAAAAGTAGTAAATTGTGTACATATCGGCAACAGGGTTCGCCTTCGTGTTTCTGGGGCCTGAGGTTGCTCAGCTAGACGGAGAGATATGGTATGCAAAATGGATGGTACTCAGCCTCTGGAATTGTTAGAGGTGTTGGACCACCGATCATATGACAGGCGCGAGTCAAGCTCTCTTTGGGGGCCAGTCAGTCATATTCCGTCAGATTGAAAAAAGTAATGAAGCGATGCTGTTGATCAGCACGATACGGTAGCCCAGCAATCTGACTGTGGTAGGAAAGAGCTGTGCCGTCTGAGGTGGCATTGCAGGCATGTTGCTACGGGTAGGAAAGAGGTAATGGGGCGACGCACCTGGCAGGGGGGTGGGAATTATCAGGTATATTCCTCCAGGTAGGATGGCGGTATTTTGGTAACGGTGCTGATCTGCATGTTGCGATGTCCCAAAAAGAAAGACATGTGCAGTGTGTGATGGGTTCGTCAGCATGCTGCACCAGGTAAGAAAGAGGTCATGGAGCGATGCTGCTGGCAAGAGAGAACATGTTGTCTCTTGTGACCTATTAGGCATATTTCTCCAGGTAGGACAGAGGCAGTTATGCGATGTTATTGGTCAGTATGTTTATATGGCTCAACAAGCTGGCTGCTCCAAGTAGGATCAGCCAGCTGTGCTGTCTGTTCAGTGATTGCCTCCTAGGCATGCATGCCACTCCGGGCAGGAAAGAGTTAATGGGGCGATACCCGTTGGGAAGGAGTACCCTCTGGCTGCCGGAATATATCGTACTCGACGGCTATGCGGCCTCGTTCGATTCTGCTCGGTCAAAAATCTTCCACTTGGTACAGCGCGCCAGATATACGTCAATGTTTATAGAACTATAGAACTGACGACCTTTTTTATTATATAACTGCCCTCAAGTAATTAAATAGTACAATTAGCTTCTTGATTTCAGAATCTGTAAAATAAATTTTGGACGAAAGAAGGAGACACACATTTCAAGTACAGTACACTCGCCGTGGACGGGTGGAAATCCACGCGTGGGCAGTGATGTCCATGCATTTGGTTTCCAGGTAATAAAAATATCATCATAAATTAAAGGTTTGAGGATTATTCCTATAATTAGTGTTTGGAATCTAATATTATTAGTTACACAGTTTGTTGATGGCCTAATATGGTATATATTGTATCAGTTAATTCCGCTCGAATCCAATATGGAATTAACTGACACCATATATACCATATTAGGCCACCAACAAACTGTGTAACGAAAATATCTTACCGACTGCTACATCGATGCACAGAACTAATAACAACAGCGATCAAAATTAAATGAGAGAATTCTCACAATCTGTTCATGTGTCTTTGCCTTGTTACAATTTATGGGAGTACCTGCACTCTCCCATAAATTGTAACAAGGCAAATTTATACATACCAAACAGTTTCATTTCGACGGTAACATGACACACATCCACAGAATATGAAGCCTTTTAAGTTACCTAACCTGCACTTCATACCAAATATGGGCTTCCAACACTCAATCTTTCAACCTGAAGCGTTATCGGTTGCCGCCATTTTGAATAATCAATGAACAAAGGGGAGATTACCCATAGCTGTCAGCGTATATTGATGTTGACAGGCAGTAGATGGTTTTATATGCAGTCTGCATGTGACGTCTTTGAACCAATGAAATTCTCTGATACTTGTAGGAGGTAATATATTATTGCGTCCGTGGAAATATTGACAGCAAAAGGAAAGTGACCAGTCCAGAACGGCCGTACTGTAGTTGTCCGAAGTAGTCTTTTTCTTCATTCCGGACTGGATGGACTCGATTGAAGTCGACGTCCCTGTGTATCTAGCACTGTTCCAGTAGGTTCGACAATAATCGTTGAAAAAATGAATTGCTGCTTTTGTACAACAGCGAAGATATAGAAAATCTCAATTATTTGGTGGTTTGTGGATTTTGAACACATTTATAGCACGATGTGGAAGAAAAGGCTATAATTCTCACCCAGTCTTGTTTTAAATTTTTCAGTATAACATTGCGGGAGTTTTGCAAGTATCAGCAGTATCATACACCAACTGTTGTTGATGGAGAGATTTGAGGACCGGAATCGTGTTCGTATAAAAGATAGTCATATAATAAATTTGAATATCAAATTCATGTATAGAATAAATAGGTACTAGGGTCGGTAATCAGATTTAAACCACGTGTAGAATAAGGATTTTAACCACGAGGATCTGCCGAGTGGTTGAACCCTTGTTCTACAGGTGATTAAAATCTGACTACCGGCTCAAGGACCTATTTGTTTTATTTATACCATGAAATTAATAAATAATCGACGTTGTCACTTAAAATGGAGAAAATATGATACTTTCTATCGCAAATACATGGGTTTGTTTTGTTTACATTTGCGCTGGTGCGCAGTACTATCCACTGCATGTGAATGCTTGATTGACAGCTAGACACATCGTCAAAGTTCATTGAATTTACCTTGCTTTTTCAGCCAAATTAATATTAACAATTCTTAAATTTTATTTTAAATATTTAATTGTAGGTACATTAAACATAATAAGTCATTGCACGTAGTAGATAGTACTGCAAAACTCGTATGTTTCAATGAAACAACGTGAAGTGTGAATGTATCGAAGTCGGCAAATTGGGTCAGGTCAAAGGTCAAGTTGGATATACTTCCTACTGTTGGTGTAATTTTGTTTTTACCGCAGTAGAAGGTTTACACCGGTAGTGGGGTTAAAAGGTAAAATTAAACATACAGGCTTTTCACAAGTAGTAATATAGGTGAGCATGGTATACAAATAAACAGATATCCAAGCCTGGAACCTGTAAGTTGCAGGATGGGGTCCCCAGGGGTGAATTTGCTGATGCTCTCTCATACAGTGCATCCTCTGGGCACCTCTTTCTGATTAGGCTTCAGACGTTGATTCAGATTGTGGTTCACAGGGGGTAAATTTAGTGATGCTACCCTGCCATGCAGGGTAGCATCGCCAAATTCACCCTCTGGTGATCTCATATCTCATTCTGCAGATGACAGGTTCCTTATTTCCTGGCTTGCGGATATCCAATTCCCTTCACGACGCTTTGTCCACAAAGAAACAAAACCTAAAAAACAAGATATCGCTATTATAGGTAAATCCCGAACGACAATATCGCATATAATTTTCAATATATTGCGAAATAAGAAATACAAGAGAAGAAACAATACGGAGAACAAGACTCACGTTGAGCAGTATGAAGTCGCCCACTCGGCCTGCAAAATCGTTTTGTTTTTTCACAAGTGCCTCCTGTAGAACTTCGAAATTGTTTAATATAATATACTGCTCAGGTCTAAGATAGCAAAAAATACATGGATATAACAGCATCCGGAGAGTGTCAGATTAGAAATTTTAGCATGGAGGATAACGAAATCAGGCTTGCAGAGTCAAGTATTTGTTTACTGGAGATGGTCGAGAGCGTTTTCCCTGTCAGAGCTTGCAAGGACAAGAACAAAACCAGGGCGTCGCTGATGAGAGTTTAGGGTGTGACATCCACAATACTTTTTCCAGTCGGGACATTTTCATCCACAGTATATTCGCTGTGGACAGGTCGTAATCCACGCTTGGACAGTCCACGCAAGATGCTAAGAGGGATGTTAGATTACACCTCATTGAGGGATGTTCTCATGGCCTCATCTCGCTATTTAACGGTCATTTCCTATGGCACCGTAATACCAGCACCCCTAAATGACAAACGGCTGGTCTTCGGCGCTCCTTTTCTATCGTATGAGACCATGAGGGCCGTGCGAAAATCCCTCAATGAGGTATAATCTACCATACGTGTTAGCCTCATCTCGATATGTACCGCTCACGTCCCGAGGCACCCCGATTCCAGCACCCATCAATGGCAAACGATTGTCCTTCGTCACCCTTTGTCTCTCGTATGAGGCCACGAGGGTCGTGAGAAAATCTCTCAATGAGGTATAATCTACCACCTCTCTTATCCTCGTCTCGGACAAAAGGGATTTTCTGACCAGACCTTTTCAAAAAATGAGATTCCTAGACGACTCCGTAAAATGTGATTCCTTTATATTTTATATTTTATGAACCCTCAAAGGTATTGAAAAACAAGAACTTTTGTTTGAGTTCAAAATTGTATTGACTTTTCTGTACACTGTTAAAGTCGTTATATGGTTCAATATTTCTTCTGTTCATTTCGATCTTGTCGATCTTCGTTCTGTTCATTTTTGTTCACTTTGTTCTATTCCGTCTTCTTTGAACTTCATTTTGATGTTTGGTTCTCTGCGCACCAAATGCTGCCGTTCTAGTAAGCTTTCCAGTAAACGTAGTTCCTCTTTTCAATTGTTGAATTATGGTTCCATAAGACGTTCATTCCCCGTTCCGGTCATTATTGTACGAGGCATTTGTGTTGGTGGCATTGAGATACACGATTTCTGGTTGGTTCATGGTTATTCGCCTGGTAGAGTTTTGACAGTTCAATTGATTCTAACTGGTTTATTCTTTTGTGTTCTTCTCTTTGAACAATTTGTGTACAAGAGTTTCCGACTTTACTATTTTCCTTATATGGTTACAGCCATCATGTGAACGATTTGTCCACATGTTTATGAAATGGAAACTTATTTATTTTTCGTGCACTTTTATTTAGGGCGTTCGTAACACAACGGAGACGAAGTGGTAAAATGTGCTTTCTCCGAGAGTTTGCAGTTCGAAGTCATTTATTTATAATTTAATCATTTAATCATTTTCCCCGCCTCTGCGTTTGATTGGTTGAAAGCATACAGCGTGAAAGTCGTCAAAATCGTATAAACCAAATCACGTCATGATTTGGAATGTGTACACGTTCGCACACATCCGATCCAACTTTGAAGACTCTGGAAGTCCCGCTCACTCAACTCAAATTGTCACCGTGAGGGGGTGACGGCACACTGATAGATGGATAACAAGCTTGTAAACAAAGATCAATGATCGTGTTTTCATCGCCTCCAGTCAGAGAGAATGTAATGATAATTTCTCGGGAACAATTGAATTTAATAAAATATACCGAAGTGGGAGACGAATAAAAAGATCATACATCCAAACATGATTTTGGGGGAACTTAAAAAAAATGTTTTTAATGCTATTGTTACGTGACTTGCTAAATATATGTCGTCTGCGATCGAAAATCAAAACAACAAACAATTTGACAATGATTGACGTGACCTGTTTGTGACACACTTTCCTGAGTTTGACTGTCGTCTTTTGCGAAAATTGAAAGTTTTTCGTTCACGTACACATAGTTTATATATTTTAATATTACAGCCGGATTAAATTATAAGAAATAACTGTTGTTTTCCTTCGGTTTATGCGATATAAACCGAAAATTTTCAGCACAAGCTTAATCATAACTATATAAGTTATGAAGCTTGTGCTGAAAATTTTCGGTCTATATCGCATAAACCGAAGGAAAACAACCGTTATTTCTTAATAAACCCTGTCATTGGAATTACAGATCTATTCGTGATTTTTGCAATTCGTTAATTCGTTACTGAGGCTATTGGAAGCTTGCCTGTCGTCAAAATCATTACAAAAAACTTTTTTCGTGTAAACATGATAATATTCCATTTCCCTGTACTCTAGTCATTATTTTGATATATAATATCACTTTGTTTAATTCTTTTATCAATATTTTGGGCATTTATGAAAATTTATAAAATTCTTCCAAAGTTTTGTTGAACGACCACTTAAGTGTATGGAGAGTTGACAAAAGAGCTTTCCTCATTTGCCAGATTTCAGGAATTAAAGCAGTTCATATTAAACCGAACGTCACATGAAGCATCAATACATAACGATATCAAATTGAGAATAAATACAAAAAACAAAATGTGGCATAATCACTTGAAAGGTATGAAGCTGAAAATCATAAAAAAAAAACAAACAAGATGGAATGTGTACGTGGAGCAATTTTATTTGAAACATACTTTCAAAACACAATATGAATTTGGCAAGCAAAAGGAAGATGACTTGACATTCAATTCTATTTGTCAAGTATAGCCCTCTGTCAACATTTTTTCTGTCCAGAAATAGGGAATATGCACCATTTAATAAATGACGACTGACAAGAAGTGCCTGCAGATGTCAACGGCGAATGTTTCTGAGAAATTTCAACACAAATACACAGAACATTTAACTGCATTTTTCGGAGTCCGAATTCATCAAATCATCGCCTCATTGTTCTCGAATATTCATGACAGACAAATGTAATCATCAAGATGTTTATGTACAAAATGTGGTATCAGAATTGAGCTCTTGTTTCTAAGGCCATATCTCGACGAGTCAAGATAAATTTTGACTTAGAAACAAGAGCGAGCAGAAAAATCATTATTTTTAAAAACTTTCAACAAAACCATATCATGTGACACCCTCATTGGAACGAGACCCACGAAGGGGTCACATGGTATGGTTTTGTTGAAGTATTTGGAAAATTTATAACCAAAAAATAATTAAAATACGAAACTGTGATATCATGTGCATTGAGTAAAGTGTTTACTAATATTTTAATTTAATATTTCATTTAACAGACTCGTACAAATTCTTGTTGTTTCTGTGTTGAAACTGTATGCGGCTGTCTTGAACTTTTGCGATCCTCAGATAAAATTATTAAGCTGGTACACATTCAACATTCCGGAAAGACTGTGCGCTGCAACAGTATAACTGAGAGTTGTTCCAGCTTTAATGATTCTGGGGATTCAGATACAAAAGTATTGCTCAACAATGTAACCCTTTGAACTGGTGGTATCTTCCATGTCAGTTCATTGACAACAATTAGAAGAGTCCGTATTCATTATTTGGGTTAGACCAATCAATATTTTCAACGTGTAGCCTCAGGGATGCACGTTGAAAATATTGATTGGTCCACCCCACACATTTACTGCCATCCTATTTAATGACGTTATGACGTATCATGTCCCTGGCCGGAACGGCGGCCGCTCGGGTACAACGGGTTAACCATTATACTTTTGTGAAGAGTTTTTTTTTTCTCTTTTCGTAGCTAGAGACGTATAAAGTCCCCCACGGACACGTTTCGATACCTTGTAATATTCTATGAATCGTATCGTAAATAAATAGCAATCGCTCCCACGCTTGTGTGGTTGAACTAGACGTCTTGTCACAATTAGCGCAGAAAATAGTCGTTAGTTTGAAGCAGTCTAAAATACACAAAAGCGTTTGTACTGTGCAATGTAAAATGTAATGCGCGGCCAGGGAGGTCGGTTGTGAAATCACGGTTTGAACCAATCAAACAGAAAAGATATTGAGACTACAGTATGTGGAGGGTGGATCACTACTACATCGCTATTGGATAGATTTTTCACTTAGTAATTATTTTCATTTTTTGAAGACAAAACACAAGAAGCACTTGCAAACTTCCATCACATGGACCACAGGGTTTATAATTTCTGAAGATAAAACACAAAAAGCACTTGCAAACTTCCATCACATGGACTACCGTACACCGGGTTGCACCACAGCCCTACAACCCGCCACATTTCTGCTTCAGACAAATGTCTTCTTACATTTGCATTTGCCATATTCAATCATTAAATCACAAGGGTTTATGCTGAAATGAAAATTGAATACCCTGCACATCTCATGTACATGCAGACAGTGCACGAAAACGTCATGGAAATCAAGGGGTACATGCGTTCCATGACTGTCACGAAAAGTATGCTTGTCAAGAGAGCTAATGTAAACACTGGGGGCCATCTCAATACATTCCTCAATCATATCCATAAAAAATATCGCAAATATGTCACAAGCAAATTTCACAATGATGTGACAAATATTTGGTGCTTAGCAAACTTTGAGTAGTAAATAATACGCTATTAGCGAGGTTGGTAGTGCAATCACAAACTGATCCGATCAAATGGAAAGAAAATATTGAGACTACAGTATGTGGAGGGTGGATTGTTACTATATCGCCGTGGACTAGATTTTTCACTTTGTAATTATTGGCAATTTCCGAGGACAAAACACAAGAAACACTTGCAAACTTTCATCACATGGACCACCGGGTTTAGCCCGGTGGTCCATGTGATGAAAGTTTGCAAGTGTTTCTTGTGCTGTTATGAACAATTATGAATATTTTTCGAGTGGAGACTATATGGGGCTGCCATTAAGTAGTAATTAACCCTTTTCATTCTGTATAAGCAGTGGAATTTTAATATCTGTTTACGTTTTTACATGTGCATGTATCCCAGTAGAGGTTCCTAGTATAGAACTGTAAAGAGTTGAGCACGCTGTTTTTTGTACAGGAATTGCGTTACTTCAATGGTGCTGTTTGACAGGGGCAAATGTGCACTTACTCAGCGCGCAGTTACTTCAGAACAGTGCACAATACATTTCTTCTAGTTTCAACTGGAAACTGCAGTTGTCAGATACAGATTTGTTGTAGGAACCCTTCTACATGCTGTATGCAGGTAACCACGAACTTAAAACAAACTTATTGTAATAAATAAAAATGGAACAATATGCTCCAATAATTCTATTTGGAGAAAAACCTTTTCCCAGACTGCTTAAATCCGACGATTTCATCACGCCCGAATGCTATTTTAAAGTCGAATAACTCTTGTTGACTTTAATGCCTTTACACCATTTCTAATATGACAGTGTAAATTAAATATAGCTCTTCTCACAATCTTTCCTGAACATAGCTTTGTCTGTCTGTTTCATTATCTCCCTACCTTCGACGGGTTCTGTCTTTTATACATGAATAAGAGATATGTCAACCAATACAGCATACAAATTCTACTTTGAATATGAGTAGTATAGAGGGAATCTCAACGGGTTTTTGGTGGACCTCGAGGTCCGATCCCGACCGCGAGGTCATTGACCCCCGCGCCCAAATCCGTTAGGCCGCCCATTCCCATACTCCGCCCTGCATATATCCTATTTTTAGGCGCCCCTCTCCTTTCCCGCCCTGTATGTAACCTTATTTTTAGGCTATTCCTCCCGAAAGTCAATGTCAGCCCAGCCTCAAAGCCTCTCCAACATGTATTTACGCTTTCCCCACATTGTTTTGGCTTTCCCTTATGTGGGCTCTCCTTCCCAAAGCCCAGTTCCTCCTCACCAAAGCCATTGTATGGCCTACACGCCTTCCCATCAAAGCCATTGTAAGGCCTAGAACCCTCCCAAGGCTAGCCTAAAGCTGGGGCCCTTCCAAATGGAGGCGTCCCATGAGTACTAACAAAGAGTTCCCCCTCCCCTTCCCCACGTAAATTTCGAGCTTTGGTGGTGTATCTCTAAGGTAGAATGTTGTCAAGGATATGTACATGTAAATACATACAAACAAAAAGATTAATTTGAAGGCCACCTGGAGTGACTAAACAGTTATGTAAGGAGATTACGATAAAGCCCATACTGGAACATCTGATGTTAGGTACATACAAAAGGCTTTAGATATAAAGACTATCTGATCTGTTTCCTTTGTTTGTAAGAGGCTTATGGTGATAAAGACCATGTTCGCTGTTTGATTATGTCGTAGATAAGATATTGTCACGTCGCAGGTGTTTGATTACCTAACAGATAAGAAGCTTTTGATAAGGGCATCTGGTATGTTTGATTATGTAATATATAAGATAGTGTCAGGCAGGCGTTCTCTGAATGGCCAAAACAACTGTCCAATCAGATCGTGCCATGCAGAATTTTCTACAGGGCCAATAGATAAGTGATCCGGTGTGTGACTATAAGAGGCAAGCAAGATTGGAAGGTTTTATCATTCTTTCAAAACCATCTGATCGCGAATATTCTGAACGGTTTTATTTCTGACGAAATGGAATCTGTTAGATTCGTTGTCATTTTTAGAAACCCTTCTCGGATAGATGCAACCGAAAACGTGTGTGGTGTGTATGTGATAAAAATATTCTCTTTTTAGGAAACTGGGTGGCCCTGAAAGGGGCCGTTTTGTTTGGCTTTCTACAGATTTTCTCCGAGGATAGTTGATAAGCTCGATAGAACGGTTCTCGGCAACTTTACTAAAAAAACCTCCTTTCTGTATGATTCGTCTTGCTTTCCCTGCAAGTAATTTTTTGACTATTTTCCTGATTTCATACTTGTATGGAATTAGGTACATGTATGCTCGTTCTCTCATTGTCATTGGTACATTGGAATTCAAAACGTTCTTTGCACATTCACATGTGCTTTTAATCAGGTCATCTCTGGTCGTCTTTACCGCATTTTTGGTTTATTGTTGATGAGCATAGGCTAGAAATCGTATTTCATCTGTATGTCTTCTCAACCTGTCTAGTGCTTTTTTGGGGGGCTCATAATTTATCTCAGCCCTGTCGATACAGTAACCATATCGGTGTCTTTTGCGTGTGAAGGCTCTTAAAAATGCATTCCTACAAAATCTACAGTTATGGCTGGGCATGTCTTCACTCTTTGAACGCTCCGAGAACAAATGAGAACTGGGTGGGCATCACGATTTATAAGACTGTGAAGAGTATCGTCAAATACGCGCATGCGCACATCGGTTTTAAATACACCCTTATAAAAAAGTACCATGGTAAATCCCAAAATACCCTGGTAATACATTGGTATTACCAGGGTATTTTGGGATTTACCATGGTTTACCATGGTACTTTTTTATAAGGGCATGCACATCGGTTTTAAATACGTGCTTCGCGTCTCGGCTGAACATAAGCTCCGAGCCGCAAATCTCAGATCATGTTACCGTCAATTCATCACAATAACTTATAACGTGACAGTAAACAACAATATTTATTTATTCATTTGTGTTTAAGGTCACATGAATGAAAACGATATATTACAGATCAAATGACACAATAAACAGTATAAAACAAAATAATACAAAATAAACACTAATACAAACCCTAATTAAACAGTAATAAATTGCTTTGAGCTATACAGCTAGTGATTATACTTGCAAAGAGCGGCATTTGCTTCCACAGGGAGGTGACAAAGACAGCTAACTATTTTATTGTCATTCACCCAACTAAAAATAATTACAGCGGCAAGAGTCTTCTTTTGACTCGTGCTTTCAAACAGAGGATGTGCGAAGCATTAGAAGTCGCTGGAAGCAAGCTGTCAAATTACCCAGAACCTCCTATGTTCCAATGAGAGTAAAATCCACGCCCTCTGATTGGATGAGAGTTGGTGTGGTTTTTTTATGTTACGGCTCCAGTAGCAATTGTTACCGTCTGACGTCACCACGCGAAATATTTGAAATGACGTCGTCCGTTTCGTAATTGCCTCATCTCGTCTAGCAAGCCGCTTCATTTTTTTTTTTTTTTTTTTTTTGATTTTTCACACGTACAGCAGACAGTGTTCCGGTCGAAGTGTTGTTTAAATTACAAACCGATTTACGATTTGAACTGAGGTGGAATGAGTCTATCTGGTTTATTGATTATTTATCAAAGTGCAGTCGAGCGATCACGAGAGGTTTATTTATTAAACCCGAGTTCGTTAAATGTTGTCTTGAACAAGGCACTTTTTAACGATCACAAGTTTAGTAAATAAGCCTCTCGTGTTTCACGATGTAGGCTTTGGACTATAGGTTGTGTCTTATTTGAATATATACATTATCATGATGAGTTGACGGTAACATGGTATCCGAGCTCCGAGCCGCAAACCTCAGACCATGTTATCGTCAATTCATCACAGTAATTTATGACATGTTAGGCATATGAACTATACAGAAGAATGAAATCTGAACGTTTACAACAATGTCACTTTATCTACTAAAAACTCACCATAATAAACTGACAATACTGGGCCATATTTTTTTGACCATTCCACAAACAATTTATGCACTTCTTTACCTTTCATTTCTGAAACACAGCAAAATAAAGCCAGCCAACTGTATTAAAAGCGAAAAACATCTCTGTTGTATTGTGTATCTAGTACATGGCAGTGCAAAGAGAGAGAAATATGTTGCCTGGGATACAACAACCACTGAAGTACTTTTTTTGATTATAGGAGGGTCTTTATGTAACGTAGTAATAAAACCTAATAACAATATCACGCATGTGACAGCATCACAAGACAACCAAATCAGTTCATCTTTTATTAAAAAACATTTGATTCTAGCGAATTGTCTTCTCAATTTGTTTCAAGTCGACTGTTGCTTGTCATATTCTTGAAATAGCAGACGACACCTGACTGAAAGAAGTGCATGGTCACAATGACTGATTATTTCCTTAAAGTGACTATTCCTTCCCGTAGAAATTGGTTTAGGAGCCTACAATAGCTTATGAAGTTATTATTAAGTTACAAAATTGACAACAACAAACGAATATCGCATTGTGGACGCTGATAGCATTGGAATGTCATCGAATAAACTTCACCGAGTACACCAGAATATAAATTAATGCTCACATCCTTCCGGCGACAAATCCAAATGGAGGACTCCAGGCTCATTACCATTTCAAGCAGAGGTTTTGAAAAACTTGGATTAGAGATGAGTCAGCTATTGGCATAATTCCTATCTCTACTCAGAGTAACAGTTTGGTAGAAATCTATCATCAGCGGGTTTGCTTTAACTGTAGAGTGTTAAATAATTTAATAATTTAATAAAATTACAGGCGCTCTCCCAAAAATTTATTCCAAATGGAGGACTCAAGGTTTATTACCATTTCAAGACGTGATTTTGTAAAATGTGGATTAGAGATTTGTCAACTCGTCCACTGAGTTCCGATGTGTTCTATGTGCCAGTCGGCACATAGAACACATTGGAACTCAGGGGGCGAA
Organism: Pictodentalium vernedei; assembly: GCA_031216915.1. NCBI lineage: Eukaryota > Metazoa > Mollusca > Scaphopoda > Dentaliida > Dentaliidae > Pictodentalium > Pictodentalium vernedei. The sequence continues at coordinate 35,097,398 of CM062289.1, forward strand.
CTATGCGCGTAGTTCCTATTTGTAATCAGTGCACAAAGGACACGTTTGTACTCAGAGTCACAGTTTGGTGGAAATCTATCAGCGAGTTTACTTTAACCCTTTGAGCTATAGTGGTATCTTCCATGTCGGTTCAATGGCAGCGATTAGTAGAGTTCATATTCATTATATGGGGTAGAACAATAAATATTTTCAACGTGCAGCCTCGGGGCTGCACATTGAAATATTGATTGGTCTACCCCACACAATTACTGAACAGCTCTCCTATTTAATGACGTTATGACGTATCATGTTGCTGGCCGGAAAACGGCCGCTAGGGTTCAAAGGGATAACTAGTACAGGCACCCTCCCATAAACTCATCAAGGCAGATCCTTACAGATTAAATACTTTCACTTCAATGATAATATGGAGCACGTCTACAAAACATGAAGCCTTTAAGTTGCCGTACTGTCACTTCAGATTGAAGATCAAATATTGGTTTCCAGTACTCATCCAGTAAAGGGATGGAAACCATACCGGTGAAAAGTTTTTGCAAACTAGGTGGTTTTGATTTTCAGATCTCCCTGAAGCACGGCTTTCACCTGAGTGCGGCCAACGCCAAAAGGCGGCCAAATCTGACTTGTACTGTGATTGTATTCTCAAAATTGTGAACAGGAAAAGCTAAAATGAGATTTAAAAGAAAAGGTAAACACAAAAACGTTAAATTGGCATAGCTGGCATCGTGGCTCAAAACTGTGATTCTAAAATGGAGTTTCAAAATGCAAATGCCGAGGAAATGGAGAGTGTATTGTTTCACAGGTCTTGAATTCAAATATGTGGGACTTGGAATTACAAAGGTGGCGTTTGTAATGAGATATGACCAAAATAGCCCAAACTTTGAAGTGACGTAAAATAGAAAATAAAAAACTTCTATCTCTTAATTTTTTTTGAGCTGTAGAATATACTAAAAGTTCAAACAATCCGACTTTTTTACTCTATGACACTCTACATCACCTCAGATATCGACGATAGCGGTTGCGAATTTCTTAGAACAGCACCACATATTTAGATAGCGATTAGTGGGGGAGCCAATGTAGCATATGGGACTTCCCGTTGGTTTTGCATGTTAATTTTTGGAAAACACTATGAATGCATTCTCAGAGCTCCTATAAAATAGAAAAAACATGTCTCCATTTTTTCTTTTGACATTTAATGACCTTGAACAAAGGTCAAATGTGACAGGTCATTTCATCCAAAAATGTAATATCCGATAAACTTGGAGAATGTAATGATGGACCTTATATATGAAATCATTGCTAATATCACAACTGGACAGACTGCATAACAAAAATAACATAAAAAAAAAAATAAATATTATATAAATTATAACTACCCTCACCCCCACCCCCACGCACCCCACCCCACCCCACCCCCAATGAGGTCAGTAACCTTGTGATGGTAAATAATTGATTTATCAGGCATTTTCCTCTGGTAAATGTGGCAGATCATTGAGAATACATCCCCGAGGTTACTGGATATGCAGAAATGTGCCCCTGTGGCTCTTTTTCGCTATAACTACTTGTGTCGACGATCCTCTGACCGTTGCTTGTGTGACATGTCGTATGGCGTACCATACTTCGGTTGAACTGTTTACACTTATTTCAAAAGGGTAGTTAGACACTAATGTAACAAAGTATGCACTTTCGTGTGTTGAAACCCAATTGACGGAACAAATACCCCCCAAAAGAAGTATGTGTAATGTTATATCCACCTCCTTTTAGACTTTGACCATAATATCGCCCACGCACTGAGTGGGTGGACGATATTAAGTCAATTGAATTGTCACTAGATCGCCTATGAATTTTGCGTACGTGTACCATGAACATATACTGTCGAATAATGCTTCTAGATTTCAGATAGATTTCTATATGTTAATCATATCCTTGTTCAATCAGATTCATATACGTTTGTTTATTTCAGGCGAAGTGGTTGACCTCTACGTTGGCCAAATAAAAGTATGGCACGCCAAAGTGGACTTTATTTTGTATTTTGCGAATTTTGAAAAAAATATTTCCTAATCTAATAGAACGAATTTCTTATATAAGAAAGTTGTTTTCTAACATAACGGAATATTTCATATAATAGAAAATAATTTTCTTATATTAGAAAATCGATTCCTTTCTTAGAAAACATGGGCACTTTGGCGTTGCAATCATATAATATCGGAGTGCTCTATGAGAGCGTGTTTGACAACAAGCAGAAGTTTTCTCTAAATAAACATAGCGCTTTAACCCTAGTCCAATGCTTGGAGCAGACGATACTTGTAAAAAAGTTTTTTATTACTAAGAATTTTCTTTTTTCACTACCAAAGCATAGGTTGTCACCCCTCATTCGAACGAGCAGTCCATGCTCGTTCGAATGATGTGTCAGAACCTATGTTTTGAGAGCGAAAATTGAAAATCTACAATCAAAATGCGTCGCTATATTCACGAATAGCGCTGGTCGGTCTTGGCCGTTGGATAAAGGGTTAAGGCTCGTGTAGCAGGAATACCTTAATTTTGATAATTTTGTTTCGTTGTAGGCTGGTGAACCAGATATACATGAATCAGTCGTAATGGAACCGTTGACCACAAAGACAGCAAAGCAGGAGACAGATTTCAACCTTTGTATCCAGTGCCAGGGTTCAGGACGAGGAGAACTAGTTGTTGAACCATCCATAGAAGCATACACAAAGTTCCTGAGATTTGTTCATGAAAGAGGGCAGTATGGAGATGGTGACTATCCTCAAATCAGCAAACGATTGGACACTTATAGTGCCACTGACTTAAAAGAATTCAAGGCAGAGTGGCACAGAACCTGCTACGGTGCTACATGCAACACTGGTCACTTGGAGCGTGCCAGAGTTCGACACAGCAAAGCCTGCACAGAAGGGGAAACTCAGCACCTCCATCGAAAGCGTGGCCGACCGTCATCTGCATCCATAAGCATGCCAGAACTTGTGCCACCATCTCGATATACACGATCTGCAGCTACTCCATTTAATCCAGGGCTGTGCTTTTTCTGTCAGGAGGTCACGAAAGAGAAGGTACATGAGATTTCCACATTCAGTGCTAGACAGCAACTTCAGAAAGCTGTAGAGAAATCAGACAATCCCCTGTGGAAAGTTCAGCTGAGTGCAGCTATCAGTGCTGATGATGCCCGTGCAATTGACGTTAAATACCACCTGACTTGTTGGGTGCAGAATGTCCAGAGAAGTCAGAAGAAGCCAAGTGATGAACACGAAGTGGGGGAAGCAAACGTTGCAATCGTGGCCTCTGACATCGAGTTTATCAACCTGGTTCAAAGCCTTCTCCAGAGTGGCGATGTTCTCAACATGACAGAATTGAAGACAACATACTCCAAGATTCTGGAAAGCAACAACATAGATGCTCAGATATCCACACGTGGCATCAAAGAGAAGATAAGCTCCCATATTGAAGATGTTCACTTCATGAAACCAAAACGACGGAATGAATCAGAACGTGTCTTCTCTACTGCCGTACGAGATGCTGCTATGGAGGATGCCCTGGCTAAGACGACAGAGAGAAGCATTCAACAGCTTTATGAGAGTGCTGTGATCCTTCGGAACGCTATAGCCTGCCAAGCAAAGTACCCATGGGACTTTTGTGGGGATCTAAACACTGGTGTGGCTGAAAGGCATGTACCCAAGGTACTCTATACATTTATCCGTTGGCTGTTAGAAGGTCCGGCTACAAGCATCAAAACAGAGACAGTGCGCTCAGCTACCATCCACCAAAATGTTCTCTCTATTAGTCAAAACATCATGTACAGTTACAAGTCTAAAAGGCAAGTAACTCATAAGCCAAAACATCAAGATGCCCCATTCAGACACCGACTGGAGTGTCCACAGCAGCTTGCTGTTGGAATAGCAGTACACCAGTCAACCAGAAGTAAAAAGCTTTTGGAATTTTTACATGGTTTTGGACTATCTGTGGATTACAGTCGGGTCCTCAGACTAGAGACACAAATAGCAAATGCCGTCATAGAGTCCACGAGAAAAGAGGGTGCTTACCCGCCACCAACCATGCGCAAGGGGTCCTTCATCTTCTTTGCAATTGACAACAGTGACTTTAATGAAGACACCCCTGATGGTAAGCGCACACTCCATGCAACAGCAACCGCAATGTATCAACGGCAGGAACAATCCGACGAGAGACCAAATCAACAGAGACTCAGACTCTATAACAAGAAAATCAGAGATCGATCTCTCAAGAATCTCTCAACTCCAGACTTCAGCCCATGTTATGCACCAAACACTCAAGGGGTCAAATGTTCTGCATTCTGTAGCTTTGTGACAGGAACTTCCAAAGATATCATCAGGCCATACCTCGAGCAGGACACCGTGTGGCTATTATCACGCACTATCATGCGCACAGCAGAAGATGATGAGGTACAAGACGTAGACATGGACTCATCCGATGATCTACTGTTACCAGAAGGACCACAATCTGCTTCTCATTTTACAGACACAACAAACCCATTACCTTCAACCACAAATCAAGTTGAGATTCTAGAGAAAGACATAAGCACGTTGGATAAACACCTGCCTGAAGCATCTGATGTTTTAGCTGCCCAAGCAATTAAACATCACAACATTCCTACGTGGTCAGCATACAACTCACTTCTCTCCTCTACAAAACCCTTGACTGAAGTAAGTGCTCTGCCACTAATAGCTGCACCAGCTCATGAATGGGAAACTCTGATTACCGTTTTGAAGAACACTCAACAGATCAACTGCATGGTTGTGGGACCAAACAGGAAGACAGTAATCACATTAGACATGGCGTTATATGAGCGTGCTAAGCAGCTGGAGATGACTAGGGAAGACTGCAAGGGAAAGTGGCTGCTGCGTCCAGGAGAGTTGCACATTGTTCTAGCCGGTCTACGGGCCACAGGTGATACAATCGAAGACAGTGGATTGGATGAAGCCTGGAATGAGGCAGACATCTATGGTCCAACCACGACCAGACAGATACTAGAGGCAAAACACATGAAGAGGTCATTGGAGGCACATATGACAACAGTTCAGGCCCTCTACGACCTCTTTTCATCAACATCCAAACCTAAGGGAGCCATGTTCTGAGTCAGCAAACCGATTGAATAGGAGCTGCATCCAACATGTCCAAAACGAAATGATACAAGAGCAGCAGAATATGCTAAGTACACTTGAATCCAACAATGTTCTGGAGCTCATGGCACACTTTAATGAAAAGAAGGAAACCAAAGTTCCACTATTCAAGTTTGTGTGGCGATACATGCGTATGGTGCTATTGATCTACACTTTCATCCGTGCAACCCGCGATGGACTCTGGGAACTTCATCTAGCTTCCCTTGATGAACTGTGCAAATATTTCTTTGCTCATGACAAGCAGAAGTATGGTAGACTCATTCCACTCTACCTAGCTGAAATGGGCACTCTCAATGATACTGATCCAGAGATACACCAGGAGTTCATGGATGGTAACTTTTCAGTCCATAAGAGCCAGATACCTTTCTGTGCTGTGGGGGTAGACCATGCCCTCGAACACATCAATCGCATCATGAAAGTTACAGGCGGTCTTGTGGGCATTACCCAGAATGCCAGTGCCCGGGAGAGATTCTTCCTGACTGCTCCAGAGCTGAGTAGGCTTGCAGAAGAAGCACGCCACATGGCGGGCTCCTCAACATCAACATGCTCAGAACACCATGACCTGTCGACACCTGTCTGAAGGAGGCAGGAAGAGAATGTCCATCGACTGAAGAACGTCATTAGATCATCCATGAATCCCATGTCATACGATGGTGAAGATTTGACGAACATCATCACAAAGGTGATAATGCCAACTCATGTGCAGAGTGATGTGTGCAGTCGTGATGAGGTTGGTCAGCAGAAGTATGCTACTTTTGTTGAAGAGCGAATCAAGAAGACAGAGGTCAGTGTCTGGGCCAGAATGAAAAAAGTTCAGTTGAAGATGTGGAAAAGTGCCAGGAAGGTAGTAAAGCACAAACTGGCTGGTCAAGTGGTCGAGCTAAAAGATGACAGGTATTTGTTTGCCCGTATGTTGATTGTGGCACGGTCTCGACCAGAAATTAATTTGAAGGAAGCCATTGGACAACACGAGTTCACTGCTGTTCCACGAGCCCTGTTTGCACTAAGTGGGGCACTCCTACCGTGTACAGACAAATACAAGCTCATGTCAATCTTAGAGGAATTACCAACACAGATTTCTGCCAGTGAACAGCACAAGAATGTAGCAGGGCCACAGCCTTATGGAGATAATTCCGATGACACCCAACCACCCAATTCTGATGACATACGACCACCACCTAAGAAGGTCACTGTTATAGATGGTATGGCAGTTGTCCAAGCAATGGGCAAGCCACCTTGGATCAAGACCTGTGGCCAGTGGGCCGACCACTTCACCACTACACTCGAGAACCAAATGAAAGACTGTGACGAGGTTCATGTGGTCTTTGATCGATATGATTTGCCTAGTTCACTGAAGAAGGCCACACGGGAGAGGCGCCAAGGTGGCAAGCCACCATTTGCCTACCATGTAGAAGACAGCACACCAATCGGAAAGGTACCAGTAAAGCTGTTTCTGTCAAGTACTAGTACCAAGGATGAACTGACAGTCTACTTGGCAAGAAAGACTCTGTGCTACTTTGAGGGAACGACTAAAGCCATTGTTGTCACTGCAAGACAGGAAGCACTGTCCAACTGCCTGGATGTGAAACACTTGAAGAGCTCCCAAGAAGAGGCCGACACCAGGATAATCTTGCACAGTCTGGATGCTGTTCAGAGAGGTGCAACAGAACTGTATATCAGGTCTCCTGACACTGACGTGTTTATCCTGGCACTACGACGTTACCATGAACTGTGCAAGGACACCTACTTTGTCACTGGTGTGGGAAATAAGAAGCGCCAGATCTCACTTGCCCCAATAGTTCAGACCCTGGGTGACATGAAGATTGCAGCCCAGCCAGCCTTCCATGCATTTACAGGAGCTGACCAGACAGGTCGATTTGCTGGAAAAGGAAAGTTGACCTGTTGGCAAGCACTTCAGAGGTGTTCAGATGAGGTGTTATCTGCATTTGCTGCCCTTGGAACCACTAATGAGCTGACCACTACTACAGAAAATGCTATTGAAAGATTTGTATGCCAGCTGTACGAGCCAGATACATCAACTGTGGATGTTGGTGAGCTCAGATGGAGGCTGTTCTCTAAAAAACAGCTAGAAGCTCAGAAGCTGCCACCGACACGTGGTGCCCTACATGAAGCCATTGCCCGGGCACATTACCAGGCTATGGTGTGGCATCAGGATAATGTACCCGACCCCCAGCTACCACCAGCCACAGAGTATGGATGGATGACAGAGTCTGATGGAGAGGGTCTTGTGCCAATCCCAACAAAGGAACGTCCAGCACCATCCACCATCACCCAACTGATAAAGTGTGGCTGCAAGAAATCTAACTGCAAGTCTCACTGCTCGTGCAGATCACAGAATCTTAACTGCACAGAGATGTGTACATGTGGAGCAGATGAAGAGATCTGTGACAATGCACCACAAGAACATACCATGGCCATGATTGAAGAGATTGGCGATGTTGATGAGGACAATGATCCCACTTTGTAACAGTTAGTTTCATGTTCTCATTGCTTAACTTCAATATTCTCAGGGTTTTTCTCTATGAACTTGTACGGAAGGAAGCAACGAACATTGGTACTTGCGTGTCAACAGTAATTATTAGTAACATGTTACATCTTCGGGAATTTATACTAAATGCACTATAATTTCTAGAATATGAAATAAGCTGATGTTCCAAGTGCAAATAGAAGAATTACATTTAAATGCATCAACACACTGGGTTGGTTTCTTTTCTGAGCTAGAGTTACATGGTTTTGGAAAATTCCCAATAAAATGATTGATGATATTTCGGTCAAAATGGAAAATTCAAAGTCACTGACCTCAGTCAGCAGGGACTGAGCGGTTGGGTAAAACCTATAAGGAGTATTTTGTTCTATGTGGGGTCCTGTCGGTAGAAAAATAGCCATACATTTACATCTACGGTCCATTATGGCATCCACCAAAGCTTCCCTATGAAGCATTTTTAGCGAAATTGACCTGTCACCTTTGACCTTTGGTCAAGGTCACTAAATGTCAAAAGTAAAAATGGAGACATGTTTTTTCTACTTCATACGAACCCGTAGAACAAATTCAGAGTGGTCTCCAAAAATTAACACGCAAAACCAACGGGAATACATTGGCCCCCCCACTAGATCTTTGTGGAGAGTATATTCCCAAAATTTCCAAAAGCCAACGCTCAAGATGAGGTTGAAAATAAAACGTATGGAAACAAACGTAATATTGGCATCGCTGCATCGGGTATCTAAAACTGAAAATGAAATATAAAGATGCTCAACTTCAGTTGACCATAACTATGGGTTGGAGTTTCATAATTCTATACTACATAAATAGAGCACAATTGGGTCCAGGAACATAGGGCTTGTAATGAAGAGAATGTAGAAGATAGGCTAAACTTCAAAATGACGTAAAGACGTCAAATGGTATTAACCCTTTACCTAACATGAAAAGCAGACGACACTTGCAAACAAAATTCTTGAATAACTATATTTTTTCATTTTTTGACCAAAAACATAGGTTATGACCCCTCATTGGAACGAGCTCGACGAGCTCGTTCCAACGAGGGGTCATAACCTATGTTTTTGAGACAAAACGGGAAAAAATAATGAAAATTAATTGGCGACTTTTGTGAATAGCACTGGCCGGTTTTAACCGTTACGATGGGTAAAGGGTTAAATTGAAGAACAAAAACAATTTTTCTGATATTTTGTTTTAGCTCTACAGAATATAAAAAATTAAACAAAGACTGAGGCATTTAATTTTTGACCGTCTATGACGTCACCACAGAGTTCGACCATAACGGTTGAAAATTTCTTAGGACAACACCGCATTTTTAGATTCGTTTGTTCTGGTGATAATATTTCCTAAATTTCGAAAGGGTTAGGCTAAAAACGAGATAAAAAATAAATGAAAATAAAAGGTATAAAAATGTGAAATTAAAATTGCTGGCATCATGTGTGTCATGAAAATGAAAAAAAAATGAAGGAGCATATCTTCAAATGACCTGAAATAGCTGTGGAGAACTTCATAACTGTATCCCGTATAAGAAGGTGCAATTGGACCCACAAACGCTGGGCTTTTAATGAAGAATCTAGAATATAGGCTAAACTTCAAAGTAACGTACAGACGTCAGAATGGCGATAAACTATAAAAAAAGAAACAGTTATCCCCTCAAATGGTTTTAACACTACAATATACTAAAATTAAAAACTAATTAAACGCATTATGATTTTTTACCCCATGACCATCTACAACATCACCTCAGAGTTTGACCATAATGGTTGGGAATTTCGCAGGTTGGCACCAGATGTTTAGATGTGTTTTTTATGGGATTACATTGCCCAAATTTCAAAAGGCTGATGCTCAAAATGAGGTTGAAAATAAAAGGTACACAAGAAAATGTTAAATTGGCATTTCTGGCATCGGGTTTCAGATATTGAAATGAAAAAGTAAACTTTCACATCTAGAAATGACCAGAAATAGATATGGGAAGTTTCATAACTGTATCACGTATAAATACGTCACAAATGGACCCACAAAGGTTGGATTTTAAGAGGTTTTAGTGAAAATTGGGAAATATTCTAAATGACATAAACAGGTGAAAAATGGCGATAGACCATAAAACAAAAAAATAGCTATCTCTTAATTTTTAGATCTATTTAACATATTAAAATTTCATCAAGATTAGCTGATATTTACAGAAACCATGTGGCGAAATTTCGCGTGGAATTTCTTTTTATTCCTACTTTAAGATGCACACTTAGTGCACTTACATTCTACATCATAAATAAGATATGATGAGACATTCAATAAATTATTTTATAATTTAATATTTGATAATCACACTTTAAAGAGGATTTTTTTCGAGGCAGTTATTTTCATTCTCATATCATTTAAATTATAAAATAACTTTTAGAAGGTTTCAGTATATCTTATTTATGCCATAGAATGCTAGTGGACAAAGAGTACATCCTAAACTGAGAATAAAAAGGAATTCAACACGACAATTTTTGACAAGAAAAGGAAAAGAATAGCAAGTCCAAAATCTGATGGAGGACTGTACAGTTTGAAAGTAACAATAAGTCATTTCAACAGAAAACAAGCCCCAAATTTTATGCTATAAATTAATGACAAATTTTAATTTAATGTTACTGTCTGACGTCACAGCGCGAAATATTTGAAATGACGCCGCCCGTTCCGTAATTGTTTCATCAACGGAGTGACTAGCAAGCCGCTTCATTTTTCTGGATTTTTCACACGTACAGCACACACTGTTCCGGATGAAGTGTTGTTTAAATTACAAACCGATTTACGATTTGAACTGAGATGGAATGATTTTATCTTTTGACCAAGCATCTAGGTCCCTCACAGCTATACTAAATGATTAACAATATGCGTCTGTAACCACTTATTCCCAGGCAGCTACAAAGCACGCCGGAAAAGTGGTGTGAAAACATGTAAATAAAATGAACAGAAAAACATGCACCATGTCCGTATATATTTAGTATTCTATCACTCAAAAAATAAATGCCCATTTTTGTGTATCTTTGACTTTTTTGATAAAGCACAATTAAGTAACAAAATGTTGGAAATGTCTTAATGTTTCTCAACAGTGTACAACATTTGTTTTGTATTAAAGCACAGCCACAGTGGTCAAGTCTCTTTCCACTGGTGGTCAATTTGTCCACGGACGTAATAATATTAGATTCTAAACACGAATTATAGGAATAATCATCAAAATTTTAATTAATGAAGCACCGGGTATAACTCCGTATTTCATTAATTAAAATTTTGCTGCTGATGATTTTAATTTCATGATAAACACATGAATGGACATCACTGCCCAACCATGGTTTTCGACCACTCCACACCGACTGTACTCTAAGAGAATCATATTAAGTGACCACTATTGATTTATTGGATATGATTTTTTTTACCAAAAATGATCATTATCAGGCTCGACCAATATGACTTTAAACTCGGCTGATATGGCTCCGGTCTCGGCCAGTAGTATGTAATGTGGTTTTCACCCATAGGTTGCCGGATCTCATACCGGATCTCATGTGACATCATAATCACGTGACCCAGTGTCGTAATGTTGTGTTGCCATGGTAACCCGCGTAAGCGGCCTTCTTGTGAAGACGCCCCATAGTGATACGTGCTGTTTGTGCGCATGCGCAGCGCGTGTTGTTAGGGTGATACGTGTTTCCTTCGTCCATTTTTATACTGGGGCCGCCATCTTGGTTTCTATGGTAGCACGTGGTTACTATGTGACCTAAAACCTTCTTATATGACAGGAGTATGTCCGGAGGATGTGTTCGATTGTACAGGAGTAGATCTAATTACCACAAACAACCCGACAATCCCTCCAAACCACCGAAATTGGCTTTATTTACTACGGATTTCCCCCAGAATCCTACTTATAATAATAGCACTTAGTGCTATAGCGCCAAGAAGGCCACCCCAGGGGTAAGTTCGATTGCATGGGAGTAAATCTAATTACCCAAATAAACCCGAAAATCCCTCCAAATCACCAAAATCCACCCCAAACAACCGAAATTGACTTTATCTGATACAGATTTCCACCGAATCCTATTTAGGACTGCCATGCCGTAGATTTTAATAGCAGCACGTAGTGCTATAGAACCGAGAAGGCCCCCCCCCCCCCCCCCCAGAGGTAAGAAGTTCGATTGAACTAAAGTAGTTTGTATGGTTCGGATTCCCCCAGAATCCTTTTTAGGACCGCCATACCATAGCTTATAGTAGTAGCACGTAGTGCTATAGTACCCTTTGGATTATAACCAACTGATAGACAACCTCCCTAATGCCTAGAATCTATCGAGTAGTTACTGATAAATCATTGCTCGAACTACTCGAATCCCATCGAGCAAATAAGCCATAGAGTATTTACTGGAACGAGGCTTAATTTACTATCCCTCTTAGCCTCATCTCTGTATTTAACAACCATAGCCCCTGGGACCCCAGTTTCAACACTCCTTTTAGAAAAAATGTCTGGCCTTAGGCACCCCCTTTAACAACAAGCGCTGCGCATGCGCACTAACACCACGTATCACTATGAAGACAACGTTGCAAGATGGCAGTTCACGAGGGCTATCATGACAACACAACATGGTGCCGCTGGGTCACGTGACTATGACGTCACATGAGATCCGACATGAGATCCGGAAACCTAGAGGTGAAAAACACATTACATACTACTTCGGCCGAAAAGAACTATGCCAGGATTGTCCCCCTTGACGCATCGTTAAAAGGCGCAACCAAATTGTTTACACCGAAACCGCTGACCGCCACTCGTCGAATGCGATCAGGAAAACTGGCGTTACCGAGCACAATGGAGTGGATGGAAACAGGAGTGTTTGAATGACGGAGAATTGATGACGGCGGTGACGACTGGGTGGAGGAACAGAAGAAACAAGAGAGCTGGATGGGGGAATCAATGAAAACTAAAATTCAGAGTCAAACATAAAGATGCTTCGAAGTGGGATAAGAGATGTTTCAGCAACATCGCTGGGAAAGCCGAGACGCTCAGATAACTTGACAAGGGCACGGGAATACATTGGGCTTTGTTAAACAGATCTGAGATCATTTTGTAATTATTATTATTATTTTCATTTTTATGTTTTTGGTTTAATAAATAAAGAAATTAGTACTTGGTTAGTATTTAATGTTATTTGTTTCACAAGGATTGGCGAACAAGTTATGCGACTTATATTAACGCCTCTCCATGGCCCAATGGTGCAACTTCGTGGCCTCGCTCTTCTCGAATACTACAAAGGGGTCTTTAGCCTGCATGGAGTGTGTCTCACTCCGCATAGAGGACAGCCATTTTAGGTACCCACCCGATAGGGAGACAGCATCGAGAACTTTCCCCGACCGGGGATCGATCTCGAGACCTCTGGCATGGGAGACCAGCGCATTTATCCAGTTGGTCACCACTCTCTTGGTTAGTGTCATATCGGCCCAGATATTTAGCCTTCGGTAACTTCACATTAGCCTTCGGCCTTCAGTATTAGGCTGATATGAAATTACTTCGGGCTGATACCTCGGTCAATATAAAGCTGACCATGTAATAACCTGTAATTAAAGCCAGCCTCACGACACTATTGTCTGCGATATTTGATTTGTGTGAAAAATGTGTTTGCCATATAACAAGTATAAAAATCCCCACTTACCCCGAATATTACTAACCAAAGGATAACCTGGTGGACCAGGTGGTAGCTTATACTTCCAATATCTCGTTATTCGGAGCACAACCAATGTCAAAAGTAGGCCAGTAATTACTGGCATTGCAACCCCGATGTTCGAGGTGAAGTCTGATGCAAGCGTTGTGAACTCCACTGATTTATCTGTAATTCAGTATCGTCTTGAAAAAAAAAACAACAAACACCTTCCAATATCATATTATTATTTCTCACATTTTTTCGTTTTGATAGTGATGAGTTTATAGTTGAATGATGTATTTACAGTACGTGGAGAGTGTATTATCATAAATCATCCGCAGAGTGGAGATTCCACCCAAGCAATAATTGCAAATGTGTTGCAAAGCATAACAAGTACAAGCAAAGTTTCAGCCAATGGACCTCCGGGTTAAACCCGGAGGTCCATTGGCTGAAACATTGCTTGTGTTTTTAGTCGATATATAACAAATACGAAAGTTATAGTTTGGGTGGTAACTCCACTTCGCGGGTGGTTTAGTTACAATCCACTCTCCACGTACTGTATAATCACAATTAATCTCATAGTGCGGCAATGGTGTAGCGACGGGGCTAACGCTAAACGTTTCGCTGACCCCCAAAGAAAACATTGTCCCAATGCACGTTTCACACAACATGGAGCCCAAAAATGGTCTCCAATATAGGAGTAGCAATGGGTGGCGATATGGACAACTCATGGGTTTTATACCCATGGAAGACACTATGGCGAACTGGCGTGGGTATAAAATCCATGAGGTCATCATACCGCCACCCATTGCAGCTATTTAAATGGGATACACAAGCTACAAATGCCCCAGATTCGCTCTTACAGCACTAAATTTTGCAAAATTTTCTCGGTGTGTGTGGAGGTGGGGGATGGGGATAGTTCTAATTAGGACTCTCGGTCATTTCCCCATCGAAGGGAAATGAGAGGAGGAGGGGATACGACCGGGGGGTCCTAGTTAGGGCTAGGGGATGCATCCGAAACCCTACACGACGGCATTTAAAATATCTCTGGCTTCCCAAAAACTGACTTGTGCACCCCCATTATAGGTCAGAGAAAGTTCTGGAGGTGTCCACACTCTCTCTGTCAACATCAGTTGAGGGGTTGATGCTGTCACAGCGTACCATCCTATCAGGTGGGGACGTAAAATGGCTCTCCTCCGTTCAGTGAGAGAGAGAGACACTCCGTGCAGGCTAAAAATCCATTCGTAGTATTTGAGTAGAGCGAGGCCATGAAAGTAGTATGTCTCGTATGTTTGCGTTCAATTCTGGATGATCTCATGGAAGATCTCATGTGACGTCATAGACACGTAACCCAGTGGCGCCATGTTGTGTTGTCGTGGTAACCCGCATAGGCGACCTGTTGTAACGTCATCACCACAGTGATAGGTGACCCCAGTGCCCATGCGCTGCGCGTGTTGTTACGTTTTTCTGTCGTTCATTTTGTATAATGTAGGCCGCCATTTATTTATTAGGGTTTAACAGCCAGGGTCATATCATGTCGGTGACATTTTTACGGGTGGAGGAAACCGGAGTACCCGGAGAGAACCCCCGAGCAACGACGAGCAGCTGTCAGCTCTCCAACATCGTAACTCTGAACTCTGCACGCCGGCACAAGCAGGGTTAGATTGTTTGAAGACATGCGCACCATCGACGTGCAGTACGCCTTAGTACACAGCGTCATCGTGCCCCCATGTAGGCAGTCGTGGTTAAGTGCCTTGCCCAAGGACACAACGCGGGAGCACGAATCAGTCGCTGAAATGGTCACCCATCCAACTACTAACCGCGCTCGACGTTGCATAACTTCGGTGATCTGACGAGTACCGGTTACCGCGACGCCACCGCGCCCACAGGAGGGCGGCATCTTGGTTCCTATGGTAGCTTGTGATTGCTATGTAACCTAAAACCTTCTAATAAGATAAGGGTATGTTTGAAGGATATGTTCCTTTGTACAAGAGTAAATCTAATTACCACAAACACCCCGACAATACCTCCAAACCACCAAAATCTACCCTAAACTACCGGAACGGACTTGGCGGAGGCCCATTTTGGGCTTTTTTCTCCCAATAAAAGACGCGTTTGATTCAATGGAAGCTTATCTAGTTGCCCAAAATAAACCCGACAATTCCTCCAAATCACCAAAATCTACCCCCCTAAACAACCGAAACGGATTTGTATTCCTCGATCTAGTGTTTATAGTAATAGCATTTAGTGCTATAGAGTCGTGAGATCTTCAGGGGTATTTTCTATTACACTGGAGTACTGGTTCAGATTTTCCTAGAACCCCATTGTTATGCCTATTACAGATACTACTCTAACACTAGCAGTCTATCTCGTCCAAACTATCTCCGGTTCCCTCGTTCAAGTCTTATAATCACCAGTGCTCGGTTTCCCATAACCTGGATAAACAGTTATCTACCCTGTGTACAATGAAAGCCTATATAATTCATAAAGCAAGGAATCTCTCGAGTAGTTACTGACAAGTCATTGCTCGATCGACTCGAATCCCATCGAGCAAATGAGCTATAGAGCAATTGCTTGTTCGAGTGACTCGCACACATTACTCTTTGACTCATTTAGGTATTTGAGGATACCTATAGCCTGGTATTGTATTATTTGAGGATACCATTTAAGATTATCATTTATAGGATACTTATCTGAGGATACAATTACCTGTTTGGCCCAGCCTTTTAGGCGACCCCAAGAGATACCTATCCTAATTCCCCCTATAAGCTATCGAGCAGTTACTGAAAAGTCATTGTTTGAACGACTCGAATCTCATCGAGCAAATAAGCCATATATTATTTGTAGTGACTCCAAATACTGCTCGTCGACTTATTTCGGAAGAACAGAATTCTGTAACCTTCGACGTTTCACAAAAATGGATTTTATAGGGATTCAACGGGAGGGATTCCATAAGTGGGGTTCCAGATTCTATTCAAATCGTATATAGCTCCTATATAAGTAGTCTTACCATCGGCTTCCACCATGTCCTATACTGTCCGTCCTATGATCGAATGAATTCACCTAATACTATAGTCTTCTGCACCCTTTACAACCCTGTAAGACTACAGCTGACATGTATCATTACAACAGTTTTACTAACTATTTCCGATTGTTTGAATGACTCGAATCCTATCGAGAAAATGAGCAATAGAGCAGTTGCTCGATCGAGTGACTCCACATACAGTTAAAACTAGAAGTCCTGTCATGAACTGTGCGCTTATCTAGGCTTAATTGCGCGTAGGAATTGCACGCAATTGCTATATCGAATAGCATCCAAAGCACGCAGGTTCTCCTGGTTACTCTTGGAAAACACAGTCAATGTTTCTGCCAATGGACCTCCGGGTTACCCGGAGGTCCATTGGCTGAAACATTACTTGTGCACAGGCCATGTGTACAGAATTTGATAGTATTACTATGGTCCTAACGCGTAGATTAACGCGCAGATCGACGTGCTATTTATGTGCATTACATGACAGGACTTCAAGTTTTAACTGTAGGACTCTTCGAATCCTTTCGGGAAAAAAGAGACTCCATAGCCACACACGTTTTCCATGAAGGGGATTCTTGAAAAGGGATTCCGCAATTGGGATTCCTATCCGACTCCGAAAAATGGGATTCTGTGATTTGATATTAGCACTCGAGAGACATACTTCCAAATGCGAAGGTTGGTGTTAGATGATCCAATTGGGGCGAATCGTATGTTCGACGTACGAGAGAAAGTGGTATGGAAATCCTTAGGCACGGCATTACACATGTCGCCGACCTTGGATAACGTTAGGTCTCGTTTCCTGTTAAAAGGTCATATCCGCTGGTAATGCATATCCTCGGCCAAACAGCTATTTTGGGCTATAGTTTTATTTTGTGGTGGTGCGAATCAACTAAATAATGCTCATTAATGGCGATGTGGCCAACATAATCTGTTGATGGTCTTGATTCAAACTGTGTATTGTCAAGCGCAGTTCAGTTGAAGGTCAAGGTCACACATTACTGACCAAGACCTGTGTGGAAGCTGACATTTTGCAGGTGACAAATGGGACATTTTTGGGGTAAATTTCCTTGGAGAAAGCCTTTTGAAAAAGTGAATAAGAAACCCATATGTTTTTTTATTTGTCAGAATATTCAACTTATGCTGTAAACTCCTCAGTGGAGGAATAAAAAATCCTATAAGACAGTTTGATCGCTACCGATTCACCAAAATTGGAAATTTATCCCCAAAATGAGAAAATGTTTACCACTTTGAGCCATTGTCTTAGCCATCGACTGTGTCATTGAGCTGAGTTCTTGAGTGATATTTTAAGATTTTGATTGTGTGCAGTTTTCCTCAGGAAGGCCATACTGAGAGCTCACTGAAAATGAGTTAACCTTTTTAAATATGTTTTCAGTGTTGCCAAGATCACGGAGACCTGGGTTTGAACCAACAGTGCTAGTAAGACAACAAGATTATTATTCATTGGTTAATTCACTTGAGACGTTTATAATACAATAGGAAAGTGCACGACTACCATTTGTAATTATAATTCTTTGAAACTCACTCAGAAATGCCTTCAATCATTAAAAGTCTATTTACTCGTGCCAGGAAACCTCTTTGTAGTAGGATGTGGAATATTTACATTTCCCATCACATTATCAATGCTTACACCTCGTGTGATTGAATACAGAACTATTTGTTTTCCCGTTGCTACAGGTTCCCAGTTACGTGGAACATATCGTGCAGTATACTGCAAAAAATATAGGTTCTCTTTAGAACCAAAACTGGTTCTAATCTTGTCCCTGAGATGGAACCAGTTCTGTTTAAAAAGTATTTATTTCAAATCAAAGATTCAATCAAGATTAACATTAAATATTAACAGAATTAAACATAAATTGAGGGGGGTTCAGTCGTAAGTTTAGAGCTTAAAACAGGTTGTCTCAAATCCTCATTAAGCAAAAGAGATATGAACAGTTGGCATATCGAACCAGTTTTGGTTCTATACAGAACCAAAACTGGTTCGATATGCCAACTGTTCATATCTCCTTTGTTTCAAAATGTTTGGCGACTGCGTTGAATAAGCTCCAAGTTTACTGCTGAATCTACTTCAGTTCATGTAATATTCTGTTAAAATTGAATGCTAATCTTGGTAAATTTATTTGATTTGAAATAAATACTGTTTAAACAGAACTGGTTCCATCTCAGGAACAAGATTAGAACCAGTTTTGGTTCTAAAGAGAACCTATATTTTTTGCAGTGTAGAGGAAAACTGTTGATTTTATATCAGTCCAACATCGTCTTGATGTCAAAAACAGCGTTGGTTCAATATTTCTCAACTTTGGAAATCGTGTCAGGGGCCAAAATTGAAATCTGATGTTGGGTCGATATTGAATAAAAAAAACATCCAATATTCTTTTTATATCTGTCCGATATCGGCTTGCTGTCGGGACAAAATGTTGGTCCGATATTACGTCAATTTTGCAAATCTGACAGAGGCCCGAAATTGAGATGTGATGTGGTGCCGGTATTGAAAACAATATTGGTCGGTTTGATATATAGAAATTATTACCATTATGTGGATGTACAAAATATGTATCCGAGTCGAGCTCCGGGTTCTAAGGACAGATCACGACGAGTCGAAGATTATAATGGTAATAATCATTTTATCTTACAATATATTGGGGATAAGTCAAGAATGTCGACGAATATATAACGAACTATTTATTCGTACGGATGAACAAAAAGAAACAAAATGGAACTCACGCGAAAGGAACGTGCTTGTATCCGACCCCCTGATACAAATATCTGTATCAGGGGGTCGGATACACGACAGTTGCGGAGTTAATACAGACAAAATACATGTTGATTGTAAGATAAAAAAATGCATGTTACGTTCATATCTATCAAGCTGGGTTATACCGTTATGCATCAGCCAAAAATCCGAGATCCGAGTCACTGCAGAAAATGTCGTGCACATACATACATACAACCTGGTGTTTGATTAATTAAAATTTTGCTGCCGATGAGTTTTATTACCTGGTAAACGCATGCGTAGACATCACTGCCCCGCGTGCATTTCGACCAATCCACGGCGGCAATACTGTACCTGAATACCTGGTAACGACAAGCTATCAGTTTTTTTTTTTATTTTAATATTTTTTTCTCCCGTTTTTGCGTTTTTGTCGTCCACGAATATATACATTCGCGCCGTTGGATATTTTGTTGTAAAGACTTAGAGCACTATGTCGAATCCCGGTTTTAACCCTTTACCTAACATGGAAAGCAGACGACACTTGAAAAAATAATTCTTGAATAACTATTTTTTGTCTCAAAAACATTGGTTATGTTCCCTTGTTGGAACGAGCTCTACGAGCTCGTTCTAACATGGGGTCATAACCTATGTTTTTGAGAAAAAAATGAAAAAATAATGACAATTAATTGGCGATTTTTGAGAATAGCGCTGGCTGGTTTTGGTAGTTACTTTGGGTAAAGGGTTAAACTATTTTAGTATTATTTGATACAAGGGATAGAAATAAATTTGTTACTAACCATTTTACAAAGAGAATAAATATACTACTCAAAGTTTGCTAAGCACCAAGTACATCCAACTACCTGTTTTACGTTTTAGTTGAAATATTGTAATGAAAAGTGTATATATTTTTTATTTAATTATATCTTTAATGATTTAAGTACAGAAATTAAGATTTTATTTGTGTTTGACATTATTTTTTAGCTTTTTGAATACGATAACCATGGCAAATGGATATTTTTGGTAAAAGAGGAAATGTTTCAATATGCCAAAGAGTTGACGGAGCGAACTGGTATGGCTTCAGTATCGAGTATGAGACCCATTACTGTTAATTACAGCTTGACAACGCCTTCTCATGCTCCCAGTCAGGTTCCTGGTGGTCCTTTGTGGGATGTTGTTCCATTCTTGGACCAGCATGGCACCAAGCTCCTTGACACTTCTTGGCTGGATTGGACGGTCTGAAATTGCAATCTGCATCTCGTTCCAGACATGTCCGATTGGATTGAGGTCAGGGGATCTTGCTGGCCAGTCCATAAGCTCAATCGCCTCCCTCTGGCGGTACTCCCCGACAGCATGGGCAACATGAGGACGGGCATTATCGTCCATCAGAATGAATCTATCACCCACTCCACCTGCATGCAATCTGACGTGGACATCCAGGATCTCATCAATATACCTTTGTGCGGTCAATGTACCACTTCAAGGACACAGCTCTGTACGTCCATCCCAGCTGATGCCGCCCCAGACCATGATTGACCCCCTACCATAGCGGTCATGCTCAGCAATGTTGGCTGCATGGAATCGCTCCCCTGGTCTTACCAATACCCTAGAACACCTATCTGTGAGTCCAGGCAGTATCTTGACTCGTCTGTAAAAAGGACATGTCGCCAGTCTTCTCTGTTCCATCCAACGTGGTCCATGGTCCATTCATATCGTGCCTGGCGGTGGTTCTGGGACAGCGGAATGCGAATACATGGTCTTCTCGAACGGAGACCATCTTCGTGCAACCTTGCCCTGATAGTCTGCGTCGAAACATTTACCCCGATGCATTCTGAAGGTCACTGCGAAGCTGGATTGCTGTGGCAAAGCGGTTCCTACGGGCCTGAATGATCAAAAACCGGTTTTTAGCTGCAGATTTTGCCCTGTCTCTGCCACCACCATGCCATCTTACTGGTGTGCCACGCTGCCGAAATCTTGCCCAGGCTCTGGTGATCACCGTATGGTGCACACCAAGGGCTGCACAATCCTGACGATGGGTAGCTCCTTGCTTCACCATCCCTACAGACCGCCACATTTCGGCTTCAGACAAATGTTTGTATTTGCCATATTCAATCATTAAATCACAAGGGTTTGTGTTGAAATGAGGATTGAATACCCAACATATGCCAAGTAGATGTGGACAGTACACGAAAACATTATGACAATCAAGGGTAACATACTTTCCATGACTGTCACGTATTCCTGTTAAGAGAGCTAATGTAAACACTGGGACCATCTCAATACATTCCTCAATCATATCCACCAAAAATATCGCAAATATGTCACAAGCAAATTTCACAATGATGTGTCAAATATTTGGTGCTTTGCAAACTTTGAGTAGTATAGGTACTAGGGCCAGTAATCAGAACCACGAGTAGGATAAGGGTTGTAACTACTCGGCTTACGAGAGGTTTAAACCCTTATTATACGAGTGGATTAAATCTGATTACCGACCCTAGTACCTATTTGTTTTATTCATATCACGCTCTTAATAAATAATCGACTTCGTCACTTAACATGGAGATAAAACGATACTTTCTATCGTAAACACATGGGTTTGTTTTGTTTACATCTGCGCCGGTGAGCAATACTTCCGACTGCCCGTGAATGCTTGATTGACAGTTAGACACATTGTCAAAGTTGATTGAATTTACCTTGCTTTTTCAGTCAAATTATTATTAATAATTCTTAACTTTTATTTTAAATATTTAATTGTAGGTATTTTAAACTTAACAAGTCATTGCACGTAGTAGATAGTACCGCAATACGTCGTGTGTTTGAATGAAACATCGCTAAGTGTGAATGTGTCGAAGTTGGCAAATTGCATCATGTCAAAGGTCAAGTTGGATGAACTTCCGACTGTAGGTGTGATTTTTTTACCCGAAGCTGAAGCTTTACACCGATCGTGGTGTTAAAAGCTAACATTTAACATACAGGCTTTTCACAGGTAGTAACGTAGGTGAGATTGGTAAAAACGTTTTAAAAGTATATTTGGATCAACTGAAAACTTTTGTTCCCATGGTAACAAGGAAATATGGATGAAATCAGTATAAAACATGGTCGAAGACAAAGAGCTCACTAGTGTTTCTATCTATACTGCGTCACGATTTTATAATCTTTCATGTTTCGAACAACATTGCTGCATAACTTTCAGAAACAATTCGGGAACAATAACAAAGAAGAACTAGAACAGTGACGTTTGTGTCCAAAGCACACTGTGGTGTATCCCCGCATTTTCAGTTTGCCTCACGATGGTCACCAGTCAATTTACATACAACCAACGTGTTATCACTGAGGCAATATAGGGCTTTATAAAACTAGGAATCCTCCATGCAAATCTATGAACCCTATCCTAACATACAAAAATACTAAACATTTTAAATAATACACCCTAGACGTCTTTTGCCTGATGTTGATTTAAATAATACACCCTAGACGTCTTTTGCCTGAAGCTGATTTAAATAATACACCCAAGACGTCTTTTGCCTGAAGCCGATTTAAATAATACACCCTAGACGTCTTTTGCCTGAAACTGATTTAAATACATGCAATACACCCCAGACGTCTTTTGCCTGAAGCTGATTTAAATAATACACCCTAGACGTCTTTTGCCTGATGCTGATTCTATAAAAACAAAAGTGGTGTGTCTGGATTTATACATGACTACATACAAAACCCCAGCACCTTTGTGCTATGATTTGTAAGTATCAATGTTTTTTTATTATTTACACCAAGGTAAAAATACATGTATACCAGAAATTAGATGAATGAAAACAGTATATTGAGGATTTTTTAATATCTGGTATTAAATATTCAACATTCATATTAAACATATAAACACACTTCCAACGTTTCGAATTTAAACATCAAGGAGCCGTTCGCCGAAAACCGATTCTCTAATGTAAGAAGTGGCACTACGGACACCACATGAGGCTGACTTAAAAATTCCAAACCTTTAAGCACATCTGGAGACGCTACCTGAATAATTCTCTAACGACACAATTCTTAACTTTTATTTTAAATATTTAATTGTAGGTATTTTAAACTTAATAAGTCATTGCACATAGTAGATAGTACCGCAAAACGTCGTGTGTTTGAATGAAACATCGCCAAGTGTGAATGTATCGAAGTTGGCAAATTGCATCATGTCAATGGTCAAGTTGGATGAACTTCCGATGTAGAGTAATTTTGTTAATCGGAGCTGAAGCTTTACACCGGTCGTGGGGTTAAAAGCTAACATTTAACATACAGGCTTTTCACAGGTAGTAACACAGGTGAGATTGGTATAAAAAGTTTTAAACGTATATTTGGATCAATTGAAAAGTTTTGTTTCCATGGTAACCAGGAAATATGGATGCAATCAGTGTAAAACATGGTCGAAGGAAAAGAGCTCACTGGTGTTTATATCTATACTGCGTCACGATTTTATAATCTTTCCTGTTTCGAACAACATTGCTGCATAACTTTCAGAAACAATTCGGCAACAATAACAAAGAAGAACAAGAACAGTGCCGTCTGTGTGCAAAGCACACTGTGGTGTATCCCCGCATTTTCAATTTGCCATCACGACGGTTACCAGTCAATTCACATGTAACCAACATACAAAAATACTAAACATTTTAAATAATACCCCCTAGACGTCTTTTGCCTGATGCTGATTCTATAACAACAAAAGTGGTGTGTCTGGATTTATACATGACTACATACAAAACTCCAGCATCTTTGTGCTATGATTTGTAAGTATCAATGTTTTTTTTATTATTTACACCAAGGTAAAAATACAGTACGTGGAGAGTGTATTATCACTAAATCACCCGCAGGGTGGAGATGCCACCCAAGCAATAATTCCAAATTTGTTGTAAAACATAACCAGCGCAAGCAAAGTTTCAGCCAATGGACCTCCGGGTTAAACCCGGAGGTCCATTGGCTGAAACATTGCTTGTGTTGTTCGTCGATATGTACAAAACTTGAAAGTTATAGCTCGGGTGATAACTCCACTCCGCGGGTGATTTAATTACAATCCACTTCCCACGTGCTGTATACCAGAAGTTAGATGAATGAAAACAGTATATTGAGGATTTCTTAATATCTGGTATTAAATATTCAACATTCATATTAAACATATAAACACACTTCCAACGTTTCGAATTTAAACATCAAGGAGCCGTTTGCTGAAAATCGTAAACCTAATATAAGAAGTGGCACTACGGACACCCCATGGGGCTGACTTAAAAATCCCAAACCTTAAAGCACATCTGGAGACGCTAGCTGGATAATTATCTAACGACACAAGTGGCACCACGGGAGCCACATGGGGCCAAATAAAATCCGAAACCTTAGCATCTAGAGACCCTACCTGAACATATGAACGCACGTTCAACGTTTGAATTAACCCCCCAGGGAGCCTTTCGCCAGAAATCAATTCTCTAACGACAAATGTGGCGCTACAGCCAGCGCATGGGGTCGAATCAAAAATCCCAAACCGTCATACACATCTAGAGGCCCAACCTGAACATAAGAACACACATTCAACGTTTTGAATTAAAACCACTAGGTGCCTTCTGGTGGAAACTGATTCTCGAACGACAAAAAGGGCGCCGCATGGGACCGAATCAAAAATCCTTAACCAGTATGCACATCTAGATACCATACCTAAACATATGAATACACTTTCAACGTTTCGAATTAAAACCCCTTGGAGCCTTTTGCTAGAAAACGATTCTCTAACGATAAAAGTGGTCCTACAGAAGGCATATGGGAGCCGAATAAAAATCCCAAACCTTTATTCACATCTAGAGACCCTACCTGAACATATGAACACACTTCCAACGTTTTGAATTAAAACCTCAAGGAGCCTTTTGCGGGAAACTTATACTCTAACGACAAAAGTGACGCTGTGGGCGCCACATGGGGCCCACTCAAAAATCCGAAACCGTTATGCACATCTGGAGATCTTACCGAAACATATGAACACACTTTCAAGATTTCGAATTAAAACTCCTTTTCCCGGATTATCTAACGACAAAAGAGGCGCTACAGATTGCACATGGGACCGAATAAAAAATCACAAACCTCCATGCACATCTAGAGACCCTACCTGAATATATGAACACACTTTCAACGTTTCGAATTCAACCCCCAGGATCCTTTCGCCGGAAACTGAGACTTTCCACCACGCTTTGAGTGGAATTTGACACAGCATTAGCCACACATCCCAAGTCTTGAGGTTCTATGCTATCAATAGAATCGGATCGGATCCTAGCAGCTGTTCACCCAACTCATTGTTATCCACCCGTTGTGTGCTTGAGGTAGGGTCAAGCCCTGTTATCCCAAGAGTCCAGTTCACAAACACCAACTCATCACGGACAGCCCCACCGCCGCCACGCTTTCCAACAATTGTTGAGAGAGCAAGGGGTTCTCCCAATTTACTTACGATGTCGAAATTTAGATGGGCTTTCAGCCTCAGCGCCCTTTCTGGAGCTCGAACTTGGTATAGTCACGTGCAAGAGGTACCTGTGCCTTTTGAGACAGACCCGTGTAGTAGTCATCGACGGTCGCCTTCAAGAACTACTGTCGCAATGACGGCATTTAATTGCCTGTCACTCTGGGATCTGGTAAACCTAGCTTCATCTTACAACCTCGCTGCATCGTCATCGTCTCGTTGTATTGAGGAATCATGGAGGTCAAAGTCTGCCACTGTATTGAAGGATGAGCCAGACGGTTTAATACATCATCATTGGTTTCAAACAAATACCATACCGCAGCCTGCGACAACTCCTTGGGACAAAGGGAGTTCTGCAGACGGTTGTAATCACACACAATCCTAACACGATCGACCCGAATCAGCAGATTCATGTCCGCTTTCCCAACCTCGGAGAACATGATCGTAACGTACCAGGGACTACGCCATAGCTTTCACAATCGTTTGGAACTCGAATCTTGTCTGTGCTGTGGTGAAGAAAACAACAATCAAGATCAGCGGAAACGAGGTGACGTCCATCGATCCCACAGATGTGTACCACTGCTACCTTGACTTCTGGAAGACAAGCTTCGAGCGCTAAACACTCTCAGGGCATCCACTAAGAGATATACTACCAAGCTGAGGGTCGGGGCAGAAGACAAGGATGACTCCGTTCCGTTATGATAGACAAGGCAATTGCACGTGCCTACAGCAACCTCTTCTACATCCCGCTTGACGTCGAGCTGCTCGAGAGCAACATGTCCTCCTACCAGAGCGCACTAGGCGACAGGCTCGAGTACGAACTGACATTCAATGACTACAACCTGGTGGTCCAGGGCACAGTCGATGCCAATGTCAGCTACAGCATCGAGGACATCAGTCGGAGTATGACATGGTCACTCCGCCAGAACTGGCTCGCATAATCTGCAACCAGTAAGCGGGTCGCCTCACAATCCTGTATGACCACATCCTCCGCCTCCGTAAGATCAGCAGAGACAAAAACGATATCCCGCGGAACATCAACCTGAACGTGCCAGCACCCAGCATGAAGGCATCCTGATGTTGTTCGAGGAACCTGCTGCCTTCGCTCGCGACACTGAGGCTTTCTACACCCCGAAGATCAGCAAGGTGGAGGTCACTAGTGAGGGACTCTCCAACCATCTCTACAGCCAGGGATGCGAGTCTTCCAGAAGTGGGGCGAGGCAGAGAAGTTCTTCGCGGCGTCCTCCGGCTGCAAACGGCATGTGGGCATGGTCTCAAAGGACCTTGCACTAGTAGACGTCTCCCTGGGCGACTTCCGCACAAGTGGCAGTGGGCGTCACGTAGAGAACGCCAGAGAAGGGGACACCATTACGAAAAGAGCAGAAAGAGTCTGCGCTTTGAACATCTATCTATGAAGACCCATACCGCGCGTAATTCAGAACACTGTCATCCTTTGTCCCACAGTCAAGTGCAATAAGGCCGGCCTAACGCGCCCATGGATCTGATCGAATCAAGAGGTCTATATACTTTACCCAGGCGAGTGGCTGGATGACTAACTTCGGACGTTCAATAATGTATTTCAAGACGAGTCGACGTTGTACATCATCGACGTCTGCAGTGCCACAAGGGCACTGACCAAAAAAAGATATGCTCTCAGATCTGACTTTCTCCAACCATCACGTGCGGCAGAGCATGCGTGAGCAGTCCCGCTGGGTGGCCCTATTTCAATGTAATGACCGATTCGTATGAGTAGAACGACGTGAGATGCCAACACGAGAAGATCGCAGATGTGGGATAGCGGGGTTTCGCCCAGGCGATAGTCTGGTGGATTTGGAAGTATAATGCTAGGACTTCAAGGATTTCCATAACCACAAATGTCTTTTCAAACTGGGAAAGGTTCTTATGAGGTGCCAAGGTTATCCGTGTACCGTCTGTTTGTTCGGCCGTCTGGCAAATATTGGAAGTTTCAGCTAAGGGCGATTCGGCAAGCAAGTAAATACATTTGAACGTTCTTACCCCCAGCAAGTACTTTCCTATGTATAATTATACAGTTGTAAGTTTATATAAGCCTCAACAATATTCATCAATATAATTTAATACTGGACAAATCAACAATGTTCGTTTAGTTTAAC
Organism: Pictodentalium vernedei; assembly: GCA_031216915.1. NCBI lineage: Eukaryota > Metazoa > Mollusca > Scaphopoda > Dentaliida > Dentaliidae > Pictodentalium > Pictodentalium vernedei. The sequence goes on from CM062289.1 coordinate 35,125,113, forward strand.
TTGGGTGACGGTAGTTATTTCTGAAGGCAGTCACAATTGCCCAACCACAAATTTACCAACAAGAATCTGCATGGGAAACGTCCATCGGCTTTGAGCGTCGGCACGCGAGTGTTTGATCTGAGCTTCTGCTGCTCTTTTATACCCAGTGGGACGTGACTGGCCTAAAGCAGCATTGCGTAATTCTTACTGAACAAGCATTACACGACTTCCAGTGCAACAACTGAACATGAGGCATCCTTTACCAATGAAGCCAAAGAAGTGCCTTCATCAGTCCATTCCCATACTCTACACAAATCCCAAGCCTGCAGTAAACCTGGAGGATGTTAGATACGTACGTAATATTTTAGCCAGTTCTTGTTAAAAGTGGTCAGAGCTGACTAAGTATCGCGCCACTGTTCCTTTTCTGAAAATCACGTACAGTACGTGGAGAGTGTATTATCACTAAATCACCCGCAGAGTGGAGATTCCATCCAAGCAATAATTGCAAATTTGTTGCAAAGCATAACAAGTACAAGCAATGTTTCAACCAATGGACCTCCGGGTATAACCCGGAGGTCCATTAGTTGAAAGAGTGCTTGTGTTCTTTGTCCAAATGTACAGAATTTGAAAGTGATACTTTGGGTGATAACTCCACTCCCCGGGTGATTTCGTTACAATCCACTTTCCACGTACTGTATGACAGGGCAGAACAATGGAACAGTTTGACAGTTCAGTGCCAAGTTAAAAATCCTCCTCATCAATGGCGGAACAACAACTTGACAACTTCACATACCAAAAACGCTTAAGAGTCGTCAAATTCTCGGTATAGTTTTTGAGTTATATGTGTATAATTGATGTTATAGAGGAGGTCTTCTCATCTTTCATCAACTGTTTAACAATTCTTTGATGGTATTGTACCCATTGTTGTGCACACTTGCAAGCACATCTGGTGCTCGACGTAAAACAATCAACAGGTATTAATTACAACAATAATAATGTGATTCTCAGTGATTCTCGCCAAACTTGCTGTGTGTATTAGTGCAACAAAACTTTAATATCTTTCTTTGTTATACAATTTAACCTGTCCACCGAGTTCATTCAAGTACTCTCTTAACTGGTTGAGTGCTGGGAGCCACTATCATGGCTTTAAAGAAAAGTGATGGTACCATACTAAAGTCTTTATATTCTTTTCTCCAGTTTCATATTCTGTCACCTGCTAATACAGTTTTGTTTATTAAAATTTGCTTTATTATAAATTATTGGAGAGTGCCTATAGGCACTCTCCAATAATTTATAATAAAGCAAGTTTTAATGAACACATTCTGTCTTCTAAAAATAATCTAGCGCTCAACCAGTTAATATTTTATTAAAATTTACTAGAAGTTCTAATGGTCCTGTTTAAACACGTTGCCCAACATAATTCTGCTAATATAGACTGCATTTCGCAACATAAACCTCCACCACTTAAGATCAAAATTCGGGAGGACGTCATCTCAAGAAGATTGATTACTTGCGAAATTGAGCGTACATTCCCAAACACTTCTAAAGGCTAAGTTTCCCAACATTTTCTTATTTACACTTATAATATTCTCCTAATTAACCATAACACTTGAAACACTCAAGGCAGTAGTTCTATAATTTTCCATGTAATTTAATTCAGACACGTATCTCCACCCCACTCCCACCCCGGCTATGCTATTGCTCTCGTACGATTTTCGAATTTACCGCAAGTTGCTAAGTCTTATGTACTTGCATGAATGGGTATTGTGAACGGCGGGTGGGCTAGAGAACTGGTCTGTTCACCATGTGCTTTCAGGAATGGGGGTTGAGAGCCGCGTTCAGGCTCGGAAGTTGGTCCGTTCGCGCACCTTGCTGTTGGGTTTGAGCACATATCTCTGTAATATTTGCATTAAAGTTTGTATAGACAGGAAAGTGCACTCGTCAATTTGATGGTGTGGAGTTATCTATTATGTAAATGGAAAATCTGTGGTTCGGTCATTCCATCCAACTATAAATTCTAGGACAAGGTGGTCCGCTTGTATTACATGAATCAATATTGACGAAAACATGTTATAATTGTATTTTATTGACAATACTCTTAACCCAACGCAGACGATATCAAAATTTATTAATTTAAATATCGACAGGCTCGTTCCAAATAAGGGTCACATGATATGGTTTTGTTAAAGTTTTTCTAAAAATAATATTTTTTCAGCTGCTGAATCTGCATATTACGCGGGCGGATGCGGGCGATTCGTTGGGTAAAGAGTTAAGAGAGTACCACACATTTACCTTACAACAGGAACGTATTTTTCTCAGTGCAAGTAAAAACATCAAGACCAAATACAAATCTGTATTTAGGGTAGCAACCACACGTGCAATCATTCGATTCAGAAAGAGAACGTTTTTACATTCACTCATCGAAAACATATTGAGGCGACCGTTTTTGATAACAATATTTAAATGATAAATAAATCACCAACACAAAGAAATAAATTAGACTTTTTTCATTTTTGCCATTATTGTATTTTCGTATAGGCCTACCATGTCTTAAACCTTAAAGATAAAACAAAGAAATACTACTATACTCGCCCAAAAAAGAAAGTGTGCATTGCAGAAATTGATCAAACTCCAAAAAAATAATTTCGTAGGTGTAAAGAGTGTTAACCTGTTCATGAATAAGTTATATTGAACACAAAAACAGCTTTCCACGTTAAAATTGCATTAACGTTAAATGACGTGCTGCACGTTTGTGAAAAGGCATGTTTTGCACGTGGAGAGTCTGAAAATTCATGCAGCAGTGTGAATCCTTGGGTATTTAAACACTAAAGTAAGGCTTTCCTATCGTTCACATTCAAACTTGCGTTGCTGTTAAAACGACTCCACATTAGCATGCCAAGATTGACAATGAATCAACATCTCCTTGCCCTGGGTATGATTAGAGCTGGCCGAACACACAGAGAGGCTGCCCAGCACTTGAACTGCCACCGTAACACTGTAGACAGGCTAGTCCATCGACATGCACAACATGATGACGTTCGAGACTGACCCGCTCCGGGAGACCCCGAGTTACCACCCCTGCACAAGATCGGTATATCCGTGTCGTCCATCTCTGGAACCGGCAACAAACGGCAACGAAGACAGCCAGGAACATCCCTAACCTGGGACGGATACATCCTCAAACGGTAATCAACCGGCTGAGAGAATACGGCTTACGTCCTCGAAGACCTGCAATTCGTCCGATTTTGACGTTACGTCATCGTCGTGCTCGACTGCAGTGGTGTAGACAACATCTCAGGCATCCCTCACACTGGTGGCGACGTGTTTTATTCACAGATGAATGTCGTTTCCATCTTTCATCATCAGATGGCCGCCAGAGAGTGTACAGACGTCGAAACGAACGCTACGCAGATCCATGTGTTGTGGAGCGAAACCGTTATGGGGGAGGGTCTCTCATGGTGTGAGGTGGCATTACTGCCCGTAACAGAACTGAGCTGGTCATTATTGATGGCAATCTCAATGCAGCCAGATATCGTGATGAAGTGCTTACACCTGTAGTTGTCCCATTTCTGCAACGTCACGGCCCCGGCGTCATTCTACAGCAGGACAACGTCCGACCCCATGCAGCTCGTGTTGTTCAACAGTATCTGCAGCAACAACAAGTGGATGTTCTTCCCTGGCCCGCAAATTCGCCCGATATCTCACCCATTGAGCACGTATGGGACGAAATGAAACGTCAGCTACGCCGGCTTCGCCATGCACCGTCAACGCTTGTGGAACTCCAAAGACAGCTTATCAGAATATGGAACAACATCCCACAACACTTCCATGCTAACTTGTTCGCTTCCATGAGGCGTAGATGCACAGCAGTAGTCGATGCAGACGGAGGTCATACCAGATATTGAGTGTGTGACTTTTGTGTTTGACCCTTAGTGTCTTTGACTCTCCATGGCACCAAGAGTATTCGTCGTAGCGTAATGAAATTTCTCGTGTTGATCACAAATTGATTCATCTGTGATTGAATAAAATTTCCATGAATGAAAATGATATATATCTTTTTTTAGTGTTATTTTTTAGCATGCACACTTTCTTTTATTCGGAAAGTATATAAACTGTGACGGTTAGCACAAGAGGTAGCATAAATGGGCATTAAGTCATGTGCAGCGCAATGACGTAATGCCATCATGACGTCATGATCTTCATTCACAAAAATCAATTCATAGACCTCGAATGATTCTCAAAATGTAGGGGAACAAGTCAAGAAAGGGAGGAATAGTGAAAGATAAATTGGTTATTACCACCAAGTGCGTTTCCGAGATGATGTATTGAAGTCCACACCTTGCCTCTGGGACATATGTCGACTCGTCCTAACGGACTCGTCAGTATATGCCCAGAGACAAGGTCTCGACTTCAATACACCATCTCAGAAACCCGCACGATGGTAATAACCAATATATATTTCAAAATTCTCTCATTGGAGTTCTATTCAGTTGTCTTGCATCGTATGTTTCACATGTTGATGCCAAAAACACGTTGCCCATTAACCCTTTACCCAACGCAGACGATATCAAAATTTATTATTTTAAATACATTTTTTTTAAATTTAAAAAAAAATTTCAACAAAACCATATCATGTGACCCCTCGTTGGAACGAGCTCGACGAGCTCGTTCCAACGAGGGGTCCCCTGATATGGTTTTGTTGAAATGTTTTGAAAAATAATATTTTTTCAACTGCAGAATTTGCATATTACCCGGACGGTACGCGCGGTTCGTTGAGTAAAGGGTTAAGCGAGAAAGATCGTGATAGGATCACAACACACTTACTTCAGTTAGGTGGGATTTCCCAAATAAAATACTGCGAAATCAAGAGTGGATGAAAAGAAAATAATAATAATAAAAAAATAATAACAAAAATACAATTGGAAATGATACCTCGAATTTCTTTGTCGTAAGGCGTAACTGTGGGGAAGTTAGCTCACTGAAAGCCCTTGTCAACTTTAAACATTTATTTCATTCAATGGCGGTAACCTGCCGTACTTTAGCTCAACGTCGATAGCCAGACTACTGATTTCAAGAAAAAAAATACATTATATACAAAACTGTTACTGAAAATAACGACATGTAAACTGAAATTCAAAGCAATAATTATAGTTTATTGAAATACAAGATTTGTTAAGCAGTGTGTAACTGTTATATGAAGGACTAATTAGAGATTGTCAGCTTATGCAAACTACGAACATTCGGCCTTGCACAAACAACATCGTAAATATTGCCTGATGATTACAAAAATTAACACTTACGCTTTCATAGAATAATTTTCAAATACGTCGTGTGTGGAAAATTTGTTCTTCGGAATTAATCTAGAAAACCTGCCCATAACGTCTTTATGGGAAGGTTAGATTTTGCAGTGTAATGAGGGGTGGGGGTGAGGGAGGGGGGGGTGAAACAAGCTGTTAGAAAATATTGGCTGAATCACAACCCAGTCACGATTTAATGGAATTTCTTTGTCCGTCTTTGTGCCGCCAGCGGTGTTTTAAAGACTACTCCAGGTGAGAGTGGGTTAATTTTGACATAATATCTGAATTTTCAAAGGGCGGGGGGTGTCGACGAGGGTTGTGGACGTTAGAAAATAATCCCGTTGAATTGCAAAAAATGCTTGTTATCAACTGTATAGAATGCCAAGGAATACCTTCGATGGAAGTGTACAATTTTCCAGTGTTTTAATATTTATCTAGAGAAGCTGTCATACTCATGTACAGGGGCATCCCGAAAATTACCGATGGTGGGGGTAGAGGTGGAAACCTTATTTCTTCTGATTGTGATGCTAAACGTCTGACAGATGAAAAATGTTCCAAGTACATCATAGAAGGCTTACCTCGATGATGAAGTTGAAATATTTGTCAGTCGGAAATATAGTAAAAACTTAAAACTTGTTGGAAATTTATTTGTGGAGATAGAAAATGTACATGTAGTACATACATGAAGTAGCATTGCATCTTTTTTCAATTAACATGTACCGCACAACAAATTGATCATACTGCACCTTCCTCAACTGCCCAAATCGGTACCGAAGCCGTCTATTTGTATAACCGACGGACCGATATCGCAGACTATAGTCCAATCAAAACAGGGTTGGACCTGTAGCCAATACTATAAAACTTTTACAATTGTATTATATAGAATTATACTTTTCACCTATTAATTTTACTGACTGAAATCAGTCATTAGCATTTTAAAAGATATGGCAATTTGCCAATTGGCAAATTGCCATATCTTTGAAAATGCTAATGATTCATTCCAACCCATTTAAAATCATAACTAGAAAATACAATTCTAGAAATTCAATTGTAAAAGTTCTAGCCCCTGGACAAAATTTGGTCAGAAATGATTTTAACATTTTTGGAAGCAGAAACGTATTTGAAACAACATATCAAAAATCCACTTCGAGATCATGGTGCAAATTATCATAATCTGGTGTGTACTGAAGCTTCCTTGAAATGAAAATATTATCAAAGATGTTTAGGGTAGGGATAGTTTTTTTTATCAGTAAAACATATCTTTTCAACTAAACCAATGCCTGTTTTATATCAAATGATTTGTCTTAATGGTAGTCGTAAAATATCTCCCAAAAGTAAACCTAGAAAAAATATGGCCCTCCAAAATGACCCCGTTGCCGTGAATAAGCAATTGTTTTAACACATTCTGCCATCATGATGATGTGGGAATTTTGGAAGCCTGTAATGCGAGTCAGACAATACTCCTCGCGAATAAGGTTGCAGAATATTTTCTAAAGTTGGAGCAGTCCCGAACTGCTGAGATGTGGCTCCATTAATGTATCACGGTTCAACGTCTCAGAATGTACATCCGGGCTGAAAGAACGGGGCGATTGGGAACTGCATCTTCGTTCTCTCCGCGAAATGTTGCCCTTTGTCTCTGCATCTGACCACAATTTGTGGGCAAAGTCAGCATACATGTACCTGAACAACATGAATGGTTGAAGAAAGGTCATCCGAAGTGTAGCAGATGTTCACGTGGGCCGTCATGTTGTCCGCCAGATTAGCCGATACTCGGGGGTGTGGGGGGAGGTGGGGGTTCTAACTTAAAGACCTTCTACTTTCAATGAACTTATCTCAGCACGTAACCGAACCAACCCATAAAGCCAGTCACACGCTCGACCTGCTAATAACCAGAGAGACCGAATGTGATTTAGGTCGCGAAATCAACGTTACGGACATGGCATTATCAGACCATTTTGCTGTTGAGTTTAAACACAATTGGCCACGACCGACACAATGCAGGAAGAAAATGTCTTGCAGAAAGTTTCGCAACATTGATGTGAAGAAACTTGGAGAGGCGATTTTACTCAACGCAAATGAAACAAGCTTCGATGAGACTGTTGATGAAATGTTTAACCACTTTACATCATCCATGTATAAACGTGTCGATCTACATGTCCCTGTTCAGACCCCGGCAATAGCTATTCGGCCTAACACACAATGGTTCATGGATGATATAAGCCATGCAAAGTCTCTACGCTGTAAACTTGAGCAATAGTGATGGAATTCCAAACTTTGTGTTCACGGAGAAATATACATCCACCAGAGAAATTACGTCAATAAGTTAATTCCTGGAGCCAAGAAACGCTACTTTGCAGGCACAATTAATGACAAAGTTGACCCTTTACTTAACATGAAAAGCAGACGACACTTGCAAAAAAAAATTCTTGAATAACTAATTTTTTTCATTTTTTGTCTCCAAAAACATAGGTTATGACCTCTCGTTGGAACGAGCTCGTTCTCTAGAGGGGCCATAACCTGAGTTTTTGAGACAAAAAATGAAAAAAATAATGAAAGTTAACTGGCGATTTTTGAGAATAGCGCTGGCCGGTTTTGGTCGTTACATTTGGGTAAAGGGTTAAGTTGAGAATTATTTGACGGTTTCAGTGTTTAGTAAACTAGTAAACACCATTTGTATCCGTTACGTTTGGTAAAGGGGTAATAGACTAAGCAAACTAACCAAGCTCATAGATAAGCTATTACACAGCAAGAAACTATCTGTGTCACCCGAACACACGTCTTTCTCCGGCTTAGCAGAACGTTTTTCATTTTTTCTCGCCGGAAAAATCGAGAATACAAGGATAGGTTTAAGCACAGACTGCGATGGCAGTGAGAGATTACTGACCGACGTCCGGAAATCCCTATAGTTACCAACGGCGCATAGACTTGATTCCTTTAAGCCATTAACGTTGGAAGAATTCAAGCGCATCGTGCCAAAGGCCCCTTCTAAACAATGCTCTCTTGATGGCCTTCTCACTTGGCTGCTGAAAGGGCGCTCACCGGATAATGACCCCTGGCTGTTAAAGATTGTAAATTTCTCTTTAGTCTCCGGAGTTTTTTTTATCTAGTATGAAAAAGCCCCTTGTTACCCCGCTTTTAACAAAACTGGCTTGGATCCAGAAAAATTAAAAAAATTACCGACCTGTGTCCAACCGTTTATCCATTTGAAGGTCGTTGAGCGCGCGGTGGCGCGTCAGTTAAATCACCATCTGTTCGAGTATGGGCTGTCTGAACTTTTTCCATCTGTATATAGACCTAACTGCAGCACTGCGACGGCCCTTCTTCGCGTGCAACATATATCCTGATGTCCATGGATCTGCATCTCATTTGTTTGTGTTCGATCTGAGCGCTGTTGTTGATTCTATCGACCACCGCACTCTTCCCCACAGACTAGAACATAGAACAGACATCACCGGCTGTGCTCTTGATTAGTTTGTATCTTTTCTCGATGATTCTTCTCAGAGTATTTTTATAAATGGCTCATCGTCATCCAAACTTACATTAGAATATGGGGTCCTTCAAGGATCTGTACTCGGCTCTCTATTTTACGTGATATACGTTCTCCCTCTAGGTAAACACAGTCTTCAATACCACCTTTATGTTAACGATACTCTGTTATATACTATATACAGTTGTACATACACTTCAAGCAGGGACGTGGCTAGAGGTTTCCGTTGCGGGAGTGTCGGGTAGTGAATTTCCAACTAGGGGAAGGGACCGTGGGTTCCCCCTCCCGGTCCCTCCCCCTAGTTGGAAATTCGCTACTGAGAAACATTTTGAAAATGAAGCTTTGAAAGGGGTCATAAAATTGATCTAGTAACTGAAATGCCAACACATTTATGATAGAATTATCAGGTTATTATTATTTGGTATTATTCTGGGAAACGAATATGAGCTAAACAAATGCTCAAGCTGAGAACTTTGGGCAATTCACACTGTCCTAACATTAAATCAGATCTTATGTAGCAATGATAAATTGTCGATGTTTCATCATTTTGTAACTGTGAATTATGGAATTAACTCAGGATAACGATTTTACATGATGTGATTTTCTTGAAGTGCATATCGAGGATGTTTTTTTTTATTACGATAAGTAACGTACTTTAGAAATCTCGTACCGAATGACATCATGCATACTGCGTACACTGTAGTTGTAAATAGTAACAGTTGGAATGTTTGTCGATTTGAAACAGAGTTGGAATTTTGGGAAGTAAAGGGGACATCTGCATCACCAAAGAAGCTCTAAAATCAGATAGATGACATTTCCCACTACTCATGACTTGCCGTCAGAATTTCCAACTATATGAATTTTTTGCCAGGATTGGGGGGGGGGGGGGTGACACCTGAAAACCGTTGGGGATTTAACCCGTGGTCGCGGTATGACGGAACATGAAAGGGCTGTTTGGTTGTTCTCTAGACCAGCATGCTCTGAGAGTAATGTCGCTATGCAGGAACTGTGTAACACGTTTTATACAACCAGCGACCAACACAAGTTGTCCCACTGGCCTCGCATAAATTTAATCAGAAATAATTTGGACCTGAAACCTTGTTAGAATGTGTGAGCTGCGTCTGTGTAAATGGAATGAATTATAGTTTAAATCCAAACCCGCGTATGCTTGTGTGAACTGGTTCTATGTAAATAAAATTAATGCTAATTTAAATCTGAAGCTTTATAGGACGATGAAATTAGAATCAACGGTGATTTAAATCGGAAGCCAAACATGACTGCGTATTGGTTCTATGTAAATGGATTCAAAGAAACGTGAACTTACTGCAGCACAGAACTGTGTACTGGTTCGATGTAAATGGATTCAAGGCTAGTTTAAGCCTGAGCCCTATATGACTGTGTGTACTGATTCTGTGTAAATGGAATCACTCATAGTTTAGGCCCGAATCCCTGTAGGACTGTGTGTTCTGGTTCTGTGTAAATGGAATAAGGTAGGGCTGCACGGTATATCGATAGACCGATACATACCGGAATTCAAACAGGTATCGATTGAATACCGGTGTATTTACAAAAATGTCAGTTTATCGTCATTATTTATCTACACAGTTTAATGTTCAAGATGTGTTGAGTTTTAACTGTAGTCCCGAATGAACAATATTATCCCTTCAGCCAACGAATCGGCCGTATACACATGCGTAATATACAAATTCAGCAGTTGAAAAAATATTTTAAACAAAATTCAACAAAACCAAATCATGTGACCCCCTCATTGGAACGAGCTCGTTGAGCTCGTTTCAATGAGAAGTCACATGATATTGTTTTGTTGAAAAAATTGGAAAACACTCGATAAACTAATATTTAATATAATAAATTTTGATATCGTCTAATTCGATCCAATGTGATCCAATAATAATAATAATAATAATAATAATAATAATAATAATAATATTAATAATAATAATAATAAATAATAATAATATAAATAATAATAATAATAATAATAATAATAATTATATAAATTTATTTATTTATTGGTGTTTTTAAGGTCACATATTTCTGCACAATGGCTAATCATGACCATGACAGTTTTACGGGTGGAGGAAGCCTGTGTACCCGGAGAGAAGCACCGAGCAACGTCGAGCAACTGGCAGCTCCCCAACATACGAACTCCACACAAGCAGGGTTAGCATTGGTTGAAGACAAGTGCACCATCGACGTGCAGTACGCCAGTACACAGCGCCACCGTGCCCCCACGTGGGCAATGGGGGTGAAGTGTCTTGCCCAAGGACGCAACGCGGTCGCCGCAGGTGGGATTCGAACCGAGGACCTCTCGGCTTGCAGCCTGCACCTCTACCTACTGAGCCACCGCGCCCCCAATTATATAAATAATAATAATAATAATAATAATAATAATAAGAATAAGAATAATAATAATAATAATAATAATAATAATAATTTATAAGCCTAAAATCCACAAAAGTGCTCTTTGGCTGTACAGTTGCTAATAGAATGCTTATTGAAAGAGATGATAAATGCTGATAAAGTTTGTTCAGATATCTGAACAGTCTTTCGATATATCGATATACCGCGGTACTCTTTTGAATACCGATACCGGCATTCGGTTTAGAATAGTGTGCAGCCCTAAATCAAGGACGACAATTCGAATCTGTATCCTTATAGGTATGTGTGGACTGATCCTATGTAAGTGGAATCAAGGACGACAATTCGAATCTGTATCCCTATACGTATGTGTGTACTTATCCTATGTAAGTGGAATCAAGGAAGACAATTCGAATCTGAATCCCTATAGGTCTCTGTGTACTGATCCTATGTAAGTGGAATTAAGGAAGACAATTCGAATCTGAATCCCTATAGGTCTCTGTGTACTGATCCTATGTAAGTGGAATCAAGGAAGACAATTCGAATCTGAATCCCTATAGGTATGTGTGTACTGATCCTGTGTAAGTGGAATCAAGGAAGATAATTCGAATCTGAATCCCTATAGGTATGTGTGTACTTATCCTATGTAAGTGGAATCAAGGAAGACAATTCGAATCTGAATCCCTATAGGTCTCTGTGTACTGATCCTATGTAAGTGGAATTAAGGAAGACAATTCGAATCTGAATCCCTATAGGTCTCTGTGTACTGATCCTATGTAAGTGGAATCAAGGAAGACAATTCGAATCTGAATCCCTATAGGTATGTGTGTACTGATCCTGTGTAAGTGGAATCAAGGAAGATAATTCGAATCTGAATCCCTATAGGTATGACTTGTGTGTACTGATCCTATGTAAGTGGAATCAAGGAAGACAATTCGAATCTGAATCCCTATAGGTCTGTGTGTACTGATCCTATGTAAAAGGAATCAAGGAAGACAATTCGAATCTGCATCATTATAGGACTGTGTGTTCTGGTCCTACGTAAATGGAATCGAGGACGACAATTTGAATCTGAATCCCTATAGGACTGTGTGTTCTAGTTCTATGTAAATGGAATTAAGGGCAACAATTCGAATCTGCATCATTATAGGACTGTGTGTTCTGGTTCTATGTAAATGGAATCGAGGACGACAATTTGAATCTGAATCCCTATAGAACTGTGTGTTCTAGTTCTATGTAAATGGAATTAAGGACAACAATTCGAATCTGCATCATTATAGGACTGTGTGTTCTGGTTCTATGTAAATGGAATCGAGGACGACAATTTGAATCTGACTCCCTATAGGACTGTGTGTTCTAGTTCTATGTAAAAGGAATCAAGGACAACAATTCGAATCTGCATCATTATAGGACTGTGTGTTCTGGTTCTATGTAAATGGAATCGAGGACGACAATTTGAATCTGACTCCCTATAGGTCTGTTAGTTCTAGTTCTATATAAATGAAATCAATGCTAATTTAAGTCTCAGTCTCTATAGAACTGTGTATTCTGGTTCTATGTAAATGAAATCACTGATAAGTTAAACCCGAATACCTCTAAGGATGTTTTCTGGTTCCATGTAATTGGAATCGAAGACAATTTTGAACTTGAATCCCCATAGTACTGTGTTTATTGGTTCGGTGTACACAGAATCAAATTTGATATGAACTTGGACCGCTATAGTTCGGTGTTTATTGGTTCTATTTGAATGGAATCCAAGATAATATAAATCTGTACGCACTGGTTCCAAGTAAAATAAATCCTTATTCATAAAAAATATAATCTGTAAGGAATGCGTGTATTCTGGTGTAAATTGGTATTTGGACCATTGTTGTGGGATATTAGTGTAGTGTAAATGTTTATGCTATTGATACAGGACAGACGTTCGTGAGATGCATGCAACGCTGGGGTCCATTGAATGAATGCTGGATCAATGTATATTACCGTATGGTTAAAGTTTGCGTACGTCAATGATGCAGGGGATGGTATTGGAATAGAATAGTCCCTTTCGAATTGTTGATCTGTATTATTCATTCTTGCCACGTCTATCATGTTCGAATGGAAGCAAAGGCGTCACTGAGCCTAGAAATATTCAGTCGTCGTCATCATCGTCGTCTAGAGGATTGTGAGGAAGATATTGTCTTTTTCTTGCAAGATGGTGATTCTCTTGGTACACTGTGAGGACTGGTCTAAGCGGCTTCCTGTGGTCGCGAATTGTCCATATTGTTGAAGTTAGCTGTCAAGATGGTTCACGGTGCTTGTTACTCCGTTAACTTAGTAACAGGCGATGGGGAGTCTTCGGAGTAAGTGGCGTCGAGAATTCCGCGACCGCATCAGTTCTTTCCTCCGTGGCCATGTCATTATCTTCCGTCTTATGCTTCTGTGAAGTGTGATCTGTGACGATATTTGGTGTATGTGGGGTGTGAAGGCGCGGGATATAGAGTCCTTCTCTCTTTCTCCTCTTGTTTTTTAAAAATTCCGTCACAAAGACCACTGTTTCGGGTATTTTCCTATGCTTACCCGAATACTCCATGTAGTAGCAAAGGCCGCAAAAAACCTAGCCGTGTCTTTTGTAATGCAGTTGGAGGCTCCATCTGATGTTCTCATCCAAAGTGTGAATGTGTGTGTGTGCATAACAATTTATATTACTGGCACAAAACGTGATACTGCTTGGTGGAAACTTAATTTATGACCCTCATAAAGAAGCTGCAACATTAAGAACGTGCAACTTCGTCAGACCTGTGCAACCAGAGTTACTACCAGACAACGAAATTCATGCCATATTACTCCCCTCCTATCTCATCTACACTGGCCGCCAGTTGCAGAAAGGATTGAGTATAAGACGCTTCTTCTGGCATTCACGGGGCGTGGTGGCTCAGTAGGTAGAGGTGCAGGCTGCAAACCCAGAGATCCTCGGTTCGAATCCCTCCTGCGGCAACCGCATTGTGTCCTTGGGCAAGACACTTCACCCCCATTGCCTACGTGGGGGCACAGTGAGGTTGTGCATTAAGGCGTACTGCACGTCGATGGTGCACGTGTCTTCAATCAATGCTAACCTTGTTTGTGTGGAGTTAGTATGATGGGGAACTGACCGCCTTTGCTCGATGGTTCTCTCCGGGTACTCTGGTTTACTCAACCCGTAAAACTATCGTGGTCATGATTAGCCATTGTGCAGAAATATGTGACCTCAAACACCAATAAATAAATACATATTCTGACATTCAAAGCCCTGAATGATCTGGCTCCTGGTTATCTGAGCAGTCTGCTACAGAGGTATGTACCATCTCGATCCCTCCGTTCAACACCTTCGAACTCCCTGTTATACAAACCAGGCGGTTTCGCAACGGAAGGCGATCGTGCGTTTTCGGTGACGGGTCCCTTTCTTTGGAATAGGCTACCCGACAATCTTAAGGCACCACAGGCGCTGGAAAGCGTCAAAAAGGCTCTGAACACCTCTGCACCCGAACTTTCGGTGTGCGTTAGAAGCGTATTCTCCTCGTGTTCCATATAACACATTTGCTGTATATTAACAGGTCGTTGTGAAGCCCCGAGAGTACGTATTTTTTGCGGATTCTAGACTATATTTATTATTATTATTATTATTATTATTATTATTATTATTATTATTATTATTAAGTCATACCATTTCTCTGTTTTAATCATTGATGATTTTCTGTGATGTTCACTTATTAAATAATTAATTTTAATCATGCACCACAATAATTGTGGAATTTGTTACGATTAAAGAACATGTTAAGTGTAATATTTACTCAAATTGTCAATCGTGTTTTGTGACAATCACACAACCATGTGGTTCATTGATTGACATGTTTGATATATTTATGTCAATAACACATGGAGCCTTGATTTTTCAGATTCGGTTTCGGTTCGGTTTCTGGAACAAAACTCGGTTTCCATTTCGTTTTTTTATGTGTTAAGAACATATCTTATCGTGGAAAAAATCGCCAATAGTTTGTAGGACACCATTCACCACGGAAACTCTATTTGTAAATATCTACATTTGGATTCAGCCTAACTTCCCTTTCATCATTTTCAAGGGTTCTCAAGGGTTCTAGGGGATCAGTTGGTAAGCCTTATTGAGTCAGTAACTCTATTTGTAAATATCTACATTTTGGTTCAGTCTAACTTCCCTTTCATCATTCTCAAGGGTTCTAGGGGATCAGTTGGTAAGCCTTATTGAGTCAGTAACTCTATTTGTAAATATCTACATTTGGGTTCAGTCTAACTTCCCTTTCATCATTATCAAGGGTTCTAGGGGATCAGTTGGTAAGCCTTATTGAGTCAGTAACTCTATTTGTAAATATCTACATTTGGGTTCAGTCTAACTTCCCTTTCATCATTCTCAAGGGTCCTAGGGGATCAGTTGGTAAGCCTTATTGAGTCAGTAACTCTATTTGTAAATATCTACATTTGGGTTCAGTCTAACTTCCCTTTCATCATTCTCAAGGGTTCTAGGGGATCAGTTTGTAAGCCTTATTGAATCAGTAACTCTATTTGTAAATATCTACATTTGGGTTCAGTCTAACTTCCCTTTCATCATTCTCAAGGGTTCTAGGGGATGAGTTGGTAAGCCTTATTGAATCAGTAACTCTATTTGTAAATATCTACATTTGGGTTCAGTCTAACATCCCTTTCATCATTCTCAAGGGTTCTAGGGGATCAGTTGGTAAGCCTTATTGAGTCAGTAACTCTATTTGTAAATATCTACATTTGGGCTCAGTCTAACTTCCCTTTCATCATTATCAAGGGTTCTAGGGGATCAGTTGGTAAGCCTTATTCAGTCAGTAACTCTATTTGTAAATATCTACATTTGGGTTCAGTATATCTTCCCTTTCATCATTATCAAGGGTTCTGGGGGATCAGTTGGTAAGCCTTATTGAGTCAGTAACTCTATTTGTAAATATCTACATTTGGGTTCAGTCTAACTTCCCTTTCATCATTATCAAGGGTTCTAGGGGATCAGTTGGTAAGCCTTATTGAGTCAGTAACTCTATTTGTAAATATCTACATTTGGGTTCAGTCTATCTTCGCTTTCATCATTATCAAGGGTTCTAGGGGATCAGTTGGTAAGCCTTATTGAGTCAGTAACTCTATTTGTAAATATCTACATTTGGGTTCAGTCTAACTTCCCTTTCATCATTCTCAAGGGTTCTAGGGGATCAGTTGTTAAGCCTCATTGAGTCAGTAACTCTATTTGTAAATATCTACATTTGGGTTCAGTCTATCTTCCCTTTCATCATTATCAAGGGTTCTAGGGGATCAGATGGTAAGCCTTATTGAGTCAGTAACTCTATTTGTAAATATCTACATTTGGGTTCAGTCTATCTTCGCTTTCATCATTATCAAGGGTTCTAGGGGATCAGTTGGTAAGCCTTATTGAGTCAGTAACTCTATTTGTAAATATCTACATTTGGGTTCAGTCTATCTTCGCTTTCATCATTATCAAGGGTTCTAGGGGATCAGTTGGTAAGCCTTATTGAGTCAGTAACTCTATTTGTAAATACCTACATTTGGGTTCAGTCTAACTTCCCTTTCATCATTCTCAAGGGTTCTAGGGGATCAGTTGGTAAGCCTTATTGAGTCAGTAACTCTATTTGTAAATATCTACATTTGGGTTCAGTCTAACTTCCCTTTCATCATTTTCAAGGGTTCTAGGGGATCAGTTGGTAAGCCTTATTGAGTCAGTAACTCTATTTGTAAATATCTACATTTGGGTTCAGTCTATCTTCGCTTTCATCATTATCAAGGGTTCTAGGGGATCAGTTGGTAAGCCTTATTGAGTCAGTAACTCTATTTGTAAATATCTACATTTGGGTTCAGTCTAACTTCCCTTTCATCATTCTCAAGGGTTCTAGGGGATCAGTTTGTAAGCCTTATTGAGTCAGTAACTCTATTTGTAAATATCTACATTTGGGTTCAGTCTAACTTCCCTTTCATCATTATCAAGGGTTCTAGGGGATCAGTTGGTAAGCCTTATTGAAACAGTAACTCTATTTGTAAATATCTACATTTGGGTTCAGTCTAACTTCCCTTTCATCATTCTCAAGGGTTCTAGGGGATCAGTTGGTAAGCCTTATTGAGTCAGTAACTCTATTTGTAAATATCTACATTTGGGTTCAGTCTAACTTCCCTTTCATCATTATCAAGGGTTCTAGGAGATCAGTTGATAAGCCTTATTGAGTCAGAAAAAACACATAAATTAGGGTAACAAATGAATAAAGTTTATCTTATCTGTGTCTGTATTCTCATTGTCATATTTCCTCCCTTATTTACTCGTCCGATGGTTCAATGGTCCGATGGTCCAAAGGTCCGATGGACGAGTCAATAAGGGAGAAAATGTGACAATGAGAACACGACCTATTCGCCCTTTGCCCGATGGACAAAAGACGACATAAGTCCAGGTACCTCCCAGTAAGATAGTTTGATCAGTTGATGTCATTAGTCCAGGTACCTCCCAGTAAGATAGTTTCATCAGTTGATGTCATTAGTCCAGGTACCTCCCAGTAAGATAGTTTCATCAGTTGACGCCATTAGTCCAGGTACCTCCCAGTAAGATAGTTTGATCAGTTGATGTCATTAGTCCAGGTACCTCCCAGTAAGATAGTTTCATCAGTTGACGTCATTAGTCCAGGTACCTCCCAGTAAGATAGTTTGATCAGTTGACGCCATTAGTCCAGGTACCTCCCAGTAAGATAGTTTGATCAGTTGACGTCATTAGTCCAGGTACCTCCCAGTGAGATAGTTTGATCAGTTGACGTCATTAGTCCAGGTACCTCCCAGTAAGATAGTTTGATCAGTTGAAGTCATTAGTCCAGGTACCTCCCAGTAAGAGAGATTGATCAGTTGATGTCATTAGTCCAGGTACCTCCCAGTAAGATAGTTTGATCAGTTGATGTCATTAGTCCAGGTACCTCCCAGTAAGATAGTTTGATCAGTTGACGTCATTAGTCCAGGTACCTCCCAGTAAGATAGTTTGATCGTTTGATGTCATTAGTCCAGGTACCTCCCAGTAAGCGAGATTGATCAGTTGATGTCATTAGTCCAGGTACCTCCCAGTAAGATAGTTTGATCAGTTGATGTCATTAGTCCAGGTACCTCCCAGTAAGATAGTTTCATCAGTTGACGTCATTAGTCCAGGTACCTCCCAGTAAGATAGTTTGATCAGTTGACGTCATTAGTCCAGGTACCTCCCAGTAAGATAGTTTCATCAGTTGATGTCATTAGTCCAGGTACCTCCCAGTAAGATAGTTTGATCAGTTGACGTCATTAGTCCAGGTACCTCCCAGTAAGATAGTTTGATCAGTTGACGTCATTAGTCCAGGTACCTCCCAGTAAGATAGTTTCATCAGTTGAAGTCATTAGTCCAGGTACCTCCCAGTAAGATAGTTTCATCAGTTGACGTCATTAGTCCAGGTACCTCCCAGTAAGATAGTTTCATCAGTTGACGTCATTAGTCCAGGTACCTCCCAGTAAGATAGTTTGATCAGTTGATGTCATTAGTCCAGGTACCTCCCAGTAAGATAGTTTGATCAGTTGACGTCATTAGTCCAGGTACCTCCCAGTAAGATAGTTTGATCAGTTGACGTCATTAGTCCAGGTACCTCCCAGTAAGATAGTTTGATCAGTTGACGTCATTAGTCCAGGTACCTCCCAGTAAGATAGTTTGATCAGTTGACGTCATTAGTCCAGGTACCTCCCAGTAAGATAGTTTGATCAGTTGATGTCATTAGTCCAGGTACCTCCCAGTAAGATAGTTTGATCAGTTGACGTCATTAGTCCAGGTACCTCCCAGTAAGAGAGATTGATCAGTTGATGTCATTAGTCCAGGTACCTCCCAGTAAGATAGTTTGATCAGTTGATGTCATTAGTCCAGGTACCTCCCAGTAAGATAGTTTGATCAGTTGATGTCATTAGTCCAGGTACCTCCCAGTAAGATAGTTTCATCAGTTGATGTCATTAGTCCAGGTACCCCCAGTAAGATAGTTTGATCAGTTGACGTCATTAGTCCAGGTACCTCCCAGTAAGATAGTTTGATCAGTTGACGTCATTAGTCCAGGTACCTCCCAGTAAGATAGTTTGATCAGTTGACGTCATTAGTCCAGGTACCTCCCAGTAAGATAGTTTGATCAGTTGACGTCATTAGTCCAGGTACCTCCCAGTAAGATAGTTTGATCAGTTGACGTCATTAGTCCAGGTACCTCCCAGTAAGATAGTTTGATCAGTTGACGTCATTAGTCCAGGTACCTCCCAGTAAGATAGTTTGATCAGTTGATGTCATTAGTCCAGGTACCTCCCAGTAAGATAGTTTGATCAGTTGATGTCATTAGTCCAGGTACCTCCCAGTAAGATAGTTTGATCAGTTGACGTCATTAGTCCAGGTACCTCCCAGTAAGATAGTTTGATCAGTTGACGTCATTAGTCCAGGTATCTCCCAGTAAGATAGTTTGATCAGTTGACGTCATTAGTCCAGGTACCTCCCAGTAAGATAGTTTGATCAGTTGACGTCATTAGTCCAGGTACCTCCCAGTAAGATAGTTTGATCAGTTGACGTCATTAGTCCAGGTACCTCCCAGTAAGATAGTTTGATCAGTTGACGCCATTAGTCCAGGTACCTCCCAGTAAGATAGTTTGATCAGTTGACGTCATTAGTCCAGGTACCTCCCAGTAAGATAGTTTGATCAGTTGATGTCATTAGTCCAGGTACCTCCCAGTAAGAGAGATTGAACAGTTGACGTCATTAGTCCAGGTACCTCCCAGTAAGATAGTTTGATCAGTTGACGTCATTAGTCCAGGTACCTCCCAGTAAGATAGTTTGATCAGTTGACGTCATTAGTCCAGGTACCTCTCAGTAAGATAGTTTGATTAGTTGACGTCATTAGTCCAGGTACCTCCCAGTAAGATAGATTGATCGGTTGACGTCATTAGTCCAGGTACCTCCCAGTAAGATAGTTTGATCAGTTGACGTCATTAGTCCAGGTACCTCCCAGTAAGATAGTTTGATCAGTTGACGTCATTAGTCCAGGTACCTCCCAGTAAGATAGTTTGATCAGTTGACGTCATTAGTCCAGGTACCTCCCAGTAAGATAGTTTGATCAGTTGACGTCATTAGTCCAGGTACCTCCCAGTAAGATAGTTTGATCAGTTGACGTCATTAGTCCAGGTACCTCCCAGTAAGATAGTTTGATCAGTTGACGTCATTAGTCCAGGTACCTCCCAGTAAGATAGTTTCATCAGTTGACGTCATTAGTCCAGGTACCTCCCAGTAAGATAGTTTGATCAGTTGACGTCATTAGTCCAGGTACCTCCAAGTAAGATAGTATGATCAGTTGACGTCATTAGTCCAGGTACCTCTCAGTAAGATAGTTTGATTAGTTGACGTCATTAGTCCAGGTCCCTCCCAGTAAGATAGATTGATCAGTTGACTTCATTAGTCCAGGTACCTCCCAGTAAGATAGTTTGATCAGTTGACGTCATTAGTCCAGGTACCTCCCAGTAAGATAGTTTGATCAGTTGACGTCATTAGTCCAGGTACCTCCCAGTAAGATAGTTTGATCAGTTGACGTCATTAGTCCAGGTACCTCCCAGTAAGATAGTTTGATCAGTTGACGTCATTAGTCCAGGTACCTCCCAGTAAGATAGTTTGATCAGTTGACGTCATTAGTCCAGGTACCTCCCAGTAAGATAGTTTGATCAGTTGACGTCATTAGTCCAGGTACCTCCCAGTAAGATAGTTTGATCAGTTGATGCCATTAGTCCAGGTACCTCCCAGTAAGATAGTTTGATCAGTTGACGTCATTAGTCCAGGTACCTCCCAGTAAGATAGTTTGATCAGTTGACGTCATTAGTCCAGGTACCTCCCAGTAAGATAGTTTGATCAGTTGACGTCATTAGTCCAAGTACCTCCCAGTAAGATAGTTTGATCAGTTGACGTCATTAGTCCAGGTACCTCCCAGTAAGATAGTTTGATCAGTTGATGCCATTAGTCCAGGTACCTCCCAGTAAGATAGTTTGATCAGTTGACGTCATTAGTCCAGGTACCTCCCAGTAAGATAGTTTGATCAGTTGACGTCATTAGTCCAGGTACCTCCCAGTAAGATAGTTTGATCAGTTGACGTCATTAGTCCAGGTACCTCCCAGTAAGATAGTTTGATCAGTTGACGTCATTAGTCCAGGTACCTCCCAGTAAGATAGTTTGATCAGTTGACGTCATTAGTCCAGGTACCTCCCAGTAAGATAGATTGATCAGTTGACGTCATTAGTCCAGGTACCTCCCAGTAAGATCGTTTGATCAGTTGACGTCATTAGTCCAGGTACCTCCCAGTAAGATAGTTTGATCAGTTGACGTCATTAGTCCAGGTACCTCCCAGTAAGATAGTTTGATCAGTTGACGTCATTAGTCCAGGTACCTCCCAGTAAGATAGTTTGATCAGTTGACGTCATTAGTCCAGGTACCTCTCAGTAAGATAGTTTGATTAGTTGACGTCATTAGTCCAGGTACCTCCCGGTAAGATAGATTGATCGGTTGACGTCATTAGTCCAGGTACCTCCCAGTAAGATAGTTTGATCAGTTGACGTCATTAGTCCAGGTACCTCCCAGTAAGATAGTTTGATCAGTTGACGTCATTAGTCCAGGTACCTCCCAGTAAGATAGTTTGATCAGTTGACGTCATTAGTCCAGGTACCTCCCAGTAAGATAGTTTGATCAGTTGACGTCATTAGTCCAGGTACCTCCCAGTAAGATAGTTTGATCAGTTGACGTCATTAGTCCAGGTACCTCCCAGTAAGATAGTTTGATCAGTTTACGTCATTAGTCCAGGTACCTCCCAGTAAGATAGTTTCATCAGTTGACGTCATTAGTCCAGGTACCTCCCAGTAAGATAGTTTGATCAGTTGACGTCATTAGTCCAGGTACCTCCAAGTAAGATAGTATGATCAGTTGACGTCATTAGTCCAGGTACCTCTCAGTAAGATAGTTTGATTAGTTGACGTCATTAGTCCAGGTCCCTCCCAGTAAGATAGATTGATCAGTTGACTTCATTAGTCCAGGTACCTCCCAGTAAGATAGTTTGATCAGTTGACGTCATTAGTCCAGGTACCTCCCAGTAAGATAGTTTGATCAGTTGACGTCATTAGTCCAGGTACCTCCCAGTAAGATAGTTTCATCAGTTGACGTCATTAGTCCAGGTACCTCCCAGTAAGATAGTTTGATCAGTTGACGTCATTAGTCCAGGTACCTCCCAGTAAGATAGTTTGATCAGTTGACGTCATTAGTCCAGGTACCTCCCAGTAAGATAGTTTGATCAGTTGACGTCATTAGTCCAGGTACCTCCCAGTAAGATAGTTTGATCAGTTGATGCCATTAGTCCAGGTACCTCCCAGTAAGATAGTTTGATCAGTTGACGTCATTAGTCCAGGTACCTCCCAGTAAGATAGTTTGATCAGTTGACGTCATTAGTCCAGGTACCTCCCAGTAAGATAGTTTGATCAGTTGACGTCATTAGTCCAGGTACCTCCCAGTAAGATAGTTTGATCAGTTGACGTCATTAGTCCAGGTACCTCCCAGTAAGATAGTTTGATCAGTTGACGTCATTAGTCCAGGTACCTCCCAGTAAGATAGATTGATCAGTTGACGTCATTAGTCCAGGTACCTCCCAGTAAGATCGTTTGATCAGTTGACGTCATTAGTCCAGGTACCTCCCAGTAAGATAGTTTGATCAGTTGACGTCATTAGTCCAGGTACCTCCCAGTAAGATAGTTTGATCAGTTGACGTCATTAGTCCAGGTACCGCCCAGTAAGATAGTTTGATCAGTTGACGTCATTAGTCCAGGTACCTCCCAGTAAGATAGTTTGATCAGTTGACGTCATTAGTCCAGGTACCTCCCAGTAAGATAGTTTGATCAGTTGACGTCATTAGTCCAGGTACCTCCCAGTAAGATAGTTTGATTAGTTGACGTCATTAGTCCAGGTACCTCCCAGTAAGATAGTTTGATCAGTTGACGCCATTAGTCCAGGTACCTCCCAGTAAGATAGTTTGATCAGTTGACGTCATTAGTCCAGGTACCTCCCAGAAAGATAGTTTGATCAGTTGATGTCATTAGTCCAGGTACCTCCCAGTAAGATAGATTGATCAGTTGATGTCATTAGTCCAGGTACCTCCCAGTAAGATAGTTTGATCAGTTGATGTCATTAGTCCAGGTACCTCATAGTAAGATAGTTTGATCAGTTGATGTCATTAGTCCAGGTACCTCCCAGTAAGATAGTTTGATTAGTTGACGTCATTAGTCCAGGTACCTCCCAGTAAGATAGTTTGATCAGTTGACGTCATTAGTCCAGGTACCTCCCAGTAAGATAGTTTGATCAGTTGACGTCATTAGTCCAGGTACCTCCCAGTAAGATAGTTTGATTAGTTGACGTCATTAGTCCAGGTACCTCCCAGTAAGATAGTTTGATCAGTTGACTTCATTAGTCCAGGTACCTCCCAGTAAGATAGTTTGATCAGTTGACGTCATTAGTCCAGGTACCTCCCAGTAAGATAGTTTGATCAGTTGACGTCATTAGTCCAGGTACCTCCCAGTAAGATAGTTTGATCAGTTGACGTCATTAGTCCAGGTACCTCCCAGTAAGATAGTTTGATTAGTTGACGTTATTAGTCCAGGTACCTCCCAGTAAGATAGTTTGATCAGTTGACGTCATTAGTCCAGGTACCTCCCAGTAAGATAGTTTGATCAGTTGACGTCATTATTCCAGGTACCTCCCAGTAAGATAGTTTGATCAGTTGATGTCATTAGTCCAGGTACCTCCCAGTAAGATAGATTGATTAGTTGACGTCATTAGTCCAGGAACCTCCCAGTAAGATAGTTTGATCAGTTGACGTCATTAGTCCAGGTACCTCCCAGTAAGATAGTTTGATCAGTTGACGTCATTATTCCAGGTACCTCCCAGTAAGATAGTTTGATCAGTTGATGTCATTAGTCCAGGTACCTCCCAGTAAGATAGATTGATCAGTTGACGTCATTAGTCCAGGTACCTCCCAGTAAGATAGTTTGATCAGTTGATGTCATTAGTCTAGGTACCTCCCAGTAAGATAGTTTGATCAGTTGATGTCATTAGTCCAGGTACCTCCCAGTAAGATAGTTTGATCAGTTGATGTCATTAGTCCAGGTACCTCCCAGTAAGATAGTTTCATCAGTTGATGTCATTAGTCCAGGTACCTCCCAGTAAGATAGTTTCATCAGTTGACGTCATTAGTCCAGGTACCTTCCAGTAAGATAGTTTCATCAGTTGACGTCATTAGTCCAGGTACCTCCTAGTAAGATAGTTTCATCAGTTGATGTCATTAGTCCAGGTACCTCTCAGTAAGATAGTTTGATTAGTTGACGTCATTAGTCCAGGTACCTCCCAGTAAGATAGTTTCATCAGTTGACGTCATTAGTCCAGGTACCTCCCAGTAAGATAGTTTCATCAGTTGATGTCATTAGTCCAGGTACCTCTCAGTAAGATAGTTTGATTAGTTGATGTCATTAGTCCAGGTACCTCCCAGTAAGATAGTTTCATCAGTTGACGTCATTAGTCCAGGTACCTCCCAGTAAGATAGTTTCATCAGTTGATGTCATTAGTCCAGGTACCTCCCAGTAAGATAGTTTGATCAGTTGATGTCATTAGTCCAGGTACCTCCCAGTAAGATAGTTTCATCAGTTGACGTAATTAGTCCAGGTACCTGCCAGTAAGATAGTTTGATCAGTTGACGTCATTAGTCCAGGTACCTCCCAGTAAGATTGTTTGATCAATTGACGTCATTAGTCCAGGTACCTCCCAGTAAGATAGTTTGATCAGTTGATGTCATTAGTCCTGGTAGCTCTCAGTAAGATAGTTTGATTAGTTGACGTCATTAGTCCAGGTACCTCCCAGTAAGATAGATTGATCAGTTGACGTCATTAGTCCAGGTACCTCCCAGTAAGATAGTTTGATCAGTTGACGTCATTAGTCCTGGTACCTCCCAGTAAGATAGTTTGATCAGTTGACGTCATTAGTCCAGGTACCTCCCAGTAAGATAGTTTGATCAGTTGACGCCATTAGTCCTGGTACCTACCAGTAAGATAGTTTGATCAGTTGACGTCATTAGTCTAGGTACCTCCCAGTAAGATAGTTTGATCAGTTGACGTCATTAGTCCAGGTACCTCCCAGTAAGATAGTTTGATCAGTTGATGTCATTAGTCCAGATACCTCCCAGTAAGATAGTTTCATCAGTTGATGTCATTAGTCCAGGTACCTCCCAGTAAGATAGTTTCATCAGTTGACGTCATTAGTCCAGGTACCTCCCAGTAAGATAGTTTGATCAGTTGATGTCATTAGTCCAGGTACCTCCCAGTAAGATAGTTTGATCAGTTGATGTCATTAGTCCAGGTACCTCCCAGTAAGATAGTTTGATCAGTTGACGTCATTAGTCCAGGTACCTCCCAGTAAGATAGTTTGATCAGTTGATGTCATTAGTCCAGGTACCTCCCAGTAAGATAGTTTCATCAGTTGACGTCATTAGTCCAGGTACCTCCCAGTAAGATAGTTTGATCAGTTGACGTCATTAGTCCAGGTACCTCCCAGTAAGATAGTTTGATCAGTTGACGTCATTAGTCCAGGTACCTCCCAGTAAGATAGTTTGATCAGTTGACGTCATTAGTCCAGGTACCTCCCAGTAAGATAGTTTGATCAGTTGATGTCATTAGTCCAGGTACCTCCCAGTAAGATAGCTTGATCAGTTGATGTCCTTAGTCCAGGTACCTCCCAGTAAGATAGTTTGATCAGTTGACGTCATTAGTCCAGGTACCTCCCAGTAAGATAGTTTGATCAGTTGATGTCATTAGTCCAGGTACCTCCCAGTAAGATAGTTTGATCAGTTGACGTCATTAGTCCAGGTACCTCCCAGAAAGATAGTTTGATCAGTTGACGTCATTAGTCCAGGTACCTCCCAGTAAGATAGTTTGATCAGTTGATGTCATTAGTCCAGGTACCTCCCAGTAAGATAGTTTGATCAGTTGAGGTCATTAGTCCAGGTACCTCCCAGTAAGATTGTTTGATCAGTTGACGTCATTAGTCCAGGTACCTCCCAGTAAGATAGTTTGATCAGTTGATGTCATTAGTCCAGGTACCTCTCAGTAAGATAGTTTGATTAGTTGACGTCATTAGTCTAGGTACCTCCCAGTAAGATAGTTTGATCAGTTGATGTCATTAGTCCAGGTACCTCCCAGTAAGATAGTTTGATTAGTTGACGTCATTAGTCCAGGTACCTCCCAGTAAGATAGATTGATCAGTTGACGTCATTAGTCCAGGTACCTCCCAGTAAGATAGTTTGATCAGTTGACGTCATTAGTCCTGGTACCTCCCAGTAAGATAGTTTGATCAGTTGACGACATTAGTCTAGGTACCTCCCAGTAAGATAGTTTGATCAGTTGACGCCATTAGTCCAGGTACCTCCCAGTAAGATAGTTTGATCAGTTGACGTCATTAGTCCAGGTACCTCCCAGTAAGATAGTTTGATCAGTTGACGTCATTAGTCTAGGTACCTCCCAGTAAGATAGTTTGATCAGTTGACGTCATTAGTCCAGGTACCTCCCAGTAAGATAGTTTGATCAGTTGACGTCATTAGTCCAGGTACCTCCCAGTAAGATAGTTTGATCAGTTGACGTCATTAGTCCAGGTACCTCCCAGTAAGATAGTTTGATCAGTTGACTTCATTAGTCCAGGTACCTCCCAGTAAGATAGTTTGATCAGTTGACGTCATTAGTCCAGGTACCTCCCAGTAAGATAGTTTGATCAGTTGACGCCATTAGTCCAGGTACCTCCCAGTAAGATAGTTTGATCAGTTGACGTCATTAGTCTAGGTACCTCCCAGTAAGATAGTTTGATCAGTTGATGTCATTAGTCCAGGTACCTCCCAGTAAGATAGTTTGATTAGTTGACGTCATTAGTCCAGGTAACTCCCAGTAAGATAGATTGATCAGTTGACGTCATTAGTCCAGGTACCCCCCAGTAAGATAGTTTGATCAGTTGACGTCATTAGTCCTGGTACCTCCCAGTAAGATAGTTTGATCAGTTGACGTCATTAGTCTAGGTACCTCCCAGTAAGATAGTTTGATCAGTTGACGCCATTAGTCCTGGTACCTCCCAGTAAGATAGTTTGATCAGTTGACGTCATTAGTCTAGGTACCTCCCAGTAAGATAGTTTGATCAGTTGACGTCATTAGTCCAGGTACCTCCCAGTAAGATAGTTTGATCAGTTGATGTCATTAGTCCAGGTACCTCCCAGTAAGATAGTTTCATCAGTTGATGTCATTAGTCCAGGTACCTCCCAGTAAGATAGTTTCATCAGTTGACGTCATTAGTCCAGGTACCTCCCAGTAAGATAGTTTGATCAGTTGATGTCATTAGTCCAGGTACCTCCCAGTAAGATAGTTTGATCAGTTGATGTCATTAGTCCAGGTACCTCCCAGTAAGATAGTTTGATCAGTTGACGTCATTAGTCCAGGTACCTCTCAGTAAGATATTTTGATCAGATGACGTCATTAGTCCAGGTACCTCCCAGTTAGATAGTTTGATCAGTTGATGTCATTAGTCCAGGTACCTCCCAGTAAGATAGTTTCATCAGTTGACGTCATTAGTCCAGGTACCTCCCAGTAAGATAGTTTGATCAGTTGACGTCATTAGTCCAGGTACCTCCCAGTAAGATAGTTTGATCAGTTGACGTCATTAGTCCAGGTACCTCCCAGTAAGATAGTTTGATCAGTTGACGTCATTAGTCCAGGTACCTCCCAGTAAGATAGTTTGATCAGTTGATGTCATTAGTCCAGGTACCTCCCAGTAAGATAGTTTGATCAGTTGATGTCCTTAGTCCAGGTACCTCCCAGTAAGATAGTTTGATCAGTTGACGTCATTAGTCCAGGTACCTCCCAGTAAGATAGTTTGATCAGTTGACGTCATTAGTCCAGGTACCTCCCAGTAAGATAGTTTGATCAGTTGACGTCATTAGTCCAGGTACCTCCCAGTAAGATAGGTTGATCAGTTGACGTCATTAGTCCAGGTACCTCCCATTAAGATAGTTTGATCAGTTGACGTCATTAGTCCAGGTACCTCCCAGTAAGATAGTTTGATCAGTTGACGCCATTAGTCCAGGTACCTCCCAGTAAGATAGGTTGATCAGTTGACGTCATTAGTCTAGGTACCTCCCAGTAAGATAGTTTGATCAGTTGACGTCATTAGTCCAGGTACCTCCCAGTAAGATAGTTTGATCAGTTGACGTCATTAGTCCAGGTACCTCCCAGTAAGATAGTTTGATCAGTTGACGTCATTAGTCTAGGTACCTCCCAGTAAGATAGTTTGATCAGTTGACGTCATTAGTCCAGGTACCTCCCAGTAAGATAGTTTGATCAGTTGATGTCATTAGTCCAGGTACCTCCCAGTAAGATAGTTTCATCAGTTGATGTCATTAGTCCAGGTACCTCCCAGTAAGATAGTTTGATCAGTTGACGTCATTAGTCCAGGTACCTCCCAGTAAGATAGTTTGATCAGTTGATGTCATTAGTCCAGGTACCTCCCAGTAAGATAGTTTGATCAGTTGATGTCATTAGTCCAGGTACCTCCCAGTAAGATAGTTTGATCAGTTGACGTCATTAGTCCAGGTACCTCTCAGTAAGATAGTTTGATCAGTTGACGTCATTAGTCCAGGTACCTCCCAGTAAGATAGTTTGATCAGTTGATGTCATTAGTCCAGGTACCTCCCAGTAAGATAGTTTCATCAGTTGACGTCATTAGTCCAGGTACCTCCCAGTTAGATAGTTTCATCAGTTGACGTCATTAGTCCAGGTACCTCCCAGTAAGATAGTTTGATCAGTTGACGTCATTAGTCCAGGTACCTCCCAGTAAGATAGTTTGATCAGTTGACGTCATTAGTCCAGGTACCTCCCAGTAAGATAGTTTGATCAGTTGATGTCATTAGTCCAGGTACCTCCCAGTAAGATAGTTTGATCAGTTGATGTCCTTAGTCCAGGTACCTCCCAGTAAGATAGTTTGATCAGTTGACGTCATTAGTCCAGGTACCTCCCAGTAAGATAGTTTGATCAGTTGACGTCATTAGTCCAGGTACCTCCCAGTAAGATAGTTTGATCAGTTGACGTCATTAGTCCAGGTACCTCCCAGTAAGATAGTTTGATCAGTTGACGTCATTAGTCCAGGTACCTCCCAGTAAGATAGTTTGATCAGTTGACGTCATTAGTCCAGGTAC
Organism: Pictodentalium vernedei; assembly: GCA_031216915.1. Taxonomy (NCBI): domain Eukaryota; kingdom Metazoa; phylum Mollusca; class Scaphopoda; order Dentaliida; family Dentaliidae; genus Pictodentalium; species Pictodentalium vernedei. Next base: position 35,154,587 of record CM062289.1, read on the forward strand.
CTCCCAGTAAGATAGTTTGATCAGTTGACGCCATTAGTCCAGGTACCTCCCAGTAAGATAGTTTGATCAGTTGACGTCATTAGTCCAGGTACCTCCCAGTAAGATAGTTTGATCAGTTGACGTCATTAGTCCAGGTACCTCCCAGTAAGATAGTTTGATCAGTTGACGTCATTAGTCCAGGTACCTGCCAGTAAGATAGTTTGATCAGTTGACGTCATTAGTCCAGGTACCTCTCAGTAAGATAGTTTGATTAGTTGACGTCATTAGTCCAGGTACCTCCCAGTAAGATAGATTGATCAGTTGACGTCATTAGTCCAGGTACCTCCCAGTAAGATAGTTTGATCAGTTGACGTCATTAGTCCAGGTACCTCCCAGTAAGATAGTTTGATCAGTTGACGTCATTAGTCCAGGTACCTCCCAGTAAGATAGTTTGATCAGTTGACGTCATTAGTCCAGGTACCTCCCAGTAAGATAGTTTGATCAGTTGATGTCATTAGTCCAGGTACCTCCCAGTAAGAGAGATTGATCAGTTGATGTCATTAGTCCAGGTACCTCCCAGTAAGATAGTTTGATCAGTTGACGTCATTAGTCCAGTTACCTCCCAGTAAAATAATTTGATCAGTTGATGTCATTAGTCCAGGTACCTCCCAGTAAGATAGTTTGATCAGTTGATGTCATTAGTCCAGGTACCTCCCAGTAAGATAGTTTGATCAGTTGATGTCATTAGTCCAGGTACCTCCCAGTAAGATAGTTTGATCAGTTGATGTCATTAGTCCAGGTACCTCCCAGTAAGATAGTTTGATCAGTTGATGTCATTAGTCCAGGTACCTCCCAGTAAGATAGTTTGATCAGTTGATGTCATTAGTCCAGGTACCTCCCAGTAAGATAGTTTCATCAGTTGACGTTATTAGTCCAGGTACCTCCCAGTAAGATAGTTTGATCAGTTGATGTCATTAGTCCAGGTACCTCCCAGTAAGATAGTTTGATCAGTTGACGTCATTAGTCTAGGTACCTCCCAGTAAGATAGTTTGATCAGTTGACGTCATTAGTCCAGGTACCTCCCAGTAAGATAGTTTGATCAGTTGACGTCATTAGTCCAGGTACCTCCCAGTAAGATAGTTTGATCAGTTGATGTCATTAGTCCAGGTACCTCCCAGTAAGATAGTTTGATCAGTTGATGTCATTAGTCCAGGTACCTCCCAGTAAGATAGTTTGATCAGTTGACGTCATTAGTCCAGGTACCTCCCAGTAAGATAGTTTGATCAGTTGATGTCATTAGTCCAAGTACCTCCCAGTAAGATAGTTTGATCAGTTGACGTCATTAGTCCAGGTACCTCCCAGTAAGATTGTTTGATCAGTTGACGTCATTAGTCCAGGTACCTCCCAGTAAGATAGTTTGATCAGTTGACGTCATTAGTCCAGGTACCTCCCAGTAAGAGAGATTGATCAGTTGACGTCATTAGTCCAGGTACCTCCCAGTAAGAGAGATTGATCAGTTGATGTCATTAGTCCAGGTACCTCCCAGTAAGATAGTTTGATCAGTTGACGTCATTAGTCCTGGTACCTCCCAGTAAGAGAGATTGATCAGTTGATGTCATTAGTCCAGGTACCTCCCAGTAAGATAGTTTGATCAGTTGACGTCATTAGTCCAGGTACCTCCCATTAAGATAGTTTGATCAGTTGACGTCATTAGTCCAGGTACCTCCCAGTAAGATTGTTTGATCAGTTGATGTCATTAGTCCTGGTACCTCCCAGTAAGATAGTTTGATCAGTTGACGTCATTAGTCCAGGTACCTCCCAGTAAGAGAGATTGATCAGTTGATGTCATTAGTCCAGGTACCTCCCAGTAAGAGAGATTGATCAGTTGACGTCATTAGTCCAGGTACCTCCCAGTAAGATAGTTTGATCAGTTGACGTCATTAGTCCAGGTACCTCCCAGTAAGAGAGATTGATCAGTTGATGTCATTAGTCCAGGTACCTCCCAGTAAGAGAGATTGATCAGTTGACGTCATTAGTCCAGGTACCTCCCAGTAAGAGAGATTGATCAGTTGATGTCATTAGTCCAGGTACCTCCCAGTAAGATAGTTTGATCAGTTGATTGTACAGACACAGTAAAACCGTACGGGGCGAATCTTGCAGTTTGGTTTTCCGGTTTGCCGTAAAAACCCGAACCGAACCTGAAAACCAAAATGCCGTCCAGCTAAACTGACACAAAACATGAGTTACAGTAGGGGTACCGACCCCCCCCCCCCCCCCTGGGAAAAAAACCCCATAGAAAAAAGCCCCTTGGTAAAAAAACCCTTGGAAAAAAAACCCTCGGGAAAATGCAAGTGTGGATAAAAACCCCACTCCCATTATTTTTATTATTATTATTAAACATCTACTCCCATTGTTATAAATTTATTATTATTATTATTACTTTTATTATTATTATTATTATTAAACATCTACTCCCATTGTGATAAATTTATTATTATTATTATTACTTTTATTATTATTATTATTATTAAACATCTACTCCCATTGTTATAAATTTATTATTATTATTATTACTTTATTATTATTATTATTATTAAACATCTACTTTATTCACTTGAACACGACTAAATATGTCTTTGATGTCTTATTAAGAATTAATATAATAGTTCATAGTGAAATATCAAAGAAGGATGTCTTTTGATCTCAAAAGTGTCACAACAAAATATGCTCTCAAAGACAATCATTTGTCTTTACTATGATTGCAATTAATCTCACACAGAGATACATCAGAGTGAACTGAGTTTGCTTAATTATTAACACCTTTCCCTTTGATATGCTGCTGCCTTTTCTATAAAAGAGATTGTTTCTGCCCAGAAACCAGTATGAAACTATTTGTCATGCTGTAGGGCATCTTGCCTTAGAAATTAAATGTTAGACATATTTAATTAATGTATTTAGTGCTGTATTTAATGTTGTGGGGTCAAGTAATTAACGAGTGAAAGTATGCAAATATGAATATCATTGGAGTTAGCTGCATCAGCCAGTTCCAATGATATCCATATTTGCATACTTTCAAAAAAAAAGTTGCATTGGGTATAGGGTTATATAACGTATTCAGTGCTGTAGGGCATCTTGCCTTACAAATTAAATGGTAGACATATTTAATTAGTGTATTTAGTGCTGTATTTAATGTTGTGGGGTCAAGTAATTAACGAGTGAAAGTATGCAAATATGAATATCATTGGAGTTAGCTGCTTCAGCCAGTTCCAATGATATCCATATTTGCATACTTTCAAAAAAAACGTTGCATTGGGTAAAGGGTTACATAACGTATTCAGAGCTGTAGGGCATCTTGCCTTACAAATTAACTGTTGTGCTGATTTTAGAGAGAGTGATTAACAGGTGGAAATATGCAAATTTGAATATCATTGAAATGTATTTTTTACTATATAACATACAGATATTTTGTACTATAGAACATACAGATATTATGTTAATTGTATTCTTCACTAATGAACATACTGTCATACAAAAATAAAGTCACTAAAGAAAACGTTTTTCTGTTGTCAATATGAAGGGGTTTTTTTCCAAGGTTTTTCTTTTCTCGAGGGGTTTTTTTCCAAGGGGTTTTTTTACCAAGGGACTTTTTTCCTAAGGGTTTTTTTTTCCCAGGGGGGTGGGGGGGAGGGGAGAAACCAGAATTTGAAGCCTGATGTGAAGTTACCGGGGGATGATATCTCGGACAATAGACTTACCAAGTGATAACCTCTTTATTTATGAAACCAAAAGAAATATGTACACAAAGTCTCTGATATGTTGCAGTTTTCTGCCAGTGCTATTGTTCTCATTCTTTTGAAAAAAGTACGTAATTTGCTCTTCTCCAAGTTCACCTATCCGAACGATTCGGCTTCTCCAACTGGGGCAGCCACCACGTACCATAGCTGAACTATCTCTTCTCCAACTGGGGAAGCCACAACGTACCACAGCTGAACTGTCTCTTCTCCAATTTCGTAGAACTCCCGCGTACGACTCTGAAATTTAGTTTGCGAAGAGTTTTCGTTACAACTCCCTTCTTTGAAGTTTTTTTTTCTTATTATCCGCCAAATCCTTGCTTATTGCCATCATTAGTCCCTCGCCATACACAAATTACTTCCGTTTACCCGGTAACGTCAATTTTACCGATTGCTTTCGATGATTAACGGGGAATGATTTCGTTGTAAACAAAATAGCTGTGCCTCGTCGTGTATCAAGGGGGATTTATCTAGATTGATTCACATCGACCGAGATCAGAGAGATATTAGCCGGGTTTAAAATCATATCAACTGAGCTAGATAATGTCTGGGAAATAATGTAAAGTATTATATACCAGTCTGTGAATTATCGCAAATTATCTAAAAGATATTTCTCAATATCCATCGACTCGATGGATATCGAAGAAATCCCTCAGTAGCTGCCTAGATGACGTCAAGCTACACCGCATTACGTCGCCTTGAAGGAACGATCAGCTGATCTTTGTTATTGTTTTGAAACGTACGCATTTCTCGTCGAATTAGGCTGAATATTGTGCAATAATATGTCTCGTAGCATATAACAAAAACGAAATAAATCTACTCTATTTTAGTCAGTATCTGGAATTATCTCATGATTGTGGACCTGAAAGTTTTATAAAAATAATAATTGCAGGACCACACGATGAATTATTTCAGTAGCTTCCTAAATGGCGTTACGCTTCGGCGTATGACGTCGCCTTGACCGTCGCCATGAAGGAACGGTCAGCAGCTTTTTGTTATTCTCTTGAAACTGTTTGCCGTCGCATTGGGCTGAATATTGCGCTGTGAAATCTCACCTAGTATATAATAAAAAGAAAATCTACCCTATTTTAGTGAATATGAATTCGTGTGGACCCGCAAGCGCTCGTGAAAAATAAAACTTTCAGGTCCACACTCATGAGATAATTCTCGATATTCATTAACCCTTTATCCAACGAATCGGCCGCATCCGCCCGCGTAATTTGCAAATTCAGCAGTTCAGAAGATATTAATTTTCAAAAAATTTCAACAAAATCATATCATGTGACCCCTCGTTGGAACGACCTCGTCGAGCTCGTTCCAACGAGGGGTCACATGATATGGTTTTGTTGAAAATTTTTGAAAAAAATTAAAAAATGATATTTAAAATAATAAATTTTGATATCGTCTGCGTTGGGTAAAGGGTTAAAACAACGTACATATCTTTTATTTATTTAGTATTTTCTCAATCCATGCAATGTATTATCGCAAAAACTTCACTGACAACAGCATTGTCAAACATAATCATTTCATTTGATTTACTTATCAAGCCATGCAATGTATTATCGCAAAAACGTCACTGACAGCGGCATTGTCAAACATAATCATTCCATTTGATTTACTTATGAATACATCAGTCACGGCCGTGAGTAAGATGCGGAGCGATATATAGGAGTGTTACACCACCCACCACCAATTAATGTGCGCCCTTCAACACACACACACACACACACAAGCCCGTGCCAGTCTTCGTCTGAGGCCATCCATACTGTAGCCAGTGCGTTTCACAATTCAGGCTGCTGCTTTAAGAAAAATGGACCAATAAATCACGAGAACATCATCTAATTAGTTGGATTCCAGCCATCGTTTTTTGACGGTGTCCAATGGTCCAGTAGTTTAGGTGTTGGACTCCAGAATTCCAGGCGGGGGCTGCCGGCGGTTCGATTCCCGGCCGGGGATCAGAAATCAATATTCCAAATTCTCCGAAAAACATTACTGTGTCTTTCAATACAGGCACAGACACACAGACACACACACACACACATGAGACAACTCAGCAATACTAAACACTATAAGAAAATAGATTCACTTAGTTGGCCTAGTAATGTCGAAAAATTCAATAAGATCTTAAAATGTCTCCTTAACGAAGGTCACATAACCAAAAAACTATTGAAATATTTAACAGCTAAGCTCAATGCTCAAACAAGACAATTTTACATCCTACCAAAGATCCACAAGGACCGTTCTTCACGAACGGATGACTTAACTCCACCCGGGAGGCCAATTGTATCAGATTGTAACTTATGCGATCTCGGAACTAATTGATTATCATCTGAAACCTATAGCAAATAGACATCGGGGCTATCTAAAAAATACACAGGACTTCCTGTCAAAAATTTCGAAATTGAAAATATCGAAAAATGCAATTCTGGCTACTCTGGATATCGACAGTATGAAAACGAACATTGATATTGACAAAGGTGTTAAATCAGTTAAAAAATGCATTTGAAAAATATCCGGATGCAAAACGCCCGGATGAACAAATTTTGGATCTTTTAGAGCTGAGCTTAAAAGGTAATGACTTTCAATTCAATGGATAATATTTTCTACAAATAATGGGCTGTCCTATGGGCAACAGATTCAGTCCTAATTTTGCAAGCATCTATGTAGCGGAATGGGAGGAAAATGCCTTAAGCAAATGTGCGAAGCATCCTCTCGTATATCTCAGGTATTTAGATGACATTTTTATTATTTGGGAACATTCAAAAGAAGATTTTGATGAATTTTTAGAAATTTTGAACAATCATGATCCAAACTTTAAATTAAAAGCTACTATCAGTGAAAGTTCTGTTGATTTTCTCGATGTGACCGTGTATAAAGGCAAGCGATTTCAGGCATGCGGTCATTTAGATTATAAAGTATATTTTAAACCAACTGATTCACATCAGTTGTTGCACACAAAATCATTACATCCTCAACATACATTTAAAGGTATCATCAAATCACAGCTCATTCGTTTCCATCGCAATTCAAGTGATAAGGTAAATTTCAATGAGACTTGTTCTACTTTATTTGGTGCACTCAGATCGAGAGGGTACTCACTGTGTTTTTTGCGTAGACTGAAATCCCAAACTCGGAAAAACCTCGAAAGTCCAGCTGAAACTACTGATTTCGAACCACTGAAGATTGAACACAACAAACCGTTGCAGAATGGAAGTGGCGCGCTATTTAATTGCAAAAAGTCTCGTTGTAGATTGCACACTTTTGTGCCTGATCAGAAAGAGGAATTTTCCTTTGAACAAACGAAAAATCATTATCAGATCCGTAACTCCCTCCACTGTGATTCACCAAACATTATTTACCTTATCACATGTAAGCGCTGTCGGAAACAGTATGTTGGTCAAAGTCAAAATCCTTTTCGAGAACGTGCTACTAGACACAAACAGGATATAAAACATAATGCTGATGCCCCAGTAGCACAACATTTTAACCTTCCTGGCCATTCTTTGGACGATTTCGAAATCCATCCTATTGAACAACCACCAATTAAAGACACATTAGAAGAAACAGATGAATATAGAAAAAAAACATGAAGCTTTTTGGATCAATACGCTTCAAACCCTCTGGCCATTTGGTATGAACATATCAGAGGGAGAATGTGAAAGGAGGTCTATCATTCCTTTCACTTTAACATACAACAGAATGAATATCGAAATAGCAAAAATGTTAAAAGATGAATTCAATTTTACCAATGCTAAATTAAATGAACCTTTGAATCTTCAACCTGTCAGCGTCTATAAGAAAAACAAAAGCTTGCGTAACATCCTTGTAAGGACTCAATTAGAGCCCATCAATGAATAACATCAATTATTGCCAGTCAGTTTAACCAGTTCCTAAGCTCATCACTTAGTTTAAATTAGTTCTATGTAATTTTTTGTCATGTTTGAAACCCATCAGGGTTCAGTAAATGAAAACAATTTTTCAGCGGCATATTAAAAGAAAAAAAAACCGTTCCAGTAGGAAATGTATGTGCCAATGCGATTTTTAATGGTTGGGTAACCCGTGCCTCACAACTTATAACTGTATGTATATCTACAAGTAAATTTCCTAGATCTCCGGGTTTTGAACTATAAACCCGACTAACCAATATTCCAACTACATCATCAAGGCATGCCTTCATCGAAGGCATGCCTTAATTGGTGATGTAGCTAAGGAATTTTATCTGTTCGGACTTGAGCCACAACAGGCAGGCAGGACAAATCAGGTTTACATCGGCCCTTCACCACCATCGGTCACCTTCGCGACATCCCTGTCATTCGTGATTGATTTGGTCTACAACATGGGTATATGAAAGTGGCGTTGTTTTGTTTTAGTGGGTTTATCACTCATTTTGATAGTCAGTGAAAAGGTTTCTTTCGTAAGTCCCGAGTTCGATCCCCGCCCGGGACGACCCATGTTGTGTCCTTGGGCAAGTCACGTTATCCCGGTTTCCAACGTGGGGGCACGATCACACCGTATATTAAGGCGTACTGCACGTCGACGGTGCGCATTGAACAGAGTTAGAATGTTGAGGAGCTGACAGTTGCTCGTCGATGCTTGGTGGCTCTCTCCGGGTACTCCGGCTTCCTCCACCCGTAAAACTGTCACGGTCGCGATTAACCATTGTGCATAAGTAAGTGACCTTAAACACCAATAAATAATAATAACAATAATTATACCCTGACTTCTGGGAAGTAATGTCTATATTGTTGATATTGTTATGTTATATATTGTCAAAGCGTTATCGATCAGTTGTGAAGGTACTTTACTTTTTTCCCCGAGTCTGCGCACGATAAATATTTAAACCCCCATAGGACTATATTTTAAACAATCATAATGTACTGTTAATGTGTTAACCCTTTAAAGACTAGCGGCCTTATTCCGGCCAGGAACATGATGCGTCATTCCGTCGTTAAGTAGGATGGCTGTTCAGGAAATGTGTGGGGTAGACCAAACAATATTTTCAACGCCACACAGCCTCAAGGCTGCAAGTTGAAAATATTAATTGGTCTACCCCAAATAATGAATATGGACTCTTCTAATTGCTGCCATTGAACTGGTATGGAAGATGCCAGTAGAGTTCAAATGGGTTAATGTGTAAATAGTCTATGGTATATTGATATTGATTGTATTAGACATAACAAAGAGCGCATAATTAAACAAGTCTCTATAGGGAATAAAAGCCATCACAATAAAAGGATTTCATTCTCATTTAGAACTTTACATTGTGTTTTGTACGTCGATAATATCAGACACAACCTGGATTCAGCGTGGTTTATAGACAATACTTGTGGAATAATGACGTACATATTCTGGTTTCTACTCATTTGCAGAATCGGTTCTGTTTACTCTTCTACGATTTTTGATGTTCGTAAACTTCACGCAGACATTTTCAATAGCTCCGAAAAGGCATTTGTTCCTGCGCTGAATCAAAGTGGACAAATGAATGTCGTTCTGGACTTTTTTCTACTTGAGGTAACAGAAATAGACACTCTCAAACAAAGTTTACAGGTTCTGTGTATGGTCATGGTTCACTGGGAAGATGAGATTCATAAATGGAACCCACTGGAATACGGATCCATTTATAACATTTTCATTGATACTGAATTGTTGTGGGTTCCAAAACTTCGAATACCTAACAGTGTTGATGGACACTTCACAGTCTATACCTCAGGGAGTAAAGTCATATTTTTCTACAATGGCACATCTTCTTTAGGAGTGAATACTAAATTGCAAACGTCTTGTCATATTGACATTACCAAGTTTCCTTTTGACAGCCAAGAATGTTCTGTGATTTTCCTATCAGCGGATTTTTGGTCGATTAATTTGACACAGGGACTCGCAGTTACAGTCACCCCTAGCTCTGAAATATACGGATTCAAAGAAAACGAATGGAATGTTGATGATATACACATTTCTCAACACTATTTGGAAGAGAGCGGTTACAATGCCATCAAAGTGACGATACGAGTCCATCGTTTATCTACATTCTATATAATTACAGTGATTATTCCTTTAGTTTTAATTTCAATTGTAAATGTTGGAGTGTTCAAGTTACCTGAAGAAAGTGGTGATACAATATCTTATTCCATATCAGTAATGTTGTCTTATTCAATATATTTTAGTCTGATTTATGACATAATGCCAAAAACTTCTGGGTCTGTTTCAGTTCTCGCGGTCTATGTTGACATTCTCTTCCTGTTAAGTGTCTTGACCACAATTGGAAGTGTCATAGTCAACCGTTGTCATCTTGAAAAAGATCACAAACCAATAAGTCCTTGGATAAACAAATATATATTATGTCGTACAAATGAAGAACCTTTATTCGCATACAAAAGGGAAACAGACGACAACAACTCCCAAACTGAAACTACAACAATTCTTCATGATAGCCTTGAGACATATAATAAAGATTCTGGAATGAATATCAACGTAACAGGATCTGAAAAAGACAAAATGACCTTGAAACTGCGTTCACAAACTCCAGACTCCAGGAACACTGTTCGTGATACAAGTGACAAAGTACAATATATCCAAAGTTTAAAAGACTCAACAGACACTGACAAGAGAATGAACGATTGGCAGAAATTAGCTGTTGTAATAAATAATTTATTTTTTAGGATAATAATTTTAGCAACTATTATTTCTACAGTCATATCATTTTTACTAATGAGGATACTGTAAAGTTTGTAGTTCTTGAAAGAACATTGGTGATATGATTCATCTAAAACACGAATTAAGTTATCCAGCGACATAAATAATTCGTTTTGAGCTGTCATGAATATTCGAATATATGTTCACCGATCTTGTGCGTCAAAATAGATTTGTGTAATTTTTCCAACCCCAACGTCGCCCATTCACCATATGTGTTTTTATCTCACAATCGGGGCGTTTTTGCACTGTTACGCAAATAAAGTTTAATGTATCTGGGCCCTTGTTCCGAATCCGTATCAAGGGCCCCTGATACAAGCGCGTAATGCTGCTGTTGCCAAAACAACGGAATTAATATCATTTGTCGATCGCTTCGCGTTTTTCCCTTCAGAGAAAACAATATTAGGTGAGGCGAAGCCGAACCTAATATTATTTTCTCTGAGCCGTATATGACACTGTATCTGCCAACTAAACGCCATGTAACGTATTTATTATGCACGATATGCTAAAATGTCACTGGGGAAGTTAACTCAACGAATAGTTAAATTATGCGCTCTTTTCGGCATCTTGGGCTGGTTTGTAGCCTATTATTGGGATTTTCTTGAACGCTCGAGTCGAGGCTTCTCTCTTGAAGTTAAAGGATTAGCTTTCGCTTTGAAATGTGGAAAACTCCCCCTCAATAAACGATGAACAGCATATTTTAAAATATAATAAACCTTTACACCAAGAGGGATATTTAATTCACCAGTAATTGTTGCAAAAGTTACAACCAAATTCACGTTGACGAAACACACAGTTGTTCCACTTCGCAAGCAGTATTCAGTAAAGTGAATCGCAGTGACGTAATTTTCTCTGAACTGCAACGTCATCACTGACCTCAATATGGAGATCAATGAACGCTGTTCTATTTTTCAATTTTCGTCTTTCCGTCGATAAGGCAAATGAAAAAGTTCCTCTTGAAATAGTTTTATAACACATTTTGTGGTCAATATTGTGAGATAAATTTATTATCACCACAGTGTGTGTCTCCGGAAATTCTGATCAAGTCTCGTTGTAGGCACAGAATCGCATTTCGACTCGCCCTAACTTGCTCGTCGAAATACTATTCTGTTCCTACAACTCGACTTGATCTGAATTCCCGGAGGCACACACTGTGGTGATAATCTGTATTTATCCGGGGTTTGTTTGTTCTCTTGATACTTTTTATGAATCATCGATTAGTTGATTATAATCGATTATATCGGTGGACGGAGGGAAATCAATAATCATGACACTCCTCTATCCTTTATGAGATCATTTTAGATAATTGAACAATGTGGGTTTGAAGTCAAATAGGAGATTGGGACCGCGCTGGCGCAGTGATTAGGATATTGGACCTTAAACCGAAAGGTCCACGATTCGACCCCGATCAGTAGTAACTGTGTTGTGTCCTTGTGAAAGGCAGTTAATCCGGATTGTCCACGTGGGACAAGGTGGCACTGTGTAGTAAGACGTACTACACGTCGATGGTGTACTTACCTTCAACCAATGCTAACCCTGCTTGTATATAATTACTATGTTGGGGAGTCTGACAGTTGCTCTGTTCGGAGGTTCGCTACGGGTACTTCACCTTCCTCCATCCGTAAAACCGTCCGACGCGAGGTGGCTGTCAAAATTCTTGTTGAAAGCAAATAAATAAATAAATAAATAAATAAATAAATAAATAAATAAATAGGAGATTAAGAAAAATGACCGTATTGAAGGTATGTGAACCTTTTGCGCCAAACACATCTGCCCAAATTATTACTTGCCAATAATGTGAAATATGTCAATAGTGTGTAAACAGCTTAATATAAGTTTTTAGCTTTCTGTTGAATCCACAGATATGTATTCTATGTTTTTTTGTATTATAATTCAAATTAAAAATTATTACTTCTGGAAATAATAGAGATGATTTGCTCACACGTGATTTATAAATTTTCATTTGTGAATGAATCAATGAATGTTTATTCAACAATATACCAATACGATATATTTATTTATTTATAATTGGTGTTTAAGGTCACATATTTCTGCACAAATGGCTAATCATAACCACGGCAGTTTTACGAGTGGGGAAGCCGGAGTACCCGGAGAGAACCACCGAGCAACGGCGACTAACTGTCAGCTCCCCAACATACTAACTCCACACATGTAGGGTTAGTATTGGTTGAAGACAAGTGCACCATCGACGTACAGAATGCCTCAGTACACAACGCCACCGTGCCCACACCTGGGCAATGGGGATAAAGTGTCTTGCTCAAGGACACAACGCGGTTGCCGCAGGTGGGATTCGAACAGAGGACCTCTCGGCTTGCAGCCTTCACCTCTACCTACTAAGCCACCGCGCCCCTACCAATACTATAAAACTCGCTAAATGGTCAATAATACACATGATGAATATTTGATTTAACTCTTTATCTAACGTAATGGCCAAAACCGGCCAGCGCTATTCATAAAAATCGCCAAATAATTTTCATTATTTTTTTCATTTTTTTGTCTCAAAAAATAGGTTATGACCACTCATCGAGCTCGTTCCAATGAGGGGTCATAACCTATGTTTTTGAGACAAAAAATAAAAAAAAATTAGTTATAGAAGAATTTAGTTTTGCAGGTGCTGTCTGCTTTTCGTGTTAGGTAAAGGGTGATAACATTGAACATGTATACAGAATTAATTAGTTTGGTACGTTGTTTGGAGACGCCATAGCCAAATTGGCTGTCTTTCTGGCGTCTCCATGCTGCTTATATCAGATTTTTGTCTTTTCAGTTAAGGTGTCACAGCCATTGGTTCACGAAAGAGCCCTATTATTATGTTTCACGGTCCCGATACAATGGGGCCCCTGTGGATGAGAAGCGGAGTTCTGTAATAAAATTGACTCTATGAAAAGGTGTCGGATTTAAATGTGGTCTGCAATCCGGGCACAGTATCTTGTCACAAGGACGTGGCTAGATGTTTCCGATTGGGGGGGGGGGGGGGTGTAGAGTAGTGAATTTCCAACTAGAGAGAGAGACCGGAAGGGGACCCCCAATTTGAAACCAAGTTGGACTTTTGGGAAGTTAAGGAGACATCAGCATCACCAAAGAAGCTCTAAAATCCAGATAGATGGAATTTCCGACTACTCATGACTTGCCCTCCGAATTTCCAAGTATAGGAAATTTTTGCCAACATTGGGGGATGACCTACACCCCTGTCGCCATGTCCCTGGATACATGATGATTGAAAGTTAGGTTTTCGTCAAGGTGTACCCCGATAAAGGTTAAAGTCTTTTCAGGCATTGTCTTTCCTACAGCCGTTAATTCTTTATTATTAAGAAAAAATGTAGGCTGGGTAACTTTGTGTGAGCTGTTTTGAGGGTGCATCAGGATAAATTTAGACTTCTTTGTATTTATTTGTAGATTATTGCAACAACACCAAGTAAATATATTTTCTAGTTCTACATTTACCCTAGCCTGTAATGAATGCATATTATAGTCAAATGTATATTAGAAGGTGTCGTCCGCAAAGGAAAGCAAGTTTAATGAAGTACAATGGCACATATCGTTCACGTAGATAAGAAATAAGATAGGCCGAAGTACAGACCCTTGTGGTACACCACAAGTATTTGTCAGCGACTGATGCTTGTTGTACTCCATATATTGACTTATATTGGACAGGTAACTTTGAAACCATTTGTAGCAGATTCCACGAATCCAGTACAATTCCATCTTTTTTATTGACATGGCATTATCAGACCATTTTGCTGTTGAGTTTAAACTCAACTGGCCGCGACCGGCACAATGCAGGAAAAAAATTTCTTGCAGAATATTTCGCAACATTGATGTGAAGAAACTCGGAACGGCAATTTCACACAACGCAAATGAAACAAGCTTCGATGAGACTGTTGATGAAATGTTTAACCACTTTACATCATCCATGTATAAACGTGTCGATCTACATGTCCCTGTTCAGACCCAGACAATAACTATTCGGCCTAACACACAATGGTTCATGGAATATAAGACATGCAAAGTCTCTACGCTGTAAACTTGAGCAATAGTGACGGAATTCCAAACTTTGTGTTGACAGAGAAATATACACCCACCAGAGAAATTACGTCAATAAGTTAATTCCTGGCGCCAAGAAAAGCTACTTTGCAGGCACAATTAATGACAAAATTAACCCTTTACTTAACATGAAAAGCAGACGACACTTGCAAAAAAATTCTTGAATAAATAATTGTTTTCATTTTTGTCTCAACAACCTAGATTATGACGACCTCGTTGGAACGAGCTCGTTGCAACGAGGGGTCATAACCTATGTTTTTGAGACAAAAAATGAAAAAATAATGAAAATTAATTGGCGATTTTTGAGAATAGCGCTGGCCGTTTTGGGCCATTATGTTAGGTAAAGGGATCATTCCTGGAGCCAAGAGAAGCTACTTTGCAGCACAATTAATGACAAAATTAATAGACTAAGCAAACTAACCACACTCATAGATAAGCTATTACACCGCAAGAAACGCTCTGTGTTACCAGAACACACGTCAGTGTCCTGCTTTGCAGAACGTTTTTCAATTTTTTCGCCGGAAAAATCGAGAATACAAGGGCAGGTCGAAGCACAGACTGCGATGGCAGTGAGAAATTACGGATCGACGTCCGGAAATCCATATAGTTACCACCTACGCCTAGGCTTGATTCCTTTAACCCATTAACGTAAGAAGAACTCAAGCGCATCATGCCAAAGGCCCCTTCTAAACAATGCTCTGTTGATGTTGTTCTCACTTGGCTGCGCAAAGGGTGCTAACCGGATAATGGCCCCCTGGCTATAAATTCCTCTTTAGTCTCCGGAGTTTTTTTTCCATCTAGTATGAAAAAGGCCCTTGACTGCAGCACTGCGACGTCCCTCCTTCGTGTGCAACGTGATATCATGATGTCCATGGATCTGCATCTCATTTCCTGGTTTGTTTGTGCTCGATCTGAGTGCTATTTTTGACACAATCGACCACAGCACTCTTCCCCACAGACTAGAACATAGAATAGGCATCACCGGCAGTGCTCTTGATTGGTTTGCATCTTTTCTCGATGATTGTTCCCAGAGTATTTTTATAAATGGCTCATCGTCATCCAAACTTACATTAAAATATGGGGTCCTTCAATGATCTGTAGTCGGCTCTCTGTTTTACGTAATATACGTTCTCCCTCTAGGTGGCATCATCCGTAAACACGGTCTTCAATACCACTTTTATGTTCAAGATACTCTGTTATATACTGTATACAGCTGTACATACGCTTCAAGCAGGGACATGGCTAGAGGTTCCCGTTGCGGGGGGTGTAGGGTAGTGAATTTCCAACGAGGCGGAGGGACCGGGAGGGGGTCCCTCCCGGTCCCTCCCCCTAGTTGGAAATTCGCTACCGAGAAACATTTTGAAAATGAAGCTTTGAAAGGGGAATAAAATTGATCTAGAAACTGAAATGCCAACACATTTATGATAGAATTATCAGGTTATTATTATTTGGTATTATTCTGGGAATTGAATATGTGCTAAACAAATGCTCAAGCTGAGAACTTTGGGCATTTCACACTGTCCTAACATTAAATCAGATCTTATGTAGAAATGATCAATTTTCGATGTTTCATCGTTTTGTAACTGTGAATGGCGGAATTAACTCAGGATAACGATTTTACATGATGTGATTTTCTTGAAGTGCATTTCGAGGGTTTTGTTATTATTATTTGTAGCGTACTATAGAAATCTTGTACCGAATGGCATCATGCATAGTTATGACATTGCGTACACTGTAGTTGTAAATAGTAACAGTTGGAATTTTTGTCGACTGGAAACAGAGTTGGGATTTTGGGAAGTAAAGGAGACATCAGCATCACCAAAGAAGCTTTAAAATCCAGATAGATAGAATTTCCAACTACTCATGACTTGCCCTCCGAATTTCCAACTATAGTAAATTTTTGCCAGGATTGGGGGTGTGATACCCCCTCCTCCCCCTCCCTTCGCCACGTCTCTGACTCCATGTCAGATACGGGAGCTGTACCACGTAAACGGTTAGAAGTGTGTGTTGCTGACATCAATCATTGGATGAACAGTAATTATCTGAAATTGATCGCGGACAAGACTGAGTTTAGTTATATACATGATACTGCCTCACCAACTGTCTAACTTCGACAAGTCATCTCTGTTAATCGAGGAAAATGAAATTTCTGCCAATACTGTTGTTCGAAACCTAGGATACTTCTTGCATGCAAACCCAGCCGCGGATAAACATGCCATGCAGGTTTGTCGCGCGGCATTTTTTTTTGCATCAAAGGAATATCAGCAAGATACGGCCAGTTATTGGTGTGAAAACTGCTGACCAGCTTCTCCATCCTTTCGTTACGATTCGCCTTGATTACTGTAACTCACTGATGTTTGGGTGTAAAATATCTTTACTTGATAAGCATCAGAATGTCCAAAATTGCGCAGCCAGTGTTCTCACTCGTAACCGCAAATTCTCCAGAATAACTCCGATTCTTGGGGACCTCCACTAGCTTCCTGTCCAGCAGAGAATACGAATTAAAATTATATTTGTCACTTTTAAATATATTAACAACATCGCACCATCATACCTGACGGAGCTTATATAACCTTGTGCTCCAAGCCATAACCTTCGCTCAGCCGACTTGAACAATCAGGCCCAGCCACCCTCTAAGCCTCTCTCCGCTAGAGAGAATGGCCCTTTCAGTTGCGGCCCCAGCACTTTGGAATTCCCTGCCGAGTATTTTAAAATCTCTGAACAAAGTATTGGAACGTTTAAATTAGGATTAAAATCTCATTTATATCGAAACGTATTTCACGGAGATATTTTGTGCATTCCTTTCATTGCAAAGCCATAGAGCACCTTTAGATGGGTTTTAGGCTTAAACAGTATTTCTTATTATTTATTACTTGGTTATAGAGAAGATGTTGATGAGTAGCCTGAAAACCGTTGGGGATTTAACTCGTGGCCGCGGTAGGACGGAACATGAAAGGGCTGTTTAGTTGTTCTCTAGACCAGCATGCTCTGAGATTAATGTCGCTGTGCAGGAAATGTTTAACACGTTTTATACAACCAGCGACCAACACAAGGAGTCCCACTGGCCTTGCATAAATTTAATCAGAAATAATTTGAACCTGAAATCCTGTAAGAATGTGTGAGCTGCTTCTATGTAAATGGAATGAATTATAGTTTAAATCCAAACCCCCGTATGCTTGTGTGAACTGGTTCTATGTAAATAAAGTTAATGCTAATTTAAATCTGAATGTTTATAGGACGATGTGTGCCTGGTCTGTGTAAATAGAATCAACGATGATTTAAATCGGAAGCCCAACATGACTGCGTATTGGTTCTATGAAAATGGATTCAAAGAAACTTGAACTTACTACAGCACAGAACTGTGTACTGGTTCGATGTAAATGGATTGAAGGCTTATTTAAGCCTGGGCCCTATAGGACTGTGTGTTCTGATTTTGTGCAAATGGAATCACTCATAGTTTAGGCCTGACTCCCTATAGAACTCTGTGTTCTGGTTCTATGTAAATGGAATCAAGGACAACAATTCGAATCTGATTCCCTATAGGACTGTGTCTTCTAGTTCTATATAAATGGAATCAAGGACAACAATTCGAATCTGACTCCCTATAGGATTGTGTGTTCTAGTTCTATATAAATGGAATCAAGGACAACAATTCGAATCTGATTCCCTATAGGACTGTGTCGTCTAGTTCTATATAGATGGAATCAAGGACAACAAATCGAATCTGACTCCCTATAGAACTGTGTGTTCTAGTTCTATATAAATGGAATCAAGGACAACAATTTGAATCTGATTCCCTATAGAACTGTGTGTTCTAGTTCTATATAAATGGAATCAAGGACAACAATTTGAATCTGACTCCCTATAGAACTGTCTGTTCTAGTTCTATATAAATGGAATCAAGGACAACAATTCGAATCTGACTCCCTAAAGGACTGTGTGTTCTGGTTCTATGTAAATGGAATTAAGGACAACAATTCGAATCTGCATCATTATAGGACTGTGTGTTCTGGTTCTATGTAAATGGAATCGAGGACGACAATTTGAATCTGAATCCCTATAGAACTGTGTGTTCTAGTTCTATGTAAATGGAATCAATGCTAATTTAAGTCTGAGTCTCTATAGAACTGTGTATTCTGGTTTTATGTAAATGAAATCACTGATAATTTAAACCCGAATACCTGTAAGGATGTTTTCTGGTTCCATGTAATTGGAATCGAAGACAATTTTGAACTTGAATCCCCATAGCACTGTGTTTATTGGTTCGGTGTAAACGGAATCAAAGGTGATATGAACTTGAACCGCTATAAGATGGTGTTTATTGGTTCTATTTAAATGGAATCCAAGATAATATAAACCTGTACGCACTGGTTCCAAGTAAAAGAAATCCTTATTCATAAAAAATACAATCTGTAGGGAATGCGTGTATTCGGGTGTAAATGGTATTTGGACGATTGTGGTGTGATATTGGTTTAATGTAAATGTTTATGCTATTGATACAGGACAGACATTCGTGATATGCATGTAACGCTGGGGTCCATTGAATGAATGCTGGATCAATTTATATTACTGGATGGTTATAGTTTGCGTACGTCAATGGTGCGTGGGATAGTATTGGAATAGAATAGTCTTTTTAGAACCAAAACTGGTTCTAAACTTGTCCCTGAGATGGAACCGTTCTGTTTAAACAGTATTTATTTCAAATCAAATAAATTTACCAAGATTAGCATTCAACTTTAACAGAATATTACATGAACTGAAGTAGATTCAGCAGTAAACTTGGAGCTTATTCAACGCAGTCACCAAACATTTTGAAACAAAGGAGATATGAACAGTTGGCATATCGAACCAGTTTTGGTTCGGAAGAGAGCCAAAACTGGTTCGATATGCCAACTGTTCATATCTCCTTTGCTTAATAATGATTTGAGACAACCTCGTATGAGCTCTAAACTTACGTCTGAAACCCCCTCAATTTATGTTTAATTCTGTTAATATTTAATGTTAATCTTTATAAATTTATTTGATTTGAAATAAATACCGTTTAAACAAAACTGGTTCCATCTCAGGGACAATAGTAGAACCAATATTGGTTCTAAATAGAATCTATATTTTTTGCAGTGTACCTCCCAGTAAGATAGTTCGATCAGTTTATTGTACACACACAGTAAGACCGTACGGACGTGTCTTACAGTTTGGTTTTCCGGTTTGCCGTAAAAACCCAAACCGCACCTGAAAACCAAAATGCCGTCCAGCTCTACTGACACATAACATGAGTTACAGTACTTGGGGACACTCCACTCTTTTCGTGAGATCGATTCAAAATCCATTCAGTCATACCACACAGAACCTCCGTATTTTAATTATATAATTGTTTTTACATTAGATTTTCACATCTGACGCTACATTCACTCAATCTTTGTACTTTCTATTGATTTCTATGAAGT
This sequence comes from Pictodentalium vernedei, assembly GCA_031216915.1. Classification (NCBI taxonomy): domain Eukaryota; kingdom Metazoa; phylum Mollusca; class Scaphopoda; order Dentaliida; family Dentaliidae; genus Pictodentalium; species Pictodentalium vernedei. The sequence continues at coordinate 35,174,550 of CM062289.1, forward strand.
TGTTTGTTTTATTTTACGTACACCAATACTATTGTCTGATAAAAATAAGTGGTTTTGTTGTTTGTCATCTCCAGACTAGGTAAATGTGACAATACAGTCTGTTAAACATGTATTTAATTCATGTTGTTGAAAGCGAAAATAATCTGCCAGGTGGATTTTATTTTATTTTTGTCATTACGCGGAGTAATGAGTCGTATCAATATGTGTCACAGTTGCTGGTAAACTTTTGTTGCACCAAGACTTGACAGTGTCAGTTGTATTTTTAATCAATAAAAACTATATTATATGACGTATTATTTTTCATCAGTCGGCTGTAAATACTTGTACATTCTTTTCAAGTTAACCCTTTGAACGCACAAGGCCGATTTTTTCGGTCAAAGATATCAGTTCATCCCGTTTTTGTCTTATTAAGAAGTCTATAAACAGGGCATTGATGATAAAATTATAACTACAGTCTGTAGCCATTTTATCCTCTATTTATATTGTATGAAGTATTATTTTTCATCAGTTGGATGTAAATACTCTTTAACTATTTATCCAAACACAGAAGATATCAAAATTTGCTATTTTAATTTTTTTCTCAAAATTTTTCAAAAACTGTCCCCAAAAAACCCATGTAAGACCCCTCACCGGGTTATGGACTCATCAGGACGTCCGTGCGACAATTCAACCATTATGAGTTAAAACTTCCGACCATCCGTTGTTTAAGAGAACAGAAAAAGTTATAAGCTTAAATCATAATTCGATCATTACATTTCATTCATGGAACACTTATGGGCTTAAAAAACGAATGCAAGTTAAACCCGCAGTTCCACGGACTTCACGAGAGTCCGTACTTCGGACTGAATTATGAGTTAAAACTTCCGACCAGCCGTGGTTTAAGAGTTCAGAAAAAAGTATGAGATTCGATCCAAATATACTATTAATTAATTAATAATAATAATAATCAACCGGACCGTATTCCCGCATAAATCTCAAATACCGGTACAAATCCTGAAAGCTTATAAATTTGGACGCAATTCAGCTCATACTTTTTCAGCTCATTACTCCTGATTGTCCACCTGTACAGGCGGTCGGACGGACGTATATACCAACGGACAGACGCAATATAGTATACCCCATTCTCTATAAAGTGGGGGTATAACAAATGACAATAAGTCAAGAATTTGGTATTGAAAAGTTGTTTTGTATGTTCAGAACTCAGTTCTAAGAGAAACTGATCATTTTATGTCCAAAACTAGTAACTTGGTGAATGTCAAACATGCACATGTGGTGCTTGTCAATGGCCAGGCTTATTATTTTCAGCCTTGTTTGAAGATAGCAATGGTTGATTTGAAATGTTCTTATAACCTTATACTGAGTTTAAAAAATTGTACATGTATTGATCTTTGTGCAAGGCACAAGTGAACTGTTACCAGTCAAACAGGCAGATAGCGTCTGTCATTGCGCTCTAAAATCGTTTGGGTTAAATAAATCCAAATCAGATGGGTTGAGTGAATATGAACCCACTTGGGTTCATATTCACCCAGCCAGTTGACTCGGGTTGCTTTGTAACCGAAATTTTTCTTGGGTGTGACCATTAGCAGGCTTGTTGATATGTTTTGATCTGGGTTATAACCGTGTATACCTGTTTGCAGAAACGTTATCAGTAAACAGTATAATTTTAAAATAAAATGAACAAACACACCATGCCAGTGAAAGTAAGTTGTAAGATAATAACCTGAATAGTTTGGTCCCCTTTTTTTGCTCTGCTAATAATTTGACCCCTTGACATCATTTCATCATTTCCTGGGAAATTATTGGGTGATCGGTTGTTTCGTTCGCCTTTCCATCCCCTAAAAGCAATTAGGCCGACAAGTGTTTCATCAAGATATTATTAGGTCTCAGACTCAGATACATTGCCGGAAAGTTTACATGAATTGTCCTTGATACTGATAAGTCGGCCAGAACCCAACCCTTCTTCATAATGATGGCCTAACATGGTGTCATATGATCTTGTTTATTTGAAACACTTTATGATGTAATACAGATGGAAAGGGCTGCATGCACCTTACCGCTATAACTTACACCATGACAGGCCAGTCTACAAAAATCATCAAATAAACTGCTGTATTTTGGATCGCTCCGTTTTTCATATCACTGACAGTACACTATTAATTCTCTCTTGTTCTTTGTTAAACAACGTTTTACTTGAAAAGAGAGTTTCTCTGAAAACAGAAGATGGACTTTTTCGGGTAGCCTTAATTTCTATTGTGTACAGGCCTAATTCTGTGAGGAATTCAAGGCTGTTATGGCCTGGAACCAGTCTATCCCTTAAGAATAGTCTATCGCCCATGTTTAGATTCAGTAATCTATAACATTTCAGTTGGTCGGGAAAGCGAACCTAAGGTTCGCTTTTCCAACCAACTGATATATTCCAGACGACTAAATCTAAAAATACCATAAACATTCTTATAATCAACTTTAATTGAGAATAATGCCAAATTATTTAAGCATATTGCTATATTTTGCGCGATATAACGAATGCTGCACAAATGATATAGCATGATGCTGAATTATTTTAGCATGATTCTGAATTACGGGAGGATCATGCACTTTAATTGAGCATGATTCCTAATTATTTAAGCATCATGCTATATTATTTTGTGCGATTTGACGAATGCTGCATAAATAAGATGGCATGTTGCTGAATTAATTTAGCATGATGCTGAATTACGGGAGGATCATGCACTTTAATTGGGCATGATGCCTAATTATTTAAGCATGGTGCTGTTTTATTTGGTAGGATTTCGTGAATGCTGCATAAATAATATAGCATGATGCTGAAATCAGGTCCGCATACGGGAGGGTCATAAATTTTATTTTAGCATGATTCCTATTGATCGCAATCCTATCGTGATCCAATCGATCACAATACTTAAATGTTAGTATTTGGTTAGTTCCACATCGGCCGAGATATAGGTAACTTCATATCAGCCTGAAACCAGAGTTCGAAGCCTGATGTGAAGTTACAGAGGAATGATATCTCGGACAAAAGACTAACCAAGTGATAACCTCTTTATTTATGAAACCAAAACAAAAAGTCTCTGATCTGTTGCAGTTTTCTGGCAGTGCTATTGTTCTCATTCTTTTAAAAGAAGTCCGTAGTTTCCTCTTCTCCAAGTTCAGCTATCCGAACGATTCGGCTTCTCCAACTGGGACAGCCACCACGTACCAGTGGCGGCGCTACGGAGGGGGGGGGGGGGCTACGAAATTGCCCCCACTCCCCCCCCCCCCCCCCCCCCACTCGCCAGTCAGAAGGAATCACAGGGTAAGGGTCTACTGAATACAAACAAGTAAATTGGACTCAAACCAGATAAATTTACTGACAATCACCGTCTCACTTCCGTCGTAAGCTGTCAGGGATTGGGTTATGGTTGATTTGTCCGGATTGTAAGGTAAAAACATGCATTTTCCTCATGGAATTAGTCAGCATTTTATGTTCGAAATGCCACCAGAATGCATCCGAGAGTATCTAGAAATAAAATTTTCTTCGGACCCCCCCCCCCCTCCCCACCCCTGTCTTTGGCATGTGCGACCGACGCTTCGCGTCTAATCTTAGCCCCTCCTCCTCACTAATTTCTCCCAGCCCCTCATACTGGAAATTCCTGGCACTGCCACGTACCATAGCTGAACTATCTCTTCTCCAACTGGGCAAGCCACGACGTACCACAGCTGAACTGTCTCTTCTCCAATTACGTAGAACTCCCGCGTACGATACTGAAATTTAGTTTGCGAAGATTTTTCTTTACAACTCCATTCTTTGCGTCTAATCATAGCCCCTCCCCCCTCCCCAATTTCTCCCAGCCCCCCATACTGAAATTCTGGCACTGCCACGTACCATAGCTGAACTATCTCTTCTCTAACTGGGCAAGCCACGACGTACCACAGCTGAACTGTCTCTTCTCCAATTACGTAGAACTCCCGCGTACGACTCTGAAATTTAGTTTGCGAAGAGTTTTCGTTACAACTCCCTTCTTTGAAGTTTTTTTTTCTTATTATCCACCAAATCCTTGCTTACTGCGATCATTAGTCCCTCGACATACACAAATTACTTCCGTTTACCCGGTGACGTCAATTTTACCGATTGCTTTCGATGATTAACGGGGAATGATTTCGTTGTAAACAAAATAGCTGTGCCTCGTCGTGTATCAAGGGGGATTTATCTAGATTGATTCACATCGACCGAGATCAGAGAGATATTAGCCGAGTTTAAAATCATATCAACTGAGCTAGATAATGTCTGGAAAATAATGTAAAGTATTATATACCAGTCTGTGAATTATCGCAAATTATCTAAAAGATATTTCTCAATATCCATCGACTCGATGGATATCGAAGAAATCCCTCAGTAGCTGCCTAGATGACGTCAAGCTACACCGCATTACGTCGCCTTGAAGGAACGATCAGCTGATCTTTGTTATTGTTTTGAAACGTACGCATTTCTCGTCGAATTAGGCTGAATATTGTGCAATAAAATGTCTCGTAGCATATAACAAAAAAGAAAAAAATCTACTCTATTTTAGTCAGTATCGGGAATTATCTCATGATTGTGGACCTGAAAGTTTTATAAAAATAATAATTGCAGGACCACACGATGAATTATTTCAGTAGCTTCCTAAATGGCGTTACGCTTCGGCGTATGACGTCGCCTTGACCGTCGCCAGGAAGGAACGATCAGCAGCTTTTTGTTATTCTCTTGGAACTGTTTGCCGTCGAATTGGGCTGAATATTGCGCTGTGAAATGTCACATAGCATATAATAAAAAGAAAATCTACCCTATTTCAGTGAATATGAATTCGTGTGGACCCGCAAGCGCTCGTGAAAAATAAAACTTTCAGGTCCACACTCATGATATAATTCTCGATATTCATTAACCCTTTATCCAACCAATCGGCCGCATCCCACCGCGTAATTTGCAAATTCAGCAGTTCAAAAAATATTATTTTTCAAAAAATTTCAACAAAACCATATCATGTGACCCCTCGTTGGAACGAGCTCGTCGAGCTCGTTCCAACGAGGGGTCACATGATATGGTTTTGTTGAAATTTTTTGAACAAAATTAAAAAATGATATTTAAAATAATAAATTTTGATATCGTCTGCGTTGGGTAAAGGGTTAAAACAACGTAGATATCTTCTATTTATTTAGTATTTTCTCAATCCATGCAATGTATTATCGCAACAGCGTCACTGACAACAGCATTGTCAAACATAATCATTTCATTTGATTTACTTATCAAGCCATGCAATGTATTATCGCAAAAACGTCACTGACAGCGGCATTGTCAAACATAATCATTCCATTTGATTTACTTATGAATACATCAGTCACGGCCGTGAGTAAGATGCGGAGCGATATATAGGAGTGTTACACCACCCACCACCAATTAATGTGCGCCCTTCAACACACACACACACACACACACACACACACACACACACACACACACACACACACAGAGAGTCTTGTTTTCCCTACATACCGAGGTACCCCACTGTCTGTCCTTTGTGTGGACTAACGGTTTCAACCTCGTTTTGCCGGTACAGTTCTGGGAAAACAACCGAGGTAAAGGGTTTCTTTTGACTTTTGTACCTCGGTAAGGCGAAACACGCAAACTCTTTTGTCTAGTTACCTCGTCAAGTTGGTAAGACAAACGCACACACACACACACACACACACACACACACACACACACACACACACACACAAGCCCGTGCCAGTCTTCGTCTGAGGCCAACCACTTTCATCGTACTGTAGCCAGTGCGTTTCACAATTCATGCTGCTGCTTTAAGAAAAATGGACCAATAAATCATGAGAACATCATCTAATTAGTTGGATTCCAGCCATCGTTTTTTGACGGTGTCCAATGGTCCAGTAGTTTAGGTATTGGACTCCAGAATTCCAGGCGGGGGCTGCCGGCGGTTCGATTCCCGGCCGGGGATCAGAAATCAATATTCCAAATTCTCCGAAAACATTACTGTGTCTTTCAATACAGGCACAGACACACAGACACACAGACACACACACACACACACACATGAGACAACTCAGCAATACTAAACACTATAAGAAAATAGATTCACTTAGTTGGCCTAGTAATGTCCAAAAATTCAAAAAGCGCTTAAAATGTCTTCTTAACGAAGGTCACATAACCACAAAACTATTGAAATATTTAACAGCTAAGCTCAGTGCTCAAACAAGACAATTTTACATCCTACCAAAGATCCACAAGGACCGTTCTTCACGAACGGATGACTTAACTCCACCCGGGAGGCCAATTGTATCAGATTGTAACTTATGCGATCTCGGAACTAATTGATTATCATCTGAAACCTATAGCAAATAGACATCCGGGCTATCTAAAAAAGACACAGGACTTCCTGTCAAAAATTTCGAAATTGAAAATATCGAAAAATGCAATTCTGGCTACTTTGGATATCGACAGTATGAAAACGAACATTGATATTCACAAAGGTGTTAAATCAGTTAAAAAAATGCATTTGAAAAAATATCCGATGCAAAACGCCCGGATGAACAAATTTTGGATCTTTTAGAGCTGAGCTTAAAAGGTAATGACTTTCAATTCAATGGATAATATTTTCTACAAATAATGGGCTGTCCTATGGGCAACAGATTCAGTCCTAATTTTGCAAGCATCTATGTAGCGGAATGGGAGGAAAATGCCTTAAGCAAATGTGCGAAGCATCCTCTCGTATATCTCAGGTGTTTAGATGACATTTTTATATTTTGGGAACATTCAAAAGAAGATTTTGATGAATTTTTAGAAATTTTGAACAATCATGATCCAAACATTAAATTAAAAGCTACTTTCAGTGAAAGTTCTGTTGATTTTCTCGATGTGACCGTGTATAAAGGCAAGCGATTTCAGGCATGCGCTCATTTAGATTATAAAGTATATTTTAAACCAACTGATTCACATCAGTTGTTGCACACAAAATCATTACATCCTCAACATACATTTAAAGGTATCATCAAATCACAGCTCATTCGTTTCCACCGCAATTCAAGTGATAAGGTAAATTTCAATGAGACTTGTTCTACTTTATTTGGTGCACTCAGATCGAGAGGGTACTCAATGTGTTTTTTGCGTAGACTGAAATCCCAAACTCGGAAAAACCTCGAAAGTCCAGCTGAAACTACTGATTTCGAACCACTGAAGATTGAACACAACAAACCGTTGCAGAATGGAAGTGGCGCGCTATTTAATTGCAAAAAGTCTCGGTGTAGATTGCACACTTTTGTGCCTGATCAGAAAGAGGAATTTTCCTTTGAACAAACGAAAAATCATTATCAGATCCGTAACCCCCTCCACTGTGATTCACCAAACATTATTTACCTTATCACATGTAAGCGCTGTCGGAAACAGTATGTTGGTCAAAGTCAAAATCCTTTTCGAGAACGTGCTACTAGACACAAACAGGATATAAAACATAATGCTGATGCCCCAGTAGCACAACATTTTAACCTTCCTGGCCATTCTTTGGACGATTTCGAAATCCATCCTATTGAACAACCACCAATTAAAGACACATTAGAAGAAACAGATGAATATAGAAAAAAAACATGAAGCTTTTTGGATCAATACGCTTCAAACCCTCTGGCCATTTGGTATGAACATATCAGAGGGAGAATGCGAAAGGAGGTCTATCATTCCTTTCACTTTAACATACAACAGAATGAATATCGAAATAGCAAAAATGTTAAAAGATGAATTCACTTTTACCAATGCTAAATTAAATGAACCTTTGAATCTTCGACCTGTCAGCGTCTATAAGAAAAACAAAAGCTTGCGTAACATCCTTGTAAGGACTCAATTAGAGCCCATCAATGAATAACATAAATTATTGCCAGTCAGTTTAACCAGTTCCTAAGCTCATCACTTAGTTTAAATCAGTTCTATGTAATTTTTTGTCATGTTTGAAACCCATCAGGGTTCAGTAAATGAAAACAATTTTTCAGCGGCATATTAAAAGAAAAAAAACGTTCCAGTAGGAAATGTATGTGCCAATGCGATTTTTAATGGCTGGGTAACCCGTGCCTCACAACTTATAACTGTATGTATATCTACAAGTAAATTTCCTAGATCTTCGGGTTTTGAACTATAAACCCGACTAACCAATATTCCAACTACATCATCAAGACATGCCTTCATCGAAGGCATGCCTTAATTGGTGATGTAGCTAAGGAATTTTATCTGTTCGGACTTGAGCCACAACAGGCAGGACAAATCAGGTTTACATCGGCCCTTCACCACCATCGGTCACCTTCGCGACATCCCTGTCATTCGTGATTGATTTGGTCTACAACATGGGCATATGAAAGTGGCGTTGTTTTGTTTTAGTGGGTTTATCACTCATTTTGATAGTCAGTGAAAAGGTTTCTTTCATAAGTCCCGAGTTCGATCCCCGCCCGGGACGACCCATGTTGTGTCCTTGGGCAAGTCACGTTATCCCGGTTTCCAACGTGGGCGCACGATCACACCGTATATTAAGGCGTACTGCACGTCGACGGTGCGCATTGAACAGAGTTAGAATGTTGAGGAGCTGACAGTTGCTCGTCGATGCTTGGTGGCTCTCTCCGGGTACTCCGGCTTCCTCCACCCGTAAAACTGTCACGGTCGCGATTAACCATTGTGCATAAGTAAGTGACCTTAAACACCAATAAATAATAATAAGAATAATTATACCCTTACTTCTGGGAAGTGATGTCTATATTGTTGATATTGTTATGTTATATATTGTCAAAGCGTTATCGATCAGTTGTGAAGGTACTTTACTTTTTTCCCCGAGTCTGCGCACGATAAATATTTAATCCCCCATAGGACTATATTTTAAACAATCATAATGTACTGTTAATGTGTTAACCCTTTAAAGACTAGCGGCCTTATTCCGGCCAGGAACATGATGCGTCATTCCGTCGTTAAGTAGGATGGCTGTTTAGGAAATGTGTGTGGTAGACCAAACAATATTTTCAACGCCACACAGCCTCAAGGCTGCAAGTTGAAAATATTAATTGGTCTACCCCAAATAATGAATATGGACTCTTCTAATTGCTGCCATTGAACTGGTATGGAAGATGCCAGTAGAGTTCAAATGGGTTAATGTGTAAATAGTCTATGGTATATTGATATTGATTGTATTAGACATAACAAAGAGCGCATAATTAAACAAGTCTCTATTGGGAATAAAAGCCATCACAATAAAAGGATTTCATTCTCATTTAGAACTTTACATTCTGTTTTGTACGTCGATAATATCAGACATAAACTGGATTCAGCGTGGTTTATAGACAATACTTGTGGAATAATGACGTACATATTCTGGTTTTTACTCATTTGCAGAATCGGTTCTGTTTACTCTTCTACGATTTTTGATGTTCGTAAACTTCACGCAGACATTTTCAATAGCTCCGAAAAGTCATTTGTTCCTGCGCTAAATCAAAGTGGACAAATGAATGTCGTTCTGGACTTTTTCTACTTGAGGTAACAGAAATAGACGCTCTCAAACAAAGTTTACATGTTCTGTGTATGGTCATGGTTCACTGGGAAGATGAGATTCATAAATGGAACCCACTGGAATACGGATCCATTTATAACATTTTCATTGATACTGAATTGTTGTGGGTTCCAAAACTTCGAATACCTAACAGTGTTGATGGACACTTCACAGTCGATACCTCAGGGAGTAAAGTCATATTTTTCTACAATGGCACATCTTCTTTAGGAGTGAATACTAAATTGAAAACGTCTTGTCATATTGACATTACCAAGTTTCCTTTTGACAGCCAAGAATGTTCTGTAATTTTCCTATCAGCGGATTTTTGGTCGATTAATTTGACAAAGGGACTCGCAGTTATATTCACCCCTAGCTCTGAAATATACGGATTCAAAGAAAACGAATGGAATGTTGATGATATACACATTTCTCAACACTATTTGGAAGAGAGCGGTTACAATGCCATCAAAGTGACGATACGAGTCCATCGTTTATCTACATTCTATATAATTACAGTGATTATTCCTTTAGTTTTAATTTCAATTGTAAATGTTGGCGTGTTCAAGTTACCTGAAGAAAGCGGTGATACAATATCTTATTCCATATCAGTAATGTTGTCTTATTCAATATATTTTAGTCTGATTTATGACATAATGCCCAAAACTTCTGGGTCTGTTTCAGTTCTCGCGGTCTATGTTGACATTCTCTTTCTGTTAAGTGTCTTGACCACAATTGGAAGTGTCATAGTCAACCGTTGTCATCTTGAAAAAGATCACAAACCAATACGTCCTTGGATAAACAAATATATATTATGTCGTACAAATGAAGAACCTTTATTCGCATACAAAAGAGAAACAGACGACAACAACTCCCAAACTGAAACTACAACAATTCTTCATGATAGCCTTGAGACATATAATAAAGATTCTGGAATGAATATCAACGTAACAGGATCTGAAAAAGACAAAATGACCTTGAAACTGCGTTCACAAACTCCAGACTCCAGGAACACTGTTCGTGATACAAGTGACAAAGTACAATATATCCAGAGTTTAAAAGACTCAACAGACACTGACAAGAGAATGAACGATTGGCAGAAATTAGCTGTTGTACTAAATAATTTATTTTTTAGGATAATAATTTTAGCAACTATTATTTCTACAGTCATATCATTTTTACTAATGAGGATACTGTAAAGTTTGTAGTTCTTGAAAGAACATTGGTGATATGATTCATCTAAAACACGAATTAAGTTATCCAGCGACATAAATAATTCGTTTTGAGCTGTCATGAATATTCGAATATATGTTCACCGATCTTGTGCGTCAAAATAGATTTGTGTAATTTTTCCAACCCCAACGTCGCCCATTCACCATATGTGTTTTTATCTCACAATCGGGGCGTTTTTGCACTGTTACGCAAATAAAGTTTAATGTATCTGGGCCCTTGTTCCGAATCCGTATCAAGGGCCCCTGATACAAGCGCGTAATGCTGCTGTTGCCAAAACAACGGAATTAATATCATTTGTCGATCGCTTCGCGTTTTTCCCTTCAGAGAAAACAATATTAGGTGAGGCGAAGCCGAACCTAATATTATTTTCTCTGAGCCGTATATGACACTGTATCTGCCAACTAAACGCCATGTAACGTATTTATTATGCACGATATGCTAAAATGTCACTGGGGAAGTTAACTCAACGAATAGTTAAATTATGCGCTCTTTTCGGCATCTTGGGCTGGTTTGTAGCCTATTATTGGGATTTTCTTGAACGCTCGAGTCGAGGTATCTCTCTTGAAGTTAAAGGATTAGCTTTCGCTTTGAAATGTGGAAAACTCCACCTCAATAAACGATGAACAGCATATTTTAAAATATAATAAACCTTTACACCAAGAGGGATATTTAATTCACCAGTAATTGTTGCAAAAGTTACAACCAAATTCACGTTGACGAAACACACAGTTGTTCCACTTCGCAAGCAGTATTCAGTAAAGTGAATCGCAGTGACGTAATTTTCTCTGAACTGCAACGTCATCACTGACCTCAATATGGAGATCAATGAACGCTGTTCTATTTTTCAATTTTCGTCTTTCCGTCGATAAGGCAAATGAAAAAGTTCCTCTTGAAATAGTTTTATAACACATTTTGTGGTCAATATTGTGAGATAAATTTATTATCACCACAGTGTGTGTCTCCGGAAATTCTGATCAAGTCTCGTTGTAGGCACAGAATCGCATTTCGACTCGCCCTAACTTGCTCGTCGAAATACTATTCTGTTCCTACAACTCGACTTGATCTGAATTCCCGGAGGCACACACTGTGGTGATAATCTGTATTTATCCGGGGTTTGTTTGTTCTCTTGATACTTTTTATGAATCATCGATTAGTTGATTATAATCGATTATATCGGTGGACGGAGGGAAATCAATAATCATGACACTCCTCTATCCTTTATGAGATCATTTTAGATAATTGAACAATGTGGGTTTGAAGTCAAATCGGAGATTGGGACCGCGCTGGCGCAGTGATTAGGATATTGGACCTTAAACCGAAAGGTCCACGATTCGACCCCGATCAGTAGTAACTGTGTTGTGTCCTTGTGAAAGGCAGTTAATCCGGATTGTCCACGTGGGACAAGGTGGCACTGTGTAGTAAGACGTACTACACGTCGATGGTGTACTTACCTTCAACCAATGCTAACCCTGCTTGTATATAATTACTATGTTGGGGAGTCTGACAGTTGCTCTGTTCGGAGGTTCGCTACGGGTACTTCACCTTCCTCCATCCGTAAAACCGTCCGACGCGAGGTGGCTGTCAAAATTCTTGTTGAAAGCAAATAAATAAATAAATAAATAAATAAATAAATAAATAAATAAATAAATAAATAAATAAATAAATAAATAGGAGATTACGAAAAATGACCGTATTGAAGGTATGTGAACCTTTTGCGCCAAACACATCTGCCCAAATTATTACTTGCCAATAATGTGAAATATGTCAATAGTGTGTAAACAGCTTAATATAAGTTTTTAGCTTTCTGTTGAATCCACAGATATGTATTCTATGTTTTTTTGTATTATAATTCAACTTAAAAATTATTACTTCTGGAAATAATAGAGATGATTTGCTCACACGTGATTTATAAATTTTCATTTGTGAATGAATCAATGAATGTTTATTCAACAATATACCAATACGATATATTTATTTATTTATAATTGGTGTTTAAGGTCACATATTTCTGCACAAATGGCTAATCATAACCGCGGCAGTTTTACGAGTGGGGAAGCCGGAGTACCCGGAGAGAACCACCGAGCAACGGCGACTAACTGTCAGCTCCCCAACATACTAACTCCACACATGTAGGGTTAGTATTGGTTGAAGACAAGTGCACCATCGACGTACAGAATGCCTCAGTACACAACGCCACCGTGCCCACACCTGGGCAATGGGGATAAAGTGTCTTGCTCAAGGACACAACGCGGTTGCCGCAGGTGGGATTCGAACAGAGGACCTCTCGGCTTGCAGCCTTCACCTCTACCTACTAAGCCACCGCGCCCCTACCAATACTATAAAACTCGCTAAATGGTCAATAATACACATGATGAATATTTGATTTAACTCTTTATCTAACGTAATGGCCAAAACCGGCCAGCGCTATTCATAAAAATCGCCAAATAATTTTCATTATTTTTTTCATTTTTTTGTCTCAAAAAATAGGTTATGACCACTCATCGAGCTCGTTCCAATGAGGGGTCATAACCTATGTTTTTGAGACAAAAAATAAAAAAAAATTAGTTATAGAAGAATTTAGTTTTGCAGGTGCTGTCTGCTTTTCGTGTTAGGTAAAGGGTGATAACATTGAACATGTATACAGAATTAATTAGTTTGGTACGTTGTTTGGAGACGCCATAGCCAAATTGGCTGTCTTTCTGGCGTCTCCATGCTGCTTATATCAGATTTTTGTCTTTTCAGTTAAGGTGTCACAGCCATTGGTTCACGAAAGAGCCCTATTATTATGTTTCACGGTCCCGATACAATGGGGCCCCTGTGGATGAGAAGCGGAGTTCTGTAATAAAATTGACTCTATGAAAGGGTGTCGGATTTAAATGTGGTCTGCAATCCGGGCACAGTATGTTGTCACAAGGACGTGGCTAGATGTTTCCGATTGGGGGGGGGGGGGGGGGTGTAGAGTAGTGAATTTCCAACTAGAGAGAGAGACCGGAAGCGGACCCCCAATTTGAAACCGAGTTGGACTTTTGGGAAGTTAAGGAGACATCAGCATCACCAAAGAAGCTCTAAAATCCAGATAGATGGAATTTCCGACTACTCATGACTTGCCCTCCGAATTTCCAAGTATAGGAAATTTTTGCCAACATTGGGGGATGACCTACACCCCTGTCGCCATGTCCCTGGATACATGATGATTGAAAGTTAGGTTTTCGTCAAGGTGTACCCCGATAAAGGTTAAAGTCTTTTCAGGCATTGTCTTTCCTACAGCCGTTAATTCTTTATTATTAAGAAAAAATGTAGGCTGGGTAACTTTGTGTGAGCTGTTTTGAGGGTGCATCAGGATAAATTTAGACTTCTTTGTATTTATTTGTAGATTATTGCAACAACACCAAGTAAATATATTTTCTAGTTCTACATTTACCCTAGTCTGTAATGAATGCATATTATAGTCAAATGTATATTAGAAGGTGTCGTCCGCAAAGGAAAGCAAGTTTAATGAAGTACAATGGCACATATCGTTCACGTAGATAAGAAATAAGAAAGGCCGAAGTACAGACCCTTGTGGTACACCACAAGTATTTGTCAGCGACTGATGCTTGTTGTACTCCATATATTGACTTATATTGGACAGGTAACTTTGAAACCATTTGTAGCAGATTTCACGAATCCAGTACAATTCCATCTTTTTTATTGACATGGCATTATCAGACCATTTTGCTGTTGAGTTTAAACTCAACAGGCCGCGACCGGCACAATGCAGGAAAAAAATTTCTTGCAGAATATTTCGCAACATTGATGTGAAGAAACTCGGAACGGCGATTTCACACAACGCAAATGAAACAAGCTTCGATGAGACTGTTGATGAAATGTTTAACCACTTTACATCATCCATGTATAAACGTGTCGATCTACATGTCCCTGTTCAGACCCAGACAATAACTATTCGGCCTAACACACAATGGTTCATGGAATATAAGACATGCAAAGTCTCTACGCTGTAAACTTGAGCAATAGTGACGGAATTCCAAACTTTGTGTTGACAGAGAAATATACACCCACCAGAGAAATTACGTCAATAAGTTAATTCCTGGCGCCAAGAAAAGCTACTTTGCAGGCACAATTAATGACAAAATTAACCCTTTACTTAACATGAAAAGCAGACGACACTTGCAAAAAAATTCTTGAATAAATAATTGTTTTCATTTTTGTCTCAACAACCTAGATTATGACGACCTCGTTGGAACGAGCTCGTTGCAACGAGGGGTCATAACCTATGTTTTTGAGACAAAAAATGAAAAAATAATGAAAATTAATTGGCGATTTTTGAGAATAGCGCTGGCCGTTTTGGGCCATTATGTTAGGTAAAGGGATCATTCCTGGAGCCAAGAGAAGCTACTTTGCAGCACAATTAATGACAAAATTAATAGACTAAGCAAACTAACCACACTCATAGATAAGCTATTACACCGCAAGAAACGCTCTGTGTTACCAGAACACACGTCAGTGTCCTGCTTTGCAGAACGTTTTTCAATTTTTTCGCCGGAAAAATCGAGAATACAAGGGCAGGTCGAAGCACAGACTGCGATGGCAGTGAGAAATTACTGATCGACGTCCGGAAATCCATATAGTTACCACCTACGCCTAGGCTTGATTCCTTTAACCCATTAACGTAAGAAGAACTCAAGCGCATCATGCCAAAGGCCCCTTCTAAACAATGCTCTGTTGATGTTGTTCTCACTTGGCTGCGCAAAGGGTACTAACCGGATAATGGCCCCCTGGCTATAAATTCCTCTTTAGTCTCCGGAGTTTTTTTTCCATCTAGTATGAAAAAGGCCCTTGACTGCAGCACTGCGACGTCCCTCCTTCGTGTGCAACGTGATATCATGATGTCCATGGATCTGCATCTCATTTCCTGGTTTGTTTGTGCTCGATCTGAGTGCTATTTTTGACACAATCGACCACAGCACTCTTCCCCACAGACTAGAACATAGAATAGGCATCACCGGCAGTGCTCTTGATTGGTTTGCATCTTTTCTCGATGATTGTTCCCAGAGTATTTTTATAAATGGCTCATCGTCATCCAAACTTACATTAAAATATGGGGTCCTTCAATGATCTGTAGTCGGCTCTCTGTTTTACGTAATATACGTTCTCCCTCTAGGTGGCATCATCCGTAAACACGGTCTTCAATACCACTTTTATGTTCAAGATACTCTGTTATATACCGTATACAGCTTTACATACGCTTCAAGCAGGGACATGGCTAGAGGTTTCCGTTGCGGGGGGTGTAGGGTAGTGAATTTCCAACGAGGCGGAGGGACCGGGGGGGGGGTCCCTCCCGGTCCCCCCCTCTAGTTGGAAATTCGCTACCGAGAAACATTTTGAAAATGAAGCTTTGAAAAGGGGCATAAAATTGATCTAGAAACTGAAATGTCAACACATTTATGATAGAATTATCAGGTTATTATTATTTGGTATTATTCTGGAAATTGAATATGTGCTAAACAAATGCTCAAGCTGAGAACTTTGGGCATTTCACACTGTCCTAACATTAAATCAGATCTTATGTAGAAATGATCAATTTTCGATGTTTCATCGTTTTGTAACTGTGAATGACGGAATTAACTCAGGATAACGATTTTACATGATGTGATTTTTTTGAAGTGCATTTCGCGGATTTTGTTATTACGATAAGTAGCGTACTATAGAAATCTCGTACCGAATGGCATCATGCATAGTTATGACATTGCGTACACTGTAGTTGTAAATAGTAACAGTTGGAATTTTTGTCGACTGGAAACAGAGTTGGGATTTTGGGAAGTAAAGGAGACATCAAAATCACCAAAGAAGCTCTAAAATCCAGATAGATAGAATTTCCAACTACTCATGACTTGCCCTCCGAATTTCCAACTATAGTAATTTTTTGCCAGGACTGGGGGGTGTGATAACCCCTCCTCCCCCTCCCTTCGCCACGTCCCTGACTTCATGTCAGATATGGGAGCTGTACCACGTAAACGGTTAGAAGGGTGTGTTGCTTACATCAATCATTGGATGAACAGTAATTATCTGAAATTGATCGCAGACAAGACTGAGTTTACTTATATACATGATACTGCCTCACCAACTGTCTAACTTCGACAAGTCATCTCTGTTAATCGAGGAACATGAAATTTCTGCCAATACTGTTGTTCGAAACCTAGGATACTTCTTGGATGCAAACCCAGCCGCGGATAAACATGTCATGCAGGTTTGTCGCGCGGCATTTTTTTGCATCCAAGGAATATCAGCAAGATACGGCCAGTTATTGGTGTGAAAACTGCTGACCAGCTTCTCCATGCTTTCGTTACGATTCGCCTAGATTACTGTAACTCACTGATGTTTGGGTGTAAAATATCTTTACTTGATAAGCTTCAGAATGTCCACAATTGCGCAGCCAGTGTTCTCACTCGTAAACGCAAATTCTCCAGAATAACTCCGATTCTTGGGGACCTCCCTAGTGGAGAATACAAAATAAAATTATATTTGTCACTTTTAAATATATTAACAACATTGCACCATTATACCTAACGGAGCTTATATAACCTTGTGCTCCAAGCCATAACCTTCGCTCAGACGACTTGAACAATCAGGCCCAGCCACCCTCTAAGCCTCTCTCCGCTGGAGAGATGGTCCTTTCTGTTGCAGCCCCAGCACTTTGGAATTCCCTGCCGAGTATTTTGAAATCTGAACAAAGTATTGGAACGTTTAAATTAGGATTAAAATCTCATTTATATCGAAACGTATTTCACGGAGATATTTTGTACATTCCTTTCATTGTAAAGCCATAGAGCACCGTTAGATGGGTTTTAGGCTTAAACATTATTTCTTATTATTTATTACTTGGTTATAGAGAAGATGTTGATGAGTAGCCTGAAAACCGTTGGGGATTTAACTCGTGGCCGTGGTAGGACGGAACACGAAAGGGCTGTTTGGTTGTTCTCTAGACCAGCATGCTGTGAGATTAATGTCGCTATGCAGGAACTGTTTAACACGTTTTATACAACCAGCGACCAACACAAGGAGTCCCACTGGCCTTGCATAAATTTAATCAGAAATAATTTGAACCTGAAATCCTGTAAGAATGTGTGAGCTGCTTCTATGTAAATGGAATGAATTATAGTTTAAATCCAAACCCCCGTATGCTTGTGTGAACTGGTTCTATGTAAATAAAATTAATGCTAATTTAAATCTGAATGTTTATAGGACGATGTGTACCTGGTCTGTGTAAATAGAATCAACGATGATTTAAATCGGAAGCTCAACATGACTGCGTATTGGTTCTATGAAAATGGATTCAAAGAATCTTGAACTTACAACAGCACAGAACTGTGTACTGGTTCGATGTAAATGGATTGAAGGCTTATTTAAGCCTGGGCCCTATAGGACTGTGTGTTCTGATT
Organism: Pictodentalium vernedei; assembly: GCA_031216915.1. Taxonomy (NCBI): domain Eukaryota; kingdom Metazoa; phylum Mollusca; class Scaphopoda; order Dentaliida; family Dentaliidae; genus Pictodentalium; species Pictodentalium vernedei. The sequence continues at coordinate 35,192,776 of CM062289.1, forward strand.
TTGTGCAAATGGAATCAATCATAGTTTAGGCCTGACTCCCTATAGAACTGTGTGTTCTGGTTCTATGTAAATGGAATCAAGGACAACAATTCGAATCTGACTCCCTATAGGACTGTGTGTTCTAGTTCTATATAAATGGAATCAAGGACAACAATTCGAATCTGATTCCCTATAGGACTGTGTGTTCTAGTTCTATATAAACGGAAACAAGGACAACAATTCGAATCTGATTCCCCAGTGGACTGTGTCTTCTAGTTCTATATAAATGGAATCAAGGACAACAATTCGAATCTGACTCCCTATAGGACTGTGTCTTCTAGTTCTATATAAATGGAATGAAGGACAACAATTCGAATCTGATTCCCTAAAGGACTGTGTGTTATGGTTCTATGTAAATGGAATCAAGGACAACAATTCGAATCTGCATCATTATAGGACTGTGTGTTCTGGTTCTATGTAAATGGAATCGAGGACGACAATTTGAATCTGAATCCCTATAGAACTGTGTGTTCTAGTTCTATGTAAATGGAATCAATGCCAATTTAAGTCTGAGACTCTATAAAACTGTGAATTCTGGTTCTATGTAAATGAAATCACTGATAATTTAAACCCGAATACCTCTAAGGATGTTTTCTGGTTTCATGTAATTGGAATCGAAGACAATTGTGAACTTGAATCCCTATAGTACTGTGTTTATTGGTTCGGTGTAAACGGAATTAAAGGTGATATGAACTTGAACCGCTATAGGATGGTGTTTATTGGTTCTATTTAAATGGAATCCAAGATAATATAAACCTGTACGCACTGGTTCCAAGTAAAAGAAATCCTTATTCATAAAAAATACAATCTGTAGGGAATGCGTGTATTCTGTTGTAATTGGTATTTGGACCATTGTTGTGGGATATTGGTTTAGTGTGAATGTTTATGCTATTGATACAGGACAGACGTTCGTGAGAGGCACGCAACGCTGGGGTCCATTGAATGAATGCTGGATCAATTTATATTATTGGATGGTTATAGTTTGCGTACGTCAATGATGCGGGGGATAGTATTGGAATAGAATAGTCGTTTTAGAACCAAAACTGGTTCTAAACTTTGTCCTTGAGATGGAACCGTTCTGTTTAAACAGTATTTATTTCAAATCAAATAAATTTACCAAAATTAGCATTCAACTTTAACAGAATATTACATAAACTGAAGTAGATTCAGCAGTAAACTTGGAGCTTATTCAACACAGTCACCAAACATTTTGAAACAAAGGAGATATGAACAGTTGGCATATCGAACCAGTTTTGGTTCGGAAGAGAACCAAAACTGGTTCGATATGCCAACTGTTCATATCTCCTTTGCTTAATAACGATTTGAGACAACCTCGTATAGGCTCTAAACTTACGGTTGAAACCCCCTCAATTTATGTTTAATTCTGTTAATATTTAATGTTAATCTTTATAAATTTATTTGATTTGAAATAAATACCGTTTAAACAGAACTGGTTCCATCTCAAGGACAATATTAGAACCAATTTTGGTTCTAAATAGAATCTATATTTTTTGCAGTGTACCTCCCAGTAAGATAGTTCGATCAGTTTATTGTACACACACAGTAAGACCGTACGGACGTGTCTTACAGTTTGGTTTTCCGGTTTGCCGTAAAAACCCAAACCGAACCTGAAAACCAAAATGCCGTCCAGCTCTACTGACACAAAACATGAGTTATAGTACTTGGGGACACTTCACTCTTTTCGTGAGATCGATTCAAAATCCATTCAGTCATACCATACAGAACCTCCGTATTTTAATTATATAATTGTTTTTACATTAGATTTGCACATCTGACGCTAAATTCACTCAATCTTAGTACTTTCTATTGATTTCTATAAGGTTATTTGTTTTATTTTATGTACATCAATACTATTGTCTGACAAAAATAAGTGGTTTTGTTGTTTGTCATCTCCAGACTAGGTAAATGTGACAATGCAGTCTGTTAAACATGTATTTAATTCATGTTGTTGAAAGCGAAAATAATCTGCCAGGTGGATTTTATTTTATCTTTATCATTACGGGTACTCAATGTGTTTTTTGCGTAGATTGAAATCCCAAACTCGGAAAAACCTCGAAAGTCCAGCTGAAACTACTGATTTCGAACCACTGAAGATTGAACACAACAAACCGTTGCAGAATGGAAGTGGCGCGCTATTTAATTGCAAAAAGTCTCGTTGTAGATTGCACACTTTTGTGCCTGATCAGAAAGAGGAATTTTCCTTTGAACAAACGAAAAATCATTATCAGATCCGTAACCCCCTCCACTGTGATTCACCAAACATTATTTACCTTATCACATGTAAGCGCTGTCGGAAACAGTATGTTGGTCAAAGTCAAAATCCTTTTCGAGAACGTGCTACTAGACACAAACAGGATATAAAACATAATGCTGATGCCCCAGTAGCACAACATTTTAACCTTCCTGGCCATTCTTTGGACGATTTCGAAATCCATCCTATTGAACAACCACCAATTAAAGACACATTAGAAGAAACAGATGAATATAGAAAAAAAACATGAAGCTTTTTGGATCAATACGCTTCAAACCCTCTGGCCATTTGGTATGAACATATCAGAGGGAGAATGCGAAAGGAGGTCTATCATTCCTTTCACTTTAACATACAACAGAATGAATATCGAAATAGCAAAAATGTTAAAAGATGAATTCACTTTTACCAATGCTAAATTAAATGAACCTTTGAATCTTCGACCTGTCAGCGTCTATAAGAAAAACAAAAGCTTGCGTAACATCCTTGTAAGGACTCAATTAGAGCCCATCAATGAATAACATCAATTAACGCCAGTCAGTTTAACCAGTTCCTAAGCTCATCACTAAGTTTAAATCAGTTCTATGTAATTTTTTGTCATGTTTGAAACCCATCAGGGTTCAGTAAATGAAAACAATTTTTCAGCGGCATATTAAAAGAAAAAAACCGTTCCAGTAGGAAATGTATGTGCCAATGCGATTTTTAATGGCTGGGTAACCCGTGCCTCACAACTTATAACTGTATGTATATCTACAAGTAAATTTCCTAGATCTTCGGGTTTTGAACTATAAACCCGACTAACCAATATTCCAACTACATCATCAAGGCATGCCTTCATCGAAGGCATGCCTTAATTGGTGATGTAGCTAAGGAATTTTATCTGTTCGGACTTGAGCCACAACAGGCAGGACAAATCAGGTTTACATCGGCCCTTCACCACCATCGGTCACCTTCGCGACATCCCTGTCATTCGTGATTGATTTGGTCTACAACATGGGCATATGAAAGTGGCGTTGTTTTGTTTTAGTGGGTTTATCACTCATTTTGATAATCAGTGAAAAGGTTTCTTTCATAAGTCCCGAGTTCGATCCCCGCCCGGGACGACCCATGTTGTGTCCTTGGGCAAGTCACGTTATCCCGGTTTCCAACGTGGGGGCACGATCACACCGTATATTAAGGCGTACTGCACGTCGACGGTGCGCATTGAACAGAGTTAGAATGTTGAGGAGCTGACAGTTGCTCGTCGATGCTTGGTGGCTCTCTCCGGGTACTCCGGCTTCCTCCACCCGTAAAACTGTCACGGTCGCGATTAACCATTGTGCATAAGTAAGTGACCTTAAACACCAATAAATAATAATAACAATAATTATACCCTGACTTCTGGGAAGTGATGTCTATATTGTTGATATTGTTATGTTATATATTGTCAAAGCGTTATCGATCAGTTGTGAAGGTACTTTACTTTTTTCCCCGAGTCTGCGCACGATAAATATTTAAACCCCCATAGGACTATATTTTAAACAATCATAATGTACTGTTAATGTTAACCCTTTAAAGACTAGCGGCCTTATTCCGGTCAGGAACATGATGCGTCATTCCGTCGTTAAGTAGGATGGCTGCTCAGGAAATGTGTGGGGTAGACCAAACAATATTTTCAACGCCACACAGCCTCAAGGCTGCAAGTTGAAAATATTAATTGGTCTACCCCAAATAATGAATATGGACTCTTCTAATTGCTGCCATTGAACTGGTATGGAAGATGCCAGTAGAGTTCAAATGGGTTAATGTGTAAATAGTCTATGGTATATTGATATTGATTGTATTAGACATAACAAAGAGCGCATAATTAAACAAGTCTCTATAGGGAATAAAAGCCGTCACAATAAAAGGATTTCATTCTCATTTAGAACTTTACATTCTGTTTTGTACGTCGATAATATCAGACACAACCTGGATTCAGCGTGGTTTATAGACAATACTTGTGGAATAATGACGTACATATTCTGGTTTCTACTCATTTGCAGAATCGGTTCTGTTTACTCTTCTACGATTTTTGATGTTCGTAAACTTCACGCAGACATTTTCAATAGCTCCGAAAAGGCATTTGTTCCTGCGCTGAATCAAAGTGGACAAATGAATGTCGTTCTGGACTTTTTTCTATTTGAGGTAACAGAAATAGACGCTCTCAAACAAAGTTTACAGGTTCTGTGTATGGTCATGGTTCGCTGGGAAGATGAGATTCATAAATGGAACCCACTGGAATACGGATCCATTTATAACATTTTCATTGATACTGAATTGTTGTGGGTTCCAAAACTTCGAATACCTAACAGTGTTGATGGACACTTCACAGTCGATACCTCAGGGAGTAAAGTCATATTTTTCTACAATGGCACATCTTCTTTAGGAGTGAATACTAAATTGCAAACGTCTTGTCATATTGACATTACCAAGTTTCCTTTTGACAGCCAAGAATGTTCTGTAATTTTCCTATCAGCGGATTTTTGGTCGATTAATTTGACACAGGGACTCGCAGTTACAGTCACCCCTAGCTCTGAAATATACGGATTCAAAGAAAACGAATGGAATGTTGATGATATACACATTTCTCAACACTATTTGGAAGAGAGCGGTTACAATGCCATCAAAGTGACGATACGAGTCCATCGTTTATCTACATTCTATATAATTACAGTGATTATTCCTTTAGTTTTAATTTCAATTGTAAATGTTGGAGTGTTCAAGTTACCTGAAGAAAGTGGTGATACAATATCTTATTCCATATCAGTAATGTTGTCTTATTCAATATATTTTAGTCTGATTTATGACATAATGCCAAAAACTTCTGGGTCTGTTTCAGTTCTCGCGGTCTATGTTGACATTCTCTTCCTGTTAAGTGTCTTGACCACAATTGGAAGTGTCATAGTCAACCGTTGTCATCTTGAAAAAGATCACAAACCAATAAGTCCTTGGATAAACAAATATATATTATGTCGTACAAATGAAGAACCTTTATTCGCATACAAAAGAGAAACAGACGACAACAACTCCCAAACTGAAACTACAACAATTCTTCATGATAGCCTTGAGGCATATAATAAAGATTCTGGAATGAATATCAACGTAACAGGATCTGAAAAAGACAAAATGACCTTGAAACTGCGTTCACAAACTCCAGACTCCAGGAACACTGTTCGTGATACAAGTGACAAAGTACAATATATCCAAAGTTTAACAGACTCAACAGACACTGACAAGAGAATGAACGATTGGCAGAAATTAGCTGTTGTAATAAATAATTTATTTTTTAGGATAATAATTTTAGCAACTATTATTTCTACAGTCATATCATTTTTACTAATGAGGATACTATAAAGTTTGTAGTTCTTGAAAGAACATTGGTGATATGATTCATCTAAAACACAAATTAAGTTATCCAGCGACATAAATAATTCGTTTTGAGCTGTCATGAATATTCGAATATATGTTCACCGATCTTGTGCGTCAAAATAGATTTGTGTAATTTTTCCAACCCCAACGTCGCCCATTCACCATATGTGTTTTTATCTCACAATCGGGGCGTTTTTGCACTGTTACGCAAATAAAGTTTAATGTATCTGGGCCCTTGTTTCGAATCCGTATCAAGGGCCCCTGATACAAGCGCGTAATGCTGCTGTTGCCAAAACAACGGAATTAATATCATTTGTCGATCGCTTCGCGTTTTTCCCTTCAGAGAAAACAATATTAGGTGAGGCGAAGCCGAACCTAATATTATTTTCTCTGAGCCGTATATGACACTGTATCTGCCAACTAAACGCCATGTAACGTATTTATTATGCACGATATGCTAAAATGTCACTGGGGAAGTTAACTCAACGAAAAGTTAAATTATGCGCTCTTTTCGGCATCTTGGGCTGGTTTGTAGCCTATTATTGGGATTTTCTTGAACGCTCGAGTCGAGGCTTCTCTCTTGAAGTTAAAGGATTAGCTTTCGCTTTGAAATGTGGAAAACTCCACCTCAATAAACGATGAACAGCATATTTTAAAATATAATAAACCTTTACACCAAGAGGGATATTTAATTCACCAGTAATTGTTGCAAAAGTTACAACCAAATTCACGTTGACGAAACACACAGTTGTTCCACTTCGCAAGCAGTATTCAGTAAAGTGAATCGCAGTGACGTAATTTTCTCTGAACTGCAACGTCATCACTGACCTCAATATGGAGATCAATGAACGCTGTTCTATTTTTCAATTTTCGTCTTTCCGTCGATAAGGCAAATGAAAAAGTTCCTCTTGAAATAGTTTTATAACACATTTTGTGGTCAATATTGTGAGATAAATTTATTATCACCACAGTGTGTGTCTCCGGAAATTCTGATCAAGTCTCGTTGTAGGCAGAGAATCGCATTTCGACTCGCCCTAACTTGCTCGTCGAAATACTATTCTGTTCCTACAACTCGACTTGATCTGAATTCCCGGAGGCACACACTGTGGTGATAATCTGTATTTATCCGGGGTTTGTTTGTTCTCTTGATACTTTTTATGAATCATCGATTAGTTGATTATAATCGATTATATCGGTGGACGGAGGGAAATCAATAATCATGACACTCCTCTATCCTTTATGAGATCATTTTAGATAATTGAACAATGTGGGTTTGAAGTCAAATCGGAGATTGGGACCGCGCTGGCGCAGTGATTAGGATATTGGACCTTAAACCGAAAGGTCCACGATTCGACCCCGATCAGTAGTAACTGTGTTGTGTCCTTGTGAAAGGCAGTTAATCCGGATTGTCCACGTGGGACAAGGTGGCACTGTGTAGTAAGACGTACTACACGTCGATGGTGTACTTACCTTCAACCAATGCTAACCCTGCTTGTATATAATTACTATGTTGGGGAGTCTGACAGTTACTCTGTTCGGAGGTTCGCTACGGGTACTTCACCTTCCTCCATCCGTAAAACCGTCCGACGCGAGGTGGCTGTCAAAATTCTTGTTGAAAGCAAATAAATAAATAAATAAATAAATAAATAAATAAATAAATAAATAAATAGGAGATTAAGAAAAATGACCGTATTGAAGGTATGTGAACCTTTTGCGCCAAACACATCTGCCCAAATTATTACTTGCCAATAATGTGAAATATGTCAATAGTGTGTAAACAGCTTAATATAAGTTTTTAGCTTTCTGTTGAATCCACAAATATGTATTCTATGTTTTTTTGTATTATAATTCAACTTAAAAATTATTACTTCTGGAAATAATAGAGATGATTTGCTCACACGTGATTTATAAATTTTCATTTGTGAATGAATCAATGAATGTTTATTCAACAATATACCAATACGATATATTTATTTATTTATAATTGGTGTTTAAGGTCACATATTTCTGCACAAATGGCTAATCATAACCACGGCAGTTTTACGAGTGGGGAAGCCGGAGTACCCGGAGAGAACCACCGAGCAACGGCGACTAACTGTCAGCTCCCCAACATACTAACTCCACACATGTAGGGTTAGTATTGGTTGAAGACAAGTGCACCATCGACGTACAGAATGCCTCAGTACACAACGCCACCGTGCCCACACCTGGGCAATGGGGATAAAGTGTCTTGCTCAAGGACACAACGCGGTTGCCGCAGGTGGGATTCGAACAGAGGACCTCTCGGCTTGCAGCCTTCACCTCTACCTACTAAGCCACCGCGCCCCTACCAATACTATAAAACTCGCTAAATGGTCAATAATACACATGATGAATATTTGATTTAACTCTTTATCTAACGTAATGGCCAAAACCGGCCAGCGCTATTCATAAAAATCGCCAAATAATTTTCATTATTTTTTTCATTTTTTTGTCTCAAAAAATAGGTTATGACCACTCATCGAGCTCGTTCCAATGAGGGGTCATAACCTATGTTTTTGAGACAAAAAATAAAAAAAAATTAGTTATAGAAGAATTTAGTTTTGCAGGTGCTGTCTGCTTTTCGTGTTAGGTAAAGGGTGATAACATTGAACATGTATACAGAATTAATTAGTTTGGTACGTTGTTTGGAGACGCCATAGCCAAATTGGCTGTCTTTCTGGCGTCTCCATGCTGCTTATATCAGATTTTTGTCTTTTCAGTTAAGGTGTCACAGCCATTGGTTCACGAAAGAGCCCTATTATTATGTTTCACGGTCCCGATACAATGGGGCCCCTGTGGATGAGAAGCGGAGTTCTGTAATAAAATTGACTCTATGAAAGGGTGTCGGATTTAAATGTGGTCTGCAATCCGGGCACAGTATGTTGTCACAAGGACGTGGCTAGATGTTTCCGATTGGTGGGGGGGGGGGGGGGGGGGTGTAGAGTAGTGAATTTCCAACTAGAGAGAGAGACCGGAAGGGGACCCCCAATTTGAAACCGAGTTGGACTTTTGGGAAGTTAAGGAGACATCAGCATCACCAAAGAAGCTCTAAAATCCAGATAGATGGAATTTCCGACTACTCATGACTTGCCCTCCGAATTTCCAAGTATAGGAAATTTTTGCCAACATTGGGGGATGACCTACACCCCTGTCGCCATGTCCCTGGATACATGATGATTGAAAGTTAGGTTTTCGTCAAGGTGTACCCCGATAAAGGTTAAAGTCTTTTCAGGCATTGTCTTTCCTACAGCCGTTAATTCTTTATTATTAAGAAAAAATGTAGGCTGGGTAACTTTGTGTGAGCTGTTTTGAGGGTGCATCAGGATAAATTTAGACTTCTTTGTATTTATTTGTAGATTATTGCAACAACACCAAGTAAATATATTTTCTAGTTCTACATTTACCCTAGTCTGTAATGAATGCATATTATAGTCAAATGTATATTAGAAGGTGTCGTCCGCAAAGGAAAGCAAGTTTAATGAAGTACAATGGCACATATCGTTCACGTAGATAAGAAATAAGATAGGCCGAAGTACAGACCCTTGTGGTACACCACAAGTATTTGTCAGCGACTGATGCTTGTTGTACTCCATATATTGACTTATATTGGACAGGTAACTTTGAAACCATTTGTAGCAGATTCCACGAATCCAGTACAATTCCATCTTTTTTATTGACATGGCATTATCAGACCATTTTGCTGTTGAGTTTAAACTCAACTGGCCGCGACCGGCACAATGCAGGAAAAAAATTTCTTGCAGAATATTTCGCAACATTGATGTGAAGAAACTCGGAACGGCGATTTCACACAACGCAAATGAAACAAGCTTCGATGAGACTGTTGATGAAATGTTTAACCACTTTACATCACCCATGTATAAACGTGTCGATCTACATGTCCCTGTTCAGACCCAGACAATAACTATTCGGCCTAACACACAATGGTTCATGGAATATAAGACATGCAAAGTCTCTACGCTGTAAACTTGAGCAATAGTGACGGAATTCCAAACTTTGTGTTGACAGAGAAATATACACCCACCAGAGAAATTACGTCAATAAGTTAATTCCTGGCGCCAAGAAAAGCTACTTTGCAGGCACAATTAATGACAAAATTAACCCTTTACTTAACATGAAAAGCAGACGACACTTGCAAAAAAATTCTTGAATAAATAATTGTTTTCATTTTTGTCTCAACAACCTAGATTATGACGACCTCGTTGGAACGAGCTCGTTGCAACGAGGGGTCATAACCTATGTTTTTGAGACAAAAAATGAAAAAATAATGAAAATTAATTGGCGATTTTTGAGAATAGCGCTGGCCGTTTTGGGCCATTATGTTAGGTAAAGGGATCATTCCTGGAGCCAAGAGAAGCTACTTTGCAGCACAATTAATGACAAAATTAATAGACTAAGCAAACTAACCACACTCATAGATAAGCTATTACACCGCAAGAAACGCTCTGTGTTACCAGAACACACGTCAGTGTCCTGCTTTGCAGAACGTTTTTCAATTTTTTCGCCGGAAAAATCGAGAATACAGGGGCAGGTCGAAGCACAGACTGCGATGGCAGTGAGAAATTACTGATCGACGTCCGGAAATCCATATAGTTACCACCTACGCCTAGGCTTGATTCCTTTAACCCATTAACGTAAGAAGAACTCAAGCGCATCATGCCAAAGGCCCCTTCTAAACAATGCTCAGTTGATGTTGTTCTCACTTGGCTGCGCAAAGGGTGCTAATCGGATAATGGCCCCCTGGCTATAAATTCCTCTTTAGTCTCCGGAGTTTTTTTTCCATCTAGTATGAAAAAGGCCCTTGACTGCAGCACTGCGACGTCCCTCCTTCGTGTGCAACGTGATATCATGATGTCCATGGATCTGCATCTCATTTCCTGGTTTGTTTGTGCTCGATCTGAGTGCTATTTTTGACACAATCGACCACAGCACTCTTCCCCACAGACTAGAACATAGAATAGGCATCACCGGCAGTGCTCTTGATTGGTTTGCATCTTTTCTCGATGATTGTTCCCAGAGTATTTTTATAAATGGCTCATCGTCATCCAAACTTACATTAAAATATGGGGTCCTTCAATGATCTGTAGTCGGCTCTCTGTTTTACGTAATATACGTTCTCCCTCTAGGTGGCATCATCCGTAAACACGGTCTTCAATACCACTTTTATGTTCAAGATACTCTGTTATATACCGTATACAGCTTTACATACGCTTCAAGCAGGGACATGGCTGGAGGTTCCCGTTGCGGGGGGTGTAGGGTAGTGAATTTCCAACGAGGCGGAGGGACCGGGAGGGGGTCCCTCCCGGTCCCTCCCCCTAGTTGGAAATTCGCTACCGAGAAACATTTTGAAAATGAAGCTTTGAAAGGGGCATAAAATTGATCTAGAAACTGAAATGCCAACACATTTATGATAGAATTATCAGGTTATTATTATTTGGTATTATTCTGGGAATTGAATATGTGCTAAACAAATGCTCAAGCTGAGAACTTTGGGCATTTCACACTGTCCTAACATTAAATCAGATCTTATGTAGAAATGATCAATTTTCGATGTTTCATCGTTTTGTAACTGTGAATGGCGGAATTAACTCAGGATAACGATTTTACATGATGTGATTTTCTTGAAGTGCATTTCGAGGGTTTTGTTATTATTATTTGTAGCGTACTATAGAAATCTCGTACCGAATGGCATCATGCATAGTTATGACATTGCGTACACTGTAGTTGTAAATAGTAACAGTTGGAATTTTTGTCGACTGGAAACAGAGTTGGGATTTTGGGAAGTAAAGGAGATATCAGCATCACCAAAGAAGCTCTAAAATCCAGATAGATAGAATTTCCAACTACTCATGACTTGCCCTCCGAATTTCCAACTATAGTAAATTTTTGCCAGGATTGGGGGTGTGATACCCCCTCCTCCCCCTCCCTTCGCCACGTCTCTGACTCCATGTCAGATACGGGAGCTGTACCACGTAAACGGTTAGAAGGGTGTGTTGCTGACATCAATCATTGGATGAACAGTAATTATCTGAAATTGATCGCGGACAAGACTGCGTTTAGTTATATACATGATACTGCCTCACCAACTGTCTAACTTCGACAAGTCATCTCTGTTAATCGAGGAAAATGAAATTTCTGCCAATACTGTTGTTCGAAACCTAGGATACTTCTTGCATGCAAACCCAGCCGCGGATAAACATGCCATGCAGGTTTGTCGCGCGGCATTTTCTTGCATCCAAGGAATATCAGCAAGATACGGCCAGTTATTGGTGTGAAAACTGCTGACCAGCTTCTCCATCCTTTCGTTACGATTCGCCTTGATTACTGTAACTCACTGATGTTTGGGTGTAAAATATCTTTACTTGATAAGCATCAGAATGTCCAAAATTGCGCAGCCAGTGTTCTCACTCGTAACCGCAAATTCTCCAGAATAACTCCGATTCTTGGGGACCTCCACTAGCTTCCTGTCCAGCAGAGAATACGAAATAAAATTATATTTGTCACTTTTAAATATATTAACAACATCGCACCATCATACCTGACGGAGCTTATATAACCTTGTGCTCCAAGCCATAACCTTCGCTCAGCCGACTTGAACAATCAGGCCCAGCCACCCTCTAAGCCTCTCTCCGCTGGAGAGAATGGCCCTTTCAGTTGCGGCCCCAGCACTTTGGAATTCCCTGCCGAGTATTTTAAAATCTCTGAACAAAGTATTGGAACGTTTAAATTAGGATTAAAATCTCATTTATATCGAAACGTATTTCACGGAGATATGTTGTACTTTCCTTTCATTGTAAAGCCATAGAGCACCTTTAGATGGGTTTTAGGCTTAAACATTATTTCTTATTATTTATTACTTGGTTATAGAGAAGATGTTGATGAGTAGCCTGAAAACCGTTGGGGATTTAACTCGTGGCCGTGGTAGGACGGAACATGAAAGGGCTGTTTAGTTGTTCTCTAGACCAGCATGCTCTGAGATTAATGTCGCTGTGCAGGAAATGTTTAACACGTTTTATACAACCAGCGACCAACACAAGGAGTCCCACTGGCCGTGCATAAATTTAATCAGAAATAATTTGAACCTGAAATCCTTTAAGAATGTGTGAGCTGCTTCTATGTAAATGGAATGAATTATAGTTTAAATCCAAACCCGCGTATACTTGTGTGAACTGAATCCCCATAGCACTGTGTTTATTGGTTCGGTGTAAACGGAATCAAAGGTGATATGAACTTGAACCGCTATAAGATGGTGTTTATTGGTTCTATTTAAATGGAATCCAAGATAATATAAACCTGTACGCACTGGTTCCAAGTAAAAGAAATCCTTATTCATAAAAAATACAATCTGTAGGGAATGCGTGTATTCGGGTGTAAATGGTATTTGGACGATTGTGGTGTGATATTGGTTTAATGTAAATGTTTATGCTATTGATACAGGACAGACATTCGTGATATGCATGTAACGCTGGGGTCCATTGAATGAATGCTGGATCAATTTATATTACTGGATGGTTATAGTTTGCGTACGTCAATGGTGCGTGGGATAGTATTGGAATAGAATAGTCTTTTTAGAACCAAAACTGGTTCTAAACTTGTCCCTGAGATGGAACCGTTCTGTTTAAACAGTATTTATTTCAAATCAAATAAATTTACCAAGATTAGCATTCAACTTTAACAGAATATTACATGAACTGAAGTAGATTCAGCAGTAAACTTGGAGCTTATTCAACGCAGTCACCAAACATTTTGAAACAAAGGAGATATAAACAGTTGGCATATCGAACCAGTTTTGGTTCGGAAGAGAGCCAAAACTGGTTCGATATGCCAACTGTTCATATCTCCTTTGCTTAATAATGATTTGAGACAACCTCGTATGAGCTCTAAACTTACGTCTGAAACCCCCTCAATTTATGTTTAATTCTGTTAATATTTAATGTTAATCTTTATAAATTTATTTGATTTGAAATAAATACCGTTTAAACAAAACTGGTTCCATCTCAGGGACAATAGTAGAACCAATTTTGGTTCTAAAGAGAATCTATATTTTTTGCAGTGTACCTCCCAGTAAGATAGTTCGATCAGTTTATTGTACACACACAGTAAGACCGTACGGACGTGTCTTACAGTTTGGTTTTCCGGTTTGCCGTAAAAACCCAAACCGCACCTGAAAACCAAAATGCCGTCCAGCTCTACTGACACATAACATGAGTTACAGTACTTGGGGACACTCCACTCTTTTCGTGAGATCGATTCAAAATCCATTCAGTCATACCACACAGAACCTCCGTATTTTAATTATATAATTGTTTTTACATTAGATTTTCACATCTGACGCTAAATTCACTCAATCTTTGTACTTTCTATTGATTTCTATGAAGTTGTTTGTTTTATTTTACGTACACCAATACTATTGTCTGATAAAAATATGTGGTTTTGTTGTTTGTCATCTCCAGACTAGGTAAATGTGACAATGCAGTCTGTTAAACATGTATTTAATTCATGTTGTTGAAAGCGAAAATAATCTGCCAGGTGGATTTTATTTTATTTTTGTCATTGCGCGGAGTAATGAGTCGTATCAATATGTGTCACAGTTGCTGGTAAACTTTTGTTGCACCAAGACTTGACAGTGTCAGTTGCATTTTTAATCCATAAAAACTATATTATATGACGTATTATTTTCCATCAGTCGGCTGTAAATACTAGTACAGTCTTTTCAAGTTAACCCTTTGAACGCACAAGGTCGATTTTTTCGGTCAAAGATATCATTTCATCCCGTTTTTTGTCTTATTAAGAAGTCTATAAACAGGGCATTGATGATAAAATCATAACTACAGTCTGTAGCCATTGTATCCTCTATTTATATTGTATGAAGTATTATTTTTCATCAGTTGGCTGTAAATACTCTTTAACTATTTATCCAAACACAGAAGATATCAAAATTTGCTATTTTAATTTTTTTCTCAAAATTTTTCAAAAACTGTCCCCAAAAAACCCATGTAAGACCCCTCACCGGGTTATGGACTCGTCAGGACGTCCGTGCGACAATTCAACCATTATGAGTTGAAACTTCCGACCATCCGTTGTTTAAGAGAACAGAAAAAGTTATAAGCTTAAATCATAATTCGATCATTACATTTCATTCATGGAACACTTATGGGCTTAAAAAACGAATGCAAGTTAAACCCGCAGTTCCACAGACTTCACGAGAGTCCGTACTTCGGACTGAATTATGAGTTAAAACTTCCGACCAGCCGTGGTTTAAGAGTTCAGAAAAAAGTATGAGATTCGATCCAAATATACTATTAATTAATTAATAATAATAATAATCAACCGGACCGTATTCCCGCATAAATCTCAAATACCGGTACAAATCCTGAAAGCTTATAAATTTGGACGCAATTCAGCTCATACTTTTTCAGCTCATTACTCCTGATTGTCCACCTGTACAGGCGGTCGGACGGACGTATATACCAACGGACAGACGCAATATAGTATACCCCATTCTCTATAAAGTGGGGGTATAACAAATGACAATAAGTCAAGAATTTGGTATTGAAAAGTTGTTTTGTATGTTCAGAACTCAGTTCTAAGAGAAACTGATCATTTTATGTCCAAAACTAGTAAATTGGTGAATGTCAAACATGCACATGTGGTGCTTGTCAATGACCAGGCTTCTTATTTTCAGCCTTTTTGAAGATAACAATGGTTGATTTGAAATGTTCGTATAACCTTATACTGAGTTTAAAAAATTGTATTGATCTTTGTGCAAGGCACAAGTGAACTGTTACCAGTCAAACAGGCAGATTGCGTCTGTCATTGCGCTCTAAAATCGTTTGGGTTAAATAAATCCAAATCAGATGGGTTGAGTGAATATGAACCCACTTGGGTTCATATTCACCCAGCCAGTTGATTCGGGTTGCTTTGTAACCGAAATTTTTCTTGGGTGTGACCATTAGCAGGCTTGTTGATATGTTTTGATCTGGGTTATAACCGTGTACACCTGTTTGCAGAAAAGTTATCAGTAAACAGTATAATATTAAAATAAAATGAACAAACACACCATGCCAGTGAAAGTAAGTTGTAAGATAATAACCTGAATAGTTTGGTCCCCTTTTTTTGCTCTGCTAATAATTTGACCCCTTGACATCATTTCATCATTTCCTGGGAAATTATTGGGTGATCGGTTGTTTCGTTCGCCTTTCCATCCCCTAAAAGCAATTAGGCCGACAAGTGTTTCATCAAGATATTATTAGGTCTCAGACTCAGATACATTGCCGGAAAGTTTACATGAATTGTCCTTGATACTGATAAGTCGGCCAGAACCCAACCCTTCTTCATAATGATGGCCTAACATGGTGTCATATGATCTTGTTTATATGAAACACTTTATGATGTAATACAGATGGAAAGGGCTGCATGTACCTTACCGCTATAACATACACCATGACAGGCCAGTCTACAAAAATCATCAAATAAACTGCTGTATTTTGGATCGCTCCGTTTTTCATATCACTGACAGTACACTATTAATTCTGTCTTGTTCTTTGTTAAACAACGTTTTACTTGAAAAGAGAGTTTCTCTGAAAACAGAAGATGGACTTTTTCGGGTAGCCTTAATTTCTATTGTGTACAGGCCTAATTCTGTGAGGAATTCAAGGCTGTTATGGCCTGGAACCAGTCTATCCCTTAAGAATAGTCTATCGCCCATGTTTAGATTCAGTAATCTATAACATTTCAGTTGGTCGGGAAAGCGAACCTAAGGTTCGCTTTTCCAACCAACTGATATATTCCAGACGACTAAATCTAAAAATACCATAAACATTCTTTTAATCAACTTTAATTGAGAATAATGCCAAATTATTTAAGCATATTGCTATATTTTGCGCGATATAACGAATGCTGCACAAATGATATAGCATGATGCTGAATTATTTTAGCATGATTCTGGATTACGGGAGGATCATGCACTTTATTTGAGCATGATTCCTAATTATTTAAGCATCATGCTATATTATTTTGTGCGATTTGACGAATGCTGCATAAATAAGATGGCATGTTGCTGAATTAATTTAGCATGATGCTGAATTACGGGAGGATCATGCACTTTAATTGGGCATGATGCCTAATTATTTAAGCATGGTGCTGTTTTATTTGGTAGGATTTCGTGAATGCTGCATAAATAATATAGCATGATGCTGAAATCAGGTCCGCATACGGGAGGGTCATAAATTTTATTTTAGCATGATTCCTATTCATCGCAATCCTATCGTGATCCAATCGATCACAATACTTAAATGTTAGTATTTGGTTAGTTCCACATCGGCCGAGATATAGGTAACTTCATATCAGCCTGAAACCAGAGTTCGAAGCCTGATGTGAAGTTACAGAGGAATGATATCTCGGACAAAAGACTAACCAAGTGATAACCTCTTTATTTATGAAACCAAAACAAATATGTACAAAAAGTCTCTGATCTGTTGCAGTTTTCTGGCAGTGCTATTGTTCTCATTCTTTTAAAAGAAGTCCGTAGTTTCCTCTTCTCCAAGTTCAGCTATCCGAACGATTCGGCTTCTCCAACTGGGACAGCCACCACGTACCAGTGGCGGCGCTACGGAGGGGGGGGGGGGGGGGCTACGAAATTGCCCCCACTCCCCCGCCCCCCCCCCACTCGCCAGTCAGAAGGAATCACAGGGTAAGGGTCTACTGAATACAAACAAGTAAATTGGACTCAAACCAGATAAATTACTGACAATCACCGTCTCTCTTCCGTCGTAAGCTGTCAGGGATTGGGTTATGGTTGATTTGTCCGGATTGTAAGGTAAAAAACATGCATTTTCCTCATGGAATTAGTCAGCATTTTATGTTCGAAATGCCACCAGAATGCATCCGAGAGTATCTAGAAATAAAATTTTCTTCGGACCCCCCCCCCTCCCCACCCCTGTCTTTGGCACGTGCGACCGACGCTTCGCGTCTAATCTTAGCCCTCCCCCCTCACTAATTTCTCCCAGCCCCTCATACTGGAAATTCCTGGCACTGCCACGTACCATAGCTGAACTATCTCTTCTCCAACTGGGCAAGCCACGACGTACCACAGCTGAACTGTCTCTTCTCCAATTACGTAGAACTCCCGCGTACGATTCTGAAATTTAGTTTGCGAAGATTTTTCTTTACAACTCCCTTCTTTGCGTCTAATCATAGCCCCTCCCCCCTCCCCAATTTCTCCCAGCCCCCCATACTGAAATTCTGGCACTGCCACGTACCATAGCTGAACTATCTCTTCTCTAACTGGGCAAGCCACGACGTACCACAGCTGAACTGTCTCTTCTCCAATTACGTAGAACTCCCGCGTACGACTCTGAAATTTAGTTTGCGAAGAGTTTTCGTTACAACTCCCTTCTTTGAAGTTTTTTTTCTTATTATCCACCAAATCCTTGCTTATTGCGATCATTAGTCCCTCGACATACACAAATTACTTCCGTTTACCCGGTGACGTCAATTTTACCGATTGCTTTCGATGATTAACGGGGAATGATTTCGTTGTAAACAAAATAGCTGTGCCTCGTCGTGTATCAAGGGGGATTTATCTAGATTGATTCACATCGACCGAGATCAGAGAGATATTAGCCGAGTTTAAAATCATATCAACTGAGCTAGATAATGTCTGGAAAATAATGTAAAGTATTATATACCAGTCTGTGAATTATCGCAAATTATCTAAAAGATATTTCTCAATATCCATCGACTCGATGGATATCGAAGAAATCCCTCAGTAGCTGCCTAGATGACGTCAAGCTACACCGCATTACGTCGCCTTGAAGGAACGATCAGCTGATCTTTGTTATTGTTTTGAAACGTACGCATTTCTCGTCGAATTAGGCTGAATATTGTGCAATAAAATGTCTCGTAGCATATAACAAAAAAGAAAAAAATCTACTCTATTTTAGTCAGTATCGGGAATTATCTCATGATTGTGGACCTGAAAGTTTTATAAAAATAATAATTGCAGGACCACACGATGAATTATTTCAGTAGCTTCCTAAATGGCGTTACGCTTCGGCGTATAACGTCGCCTTGACCGTCGCCAGGAAGGAACGATCAGCAGCTTTTTGTTATTCTCTTGGAACTGTTTGCCGTCGAATTGGGCTGAATATTGCGCTGTGAAATGTCACATAGCATATAATAAAAAGAAAATCTGCCCTATTTCAGTGAATATGAATTCGTGTGGACCCGCAAGCGCTCGTGAAAAATAAAACTTTCAGGTCCACACTCATGAGATAATTCTCGATATTCATTAACCCTTTATCCAACCAATCGGCCGCATCCCACCGCGTAATTTGCAAATTCAGCAGTTCAAAAAATATTATTTTTCAAAAAATTTCAACAAAACCGAGCTCGTTCCAACGAGGGGTCACATGATATGGTTTTGTTGAAATTTTTTGAAAAAAATTAAAAAATGATATTTAAAATAATAAATTTTGATATCGTCTGCGTTGGGTAAAGGGTTAAAACAACGTAGATATCTTCTATTTATTTAGTATTTTCTCAATCCATGCAATGTATTATCGCAACAACGTCACTGACAACAGCATTGTCAAACATAATCATTTCATTTGATTTACTTATCAAGCCATGCAATGTATTATCGCAAAAACGTCACTGACAGCGGCATTGTCAAACATAATCATTCCATTTGATTTACTTATGAATACATCAGTCACGGCCGTGAGTAAGATGCGGAGCGATATATATGAGTGTTACACCACCCACCACCAATTAATGTGCGCCCTTCAACACACACACACACACACACACACACACACACACACACACACACACAAGCCCGTGCCAGTCTTCGTCTGAGGCCAACCACTTTCATCGTACTGTAGCCAGTGCGTTTCACAATTCATGCTGCTGCTTTAAGAAAAATGGCCCAATAAATCATGAGAACATCATCTAATTAGTTGGATTCCAGCCATCGTTTTTTGACGGTGTCCAATGGTCCAGTAGTTTAGGTGTTGGACTCCAGAATTCCAGGCGGGGGCTGCCGGCGGTTCGATTCCCGGCCGGGGATCAGAAATCAATATTCCAAATTCTCCGAAAACATTACTGTGTCTTTCAATACAGGCACAGACACACAGACACACACACACACACACATGAGACAACTCAGCAATACTAAACACTATAAGAAAATAGATTCACTTAGTTGGCCTTGTAATGTCCAAAAATTCAAAAAGCGCTTAAAATGTCTTCTTAACGAAGGTCACATAACCAAAAAACTATTGAAATATTTAACAGCTAAGCTCAGTGCTCAAACAAGACAATTTTACATCCTACCAAAGATCCACAAGGACCGTTCTTCACGAACGGATGACTTAACTCCACCCGGGAGGCCAATTGTATCAGATTGTAACTTATGCGATCTCGGAACTAATTGATTATCATCTGAAACCTATAGCAAATAGACATCCGGGCTATCTAAAAAATACACAGGACTTCCTGTCAAAAATTTCGAAATTGAAAATATCGAAAAATGCAATTCTGGCTACTTTGGATATCGACAGTATGAAAACGAACATTGATATTGACAAAGGTGTTAAATCAGTTAAAAAAATGCATTTGAAAAAATATCTGATGCAAAACGCCCGGATGAACAAATTGTGGATCTTTTAGAGCTGAGCTTAAAAGGTAATGACTTTCAATTCAATGGATAATATTTTCTACAAATAATGGGCTGTCCTATGGGCAACAGATTCAGTCCTAATTTTGCAAGCATCTATGTAGCGGAATGGGAGGAAAATGCCTTAAGCAAATGTGCGAAGCATCCTCTCGTATATCTCAGGTGTTTAGATGACATTTTTATTATTTGGGAACATTCAAAAGAAGATTTTGATGAATTTTTAGAAATTTTGAACAATCATGATCCAAACATTAAATTAAAAGCTACTTTCAGTGAAAGTTCTGTTGATTTTCTCGATGTGACCGTGTATAAAGGCAAGCGATATCAGGCATGCGCTCATTTAGATTATAAAGTATATTTTAAACCAACTGATTCACATCAGTTGTAGCACACAAAATCATTACATCCTCAACATACATTTAAAGGTATCATCAAATCACAGCTCATTCGTTTCCACCGCAATTCAAGTGATAAGGTAAATTTCAATGAGACTTGTTCTACTTTATTTGGTGCACTCAGATCGAGAGGGTACTCAATGTGTTTTTTGCGTAGACTGAAATCCCAAACTCGGAAAAACCTCGAAAGTCCAGCTGAAACTACTGATTTCGAACCACTGAAGATTGAACACAACAAACCGTTGCAGAATGGAAGTGGCGCGCTATTTAATTGCAAAAAGTCTCGTTGTAGATTGCACACTTTTGTGCCTGATCAGAAAGAGGAATTTTCCTTTGAACAAACGAAAAATCATTATCAGATCCGTAACTCCCTCCACTGTGATTCACCAAACATTATTTACCTTATCACATGTAAGCGCTGTCGGAAACAGTATGTTGGTCAAAGTCAAAATCCTTTTCGAGAACGTGCTACTAGACACAAACAGGATATAAAACATAATGCTGATGCCCCAGTAGCACAACATTTTAACCTTCCTGGCCATTCTTTGGACGATTTCGAAATCCATCCTATTGAACAACCACCAATTAAAGACACATTAGAAGAAACAGATGAATATAGAAAAAAAACATGAAGCTTTTTGGATCAATACGCTTCAAACCCTCTGGCCATTTGGTATGAACATATCAGAGGGAGAATGCGAAAGGAGGTCTATCATTCCTTTCACTTTAACATACAACAGAATGAATATCGAAATAGCAAAAATGTTAAAAGATGAATTCACTTTTACCAATGCTAAATTAAATGAACCTTTGAATCTTCGACCTGTCAGCGTCTATAAGAAAAACAAAAGCTTGCGTAACATCCTTGTAAGGACTCAATTAGAGCCCATCAATGAATAACATCAATTATTGCCAGTCAGTTTAACCAGTTCCTAAGCTCATCACTTAGTTTAAACCAGTTCTATGTAATTTTTTGTCATGTTTGAAACCCATCAGGGTTCAGTAAATGAAAACAATTTTTCAGCGGCATATTAAAAGAAAAAAACCGTTCCAGTAGGAAATGTATGTGCCAATGCGATTTTTAATGGCTGGGTAACCCGTGCCTCACAACTTATAACTGTATGTATATCTACAAGTAAATTTCCTAGATCTTCGGGTTTTGAACTATAAACCCGACTAACCAATATTCCAACTACATCATCAAGGCATGCCTTCATCGAAGGCATGCCTTAATTGGTGATGTAGCTAAGGAATTTTATCTGTTCGGACTTGAGCCACAACAGGCAGGACAAATCAGGTTTACATCGGCCCTTCACCACCATCAGTCACCTTCGCGACATCCCTGTCATTCGTGATTGATTTGGTCTACAACATGGGCATATGAAAGTGGCGTTGTTTTGTTTTAGTGGGTTTATCACTCATTTTGATAGTCAGTGAAAAGGTTTCTTTCATAAGTCCCGAGTTCGATCCCCGCCCGGGACGACCCATGTTGTGTCCTTGGGCAAGTCACGTTATCCCGGTTTCCAACGTGGGGGCACGATCACACCGTATATTAAGGCGTACTGCACGTCGACGGTGCGCATTGAACAGAGTTAGAATGTTGAGGAGCTGACAGTTGCTCGTCGATGCTTGGTGGCTCTCTCCGGGTACTCCGGCTTCCTCCACCCGTAAAACTGTCACGGTCGCGATTAACCATTGTGCATAAGTAAGTGACCTTAAACACCAATAAATAATAATAACAATAATTATACCCTGACTTCTGGGAAATGATGTCTATATTGTTGATATTGTTATGTTATATATTGTCAAAGCGTTATCGATCAGTTGTGAAGGTACTTTACTTTTTTCCCCGAGTCTGCGCACGATAAATATTTAAACCCCCATAGGACTATATTTTAAACAATCATAATGTACTGTTAATGTGTTAACCCTTTAAAGACTAGCGGCCTTATTCCGGCCAGGAACATGATGCGTCATTCCGTCGTTAAGTAGGATGGCTGTTCAGGAAATGTGTGGGGTAGACCAAACAATATTTTCAACGCCACACAGCCTCAAGGCTGCAAGTTGAAAATATTAATTGGTCTACCCCAAATAATGAATATGGACTCTTCTAATTGCTGCCATTGAACTGGTATGGAAGATGCCAGTAGAGTTCAAATGGGTTAATGTGTAAATAGTCTATGGTATATTGATATTGATTGTATTAGACATAACAAAGAGCGCATAATTAAACAAGTCTCTATTGGGAATAAAAGCCATCACAATAAAAGGATTTCATTCTCATTTAGAACTTTACATTGTGTTTTGTACGTCGATAATATCAGACACAACCTGGATTCAGCGTGGTTTATAGACAATACTTGTGGAATAATGACGTACATATTCTGGTTTCTACTCATTTGCAGAATCGGTTCTGTTTACTCTTCTACGATTTTTGATGTTCGTAAACTTCACGCAGACATTTTCAATAGCTCCGAAAAGGCATTTGTTCCTGCGCTAAATCAAAGTGGACAAATGAATGTCGTTCTGGACTTTTTCTACTTGAGGTAACAGAAATAGACGCTCTCAAACAAAGTTTACAGGTTCTGTGTATGGTCATGGTTCACTGGGAAGATGAGATTCATAAATGGAACCCACTGGAATACGGATCCATTTATAACATTTTCATTGATACTGAATTGTTGTGGGTTCCAAAACTTCGAATACCTAACAGTGTTGATGGACACTTCACAGTCTATACCTCAGGGAGTAAAGTCATATTTTTCTACAATGGCACATCTTCTTTAGGAGTGAATACTAAATTGCAAACGTCTTGTCATATTGACATTACCAAGTTTCCTTTTGACAGCCAAGAATGTTCTGTAATTTTCCTATCAGCGGATTTTTGGTCGATTAATTTGACACAGGGACTCGCAGTTACATTCACCCCTAGCTCTGAAATATACGGATTCAAAGAAAACGAATGGAATGTTGATGATATACAGATTTCTCAACACTATTTGGAAGAGAACGGTTACAATGCCATCAAAGTGACGATACGAATCCATCGTTTATCAACATTCTATATAATTACAGTCATTATTCCTTTAGTTTTAATTTCAATTGTAAATGTTGGAGTGTTCAAGTTACCTGAAGAAAGCGGTGATACAATATCTTATTCCATATCAGTGATGTTGTCTTATTCAATATATTTTAGTCTGATTTATGACATAATGCCAAAAACTTCTGGGTCTGTTTCAGTTCTCGCGGTCTATGTTGACATTCTCTTTCTGTTAAGTGTCTTGACCACAATTGGAAGTGTCATAGTCAACCGTTGTCATCTTGAAAAAGATCACAAACCAATAAGTCCTTGGATAAACAAATATATATTATGTCGTACAAATGAAGAACCTTTATTCGCATACAAAAGAGAAACAGACGACAACAACTCACAAACTGAAACTACAACAATTCTCCATGATAGTCTTGAGACATATAATAAAGATTCTGGAATGAATATCAACCTAACAGGATCTGAAAAAGACAAAATGACCATGAAACTCCGTTCCCAAACTCCAGACTCCAGGAACACTGTTCGTGATACAAGTGACAAAGTACAATATATCCAAAGTTTAAAAGACTCAACAGACACTGACAAGAGAATGAACGATTGGCAGAAATTAGCTGTTGTAATAAATAATTTATTTTTTAGGATAATAATTTTAGCAACTATTATTTCTACAGTCATATCATTTTTACTAATGAGGATACTGTAAAGTTTGTAGTTCTTGAAAGAACATTGGTGATATGATTCATCTAAAACACAAATTAAGTTATCCAGCGACATAAATAATTCGTTTTGAGCTGTCATGAATATTCGAATATATGTTCACCGATCTTGTGCGTCAAAATAGATTTGTGTAATTTTTCCAACCCCAACGTCGCCCATTCACCATATGTGTTTTTATCTCACAATCGGGGCGTTTTTGCACTGTTACGCAAATAAAGTTTAATGCATCTGGGCCCTTGTTCCGAATCCGTATCAAGGGCCCCTGATACAAGCGCGTAATGCTGCTGTTGCCAAAACAACGGAATTAATATCATTTGTCGATTGCTTCGCGTTTTTCCCTTCAGAGAAAACAATATTAGGTGAGGCGAAGCCGAACCTAATATTGTTTTCTCTGAGCCGTATATGACACTGTATCTGCCAACTAAACGCCATGTAACGTATTTATTATGCACGATATACTAAAATGTCACTGGGGAAGTTAACTCAACGAATAGTTAAATTATGCGCTCTTTTCGGCATCTTGGGCTGGTTTGTAGCCTATTATTGGGATTTTCCTGAACGCTCGAGTCGAGGCTTCTCTCTTGAAGTTAAAGGATTAGCTTTCGCTTTGAAATGTGGAAAACTCCACCTCAATAAACGATGAACGGCATATTTTAAAATATAATAAACCTTTACACCAAGAGGGATATTTAATTCACCAGTAATTGTTGCAAAAGTTACAACCGAATTCACGTTGACGAAACACACAGTTGTTCCACTTCGCAAGCAGTATTCAGTAAAGTGAATCGCAGTGACGTAATTTTCTCTGAACTGCAACGTCATCACTGACCTCAATATGGAGATCAATGAACGCTGTTCTATTTTTCAATTTTCGTCTTTCCGTCGATAAGGCAAATGAAAAAGTTCCTCGAGAGAATCGCATTTCGACTCGCCCTAACTTGCTCGTCGAAATACTATTCTGTTCCTACAACTCGACTTGATCTGAATTCCCGGAGACACACACTGTGGTGATAATCTGTATTTATCCGGGGTTTGTTTGTTCTCTTGATACTTTTTATGAATCATCGATTAGTTGATTATAATCGATTATATCGGTGGACGGAGGGAAACCAATAATCATGACACTCCTCTATCCTTTATGAGATCATTTTAGATAATTGAACAATGTGGGTTTGAAGTCAAATCGGAGATTGGGACCGCGCTGGCGCAGTGATTAGAATATTGGACCTTAAACCGAAAGGTCCACGATTCGACCCCGATCAGTAGTAACTGTCTTGTGTCCTTGTGAAAGGCAGTTAATCCGGATTGTCCACGTGGGACAAGGTGGCATTGTGTATTAAAACGTACTGCACGTTGATGGAGTACTTACCTTCAACCAATGCTAACCCTGCTTGTACATAATTACTATGTTGGGGAGTCTGACAGTTGTTCGCCGCTGTTCGCAGGTTCGCTACGGGTACTTCACCTTCCTCCATCCGTAAAATCGTCCGACGCGAGGTGGCTGTCAAAATTCTTGTTGAAAGCAAATAAATAAATAAATAAATAAATAAATAAATAAATAAATAAATA
Organism: Pictodentalium vernedei; assembly: GCA_031216915.1. NCBI lineage: Eukaryota > Metazoa > Mollusca > Scaphopoda > Dentaliida > Dentaliidae > Pictodentalium > Pictodentalium vernedei. The sequence goes on from CM062289.1 coordinate 35,218,926, forward strand.
AATATATTTAATAAATAAATAAATAGGAGATTTAAAAAAATGACCATATTGAAGGTATGTGAACCTTTTGCGCCAAACACATCTGCCCAAATTATGACTTGCCAATAATGTGAAATATGTTAATAGTGTGTAAACAGCTTAATATAAGTTTTTAGCTTTCTGTTGAATCCACAAATATGTATTCTATGTTTTTTTGTATTATAATTCAACTTAAAAATTATTACTTCTGGAAATAATAGAGATGATTTGCTCACACGTGATTTATAAATTTTCATTTGTGAATGAATCAATGAATGTTTATTCAACAATATACCAATACGATATATTTATTTATTTGTAATTGGTGTTTAAGGTCACATATTTCTGCACAAATGGCTAATCATAACCACGGCAGTTTTACGAGTGTGGAAGCCGGAGTACCCAGAGAGAACCACCGAGCAACGGCGACTAACTGTCAGCTCCCCAACATACTAACTCCACACATGTAGGGTTAGTATTGGTTGACAAGTGCACCATCGACGTACAGAATGCCTCAGTACACAACGCCACCGTGCCCACACCTGGGCAATGGGGATAAAGTGTCTTGCTCAAGGACACAATGCGGTTGCCGCAGGTGGGATTCGAACAGAGGACCTCTCGGCTTGCAGCCTGCACCTCTTCCTACTAAGCCACCGCGCCCCTACCAATACTATAAAACTCGCTAAATGGTCAATAATACACATGATGAATATTTGATTTAACCCTTTATCTAACGTAATAGCCAAAACCGGCCAGCGCGATTCATAAAAATCGCCAAATAATTTTCATTATTTTTTTCATTTTTTTGTCTCAAAAACATAGGTTATGACCACTCATCGAGCTCGTTCCAATGAGGGGTCATAACCTATGTTTTTGAGACAAAAAATAAAAAAAAATTAGTTATAGAAGAATTTAGTTTTGCAGGTGCTGTCTGCTTTTCGTGTTAGGTAAAGGGTGATAACATTGAACATGTATACAGAATTAATTAATTTGGAACGTTGTTTGGAGACGCCGTAGCCAGATTGGCTGTCTTTCTGGCGTCTCCATGCTGCTTATATCAGATTTTTGTCTTTTCAGTTAAGGTGTCACAGCCATTGGTTCACGAAAGAGACCTATTATTATGTTTCACGGTCCCGATACAATGGGGCCCCTGTGGATGAGAAGCGGAGTTCTGTAATAAAATTGACTCTATGAAAGGGTGTCGGATGTAAATGTGGTCTGCAATCCGGGCACAGTATGTTGTCACAAGGACGTGGCTAGATGTTTCCGATTGGGGGGGGGGGGGGGTGTAGAGTTGTGAATTTCCAACTAGAGAGAGAGACCGGAAGAGGGGCCCCAATTTGAAACCGAGTTGGACTTTTGGGAAGTTAAGGAGACATCAGCATCACCAAAGAAGCTCTAAAATCCAGATAGATAGAATTTCCGACTACTCATGACTTGCCCTCCGAATTTCCAAGTATAGGAATTTTTTGCCAACATTGGGGGATGACCCACACCCCTGTCGCCATGTCCCTGGATACATGATGATTGAAAGTTAGGTTTTCGTCAAGGTGTACCCCGATAAAGTTTACAGTCTTTTCAGGCATTGTCTTTCCTACAGCCGTTAATTCTTTACTATTAAGAAAAAGTTTAGGCTGGGTAACTTTGTGTGAGCTGTTTTGAGGGTGCATCAGGATAAATTTAGACTTCTTTGTATTTATTTGTAGATTATTGCAACAACACCAAGTAAATATATTTTCTAGTTCTACATTTACCCTAGTCTGTAATGAATGCATATTATAGTCAAATGTATATTAGAAGGTGTCGTCCGCAAAGGAAAGCAAGTTTAATGAAGTACAATGGCACATATCGTTCACGTAGATAAGGAATAAGATAGGCCGAAGTACAGACCCTTGTGGTACACCACAAGTATTTGTCAGCGACTGATGCTTGTTGTACTCCATATATTGACTTATATTGGACAGGTAACTTTGAAACCATTTGTAGCAGATTCCACGAATCCAGTACAATTCCATCTTTTTTATTGACATGGCATTATCAGACCATTTTGCTGTTGAGTTTAAACTCAACTGGCCGCGACCGGCACAATGCAGGAAAAAAAATTCTTTCAGAATATTTCGCAACATTGATGTGAAGAAACTCGGAACGGCAATTTCACACAACGCAAATGAAACAAGCTTCGATGAGACTGTTGATGAAATGTTTAACCACTTTACATCATCCATGTATAAACGTGTCGATCTACATGTCCCTGTTCAGACCCAGACAATAACTATTCGGCCTAACACACAATGGTTCATGGAATATAAGACATGCAAAGTCTCTACGCTGTAAACTTGAGCAATAGTGACGGAATTCCAAAGTTTGTGTTGACAGAGAAATATACATCCACCAGAGAAATTACGTCAATAAGTTAATTCCTGGCGCCAAGAAAAGCTACTTTGCAGGCACAATTAATGACAAAATTATCCCTTTACATAATATGAAAAGCAGACGACACTTGCAAAAAAATTCTTGAATAAATAATTGTTTTCATTTTTATCTCAACAACCTAGATTATGACGACCTCGTTGGAACGAGTTCGTTGCAACGAGGGGTCATAACCTATGTTTTTGAGACAAAAAATGAAAAAATAATGAAAATTAATTGGCGATTTTTGAGAATAGCGCTGGCCGTTTTTGGCCATTATGTTACGTAAAGGGATCATTCCTGGAGTCAAGAGAAGCTACTTTGCAGCACAATTAATGACAAAATTAATAGACTAAGCAAACTAACCACACTCATAGATAAGCTATTACACCGCAAGAAACCCTCTGTGTTACCAGAACACCACACGTCAGTGTCCTGCTTTGCAGAACGTTTTTCAATTTTTTCGCCGGAAAAATCGAGAATACAAGGGTAGGTCTAAGCACAGACTGCGATGGCAGTGAGAAATTACAGATCGACGTCCGGAAATCCATATAGTTACCAGCCACGCCTAGACTTGATTCCTTTAAGCCATTAACGTTAGAAGAATTCAAGCGCATCGTGCCAATGTCCCCTTCTGAACAATGCTCTCTTGATGTTGTTCTCACTTGGCTGCGCAAAGGGTGCTAACCGGATAATGGCCCCCTGGCTATAAATTCCTCTTTAGTCTCCGGAGTTTTTTTCCATCTAGTATGAAAAAGGCCCTTCACTGCAGCACTGCGACGCCCTCCTTCGTATGCAACATGATATCATGATGTCCATGGATCTGCATCTCATTTCCTGGTTTGTTTGTGCTCGATCTGAGTGCTATTTTTGACACACTCGACCACAGCACTCTTCCCCACAGACTAGAACATAGAATAGGCATCACCGGCAGTGCTCTTTATTGCTTTGCATCTTTTCTCGATGATTGTTCCCAGAGTATTTTTATAAATGGCTCATCGTCATCCAAACTTATATTAAAATATGGGGTCCTTCAAGGATCTGTGCTCGGCTCTCTGTTTTACGTAATATACGTTCTCCCTCTAGGTGGCATCATCCGTAAACACGGTCTTCAATACCACTTTTATGTTAAAGATACTCTGTTATATACTGTATACAGCTGTACATACGCTTCAAGCAGGGACATAACTAGAGGTTTCCGTTGCGGGGGGTGTAGGGTAGTGAATTTCCAACGAGGCGGAGGGACCGGGAGGCGTCCCTCCCGGTCCCTCCCACTAGTTGGAAATTCGCTACCGAGAAACATTTTGAAAATGAAGCTTTGAAAAGGGGCATAAAATTGATCTAGAAACTGAAATGCCAACACATTTATGATAGAATTATCAGGTTATTATTATTTGGTATTATTCTGGGAATTGAATATGTGCTAAACAAATGCTCAAGCTGAGAACTTTGGGCATTTCACACTGTCCTAACATTAAATCAGATCTTATGTAGAAATGATCAATTTTCGATGTTTCATCGTTTTGTAACTGTGAATGGCGGAATTAACTCAGGATAACGATTTTACATGATGTGATTTTCTTGAAGTGCATTTCGAGGGTTTTGTTATTATTATTTGTAGCGTACTATAGAAATCTCGTACCGAATGGCATCATGCATAGTTATGACATTGCGTACACTGTAGTTGTAAATAGTAACAGTTGGAATTTTTGTCGACTGGAAACAGAGTTGGGATTTTGGGAAGTAAAGGAGACATCAGCATCACCAAAGAAGCTCTAAAATCCAGATAGATAGAATTTCCAACTACTCATGACTTGCCCTCCGAATTTCCAACTATAGTAAATTTTTGCCAGGATTGGGGGTGTGATACCCCCTCCTCCCCCTCCCTTCGCCACGTCTCTGACTCCATGTCAGATACGGGAGCTGTACCACGTAAACGGTTAGAAGGGTGTGTTGCTGACATCAATCATTGGATGAACAGTAATTATCTGAAATTGATCGCGGACAAGACTGAGTTTAGTTATATACATGATACTGCCTCACCAACTGTCTAACTTCGACAAGTCATCTCTGTTAATCGAGGAAAATGAAATTTCTGCCAATACTGTTGTTCGAAACCTAGGATACTTCTTGCATGCAAACCCAGCCGCGGATAAACATGCCATGCAGGTTTGTCGCGCGGCATTTTTTTGCATCCAAGGAATATCAGCAAGATACGGCCAGTTATTGGTGTGAAAACTGCTGACCAGCTTCTCCATCCTTTCGTTACGATTCGCCTTGATTACTGTAACTCACTGATGTTTGGGTGTAAAATATCTTTACTTGATAAGCATCAGAATGTCCAAAATTGCGCAGCCAGTGTTCTCACTCGTAACCGCAAATTCTCCAGAATAACTCCGATTCTTGGGGACCTCCACTAGCTTCCTGTCCAGCAGAGAATACGAAATAAAATTATATTTGTCACTTTTAAATATATTAACAACATCGCACCATCATACCTGACGGAGCTTATATAACCTTGTGCTCCAAGCCATAACCTTCGCTCAGCCGACTTGAACAATCAGGCCCAGCCACCCTCTAAGCCTCTCTCCGCTGGAGAGAATGGCCCTTTCAGTTGCGGCCCCAGCACTTTGGAATTCCCTGCCGAGTATTTTAAAATCTCTGAACAAAGTATTGGAACGTTTAAATTAGCATTAAAATCTCATTTATATCGAAACGTATTTCACGGAGATATTTTGTACATTCCTTTCATTGTAAAGCCATAGAGCACCTTTAGATGGGTTTTAGGCTTAAACATTATTTCTTATTATTTATTACTTGGTTATAGAGAAGATGTTGATGAGTAGCCTGAAAACCGTTGGGGATTTAACTCGTGGCCGCGGTAGGACGGAACATGAAAGGGCTGTTTAGTTGTTCTCTAGACCAGCATGCTCTGAGATTAATGTCGCTGTGCAGGAAATGTTTAACACGTTTTATACAACCAGCGACCAACACAAGGAGTCCCACTGGCCGTGCATAAATTTAATCAGAAATAATTTGAACCTGAAATCCTGTAAGAATGTGTGAGCTGCTTCTATGTAAATGGAATGAATTATAGTTTAAATCCAAACCCGCGTATGCTTGTGTGAACTGGTTCTATGTAAATAAAGTTAATGCTAATTTAAATCTGAATGTTTATAGGACGATGTGTGCCTGGTCTGTGTAAATAGAATCAACGATGATTTAAATCGGAAGCCCGACATGACTGCGTATTGGTTCTATGAAAATGGATTCAAAGAAACTTGAACTTACTACAGCACAGAACTGTGTACTGGTTCGATGTAAATGGATTGAAGGCTTATTTAAGCCTGGGCCCTATAGGACTGTGTGTTCTGATTTTGTGCAAATGGAATCACTCATAGTTTAGGCCTGACTCCCTATAGAACTGTGTGTTCTGGTTCTATGTAAATGGAATCAAGGACAACAATTCGAATCTGATTCCCTATAGGACTGTGTCTTCTAGTTCTATATAAATGGAATCAAGGACAACAATTCGAATCTGACTCCCTATAGGATTGTGTGTTCTAGTTCTATATAAATGGAATCAAGGACAACAATTCGAATCTGATTCCCTATAGGACTGTGTCGTCTAGTTCTATATAGATGGAATCAAGGACAACAAATCGAATCTGACTCCCTATAGAACTGTGTGTTCTAGTTCTATATAAATGGAATCAAGGACAACAATTTGAATCTGATTCCCTATAGAACTGTGTGTTCTAGTTCTATATAAATGGAATCAAGGACAACAATTTGAATCTGATTCCCTATAGAACTGTGTGTTCTAGTTCTATATAAATGGAATCAAGGACAACAATTCGAATCTGACTCCCTAAAGGACTGTGTGTTCTGGTTCTATGTAAATGGAATCAAGGACAACAATTCGAATCTGCATCATTATAGGACTGTGTGTTCTGGTTCTATGTAAATGGAATCGAGGACGACAATTTGAATCTGAATCCCTATAGAACTGTGTATTCTAGTTCTATGTAAATGGAATCAAGGACAACAATTCGAATCTGACTCCCAATAGGATTGTGTGTTCTGGTTCTATGTAAATGGAATCAAGGACAACAATTCGAATCTGATTCCCTATAGGACTGTGTCTTCTAGTTCTATATAAATGGAATCAAGGACAACAATTCGAATCTGACTCCCTATAGGATTGTGTGTTCTAGTTCTATATAAATGGAATCAAGGACAACAATTCGAATCTGATTCCCTATAGGACTGTGTCGTCTAGTTCTATATAGATGGAATCAAGGACAACAAATCGAATCTGACTCCCTATAGAACTGTGTGTTCTAGTTCTATATAAATGGAATCAAGGACAACAATTTGAATCTGATTCCCTATAGAACTGTGTGTTCTAGTTCTATATAAATGGAATCAAGGACAACAATTTGAATCTGATTCCCTATAGAACTGTGTGTTCTAGTTCTATATAAATGGAATCAAGGACAACAATTCGAATCTGACTCCCTAAAGGACTGTGTGTTCTGGTTCTATGTAAATGGAATCAAGGACAACAATTCGAATCTGCATCATTATAGGACTGTGTGTTCTGGTTCTATGTAAATGGAATCGAGGACGACAATTTGAATCTGAATCCCTATAGAACTGTGTGTTCTAGTTCTATGTAAATGGAATCAATGCTAATTTAAGTCTGAGTCTCTATAGAACTGTGTATTCTGGTTCTATGTAAATGAAATCACTGATAATTTAAACCCGAATACCTCTAAGGATGTTTTCTTGTTCCATGTAATTGGAATCGAAGACAATTTTGAACTTGAATCCCCATAGCACTGTGTTTATTGGTTCGGTGTAAACGGAATCAAAGGTGATATGAACTTGAACCGCTATAAGATGGTGTTTATTGGTTCTATTTAAATGGAATCCAAGATAATATAAACCTGTACGCACTGGTTCCAAGTAAAAGAAATCCTTATTCATAAAAAATACAATCTGTAGGGAATGCGTGTATTCGGGTGTAAATGGTATTTGGACGATTGTGGTGTGATATTGGTTTAATGTAAATGTTTATGCTATTGATACAGGACAGACATTCGTGATATGCATGTAACGCTGGGGTCCATTGAATGAATGCTGGATCAATTTATATTACTGGATGGTTATAGTTTGCGTACGTCAATGGTGCGTGGGATAGTATTGGAATAGAATAGTCTTTTTAGAACCAAAACTGGTTCTAAACTTGTCCCTGAGATGGAACCGTTCTGTTTAAACAGTATTTATTTCAAATCAAATAAATTTACCAAGATTAGCATTCAACTTTAACAGAATATTACATGAACTGAAGTAGATTCAGCAGTAAACTTGGAGCTTATTCAACGCAGTCACCAAACATTTTGAAACAAAGGAGATATGAACAGTTGGCATATCGAACCAGTTTTGGTTCGGAAGAGAGCCAAAACTGGTTCGATATGCCAACTGTTCATATCTCCTTCGCTTAATAATGATTTGAGACAACCTCGTATGAGCTCTAAACTTACGTCTGAAACCCCCCCAATTTATGTTTAATTCTGTTAATATTTAATGTTAATCTTTATAAATTTATTTGATTTGAAATAAATACCGTTTAAACAAAACTGGTTCCATCTCAGGGACAATAGTAGAACCAATATTGGTTCTAAATAGAATCTATATTTTTTGCAGTGTACCTCCCAGTAAGATAGTTCGATCAGTTTATTGTACACACACAGTAAGACCGTACGGACGTGTCTTACAGTTTGGTTTTCCGGTTTGCCGTAAAAACCCAAACCGCACCTGAAAACCAAAATGCCGTCCAGCTCTACTGACACATAACATGAGTTACAGTACTTGGGGACACTCCACTCTTTTCGTGAGATCGATTCAAAATCCATTCAGTCATACCACACAGAACCTCCGTATTTTAATTATATAATTGTTTTTACATTAGATTTTCACATCTGACGCTAAATTCACTCAATCTTTGTACTTTCTATTGATTTCTATGAAGTTGTTTGTTTTATTTTACGTACACCAATACTATTGTCTGATAAAAATAAGTGGTTTTGTTGTTTGTCATCTCCAGACTAGGTAAATGTGACAATGCAGTCTGTTAAACATGTATTTAATTCATGTTGTTGAAAGCGAAAATAATCTGCCAGGTGGATTTTATTTTATCTTTATCATTACGCGGAGTAATGAGTCGTATCAATATGTGTCACAGTTACTGGTAAACTTTTGTTGCACCAAGACTTGACACAGTCAGTTGTATTTTTAATCAATAAAAACTATATTATGTGACGTATTATTTTTCATCAGTCGGCTGTAAATACTAGTACAGTCTTTTCAAGTTAACCCTTTGAACGCACAAGGCCGATTTTTTCGATCAAAGATATCATTTCATCCCGTTTTTTGTCTTATTAAGAAGTCTATAAACAGGGCATTGATGATAAAATCATAACTACAGTCTGTAGCCATTGTATCCTCTATTTATATTGTATGAAGTATTATTTTTCATCAGTTGGCTGTAAATACTCTTTAACTATTTATCCAAACACAGAAGATATCAAAATTTGCTATTTTAATTTTTTTCTCAAAATTTTTCAAAAACTGTCCCCAAAAAACCCATGTAAGACCCCTCACCGGGTTATGGACTCGTCAGAACGTCCGTGCGACAATTCAACCATTATGAGTTGAAACTTCCGACCATCCGTTGTTTAAGAGAACAGAAAAAGTTATAAGCTTAAATCATAATTCGATCATTACATTTCATTCATGGAACACTTATGGGCTTAAAAAACGAATGCAAGTTAAACCCGCAGTTCCACGGACTTCACGAGAGTCCGTACTTCGGACTGAATTATGAGTTAAAACTTCCGACCAGCCGTGGTTTAAGAGTTCAGAAAAAAGTATGAGATTCGATCCAAATATACTATTAATTAATTAATAATAATAATAATCAACCGGACCGTATTCCCGCATAAATCTCAAATACCGGTACAAATCCTGAAAGCTTATAAATTTGGACGCAATTCAGCTCATACTTTTTCAGCTCATTACTCCTGATTGTCCACCTGTACAGGCGGTCGGACGGACGTATATACCAACGGACTGACGCAATATAGTATACCCCATTCTCTATAAAGTGGGGGTATAACAAATGACAATAAGTCAAGAATTTGGTATTGAAAAGTTGTTTTGTATGTTCAGAACTCAGTTCTAAGAGAAACTGATCATTTTATGTCCAAAACTAGTAAATTGGTGAATGTCAAACATGCACATGTGGTGCTTGTCAATGACCAGGCTTATTATTTTCAGCATTGTTTGAAGATAGCAATGGTTGATTTGAAATGTTCTTATAACCTTATACTGAGTTTAAAAAATTGTATTGATCTTTGTGCAAGGCACAAGTGAACTGTTACCAGTCAAACAGGCAGATTGCGTCTGTCATTGCGCTCTAAAATCGTTTGGGTTAAATAAATCCAAATCAGATGGGTTGAGTGAATATGAACCCACTTGGGTTCATATTCACCCAGCCAGTTGATTCGGGTTGCTTTGTAACCGAAATTTTTCTTGGGTGTGACCATTAGCAGGCTTGTTGATATGTTTTGATCTGGGTTATAACCGTGTACACCTGTTTGCAGAAAAGTTATCAGTAAACAGTATAATATTAAAATAAAATGAACAAACACACCATGTCAGTGAAAGTAAGTTGTAAGATAATAACCTGAATAGTTTGGTCCCCTTTTTTTGCTCTGCTAATAATTTGACCCCTTGACATCATTTCATCATTTCCTGGGAAATTATTGGGTGATCGGTTGTTTCGTTCGCCTTTCCATCCCCTAAAAGCAATTAGGCCGACAAGTGTTTCATCAAGATATTATTAGGTCTCAGACTCAGATACATTGCCGGAAAGTTTACATGAATTGTCCTTGATACTGATAAGTCGGCCAGAACCCAACCCTTCTTCATAATGATGGCCTAACATGGTGTCATATGATCTTGTTTATATGAAACACTTTATGATGTAATACAGATGGAAAGGGCTGCATGTACCTTACCGCTATAACATACACCATGACAGGCCAGTCTACAAAAATCATCAAATAAACTGCTGTATTTTGGATCGCTCCGTTTTTCATATCACTGACAGTACACTATTAATTCTGTCTTGTTCTTTGTTAAACAACGTTTTACTTGAAAAGAGAGTTTCTCTGAAAACAGAAGATGGACTTTTTCGGGTAGCCTTAATTTCTATTGTGTACAGGCCTAATTCTGTGAGGAATTCAAGGCTGTTATGGCCTGGAACCAGTCTATCCCTTAAGAATAGTCTATCGCCCATGTTTAGATTCAGTAATCTATAACATTTCAGTTGGTCGGAAAAGCGAACCTAAGGTTCGCTTTTCCAACCAACTGATATATTCCAGACGACTAAATCTAAAAATACCATAAACATTCTTTTAATCAACTTTAATTGAGAATAATGCCAAATTATTTAAGCATATTGCTATATTTTGCGCGATATAACGAATGCTGCACAAATGATATAGCATGATGCTGAATTATTTTAGCATGATTCTGAATTACGGGAGGATCATGCACTTTAATTGAGCATGATTCCTAATTATTTAAGCATCATGCTATATTATTTTGTGCGATTTGACGAATGCTGCATAAATAAGATGGCATGTTGCTGAATTAATTTAGCATGATGCTGAATTACGGGAGGATCATGCACTTTAATTGGGCATGATGCCTAATTATTTAAGCATGGTGCTGTTTTATTTGGTAGGATTTCGTGAATGCTGCATAAATAATATAGCATGATGCTGAAATCAGGTCCGCATACGGGAGGGTCATAAATTTTATTTTAGCATGATTCCTATTCATCGCAATCCTATCGTGATCCAATCGATCACAATACTTAAATGTTAGTATTTGGTTAGTTCCACATCGGCCGAGATATAGGTAACTTCATATCAGCCTGAAACCAGAGTTCGAAGCCTGATGTGAAGTTACAGAGGAATGATATCTCGGACAAAAGACTAACCAAGTGATAACCTCTTTATTTATGAAACCAAAACAAATATGTACAAAAAGTCTCTGATCTGTTGCAGTTTTCTGGCAGTGCTATTGTTCTCATTCTTTTAAAAGAAGTCCGTAGTTTCCTCTTCTCCAAGTTCAGCTATCCGAACGATTCGGTTTCTCCAACTGGGACAGCCACCACGTACCAGTGGCGGCGCTACGGAGGGGGGGGGGGGCTACGAAATTGCCCCCACTCCCCCCCCCCCCACTCGCCAGTCAGAAGGAATCACAGGGTAAGGGTCTACTGAATACAAACAAGTAAATTGGACTCAAACCAGATAAATTTACTGACAATCACCGTCTCTCTTCCGTCGTAAGCTGTCAGGGATTGGGTTATGGTTGATTTTTCCGGATTGTAAGGTAAAAAACATGCATTTTCCTCATGGAATTAGTCAGCATTTTATGTTCGAAATGCCACCAGAATGCATCCGAGAGTATCTAGAAATAAAATTTTCTTCGGACCCCCCCCCCCCCTCCCCACCCCTGTCTTTGGCACGTGCGACCGACGCTTCGCGTCTAATCTTAGCCCCTCCCCCCTCACTAATTTCTCCCAGCCCCTCATACTGGAAATTCCTGGCACTGCCACGTACCATAGCTGAACTATCTCTTCTCCAACTGGGCAAGCCACGACGTACCACAGCTGAACTGTCTCTTCTCCAATTACGTAGAACTCCCGCGTACGATTCTGAAATTTAGTTTGCGAAGATTTTTCTTTACAACTCCCTTCTTTGCGTCTAATCATAGCCCCTCCCCCCTCCCCAATTTCTCCCAGCCCCCCATACTGAAATTCTGGCACTGCCACGTACCATAGCTGAACTATCTCTTCTCTAACTGGGCAAGCCACGACGTACCACAGCTGAACTGTCTCTTCTCCAATTACGTAGAACTCCCGCGTACGACTCTGAAATTTAGTTTGCGAAGAGTTTTCGTTACAACTCCCTTCTTTGAAGTTTTTTTTTCTTATTATCCACCAAATCCTTGCTTATTGCGATCATTAGTCCCTCGACATACACAAATTACTTCCGTTTACCCGGTGACGTCAATTTTACCGATTGCTTTCGATGATTAACGGGGAATGATTTCGTTGTAAACAAAATAGCTGTGCCTCGTCGTGTATCAAGGGGGATTTATCTAGATTGATTCACATCGACCGAGATCAGAGAGATATTAGCCGAGTTTAAAATCATATCAACTGAGCTAGATAATGTCTGGAAAATAATGTAAAGTATTATATACCAGTCTGTGAATTATCGCAAATTATCTAAAAGATATTTCTCAATATCCATCGACTCGATGGATATCGAAGAAATCCCTCAGTAGCTGCCTAGATGACGTCAAGCTACACCGCATTACGTCGCCTTGAAGGAACGATCAGCTGATCTTTGTTATTGTTTTGAAACGTACGCATTTCTCGTCGAATTAGGCTGAATATTGTGCAATAAAATGTCTCGTAGCATATAACAAAAAAGAAAAAAATCTACTCTATTTTAGTCAGTATCGGGAATTATCTCATGATTGTGGACCTGAAAGTTTTATAAAAATAATAATTGCAGGACCACACGATGAATTATTTCAGTAGCTTCCTAAATGGCGTTACGCTTCGGCGTATAACGTCGCCTTGACCGTCGCCAGGAAGGAACTATCAGCAGCTTTTTGTTATTCTCTTGGAACTGTTTGCCGTCGAATTGGGCTGAATATTGCGCTGTGATAGCATATAATAAAAAGAAAATCTACCCTATTTCAGTGAATATGAATTCGTGTGGACCCGCAAGCGCTCGTGAAAAATAAAACTTTCAGGTCCACACTCATGAGACAATTCTCGATATTCATTAACCCTTTATCCAACCAATCGGCCGCATCCCACCGCGTAATTTGCAAATTCAGCAGTTCAAAAAATATTTTTCAAAAAATTTCAACAAAACCATATCATGTGACCCCTCGTTGGAACGAGCTCGTCGAGCTCGTTCCAACGAGGGGTCACATGATATAGTTTTGTTGAAATTTTTTGAAAAAAATTAAAAAATGATATTTAAAATAATAAATTTTGATATCGTCTGCGTTGGGTCAAGGGTTAAAACAACGTAGATATCTTCTATTTATTTAGTATTTTCTCAATCCATGCAATGTATTATCGCAACAACGTCACTGACAACAGCATTGTCAAACATAATCATTTCATTTGATTTACTTATCAAGCCATGCAATGTATTATCGCAAAAACGTCACTGACAGCGGCATTGTCAAACATAATCATTCCATTTGATTTACTTATGAATACATCAGTCACGGCCGTGGGTAAGATGCGGAGCGATATATAGGAGTATTACACCACCCACCACCAATTAATGTGCGCCCTTCAACACACACACACACACACACACAGACACACACACACAAGCCCGTGCCAGTCTTCGTCTGAGGCCAACCACTTTCATCGTACTGTAGCCAGTGCGTTTCACAATTCATGCTGCTGCTTTAAGAAAAATGGACCAATAAATCATGAGAACATCATCTAATTAGTTGGATTCCAGCCATCGTTTTTTGACGGTGTCCAATGGTCCAGTAGTTTAGGTGTTGCACTCCAGAATTCCAGGCGGGGGCTGCCGGCGGTTCGATTCCCGGCCGGGGATCAGAAATCAATATTCCAAATTCTCCGAAAACATTACTGTGTCTTTCAATACAGGCACAGACACACAGACACACACACACACACACATGAGACAACTCAGCAATACTAAACACTATAAGAAAATAGATTCACTTAGTTGGCCTAGTAATGTCCAAAAATTCAAAAAGCGCTTAAAATGTGTTCTTAACGAAGGTCACATAACCAAAAAACTATTGAAATATTTAACAGCTAAGCTCAGTGCTCAAACAAGACAATTTTACATCCTACCAAAGATCCACAAGGACCGTTCTTCACGAACGGATGACTTAACTCCACCCGGGAGGCCAATTGTATCAGATTGTAACTTATGCGATCTCGGAACTAATTGATTATCATCTGAAACCTATAGCAAATAGACATCCGGGCTATCTAAAAAATACACAAGACTTCCTGTCAAAAATTTCGAAATTGAAAATATCGAAAAATGCAATTCTGGCTACTTTGGATATCGACAGTATGAAAACGAACATTGATATTGACAAAGGTGTTAAATCAGTTAAAAAAATGCATTTGAAAAAATATCTGATGCAAAACGCCCGGATGAACAAATTTTGGATCTTTTAGAGCTGAGCTTAAAAGGTAATGACTTTCAATTCAATGGATAATATTTTCTACAAATAATGGGCTGTCCTATGGGCAACAGATTCAGTCCTAATTTTGCAAGCATCTATGTAGCGGAATGGGAGGAAAATGCCTTAAGCAAATGTGCGAAGCATCCTCTCGTATATCTCAGGTGTTTAGATGACATTTTTATTATTTGGGAACATTCAAAAGAAGATTTTGATGAATTTTTAGAAATTTTGAACAATCATGATCCAAACATTAAATTAAAAGCTACTTTCAGTTAAAGTTCTGTTGATTTTCTCGATGTGACCGTGTATAAAGGCAAGCGATTTCAGGCATGCGCTCATTTAGATTATAAAGTATATTTTAAACCAGCTGATTCACATCAGTTGTTGCACACAAAATCATTACATCCTCAACATACATTTAAAGGTATCATCAAATCACAGCTCATTCGTTTCCACCGCAATTCAAGTGATAAGGTAAATTTCAATGAGAATTGTTCTACTTTATTTGGTGCACTCAGATCGAGAGGGTACTCAATGTGTTTTTTGCGTAGACTGAAATCCCAAACTCGGAAAAACCTCGAAAGTCCAGCTGAAACTACTGATTTCGAACCACTGAAGATTGAACACAACAAACCGTTGCAGAATGGAAGTGGCGCGCTATTTAATTGCAAAAAGTCTCGTTGTAGATTGCACACTTTTGTGCCTGATCAGAAAGAGGAATTTTCCTTTGAACAAACGAAAAATCATTATCAGATCCGTAACCCCCTCCACTGTGATTCACCAAACATTATTTACCTTATCACATGTAAGCGCTGTCGGAAACAGTATGTTGGTCAAAGTCAAAATCCTTTTCGAGAACGTGCTACTAGACACAAACAGGATATAAAACATAATGCTGATGCCCCAGTAGCACAACATTTTAACCTTCCTGGCCATTCTTTGGACGATTTCGAAATCCATCCTATTGAACAACCACCAATTAAAGACACATTAGAAGAAACAGATGAATATAGAAAAAAAACATGAAGCTTTTTGGATCAATACGCTTCAAACCCTCTGGCCATTTGGTATGAACATATCAGAGGGAGAATGCGAAAGGAGGTCTATCATTCCTTTCACTTTAACATACAACAGAATGAATATCGAAATAGCAAAAATGTTAAAAGATGAATTCACTTTTACCAATGCTAAATTAAATGAACCTTTGAATCTTCGACCTGTCAGCGTCTATAAGAAAAACAAAAGCTTGCGTAACATCCTTGTAAGGACTCAATTAGAGCCCATCAATGAATAACATCAATTATTGCCAGTCAGTTTAACCAGTTCCTAAGCTCATCACTTAGTTTAAATCAGTTCTATGTAATTTTTTGTCATGTTTGAAACCCATCAGGGTTCAGTAAATGAAAACAATTTTTCAGCGGCATATTAAAAGAAAAAAACCGTTCCAGTAGGAAATGTATGTGCCAATGCGATTTTTAATGGCTGGGTAACCCGTGCCTCACAACTTATAACTGTATGTATATCTACAAGTAAATTTCCTAGATCTTCGGGTTTTGAACTATAAACCCGACTAACCAATATTCCAACTACATCATCAAGGCATGCCTTCATCGAAGGCATGCCTTAATTGGTGATGTAGCTAAGGAATTTTATCTGTTCGGACTTGAGCCACAACAGGCAGGACAAATCAGGATTACATCGGCCCTTCACCACCATCGGTCACCTTCGCGACATCCCTGTCATTCGTGATTGATTTTGTCTACAACATGGGCATATGAAAGTGGCGTTGTTTTGTTTTAGTGGGTTTATCACTCATTTTGATAGTCAGTGAAAAGGTTTCTTTCATAAGTCCCGAGTTCGATCCCCGCCCGGGACGACCCATGTTGTGTCCTTGGGCAAGTCACGTTATCCCGGTTTCCAACGTGGGGGCACGATCACACCGTATATTAAGGCGTACTGCACGTCGACGGTGCGCATTGAACAGAGTTAGAATGTTGAGGAGCTGACAGTTGCTCGTCGATGCTTGGTGGCTCTCTCCGGGTACTCCGGCTTCCTCCACCCGTAAAACTGTCACGGTCGCGATTAACCATTGTGCATAAGTAAGTGACCTTAAACACCAATAAACAATAATAACAATAATTATACCCTGACTTCTGGGAAGTGATGTCTATATTGTTGATATTGTTATGTTATATATTGTCAAAGCGTTATCGATCAGTTGTGAAGGTACTTTACTTTTTTCCCCGAGTCTGCGCACGATAAATATTTAAACCCCCATAGGACTATATTTTAAACAATCATAATGTACTGTTAATGTGTTAACCCTTTAAAGACTAGCGGCCTTATTCCGGCCAGGAACATGATGCGTCATTCCGTCGTTAAGTAGGATGGCTGTTCAGGAAATGTGTGGGGTAGACCAAACAATATTTTCAACGCCACACAGCCTCAAGGCTGCAAGTTGAAAATATTAATTGGTCTACCCCAAATAATGAATATGGACTCTTCTAATTGCTGCCATTGAACTGGTATGGAAGATGCCAGTAGAGTTCAAATGGGTTAATGTGTAAATAGTCTATGGTATATTGATATTGATTGTATTAGACATAACAAAGAGCGCATAATTAAACAAGTCTCTATTGGGAATAAAAGCCATCACAATAAAAGGATTTCATTCTCATTTAGAACTTTACATTGTGTTTTGTACGTCGATAATATCAGACATAAACTGGATTCAGCGTGGTTTATAGACAATACTTGTGGAATAATGACGTACATATTCTGGTTTCTACTCATTTGCAGAATCGGTTCTGTTTACTCTTCTACGATTTTTGATGTTCGTAAACTTCACGCAGACATTTTCAATAGCTCCGAAAAGGCATTTGTTCCTGCGCTAAATCAAAGTGGACAAATGAATGTCGTTCTGGACTTTTTCTACTTGAGGTAACAGAAATAGACGCTCTCAAACAAAGTTTACAGGTTCTGTGTATGGTCATGGTTCACTGGGAAGATGAGATTCATAAATGGAACCCACTGGAATACGGATCCATTTCTAACATTTTCATTGATACTGAATTGTTGTGGGTTCCAAAACTTCGAATACCTAACAGTGTTGATGGACACTTCACAGTCGATACCTCAGGGAGTAAAGTCATATTTTTCTACAATGGCACATCTTCTTTAGGAGTGAATACTAAATTGAAAACGTCTTGTCATATTGACATTACCAAGTTTCCTTTTGACAGCCAAGAATGTTCTGTAATTTTCCTATCAGCGGATTTTTGGTCGATTAATTTGACACAGGGACTCGCAGTTACATTCACCCCTAGCTCTGAAATATACGGATTCAAAGAAAACGAATGGAATGTTGATGATATACAGATTTCTCAACACTATTTGGAAGAGAACGGTTACAATGCCATCAAAGTGACGATACGAGTCCATCGTTTATCTACATTCTATATAATTACAGTGATTATTCCTTTAGTTTTAATTTCAATTGTAAATGTTGGAGTGTTCAAGTTACCTGAAGAAAGCGGTGATACAATATCTTATTCCATATCAGTAATGTTGTCTTATTTAATATATTTTAGTCTGATTTATGACATAATGCCAAAAACTTCTGGGTCTGTTTCAGTTCTCGCGGTCTATGTTGACATTCTCTTTCTGTTAAGTGTCTTGACCACAATTGGAAGTGTCATAGTCAACCGTTGTCATCTTGAAAAAGATCACAAAGTCCTTGGATAAACAAATATATATTATGTCGTACAAATGAAGAACCTTTATTCGCATACAAAAGAGAAACAGACAACAACTCACAAACTGAAACTACAACAATTCTTCATGATAGTCTTGAGACATATAATAAAGATTCTGGAATGAATATCAACCTAACAGGATCTGAAAAAGACAAAATGACCATGAAACTCCGTTCCCAAACTCCAGACTCAAGGAACACTGTTCGTGATACACGTGACAAAGTACAATATATCCAGAGTTTAAAAGACTCAACAGACACTGACAAGAGAATGAACGATTGGCAGAAATTAGCTGTTGTAATAAATAATTTATTTTTTAGGATAATAATTTTAGCAACTATTATTTCTACAGTCATATCATTTTTACTAATGAGGATACTGTAAAGTTTGTAGTTCTTGAAAGAACATTGGTGATATGATTCATCTAAAACACAAATTAAGTTATCCAGCGACATAAATAATTCGTTTTGAGCTGTCATGAATATTCGAATATATGTTCACCGATCTTGTGCGACAAAATAGATTTGTGTAATTTTTCCAACCCCACCGTCGCCCATTCACCATATGTGTTTTTATCTCACAATCGGGGCGTTTTTGCACTGTTACGCAAATAAAGTTTAATGTATCTGGGCCCTTGTTCCGAATCCGTATCAAGGGCCCCTGATACAAGCGCGTAATGATGCTGTTGCCAAAACAACGGAATTAATATCATTTGTCGATCGCTTCGCGTTTTTCCCTTCAGAGAAAACAATATTAGGTGAGGCGAAGCCGAACCTAATATTGTTTTCTCTGAGCTGTATATGACACTGTATCTGCCAACTAAACGCCATGTAACGTATTTATTATGCACGATATGCTAAAATGTCACTGGGGAAGTTAACTCAACGAATAGTTAAATTATGCGCTCTTTTCGGCATCTTGGGCTGGTTTGTAGCCTATTATTGGGATTTTCTTGAACGCTCGAGTCGAGGCTTCTCTCTTGAAGTTAAAGGATTAGCTTTCGCTTTGAAATGTGGAAAACTCCACCTCAATAAACGATGAACAGCATATTTTAAAATATAATAAACCTTTACACCAAGAGAGATATTTAATTCACCAGTAATTGTTGCAAAAGTTACAACCAAATTCACGTTGACGAAACACACAGTTGTTCCACTTCGCAAGCAGTATTCAGTAAAGTGAATCGCAGTGACGTAATTTTCTCTGAACTGCAACGTCATCACTGACCTCAATATGGAGATCAATGAACGCTGTTCTATTTTTCAATTTTCGTCTTTCCGTCGATAAGGCAAATGAAAAAGTTCCTCTTGAAATAGTTTTATAACACATTTTGTGGTCAATATTGTGAGATAAATTTATTATCACCACAGTGTGTGTCTCCGGAAATTCTGATCAAGTCTCGTTGTAGGCAGAGAATCGCATTTCGACTCGCCCTAACTTGCTCGTCGAAATACTATTCTGTTCCTACAACTCGACTTGATCTGAATTCCCGGAGACACACACTGTGGTGATAATCTGTATTTATCCGGGGTTTGTTTGTTCTCTTGATACTTTTTATGAATCATCGATTAGTTGATTATAATCGATTATATCGGTGGATGGAGGGAAATCAATAATCATGACACTCCTCTATCCTTTATGAGATCATTTTAGATAATTGAACAATGTGGGTTTGAAGTCAAATCGGAGATTTGGACCGCGCTGGCGCAGTGATTAGGATATTGGACCTTAAACCGAAAGGTCCACGATTCGACCCCGATCAGTAGTAACTGTGTTGTGTCCCTGTGAAAGGCAGTTAATCCGGATTGTCCACGTGGGACAAGGTGGTACTGTGTAGTAAAACGTACTGCACGTTGATGGAGTACTTACCTTCAACCAATCCTAACCCTGCTTGTACATAATTACTATGTTGGGGAGTCTGACAGTTGCTCGCCGCTGTTCGGAGGTTCGCTACGGGTACTTCACCTTCCTCCATCCGTAAAACCGTCCGATGCGAGGTGGCTGTCAAAATTCTTGTTGAAAGCAAATAAATAAATAAATAAATAAATTAATTAATTAATAAATAAATAAATAAATAGGAGATTAAGAAAAATGACCGTATTGAAGGTATGTGAACCTTTTGCGCCAAACACATCTGCCCAAATTATTACTTGCCAATAATGGGAAATATGTTAATAGTGTGTAAACAGCTTAATGTAAGTTTTTAGCTTTCTGTTGAATCCACAAATATGTATTCTATGTTTTATTGTATTATAATTCAACTTAAAAATTATTACTTCTGGAATTAATAGAGATGATTTGCTCACACGTGATTTATAAATTTTCATTTGTGAATGAATCAATGAATGTATATTCAACAATGTACCAATACGATATATTTATTTATTTATAATTGGTGTTTAAGGTCACATATTTCTGCACAAATGGGTGATCATAACCACGGCAGTTTTACGAGTGGGGAAGCCGGAGTACCCGGAGAGAACCACCGAGCAACGGCGACTAACTGTCAGCTCCCCAACATACTAACTCCACACATGTAGGGTTAGTATTGGTTGAAGACAAGTGCACCATCGACGTACAGAATGCCTCAGTACACAACGCCACCGTGCCCACACCTGGGCAATGGGGATAAAGTGTCTTGCTCAAGGACACAACGCGGTTGCCGCAGGTGGGATTCGAACAGAGGACCTCTCGGCTTGCAGCCTGCACCTCTACCTACTAAGCCACCGCGCCCCTACCAATACTATAAAACTCGCTAAATGGTCAATAATACACATGATGAATATTTGATTTAACCCTTTATCTAACGTAATGGCCAAAACCGGCCAGCGCTATTCATAAAAATCGCCAAATAATTTTCATTATTTTTTTCATTTTTTTTGTCTCAAAAACATAGGTTATGACCACTCATCGAGCTCGTTCCAATGAGGGGTCATAACCTATGTTTTTGAGACAAAAAATAAAAAAAATTAGTTATAGAAGAATTTAGTTTTGCAGGTGCTGTCTGCTTTTCGTGTTAGGTAAAGGGTGATAACATTGAACATGTATACAGAATTAATTAGTTTGGTACGTTGTTTGGAGACGCCATAGCCAAATTGGCTGTCCTTCTGGCGTCTCCATGCTGCTTATATCAGATTTTTGTCTTTTCAGTTAAGGTGTCACAGCCATTGGTTCACGAAAGAGACCTATTATTATGTTTCACGGTCCCGATACAATGGGGCCCCTGTGGATGAGAAGCGGAGTTCTGTAATAAAATTGACTCTATGAAAGGGTGTCGGATTTAAATGTGGTCTGCAATCCGGGCAAAGTATGTTGTCACAATGACGTGGCTAGATGTTTCCGATTGGGGGGGGGGGGGGGGGCGTGTAGAGTAGTGAATTTCCAACTAGAGAGAGAGACCGGAATGGGACCCCCAATTTGAAACCGAGTTGGGATTTTGGGAAGTTAAGGAGACATCAGCATCACCAAAGAAGCTCTAAAATCCAGATAGATGGAATTTCCGACTACTCATGTCTTGCCCTCCGAATTTCCAAGTATAGGAAATTTTTGCCAACATTGGGGGATGACCTACACCCCTGTCGCCATGTCCCTGGATGATTGAAAGTTAGGTTTTCGTCAAGGTGTACCCCGATAAAGGTTAAAGTCTTTTCAGGCATTGTCTTTCCTACAGCCGTTAATTCTTTATTATTAAGAAAAAATGTAGGCTGGGTAACTTTGTGTGAGCTGTTTTGAGGGTGCATCAGGATAAATTTAGACTTCTTTGTATTTATTTGTAGATTATTGCAACAACACCAAGTAAATATATTTTCTAGTTCTACATTTACCCTAGTCTGTAATGAATGCATATTATAGTCAAATGTATATTAGAAGGTGTCGTCCGCAAAGGAAAGCAAGTTTAATGAAGTACAATGGCACATATCGTTCACGTAGATAAGAAATAAGATAGGCCGAAGTACAGACCCTTGTGGTACACCACAAGTATTTGTCAGCGACTGATGCTTGTTGTACTCCATATATTGACTTATATTGGACAGGTAACTTTGAAACCATTTGTAGCAGATTCCACGAATCCAGCACAATTCCATCTTTTTTATTGGCATGGCATTATCAGACCATTTTGCTGTTGAGTTTAAACTCAACTGGCCGCGACCGGCACAATGCAGGAAAAAAATTTCTTGCAGAATATTTCGCAACATTGATGTGAAGAAACTCGGAACGGCGATTTCACACAACGCAAATGAAACAAGCTTCGATGAGACTGTTGATGAAATGTTTAACCACTTTACATCATCCATGTATAAACGTGTCGATCTACATGTCCCTGTTCAGACCCTGACAATAACTATTCGGCCTAACACACAATGGTTCATGGAATATGAGACATGCAAAGTCTCTATGCTGTAAACTTGAGCAATAGTGACGAATTCCGAACTTTGTGTTGAAAGAGAAATATACATCCACCAGAGAAATTACGTCAATAAGTTAATTCCTGGAGCCAAGAAAAGCTACTTTGCAGGCACAATTAATGACAAAATTAACCCTTTACTTAACATGAAAAGCAGACGACACTTGCAAAAAAATTCTTGAATAAATAATTGTTTTCATTTTTGTCTCAACAACCTAGATTATGACGACCTCGTTGGAACGTGCTCGTTGCAACGAGGGGTCATAACCTATGTTTTTGAGACAAAAAATGAAAAAATAATGAAAATTAATTGGCGATTTTTGAGAATAGCGCTGGCCGTTTTTGGCCATTATGTTAGGTAAAGGGATCATTCCTGGAGCCAAGAGAAGCTACTTTGCAGCACAATTAATGACAAAATTAATAGACTAAGCAAACTAACCACACTCATAGATAAGCTATTACACCGCAAGAAACGCTCTGTGTTACCAGAACACACGTCAGTGTCCTGCTTTGCAGAACGTTTTTCAATTTTTTCGCCGGAAAAATCGAGAATACAAGGGCAGGTCGAAGCACAGACTGCGATGGCAGTGAGAAATTACTGATCGACGTCCGGAAATCCATATAGTTACCACCTACGCCTAGGCTTGATTCCTTTAACCCATTAACGTGAGAAGAACTCAAGCGCATCATGCCAAAGGCCCCTTCTAAACAATGCTCTCTTGATGTTGTTCTCACTTGGCTGCGCAAAGGGTGCTAACCGGATAATGGCCCCCTGGCTATAAATTCCTCTTTAGTCTCCGGAGTTTTTTGTCCATCTAGTATGAAAAAGGCCCTTGACTGCAGCACTGCGACGTCCCTCCTTCGTGTGCAACGTGATATCATGGTGTCCATGGATCTGCATCTCATTTCCTGGTTTGTTTGTGCTCGATCTGAGTGCTATTTTTGACACAATCGACCACAGCACTCTTCCCCACAGACTAAAACATAGAATAGGCATCACCGGCAGTGCTCTTGATTGGTTTGCATCTTTTCTCGATGATTGTTCCCAGAGTATTTTTATAAATGGCTCATCGTCATCCAAACTTACATTAAAATATGGGGTCCTTCAATGATCTGTACTCGGCTCTCTGTTTTACGTAATATACGTTCTCCCTCTAGGTGGCATCATCCGTAAACACGGTCTTCAATACCACTTTTATGTTAAAGATACTCTGTTATATACTGTATACAGCTGTACATACGCTTCAAGCAGGGACATGGCTAGAGGTTCCCGTTGCGGGGGGTGTAGGGTAGTGAATTTCCAACGAGGCGGAGGGACCTGGAGGGGGTCCCTCCCGGTCCCTCCCCCTAGTTGGAAATTCGCTACCGAGAAACATTTTGAAAATGAAGCTTTGAAAGGGGCATAAAATTGATCTAGAAACTGAAATGCCAACACATTTATGATAGAATTATCAGGTTATTATTATTTGGTATTATTCTGGGAATTGAATATGTGCTAAACAAATGCTCAAACTGAGAACTTTGGGCATTTCACACTGTCCTAACATTAAATCAGATCTTATGTAGAAATGATCAATTTTCGATGTTTCATCGTTTTGTAACTGTGAATGACGGAATTAACTCAGGATAACGATTTTACATGATGTGATTTTCTTGAAGTGCATTTCGAGGGTTTTGTTATTATTATTTGTAGCGTACTATAGAAATCTCGTACCGAATGGCATCATGCATAGTTATGACATTGCGTACACTGTAGTTGTAAATAGTAACAGTTGGAATTTTTGTCGACTGGAAACAGAGTTGGAATTTTGGGAAGTAAAGGAGACATCAGCATCACCAAAGAATCTCTAAAATCCAGATAGATAGAATTTCCAACTACTCATGACTTGCCCTCCGAATTTCCAACTATAGTAAATTTTTGCCAGGATTGGGGGTGTGATACCCCCTCCTCCCCCTCCCTTCGCCACGTCCCTGACTCCATGTCAGATATGGGAGCTGTACCACGTAAACGGTTAGAAGGGTGTGTTGCTGACATCAATCATTGGATGAACAGTAATGATCTGAAATTGATCGCGGACAAGACTGAGTTTAGTTATATACATGATACTGCCTCACCAACTGTCTAACTTCGACAAGTCATCTCTGTTAATCGAGGAAAATGAAATTTCTGCCAATACTGTTGCTCGAAACCTAGGATACTTCTTGCATGCAAACCCAGCCGCGGATAAACATGCCATGCAGGTTTGTCGCGCGGCATTTTTTTGCATCCAAGGAATATCAGCAAGATACGGCCAGTTATTGGTGTGAAAACTGCTGACCAGCTTCTCCATCCTTTCGTTACGATTCGCCTTGATTACTGTAACTCACTGATGTTTGGGTGTAAAATATCTTTACTTGATAAGCATCAGAATGTCCAAAATTGCGCAGCCAGTGTTCTCACTCGTAACCGCAAATTCTCCAGAATACCTCCGATTCTTGGGGACCTCCACTAGCTTCCTGTCCAGTAGAGAATACGAAATAAAATTATATTTGTCACTTTTAAATATATTAACAACATCGCACCATCATACCTGACGGAGCTTATATAACCTTGTGCTCCAAGCCATAAGCTTCGCTCAGCCGACTTGAACAATCAGGCCCATCCACCCTCTAAACCTCTCTCCGCTGGAGAGAATGGCCATTTCAGTTGCGGCCCCCAGCACTTTGGAATTCCCTGCCGAGTATTTTAAAATCTCTGAACAAAGTATTGGAACGTTTAAATTAGCATTAAAATCTCATTTATATCGAAACGTATTTCACGGAGATATTTTGTACATTCCTTTCATTGTAAAGCCATAGAGCACCTTTAGATGGGTTTTAGGCTTAAACATTATTTCTTATTATTTATTACTTGGTTATAGAGAAGATGTTGATGAGTAGCCTGAAAACCGTTGGGGATTTAACTCGTGGCCGTGGTAGGACGGAACATGAAAGGGCTGTTTAGTTGTTCTCTAGACCAGCATGCTCTGAGATTAATGTCGCTGTGCAGGAAATGTTTAACACGTTTTATACAACCAGCGATCAACACAAGGAGTCCCACTGGCCGTGCATAAATTTAATCAGAAATAATTTGAACCTGAAATCCTGTAAGAATGTGTGAGCTGCTTCTATGTAAATGGAATGAATTATAGTTTAAATCCAAACCCGCGTATGCTTGTGTGAACTGGTTCTATGTAAATAAAGTTAATGCTAATTTAAATCTGAATGTTTATAGGACGATGTGTACCTGGTCTGTGTAAATAGAATCAACGATGATTTAAAGGATTGTGTGTTCTAGTTCTATGTAAATGGAATCAAGGACAACAATTCGAATCTGATTCCCTATAGGACTGTGTGTTCTGGTTCTATGTAAATGGAATCAAGGACAACAATTCGAATCTGATTCCCTAAAGGACTGTGTGTTCTGGTTCTATATAAATGGAATCAAGGACAACAATTCGAATCTGATTCCCTATAGGACTGTGTCTTCTAGTTCTATATAAATGGAATCAAGGACAACAAATCGAATCTGACTCCCTATAGGATTGTGTGTTCTAGTTCTATGTAAATGGAATCAAGGACAACAATTCGAATCTGACTCCCTCTATAGGACTGTGTCTTCTAGTTCTATATAAATGGAATCAAGGACAACAAATCGAATCTGACTCCCTATAGGATTGTGTGTTCTAGTTCTATGTAAATGGAATCAAGGACAACAATTCGAATCTGATTCCCTATAGGACTGTGTGTTCTGGTTCTATGTAAATGGAATCAAGGACAACAATTCGAATCTGATTCCCTATAGGACTGTGTGTTCTGGTTCTATGTAAATGGAATCAAGGACAACAATTCGAATCTGATTCCCTAAAGGACTGTGTGTTCTGGTTCTATATAAATGGAATCAAGGACAACAATTCGAATCTGATTCCCTATAGGACTGTGTCTTCTAGTTCTATATAAATGGAATCAAGGACAACAAATCGAATCTGACTCCCTATAGGATTGTGTGTTCTAGTTCTATGTAAATGGAATCAAGGACAACAATTCGAATCTGACTCCCTATAGGACTGTGTCTTCTAGTTCTATATAAATGGAATCAAGGACAACAATTCGAATCTGACTCCCTATAGGATTGTGTGTTCTAGTTCTATATAAATGGAATCAAGGACAACAATTCGAATCTGATTCCCTATAGAACTGTGTGTTCTAGTTCTATATAAATGGAATCAAGGACAACAAATCGAATCTGACTCCCAATAGGATTGTGTGTTCTAGTTCTATGTAAATGGAATCAAGGACAACAATTCGAATCTGACTCCCTATAGGACTGTGTCTTCTAGTTCTATATAAATGGAATCAAGGACAACAAATCGAATCTGACTCCCAATAGGATTGTGTGTTCTAGTTCTATGTAAATGGAATCAAGGACAACAATTCGAATCTGATTCCCTATAGGACTGTGTGTTCTGGTTCTATGTAAATGGAATCAAGGACAACAATTCGAATCTGATTCCCTAAAGGACTGTGTGTTCTGGTTCTATATAAATGAAATCAAGGACAACAATTCGAATCTGACTCCCTATAGGACTGTGTGTTCTAGTTCTATGTAAATGGAATCAATGCTAATTTAAGTCTGAGTCTTTATAGAACTGTGTATTCTGGTTTTATGTAAATGAAATCACTGATAATTTAAACCCGAATACCTGTAAGGATGTTTTCTGGTTCCATGTAATTGGAATCGAAGACAATTTTGAACTTGAATCCCTATAGCACTGTGTTTATTGGTTCGGTGTAAACGGAATCAAAGCTGATATGAACTTGAACAGCTATAAGATGGTGTTTATTGGTTCTATTTAAATGGAATCCAAGATAATATAAACCTGTACGCACTGGTTCCAAGTAAAAGAAATCCTTATTCATAAAAAATACAATCTGTAGGGAATGCGTGTATTCGGGTGTAAATGGTATTTGGACGATTGTGGTGTGATATTGGTTTAATGTAAATGTTTATGCTATTGATACAGGACAGACATTCGTGATATGCATGTAACGCTGGGGTCCATTGAATGAATGCTGGGTCAATTTATATTACTGGATGGTTATAGTTTGCGTACGTCAATGATGCGGGGGATAGTATTGGAATAGAATAGTCTTTTTAGAACCAAAACTGATTCTAAACTTGTCCCTGAGATGGAACCGTTCTGTTTAAACAGTATTTATTTCAAATCAAATAAATTTACCAAGATTAGCATTCAACTTTAACAGAATATTACATGAACTGAAGTAGATTCAGCAGTAAACTTGGAGCTTATTCAACGCAGTCACCAAACATTTTGAAACAAAGGAAATATGAACAGTTGGCATATCGAACCAGTTTTGGTTCGGAAGAGAACCAAAACTGGTTCGATATGCCAACTGTTCATATCTCCTTTGCTTAATAATGATTTGATACAACCTCGTATGAGCTCTAAACTTACGTCTGAAACCCCCTCAATTTATGTTTAATTCTGTTAATATTTAATGTTAATCTTTATAAATTTATTTGATTTGAAATAAATACCGTTTAAACAGAACTGGTTCCATCTCAGGGACAATATTAGAACCAGTTTTGGTTCTAAAGAGAATCTATATTTTTTGCAGTGTACCTCCCAGTAAGATTGTTTGATCAGTTGATTGTACACACACAGTAAAAACCGTACGGACGAGTCTTACAGTTTGGTTTTCCGGTTTGCCGTAAAAACCCAAACCGAACCTGAAAACCAAAATGCCGTCCAGCTCTACTGACACAAAACATGATTCACAGTACTTGGGGACACTCCACTCTTTTCGTGAGATCGATTCAAAATTCATTCAGTCATACCACACAGAACCTCCGTATTTTAGTTATATAATTGTTTTTACATTAGATTTGCACATCTGACGCTAAATTCACTCAATCTTTGTACTTTCTGTTGATTTCTATAAAGTTGTTTGTTTTATTTTACGTACATCAATACTATTGTCTGATAAAAATAAGTGGTTTTGTTGTTTGTCATCTCCAGACTAGGTAAATGTGACAATGCAGTCTGTTAAACATGTATTTAATTCATGTTGTTGAAAGCGAAAATAATCTGCCAGGTGGATTTTATTTTATCTTTATCATTACGCGGAGTAATGAGTCGTATCAATATGGGTCACAGTTACTGGTAAACGTTTGTTGCACCAAGACTTGACACAGTCAGTTGTATTTTTAATCAATAAAAACTATATTATGTGACGTATTATTTTTCATCAGTCGGCTGTAAATACTAGTACAGTCCTTTCAAGTTAACCCTTTGAACGCACAAGGCCGATTTTTTCGGTCAAAGATATCATTTCATCCCGTTTTTTGTCTTATTAAGAAGTCTATAAACAGGGCATTGATGATAAAATCCTAACTACAGTCTGTAGCCATTTTATCCTCTATTTATATTGTATGAAGTATTATTTTTCATCAGTTGGCTGTAAATACTCTTTAACTATTTATCCAAACACAGAAGATATCAAAATTTGTTATTTTAATTTTTTTCTCAAAATTTTTCAAAAACTGTCCCCCAAAAACCCATGTAAGACCCCTCACCGGGTTATGGACTCGTCAGGACGTCCGTGCGACAATTCAGCCATTATGAGTTAAAACTTCCGACCATCCGTTGTTTAAGAGAACAGAAAAAGTTATACGCTTAAATCATAATTCGATCATTACATTTCATTCATGGAACACTTATGGGCTTAAAAAACGAATGCAAGTTAAACCCGCAGTTCCACGGACTTCACGAGAGTCCGTACTTCGGACTGAATTATGAGTTAAAACTTCCGACCAGCCGTGGTTTAAGAGTTCAGAAAAAAGTATGAGATTCGATCCAAATATACTATTAATTAATTAATAATAATCAACCGGACCGTATTCCCGCATAAATCTCAAATACCGGAACAAATCCTGAAAGCTTATAAATTTGGACGCAATTCAGCTCATACTTTTTCAGCTCATTACTCCTGATTGTCCACCTGTACAGGCGGTCGGACGGACGTATATACCAACGGACAGATGCAATATACTATACCCCATTCTCTATAAAGTGGGGGTATAACAAATGACAATAAGTCAAGAATTTGGTATTGAAAAGTTGTTTTGTATGTTCTGAACTCAGTTCTAAGATTAACTGATCATTTTATGTCCAAAACTAGTAACTTGGTGAATGTCAAACATGCACATGTGGTGCTTGTCAATGACCAGGCTTATTATTTTCAGCATTGTTTGAAGATAACAATGGTTGATTTGAAATTTTCTTATAACCTTATACTGAGTTTAAAAAAATTGTATTGATCTTTGTGCAAGGCACAAGTGAACTGTTACCAGTCAAACAGGCAGATTGCGTCTGTCATTGCGCTCTAAAATCGTTTGGGTTAAATAAACCCAAATCAAATGGGTTGAGTGAATATGAACCCACTTGGGTTCCTATTCACACAGCCAGTTGATTCGGGTTGCTTTGTAACCGAAATTTGTCTTGGGTGTGGCCGTTAGCAGGAGGCTTGTTGCTATGTTTTGATCTGGGTTATAACTGTGCAAACCTGTTTGCAGAAACGTTAATAGTTATAAGTATAAATATTAAAATAAAATGAACAAACACACCATGTCAGTGAAAGTAAGTTGTAAGATAATAACCTGAATAGTTTGGTCCCCTTTTTTTTGCTCTGCTAATAATTTGACCCCTTGACATCATTTCATCATTTCCTGGGAAATTATTGGGTGATCGGTTGTTTCGTTCGCCTTTCCCTCCCCTAAAAGCAATTAGGCCGACATGTGTTTCATCAAGATATTATTGGGTCTCAGACTCAGACACATTGCCGGAAAGTTTACATGAATTGTTCTTGATACTGTTAAGTAGGCCAGAACCCAACCCTTCTTCATAATGATGGCCTAACATGGTGTCATCTGATCTTGTTTGTATGAAACACTTTATGATGTAATACAGATGGAAATGGCTGCATGTACCTTACCGCTATAACATACACCATGACAGGCCAGTCTACAAAAATCATCAAATAAACTGCTGTATTTTGGATCGCTCCATTTTTCATATCACTGACAGTACACTATTAATTCTCTCTTGTTCTTTGTTAAACAACGTGTTACTTGAAAAGAGAGTTTCTCTGAAAACAGAAGCTGGACTTTTTCGGGCAGCCTTAATTTCTATTTTGTACAGGCCTAATTCTGTGAGGAATTCAAGGCTGTTATGGCCTGGAACCAGTCTATCCCTTAAAAATAGTCCATCGCCCATGTTTAGATTCAGTAATCTATAACATTTCAGTTGGTCGGAAAAGCGAACCTAAGGTTCGCTTTTCCAACCAACTGATATATTCCAGACGACTAAATCTAAAAATACCATAAACATTCTTTTAATCAACTTTAATTGAGAATAATGCCAAATTATTTAAGCATATTGCTATATTTTGCGCGATATAACGAATGCTGCACAAATGATATAGCATGATGCTGAATTATTTTAGCATGATTCTGAATTACGGGAGGATCATGCACTTTAACTGAGCATGATTCCTAATTATTTAAGCATCATGCTATACTATTTGGCGCGATTTGACGAATGCTGCATAAATAATATGGCATGTTGCTGAATTAATTTAGCATGATGCTGAATTACGGGAGGATCATGCACTTTAATTGGGCATGATGCCTAATTATTTAAGCATGGTGCTGTATTATTTGGTAGGATTTCGTGAATGCTGCATAAATAATATAGCATGATGCTGAAATCAGGTCCGCATACGGGAGGGTCATAAATTTTATTTTAGCATGACTCCTACTGATCGCAATCCTATCGTGATCCAATCGATCACAATACTTAAATGTTAGTATTTGGTTAGTTCCATATCGGCCGAGATATAGGTAACTTCATATCAGCCTGAAACCAGAGTTCGAAGCCTGATGTGAAGTTACAGAGGAATGATATCTCGGACGAAAGACTAAGCAAGTGATAACCTCTTTATTTATGAAACCAAAACAAATATGTACAAAAAGTTTCTGATCTGTTGCAGTTTT
Organism: Pictodentalium vernedei; assembly: GCA_031216915.1. NCBI lineage: Eukaryota > Metazoa > Mollusca > Scaphopoda > Dentaliida > Dentaliidae > Pictodentalium > Pictodentalium vernedei. The sequence continues at coordinate 35,250,958 of CM062289.1, forward strand.
CTGGCAGTGCTATTGTTCTCATTCTTTTAAAATAAGTCCGTAGTTTCCTCTTCTCCAAGTTCAGCTATCCGAACGATTCGGCTTCTCCAACTGGGACAGCCACCACGTACCAGTGGCGGCGCTACGGAGGGGGGGGGCTACGAAATTGCCCCCCACCCCTCCCCCCACTCGCCAGTCAGAAGGAATCACAGGGTAAGGGTCTACTGAATACAAACAAGTAAATTGGACTCAAACCAGATAAATTCACTGACAATCACCGTCTCTCTTCCGTCGTAAGCTGTCAGGGATAGGGTTATGCTTGATTTGTCCGGATTGTAAGGTAAAAACATGCATTTTCCTCATGGAATTAGTCAGCATTTTATGTTCGAAATGCCACCAGAATGCATCCGAGAGTATCTAGAAATAAAATTTTCTTCGGGCCCCCCCCCCCCCCCCCTGTCTTTGGCATGTGCGACCGACGCTTCGCGTCTAATCTTAGCCCCTCCCCCCCCCTAATTTCTCCCAGCCCCTCATACTGGAAATTCCTGGCACTGCCACGTACCATAGCTGAACTATCTCTTCTCCAACTGGGCAAGCCACGACGTACCACAGCTGAACTGTCTCTTCTCCAATTACGTAGAACTCCCGCGTACGATTCTGAAATTTAGTTTGCGAAGCTTTTTCTTTACAACTCCCTTCTTTGCGTCTAATCATAGCCCCTCCCCTCTCCCCAATTTCTCCCAGCCCCCCATACTGGAAATTCTGGCACTGCCACGTAGCACAGCTGAACTATCTCTTCTCTAACTGGGCAAGCCACGACGTACCACAGCTGAACTGTCTCTTCTCCAATTACGTAGAACTCCCGCGTACGATTCTGAAATTTAGTTTGCGAAGATTTTTCTTTACAACTCCCTTCTTTGAAGTTTTTTTTTTCTTATCATCCACCAAATCATTGCTTATTGCCATCATTAGTCCCTCGACATACGCAAATTACTTCCGTTTATCCGGTAACGTCAATTTTACTAACTGATTGATGTCGACGAATAACGGGGAATGATTTCGTTGTAAACAAAATAGTTGTGCCTCGTCGTGTATCAAGGAGGATTTATCTAGATTGATTCATATCGACCGAGATCAGAGAGATATTAGCCGAGTTTAAAAATCATATCAACTGAGCTAGATAATGTCTGGGAAATAATGTAAAGTATTATATGTTAGTCTGTAAATTATCGCAAATTATCTAAAACATATTTTTCGATATCCATCGACTCGATGGATATCGAGGAATATCCCTCAGTAGCTGCCTAAATGATGTCAAGCTACGCCGCATTACGTCGCCTTGAAGGAACGATCAGCTGATCTTTGTCATTGTTTTGAAACGTACGCATTTCTCGTCGAAATAGGCTGAATATTGTGCAATAATATGACTCGTTGCATATAACAAAAAAGAAAAAAATCTACTCTCTTTTAGTCAATATCTGGAATTATCTCATGAGTGTAGACCTGAAAGTTTTATAACAATAACATTTTCAGGTCCACACGATGAATTATTTCAGTAGCTTCCTAAATGGCGTTACGCTTCGGCGTATGACGTCGCCTTGACGGTCGCCATGAAGGAACGATCAGCAGCTTTTTGTTATTCTCTTGAAACTGTTTGCCGTCGAATTGGGCTGAATATTGCGCTGTAAAATGTCACATAGCATATAATAAAAAGAAAATCTACCCCATTTTAGTGAATATGAATTCGTGTGGACCCGCACACGCTCGAGAAAAATAAAACTTTTCGGTCCACACTCGTGAGATAATTCCCCATATTCATTAAAACAGCGTTGATATCTTCTATTTATTTAGTATTTTCTCAACCCATGCAATGTATTATCGCAAAAACTTCACTGAAAACGGCATGGTCAAACATAATTATTTCATTTAATTGATTTATGAATCCATCAGTCAGGGCCGTGAGTAAGATGTGGAGCTATATATAGGAGTGTTACACCGCCCACCACCAATTAATGTGCGTCCTTCAATACACACACACACACAGGATCGTGCCAGTCTTCGTCTGAGGCCAACCACTTTCATCGCACTGCAACCAGTGCGTTTCAAAATTCCATGTAGCTGCTTTAAGAAAAATGGACCAATTAATCATGAGAACATCATCTAATAAGTTGGATTCCAGCCATCGTTCTTTCCCGGTTCCCGTCCGGGGATCAGAAATCAACATTCCAAATTCTCCGAAAACATTATTGTGTCCTTCAATACAGACACACACACACACACACACATACACACAGACACACCGTCACACACTCGCACGCACTCTCGCATGCTCGCACGCACGCACGCACGCACGCACGCACGCACACATTCGGCCAAAAGTATGTAGGTTTGTGGTACCCGATACGGATCGTTTGGGGTCCGGCGCGACCAATTTAGGGTACGATACGTGCTAATTGAATAATAGTTGGGAAACCCGTGCGTCGCAACTTCTAACTGTATGTACCCTGAGCATCATCAACGAAACCATTCGGAAAGTGAAGGACGTTAACGTTATACCAAAAATTGATGACGCGAAGTTTGATGTTGCTCAGGATTTAATCCATTGGACCACGAGAACCGCCAATATTATGTACGATCACTGGTTGAACCACCTAAATTTAAACTAAGTAAAGGCAAAGGTAACAGCCACCTACCAGATGTGGGATTAGGAACTAATGTGGTTAACCTGTCTGGCACCAATGACCTAACAACCCAAGAGAAATCTCTTTTAGATCGTGGTTTAACTTTTGTGCCAACACCAAAGCCTAAAACTGGTAACCAAACAAATTTACCATCATACAACTGTAATTTTCTCAAGAAAATGAAATTAGCAGACCGCTTTAGAAACTCCAGCGGTCGGAAAGTTCCTTTTACAGAATCATCTGGTTGGTCACCTCCAGATAGTGAAGTAGATCCCGAAATTATTGAGGCTTGCAAACGAATCATCCAAAAGGTGTTCAACATGAACATACTCTCCGATAAAGACAATTTAACAGCTGGTGAACGGAGAGCCCTCACGAAACTTCGAAAAAATAAGAAATTAGTAATTAAACCAGCCGACAAAGGTGGGTCGGTAGTTGTTCTATCTCGGGATAATTATACAAAGGAAGCCATGAGACAACTCAGCAATACCAAACAAGCTAAACTCGGTGCTCAAACAAGACAATTTCATATCCTCCCAAAGATCCACAAGGACCGTTCTTCATGGACGGATGACTTAACTCCACCCGGGAGGCCAGTTGTATCAGATTGTAATTCGGAATCTTATGCGATCTCGGAATTAATTGATTATCATCTGAAACCTATAGCAAATAGACATCCGAGCTATCTAAAAAAATACACAGGATTTCCTGTCAAAAATTTCGAAATTGAAAATATCGAAAAATGCAATTCTGGCTACTTTGGATATCGACAGTATGTATTCGAACATTGATATTGATAAAGGTGTTAAATAAGTTAAAAATGCATTTGAAAAATATCCGGATGCGAAACGCCCGGATGAACAAATTTGGATCTTTTAGAGCTGAGCTTAAAGGGTAATGACTTTTAATTCAATGGAGAATATTTTCTACAAATAATGGGTTGTCCTATGGGTAAAAGATTCAGTCCTAATTTTGCAAGCATTTATGTAGCGGAATGGGAGGAAAATGCCTTAAGCAAATGTGCAAAGCATCCTCTCGTATATCTCAGGTATTTAGTTGACATTTTTATTATTTGGGAACATTCAAAAGAAAATTTTGATGAATTTTTAGAAATTTTAAACAATCACGATCCAAATATTAAATTGAAAGCTACTATCAGTGAAAATTCTGTTGATTTTCTCGATGTGACCGTGTATAAAGGCAAGCAATTTCAGGCGTCCGGTCCGGTCATTTAGATTATAAAGTATATTTTAAACCAACTGATTCACATCAATTGCTGCACATAAAATCATTTCATCCTCAACATACAAGGTATGATCAAATCACAACTCATTCGTTTCCACCGCAATTCAAGTGATAAGGTAAATTTCAGTGAGGCTTGTTCTACTCAATTTGACGCCCTAAGATCGAGAGGATACTCACTGCGCTTTTTGCGTACCTTAAAATCTCAAACTCTGAAAAAGCTCGAAAGTCCAACTGAAACTACTGATTTCGAACCACTGAAGATTGAACACAACAGACCGTTGCAAACTGGTAGTGGCGCGGTATTTAATTGCAAAAAGCCTCGTTGTAGACTGCATACTTTTATGCCTGATCGGAAAGAGGAATTTTCCTCCGAACAAACGAAAAATCATTATCAGATCCGTAACCCCCTCCATTGTGATTCGCCAAACATTATTTACCTTATCACATGTAAGCGCTGTCGGAAACAGTATGTTGGTCAAAGTCAAAATCCTTTCCGAGAACGTGCTACTAGACACAAACAGGATATAAAACATAATGCTGATGCCCCAGTAGCACAACATTTTAACCTTCCTGGCCATTCTTTGGACGATTTCGAAATCCATCCTATTGAACAACCACCAATTAAAGACACATTAGAAGAAACGGATGAATTTAGAAAAAAACGTGAAGCTTTTTGGATCAATACTCTTCAAACCCTCTGGCCATTTGGTATGAACATATCAGAGGGAGAATGCGAAAGGAGGTCCATCATTCCTTTCACTTTAACGTACAACAGAATGAATATCGAAATAGCAAAAATGTTAAAAGATGAATTCAATTTCACCAATGCTAAATTAAATGAACCTTTGAATCTTCGACCTGTCATCGCCTATAAGAAAAACAAAAGCTTGCGTAACATCCTTGTAAGGACTAAATTAGAGCCCATCAATGAATAACATCAATTATTGCCAGTCAGTTTAACCAGTTCCTAAGCTCATCACTTAGTTTAAATCAATTTTATGTACTTTTTTTGTCATGTTTGAAACCAATCAGGGTTCAGTAAATGAAAACAATTTTTCGGCGGCATATTAAAAGAAAAAAACGTTTCAGCAGGAAATGTCTGTGCCAGTGCGATTTTTTAACCTCAAACACACACACACACACAAACACACACACACACACACACACACACACACACACACACACACACACACACACACACACACACACAGAGTCTTGTTTTCCCTACATACCGAGGTACCCCATTGTCTGTCCTTTGTGTGGACTAACGGTTTCAACCTCGTTTTGCCGGTACAGTTCTGGGAAAACAACCGAGGTAAAGGGTTTCTTTTGTCTTTTGTACCTCGTTAAGGCGAAACACGCAAACTCTTTTGTCTAGTTACCTCGTCAAGTTGGTAAGACAAACGCACCCACACACACACACACACACACACACACACACACACACACACAAACACACACACACACATATTCGGCTAAAAGTATGTAGGTTTGTGGTACCCGATACGGATCGTTTGGGGTCCGGCGTGATGAATTTGGGGTACGATACGGGCTAATTGAATAATGGTTGGAAAACTCATGCGTCCAACTGTATGAACATATCAGAGGGCGAATGCGAAAGGTCCATCATTCCTTTCACTTTAACGTACAACAGAATGAATATCGAAATAGCAAAAATGTTAAAAGATGAATTCAATTTTACCAATGCTAAATTAAATGAACCTTTGAATCTTACATCGGCCCTTCACCACCATCGGTCACCTTCGCGACATCCCTGTCATTCGTGATTGATTTGGTCTACAACATGGATATATGGAAGTGGCGTTGTTTTGTTTTAGTGGGTTTATCACTCATTTTTGATAGTCAGTGAAAAGGTTGTTTCTTTCATAAGTCCCGAGTTCGATCCCCGTCCGGGACGACCCATGTTGTGTCCTTGGGCAAGGCATTTTTACCTACATGGGGCACGATCACGCCGTGTACTAAGGCGTACTGCACGTCGATGGTGCACATGTCTTCAACCGCTGTAACACTGCTTGAGCGGAGCTTAAACAGAGTTAGAATGCTGAGAAGCTGATATTTGCTCGTCGATGCTCTGTGGTTCTCTCCGGGTACTCCGGCTTCCTCCACCAGTAAAACTGTCAAGGTCACGATTAGTCATTGTGCATAAGTATGTGACCTTAAACGCCAATAAATAATAATAACAATAATTATACCCTGACTTCTATGAAGTCATGGCTGTATTGTTGATATTGTTATGTTACATATCGTCAAAGCGTTATCGATCAGTTGTGAAGGTACTTTAGTTTTTTCCCCCGACTCTGGGCACGATAAATATTTAAATCCCCATAAGACTATCTTTTAGACAATCATAATGTACTGTTAATGTGTTAACCCTTTAAACGCTAGCGGTCGCTTTTCCGGCCATGAATATAATACGTCATTACGTCATTAAATAGGATGGCTGTTCAGGAAATGTGTGGGGTAGACCAATCAATATTTTCAACATGCAGCCTCAAGGCTGCACGTTGAAAGTATTAATTGGTCTACCCCAAATAATGAATGTGGACCCTTCTAATTGCTGCCATTGAACAGGCATGGAAGATACCACTAGAGTTCAAAGGGTTAATGTGTAAATATTCTATAGCGTATTGATATTGATAGCATTAGACTCAGAACGCATAATTACACAAGTGTCTATTGGGAATAAAAGCCATCACAATAAAAGGACTTCATTCTCATTTAGAACTTTACATTTTGTTTCACACGTCGATAATATCAGAAACAAACTGGATTCAGCGTGGTTTATAGACAATACTTGTGGAATAATGGCGTACATTTTCTGGTTTCTTCTGATCTGTAGGATCGGTTCTGTTTCTTCTTCTACGATTTTTGATGTTCGTAAACTTCACGCGGACATTTTCAATAGCTCCGATAAGGCATTTGTTCCTTCGCTAAATCAAAGTAGACAGATGAATGTCAGACTGGACTTTGTGCTACTGGAGGTGACAGAAATAGATGCTCTCAAACAAAGTTTACATGTTCTGTGTATGGTCATGGTTCGCTGGGAAGATGAGATTCATAAATGGAACCCACTGGAATACGGATCCATTTCTAACATTTTCATTGATACTGAATTGTTGTGGGTTCCAAAACTTCGAATACCTAACAGTGTTGATGGACACTTCACAGTCGATACCTCAGGGAGTAAAGTCATATTTTTCTACAATGGCACATCTTCTTTAGGAGTGAATACTAAATTGCAAACGTCTTGTCATATTGACATTACCAAGTTTCCTTTTGACAGCCAACAGTGTTCTGTAATTTTCCTATCAGCGGATTTTTGGTCGATTAATTTGACAAAGGGACTCGCAGTTATATTCACCCCTAGCTTTGAAATATATGGATTCAAAGAAAACGAATGGAATGTTGATGATATACACATTTCTCAACACTATTTGGAAGAGAACGGTTACAATGTCATCAATGTGACGATAAGAATCCATCGTTTATCAACATTCTATATAATTACAGTTATTATTCCTTTAGTTTTAATTTCAATTGTAAATGTTGGAGTGTTCAAGTTACCTGAAGAAAGCGGTGATACAATATCTTATTCCATATCAGTAATGTTGTCTTATTCAATATATTTTAGTCTGATTTATGACATAATGCCAAAGACTTCTGGGTCTGTTTCAATTCTCGCGGTCCATGTTGACATTCTCTTCCTGTTAAGTGTCTTGACCACAATTGGAAGTGTCATAGTTAACCGATGTCATCTTGAAAACGATCACAAACCAATAAGTCCTTGGATAAACAAATATATATTATGTCCTACAAATGAAGAACCGTTATTCGCATACAAAAGAGAAACAGACGACAACAACTCACAAACTGAAACTACAACAATTCTTCATGATAGTCTTGAGACATATAATGAAGATTCTGGAATGAATATCAACGTAACAGGATCTGAAAAAGACAAATCGACCTTGAAACTCCGTTCACAAACTCCTGACTCCAGGAACACTGTTCGTGATACAAGTGACAAAGTACAATATATCCAGAGTTTAAAAGACTCAACAGACACTGACAAGAGAATGAACGATTGGCAGAAATTAGCTGTTGTAATAAATAATTTATTTTTTAGGATAATAATTTTAGCAACTATTATTTCTACAGTCATATCATTTTTACTAATAAGGATACTGTAAAGTTTGTAGTTCTTGAAAGAACATTGGTGATATGATTCATCTAAAACACGAATTAATTTATCCAGCGACATAAATAATTCGTTTTGAGCTGTCATGAATATTCGAATATATGTTCACCGATCTTGTGCGTCAAAATAGATTTGTATAATTGCGAAATATTCACTCCCTCTCAAGGCTTAGATATAGAATGCGCCTCTACCATTGGAAGATGAGATTCATAAATGGAACCCACTGGAATACGGATCCATTTATAACATTTTCATTGATACTGAATTGTTGTGGGTTCCAAAACTTCGAATACCTAACAGTGTTGATGGACACTTCACAGTCGATACCTCAGGGAGTAAAGTCATATTTTTCTACAATGGCACATCTTCTTTAGCAGTGAATACTAAATTGAAAACGTCTTGTCATATTGACATCACCAAGTTTCCTTTTGACAGCCAAGAATGTTCTGTGATTTTCCTGTCAGCGGATTTTTGGGCGATTAATTTGACAAAGGGACTCGCAGTTATATTCACCCCTAGCTTTGAAATATATGGATTCAAAGAAAACGGATGGAATATTGATGATATACACATTTCTCAACACTATTTCGAAGAGAACGATTTTAATGCCATCAATGTGACAATAAGAATCCATCGTTTATCAACATTCTATATAATTACAGTGATTATTCCTTTAGTTTTAATTTCAATTGTAAATGTTGGAGTGTTCAAGTTACCTGAAGAAAGCGGTGATACAATATCTTATTCCATATCAGTAATGTTATCTTATTCAATATATTTTAGTCTGATTTATGACATAATGCCAAAAACTTCTGGGTCTGTTTCAATTCTCGCGGTCTATGTTGACATTCTTTTCCTGTTAAGTGTCTTGAACACGATTGGAAGTGTCATAGTTAACCGATGTCATCTTGAAAAAGATCACAAACCAATAAGTCCTTGGATAAACAAATATATATTATGTCCTACAAATGAAAAACCTTTATTCGCATACAAAAGAGAAACAGACGACAACAACTCACAAACTGAAACTACAACAATTCTTCATGAATGTCTTGAGACATATAATGAAGATTCTGGAATGAATATCAACGTAACAGGATCTGAAAAAGACAAATCGACTTTGAAACTCCGTTCACAAACACTAGACTCCAGGAACACTGTTCGTGATACAAGTGACAAAGTGCAATGTATCCAAAGATTAAAAGACTCGACAGACACTGACAACAGAACGAACGATTGGCAGAAATTAGCTGTCGTACTAAATAATTTATTTTTAGGACAATAATTTTAGCAACTATTATTTCTACCGTCATATCATTTGTACTAATGGGGATTCTGTAATTTATTTATTGGTGCTTTACGCCACATCAGCAGCTTAGGCTATATCGTGGCGATGAAAGAGTATATTTCAAAAAGACCATTGATTAAAATATGAAGCAAATTGAATAAGAGGTTTAAAAATGTTGAGTGTGAAACATAATGAGAAAGTGAGACCAGTAGTACAAAAAATACTGTGTAAATCAACCTCTGAAATAAATAAGCATAGATGAGATTTAAAAAGGTAAAAACAATTTAAAATTTATTAAAAAACTTGATTACTTTCAAGAATGTGATGACTTTTTGCGGGCTCGTAAGATAAAATAAATCTCTCAAAGATCTGACTGTAAAATACTGCCCTCCAACCTGATTAAAATCAGGACAATTCAAAAGAATGTGTTCCACTGACAACACCTGCTGGCAGGGAACACACTCTGGTCGCATATTACCCTCTAACAAAGAGGAATGTGTAAATCGTGTATGACCAATATGACATCGCGTCAAACTTGCAAGATCCTTTCTACAAAGGTCACTAGACGGGTAGTGATCTGAAATAGTTGGTCGGAAGCGATGAAGCTTGTTATTTGTCGCTCCATCCCATTCCGCCTGCCACATAGATTTGATGTAACTACTAATATGAGGCTTAAAATCACTGAAAGGGATCTTAAAATCAGTGAGAGGCTTGGATAAAGCCTGTTTTGCTGCACTGTCTGCCCTGGTGTTACCAGCGATACCTACATGGCCGGGTAACAAGCGAAACACGATATCATATTGGTCAGACATGACAGTCGTTAACTGCTCACGAAGTTCCAAAATGAGAGGGTTCTTCAATTTGGGGTTGAGTAAAGCAGTAAAGAGGAAAGAGAGTCAGAAAAAATAATCGACTTCTTTGCCTGCACATGTTTGATGTGTTCAAGAGCGAGTTGTATAGTTTTAACTTCAGCTGTGAAAATAGAACTCTGATTCGGTATTCTGATTGAGGTGATATGATCACCAGTAACAGCAGCTGATGATATTTTGTCACCATCCTTAGATCCCTCTGTATAAATCCTTGTATATGTACTATACTTGGACTTCATTTCGACATATTTTTGTTTGAACTGCAAGGAATTGGTATCAGATTTTTTGGTAGAAGCACGGTCCAAAATAACTGTAGGTTTTTAAAGATGCCAAGGAGGAATGTGTGATTTACGGTTTCCTTTTATAGATTCAGAATCAATTTTTGCAGACTCCATGTGGGGTTTAACTCTAATTCCCAATGGAGGAATATGTTTCTGATGTCGGTTAAAAAAAGTCAACATTTTGAGGTTCTGAAATACAATTATAAGCAGGATTTGAGGATTGGCCAAAGGTTTAGACACATATTGGAGAGATAATTTAATTCTGCGCTTCCCAAGAGAAGGCGCCTCTGCTTCAACAAGCATCGAGTCTATTGGGGATGTTCGAAAAGCCCCTAGACTAATTCTAATACCACTATTGTGAATGGCATCAAGGTTTTAGGTATGACTTCCTTGCAGAACCGTAAATCTAATTTTGATCGAACAAGTGATCTATACAGATGGAGCAAAGTTTTTTGGTCAGCACCCCAAACAGTGCTACCAACGACCTTCAGTAGGTTCAGAGCTCTCTTACATTTAACTTTTAGTTGTTTTATGTGGGAAGTGAAATTCAGTTTGTTGTCAAACAACAAACCTAAGAATTTCACTTCCTTATCAGCTTTAATAGGACTCATATCAATTTTTAACTCCGGACCGAGGTGATGCTTCCGAGGCTTACAAAAATGAACACAATTTGTTTTCATCTTTGAAAATTTAAAACCATTTTCTGTGGCCCATTTTTGAATTCTGTTTAAGCACAGCTGAAGTTTGCGCTCTATAGCATTCATTTTTTGCTGCTATAGCAGATTAAAAAATCATCAACATACAATGAAGAATCTACAATATTCTCAATTGCGTCGATGATGCTATTAATCTTAATTGAAAAAAGGGTAACAGATAAAATACTACCCCGAGGAACCCCCAATTCCTGCCCGTGGGATCAGATAACGTTGACCCAACATGAATCTGAAATTGGCGGTCCTTTAAAAAGTTTTCAATAAAAAGGGGCATACGCCCTCTCAACCCCATGTTAAAAAGATCTTTTAAAATCCCATACGTCCATGTTGTATCATTCTCCAGATCAAAGAAGATGGTGACCACATGTTCTTTTCAGGCAAATGCATTTCTAATAAACGTTTCAAGTCTGACAAAATGATCCACAGTACTTCTCTGGTTGCTGAAACCACACTGAACATCCGCAAGCAGATTGTTCGATTCCAAAAACTAGACAAGTCGGTCATTGATCATCCTCTCCATGATTTTACAGAGACAACTAGTTAGTGCAATTGGTCTGTAATTACTTGGATTACTGTGATCCTTATCAGGCTTTGGAATAGGAATAGTTGTTGCCTTTCGCCAGGAAGGTGGAAACTGGCCAGTCACCCAAATGTCATTAAAAACTGACAATAAAAGTTCTAGTGAAGTTTGAGGAAGGTGTTTTAAAAGTTTATAATGTATATCATCGGGACCAGTAGCAGTATCCTTTGCTCTATGCAAAGAGTTGTGCAACTCTTCCATAGAGAAAGGTTCATTGTAATCCTCTAAATTATTGGATGTAAATTTAATCTTTTGTTTTTCTTTTTGTTTTTTTAATTTTGATGAATTCTGGATTACAATTTTCTGACGATGAATGGTTAGAAAATGTGGAAGCGAGTTTGTTTGAAATTTCTGTTTTGGATGCGATTAATGTGTTGTTATCCTTCAGGTGTTGTACAGTTGATTTTGTTTCTTTTCCTTTAATCTTTTTAATCATTTTCCAAATTTTTATGATTGGTGTGTTTTGGTTAATTTTAGAAACATATGTTTCCCAAGAATTTTTCTTTTTTTGTTTTATAAGTCGTCTTGTTTTTGCCCGATTAATACGCAGTTTATCCAAATTATGTGTTGTTGGTGACTTGTTAAATTCCCTTTCAATTTTTTTCCGATCTTTTATAGCCCATTTACACTCACTATCAAACCATGGTTTGGTGAAACGCGTTTTGGATTTGCCGCGGTTTTAGGGATAACTGCAGTTGCAATGTCGAGCAGCTCGTTTGTAAAATGTTCTATTTCATCAGCACTATCTTGAAATTTCTCCCGTGTGAGGCGTTCAGAACAATGCGATGAGAAAGTGTCTCAATCGGCTTTTTTCAAGTTCCACTGAGGCACCATCTCATCGTCCGCCGGAACTACACTCTCCAACACAATTGGAAAGTGATCACTCCCGCACAAGTCATCTTCTACCTTACAAGAAAAATCGAGGAAGATATTAGGGCATGCAATTGAAAGATCAGTTGATGTATACGAACCAGATGCGGGGTGCAGATAAGTATCTGAACCATCATTAAACAAACACAGATCATATTGTGTAATGAATTCTTCCACAGTTTTCCCTTTAACATCTTCTTGACTGCAGGAATCACCCCAAAGAGGGCTACGTGCATTAAAATCACCCAACAAAATGTATGCAGTTGGGAGCTGTTGGACCAGTAGCTCAAGATCATTCGGTTGCAGGGCTTTACTTGGTGAAACATAAACTGAACAAAGTGTTACTGTTTTGTCTAAAGTTAGGCGTACCGCCACAGCCTGTAAATTTGTCTGTAATGGTACAGAACTGTGAATGATGTCGTTCCTAACTAGATCAGTCGTTCCACGAACATGAAGATCATTATCGTCAGCCCAGGCATTATACGAAGTATAATGCTTAAAAGCTGAATGATCCTGAGTCTCGGGTTTCCTTAAAAGAGTTTCCTGCAGCACATAAACAGTGGCAGGTTTATATTTTTGGCTTAATAGACCTAGTTCATTAAAATTCGCTCTAAATTCCACTGTTTAATACTTTGTTGGGATATCTTATCCATGTTTTAGTGGTGATTTGGAAGGTGGACGTATGGGCGAAATTGCCCCCGTGTTTTTCTTGGGTGATGTTTTACGTGGGGACTTATTCTGAGAAGAGTTTGAGCATAAGTACTCGAACGTTTCGTCGATGCACTCACCGATTTCCATCGATTCAAACCCTTCAAACCTGGTACGGGTAACGGGGTCTTGAAGGGCTTTAGGTGTTCTATCCGATAACTGTTTCTGTTTTTCTTTATCTAATTTCTTTCAGAGTTTTTTTTTTTAATTTTTTTCTGACTCTGACTAAGCTTTTGAAGTTCTGCGTTTGATTTTGAGTTAGGTTGTTCCTTTTTCTTTTCTGGATTCGATTCTGTTGTTTTCTCATTTTGTGTTTTAAGTTTGGCTTGTTCTTTTTTCTGACCCTCTTTCAAGTTTCCTTTTGATAGTGTTTGAGATGTTGGTGCTGTTTGAGAAGTTTGTGGTGTTTGAGTTGACTGTTGCTGAAGTTGATCGCTGTGCTGTATTGTGAAGGACTGTAATAAGGTTGGTATTGAACCTCCGAGCCATGTATATTGTGTCTGGCATTCTATCGACTTTGTTGGAACTTTTTGTTTTGTTACAGTAGCATATGATGTTGAAGTATGCATGCCATGGAGCGATGAAATAAATTCTCTGGCTTGTTTAAAACTTATCTGTCTTTCACATTTTATTTTTTGTATGGCTTTTTCTTTTTGCCAAATGGGGCAATCTTTTGATGATGATATATGATTGCCCTGACAATTTACACATTTAAAAATATTGGTGGTACATGGCTCATCGTGTTTGTGGCCGCATTTGTAGCAAACTGACTGGCCTCTACATGAGTTCTGACTGTGTCCGTATTTTTGACACTTGAAGCATCGAAGTGGATTTGGGATATATAGATCCACTCCGACGTTCATGTAGCCTATTTTGACTGATTTTGGGAGCTGGGGAGTATTGAAATTGAATATATAGGTGTTTGTATTGATTTCATTGCCATTCTTTTTTATTTTTATTCCTTTAACACCTGTTACTCCCTGTGCTTTCATTTCTGTAACTATTTCTATTTCATCAATGTCGGCAAGCTCACGGGTTCGAACAACGCCTCTGTTGGTATTGAGGGTTCTGTGAGCTTCCGAATTTACTTCAACATCTAAAAGTTTCTTTATCTTTAAGAGATTGAATGACTGGATTTCACTAGCACATTCAATCAATATGGCACCTGATCTTATTTTTTTCATGTTTTTGATTGTGCCAGCAATCCCTTTTATTGCCTTCTCTAATGCGCAGGTGTTGAAATTAACTTTTTTGTTTTCATCTGCTGGACGTATATATATGAATCTAGGCCAGTCAGCTGTTTGGTAATCAGTATCAGAGTCAGAGTCAAAAGATTTATCATTTATCGTGCCCGAAGGTCGTTTAATTTTGTTTTTTGTTGCCATATTGTATAGAATTGATGATTCACTGTCCCGGCTCCCACCCACCACGGAGGCCACCAAGGGGTAGGGCTACTGCTATACAGTGAACCCACCGGGTTGCCGGTATTCCCACATACCTGGAATGAGGCAGTATACTCAGCCAGTGTTGATGCCGAGGCATACCACTGACTGATTGGCCCGTGTGTGGAAGTGCCAGGTCTTCAGATGGCGGCCATCCAATCAATCACTGTATAAAACACCGTAATAAAAGGTTGCCATGCATAACCGAAACAGACAGTGCAGCAAAACTAAGTTGTTGTTAAAAATCAGTAAACAATGGCAATTATGGTATGTGAAAAGAAATGACTGATTGAATGACCACCAAATGCCCCCCGACGTGACACCCAGTACTTTTTAGGGTGGGGGCTCCCCATTGACCAGAACGGACCACTCGACCATCCTTCTACTCCCGAAATTGGGGCCAAAGCAGTGTGTTGGACATTATCTGAAAAATGTAGACAGGGCCAAACAGGGTTGACGATCTGATCTCCATCTTGGAGACTGCCCTAACCGGGGCCACGAGTCCTCAACTGCCCGGATTCCTTCTTCCGGGGCCATCGGAACGCACCTCGCGGGAGAACAAGGTGCCTGCCAGATGGTATTAGCAGGACTGATCATTTTGGTCCGAGGCTGCGTATTTGTGTATTTCGCAGCGAACCAACTCAATTGAGCAAACCTGCCAATTAGAAATTAGCAAACCTGCCCAATTGACCAGGCCGTCCTCTAACCGCCACCTGAGGACCCGCCTAGTAGGGGATGGTCAAACCCCCCTGAGGGGATACTGTAAAGTGTGTAGTTTTTGAAAGAACATTAGTGATATGATTCATCTGAAACACGAATTAAGTTATCCAGCGGGATTAGTAATTCGTTTTGAGCTGTCATGAACATTCGAATGTCCGACCACCGATCCTGTGCGTCATAATAGATTTCTATTTTCCTCAATCGAATAATTGCGAAATATTCACTCCCTGTCAAGGCTTAGAAATTGAATGCACCTCTACAATTAGAAAATTACACATTTTTGTAATCGTATTTAACTAATTTTCGGCTCGATGGGGAAATTTGTTAAATATGGAGCAAGGCATGTGCATTTCCCTCGACTTTAAAAGGCCGTAGTGGAGCCAATCACTAAATGGGTGAATCATCAGTCACATAATATAAGGAAGTGTAGAGAGTATGTCCGCACCCTCCTGGTCTTTCCAATAGGATTGCAATCACGGGCTGGTAAAGAATAATATAATGCTGCCTTAAATTCTCTCTCTCTCTCTCTCTCTCTCTCTCTCTCTCTCTCTCTCTCTCTCTCTCTCTCTCTCTCTCGCTCTCTATTATCTGTCTCTGTCCCTCTGTCTGTCTACCCCCTCTCTCTCTATTTCTCTGTCTGTCTACCCCCTCCCTCTCTCTCTCTCTCTCTCTCTCTCTCTGCGCGTCTCTCTCTCTCTCTCTCCTCTGTCTCTCTCTACTCTCTCTCTCTGCCTGTCTCTCACTCTCTCTCTCTCTCTCCCTCTCTATTCTCTCTCTCTCTCTCTCTCTCTCTCTCTCTCTCTCTCTCTCTCTCAACTTTTTCTGGAGAAAGTTGAGGGCACGTGCCCCCTGTGCTACCAGGTTTCTTCACCTCTTTGTAAATAACTGATAAACAGTCACAAATGCGGCGCGAAAGTCACAAGGAGTAATTTCAACAAGAAAACTTTCCCAACAATACCCTGGATCATTCAGCATATGGGTTTTTATCGGGGGTTTGTTTGTTCTCTTGATACTTTTTATGAATCATCGATTAGTCGATTATGATTGATTGTATCGGTGGCTGTGGGAAATCAATATCCGTGACACTCCTCTATCCTTCATGAGATCATTTTAGATATCTGAAAATTGAAGAATGTGGGTTTAAAGTCAATTAGAATATTCCGAACGCGCTGCCTCAGTGGTCAGGACATTGGACCTTAAACCGAAACGCCCACGATTCGGCCCCGATCAGGAGTAAGTGTGGTGTGTCCTTGTAAGAGGCAGTTAATCCGGGTTGTCCACGTGGGACAGGGTGGCACTGTGTAGTAAAACGTACTGCACGTTGATGGCGCACTTACCTTCAACCAATGCTAGTAGTATGTAATATGGTTTTCAGGGGCCATTTGGATGATCTCATGGATGATCTCATGTGACGTCACAGTCACGTGACCAGTGGCGCCATGTTGTGTTGTCGCGGTAACCCTCCGAACATACCCCTGTCTTGTTGTTGGCCTTTGGGTAACATAGCAACCACGCGCTACTATAGAAACCAAGATGGCGGCCTCCAGTATACAAAATGGACGACGGAAACACGTATCACCCTAACAACACGCGCTGCTCATGCGCACTCACATAACGTATCACTATGGGGATGACGTCACAAGATGGCTTCTCACGCGGGTTACCATGACAACACAACATGGCGCCACTGGGTCACGTGACTATGGCGTCACATGAGATCATCCATGAGAACATCCAAATGGCCCCTGAAAATCACATTACACACTACTAATCTTTCCCTGCTTGTACGGGATTACTATATTGGGGAGTATGAGATTTGCTCGCCGTTGGTTGATTCGACCCCAATCAGTAGTAACTGTGTTGTGTCCTTGTGAAAGGCAGTTAATCCGGATTGTCCACGTGGGACAAGGTGGCACTGTGTAGTAAAACGTACTGCACGTCGATGGAGTACTTACCTTCAACCAATGCTAACCCTGCTTGTACGGAATTACTATGTTGGGGAGTCTGACAGTTGCTCGCCGCTGTTCGGAGGATCGCTACGGGTACTTTACCTTCCTCCACCCGTAAAACCGTCCGACGCGAGGTGGCTGTCGAAATTCTTGTTAAAAGCCAATAAATAAATAAATAAATAAATAAATAAATAAATAAATAAATAAATAAATAAATAAATAAATAAATGAATAAATAAATAATAAATAGAAGATTAAGAAAAATGTCCGTACTGAAGTTATGTGAACCTTTTGCGTTTTCTGTTGTATCCACAAATATGTATTCTATGTGTTTTTGTATTATAATGCAACTTGGAAAAATAAATAATGCTTAAACTAAATTATTATTTCTGGAAATACTAGACATGAATTGCTCACACGTGATTTGTTAATTGTTATTTGTGAATGAATAAATGAATGAATGAATGAATGAATGAATGTTTATTCAACAATATACCAATACTAAATATTTATTTATTAGGCTTTCCCAAACCTAGTTTGGGAAAGACTATTTTTATTCTTCTTTTTCAAAATTTTTCTTCTCTATTTTTTTTTTTTTTTTTTTTTTTTTTTTATTTTTATTTTTTTTTTTTCCTCCCTGAATTTTGTCTGTTGAACTGCTCGAAAACAAGCTGTACGATTTTGACCAAATTTGGCACACTTATGTAATGTCATAAAATCTCGTGAAATGTGGTATCGTCATATCTGTGAAAACGCGTATTTTCAAAATATTCTGCCAAAACCTTCAAAATTTCACCGTTTTTCGAATGTCTCAAAATTGTTTACAGTTATTTAGCTCAAATTTTCCACACATTTAGAGCATAATATGATACACCACAATCACCACTCAGATCTTTCAACTTTAACCCCCACTGGCCAAAAATGACATGCATATAGAATTTTTCTTCAAAATTCACCAAATTCAAGTGCAAATTGCTCTAATAACAAGGTTGTTGTAACAATTATTTTGGTTTGGATAGATGCAACAATGATTGCAGAAGAAAGTTACTGTTTACTTTTTAATCTCAGATTTAACTCCCAAGCACAATGAGGGTGAGAATAAGAGTACCGTTTGAAAATGCCAAAATTAGCCAACTTTGGTTGCTTTTTCCATCATTTTGGAAAGGGGTTAATTTCAAACACTTTTCGTGTACGTATTCACAATTGACTACCAAGCATATTTGCTGTTGTAAGTTTAGTTGTAAAGTTTAACCTTATCCCATTCTGGTTGCATAAAAGTAGGTACCGTCCAAAAAAAACACCAATTTTCTCAGAATTTGGTAAGTTTAGGTGACGATTTACTCCATTTTTAATTGCTTGAGCTCTGAATGTTTTCTATAGCTGCTTGCAGCAGTAAGAGTATGACAAATTTTGTTCTATATGTTATTATTAAAAATTCAACCCTTGGCAGATTTGAGACTTCCCATAAGGGTACTGTCGGAATATTTGTTATTTTCGCCAACTTCAAGAGCAATTTTTTCTAATTACAAGGTAGTTGTAATAATTATTTTGGTACGGCTAGATGCAACAATGATTGTGGAAGAAAGTTACTGTTTACTTTTTAATCTCAAATTTAACCCTCTAGCACAATGAAGGCGAGAATAAGAGTACCGTTTGAAAATGCCAAAATTAGCCATTTTTGGTTGCCTTTTTCTATCATTTTGGAAAGGGTTAATTTCAAACACTTTTCATGTGCGTATTCACAATTGACTATCGAGCATATTTGCTGTTGTTAGTTTGGTTGTAAAGTTTAACCCTATCCCATTCTGGTTGCATAAACGTAGGTACCATCCAAACAAATTCCAACTTTTTCAGAATTTGGTGAATTTAGGTGGCGATTTACTCCATTTTTAATTGCTTGAGCTCTAAATGTTTTCTATAGCTGCTTGCAGCAGTCAAAGTATGACAAATTTTGTTTTATATGTTATTATTAAAAGTTTAACCCTTAACAGATTTGAGACTTCCCATAAGGGTACTGTCAGAATAATTGTTATTTTCGCCAACGTTAACATGCACTTTCTCAGCACTGGAGCCATATTGTCTCAAAACCTTTTCCATGAGAGGATTGGGCCTTCATCCAAGAACAATTTTGATGTTATATATTTTATTCAAAGTTTTAACCTTCACCCAGTTTTCGGGCCTTGAATTTGAGTGCCCTAAAATTCTTCATAACATTTGCTAATTTGGAGCTCACTTTTCTTCCATTTTCGAAAGGAATATCAAAAAATGATTTACATGTTCGTATTTACAATTGCCTACCGAGCATATTTGCTGTTGTAAGTTTGGTTGTAAAGTTTAACCCTGTGCCCGTTCTGTTTGCATAAAGATAGGTGCAGTCCAAAAAACTCTCGTTTTCAGAATTTGGTAAGTTTAAGTGACGATTTACTCCATTCCTAATTGATTGAGCGCTGAACGTTTTCTATGGCTGTATGCAGTAGTCATAGTATGACAACTTTTGTTTTATATGTCATTATTAAAAGTTTAATCATTGGCAGATTCGAGACTGCCCATATGGGTATGGTCGGAATAATTTTAATTTTTATAAAATCACTGAATATTGATAAGCGTGCAGTGGTAGTTTGGAATAGAATATCCGAAAATGCTTTCAAAATTCGGATTCACAGTTCAATTCCAAGAATATTTTCTGTTATAAGGTTGCTGTAAATGTTAATGCAGTCCCTGTCTCAGATGCAAAATGGTAGATGCCGTCGAAAAAAGCTCATTTTTTCAGAATTTTGTAGGTTTAAGTGACAATTTACTCCATTCCTAATTCATTGAGCGCTAAATATTTTCTATGCCTGCATGCAGCAAGCATAGCATAACAACTTCTGGTTTATACGTCATTATTAAAAGTTTAACCCTTGGCATATTTAGGAGTTCCCATGTGGGTATAGTCGGAATAACTGTTATTTTTGTAAAATCAATCCCCGAATATATTGGTAACCGTGCAGTGGCCTTTCAGTGGTGCTACAAGAAGCCGGAAATAGTTAAGGTTGAAAAGTTAATCAAATAGACAAATATAATACATAACTCAGCCGGTGACAGGTAAATAATGAATGGAAAAGTCGTTGAGTTGAGAATAAAGTAGGGACGAATCGTGTCCACGGTTTCCACCTGATCCACGGTATTTCCACGCGGTCGCGGCACTTGACAAAGATACAAAACTGTCGGGCAGGGACAGTAGGAAACATTCTGAGAATTTCAAGTTGCTGCCTTGCATGATCAGGACATAATTGGAATATATCCGACATTGTATCTGTCGGATATATTCCAATTATGTCCCGATCACTTCACCCCGACTGTCCGCATGGGGGCACCATGACGCCGTGTACTAAGGCACACTGTACGTCGATGGTGTGCATGTCTTCGACCAATCTAACCCTGCCTGTGCTACTGTGCGGAGGCATTATGTTGGGGAGCTGGCAGCTGCTCGTCATTGCTCGGTGGTTCTCTCTGGGTACTCCGGCTTCCTCCACCCATACATCTGTCACCGACATAATATGACCTTAGCTGTTAATGTGTCGTTAAAACCTAATAAATAAATAAATAAATAAATCCAGTACCAGTTTTGGTCGTACAAATATTAGTACCGTCAGACAAAATTCATTTTCTGATTAATTTCGTACTTTTCTGTACTCACATTCCCTGAGTAAGATTGGTATACCTTTTCAATCTCAGATTTAACCCTCAATCACAATGAGAGTGAGAATAAGTGTACCATTTGGAAATACCCAAATTATCCAACTTTGGTTACTCTCTACTATCATTTTGGTATGGGTTAATTTGAGACACTTTGCTTTGCTATATGCAGAGATGTTTAATCAATAAATCCGGCTTTAGTTATGTTCTGGGACCTAATGAAACATGTGCTTTGGCCACTTAAAAATAGCACTGTCTGCAAAAAATGACTGAGTGAATACTCACTTGTCCAAAAACACAAAGGAAAGAGCTCTTTGAGCGTTTCATAACTGCTTTCAAAAATCAATGGGGAACAAATTTTGTGTTATAAGTTTTGGTGTTCCGTGTTATCCAACACCAGTTTGGCCATACAAATATGAATATCGCCAGGAAAGAAAGCACATTTTCTCAGTGGTAGACTGTTTGACTTCTCTGATAGAGGCCCCGAGTTTGATCCCTATCTGGGACGACCCACGTAATGTCCTTGGGCAAGGCACTTTATCCTTGTTGCCAACATGGGGGCACGATGATGCCATGTACTAAGGCGTACTGCATGTCAATGGTGCACATGTTTTCAACCGCTGGTACCCTGCTTCAGCGGAGCTTGAAAATAATTAGAATGTTGAGCTGACAGTTGCTCGTCGATGCTCGGTGGTTCTGTCTGGGTCCTCCGACTTCCCCCACCCGTAAAACTGTCACGGTCACGATTAGCCATTGTGGATAAGTATGTGACCGTAAACACCAATAAATAAATACCGTCAGGGAAACCCACTGTGAAATCCTTCTGTCAATAAATAGCAAAGTAGTAATGTAATGCAAGAAATATTAACAAGCTGTTCAACATCCCTTTAATCAACTCATTTTGACTTGAACACTACCCATCACTGTGTATACTACCTCTCTAGATGGTTTAAACCATATCAAATAAACAACTAATTTATGTGTGACAGTAACTCATATTACATATATTTCATTGTATCTGAAACAGATATGATGGAAAAATTGTGAAATAATGGAGTAGGAAGCTTACCCTCGTTTGTTGACAAATCCCACACATTCACAAACAGACAAAATGATAGAGAATAAATTAATTATTGATATTTAAGGTCACTTTCAGCATCTACAGCTATATCATGACCATAATATAGGTATTTATTCAAGTCCAGGTATTCATTGCATAGGCGTACATGGGTATTTTTCAGGAGGGGGGGGGGGGATGAACCCTTTTCGCCCGAAAAAGTTGAATCTCAGGAGGAAATGCCAAATGTTGGTATGGAAGAGAGGGGGGGGGTCTCCCTCTCATTGAGTACCTGGAGAGAACCACCGAGCAACGGCAAGCGACTCAGACTTCCCAACATACTAACCCCACAAAAGCAGGGTTAGCATTGGTAGAAGACAAGTGCACCCTCAAAGTACCCTTAGTACACATCGCCATCATGCCCCCCTTCCCCCCACCCCCTCCCCCCCCCCCCACGTGGGAATTTAAATTCGGATGAAGTGTCTTGCTCAAGGACACAATGTGGTTGCCACAGGCGGGATTCGAACCGAGGACTTCTTGGATTGCAACAATCATCTCAACCTTCTGAGCCACCGTGCCCCCGTAATATGCAGTAATAGAGCTCTTTATGTATACCTGTGTGATTATAAATGAATAATATTAACGTGGATACGGTTCCACTGAATCAGCTTGTACAGTATAATGGTCAGATTACTTGCAACTTCTAAGTGATGAGATAGGAAAACAACATTTTGTGTGGAAAACCAAAATGTTTTGTGGTCATTTCTGGCAACTAAATTGTCCGAAATTTTCTGGCATATTGGCCGAAAAATCGGCTTCTTCCTGACTCAGGGGTGGGTTGGGGCACAGTCCTTTATGAAACCCCGGCCCGTACGCCCATAATTCATATGTACTAATTTTTTCCAAAGCATAAAGGACATCGCTTGTTTTGCTTTCTATGAAAATATTCTGTAATTATTGAAGAGCAAATTTTGTGTTAAATGTTTTGGTGTCCTGCCGTATCTCAAATATCTGTTTTGGCTGCATAAAAACTAGTAGCATCACAAAAACTTTGATTTCCACTAAATTTTCTGTTTTCAAAACTGATCGATAGTTTTGTGTACAATACAGTTTGCCTTTTCACATTAAAAAGTTGGGAAAGCCCGTAATTTGTCCAACAAATTACAATTCTCTAGTTTTGTATTGGTGTTTACGGTCACACATTTCTGCACGGTGACTAATCATGAGCACGATAGTTTTACGGGTGGAGGTAGCCGGAGTACCTTGAGAAAACCACCGAGCAACGTCGACCAACTGTCAACTCCCCAACATACTAACTTCATACAAGTAGGGTTAGCATTGGCTGAAGACAGGTGCACCATCAATGTACAGTATGCCTCAGTACACAACGCCACCGTGCCCACACGTGGGCAATGGGGATAAAGTGCCGTGCTCAAGGACACAACGCTGTTGCCGCAGGTGGGATTCGAACCGATGACCTCTCGGCTTGCAGCCTGCAGCTCTACCTACTGAGGTACCGCGTCCCCTACCAATACTATAAAACACGCTAAATGGCCCATGATAGGATGAACATATGATTCAACCCTTTGAACCAACGTAACGGCAAAAACCCGCCCGCGCAATTCACAAAAATCGCTAATTAATTTTCATTACTTTTTCATTTTTTGTCTCAAAAACATAGCTCGTTCCAAAGAGGGGTCATAACCTATGTTTTTGAGACAAAAAATGAAAAAAATTAGTTATTCAAGAATTTTGTTTGCAAGTGTCGTCTGCTTTTCGTGTTAGGTAAAGGGGGATAACATTAAACATGAATACAGAATTAATTAGTTTGGTACGTTGTTTGGGGACGCCATAGCTGGACTCGATGTCTTTCTGGTGTCTCCATGCTGCTGACATCAGATTTTTGTCTGAGTAGACGTTGCCTCCAGTTAAGGTGTCACTGCCATTGGTTCACAAAAGAGACCTATTATTATGATTCCACGGCCTCGATACAATGGGATCCCTGTGGATGAGAAACTGGGTTCTGTAATCAAATTGATTCTATAAAAGGGTGTCGTTACTATCCCGATCTACTTAACGGGATCACTACAAATTTAAATGTGGTCTGCAATCCGGGCACAATCTGTTGCCACAAGATGCAAGGACGTGGCTTGATGTTTCCGATTGTGTGTGTGTGTGTGTGTGGGGGGGGGGGGGGGGGGGGGGGTAGGATAGTGAATTTCCAACTAGAGGGAGAGACCGGGAGGGGAACCCCCTCCCGATCCCTCCCCCAGTTGGAAATTCACTACCGAGATTTTTTTTTAAATTGAAGCCATGAAAAATTGATACAATTGATTCTAGTAACTGAAATGCCAACACATTTATGACAGAATTATCAGGTTATTATTATTTATTATTATTCTGGGAACTTTGAGCACTTCACACTGTTCTAACATGAAATCAGATCTTATGCAGGAATGATCAGTTTTCGATGTTTCATCATTTTGTAACTGTGAATGATGGAATTAACTCAAGACAACGATTTTACATGATTTGATTTTCTTGAAGTGCATTTCGAGGATTTTCTGTTATTACGATAAGTAAACATACTATAGAATTCTCGTATCGATTGACACCATTCATACATGTGAAGCTCGATATTACGTACACTGTGGTTGTAAATAGTAACAGTTAGAATTTTTGCCGATTAGAGACCGTGTAGGAATTTTGCGAAGTGAAGGAGACATCATCATCACCAAAGAAGCTCTAAAATCCAGATAGATGGAATTTCCAACTACTATTGACTTGCCCTCCGAATTTCCAAATTTCCAACTATTAGCCAGGATTGGAACGCAAGTTTAATGAAGTACAGTGGCATATATCGTTCACGTGGATAAGAAATAAGATAGGCCCAAGTACAGACCCCTGTGGTACACCACAAGTATTTGTATTTACCAGCGACTGATGCTTATTAAACTCCACATAAATGATTTCTTGTTCGGTTGTCGGATCAATAAAACAATTATTGGGATAGTTTTCTATCAGAAATTCTGAACAGTCAGTTTCGGTGTGTGGGACACCGTCACTGACTGTCTTTCCAATGTTAATTTATTTATTTATTGGTGTTTAAGGTCACATATTTCTGCACAATGGCTAATCATGACCACAGTTTTACGAGTGGAAGAAGCCGGAGTACCCGGAAAGACCAACCGAGCAACGCCGAGTAACTGTCAGCTCCCCAACCTACTAACTTTACACAAACAGGGTTAGCAGCATTGGTTGAAGACAAGTGCGCCATCGACTTGCGGTACGCCTTAGTACACAACGCAACCGCGCCCCCACCTGGGCAATGAGGTTGAAATGTCTTGCCCAAGGACACAACGCGGTTGCCGCAGGTGAGATTCGAACCAAGGACCTCTCGGCTTGCAGCCTGTACCCCTACCTTCTGAGCCCACCGCGCCCCCTTCCTATGTTTGCAAAATATGTGTTAAATCTAGATACTATTTTATACGGATCGCTTATCACTTCACCATTGTTGACAAAGGTGCGTGGTACAGTTTGAGATGTTTTCGATTTATTGACGATGTTGCGTAATATTTGCCAAGTCTTTTTACATCTTGTTTATTTTTCCACAAGATATCATTATAATACTGTGCTTTGCTCTTGCGTCTTAGTTTATTAACAATTTCACAAAAATGTTGTAAAATTTCACATTGTTTTCTGCAGTATTTTTCAACTTTTTTTATGTAAGGCTTAATTTTATGGAGACATGATTGCAATAGACCCGATGTCATCCAAGGGTAATGTTTGATGGATTTCTTGTGTTAATTTGTGACACACTTTAACGGGAATGCATTGTCAAAAGTATTTAAGTAGATCTTAATAAAGTTTTTGTACGCCAAGTTTAAGCAATTGGTTTGTGAGACCATATCAAAGTTGCTGTGTTGTAACAGGTTCTTGAAATTCAAAATATTTCGTTTGTTGAATGATCTTTTAAAAGTTGGTTTACCGACATCATCAATTTTAGAATCATTTTCTCTGTCTTGTAAATAAAAAGTGCCAAAGTGGTCAGAAACATCTGTTATAATGATTCCAGCATGGTGGGTTTTATTCGTGTTGTTAATATAGATGTGATCAATTAACGTTGCCGTGTTCTGTGATTCTTGTAGGTCTAGTAATTACTGGCACGTATCCTTCATTAAACATATTGTCAAGTAACACCTTTCTATGCTCTGCGCTTATCTTTGCTAAAATGACATTAATAGAATAAAAGAATACATCAATGTCTGACAAAGGTGCAGTGTTGAGCCTATAAATACATCCCGCAATGTACGAAGCCCCCCCCCCCCCCCCCCCCCCCTCCCTTCCCCACCCGGATTGATTTCTATGAATATCGTTTCAATAACATGTGGAATGAAGATTCCCAAGTCAGGTCCTAATTTGAAAGATATATTTTTCCGATACATAGATCCCCATTCCCCCTCTTCCGTCATCTGAGTTAGGGCGAGTATTATTGGAAATTGGGTGGTAGCCTTCTAGACTATATTTTACAAGATCGTGTATTTTGAAAATTTCAGTCAGCCCAATAATATTAAATGTGATTTCGTTCTCTTGTATGTCACTCAAAAAATCACAGAATGAGTCCCAATTCGCATTTTGAACTCAACAGTTAAGACTGAGGAGGGATGCTTTTTATTAAAACCACTGAATTTTTCTTTGAACTGTGAAGGTGAAAAATACTTACAAGAATGATTAAGTGGGGAGAAAGGGGTTTCAGACACATCTAACATTTAACCCTTTACCTAACATGAAAAGCAGACGACACTTGCAAAATATTTTTGAATAACTATTTTTTTTTTATTTTTATTTTTCGTCTCAAAAACATAGGTTATGACCCCTCATTGGAACGAGCTCGACGAGCTCGTTCCAACGAGGGGTCGTAACCTATGTTTTTGAGACAAAAAATGAAAAAATAATGAAAATTAATAGGCGTTTTTTGAGAATCGCGCCGGCCGGTTTTGGCCGTTACGTTGGGTAAAGGGTTAAGTTGTTATAATATAACGAGGACAGATTGTAACTATCATCCTCCTGTATCTCACTTAATGTTAATTTATTGACCGCCATCATTTATTTGTATATAGGGGTAATAAATTTGAACCAACGACAGCAACAGTCCTAGTTTATTTATGTCGGTAAACCATAACCCGGAAGAAAATATATGCAGTAATCATGTTTGTACAGATAACAATAGTGATGAACAAAAAATTCACCATTTACAGAGCACGAATATTCGTGCAATGGTGTTTGAAGAATTACCAGAAACTTTATTTCCTCTCGATGCATTGCACATGGCACCAAACTGGAACACGTTTGTTCAGAGTGTTTCAAAAAGATGCAAGACGCAATACTGGGCGTAGATACTTGTGGTATAAAGGGGGTACACCCACCGTCTACAAGTGTGACTCTATGGCGGTCTGTAACCCTCACCCCTTCAATTTATGTTCGCCATTCTTTGAAAAGTGTCAAACACTTTCACAGCAGGTCAGTCAATGAATAAACTTTTATCATATTATTCACTACCCAATAGCCCATTTCGGAAATAACGTCCGTAACACGTACTATAGATACGTACCGTCAGATGTCAGTGTTACGCCGTAACGGTGTGTGTCAGCTGGTTTCCGAAGTTGAATTCAATTAATTTTCTTTGAAGTCCGCTATTGCATTAAGTGTTTGTCAGACACGAATGGCAGACAATATTTCCAAAATACTTTCCAGATAATAAGAATTTTTCATTTTTTGTCTGGAAGACAAAGCTTATGACCCCTCATTTGAACGAGCTCAACGAGCTCGTTCTAATGAGGGTTCATATGCTATATCTTCGATAAAAATATTAAAAAAATAATGAAATTTGTGTGGCGATTTTTGTGAATAGCACTGGTCGGTTTTTACCGATAATTAAGGTTAAGGAACAAACTGCGCATTATGTGATAAAACGGATCTTAAATTAGTCATGATTTTGTTTTAAAATATCTGAACTTCGTCCACTAAAATCAAACGCGGAAAACCCCCAGTTCAGATAGATATTAGTGAACTCAGTTAATATATTTCTCTTATCAAATCGTGATCCATTAGAGATTTTCTTTTGTGCTTGTGTTTTATTATATACAGTGCTAGCAGAGAGGTTGTTTCTGGTATTTCCCTTACTTAGTAATCCAGACATCTTTAGGTATCATACATATTGTTTTTCTACTTACGCACGTCGTAGTTGGGCACCTGGTGGCATGACAATCGGATATATAAATATGTCTCTACATTCAAACTAAAACCATCCGAGGATTTAATACACAAATTTGAAGTTCATGGACCACCGAGGTGTGTACTCGGTAGTTCGTGACCTACACATTTACCTACCGAGCCTTCAGACTTGGGATAAACTAGAAAGTTGGTGCATAGTAAGTGTATAGATAGTTGTCCATCTCTTATGTACTGTTTCCGACATGGAGCTCGGAGTATTTATAAATCTTAGAACTTCACAAGCACTACCTACATTCCTCCACCTTCTGCCATAAAAAAATGCACGCCATCGGAAGCAACGTTTGCAAAGTGAGAAGAAAACCCTAACTATTGATTGATTGATTGTTTATTTCGGACACCTGGACCATATAACAAAATGAGAAAAAAATGAAATAGTTACAGAATATATACTAAGGTTAACAAGCAGTGTCAAACACATGAACACACATATTTAACAATCACTGGAATTAAGGAGTGGTTCTAAGCATCAATCTGAAGAAGGTGATGAAAGTGATGGATGAGCACCAGAATCAATCGTTGTACAAGAGAGAGATCCAGGATTTCATTGAGGGCGAAACATGTCTTAAGTCAGAATTGCATATTGCACTAATAACGGAGATGGTACTAGAGAACAGTCGCCTGCGGAAACTATAAACCAACCTTCTCCTTAGGAACCAGAGAGAGGGGACGTCATTCGGGACAAACATGCCACTGGCACTGCAGAATTTGTCATAGCCCATAAGAAGTCGGAACGCATTATTGTAAAATACAGAAAGTCTCCGGATGTTTTTTTTGTGCAAAATTAACCCAGAGGTGACAAGAGTACAATGTGGTGATGTACTGAACAAACAAAAGCTTCTTGACACACAGTGAACATTTAGAGAACTTTCTTATAAGCTGACTGGAACGAATACAGATTGCATGGTATTGTCTTTTTATGTCAGCATCATCTGTGAGGTCTGAGTGAATTATGTGACCCAGATACTTGAATTCAGGGACAACCAATAATTCGGTTGTAACAAGATAGACTTGGGGAAAAGTTAAACAATAAAATAATTTCGGTAAGAATGACATGCAAACAGTTTTCCGAGTGTTATAAATCATATCAATTTTCATCGCTTCAAGTTGACATACCTTCAGCAGAGGGCGGAGACCTATAACGGAAGGAGCAAACACACACATATCATCTGCGCAACACAAATGGTTTATGGTTTTTGCTCCGAGGCTGCAGCCAATATGCAGCTTGTTCAGTGACCTGCTCATATCATCAATATATATATTAAACAAGAGGGGCGATAATATCCCACCCTGTCTGACACCATTGGTGACAGGAAATGTTGGAGATATGGTTTGACCCCATCTTACAGAAAACTGCTGGGTTTTGAACCAGTTAAGAAGTAATCGTATTATGGCTACAGGAACGTTGCGTTTAAGTAATTTCTGAAGAGGTGTAATGTGATTGACTCGGTCAAACGCTTTCTTTGCATTATTATGGCTTAGAAAATAGCGAACTATCTCCTTAAGAGCGAAAATACATCCATCAGGGGAGTGATGAGCCTTAAAACCAAACAGACAGTCTGTTGTTGAGAGTGTGTCTATGCATCTATTGAGTAAAACCTTTTCAAGCAGTTTGGACATAATTGTCGCAAGAGCAATCGTCCTGTAGTTATCTTTATCGGAAATATCTCCAGATTTGTTTTTAACCAGTGGGATAAGTGTAACATCAACCATGGGAGTGGAATGTGGCCGTGGATGATAATGGCACTGAACAACACCTCCAGTATGGCAAACAACCTGAAGTTACTAAATCTCAAGTGTTCAGAGGTCAGTTGATCAGGTCCGCTGGACTTTCCACTGCGAAAGTACTTAACATATTCTACTAACTCCTTTGCAGTAGCAAAGAGTGAGTCATCAACAGTGATATTATTAATATGCTCTGCTGAAAAATCCTCGTATTTATTACTGCTGGGTAAGCTGTTGAGTATTACATGAAAATGGTCGGCCCACATTTCCGCAATATTATTTTCACCAGAAGTACCAATGACCGTTTCAGCGATGGCAGCGCGACTGGTTTTGAAGACAGATTTCCAGAACTGGGAAAATCTCTTCTCATGTAAGTGATGGGCAAGCTGGTCAGACACAAATGATTCTTTGTATTATTTACAGAGTCGTAATGCACATTTGAAATCGGAGCGCGAATTTGCGCATCAGGTCGTAAAATGGTCATGAGCGAGGTTTATTATGATGCCGCCAGGTCAAGTAACAGTGGCGAGCTGCATCGTGCCTATCCTTTACTAAATCATTCCAGCCAATAACTTCGGAGAAATGCTTACTTTTCTTTATGATTGATTTCGAAGCTGCGTCAGCAAGAGCGCATACAATGTCGTTGTACAGCTTGTCGATTGCTTGAAAACGATTTTTTTTGAGCAGTTACTATTCGTACACTTCAGTGCATCGTCGACCACGATCTCCAAAAGTAGAGTACACGTTATGTTGTTATAGGCCTCCAACATCTCGGGGTGGCTTTAGACCAGTTAACCTGCTGATTAACCTGGTCGTCCTGAACTCCACCCCCAGAGAGATAGGCAGACTCGTGCAATGAAGTGTAAAAGACAGAGGGAAATGGTCTGAAGACATAACAGAGTCGTCAATGAACATTGACGTAATCGATGTATGGATGGCGTGAGAAGACACACAATGATCCAGCCATGACACTGTACCATGTGCATCATTGATGAAGGTGTGAGTATCAGAGTTTTTACCAAAGGGCACAATGTTGGATAATATAAGGCCCATTTCATCGCAGAAATTGTATAGTTCTTTCATATGATCGCCACAACGAATAACATCAGCGTTTCAGTCGCCTGCTACACAAATGTTAGACGTATTGGCCGAGTCAATTATGGACTTTATTTTACCAAGGTTGTTAATAAACACTTCTGTATTCAGACCATTATCGACAGGAAGGTAGACACACAAAATCAAGAGACTTGTGTTATCGTATGATAAAGTTATGCCCACAATTCTTTCATCGGAGTAAGTATGAAAAGTGACACAACTTCCTAACGACTTTCTTCATAAAATTGCTACTCTCCCGTAGGGGCGACCAATAATAAGATGCGAATTACTATCAATAGCAGATACTCCACTACCAGTGAATTCATTGTGAATAGAATACAGAAACGGTATATCATAATCGAACAGCCAGTGTTCCAGTAAAAGAACAACATCACTGCAGTCACAGAGTTCTTTCACGGATACTACGGAGTTTTTCACAGACTTACGGTTAAATGATGAAATTCTAATACTATCCATCATGAGATTGTTTTATGTATCAGTTCCAAGTTTCGGTGTTAAAATCAGGAAACATTGGTCGTTTGGGTCCGAAATACCTTCTAACAAGAACGTCCTGTGACCAGCAGATAGGGTCAAGTAATTTTGTTAACGTTTGGCGGTCGATCACATAAATTTTGAAAGAAGAATAAGAATTATATTTCGTTTGAAGTTTTTCACACTTTAACACTTTGTAACTGGGCTCAATGTTCGCCTGTTCCCGTTTTGGGTTTTCAACACCATGTCTCTGATGTCCTATCTAAATTAAGCATAATTTGTAGAGTTAACATAATTTTTCGAACATTTGGCATGTTAATACAGTAGAAATTTAATATCCCAGTTTATTTCTCAGGTTACAAATTACCACAACAGAACTTTGTGTTCATATGTTAGAGATTCAGATTTCCAAAATTCGTGATATTCTTAAGTTAAAATTTATTTATTGAAGGGGCAGTGGTGGCATTGTTTTTATTTATTTTTACAGATATTTGTTATAAGAAAGTTACCTTAATTTAGTAAACTATTTTCTATTTATTTATTTTTATATATTTTTTAGTTTTTTCTGGATCTTCTTGGATGTTGCCACCTTTGCTTCTTCTTCCTGACATGTCGGGTTGTTTGATTGGCTGAAAATGTTTACAGCGCCCTCATTTGAACTATTCCCAGTCATGTTTGATTTCTGATTGATCAAAAATTGTGTAGGAGACTAGTCATCTTAGTAAAAATGTTTAAAAAGCTGCAAGGTCTTGGCAAGGTTGTACTTTTGGTGTAACCCATCCATTGGTATTTAATACCATACTCATTGGGTCCCGAATTAACCATGCCTCTCTCTTGCAAAATTTAACAGTTTTGTAGTTGGGGGAGAGGGGTTTTTTTGTAGGGCCAAATTCTCTAACACCCCCATTTCCTCCTTGTCTCCTGAAACCATGGGCCGAGTTCTATGGCATTAAGTTTTTCACTTTTATGAAAGTGAAGCAACTTAAACATTTTGGATCTGCCTAGAGAGTGAAATGTCTGCTCATTTATTTTGATAAAGCCAGTTTGGGATAGAATTGAATTTTCAGACAAATGTTTGTGTAATATTTCTTTGTGATTTGTGAATTACCAAGCCATATTTGTAGTTTTCTTATTTACTTAATTACATTCATGTGAACTTAGAAATTTATTGTAATATTTCCTTGTTCCCTATTTTCTTAATCACATTTATGTGAACTTAGAAATTTATTGTAATATTTCCTAGTTCCCTATTTTCTTAATTACATTTATGTGAACTTAGAAATTTATTGAAATATTTCCTTGTTCCCTATTTTCTTAATCACATTTATGTGAACTTAGAAATTTATTGTAAATTTCCTAGTTCCCTATTTTCTTAATTACATTTATGTGAACTTAGAAATTTATTGTAATATTTCCTTGTTCCCTATTTTCTTAATCACATTTATGTGAACTTAGAAATTTATTGTAATATTTCCTTGTTCTCTATTTACTTAATCACACTTATGTGAACTTAGAACCTTATTGTTTAATTTCCCAGTTACTTATTCACATTACATTTCTTGTGAAGTTAGAATAAGTTGATAGGTTCCCTGACTTGTAGGTGTGGCTTGGGGATTTCTAAATCACATTGCTAATTGGATTCAGAGTTAAAAAGTTTGATTTTGAACTATGAGCTGGCACTTTCTTGGAAGATTCTCCTAAATCCACTTAACAGAAAACCCAGAATCATATATATTGTTTCAATTAAACAAGAAATGGGTCAGATGAACTTGTCTGAAACATGAGCAGGGAATATCCTGGTTATCTGTAAATGTATTACCTCTGGTAAAATATGATATTGAAATAAATTTACATTTTTCTTTAAAATTTATTATTTTTATAGTTGAACACCTGGAGAGGTGTCAACGGTGAAGTCCACTACTAGGCCACAGCATATACAGAAATATAAAGATATGTTACAACTTCAATCCCAGTCTGAAGTTTAATATGCTTACATCTTTCAGAATTTGTTGATTCGGGATGTAGGCGAGTTACAAACAACGAAAGAAGAAAGGATTGTACAACCTTAAGATTAGTGGCTTGTGCAGTTCCAATGACAGGTTTCAAACGTTGGCGTCTTTTCTTAACAAGAATGAGCCCGCTACTTTCCACCGAATCACGATCTGAAATTCCAGTGCGTTTAGACATCACAACACTTGCATATGAGCGCGGTCGGTCATTAGGGGCTTGCAGAGAGCTGCCCAGCTGTTCAGAACAAAAGACTGCAGGGTCACGTCTCGTGTTAATTAAATCCAAAGAACAACCAAACGAAGTCCCGTTAATAACGGTATCAGTAACGGTATCAAGACAGTTCACTGGCGAGTCATTGGTTGGCGCTTTGTTCACTGTTGGTATGCCAGAATGCACACTTGACTGGTGTCGATTGAGCGTCGCGTTTTCCTTGCAAGCAGAACTATATACGTGTGAAGACTCATTGTCCTGAGAAGAACTCACTATATGCATCAGTTCAGATACCATTTCGGACTTGAGACTTGACCTCATATCACGGAGCACTTTCAAAATTTCACCAAGGTTGTCAGTGGGAGAACTTAATGAGTCTTTAATTTGTTCAAGTTCTACTTAAGTGTAGAAATGTCACGATAGAACGAGGACACGTCCATATGTTTAAAATCAATGGGCGGTAGCTTTGACAGATCTGATGCAACAAAACAAGGAAGGTTATCTGGATCTGATTCATGAAAAACAGTCAATACATCTTTCATGTTGTCTACACCTTTATCGGACCCCTTGTGTTTAACAAAACGCGACTGGCATGGGGACACATCGAAAAGAATGCCTTTAGCTAACTCAATTTCCTGAGCCGTAAAACTGGACGTGCAAAGTTTTATTATTAAGTCTGTTGGCAGTAACGAAAGTTTGTTTGAAACGAAACACAAAAGTTCATTTATTATTATACCTGGAGTCGAATCAGCATTGTTGGAAACTGGAGTCTTGGCCTCAGCTGTGGCAGCATTTGTTGAACCTTCCGACGTAGATTATTTTGCTCCAAAAAGTTTCTTTTCGGAGTTTTCACAAAGAAATATGTCACCCTGTGGCAGTTTAATTTTCGATCCGGTGCCACAGTCAGTACATTTCATTTTAGTAAATTTTGCAGGAAATTGTGGAGATTTTTCCTTGATAAAACTGTGAAATTTGTCAAGACAGTGTTGACAACATTTCAGGCCCGTCCGCCATTTTTACTTGCTATTAAAGAAAAACTGTTGTTAGTAGTGATGGCGGCACTATAAAGACACGTATGTAACATAGGATTCTCCATACCCAAAGGCGGCACTGTAGAGACAAAGTTTACTATAGTAATTCTAGACATCTTGTCCCTTGAGTGCCTGCCGCCTTTTGTTAAGCTTGCAAAGGCCGGGGACTACAGGGACAAACACATAGGAACGGGCGGCAGTTCCATATTTCTCGAATATTTAACGAAACAAGAGACATTTATCTCCACTGTAATTCCTGTCAACGTTAGAAGTGATAAAATTCTCCAAACCCGTTTTATTTGAATAAAAACAATAAACAAAATGGCATTTTGGATCTCTGTCTATTTGCAATGCACAAATTTTCAGGTTGGGTTTGAACTGTGATAGGAGCGGTTCAGCGCCGTAGCTCGCTCGATGCGTGGATACCGACATGTTCTGATTGACCCGCTTCTGGCAATTAGAGGACGGTAAGAGTGAATTTACCTAGGATTAGAGAATGGAACCGATCGGCTCTCGGCCAATCAAATTACGGGTTCAGAAAGAATAACGAGGTCCAATTTACTGATATATTACACTTCCTATTGTAAGTTTTGTCCCTATAGTGCAGCCTTTGGGAGTGGGGGATCAATTGGCTCCATCACCACTGTTGTTCGTGCCGTTTATAGCGATGTTTGAGCGATTTAATGATTACGAATAGAACACCTGTAGAAACGTGATTGCGGGAAGGGCGTGAAGAGGGAAGCGGCTATTCTTGGAATAACGTGATTTGCGAGAAATATTTGGTGGTTTTGAGGAAATGTTTTCATCACGAAGGATTCAAATTACACTCTGCAATTCTAAATTTTAAAAAATAACAACATTCCGTATAAATACAGCGATGCATTTCCCGGATAATAAGATTGGAAACAATAAGAGTTGTATTTCATTTAAATACACTTTTACCACAAAATGTGACATAATTGTTTCCTAAATGGGAAATAGTTATTTTATCACACACCTATTAATGTAAAACGGTAGATTCACACTGTTCGGCCCGTACGATAAAAAAGCCTGTATTGCACATGTGGTGATACACAACACGTGCGATTTCGTTTCCAACGTAAACAGAGAAGGAACCGGTCTAAATAAATCACGTCAATCATTGGTCGAATGCGCCGTGTCGGGATTGGCATTGGAAATTCCAAGTGCCTCATATAGATTTGGTTGCCCCGGGATATTTAAATCGTTCGTACTCATACGATTCGAGTCAAAATGATATTAATAAATACAATTTCAGAGCCTGTATATTTATTAGTCCAATAAATAAATACATGTTACATAAGTATGTCTTAAAAAGTGTCAAAGACCTAGCAGAATCGATGTAATTTTCAATAAAAAATGCATAAAAGTTTGATCGAGTGAAGTCGGCCTCAATCTTTGATGATTGCCGAAACGGACCCGTATGTAGATAATATATGAGCAGACGTACAGTTGTGTACACATTAGCAAACTTCAATGTACGGAAATATTTTTGTTCAATACGATATGTTTGGGGACAATAATAGCGAAAATGACGAGTTTGTCGACGACATTTATGACGATACTACCTATAGAGAGTTTGAGGCTGAGGAAGAGTTGTTTTGGCAGCAGTATTTGGATGATTTACATATACAATCAGATTCTGAACTAGACAATGGCAATGCAGATGTTGATAATGACATTGTTTTTGATAATGAGACATGCAATACTGGGGTGGGAGAAGAGGGTGACTTAAATATGACAAGGGAGTATGTGAATGTGGAACGTGAACCCCAGTCAATGAACAATAATAAAAGTAGTACAGAAATTGAAATGCCCACCACTGTCATATCTTGTTGTATTAAAGATTTGAAACAGTACATTAATAGCAAAACAAATGCAAACACAAAGAGAAAGACCGAAAGTTGTATACGAAAATTCACAAGTTGGGTTGCGGCACCACTAAGATCTGAAACAAGGGACATATGCTCAATACCGCCAAATGAGTTAAACGCGTACATTGGAGGTTTTTTGCTAAATTTAAAAAAAAGAAGATGGCACGGAATATGAACCGGATAGTTTGACGAGTTTTCATCGTGGCATTGACAGATTTTTAAGCAACAACAATTACGGGGATAGTATTATGACATCCGATAACTTTATCATGAGCAGAAAGGTCTTGAAAGCTCGAAGAAAAGACCTGAAACAACAAGGCTTGGGCAATAAGAAGAATAGATCTGACTGTATTACAAGTGAAGAGGAAGAGAAGTTGTGGCAATCGGGAGAGTTGGGACTGGACAATGGAACTGCTTTGTTAAATTTTATGTAGTTTAGCATAACCAAACAGATGGGATTCCGTGGGTGTGATGAAAATCACCAGCTCCGTTTGGCGGATATTGAACAGAAAGTTGATAGCGAAGGACATGAGTACTTAGAGTTCACAGAAAGACTTACTAAAACAAGAGATGGTAATGGCAGCACACGTGCATTTAATCCAAAGATATTCGGAAATCAAAATAAACTGCGATGCCCCATTGAGGCATACAAAATTTTCAAAGATAATAGACGTGAAAAAATGAAACAACCTGATGCACTTTTTTATATTGCCGTAAATTTTAATGCTACAACAAACAATAAAGCCCTCTGGTTCAAATCACAGCCAGTGGGAATTAACAAACTAAGAAATATAATGAAAACTATGGCGAAAAAAGCAGGACTACAAGGTAAAATTACCATTACAAATCATTCAGTGCGCAAAACTATGTGTAGCAATTTACTACATGCAGGCATTGCTCCCACCACGATAATGCAACTATCCGGCCACAAGAATGTGGCCAGTGTGAACAATTATGCTAGTGCAACTTATGAACAGCAAAAAGAAATGCGTGGTATACTACAACAGCCATCAAGTAAATTACTAGCAGGTAAAAGGCCACATACAAGTACTACAACAATGACAAATAAAATGTCTGAAATAGCACGAGAGAGTAAACGCAGCCGACATGTTTCGTCAACAGTCTCAACATCCAAACCACAATCAATATTAGGTGGCCACGAAAATTTGGCAAGTGGACTATTTTCGGGTGCAAGTATAATGGGGGGAACATTCAATTTCACATACAACATCTGCTCACAAACAGCGACAGCCAGCCATGTTTCGCCAACCCAATTCGCATTTTGAACTCAACAGTTAAGACTGAGGAGGGATACTTTTTATTACAACCACTGAATTTTTCTTTGAGCTGTGAAGGTGAAAAATACTTACAAGAATGATTAAGTGGGGAGAAAAGGGTTTCCGACACGTCCTTAACAATAATTTTTAACCCTTTACCAAACATGAAAAGCAGACGACACTTGCAAAATATTTTTGAATAGCTAATTTTTTTCATTTTTTTTTTTTTTTTGTCTCAAAAACATAGGTTATGACCCCTCATTGGAACGAGCTCGACGAGCTCGTTCCAACGAGGGGTCATAACCTATGTTTTTGAGACAAAAAATGAAAGCATAATGAAAATTAATTAATTGGCGATTTTTGAGAATAGCGCCAGCCGGTTTTGGCCGTTATGTTGGGAAAACGGTTAAGCTGTTATAATATAACGAGGACAGATTGTAATTATCCTCCTCCTATATCTCACTTAATGTTTTTTATTGACCGCCATCATTTATTTGTATATAGGGATAATAATTTTGAACCAACGACAGTAACAGTCCTAGCTTATTTTTGTTGGTAAACAACATAGCCTTGAAGAAAATATATGCAGTAATCAAGTTTGTACAGATAACAATAGTGATGAACAAAAAATTCACCATTTACAGAACACGAATATTCGTTCAATGGTGTTTGAAGAATTACCAGAAACTTTATTTCCTCTCGAAGCATTGCACATGGCACCAAACTGGAACACGTTTGATCAGAGTGTTTCAAAAAGATGCAAGACGCAATACTGGGCGTAGATACTTGTGGTATAAAGGGGGTACACCCACCGTCTACAAGTGTGACTCTGTAACCCTCACCCCTTCAATTCATGTTCGCCATTCTTTGAAAAGTGTCAAACACTTTCACAGCGGGTCAATCAGTGAATATACTTTTATCATATTATTCACTACCCAATAGCCCATTTCGGAAATAACGTCCGTAACACGTACTATAGATACGTACGTCAGATGTCAGTGTTACGCCCTAACGGTGTGTGTCAGCTGGTCGTTACCTTTCAATGATAATTCTAACAATTGCAGGATTTCTTCCGATGGCCTGTTTGGGTCATCGTACCTTTTGAATGATTTGTTTATTGCCTTTAGACCAGCGTCAATACCAATGTTGGTGTACATACTTTCAATGTCTAGGGTAATGAGGAGACTGTCGGAAGGAACCTGCAATTTGTTAATTTTCATTAAAAAGTCCTCAGTGTCTTTGAGGAAGCTCGGATGGCGGCAAGCAATTGGTTTTAAATAAAAATCAATATACTGTGAAATGTGGTAAGATTCCGAGCCACAGTCGCTGACAATAGGCCGACCAGGAGGGGTAAATTCGTCACTCCAACTGCTGAGTGGTTTATGTATTTTAGGCAAGAGGTAAAACTTACGATTGTTTCAATCCCTCTCTGCAATTAAATACTCGACATGTTTTTTCTCAATGAAGTCGTGGTCCAGCAAGCTTTTTAGAATTCCATTAAATTTTGAACAATTTTCTTGCCAAATTGGTGCTTCTAAAGGTTTGTAATATTTTGGGTTATTTAATTGGCGTTCAGCTTCTTTAATATAATTATCTTTTGACATCAGAACTGTAGCAGATCCTTTGTCATAAGGCTTGATGATAATTTGTTTGTTGTTTTTCAGCGTCTTCGGGGCGTTTCTTTCGATTTGGTTCAAATTTTGTTTGTCTTTCAAAAATGATACCGGGATTTGGCTTACTTGTTCTTTAACTTTTTGAGAAATCTCATTAATTTCAGGTTTAACTTTCCGAGGTGATGGGCACCACCCGGTTGGATTGGCAAAGAGGTCTTTTGAGCCTGTTGAATTTCGAAATTTATCTGCCAATGCTGTTGCCCTAAAAAATTGTTGACTTGCTGGACCACCGTTCATTTCGT
Source organism: Pictodentalium vernedei (assembly GCA_031216915.1). NCBI lineage: Eukaryota > Metazoa > Mollusca > Scaphopoda > Dentaliida > Dentaliidae > Pictodentalium > Pictodentalium vernedei. The sequence goes on from CM062289.1 coordinate 35,291,175, forward strand.
TAATGTAACTGTAATCATCCATGACAACTGCACCTGTCCCAAAATCTACGATTTGGGGCTTAGGTTTTAATGGGGCTGGGGCGGGAACGAAAGTTAAACCATACCTGAGTAGATCTTTCTCACCTTCAGTTAATTTTAGATCAGGAACCAAGTTTACTATTTCGGTTCCTAGTCCTACTTTCTCTCCATGGCTGATGCCTTCTTCTGTAATTAGTTTAAAGGCTGCTCTTTGATGTATGGTTCTATGCGTGGCAGCCATCCTTGGTAGATTTTATTCGCTGTTTCCGTCGACCAGTGGATGGGAACACCTGGGCAACATTTAAACTGGCTTGCTGGAATTGCCGGGATTATCTCCAAATTCTTTGTTGACTTCGCAGCCTCGTTGATGACAGTCAAATTTTGTTGGTCCCTAGAACATAAACTAGAAGAAAAATTATGTTCCTGAAAAAGAAGTTTTGTATTAGGGTAACATTTGTGGAAATTGCTTATCATATTACCTAGTCTACCTGTTGATGTGTGACCAATCTTTTTTCTGTTCTGCACGTCTATGCGCCAGTCTTCTCTATTGTTGACCCCAACGTTGAATAGAATTGCTTTGGGATGTTGTCGATCTTTCTCTTTTTCCATGTTCTTAGCCATCTGACGAATGTGATTTAAGGTTTCACCAGAGTATGGTGCGATGAACGTGTTGGGTGGAGGGTTGGCATCAATCCTCGAAATGTTCGATGATCCGATGATCCAAACAAGTTTGTTTGGCTTGACTGGCAGGGTCCAGCTGTTCTTGTTTTCACCAGATTTCCAGAATCGGTAGAATGACGACTTGCCGTTTGTAGATGGTTTCTTTTGAGGTGGTGTTTTGACTATGCTAGCGTACGATGGCGATTCCGGTGTTGTGGAGCAACGTGCTGCAAATGATGGTTTTTTGGTCGCTGGGGCTGTAGGAGAGATGGTTTCTCGTCTTTTTCTTTTCGATGGAGTTTCTCTGGAAGTAGAAAATGAAATTTGCTGGCGGGCGACCGGCGATTTAGAACGAGCACGTTGATTGAAAAGGGTCTGGCTAATGACCGCTGGTTTTTTGAACTGGGACAGAAGTTGATCCGAAAGAGAATAAAATTTGTCAATAGTACTTTCTTGTAGTCGATTACCCAAATTATTCTGTTCCCATTTAACTGCCGTATTCCGTGCTCGTGGAAAGTCCTGGGGTTTTAGAAAAGGAGCCGAAAGAACCAGGTCTTGTTTTTCTTTTAGAGTTTTTTTGTAATAGTCCACCAAAGTTTGTATAACTTCAAAAGCCCATTTTTTTGTAAGATTCTTGAGCGCGTCCGAAATATAAATGGTTGGCAGAGCCGGCCGAAAGGTTTTGTTGCGCTCGTCCACTGTTTTTTGGATTGATTTTGGAAGGACTTTCTGTGCCAAACAGTCCTCGAGAAATGCCAAACGGTGAAATAATTGAAGAATTTGGTAAAGGGATTTTACCAATTGTGCATGAGCCGAATATGCCGGGTCTTTTTGCCGCTCTTGGCGGTTAACAGATTTAACATTTGTGGAAGTTTTAGCCATTTTCCCGGACTTAATTTAGGCTGAAATAAATAATTATTAGTACAAGTCAAAATGATGAAAAAGTGATGAAAAAATTAAAATGAACGAATAAATGAAATGTGAATACCTAATGAAAATGTTGATGAAATAAATAGAGCGCACTGTCGTTGCCTCGACGTTTCGGGTTAAATGCCCTTCTTCAGGAAGCAGGTGAATTCGATTTTCCAATTATTCCAAAGCGTTTATATACCTTCACTTCATCTGTTGATGAAGCCAAACTGGCCAATCACTGTGTCTGAGATGGATTCACTCAGTGATTAGTGGAAAACAATCTTTCAAATGTCATCAAACTAAAGCGGTATTTCTACTGTTAATGTTTGATGGCATTTGAATGACTTGTGATCACTGACTGAAGACCGTTGGAAATCAAACTCATGACAATGCGCAAAACAAATCGACAGATAATTAATGTTTTTATAATAGAAATAATTCAAAAAGTCTGGCACTGGCGGATAGATATTTTTCAAAACAAAAGAGCACGGGCACAGGTCGGTGAATCGATTTCTGTTGTAAATTATTTCTATGGAATTCAATGTTGTTTTAATATTTTTGAAGTTATATGACTTTATGACAAAATGAACTCATCTCAGAAGTGCTTTCACAAGAATGTTTCGAAGACTGGGATTTTTTTTGTAAGCTATGATGCATCGTTTGTTAATGGCTTCTGGCAGTTTTGTATTTAATTCTGTGAAGTTGTTTTTGAAAATTTTTGCAATTTCGACATTGCGTCGATTATAAACCAAAGGAAAACAAATAATTTTATTTGGCAACCCAGAGTACTCTCTATTGAGTCCGTATGGGAGATAGGTCCTGAGCTTACCAATCCAATAGTTTTCACGCTCAAGTTGTTTGTCTGTTGTGGTTTCCTCATCGTCCAAAAACGGAATTTGCTCAATGGGTTGGAAACTGAAATGTGACTTAATGTCATGACCCGGGAGGTTAAAGTGGTCTGAGCCTGCCTTTCCTGAATCTAAACGGATATTTGATAAATGGTTTTGCATTCTGACGCGCAGAGGGTTTTTCGTCTGGCCGACATATTGGATATGGCATAATTTACATGTGATTAAATAAATAATGTTTTCAGAATCACAGTTGAAGCTGTTTCTAACTTGGTAAAACGTACGGGTTTGTTCGCTAAAGAAAGAATGTTTTACCGGTATTCATGTAGTTCATACGATGTATGTAACAAATTTTGCGTTGACATAGATTTACTGATCCATTTCCCAGAACAGGGCGGTTATGCCGAATTTTCGTGGGGTGCGTTGGCTCAGAGTCCCGAATGGGTGTCTCTATCTCACGGATTGTATCAGATTTAATTTTTCGCAAAAGTCGTTTTGAGTAACCGCGTTTAACAAGTGTTTTGAAAAGAATTGAACATGCGTGATTGAGGTCGCTTCTGTTCGTACAATTTCTATGGAATCGAATGATTTGAGATTTTACCAACCCATTGAATAGTTTGGGTGGGTGGTAAGAAGCTCTATGGAGAAGTTGGTGAGAATCGGTCGGTTTAAAAAAGACTTTTGTGTCTAGTACGTTGCTATGCCGGAACTGAGGGCCCTTGAATACAGTCACATCCAGAAAATCAATGGTATTTTCTGAAATGCAGGGCTGTAATTTAATGGATTCATCGTGGTTGTTCAGGATTTCCAACAACCACGATGAATCCATTAATCACAACATGGCGCCACTGGGTCACGTGACTATGGCGTCACATGAGATCATCCATGAGATCATCCAAATGAATGAATGAATGAAAGGTTTTAGCGCGCCGAAGGCGCGCAGGGACGATGTGGGATTTACAAATCCCTTGCGACCCGGTTAGCCTTATTTTATTTCACTTGGATCTTGGATCACACAGGCCTAGCTTTCCTATTGCCTCAAATGGGGTCTGAAGGGGTATGCACGCGGTTAGAATTCCTGGCAGTTTGCATTGGAGTGATAGATTGTCAAAGACCAAACCCTCAAAGCCATTAAGACTATTGGAGAGTGGGCTCTATTCGGTTCCAGCTTGGCGATGGTAGAGGTTTGAGTCCCACCATGGTGGCGAGCCAGAATATAATGTTGTGCGATGGCAATTTTAAGGGAAAAGGAAAAAAGAAAACCAAACAGCAACGCCGGTTTGGTAGCGGCCCCGGTATATGACCATAGCGGTTACAAAAAAGGAATGGAGAAAGCTCCAACAGTTTAGTTTGAAAAAAAACCGGGAGTCATCCATCAAGCCTTCTGGGAGATTGGATGCCGTATGTGATTTGAGGTATCTGGTTATCCTTCGGGAATTCCAAATGACCTCCACCCCCCTCCCCCCCCCCCCCCAAAAAAAAAAAAAAAAAAAAAAAAAAAGCCCTTAAAAGGGCTGTTTGCTGGCAAGATTGTTTCAATCCTTGCCTTGGTCTTGTTAGGTTTTCTGCACATCTTTGCTTGAGGATTGTTTCAATCCCTCATAGTCTGTCATTCAGTTTGGTCGTGTGTCTGATGAGATAGAGGAGGGAGAAAAGATAGAGAGCTGGAAATTTGAGCAATTCGGTTTTTAATTTACACCTTTTCCGTCCTTTTGGATGGGGAAGCCAGCATTTTTTCCTCGAGATTTATATCTCAAGGAGGGGAGACCCGGCAGCAGGTGGAGATTTTCCTCGCTGTTTGCAACTCCCACTGGTAACAGAGGCAAGCTTTCGTGCGTATCGTGTCACCCGCAGCCAGTTCTAAATTTAGGTCACAGAATAACTGGCTCACCCCATCACAATGATGTAATCTTTAACCCTTTCGATAGACATGCCCCAGATTATTTAGTTTTCCTATGAGGACGCGATGCGCATTGAGTTCTATTATTAATTCGCTGTCTTGAAGTCTATTTAGAGCTTTGCTTTGAAGATCTTTTAAGCGCATTGCTATAGTGTCTATTTTTGCTATCTCGTGAAGTTGTTTTATCGATGTCCACGTGGGCTTGCACAGAGCCACGCGCAAGGCATGATTTTGGACCCGTTGTAGTTTTTCAATGTTGGTTTTATTCAGGTCACTTGTTATTATGGCCCCATACTCTAGTACTGGGCGTATATATGATTTGTAAAGATTGAGGAGAATTTCTTTATTGGCTCCCCAATTTTTACCTCTGATCATTTTCAGGAAATTGATGCGTTTAGAGGCTTTGACGGTGACTGAGTTTATGTGATTGTTTAGATTGAGACTGCTATCCAGGTTGAATCCCAGAAACTTTGCCTCATTACTAGCTTCAAGTTTCTGATCGTAAAGCTTAAGCTCAATATTAGGGACAGGCTTTTTCCTTTGTTTTTTATAGAATGTGATTCTTTGTGTTTTCGTGGCATTTAGCTTGATGCGCCACAGAGCGCACCAGTCTTGCAGGTCGCGGATGGTATCCTGCAGGCGGTTTTGTATTATGTTTCCAGACTTACTGGCCGTCCACATTCCTTTGTCGTCTGAGAATTGAGATAGCTCAACATGGTTCTTCCCTAGTTTGTCAATGTCATTCACATATATTATAAATAGAAGCGGGCTGAGGACCGAACCCTGTGGAGTGCCCGCTTCGAGTTTTACCTCGGCTGACACTTCGCGGTTGACTCTCACTTTGATTTTTCGATCAGATAAAAATGATGATATGATCCTTAGAATTTTGGTAGGTAGCCCCATTTTAGCTAGTTTGTATCTCATGCCATTGTGCCAGACAGAGTCAAACGCTTTTTCTACGTCGAGTAATAGCGCGGTTCCTATTTCATTTTGACTGAACGCCGTTTTCATATAATCCAAATGCCCCCTGAAAATCACATTATATACTACTAATCTTTCCCTGCTTGTATGGGATTACTATATTGGGGAGTATGAGATTTGCTCGCTGTTGGTTGATTCGACCCCAATCAGTAGTAACTGTGTTGTGTCCTTGTGAAAGGCAGTTAATCCGGATTTTCCACGTGGGACAAGGTGGCATTGTGTAGTAAAACGTACTGCACGTTGATGGTGTACTTACCTTCAACCAATGCTAACCCTGCTTGTACATAATTACTATGATGGGGAGTCTGACAGTTGCTCGCCGCTGTTCGGAGGTTCGCTACGGGTACTTCGACTTCCTCTATCCGTTAAATCGCCCGACACGATGTGGATGTCGAAATTGGGGTTAAAACCCAATAAATAAATAAATAAATAAATAAATAAATAAATAAATAAATAAATAAATAATAAATAGAAGATTAAGAAAAATGTCCGTACTGAAGTTATGTGAACCTTTTGCGTTTTCTGTTGTATCCACAAATATGTATTCTATGTGTTTTTTGTATTATAATGCAACTTGAAAAAATAAATAATGCTTAAACTATTATTATTAATTCTGGAAATACTAGACATGAATTGCTCACACGTGATTTGTTAATTTTTATTTGTGAATGAATAAATGAATGAATGAATTAATGAATGAATGAATGTTTATTCAACAATATACCAATACTAAATATTTATTTATTTATTATTGGTGTTTACGGTCACACATTTCCGCACGGTGACTAATCATGACCACGACAGTTTTACGGGTGGAGGTAGCCGGAGTACCTTGAGAAAACCACCGAGCAACGGCGACCAACTGTCAACTACCCAACATACTAACTTCATACAAGTAGGGTTAGCATTGGCTGAAGACAGGTGCACCATCAATGTACAGTATGCCTCAGTACACAACGCCACCGTGCCCACACGTGGGCAATGGGGATAAAGTGCCGTGCTCAAGGACACAACGCTGTTGCCGCAGGTGGGATTCGAACCGAGGACCTCTCGGCTTGTAGCCTGCAGCTCTACCTACTGAGGTACCACGTCCCCTACCAATACTATAAAACACGCTAAATGGCCCATGATAGGACGAACATATGATTTAACCCTTTGAACCAACGTAACGGCAAAAACCCGCCCGCGCTATTCACAAAAATCGTTAATTAATTTTCATTATTTTTTCGTTTTTTGTCTCAAAAACATAGGTTATGACCCCTCTTTGGAACGAGCTCATCGAACTCGTTCCCAAGAGGGGTCATAACCTATGTTTTTGAGACAAAAAATGAAAACAATTAGTTATTCAAGAATTTTGTTTGCAAGTGTCGTCTGCTTTTCGTGCTAGGTAAAGGGTGATAATATTAAATATGTATACAGAATTAATTAGTTTGATACGTTGTTTGGGGACGCCACAGCTGGACTTGATGTCTCTCTGGTGTCTCCATGCTGCTGACATCAGATTTTTGTCTGAGTAGACGTTGCCTCCAGTTAAGGTGTCACTGCCATTGGTTCACAAAAGAGACCTATTATTATGATTTCACGGCCTCGATACAATGGGGTCCCTGTGGATGAGAAACGGGCTTCGGTAATCAAATTGATTCTATAAAAGGGTGTCGTAACTATCCCAGTCTACTTAACGGGATCACTACAAATTTAAATGTGGTCTGCAATCCGGGCACAATCTGTTGCCACAAGATGCAAGGACGTGGCTAGATGTTTCCGATTGTGTGTGTGTGTGTGGGGGGGGGGGGGGGGGGGTAGGATAGTGAATTTCCAACTAGAGGAAGAGACCGGGAGGGGAACCCCCTCCCGATCCCTCCCCCAGTTGGAAATTCACTACCGAGATTTTTTTTTTAAATTGAAGCCATGAAAAATTGATACAATTGATTCTAGTAACTGAAATGCCAACACATTTATGACAGAATTATCAGGTTATTATTATTTATTATTATTCTAGGAACTTTGAGCAATTCATGCTGTCCTAACATGAAATCAGATCTTATGCAGGAATGATCAGTTTTCGATGTTTCATCATTTTGTAACTGTGAATGATGGAATTAACTCAAGACAACGATTTTACATGATTCGATTTTCTTGAAGTGCATTTCGAGGCTTTTCTTTTATTACGATAAGTAAACATACTATAGAATTCTCGTATCGATTGACACCATTCATACTTGTGAAGCTCGGTATTACGTTCACTGTGGTTGTAAATAGTAACAGTTAGAATTTTTGCCGATTAGAAACCGTGTAGGAATATTAGCCAGGATTGGAACGCAAGTTTAATGAAGTACAGTGGTATATATCATTCACGTAGATAAGAAATAAGATAGGCCCAAGTACAGACCCCTGTGGTACACCACAAGTATTTATATTTGCCAGCGACTGATGCTTATTAAACTCCACATAAATGATTTATTGTTCGGTTGTCGGATCAATAAAACAAATATTGGGATAGTTTCCTGTTAGAAATTCTGAACAGTCAGTTTCGGTGTGTGAGACACCGTCACTGACTGTCTTTCCAATGTTAATTTATTTATTTATTTATTGGTGTTTAAGGTCACATATTTCTGCACAATGGCTAATCATGACCACAATATTACGGGTGGAAGAAGCCGGAGTACCCGGAGAGACCCACCGAGAAACGCCGAGCAACTGTCAGCTCCCCACCCTACTAACTTTACACAAACAGGGTTAGCAGCATTGGTTGAAGACAAGTGCATCATCGACTTGTGGTACGACATAGTACACAACACAACCGTGCCTCCGCGTCGGCAATGAGGGTGAAATGTCTTGCCAAGGACACAACGCGGTTGCCGCAGGTGAGATTCGAACCAAGGACCTCTCGGCTTGCAGCCTGTACCCCCTACCTTCTTAGCCCACCGCGCCTCCTTCATATGTTTGCAAAATATGTGTTGAATCTAGATACTATTTCACATGGATCGCTTATCACTTCACCATTGTTATCAAACGTGCGTGGTACAGTTTGAGATGTTTTCGATTTATTGATGATGTTGCGCAATATTTGACAGGTCTTTTCACGTCTTGTTTATTTTTCCACAAGATATCATTATAATACTGTGCTTATTGCATTAAGTGTTTGTCAGACACGAATGGCAGACAATATTTCCAAAATATTTTCCTCTCCACCCGGATTGATTTCTATGAATATCGTTTCAGTAACATGTGGAATGAAGATTCCCAAGTCAGGTCCCAATTTGAAAGATATATTTTCCGATACATAGATCCCCATTCCCCCTCTTCCGTCATCTGAGTTAGGGCGAGTATTATTGGAAATTGGGTGGTAGCCTTCTAGACTATATTTTACAAGATCGTGTATTTTGAAAATTTCAGTCAGCCCAATAATATTAAATGTGATTTCGTTCTCTTGTATGTCACTCAAAAAATCACAGAATGAGTCCCAATTCGCATTTTGAACTCAACAGTTAAGACTGAGGAGGGATGCTTTTTATTACAACCACTGAATTTTTCTTTGAACTGTGAAGGTGAAAAATACTTACAAGAATGATTAAGTGGGGAGAAAGGGGTTTCCGACACATCTAACATTTAACCCTTTACCTAACATGAAAAGCAGACGACACTTGCAAAATATTTTTCAATAACTATTTTTTTTTTATTTTTATTTTTCGTCTCAAAAACATAGGTTATGACCCCTCATTGGAACGAGCTCGACGAGCTCGTTCCAACGAGGGGTCATAACCTATGTTTTTGAGACAAAAAATAAAAAAATAATGAAAATTAATAGGCGTTTTTGAGAATCGCGCCGGCCGGTTTTGGCCGTTACGTTGGGTAAAGGGTTAAGTTGTTATAATATAACGAGGACAGATTGTAACTATCATCCTCCTGTATCTCACTTAATGTTAATTTATTGACCGCCATCATTTATTTGTATATAGGGGTAATAAATTTGAACCAACGACAGCAACAGTCCTAGTTTATTTATGTCGGTAAACCATAACCCTGAAGAAAATATATGCAGTAATCATGTTTGTACAGATAACAATAGTGATGAACAAAAAATTCACCATTTACAGAGCACGAATATTCGTGCAATGGTGTTTGAAGAATTACCAGAAACTTTATTTCCTCTCGATGCATTGCACATGGCACCAAACTGGAACACGTTTGTTCAGAGTGTTTCAAAAAGATGCAAGACGCAATACTGGGCGTAGATACTTGTGGTATAAAGGGGGTACACCCACCGTCTACAAGTGTGACTCTATGGCGGTCTGTAACCCTCACCCCTTCAATTTATGTTCGCCATTCTTTGAAAAGTGTCAAACACTTTCACAGCGGGTCAATCAATGAATATACTTTTATCATATTATTCACTACCCAATAGCCCATTTCGGAAATAACGTCCGTAACACGTACTATAGATACGTACCGTCAGATGTCAGTGTTACGCCGTAACGGTGTGTGTCAGCTGGTTTCCGAAGTTGAATTCAATTAATTTTCTTTGAAGTCAGCTATTGCATTAAGTGTTTGTCAGACACGTATGACAGACAATATTTCCAAAATATTTTCCAGATAAGAATTTTTCATTTTTTGCCTGGAAAACAAAGCTTATGACCCCTCATTTGAACTAGCTCAACGAGCTCGTTCTAATGAGGGTTCATATGCTATATCTTCGATAAAAAATTTTTAAAAATAATAAAATTTGTGTCGCGATTTTTGTGAATAGCACTGGTCGGTGTTTACCGGTATTTAAGGTTAAGGAATAAACTGCGCATTATGTGATAAAACGGATCTCAAATTAGTCATGATTTTGTTTTAAAATATCTGAACCTCGTTCACTAAAATCAATCTCGGAAAACCCCAGTTCAGATAGATATTAGTGAACTCAGTTAATATATTTCTTATCAAATCGTGATCCATTAGAGATTTTCTTTTGTGTTTGTGTTTTATTATATACAGTGCTAGCAGAGAGGTTGTTTCTGGTATTTCCCTTATTTAGTAATCCAGACATCTTTAGGTATCATACATATTGTTTTTCTGCTTACGCACGTCGTGGTTGGGCACCTGGCGACATGACAATCGGATATATATGTATGTCTCTGCTTTCAAACTAAAACCATCCGAGGATTTAATACACATATTTGAAGTTCATGGACCACAGAGGAGTGAACTCGGTAGTTCGTGACCTACACATTTGCCTACTGAGCCTTCAGACTTGGCATAAGCTAGAAAGTTAGTGCATAGTAAGTGTATAGGTAGATGTCCACCTGTTATGTACTGTCTCCGACTTCGGAGCTCGGAGTATTTATAAATCTTAGAACTTCACAAGCACTACCTACATTCCTCCACCTTCTGCCATAAAAAATGCACGCCATCGGAAGCAACGTTTCCAAAGCGAGAAGAAAACCCTAGCTATTGATTGATTGATTGATTGTTCATTTCAGACACCTGGACCATATAACAAAATGAGAAAAAAAAATTAAATGGTTACAGAATATATACTAAGGTTAACAAACAGTGTCAAACACATGCACACACATATTTAACAATCACTGGAATTAAGGAGTGGTTCTAAGCATCAATCTGAAGAAGGTGATGAAAGTGATGGATAAGCACCAGAATCAATCGTTGTACAAGAGAGAGATCCAGGATTTCATTAAGGGCGAAACATGTCTTAAGTCAGAATTGCATATTGCACTAATAACGGAGTTGGTACTGGAGAACAGTCGCCTGTGGAAACTATAAACAAACCTTCTCCTTAGGCACCAGAGAGAGGGGACGTCATTCAGGACAAACATGCCACTGGCACTGCAGAATTTGTCATAGCCCATAAGAAGTGGGAACGCATTATTGTAAAATACAGAAAGTCTCCGGATGCTTTTTTGTGCAAAATTAACCCAGAGCTGACAACAGTACAATGTGGTGATGTATTGAACAAACAAAAGCTTTTTGACACACGGTGAACATTTAGAGAACTTTCTTATAAGCTGATTGGAACGAATACAGATTGCATGGTATTGTCTTTTTATGTCAGCATCATCTGTGAGGTCTGAGTGAATTATGTGACCCAGATACTTGAATTCAGGGACAACCAATAATTTGGTTGTAACAGGATAGACTTTGGGAGAAGTTAAACAATAAAATAATTTCGGTAAGAATGACATGCAAACAGTTTTCCGAGTGTTATAAATATCAATTTTCATCGCTTCAAGTTGACATACCTTCAGCAGAGTGCGGAGACCTATAACGGAAGGAGCAAACACACACATCGTCCCCTGAGTTCCAATGTGTTCTATGTGCCTACTGGCACATAGAACACATTGGAACTCAGGGGACGACATATCATCTGCGTAACACAAATGGTTTATGGTTTTCGCTCCGAGGCTGCAGCCAACATGCAGCTTGTTCAGTGACCTGCTCATATCATCAATATATATATTAAACAAGAAGGGCGATAATATCCCACCCTGTCTGACACCATTGGTGACAGGAAATGTTGGAGATATGGTTTGACCCTATCTTACAGAAAACTGCTGGGTTTTGAACCAGTTAAGAAGTAATCGTATTATGGCGACAGGAACGTTGCGTTTAAGTAATTTCTGAAGAAGTGTAATGTGATTGACTCGGTCAAACGCTTTCTTTGCCTAAAAAAACATACAAACACGGGGCTTAGAAAATAGCGAACTATCTCCTTAAGAGCGAAAATACATCCATCAGTGGAGTGATGAACCTTAAAACCAAATTGACAGTCTGTTGTTGAGAGTTTGTCAATGCATCTATTGAATAAAACCTTTTCAAGCAGTTTAGACATAATTGTCGCAAGAGCAATCGGCCTGTAGTTATCTTTAATAAATATCTCCAGATTTGTTTTTAACCAGTGGGATAAGTGTAACATCAACCATGGGGGTGGAATGTGGCCGTGGATGATAATGGCATTGAACAACACCTCCAGTATGGCAAACAACCTAAAGCTACTAAATCTCAAGTGTTCAGAGGTCAGTTGATCAGGTCCGCTGGACTTTCCACTGCGAAAGTCCTTAACATATTCTATTAACTCCTTTGCAGTAACAAAGAGTGAGTCATCAACATTGACATTATTAAAATGCTCTGCTGAAAAATTCTCGTATTTATTACTGATGGGTGAGCTGTTGAGTATTACATGAAAATGGTCGGCCCACATTTCCGCAATATTATTTTCACCAGAAATACCACTGACCGTTTCAGCGATGGTAGGGCGACTGCTTTTGGAGACAGATTTCCAGCCAGAACTGGGAACATCTCTTCTCATGTTAGTGATGGGCAAGCTGGTCAGACACAAATGATTCTTTGTATTGTTTACAGAGTCGTAATGCATATTTGAAATCGGAGTGCGATTTGCGCATCAGGTCGTAAAATGGTCCTGAGCGAGGTTTATTATAATGCCTCCAGGTCAAGTAACAGCGGCGAGCTGCATCGTGCTTATCCTTTACTAAATCATTCCAGCCAATAACTTCGGAGAAATGCTTACTTTTCTTTATGATTGATTTCGAAGCTGCGTCAGCGAGAGCACATACAATGTCGTTGTACAGCTTGTCGATTGCTTGAAAATGAGTTTCTTCTGAGCAGTTACTATTCTTACACTTCAGTGCATCGTCGACCACGATCTCGGGAAGTAGAGTACACGTTATGTTGTTTTAGGCCTCCAACATCTCGGGAGTGGCTTTAGACCAGTTAATCTGCTGATTAACCTGGTCGTCCTGAACTCCACCCCCAGAGAGACGAGGCAGACTCACGCAATGAAGTGTAAAAGACAGAGGGAAATGGTCTGAAGACATAACAGAGTCGTCAATGAACATTGACGTAATCGATGTATGGATGGCGTGAGAAGACACACAATGATCCAGCCATGGCACTGTGCCATGTGCATCACTGATACACACTAAAAACTAAAGTGTTAAAACTGACACTTTCAAGGTGTTAAACCCATTCTAACTCTTAGAGTTTGATTTTAACACTCAAAGTGCAATGCTTTAAGCACTTAGACATTACAATCATCAGACATCTGAAACTTGAATGGATGGCACTTCCCTTGCGTCTAGCATTGGTGGTTCTTCCAGAATCGTCCATAATTTGATTTGCGCTTGGTGGGTACATAATTAAAAGGACACAACGCAGATGACGCGGATCAGGCTCGAGAGTTCGAGCCTGATCCGCGCCATCTGCATTGTTTCCTTTTAAGTGTCGCGACATTACACTTGTCAAGTGGTATTATTGTAACACCTGTCAAGTTCTGGGATATCTACACTTGAACAAAGTGCTAGTTCAGCACTTAGAAAGTGTTAAATACAGCACTTCAAGTGTAGTTTTTAACACTTTAGTTTTTAGAGTGTAAAGGTGTGAGTATCAGAGTCTTTACCAAAGCGCACAATGTCGTATAATATTAGGCCCATTTCATCGCAGAAATTGTATAGTTCTTTCATATAATCGCCACAACGAATAACATCAGCGTTCCAGTCGCCTGCTACACAAATGTTAGACGTACTGGCCGAGTCAATTATGGACTTTATTTTACCAAGGTAGTCAATGTACACTTCTGTATTCAGACCATTATCGACAGGAAGGTAGACACACAAAATCAAGAGATTTGCGTTATCGTATGATAAAGGTATGCCCACAACTCTTTCATCGGAGTAAGTATGGAAAGTGACTCAGTTTCTTAACGACTTTCTTCATAAAATTGCTACACACCCGTAGGGGCGACCTATAATAAGATGCGAATTACTATCAATAGCAGATACTCCATTACCAGTGAATTCATTGTGAATAGAATACAGAAACGGTATATCATAATCGAACAGCCAGTGTTCCTGTAAAAGAACAACATCACTGCAGTCAAAGAGTTCTTTCACGGATACTACGGAGTTTTTCACAGACTTTCAGTTGAATGATGAAATTCTAATACTATCCATTAAGAGATTGTTTTGTGTATCAGTTCCAAGTTTCGGTGTAAAAATCAGGAAACATTGGTCGTTTGGGTCCGAAATACCTTCTAACAAGAACGTCCTGTAGCCATCAGATAGGGTCAAGTAATTTTGTTAACGTTTGCCGGTCGATCACATAAATTTTGAAAGAAGAATAAGAATTATATTTCGTTTGAAGTTTTTCACACTTTAACACATTGTAACTGGGCTCAGTGTTCGCTTGTTCTCGTTTTGGGTTTTCAACACCATGCCTCTGATGTCCTATCTAAATTAAGCATAATTTGTACAGTTAACATAATTTTTCGAAAATTTGGCATGTTAATACAGTAGAAATTTAATATCCCAGTTTATTTCTCAGGTTACAAATTACCACAACTGAACTTTGTGTTCATATGTTAGAGATTCAGATTTCCTAAATTCGTGATATTCTTAAGTTAACATTTATTTATTGAAGGGGCAGTGGTGGCATTATTTTTATTTATTTTTACAGATATTTGTTATAAGAAAGTTACCTTAATTTAGTAAACTATTTTCTATTTATTTATTTTTATATATTTTTTAGTATTTTCTGGACCTTCATGGATGTTGCCATCTTTGCTTCTTCTTCCTGACATGTCGGGTTGTTTGATTGACTGAAATATTTACAGCGCCCTCATTTGAACTATTCCCTGTCATGTTTGATTTCTGATTGATCAAAAATTGTGTAGGTGACTAGTCATCTTAGTAAAAATGTTTAAAAAGCTGCAAGGTCTTGGCAAGGTTGTTCTTTTGGTGTAACCCATCCATTGGTATTTAATACTACACTCATTGGGTCCCGAATTAACCATGCCTCTCTCTTGCAAAATTTAACAGTTTTGTAGTTGGGGGAGAGGTCTTTTTTTTATAGGGCCAAATTCTCTAACACCCCCATTTCCTCCTTGTCTTCTGAAACCATGGGCCGAGTTCTATAGCACTAAGTTTTTCACTTTTATGAAAGTGAAGCAACTTAAACATTTTGGATCTGCCTAGAGAGTGAAATGTCTGCTCATTTATTTTGATAGAGCCAGTTTGGGATAGAATTCAATTTTTAGACAAATGTTTGTGTAATATTTCTTTGTGATTTGTGAATTACCAAGCCATACTTGTAGTTTTCTTATTTACTTAATTACATTTATGTGAACGTAGAAATTTATTGTAATATTTCCTTGTTCCCTATTTTCTTAATCACATTTATGTGAACTTAGAAATTTATTGTAATATCTCCTAGTTCCCTATTTTCTTAATTACATTCATGTGAACTTAGAAATTTATTGAAATATTTCCTTGTTCCCTATTTTCTTAATCACATTTATGTGAACTTAGAAATTTATTGTAATATTTCATAGTTCCCTATTTTCTTAATAACATTTATGTGAACTTAGAAATTTTTTGTAATATTTCCTAGTTCCCTATTTTCTTAATCACATTTATGTGAACTTAGAAATTTATTGTAATATTTCCTAGTTCCCTATTTTCTTAATTACATTTATGTGAACTTAGAAATTTATTGTAATATTTCCTAGTTCCCTATTTTCTTAATCACATTTACGTGAACTTAGAAATTTATTGTAATATTTCCTTGTTCCCTATTTTCTTAATCACATTTATGTGAACTTAGAAATTTATTGTAATATTTCCTTGTTCCCTATTTTCTTAATCACATTTATGTGAACTTAGAAATTTATTGTAATATCTCCTAGTTCCCTATTTTCTTAATTACATTCATGTGAACTTAGAAATTTATTGAAATATTTCCTTGTTACCTATTTTCTTAATCACATTTATGTGAACTTAGAAATTTATTGTAATATTTCCTAGTTCCCTATTTTCTTAATAACATTTATGTGAACTTAGAAATTTTTTGTAATATTTCCTCAGTTCCCTATTTTCTTAATCACATTTATGTGAACTTAGAAATTTATTGTAATATTTCCTAGTTCCCTATTTTCTTAATTACATTTATGTGAACTTAGAAATTTATTGTAATATTTCCTAGCTCCCTATTTTCTTAATCACATTTACGTGAACTTAGAAATTTATTGTAATATTTCCTTGTTCCCTATTTTCTTAATCACATTTATGTGAACTTAGAAATTTATTGTAATATTTCCTAGTTCCCTATTTTCTTAATCACATTTATGTGAACTTAGAAATTTATTGTAATATTTCCTTGTTCCCTATTTTCTTAATCACATTTATGTGAACTTAGAAATTTATTGTAATATTTCCTAGTTCCCTATTTTCTTAATCACATTTATGTGAACTTAGAAATTTATTGTAATATTTCCTAGTTCCCTATTTTCTTAATCACATTTAGAAATTTATTGAAATATTTCCTTGTTCTCTATTTACTTAATCACATTTATGTGAACTTAGAACCTTATTGTTTAATTTCCCAGTTACTTATTCACATTACATTTCTTGTGAAGTTAGAATGATAAGTTGATAGGTTCCCTGACTTGTGGGTGTGGCTTGGGGATATCTAAATCACATTGCTAATTGGATTCAGAGTTAAAAAGTTTGATTTTGAACTATGAGCTGGCACTTTCTTGGAAGATTCTCCTAAATCCACTTAACAGAAAACCCAGAATCATATATATTGTTTTAATTAAACAAGAAATGGGTCAGATGAACTTGTCTGAAACATGAGCAGGGAATATCCTGGTTATCGGTAAATGTATTACCTCTGGTAAAATATGATATTGAAATAAATTTACATTTTTCTTTAAAATTTATTATTTTTATAGTTGAACACCTGGAGAGGTGTCAACGGTGAAGTCCACTACTAGGCCACATCAAATACTGAAATATAAAGATCTGTTACAACTTCAATCCCAGTCTGAAGTTTAATATGCTTACATCTTTCAGAATTTGTTGTTTCGGGGTGTAGGTGAGTTACAAACAACGAAACAAGAGAGGATTGTACAACCTTAAGATTAGTTGCTTGTGCAGTTCCAATGACAGGTTTCAAACGTTGGCGTTTTTTCTTAACAAGAATGAACCGGCTACTTTCCACCGAATCACGATCTGAAATTCCAGTGCGTTTAGACATCACAACACTTGCATATGAGCGCGGTCGGTCATTAGGGGCATGCAGAGAGCTGCCCAGCTGTTCAGAACAAAAGACTGTAGGGTCACGTCTCGTGTTAATTAAATCCAAAGAACAACCAAACGAAGTCCTGTTAATAACGGTATCAGTAAGGGTGTCAGTACAGTTCACTGGCGATTCATTGGTTGGCGCTTTGTTCACTGTTGGTTTGCCAGACTGCACACTTGACTGGTGTCGATTGAGCATCGCGTTTTCATTGCAAGCAGAACTATATACATGTGAAGACTCATTGTCCTGAGAAGAACTCACTATAGCATCAGTTCAGATACCATTTCAGACTTGAGACTTGACCTCATATCACGGAGCTCTTTCAAAATTTCACCAAGGTTGTCAGTGGGAGAACTTATTGAGTCTTTAATTTGTTCAAGTTCTACTTAAGTGTAGAAATGTCACGTAAGAACGAGGACACGTCCATATGTTTAAAATCAATGGGCGGTAGCTTTGACAGATCTGATGCAACAAAACAAGGAAGGTCATCTGGATCTGATTCATGAAAAACAGTCAATACATCTTTCATGTTGTTTACACCTTTATCGGATCCCTTGTGTTTAACAAAACGCGACTGGCATGGGGACACATCGAAAAGAATACCTTTAGCTAACTCAATTTCCTGAACCGTAAAACTGGACGTGCAAAGTTTTATTATTAAGTCTGTTGGCAGTAACGAAAGTTTGTTTGAAACGAAACACAAAAGTTCACTTATTATTATACCTGGAGTCGAATCAGCATTGTTGGAAACTGGAGTCTTGGCCTCAGCTGTGGCAGCATTTGTTGAACCTTCCGACGTAGATTATTTTGCTCCAAAACGTTTCTTTTCGCAGTTTTCACAAAGAAATAGTTGACGAAAATATGGGGGAGGCTCTGGACCCGCCTCTTGTTTCACCAGTCATTGGTTGTGTTAAAATATATGCATAGAAAAAAACATGGCCCGGCAAAAAAAGTGGAGGGGGGGCTGAAGTGCCCCCCCCCCCCCCCCCACACCGGTTCCGCCGCCCTTGGGATGATTAATGATTTGACAATTGGTGAGTAATGAAGCAATATATGGTACGTTCTTGGAATGGCTGACGACAGCCAATATCCTATGTTTACTCAAAGCTATACATAGAAATCACAGTAACTATCAAAATGAAATGGTTGTCTTTAAACTACAGTAATTATCAAAATGAAATGGTTGTCTTTAAACTACAGTAATTATCAAAATAAAATCGTTGTCTTTATTATTAAAACCCTAAATGTCTTTGGTACGTAAATATGAACATGTACTTACATATGGCAAATTAAAACATTCCTCTGTTTATTCATTCATTCATGATAAGGTGGATCCTACGATTTATAGGACTGTGTGTACTTGTTCTACGTAAATGGAATAGACAACTAGAGAAACAGAATTTACCCCATCCAGTAAATTCAAATCTGTGTTATAATTGTTAAAGCATCGGTAATAAACAAAATAGAAAGAGGATTTATGGAGGTTTATTTTTGGGGGTAAAATATTTTTAAAGAAATCAGAAATAGATTTTCATTAACAGAATTTAAAGATATTCATACAGGAATCAGATAAATGTTTCCAAGAAACCAGAAAAGCATATATGTGCACAGCATTCAAATGGTTCGATCAAGGAATCAGAATGAACATTATTTGCCTGCCACTTATTTGAATGATGTTTAGAGCAGTAATGTGAGTATGGAAAGGGTTATCATCATTCTCAAATTGCACGAAATACGATCTTTGGAACCAACATTGAAGTCTTGTGAGGGTTAAAAGTACAGAACTGAATAATTTATACATTTCCTTGTAACGCAAAGGGTTTCTCTCAACTTGGTTTGAGGATGAAACTGACACTTGATTAAAATAAAAGGTAACAGTTAATCTTTGACAGTAAACTCCACTTCTGTAATTTGATTGTTTATATTGTTCTCTACTCTCCAGTGTGAATAAATATAACATAGCAGTTGCTTCAGGATAATTTACTGTTTAGAGCTGTTAAAACCCTGTGGCCGACCGCGCCATACTCAAGGGCTCTAGTGACCCGAAAAACATAGGATGCCGAGAACTTGTGACTGACTCTCAGTATGCAAAAATCTGCGATATTAGTCAATTCGTTTTAGAGTTATCGTGCGGACAACGAAGTTCTTAGAAGACAGAAGACAGGAGAAGAAGAAAAAGAAGAAGAAGAAGAAGAAGGAAGAAGAAGAAGAAGAAGAAAAAGAAACACTACAAAACAATTTCACACAGACTAATATTGAAAATCTGTATGGACTGGTTCTATGTAGAAGGACTCTCCAATTCAGTCGTGGATTAACCAGGGGGGGGGGGGGGGGGGCAATTGTTTTCTCAAGGTGTGTGGGGGGGGGGGAGGGGGAGGGGGCTTTTGTAAAGAAAAAATTGCTTGAACAAACCTCGGGGATCATTCTGGGCTTGGAGGCCCTAGACATAGACTAGTAAGCCACATGGATGATCCGCCGCGACCTCTTGAGTCACCAGTCTAATTCCGCGCGGAGTCTGACTCTGTTATAAGTTGCTTGTTGTCGTGGATTCTTTGTGCGTACTACCGTTGATTCATTCGCAGGGTTGCACAGATATTCTTTCGTGCTCCAGTTATAGACAGTCAAATTAATAAATATTTATTTCCCGTTGAGAACATGAAGATATTCACACAACTGGTGGAACTACGCGGCGTTATCATTAAGCTATAACTATGCTGAATTTTCATATATAATTATTTCATAACCAAACGTGTTAGATGGTAATTGTGGGGGTGGGGATGGGTGGGGTTAATTAACACTTAAGCCGTCGAAAGCGACTATTGTCAACTATTTTATGATGAGTAGCTGTACGTTCTTGTTTGCGCAGATCAGAGAGCCCTTTCCAACAATTAATCAGATGATAGAGTTTCATGTATGTCATAAATTTTGTTAAACTTCCTCAGGTTCAGGCGTACGCAGAGGTCCTCCATATATAGTTAAAGTGGGCGTGGCGGTAATAGAGTTATATAATTAGAGTGAACATAACAACTAGCTGTGCGAAATCGTAAAAAGAACGAGCAATGACGACTTGTCTGGTTTCTGAGATCACACGGTCTACTTACAAATGTTCAGTGTGGTTTCGGAAACCAGAGAAGTACAGTACGTGGAGACTGTATTATCACTAAATCACTCGCAGAGTGGAGATTCCACCCAAGCAATAATTGCAAATTTGTTGCAAAGCATAACCAGCACAAGAAAAGTTTCAGCCAATGGACCTCCGGGTTAAACCCGGAGGTCCATTGGCTGAAACATTGCTTGTGTTTTTGTCAATATGTACAGAATTTAAAAGTTATAGCTTGGATGATAACCCCACTCTGTGGGTGATTTAATTACAATCCACTCTCCACGTACTGTACTATGAATCATTTGGTCGCATACAGGCGTACATAGGGGTCCTCCATATATGGCTAAAGTGGGCGTGGCAGTGAAAGGGTTAAAGATTCAGTCCAATCAAGTCTAAATTGAGAAATCTTTCTGGCGTTGATTCATAGAAAATGAATGTTTATTTTTTTTTAAATTCGATCGGGTGGCATATGTCTCTTGGTAGGAAAAGGGAATATTCCAGACAATTGAATTTTAAACAAATGCAATGAACTATTTACGGTTTACACTGGTTCCTGGCCATAATAGAGTCCAATTTCTTACATAATTTGACTGGTAGTTTGCGAGTTTTTATACCATGCTCACCTATGTTACTACCTGTGGAAAGCCCGTATGTTAAATTTCAGCTTTTAACCCCATTACCCGTGTAAAGCTTTTACTGTGGTTAAAAACAATTACACCAATAGCAGGAAGATCATCCAACTTAATCTTTGACATGGTCCAATTTGCCGACTTCGACACATTCACACTTCGTGATGTTTCATTCAAACATGTGACGTTTTGCGGGACTATCTACTATGTGCTATGACTTATTAAGTTTGAAATACCTACAATTAAATATTTCAAATAACATTCATGAATTGTTAATAATAATTTAACTGAAAAAGCAAGGTAAATTCAATCAACTTTGAAGATGTGTCTTGCTGTCAATCAAGTATTCACGTGCAGCCGGTAGTACTGTCCACAGGCGCAGATGTAAACAAAACAAACTCATGTATTTGTGATAGAGAGTATCGTTTTTTTTTCTCCATGTTTAGTGACAAAGTCGATTATTTTGTAAGGGCATGGCATAAATAAAACAAGTGGGTACTAGCACCGGTAATAAGACTTTAACCACTCGTAGAGAATAAAGGTTTATACAATCAGCTGAGCCTCGTCGTTAAAACCCTTATCGTACTCGTGGCTCAAA
Organism: Pictodentalium vernedei; assembly: GCA_031216915.1. Lineage (NCBI taxonomy): Eukaryota > Metazoa > Mollusca > Scaphopoda > Dentaliida > Dentaliidae > Pictodentalium > Pictodentalium vernedei. Next base: position 35,312,920 of record CM062289.1, read on the forward strand.
TCTGACTACCGACCCTAGTATCTATTTATTCTACATATAGATGTGTAGGACCTGTTTACTCTGACGTAATTTTAATAGATTGATGCTGCACATAACTCTAGTCTGTTGTAGTCTATTGATTATTGACATGTCTTTTTCGAAAGTACAAAGAACAAATTAACAATAAACAGGGATGTGGCTAGGGAGTTTCAGCTGGGGGGGGGGGGGGGGGGGCGCCGGTGTAAATTCCAACTGTGAGTGGTTTCGATAGGTGGTTGCACTGCAGCGCTAGGTGATATCTTTTAACCCTTTACCCAACGAATCGCCCGCATCCGCCCACGTAATATGCAAATACAGCTGCTGAAAAAATATTATTTTTCGAAAAATTTCAACAAAACCATATCAAGTGACCCCTCTTTGGATCGAGCTCGTTGAGCTCATTCCAAAGAGGGGTCACATGATATGGTTTTGTTGAATTTTTTTTTAAAAATTTAAGAAAATGTTATTTAAAATAATGAATTTTGAAATCGTCTGTGTTGAGTAAAGGGTTATGAACCCTTCTGAAAATTTTCACTAGTCCTGAAACGGAAAAAGCATCATTTATAATGTGTCTGGGTCAGAAAATTTACGGGATTGATGTCAGAGTCGAAATTTTGAGGCCATGTCAATTTTAGAGTAGGAAATTTGAAACTCAAGTTTCCAGTTGGAAATAAAAGATCAAAATTTCTCATTATTAGTTGGAATTTTAATATTTTTCATGAACAATGTTAATTTATTGAATTTCCAACTATTTGATTTTTGACCTCGGAATTTCCAACTATTGAAAAAAAATACTCCTAGCTGGGGGTGGGGGGGGGGGGGGGTTGGGGTGAGACCGCCCCCCCCCCCCCCTACACACACACACACACACCCCTGTCGCCACATCCCTGCCAATAAACAAGAAAGATACAACAATTGAGAAAATGGATTCAGCATTAAGCTGAGAAGCGAGAGCTTTTACTTTGCTGTCGCTAGTCTAATGGTTTGATGTACATGTTTATGTCTCTGATACAGGAGAGGCTTTTATGGCTGATACACAATCCTGGGGTCCATTGACTGAAATGCTTGATCAATTTATGTTTCTGGCACAAAATGTGATTCATACTACTACTCAAAGTTTGCTAAGCACCAAGTATATCCAACTACCTCATTTACGTTTTTGTTGAAATATTGTTATGAAAAGTGTATATATGTTTATTTAATTATATCTTTAATGACTTAAGTACAGAAATTAAGATTTTATTTGTGCTTGACGTTATTTTTAAGCTTTTGAATACAATAACCATGGAAAATAGATATTATTGGTAAAAGAGGAAATTTTTCAAATTTGCCAAAAAGTTGACGGAGCGAACTGGTATGGATTCAGTATCGAGTATGAGACCCATTACTGTTAATTGCAGCTTGACAACGTCTTCTCATGCACCCAGCCCGGTTCATGATGGTCCTTTGTGGAATGTTGTTCCATTCTTGGACCAGCATGGCGCCATGCTCCTGGACACTTCCTGACTAGACTGGACGGGCTGAAATTGCAAGCTGCAACTCATTCCAGACATCTTCGATTGCATTGAGGTCAGAGGATCTTGCTGACCAGTCCATACGCTCAATCCCCTCCCTGTGGTGGTACTCCCGGACAGCATAGGCAACATGAGGACGGGCATTATCGTCCATCAGAATGAATCTATCACCCAATGCACCTTCATACAATCTGACGTGAGCATCCAGGATCACATCAATATACCGCTGTGCTGTCAATGTACCAAGGTCAAGGACACAGAGCTCTGTACGTCTATCCCAGCTGATGCCGCCCCAGACCATTATTGACCCTCCACCATAGCGTCCATGCTCAGCAATGTTGGCTGCATGGAATCGCTCTCCTGGTCTTCTCCATACCCTAGAACGCCTATCTGTGTAGTCTAGGCAGTACCTGGACTCATCTGTAAAAAGGACAGGTCGCCAATCTTCTCTGGTACATCCAACATGATCCATGACCCATTCATATCGTGCCTGGTGGTAATTCTGAGACAGCGGAATGTTAATACATGGTCTAATCGATCGGAGACAATCTTCGTGCAACCTTGTTCGGATAGTCTGCGTCGAAACATTAAACCCGGATGTATTCTGAAGGTCACAGCGAAGCTTGGTAGCTGTGGCAAAGCGATTCCTACGGGCCCGAATGAACAAAAACCGGTCTTCAGCTGCAGATGTTGCCCTGTCTCTGCTACCACCAAGCCGTCTTACTGGTGTGCCATACTGCTGAAATCTTGCCTAGGCTCGGGTGATCACCGTATTGTGCACACCAAGGGCTTCACCAACCTGACGATGGGTAGCCCCTTGCTCCACCAACCCTACAGCCCGCTACATTTCTGTTTCAGACAAATGTCTTCTTACATTTGCATTCGCCATATTCAATCATTAAATCACAAGGGTGTGTGTGGAAATGAAGACTGAATACCCTACTCATGTCATGTACATGTAGACAGTACACGAAAACATCATGAAACGCAAGTAGTACATGCTTTCCATGACAGTCCCGAAAAGTCTGTCTGTCAAGAGAGCTAATGTAAACATTGGGGACCATCTCAATACATTCCTCAATCATATCCACCAAAAATAACGTAAATATGTGACAAGCAAATTAGAAAACTTTGAGTAGTAAATTTGGTGGAAATCGCACTTGGTAGGCATTCAACTCATGTTCCGCATTAAGGTATATTACATGTGTTTTTAACCCTTTACCCAACGGAGACGATATCAAAATTTATTATTTTAAATATATTTTTTTAACTTTTTCAAAACATTTCAACAAAACCATATCACGTGACCCATCATTGGAACGAGCTCAATGAGGTCGTTCCAATGAGGGGTCACATGATATGGTTTTGTTGAAATATTTTGAAAAATTTAATTTTTTCAACTTCTCAATTTGCAAATTACGCGGGCGGATGCGGGCGATTCGTTAGGTAAAGGGTTAATTACTGCTGATTTTCTATGATATTTTCTTGTTAAATAACTTAATCATGTCATACAATAACTGTAAGGTTAATTACGAATAAAAGACCATAAGTGTCAATTTCACTTACATTGTGAATCATATTTTGGTGAATCATATTTTGGGACTGGCAGTCGTACAGCCCTGAATGTTTGACAATTTATGGTACTGATACAAAATATAATGCGTATTACTTTGGGAAACTCCCCTCTGTTACTGATTCGTTCAAAATCACGTCAGTCATATTGTACTGAGTCTCGGCATTTATTTATTCCCATTTATTTCATTTTTAACTTTCCCATATACTTGACAGAATGCAGTCAAATTTTGTTCTTTCTTTTCTATTGATGTCTGTAAAATTTGTTTTATTTTACCTACATACTTTATAAGTTAGTGTGATGAGTGGGGGGTGGGGGTGGGGGTGGGGCGGTCGCTCAGTAGGTAGAGGTGCAGGCTGCAAGCCGAGAGGTCCTCGGTTCGAATCCCACCTGCGGCAACCGCGTTGTGCCCTTGGGCAAGACACTTCGCCCCCATTGCTCATCTGGGGGCACGGTAACGTCGTGTACTAAGGCGTACTGCACGTCGATGGTGCACTTGTCTTCAATCAATGCTAACCCTGCCTGTGTTGAGTTAGTATATTGGGGAGCTGACAGTTGCTCGCCGTTGCTCGGTGGATCTCTCCGGGTACTCCGGCTTCCTCCACCCGTAAAACTGTCATGGTCATGATTAGCCATTGTGCATCAATATGTGACCTTAAACACCAATAAATAAATAAATAATAAATAATAATAGGGTGATGAATTGAAGGTAACTTGCTTTGAGGTTTGCGACTCTGAGTTTACAATAAAGGTTGAACATATGCTCCGAACCGCAAACCTCAAACCAAGTTACCATCAATTCACCACAATAACGTGTATGTTCCTATGAGACCCTACCCATATCCCAAAATTCCACATCGTGAAAAGAACAAGACACGTTTTAACGATTACAAGTTTAGTAAATAGACCTCTCGTGTACCCCACGACTTCACTGGACAAATAAACAATAGATCGGATACAGGTCGCAGTCACTTCATATTTGGTCAAATCGTAAACTGATATGTAATTTAACCAATACTTGACTCGGACAGTCGTCTGCTGCGCGTGTCGAAAAATGTATAAAAAAAGAAGCGGGTTGAAAGTCACTTTATTGATGAAATAATTGCGAAACAGGCAACCTCATTTCAAATATTTCATGTGGTGATGTTGAACGCTAACATATGCTACTGAAGCCATAAACATCGAAAAAAACTACACGAACCCTCGTGCGATCATAAGGTGAATATTTTAGTCTTATTGGAATGTATTATTTTCAAACAAAAATAAGTGTTTTCATTTTTTGTCAAATGTTTTTTAAGGTGTCCCCTGGACTCCTTGAAAATGACCGTGTAGTCTCTTGAAACAGTTGCGTTAATTCATAAACATCCTTTTAAACCTTGATTTGCATTTTAATTAAATTAAATTCTTTGGTTAGAGGATTCTCATTGTAAGATTATAGTACTTTATTTAACACTTTACATTACATGAAAAGCAGACGACACTTGCTAACAAAATGCTTGAATAACTATTTTTTTCATTTTACCTCAAAAACATAGGTTATGACCCCTCTTTGGAACGAGCTCGACGAGCTCGTTCCAAAGAGGGGTCGTAACCTGTGTTTTCGAGACAAAAAATGAAAAAAATAATTAAAAATAATTGGCGATTTTTGTGAAAAGCGATGGTCGGTTTTGGCCGTTACGAAAATACAAATATACAGAACTAAAATTTACAGTCTTATTCCTTCGTAAGCTGCACACATCCTAATGTCCATATTGAGTTCACATTATCTCAAATCCGTTATCATTTTCCACTGTATGATCTAGTTTTTAACCGTTAACCCTTTACCTAAAAACTGTATTTATAGAATAAATTAAATTTCATATTTTTGAAAACACATTTCCCAATTTTTCAATGTTACCATACAAATATGGATATCATTAGAACCAACTCGACCATATCTGTGTGATTTTATTGAGAACATTCCGAGATATTTTAGGCTGTGGCTGGCTTATACTGGTTAATTTTCTGGCCGTTTTTGGTAGTTATGTTAGGTAAAGGGATAAAGCCACAGGTCCCACTCACAAATATATATACACAGATATTTTAATCAATAAGTATTTAATTCCTCTTGAAAACTTCACGATACTGACATAATTTGTTGAACTACCCGGCGTGATTAGAACTCGATGACTGTGGTGAGTGTTCATTTCTGGTTGGAGTGTCCTCAAAATATCGATCGTGTTAAGTCTAGGGTTTAATATATTCCCGATTTTCTATAGTAATGAGAATCAGGATGAAATAACACTCTGAACCGGGATCCGGGAAATATTCCGGATGATATCAAATACATTTACGAGTATGACAAGACGCATTTTCTTCATGAAAATGAACATATTTTATTGGCAATCTGCCATCTCTATACGAAAAAGTTCTTTTCCTCAGAGAAGGGTGAAAACCGAAACCGGCTTCCAACTCGTCTTCGCTTTCAGAATCGCCAGTTTTATCACCACTTTCTCCTGGTTTCGTTTCCCTCTTCGCTGCTGTCACCAATCTCCTTGCTTGAAGCAGAGAAGACTGGTGACGGCAGTGAAGAAAGAGTTCATGTTGAAGGGGGGGTAGTGAATAGTGGGTGCTACAAGCGATTCTGAAAATGAAGACGACTTTGAACTTTGAAGGTAGTGAAGATCTTGCCGTTGAAGAGAGGAGTCCCCGCAGCTGATTGAGAGCTACAGTAATGTGGTGATAAAGTTTGTTCAAGAAGCAGGATTGTAAAACGTTCAGGCGTGGAAGGGCTGATGAAATCTTACAAAATTACGTTGGGGTAGTTTTTCAACTTCAGTTCAACACAAACAGTGCCATGCGTGACTCCCTGTTCCGCGCTATAGATTCCATGGGTATCGTGACAGGCTTTCGGAACAGGAAACAGGGTGCTGATCAACACGTCACACGACCAAAACGTCACATACTTTTGGTCAAAGCGTCACATATTTTTGGTTAAAACGTCACACATCTTTTGGTCAAAACGTCACATATTTTTGGTCAAAACGTCACACACCTTTTGGTCAAAACGTCACATACTTTTTGTCAAAACGTCACACACTCTTACAGCAAGATAACTGTTCCCTGTTCTGTGCCCAATCAACAAAACGAATGAATGAAAGGCGCTCACGGGCAATGAGCAACAGACGAGTTCGGCCGCGAATGAATAAATAAAAAGTTTCAGTTTCAGTTCAACTGCTTTTGATCCTACAGACTTGTCCTTTTTTCTTCTTTTTCCTTGGTGGTGCTCCCGATTTTGATTTTGATTTTGGTTCCTTTGCCGAAAGATTTCCCTGAATTCGAGACCCTTTGCGATCCGAATAACTTTATTTGCTTATGGATCCACTAGAGTTGGAAGCGAAAGCCAACAGAAGAATGAAATGAAAATATGGCTCAACAGCCCCCCCCCCCCCCTCCCCCCCACCCCCCCCCCCCCCCCCACTCCCTCCTCCTTTTATGTTATGGTTGATTGGCCCGCCCAATTGTGTTTTTCATAGGTCACCATCCACCAAACGCCGAGACGCCAGGCGAATGGAGGCCTGGCTTGAGAGGAGAAGAGCAAAGGCAGAAAAACAGAAAGAAGCCTGGGCTCTGACAAGGAAGATGAAGGCAACCAGGAGGAGATACCATCGGCCGAATTCATAGAATTCCTGGATGAACGCGCCATCCACCTCTACGGATCCCTTAAGTTTGACTTCGTCGGTTCCATCCGTCAATTCAGGAAATACATTGAGGACACCTGGGAAGAAGGCGATAATAAAACTAGAGTCCTAGTATATCCAGAGAAACTCTTAGCGCTCTTGAAAGTCAGAGAGCGGGACTTCCACAGACGCATGAAAGAAGTACTCACCTGGAACAACAAAACCCAGAAAAAGAGCAAAAAAGCAGACGCCATTAACCCAATCTGGCCACTTTCCTCCTGTAATACGCTCAGTCACGTCGCTAAATCTCAAATAAACAGTAAAAGAAGGTCGAAAGGGGCTTGCCCCAAACCGTCCCTGAGCGGCTTCGGCGTGCGAAACCATTCATCTTCTGGTAGTTTCAAAATCTACAGGCTTGAAAATCGGTTGATAACGAATGTCGAATAAGAAAACGAGAATAAATAACGATTGTTACGTCCCGTGTTCAGTTGATCTCAAATGTGTTTGTTTTGTACCAAGATGTTACCAGTAGGCCTGCACGATATTCAAAACTGAATACCGGTATCGGTATTCAAAATATATCGCGGTATACCGGTATATCGAAAACTGTTCAGATATATGAACACAAGTACCACGATCGAGACTCGAGGCATCACAGTCGGAACGAATTAGCATTCCACTGATGATGCGGTTCGAAACAAGTTTACCCAACGCAGACGATATCAAAATTTATTATTTTCAAAATTAGTTTATCAGATTTTCCCCAAAGATTTCAACAAAACTATATCATGTGACCCCTCATTGGAACGAGCTCAACGAGCTCGTTCCAATGAGGGGTCACATGATATGGTTTTGTTGAAATTTTTGAAAATTATTTTTTCAACTGCTGAATTTGCCGGTATATTACGAGGGCACAAGCAGACGATTCCTTGGATAAAGGGATAATATTATTCATTCGGGGATACAATTAAAAAACTCAAGACATCTTGAAAATTAAATTCTGGGTAAATAAATAATGACGATAAACCGATATTTTTGTAATTACACCGATATTCAATCGATATTGGTTTAAATACCGGTATATACCGGTTTACCGATATACCGTGCAGCCCTAGTTACGAGTGAGGGTTGTATTTTCTGGTTTCAGCATGGCGCCATTTTGAATGTCTTTTGAGGAGGAGATTTATTAAAGATTTATCTCTGGTAGTTCGTGCCTCTCCCCTGTAGTTTTTGGGCTATTATTATACGCTAAACGACAGATTATCGAAGAAATTATGGAAAGATAGAAATCGTATCCCCCACTGTGAAGATATAGAGATTTTCACTTTCACGGTATCATTCAAAATGGCGACATTCAGAGCATCACTTCAAGGTGAATAGGAGTCAAATTATCACTGGAAATGATCAATTTGTTCTAAAAACGTACAATAAAAAGTAAATCTAGTGTTTTTAAGTGGATACCGATCATTTCCAGTAATAATTCAACACGTATTCAACTTTGAATTGCATGAAACCTGCTTGTCCAAACATGGCCTGCTAGTCCGTAATATAAGTTTTTGGTTCAAAGGACGTACCAATCCAAAAACTTATATTACAGACTTTCAGGCCATGTTTGGACAAGAAACCCGCCAGCTGAATCACACTGCAAGACGCCATCTGTTCCGAGTATCGATTAAATCACTTCCGCGTATCAATGATTCAATGCGCTGTTTACTTTCATGCATCAATTCAAGGTTGAAACGAGTGAAATTATCAGATTCTTATAAAAAGCGTATAATAAAAAGAAAATGCTGTGTTTTTGAGTGGATACCGAAAATTATCTCACTTGTGACCGAGACAAACGGTTATTTTCGCTCGAGGTTATTTGTCTCGGTCACTCATGAGCTACTTTTTGGTATCCATTCAAAAACACAAGATATCCTCTTTTACCGTAGCCGTAGTTCATTTTCAGCTCTACATTTTGGCAGATGTCTCTTCTCTCATTCTCTGGGTTTCTCGGATGGTGGTTTGTGTTTCAATATCAGTCACCTTGATAGACCGAGCCCTCGTCATGATACTATACCAATAACATGATTTTGGAGGGCGTTACGGTTTATTAACGGCCCGACAGGAATGATTAACAGCCAGAGGGTCCATTAACAGCCCGAGACGAAGTCGAGGGCTGTTAACGGCCCGAAGGCTGTTAATCTTCGTCTCGGGCTGTTAATGGACCCTCTGGCTGTTAATCATTCCTGGAGGGCCGTTAATAAACAGGGACGCCCAACAAAATCTTTGTTATTACTATTATTACCACTTCTAAAATGGTTAAATCCAAGGGTTCTTCATCAAGTTCACTTGATTGTGACATCCCGAGTTTTCGCAATGACATTTAACCAAAACACACGAGTCGTCTGTTTCTAGACAAACAAAACGTCACGTGGTAAATCATATGATAGCTTAATTTAAATATTTTTGTTTGCCATGAAAAATTGGCCTTCTCCCGAAATCTACTAACAAAAACCTACCGTAATTAATTAATTACACTCACCTTGACAATTCGAATGCTTCATCACCGAAGTAATGGGCAAATCACACAAATTTCACGTGTTTTTTTTAACATTCATTGCAGTTAAGTGCGTTTCATCATCTCGGAACCAGTGGCGCGTTTGGTATGACGGATTACATAAACTGTAACCGGAGCCGGGGCTGTTAACGAAACATTTAACCGGAAGCGGGCTGTTAACCATGTTAATACACAACTTCCGGTTTGAGTCTGTGTATTATGCACTTTTACCGTAAAGGTAATATTGTGTTAATATACTAGAGAACGCACGCTAAAGTGGTAATAAAGACGAGTATTTGGAGATACAGTTGTCAAAGAGGTAGTTTTCATCTTTGTGTCAGTCTAGTTATATATAGGCATTCCAGTAATATTATTTAGAAATCCAACCAACATTTAGGCATATTCATCTCAACGCGAGATCACAGCGTGTCGTTGTAAATTTACCGACATACGCTGTAACCTTTCTCATACTGGGTCGAACCATGGTAGCATTGTAAATTTGTGCCCCTCCATTTTTATCGGGCTTCCGTCGCTCCTGCTCATATTTAACCTCCCGATTGGAAGGGACAATGCCATTGATAGGGGGATTCATGTGAAGGCCTTTGACTTGGTCAGAGTTTTTGGGGGGTGGGAGGGAGTGGACAGTGTAACATCGCGGATATTGTTTGAATACGAGAAACATTTTCTCGAGTGACCAGTCACAAACTGTTAAGTTGGCAGAGCCCCAAGAAATATTTGAGAATGAACTATTCGAAATCCACGATGCAAGGCGTTGACAAATTGATCACGCGCAAATGTACACTGAACAGCGAAGTAATTGTGTGCGTGGTCAGTTGGTTCCATTACCTCGTTGATTTCTAACAGCCCTGATTCAATTCTTTGAGCTCTCTTGGCTCCGCCCACTTAACAGTTTTTGAGACCGCCCACCCAAGAAAATGTTTCTCGCGTTCAAACAATATCCGTGCAGTATGATATTGAAATGACAGAGATTTTATTTTCCATATATTCTACGTGTAAATTTTCCATTACAATTTAAAAGCGGCTTGTTAATATATACTGAAAAATATTCATGCATTCATCCGCAGCTATTGTTGATACATTTTACTGAAATAAATAATATATATTTTTGATCGATTTTACTCTAATTTATTCCATACTCACCTGTGAACAGGTTTCAACGGTGAGTATTTTTCCCCACATTTCAAAACTCGTGTATTTCCTGTATGTGGGCCACTAACGTACAATATGTCCCAGGCATATCATTAGTAACCTTGCCGAAAAGTTCGACATCTTGACATTTTTCTCGGTCTATAAACTCTGAGAGGCACGAATCGCTGCGGCTAATTCAGTTCTGCGTATTTTATATTATTTTTTCCCTGAAGCATTGTTTGTGACGAGACACTGTGTACGAACCACCTCACAGCATCCAAATCTCATAACACCCAAATGGTCCCGACCCAATATAGTTTCATCACATCTCTAATTTCAAGCCGCCCCCCCCCCCCCCCCCCCCGCCATTAGTAAGTTGTCCACTTATAATAAATATGAAATATGTGACGTTTTGACCAAAGGTATGTGACGTTTTGACCAAAAAGTGTGTGACGTTTTGACCAAAAGCATGTGTCATTTTGACCAAAAGTATGTGACGTTTTGACCAAAATATGTGACGTTTTGACCATTTTGAAATGTGACATTTTGGTCGTGTGACGTTTTGACCTGTTCCCCAGGAAACCCCGGAATTACCATTCCCGGGATAATACCCTAGTACCCGTTGGAATTCGTGAACTTATCTACTATTTACTACGAAAGTGTCTGGGAAGATATTTGACATGAATAGGACTGACTGTAATATTCCAATCTTCTCGTTCCCGGAATTAAACCCTAACGATTGAGCAATTGTTATAACTTTGATTCACAGAAAATGGATTTTTCAGGCCTGACATTTTCAGGAGAGCGATTTATTCGCTCGCCTACTGAGGAGGGCGAAAAATAGCCCTCCTAGCCTTAGAAAATAATGATTACCACAACAGCATATTCCTAAAACCCACAGATTTTCAGATCTCTGCTATGTTAGTTATTTCTGCAATATGGCACACTGCCCCTCCCACACCACTGGACCTTATCAAGGCCCGGAGGTGTGAGAGGGGCAGTGTAGCCGTCTCACAGAGACTACCTGGTTAGCAGCCCCAAATAAAATGTACAAAGCCCACAAGGCAGAATTTATTAATAGTTCAACTTCATTTTGCCACTTTTAGCTTTTGTAAGCTCGAGGAGAGCTAATCGCTTCCCTAGGTCATGTGAGGAGAGCGATTTTTAGCTCTCCTGCATTTGTAAGAATTCCAGGCCTGATTTTTATGAAATTGTTCAAATACAATCGTCCAGAATATATCCGTTGGTCGGAAAAGCGAACCGTGGGTGAATATATTAGGCGATGATCTGTTTGAGGGCTAGTCTGGTTCCAGGCCATGTCAGCGGCGAAGTTTTTACAGAATTGGAGTGGTAGCTTGAGAGCATGGACAGCGGCATGCACATCAAGACATTTGTTTAAATTATGTACCTCGCAGTTTATGGCACCCACATATCCTAATTCGAATTTTGTTTTAATCCATTTTCGGGCACCCACCCCCAAAGCATCTTATTTCAAGAACAGATTCCCATATGGACATAAAAGCTATGTAGCACTGTCTGGGACTGTGAATCGTGTCACCATATTGCGACGGTCGCTTTTCTGGAAGACCAAATTTATTTTGTTTTGCTAAATCGAATGCCCTGATTGGAAATTTGAATGATTAATTCCAGAAATTCTGAATGTTTTAATCGATGTAAGATTGTAATAGATATATCACTATTTTGTGTACTTTTGTGGTAAATAATTGTACAGTTGTGCAGGTGTCCGGAGATATTTTGGACGAGGCGAAGCCGAGTCCAAATATTGGAGGACACATGCACAACTGTACCATTATTTACCCATATAGTACACAAAATAGTGATATATGTGATTTAATCCACAGCCCCTCAATGTTAACAAAAGTCAAAAAAATTATATTTTAGAAAGTTTGACACGAGTAAAACCACATTTTAAAACACTTTTTGCTTGCTCTACCCCCGAAAAAACAAAATGGGCATAACCCATTGTTTGCTTGCTAGAAAGTCTATTGAAATTATGACACGCATCAGGAGTTCAGATATTGTGAACAGATCTGTGGCTTCGAAGTGAACTCACATCATGACGTAATTTTTTTCTCTTGCTAATATAATGTCTCAGCTCAAGGGTGGAACACTCATTCAATCCCTCATCGAAAGTGCGGCAGATAAATTTAATAATCGTTCATTTTTAAAGCATTTGAAAGAATAATTCTTTTTTTATCTGAAGAAGAGGTTCGCTTTCTCTCAGGGGTGGCGGGTGGTGCCTGATTGCCGTCTTAATATTTGAAAATGGGCGGACTTTTTTAGGTTATTTATTTATTTACTGGTGTTTAAGGTCACTTTTCTGCAAATATGGTTTAATTGTGACCGCAAAAAAGGTGTAAAGTCAAGTTTAGCCAATCGTTTACACCCATGCTGCCCATTTTAGGGGACTTCTACCCCGGGCACTGGTGACCAGGTCCTATTTTACCAGTAAAACTGAACTTGTTTACCACAGCAAACAAGCACTGCTTCACTTCCGAGGTTTCCACAGGAGTCCTTTTTAGGTTACCAGCGCTGTTGGTTATTAAAAGCAACAAAAAATTAAAAAGTACATTATAATTTGGACACGATGCACACTCAATTCAGTAGCTCTGTCGAGAAAAGCTTGTCGATAATTCATGTGTTAGAAAGTTTTTCACACCTCCTTTTCAGCATCTTTACTTTTGAATGGTTATGATTACAGTGCCGTGACAATCGTACAAATATCTAGTTATTGGGACTGTTTCAAAACAGTCCCAATATCCAGATATTGGTACTGTTTTACTGAGCTGTTCTCATCAAAACCGTACTTGGTGTGATTTTATAGGGCTTGTGTTCATGACAGAGAATAAAAGAAATATTAGGTAGCTGTGGGTTAATAACGAGCTTACACAATCGTGTGTAAATATCTACACTGAAGGTGGATTAGTGGCTGGGTGCCTAAAATTCTGTATCTCCTGATATTCGTGGTAAGCAGGCTAGATCGAGTGCTCATCTGCATTCACGGGAAAATTACATATATTTTTTGAAACACTGATCCGCGACAAATATGTAAACAAAATCATTACCGGTATATCAGAGCAGAATTTTTTAAGTGTTCCAACCAGCTGTTTCAATATTGTTGTTATTGCATTGTTAATATATGCTGTTACTCTATTGTTGACTGGTCTTGAGCTGAGTGGTACTTTACCTCTTCTATAACTAGCACAGTTAACCCTTTACACAATGTAACCGACAGCGCTATTCACAAAAATCTTGAATTCTCGTTATTGTTAATTTTTTTTTTGTCTCAAAAATATAGCATATGACCCGACCCCTCGTGGGAACGAGCTCGTTCCAATGAGGGGTCGTAAGCTATGTTTTTGTCGCAAAAATGTTTAAAAAAAATAATTATTGACGAATTTTATTTGCAAGTCGTCGCCTGAGTTCTAGAATGTTCTATGTCCCGTAGGGGACATAGAACATTCTAACACTCAGGCGATGAAGTGCCGTCTGCCTTTTGTGTTAGGTAAAAGTCTAAACCACTTTGCCGTTCTGTTGAGATTCTGCACCAGTGAATCTCACGCAAAATCCCCCCTTAGAGCAGTCGAACCACCAATGTCAGTCCCACTCTGGCAAACGAAATAGTGATAAAAATACTGATATATATATATCGGTCTTTTTCCGGTGACAATATGGTAACAACAAAATACAAATAATGAAATTCAGTTCAAGTGAGAGAGCGTTATTACGGTTGACGTTACGCAAATTCTGGTGTCAAAGTTAATGGATGAAGAATGTATGGAAAGAATAGCATGAAAGTTGATGTAAATGTAAAGAAAATCAGAGCCACGCGCACATGAAGCCAGTATCTCTATTTATGCCTCTACTGAGACTTTGATAACATTACTTGTGTCATTCCAAAACTACAAAGTCCAGTGTGTTCCCATCACTATGAACGAGACGACGGAGGAAATAACCGTTGCTAAAACCATTATCTTGAAAAACAAATCATTTAATGCGACTGCAAATTTTTGCCAATCCTTCTTTTTCTTGTCAAGATCTGTTGAGTCATTTGAACTCTGTCTATACCGTACCCTTTTACACGAACCACGGTTAGTGTTTTCGAAGTCTCGAACTTTTGAGCGCGGGGTCCAGTTCGCTTTGTTTGTTCCCACTCCTGTAAGCATGATATTCGTATCGTTATCTTGACTATCAGAAATAATTTTTTCAGTTGTAGCTTGAGAGCTGTTCACTTTGGCATCTGTTTTAGATACGGATGCGTACTGCTCTTTCGTGCTACACGATATATATTTCTTTTTCTGGGGAGATATCTGCTTTTCATCTCTTCCATAGTGGCGTCTTTGAACTATAACACAGCTAGTTGTGGTTAAGACACTTAATAGAAAAAGAATGTCAACATACACTGCGAGAACTGAAACAGAGCCAGATGTCTTCGGCATTATTTCATAAATTAAAGTGAAATATATTGAATAAGACAACATCACAGATATGGAATAAGATATTTTTTCACCACTTTCTTCTGGTAACTTGAACACGCCAACATTTACAATTGAAATTAAAACTAAGGGAGTAATCACAGTAATTATATAGAATGTTGATAAACGATGGATTCTTATCGTAACTATGATGACATTAAAACCGTGGTTCTCTAAACGGTGATGAGAAATATTTATATTAACAAGACTCCATTCGTTTTCTTTGAATTTATATATTTGAGAATGATTTTCTAATCTCGCTATTCCACTTATTAAATTAACAGAAGATAAATCAGCTGGCATAAAAACCACAGAACATTCTTGTTCGTCAAAAGGAAACCTGGTAATGTCGATGTGACAAAATGTTTGGAATTTATCATTCACTCCTAATGTAGATGTGCCATTGTAGAAAAATGTGACTTTACTTTCGGAGGAATGAACCGTGCTGTGACCATCCAAACTGTTCGCTATTTGAAGTTTTGGAAACCAAACATTTTCGGAATCAATGCGAGTATTGTAGATGGATCCGTATTCTTCCGGGTTCCACTTATGGATGCCATCTTCCCAATGAACGAAAAGTAAACACCGTAGCTCTATACTTTGTTTAAGAGTGTTAATTTCTGTCACCTCCATTAACATAAAGTCTACAACAACATTTATTTCTCTACTTTGATTAACAACTGGTAGAAATGACTTATCTGAGCTATTAAAAATGTCTGCGTGCAGTTTGCGGATGTCAAATATTGTAGAGGAAGAAACAGAACCGATTACACACAGAAGAAACCAGAAATAATACGCCATTACTTCGACAATTATGGTCTGTAATTCACTAAGAATAAAACTGTATCTGATATCGTCAACGCAATAGTGATTGGATAAAACACTATGAGAAGGTAAAAATGAGATTTTAAGTACGCCTGTGTGGACGTCTTTTACAACCCAAATAAAGACTTACACAGTTATCCGCTACATATATACTGAATAACACTATTTTAGCGAAGAGTTAACTTCTTCAACGAACATTAACTGTGAAATAAATATATAGAATAACTTCACAAACCTTTAGTCATCTGTTGGTAATACACCTGTCGATCATTTTTATGTTAGAATCACTTTTTCACTGACTCTCAAAATAGTAGGAAAAAACCCTCCTCAAACAGAATGCCATTACCAGATGTGTCAGAAATGGAACCATTACTTAAAAAAATAAACGAGTATTTGTTAAAATGCCGTTGCCAGCGAACTACTGAGAGGGGAAAATGCATTGCATGGATTGGAACAGGAAAGGGAAATTACAGATTAAAGGCTCTATCGTTAAATACATTATGTCAACCTGATTCCTAGAACTCTATTTTATATTCTATAACTAATGTAATTTACTTCCGGTTAGTGTGTGGAATTGTTCATTTACATCATGATTGTATTGTATCGTGCTGTTTAAACAGCGATCATACAATGTGTCGCCGATATAGGGTCCCACCACGTGGACCGGTTGGGAGAAATAGGTTCAATCGCACCCATCCCCTCTCTGGGAGTGCAGCTGTCTCTGCGTGTGAACCTACGCCTCGCCGCTACAGAACCCCGTGGTGATATCGACTATTTTGAGATTCTAGTCCTGTAGGTGTCAATGACTTTTCCTCGGAACGATAATCAACGCGACTTAAGAAAATGACAAGTTTAATACATAAAATAAGAAGATATAATACATACTGAGACTTCCCACAAAGAATCTTTTGTTTTTCACAAAGGAAAGAGAAAATGTCACTTTACCGCCTTCTTCTCTTCCAATGCTAGCACTGGTTTGGTCGCCGTTCTTCTTGTGCACATTTAGATATTATAGTGTCACTTTTAGATGTTTTATCGTTCAGAGATCCACCAACACTTCTCCGGGTTCAAGGTATACAGTTCCACTAAGTTATCACGTTTCCACTCTGCACCACTCACTGCCTCATTACTATTGATTCCAAATCACCACTTAAATTAACAAAATGTTCCTACGGCAGCTCTCTCGCTAGCCGTCCACTTATTTTCCAGCGTAGCTCCGCTACCTGGACACCAACTTTTGAGCACCTTGCTCCCTACTTTATTTCTCAAACTTTTACTGGCCTTATCTTGGCGTCGTGGCGCCCCCTATGCTAATCCTATAGCCTTAACTTTTTATTAGCCCAGATTTATGGCAGGGCTACCGACAAAAGAGATCTAACCGGTCTAACCGGGTCTAACGAGTCTCTCTGAATCTTTTTGAGTCCTTTCGATTTGGTTGCTAGTATATAAGCGCTTCTGATAACCTGTTAGAATTGAAAATTAATAGGCATCTCTGTCCGAACACATGTGTTCTTTAACGAGGTATTGAGATTAGATTAGATTATTTATTTAGCAAATACACCAAAAACAAGGCAGATTGCAAAAATACAAAATCATAGTATTATATATATGGTGAATAATGTAATCAAAATATTCACATTCAAAAACATTCTATCGGGACATTTTCACTATATTATTTATTTACTGTACAATAATTCCCGTTGTTTAAAGAACTGCCGGATCATATCACAAATAACATTGCATAATGATGGTATTTCGTTTTTCATAAGAAACACGAACCGATCCGAGCTAGACATATAAGAAAACTGAGGACATTCGCTTTCAATTTTCTGAAACGCAATAGACCTGATCGCTTCGTACTCCCTGCAATCCATTACAAAATGTAACTCATCTTCTACAGCACCAGCATTGCATATGGGACACACCCTTTCGTGTACAGGTACGGGTGGCTGCATATGCCTACCTGTTTCTATACGAAGTTTATGGTTGCTTACACGTAACCGAGTAAATAGAATTCTCGCTTCTAATGACGTGGTGTGTGACAGATAAGGTTCCAGAGTGAATGTTTCCTTGAACCCCCTATATGTCCTCAATTTGTTTTTACCACACCTTCTATTGCCATCATGTATGTCATTAAAAAACCTCTCAATGTGGGCCTGTTCTAGGAATTTACAGCAGCTTTTAAAGTCCAGCGTTCTACCGGAATCGTTTTCAGTTTTTCGATTTCCAGCAATAAGTTGATATTTGAGTAATATTGAATCGCTATTTGTGTAATTTTCGTATTCTTTTCTCGCTTCACTCAGTAAAGCGGACGGGGTGGATTGATATAATTTCTCAACGTATTTCAGCATTTGGAGAGAGGCTGCGATGTGTAGAGGGTTACGTCCAAGTTCGGCTCTTGCGGCATGGTTCGACGATTTATTATTCACCTCCAGTAAGGTTTTACAAAACTGAAGGTGAACATTTTCACATGGGTAATTATCATTGGGTACATTGTTGAATTCGGCGGCCCATATTTCGCTTCCGTAAAGCAGGATGGGTTTAATGAGTGAATCAAATAGTTTCAAGGATATGGGCACTGGCGGAAACCATTTGTTCTTAAACGCATTTTGTAAACTGTAGAGAGCTTTAAGGCCTTTAAGTCTCAGCTCCTTCTGTGCATTTTGCATTTTGCCATTGGCTGTAAACGATAAGCCCAAATATGTGTACTGTGGAGTGTACGACAACAGCTCTGTACCGATTTAAAATTTAGGTTGATTTTTTATACTACGGGCGTGAAAAATGATAACTTTCGTTTTCTCGATATTTACGCCGAGGGCATTTTTTCTAGTGTATTCGTCTAGTTTTTCTAGACATCGCTGAAGTCCACCAGCGGAGTCTGAAATTAGAGCTAGATCATCAGCGAAAAGTAAATGGTTAATGTAGGTATTATTGTAAGAAACAGGAGCGCAGTCTTTGTCCAAGTATGATTTTAAGTCGTCAATGTAGATTTTAAACAATGTTGGGGAGATCCCACAGCCTTGCCTCACACCAATGGTAGATAAATAAGCTAAGCCTAGTCCGTCTTTTGTTTTTACTTGATAATAACTTGATGACGCAACCCGATACCTTTGATGGGACCCAGCGTAATAGTCTGAGTGAAATGATACTCGCATTAATTGAAAGAGGATTATTTACACAAGTGATAATAAGTATTATTTTTAATACTATACCAACTACCAAAATTGTTATTATTTTTATTCCTATTAGATTATTATTTACATTCCGGTATAAACAATGGAGAAAACTCGCTATCGCCCTGACACAATGGAAAAAAAACCCACTATTGCGTATTTAGGTCTCGCCTTGTTTTACACCTGTAACGTCTCTAACGGTCATGTCGTCGCTTTGTGTGATGTGTAATGCACAGTCCAATGTTCATTGTCGTCTTCATTGAAATGCACAATTTATTCTAGGGCACGACACCACGGCATCATCGTTCACCAACCCACCCCGACTGGGGTGGGTTGGTGGACGATGGTGCCGTGGTGCTCTTTGGAAAAATGTGAAACTATACTATTAAATCGAGTCGTAATGTTTACAATGCCGCAAATATCAGACGGCAGTGGTTCGTACAAGAACGACAACTCACTCCCCGACGAACGCTATTAGTCATTCGTACAGTGATACTGCACAAATATCCCTCGAAACCTTCTTCTCTTTTCAATGCGTCATTTGTTAGGTGCAAACGGCCTCAATGCCTATACACTATGGCCTCTATTTTGAGCATTGTTTCCAAACAAAGGAAGCAAATAATTAAACTTCGCCCAATATTCAAGCTCAAACATGTGTAACAGGGGGTGGGGTGAACAACTCACTAGGGGCTAGAACCCTGGTCGAAATCTCCCTGTTGGTCTTCAGATTCGCGAGAATCTGGGTCAGCTAGCAAAGCCATGGGTAAAATATATAACTCAACTCCGGAGGTAGACTAAACATTAAGTTATATGCTGTGGTCTGGATGAACACACAATAAAACAGGAACAACAGTTTATACGTGGTTTGTTAAGAAGACAAAAAATAGTGTGATATGTCTTGGACATGAATATGAATGATGGATCAAAACCACGGACGCACTACACTTTCACCCAAAAGAGGTTTACATTCCACCCAGCATACGTTCAGTAAGTGTGGATGGTTCCCACAGAACTCGGACCGGGAGAGAATCGCTGTCACAAACGTTCATTCTCACCAGAGCCGAGTTGAACGGGTCCCAGAATTACGGTACTCATTATGGATAACCTTTTACGGAATACAAAGTGTCCCCATAACTTACCTAGTGTATGGTTTAAGTTTGGCCAGCTAGATCAAAGCTTTTTTGCCGAACATAAAGTGGACGATGAATTATGAGCAAGACCGCTCCTATATAGGATAATCTGATTGATCCCTCGCTTTAATCTCGACAAATGAAACAGCACAATGCACGACGGCGTGATTTGATTCAGGTTACATGCTACTGAAAAATAAAAATAGTGTCGTTCCGTCGGGATTTTAAAACAAATTCTGTTAAAATTTTATTTCATCATATAACTTCTCCGTTTTCTCGACTTATTACTAATTCATATTTTCAATAAATATTACTTAGTGCTTCATAACACTTTCAGTTGATTTGGTTGGTCAATATCAAAAGAACGCTTTTTGATTGGTTATCACTGAAACAATCTGTGTCAAATTAATGTGGTTATGACGTATGACTGCGAGCATCTCGGACGAGTCACAGTCAAATGCATGACGTTCATGGTGAAATTCCATTCTTTAACCCTTCTTTTTTATCGAAAAGATGTGTTTTTGGTAACTGCGGTGTCATATGATGGACAGAATATGAAATTTGTGTTTTGGTCACACGATTTTTATGAACCTCGTCTACGAATGTTCTGTTTTGCCCCGGCAGTGGCTTAACCAAACGGAAAGTTCTTAGACTCGTTTCAAATATCGTGTGTCCAAAACACTCATCCCATATCCTCCCCAGCCAGTGCTATCTACAAAACATATCTATTCAAATTTTAGTACCAGTAATCTTTTTGTCTTAAACCATAACTTATGATCTCTCATTGGAACGACCTCAAGGAGGGGGCCATTAGGCAAACAATGAACATTTTTACGTATTCAAGACATTTCTATCAAGTATCGTCTCCTCGGATTAAATGTAGGGTTAGAATGTATTGCCTATATTCGAGGTGTACATGTACTTGACGCCAAGTATCCACAGATATCGTTTTAACCCTTTACCCAACGTAACGGCCAAAGAATCTTTTTTTTTAATTAATACCACTTGCAACCCCTACACTGGGTTTACATATCAGTGTTAGTGTCCGTTTAGGGGTGGTGTGTGTGTGGGGGGGGGGAGGATGTCCCGCCTAAGGTTCGAATGAGTTGGTGAGTGTGCCTGTGGGTGTTCGAGTGGCGTAGACGTCATGTGGTTGAGTATTTGTGCGTCGTGCGCGTATAGTCGACATTAAAATCTTACAAATGAGTATAGTCCAAACCAAAGCATACAGATGACACTGATGGTGCAGTAAGATGAGGTGAAGGTAAGTGTGTGCGTGGAGGGGGGGGGGGGTAGTGAATTCCCACTGTTCCTACACATTCCCAAATGTTGACATCTCAGATATTCTATAAAAACGCATGCCCAGGTCATAAAGACCCCCACCTAATCTCTATGGCTGCTACAAGGCATAACCCCTTTCCAATTGAGTGGCGTAGCATCATAAAACTCTGAGATGATGTATGTATGGCTGATTAGGCTCTCGGCCTGCTCGGTTTTCTTTATCAGGCCTAGCTGAAGACGTATAATTTTTTAAACTTAAAACATATCCATAGATATAAATATACGAATACTCAGATGACCTCGGAGGGATCCCACCCCGGGAATAATTTCTTTTGAACATGTGTATATTTCCAAACTTGATAAAATATACAACACGTATATCATAGATATATAGATATGTATACCACGAGGACATCGGTGAAAGTCTCATCCTGGGGCCAATAACGGAGGGGCATCTACCTGTCGGGATTCGTGCAGAGCCTAGGTAACAGGGTTGTTTATTTATATGTATATATGTACGTGATTGTGCCTCCCTCTATTTACAGAACTGTCCTGTATTTGAATATGACTTCAGGTCCCTTCATACCTTACTAATTTTTCATTGCACCACACCTGATTGACTTAGAAACCTAACCCTCTGTATTTTGAAGAGGTTTTAGCACACATGTGAATATAATCCAGAAATATTAACACTCTGCAGGAGTATTTTAACTCACTGTTGCCATGTTGACTACCAACAGTAATTATCTAACTACGAGCTCGTTTATATCATTAGCCCTGCTGAAATCAAAACGTTACAAGAAAGTGGCCACCTCGGTCCCTGGTTTCGTCTTGGGCGGAGCGCCAATTATACTCACAGAGCAGACAATTTGTAGATGCTCTCGGGGACTATGCTTCCCACTGCTGTTCGCAATGAGTGATTACCATTCTACTCGAATCTCTCAACCAGTCTTGATTAGATTGCTATATCCTCCCTGGAGGGCGTCAGAGGGCCAGTGGAGGGGCATTAGCATTTCCGTTGGAACCCTGATGCTTTCCAGGGACGATGATGTATGTACATCGAATAACCAATTACTCTTCTCGAATCTCCCAGCCAGTCTTGGTAGCTTGTTATGCCGTCCCATCAGAGCATCGGGGAGCCAACTGAAGTGTTGTGGCACTCCCGTTGACGCATCGATGCTCTCAAGGGACGACATGTACATACATAAAATAGTCCCACTTTAGATTCACTTTTAGAGCCATTATAATCTTGTGTAATTGCAACGGCCAATTATTCTTTTACATGAAGTCATTGTTTATAACCTTCACAATCATGATTAGTGTATATATTGCACTAATAATACTAAACTTTTTCCAATTTCCTTTGCTTTTTTAACCCTTGACCTAACGTAACGGCCAAAACCGGCCAGCGCTATTCTCAAAAATCGCCAATTAATTTTCACTATTTTTTTCATTTTTTGTCTCAAAAACATAGGTTATGACCCCTCGTTGGAACGAGCTCGTCGAGCTCGTTCCAACGAGGGGTTATAACCTATGTTTTTGAGACAAAAATGAAAAAAAAAAATAGTTATTCAAGAATTATTTTTGCAAGTGTCGTCTGCTTTTCACGTTAGGTAAAGGGTTAACTCTTCTATACTCTACTTATTCTATCTCTGGGAAAAGTTCACCGACTTATACAAGGCTGTGAAATCTGATTAAATAAGTCTAGAATTGAAATATGTTATCAAACATTCAATCTCTAAATGCAAACCCCTTCACTCTCTAAGATACTACAGATATCAGTTTGAAATACCCTTGGAAAGTGAGCCACCGACGGTAACCCTTTTGCAGAGAGATAGTCATTTTGCAGCTAGGAAAAATATGGCTATCACATTTGATCAGTATAGAGCTGCAGTTGGGGTTTTTGGCGGTGGTGTCAAGTGTTTCAAAGGAAAATCTTTGAGCCCGCCCTCTCGTATAATTAGAAAGACTAGGCTCCCAAAAATGAGATTTCTATTACTATTTTGCACGCATTCTTAGTTACTTTCCGGTGACATCGAGTCAAACTCTGGCCCACCCGACACAAGAAACAACCTTCCTGGTTCCCTATCTATCTTCCACTACAACATACGTAGTATAAGACACAAGTTTTCACAAACTTCAGATATTATACATGACTTCAATATTCTCTGTTTCACCGAAACGCACCTCGATAGTTCAATCCAATCGAGCAGTATCAAATTACAGGGTTTTTCAGATCCCATCAGAAATGATAGAAATCAGTATGGGGTGGTATTGCTGTATACTTTGATCAAAGTCTTCTGTATTTTCGTAAAACCAAACTAGAATTCGACACATCCATCATGTGCTTTGAAGTCACTTCTAAATCGAAAACATTTCTTCTAGCAGTTGCCTACAGATCGGTACAGTATGCACCGAGTGACTGCTAGGACCTATTAGATATTTTTGTGGAAACGGTACTTGATGCGAATAAATCCCTTGTATTGCTAGGTGATTTTAACTCGGACCTCACACAACCTACTTGGCGTCTCAGCGAAATTATAACACACTATAGTCTACGCAATTTAGTAACAAAGCCAACTCGTGTAACAGCTACTACCGAAACACTTCTCTATCCCATTTTAGTTAGTGACCAAATTAACGACACAGAAAGCGATACAATAGACCTTGAAGTGTCAGATCACTTTGCCGTTTACTGCTGTATAAAATCTGAATATTCACTTAATACCCCATACTTCAGAACTGTTCGTAATTACAAAAATGCTAATTTTGAACTAGCAAATGCATTAATCTTTCAAACTGACTGGACACCCTTAATCGAAAATGCCCCAAACATAAACACCGCCACGAGTAATTTTACAGAAAAGTTCCTTGCTATCATTGATAAGTGTATTCCAAAATCAACAGTTCTTATACGCCCAAAAGACAAGCACTGGTTTACCTCTGAACTCAGAAAAGAAATTCGACAGCGCGACAGGCTAAGGAAAAAGGCAACTAAATCTCATCTACGTGACGACTGGACCAAATACAAGAAACAAAGAAATACCGTTAACAACATGATAAAATACGCAAAAAAAAACACTACGAATCCAACCTTGAGCACACCCTTTCAGATCAACCTTCCCCCAAATTATTTTGGCATGTAACCAATGGCCTTCTCGATAAAAATAAATCTAAAAAGATGCCACCTCCCTATATAACAAGTAAAGAAAACCCCGACATGATTGCATTTACAGACGAAGAGAAAGCTAATCTGCTCAATGACACATGTATATCTAACGGAGTTATTGACGAAACAAATCATATACTCCCAACGTTCTCATCACGCTCCAGTATACATTTAGCTGAAATCCCTTTTGAAATAAACGACATTATGGAAGCTATCAAATCTATGCAGTCAAACAAAGCCAATGGTCATGATCAAATTAGCGTCAGAATGTTAAAAGCCACTGCTGCCAGTATCTCATCTCCCCTAAAATTATTGTTTGAATATTCCTTCCGGTCGTGTAAATTCCCAGAAGAATGGAAGAAGGCAGACGTGACCCCAATTTTCAAGAAAGATGACCCTTCAGACAAAAACAATTATAGACCCATTTCACTTTTACCCTACCTTTCTTCCGCATTTCATAGAAAATAATCTCCTGTATAAATACCAGTCTGGCTTTATTCCTGGACATAGTACAACCTTTCAGTTAATGGAATTATATCACACTCTATGTAACTCCCTGGACAATAAACTACTAACCTGTCCATTTTTTTGTGATGTATCAAACGCCTTCGAAAGAGTTTGGCACAAGGGTTTGGTTTTTAAACTTACAGAAAATGGTATCACAGGAAATCTACTTTTGTGGATAGAAGATTATATAGATAATCAACAACAGAGGGTTTTAATTAAGAACGATTTTTAACAGTACAAGACAATGAAATCGGGGGTTCCACAGGGCTCAGTACTGGGCCCCTTTCTATTCCTGGTCTACATAAACGATATCGCTGACCTACTCGAGTCACATGCTCGGATGTTTGCGGACGACACGTGCCTGTCCACCAGTAAAAATAACAAAGTCGACCTAACTTATGTCCTAAACGCCAATTTAGAAAAAAATTAATACCAGGGCCAATCAGTGGTTGGTCTCATTCAACCCATCCAAAACAAAGTCAGTTTATTTTTCATTTTCCCCAGGCACAACCCCACCTGTAATTCATTTTAATAATAGCATTATATCTGGATGTGATCATCACAAACACTTAGGCATTTATTTACAAAGTAATCTTAAATGGGATGTTCAAATAAATGAAATTTGTAAAAAAGTGTCGTCCCGATTATCGCAACTCCGAAAACTGAAATTCTTGCTCTCTCGCAAAACATTGGAGAGAATATATGTGCCGTACATACTCCCTATAATGGATTATGGAGACATACTATGGGACTCAGCCCCCTCCTATCTTCTCAAAAGACTCGAATGCTTACATCTGGATGCGGCCCGAATTATCACAGGTTTAACGAGATCAGTATCGACAGAAAACGTCCTTCTTGAGCTTGGCTGGAACTCGTTGACACGCAGGCGTGAAATTCACAAAATGAGTATAATGTACAGAATAGTTAACCACGAAGCACCAAAATATATTACACGTTTACTACCCCCGCGAATTTCACAATCCACTTCATATAATCTGCGACGTGCGGAACAATTTTCCACATACAAAATACGTACTGAACATTTTAAGAACTCTTTTCTGCCAGCCACAGTGTCAGCCTGGAATCAATTACCTGGTCATATATCACAATCACAATCCCTTGTAGAATTTAAAAAGAAATACATTAACCTGAATCCTGTAACGAAACCACCCGTTTATTTTGCTAGCGGGAAACGAATGCTAAACATCACACACTGTCGTCAATGAAGCCAGTGTAGTGACTTGAACGCCGATAAGTTTGCTAATTATATTTGCGAAGCTCCTAGCTGCAGTTTTGGACATGAACTTGAAAATGCCCAACATTATTTTTTTTGAGTGTCCGTTATATGCAACGCAGCGCAATACTTTGAAACGGCTAGTTTTATTATGGTGTCACCGGATAATTTATTGTATGGAAATCGAAATCTATCTATCTCAGACAACCAATTTATCTTTGAGTGTGTCCAGTCCTTTATTTCAAGCAGTCAGCGATTTAATCTTTGAAAATTTGGAAACGAATACACTTTTGCGGTTGAGCAAAAATTCCTTCAACTTGTGTGGATGGACTTCACTGTGTTGTGGCGGGATGGTTTCTCCAACCTGCAAATGATGGTGATTTTTCAAAATCATACTGAATATATTGTGTTTTCAGCATGTGGATCACGGAGTGAAACCCCATGCTCCATGGGCGGTGGATCTACTCGTGTTCTCCGTTCCTTGTTCTTTGAAACTGTACAGATAGTATTTGTGGGGAGAGTCTGCTCCGTCGCGATTCGGTGACTTGTTCCAGCCCCTCCGTACTGTGCGCGAAATTCGAACGAGTATATAAACATGTGTGTATATGTGTGCTTTTATATACAAGTCCAAGTAAACACAAGCGTTCCTAGATGGGCCCTTAAGAGCGGGCGGTAAATTTTTCATTTCAGATATTCCATATTTCATACTTTGGAGTAGCGGGGTTTGCATTTGCATTGATTTGCATTCATCAAAACTTGGTCCAGAAAAGCTGGTGTTTGGAGCTTGCCCACTACCTAATAAAACAAATTTAAACTTTTCGTCGATTGAAATATTGAGCCTAAAACATTTTTGATGAGTGGAGATCGGGTTACAGCCTACTAAAACAAGCACTATTTATTTTACTTTATATTTGCTTTTCCCACAATCTTTACCTTCTCTTGGAAACTTAAACTTTGTATTATAAGGATTTTAAAATGTTCACTTATGTATGTCGTTCTTGTACATTTTTATTTATATTGTTACAGCATTATACAGGAGAGGAACGTAAATAAGTTGCTATAACTTGTGTTCCAATCCTTTTTGTCAACTATCATCAAAGACAAATAAAATATGTTTAAACTAACGGCCAAAACCGGCCAGCGCTATTCTCAAAAATCGCCAATTAAGTTTCATTTTTTTTTCATTTTTTGTCTCAAAACCATAGGTTATGACACCTCGTTGGAACGAGCTCGTTCAAATGAGGGGTCATAACCTATGGTTTGGAGACAAAAAGTGAAAAAAATCAGTTATCCAAGATTTGTTTTTGCAAGTGTCATCTGCTGTTCATGTTAGGTAAATGGTTTAATAGATAGATGCATACAATGTTTGCCAAGAGTTCATAACAGATTGGCGTCGGGCGTGAAAATTAGAATCCGTCGAGAAACCTGGACCTTTCATTTTTTCTCCTCTCCAGCAATGGCCGATGAAGCAAAGGTTCGACATGTGCTTCAAAATCCATCACCCCCTAATTTACATCAATTCAGATAACTGCTACACAGCAGGGGGCTGGTGACACGTGACAGAAACAAAATCAGACAATCTTGAGCCAATAAGAAGGTCTACTTTAACTCCTTCTTCCCAAGGTCCAGAAGGTACCTGCAACAGCCTCCTAGAAGGAGTCACAGATTATTCCTGTTAGAAGACAATTAAATACTAAAAAACTGTACACCAAAAGACAGGGGAAAGATGTTTCTCAAATGTCGTAAATTGAAGTAAACTGACGGGTGTGCGGATTTGTGTATCAATGGCGCGAATTCGTTCGACGATAATATTCGATCCCCCGATGCAGTTCACATGGGGGCACTGTCAAACAAGATATAACGTGAGCTCTGTCAAACAAGATATAATTGGTTAATTTCATATTTAAACGAGGGGAAAACAGAGGGACTGGAGACAATTCTGTTGCACTACTGGAGTGCTAGGGGTTAATATATAGTAAGAAAACATACCATGTCGCGTTAGGAGAAACAATGTCTGCAACATCTGTACAAAGTGAGCAATATCTGTAAGGTCAATTGGCCCAGTGTTTCAGCACATGAATGAGACCTTCTTCCTGAAAGGAAAAGATGGGATTATACAGTGCATGCGAGTTATTGTTGTATTAATTATCTACAGAACAATTTAGGGGCATATTGCGGGTGATGAGAATCTGGATGTGAAGACGTGACAAGATTATTTATTTATTTATTTATTTATTTATTTATTTATTTATTTATTTATTTATTTATTTATGTAACTATTTATTTATTAGAGTTTTAACGACACTTTAACAGCCAATGTCACATCGTGTCGGTGACAGTTTTACTGGTGGAGGAAGCCGGAGTACCTGGAAAGAACCACCGAGCAACCACGAGCACCTGCCAGCTCCCCAAAATTGTAACTCCGCACTGCAACACAGGCAGGGTTAGATTAGTTGAAGACATGTGCACCATAGACGTCCAGTGCGCCTTATTACACGGCGTCATCGTGCCCCCATGTGAACAATCGGGGTTAAGTGTCTTGCCCAAGGACACAACGCGGGAGTCCGAATCAATCGCGCAGACGGTCACCATCCAAGGACTAACCAACCGGGCTCGGCGTTTCTTAACTTCGGTGATCTGACGAGAACCGGTTAACACACTTGAACACCAGCGCCCCATACGTGACAAGACCAACCATTTATTGAACAGATTAATTCGATTGGCTCCATGACCTTGTATTGCAATTCGGGTGGGGACAAACATTTTTTACCCCTTTTTCCATTCTTTCCGTTTCCCTCTTTTTTCGTCTCCCCTTCTCTCTTTTTTCACTCATCTCTCTTTTGTTCTTTTTCATTTTTTCTCTTTCCTCCATGTCCTGTTCCCTTTTTCTTCTTATTTTGTTCACAACTTCCGTCTCACAACCTAGTTTGTCATCCGTCCTTGATACAAGCTAGGAGAGCTCAATCTAATGAGTGGCAGAAAGCAGGATATAGAATTTTACTGTACAGTCATTGCAATGCGGATTTGTTCAGCTAATAATTTGTGAATGAGCAGTGGATAGCTTTCTGAAATTCCTATATTTTTGTTATGGAATGAGTTAGAACGTTGAGAGCTCTGTGATGTGGTGACGCAGATTGTGATTCCATTACTTTGAAAAATGTCAAAATAACTGATAACTGGGCATATAACCGGTCAAAGGAATTACTTAACCGCTTACAAACAATCTTTAATTGGTAGAGTGCTCAATTATTTTTGGCCATCAGAATTTGTTCAACTGTCTTTGCCTGTACTCTCCCATAAATTATAACAAGGCAAATCCTAACAGACTAAATAATATCACTCCAAAGATAATAAGAAGCAATGCCACTGAATTTGAAGCCTTTCGGTTGCAATACCTGCACTTCATAATAGAGCCCAAAATATGAGCTTCCAGCACTCTACCAGTTAACTGTTTCAACTCTAGTAAACAACTGGCTGAAATTGACTTTATAGTTATATAGCAGTCACGGTAAAACCATAGAGTCTGAAAATAGCCTTGAATTTCCAAGCCTTGCGTTTTGTCGAGACATGGGCTGGTAGACCCGAGATAAACCAAGGGAATGTTTTTCGGCGTCCAGGGAAGATAACATTTCTTCACCAAGTTTGATGAAATTAGGCCCCAATAACACAAAAGTAGGCCCGGAAAGTCCATTCTGGTTGGCCTAATGGTAGGCCACAACATTATTTCAAACTTCCAGGCGTGAACTTCAATTAACACATGTAAATCTTTTATTTTGTTCACAAAATTGCCATGCAGAATCAGTTAATTATAATCCTTCACGTACGGTACATTTCGGCAAGTTACAGTTCAGGGATTCTTTTGGGTGTCTACAAGGACCGAACCGTTTCCAAATGGCATTTTGGGCATGATTTTTCCCAATTCAAACTAAAAATTTCCCAGTCTCAGTCACCATTCAAACAAAAAAAAATTTAACAAATGATGTCCTGGTCTAAGCAGTCAGAAGCCTCAGAAAACCAAAATTTGCAAACCCAACGAAGAAGAAAATTCGTCTGAATTCAAGGACAGACAACGGGTGGGTTCTTCTTTAACCCTCGGAGAACTAATGCTGATTTGATCACGTTTTACTGCAACAGAACAGGTGCCACAGGGTAGGTTGCAGATACACTAGCAAGTTACATTCTACGGATCTTCTCAGACTTGCCGAGACACAATTATAAAGTCAATTTCTTCTTAATCTTTGTGTGTTGCTCTCCTCCAAAACAAATTCCCAATTGAAGCATTCATGATACAAATTTCCCAAGTGCATTGGCCTCGGCTCTTCCCCAAAGACGGAATAAGAATTCCTGTATACTTTCATGCTCTAGTTATAGATATTCCAACCAATAAACATTTATTTCGCCTTGAAAACAACAAGATATTAACATAATTATAATTGATGGCACGACGTTGCGAAATCATAAAACTATAGCCTTCATGAGTCCCCATTCATAAATATTTAGTTTACAAACAAATCTAACAGTATTGTAATGTCATCATTTTCTTTTTTGGGGGAGTGGCATGAAGACAGACAATTGGGCTATGTCACTTCCCGTTGTGAAGTTGTCTTCTTCACAAGTATGTTATTGCTCATATCTATCTATACAAAACCACAAGTTCATTCATTCATTCATTCATTCATTCATTCATTCATTCATTCATTCATTCATTCATTCATTCATTCATTCATTCATTCATTCATTCATTCATTCATTCATTCATTGAGAACAGCGGCGGCGAAAGCTCGATAAAAGTGGAGGGCACAAATTTACAATGCTACCATGGTTCGACCCAGTGTGAGAACGGTTACAATCGTATATCTCTAAATGTACCATGACTCGCTATATTCTCTCGTTCAGATGAATATGCCGCTGTGATGTCTTCTCTGCCCTGTCCGTTTCTTCTACTTCAACCATCTTCCAACTCGAAGGCCAGCCTTCGGGTTGGTAGATAGTTGAAGTAGAAGAAACGGACTGAAGCGACCGAAAGTGGGAATCTTTGGCTAAATATTGTTTGGATTTGCAAATAATGTTACAGTAATGCCTGTATTGACACGTTTGCATGCGACCATGTTAGGCTACTGCATTTGTTTTTGTTTTGGACATTTCGATATTTTCCTTGTATTAAATGCAATTGGATTGGCGGACCGAATTAATTTCTGTAGTTTGAGAGTAAATTATCATTCTACCAGTCGTGAGTAAATAATAATACACGAAGGCGATGAAGATTCTGCACAAAAGAATTCTACATCACAGAAACAGATTAACCGTGTTTTAGTTATATATTGTTTTATTATTATGTGGGCAACATTTTCTGAGAGAGCGCGGTGGCTCAGTGGTTACGGTATTGGACTTTAAAACGAAAGGTCGACGGTTCGATACCCACCAGGAGTAACTGCGTTGTGTCCTTTGGAAAGGCACTTAATCCCGATTGCCCACGTGTGGGCACGGTGGCGCCGTGTACTGAGGTGTACTGCACGTCGACCGTGCACTTGTCTTCAACCAATGCTAACCCTGCTTCAGTGGAGTTGAGAGTTGCTCGCCGTTGCTCGGTGGTTTTCTCCGGGTACTCTGGCAGCTTCCACCCTTAAAACTGTCAGACACGAGGTGACCTTAGCTGATGAAAGTATCGTTAAACCCAATAAATAAATAACATGTTTCTGCAGTCGGAATAAATTATTAACATGAGTTGAATGATCTCATGGTCGAATTACGATGTACAAGAGTATACAAGAAAGATAATAATTGTTGCACCTTATTCGTTGCATACATTTTTGGGGGCAACTTTTGTAATTTCATTTCTCATCAATTTTGTTCCCGAAACTTGACTGGGATATTGATACCAGACGACACCCCCTCGCCCCCTCACTGTAGTTACTGGGTTACCATTAGTGACTATTGGTCCTAAACATATTGGGGAACATTTAGTGGTGACGATCCGTTCAACGCGGCGTGCTTACTTTATTCTTCAATTAGCGATTCATCTTGTATTACCAACGTTGTGCGCCGACTTGAATGCCGCGGTGTCATCAACGAAGGTGAGAAGGTTAAGGACCGTTGCAGGTGAGATATCATGTACATAATTCAAAAATGCAGGTGGTCCCAGATCAGACCATTGGTGAATTTGCAAGAGACATGCGCTTGGAGTGTTTCCTTGAAAAGATTTTACGTATTGGGTTTTATCGGCCAAACAGCTAGGGTACCAGTTATTGCGTATTCTTCTTATATCACAGAACTCCAAGCTTTCAAGTCCACCAGTCTAATTCTGTAAGAACTCCGACGCAGTTATCTGCTATTCGTTTACCAACGTTTCGTCTTGTTTGCACTCAGACTACCGTTGGTGGAATGTAATGTCATGTTACTCACACGCATATAGAGATATTCTTTCGTGCCTTAGTTATAGATATTCCACTCATTCAGTATTGAATTCGCCTGGAAAAACATCTAAAAATGAACAAAATAAGTAGGACGGCGTGGCGTAATCATAAAACTACGAATCTGGTGAGTTGTCATTCCTAGTAGTAATGATATCAAAAATTCAAGTAAATAAAGTCCTGGTTTCATTCGTTGAATCAAAGAAAATGAATGTTTGTGGGATTTGTGTAGATTCTTTCGTCTGGAATATATCAGTTGGTCTGAAAAGCGAACCCGAGGTTCACTCCAACTACCTGACATGCTTCAGACAAGTGAATTTAAACATGGGCGACGGACCATTTAAGGTCAAGACTGGTTCGTAGACATAACAGCGTCGAGTGTCTTAAAGAATTACACTGGTAGCGCGAGAGCTTGACAGAACTTTAATTTGCGAAGGAATATGTTGTGGTTTATTGTATCAAAAGCTTTTGTTACGTCTAGAAGCACTGCCAAAGTGCAGGTTTTGGCCGCTGCATTGTTTTCCTCAGATATGTGCTTGAAGATGTAGTTTATGATGTATTGTCGTTCACCCTTTTCTAAACCATATTCATATACATATAGGATATTATTCTGGTTGAGAACATTAGTAAGGCTACAGAGCAAAATTTCTCCAGCATTTTAGAGAAAGTCGGGAGAAATCTAACAGGCCTATAATTATTTAGTATCCCAGTGTCCACATAAATGGGTATAACCCTCGCAATCTTCATTTGATTGAAGACAGTACAATTTTCAAATAAAATATTGATAATGTGTGATAAAGTGACTTCGATTTCTTTGACTGTTTGTTTAACCCTTTACCCAACGTAACGGCCAAAACCGGCCAGAGCTATTCTCAAAAATCGCCAATTAATTTTCATTATTTTTTCATTTTTTGTCTCCAAAACATAGGTTATGACCCCTCGTTGGAACGAGCTCGACGAGCTCGTTTCAACGAGGGGTCATAACCTATGTTTTTGAGACAAAAAATGAAAAAAATTAGTTATTCAAGAAATTTTTTTGCAAGTGTCGCCTGTTTTTCATGTTAGGTAAAGGGTTATCTATACTAGTGGATACTTCGCTAAAGTCTTTACTTTGTCTACCTTAACCCTTTACCTAACATGAAAAGCAGACGACACTTGCAAACAAAATTCTTGAATAACTAATTTTTTTTTCATTTTTTACTCAGAAACATAGGTTATGACCCCTCATTGGATCGAGCTCGACGAGCTCGTTCCATCGAGGGGTCATAACCAATGTTTTTGAGACAAAAAATGAAAAAAATAATGAAAATTAATTGACGACTTTTGAGAATAGCTCTGGCCGGTTTTGGCCGTTACGTTGGGTAAAGGGTTAAGTTTTTACACAAGATTTTCATTTTGCGTAGTAGGTTCAGCGAATAGGTTACCAATCAAAAAGCTGCTGTATGTTTATCCGTGGTGGAACTGAGATCATTTGTGGGTGAGTGATTTTGTTTAGTTTAGTTTAAACATATTTTATTTGTCATAAAGAATGCAAAATGGATTGGAGAACATGTTATACAACTTACCTAAATCCCTTTCCTTTACAAAAAAACCGAATTTGCTTGTGGCATACAGTTAAATAATATAATTAACACATGTACAGAGTATGAGCAAAAATTATAAACTGAAAGTTCACCAAAGGTGAATTACATCAGAAAAGAGGAAAGGGATGAGATAGAGGTTATCGTCAGAATGGTGGATTTATGTAAATCGGCCACAGTTAATGATAAATGTTTGTACTTTCTGGAAGAGCAGAAAATTTTGCTTCGCAGGTAAGACAGTGATACCAATAATAAATCATTAACAGAGCCTATGTTACAAAAACTAATCCATTTGACATTACCAAATTCTGGGTATTATACATTGGACAGTCTAAAAAAAGTGGATAGCATTTTCGATGTCGTGCCCACAGTCAGAGCGTGCTGTTGGAGAAAGAAATTAAGAAACTTATCATTGCTTAGGTCACTACAATGATTGCCATGTCTACAGTGAAAATATATAGAATATACCAATAGTAGCTTGGTGTACCAAATGTTCACCACGAGTGGTGAACATTTGGTACACCAAGCTATATTGAGTATATTTTTTATTTATACCATGATCGTCAGATTAATAAGAGTTTAAATGTCAAATAAATCAATATTCACACGTGCGAATCTGTTTTTGTTTACATGAGCACCGGTGGACGGTACTTCCGCTGGCAATTTTATCGCCGAAACGAAATAGAAAACGAAACCGCAAATTAAGGGGCTTTTTTCAATTTAATAACATAATAACATACTTTTCGAATTATGGATGCTTTATTAACACGAGACAACGTGTGTTTGTTAATTTTTGGAACCTTATGAGGGGAAGTTATTTTAAAAAGTAATAAATAATTGCGGGTTTCATTTCATTCTTCACAAGGCGACGAGTGATAAATTTAGACAAGTTTTCATTCAAGGCGAGGTCACCAAAGCTCAGCTCGGATGTAGTTCCGAAATTAGATGCTTGAATTGACTAAGAGTTGTTGCATTTTGGGCAGCTCGTGGAAGAATATTCCACAATTCAAAAGTAGATGTCAAGCTGATTTTTTGAACTGTTCAGTTCTGTATGGGAATAAATTGAATTTAGATGGGTTACTAAAATTATATGTCGGCTACTCGCCAATAGGAGGTGCGAGAAGTTCTGTTAAATACTCAGGAGACTCGTGGATAATAAACTTATAGAGGGGCCATAGTTTGTGAAATCTTCTCTCATTGAGTGTTGTCCAGCCAAGTTCCTAAATAAGACTATTAGATGGAGTAGAAGGAGAAAGCGAAGTGATAATTCTAGCAGGGTTACTGTAGCCTATTGGTTCTTTCCAAAGGTCTCATCATATCTATGATATAGAATAGAAGTGCACTAAGAGTGCATCCTAAACTGGGAATAAATGCACAGAACGACACGCGTGTGTGAATGGGCTAATCGATATGGCACGAGTGCCAGGGCGGAAGGATAGAACGAGAGGCCGCAGGCCTCGAGTTTTATCCTTCTGCGTTGGCATAAGTGCCATATCGATTAACCCATTCACACGCGTGTGTCGTTCTATGTTTATTACATGCCTTCACGTCTATAAAACAATTATTACAAGGACACTCGGCAATTCATTTGACAACTATTAACATAGACAACACATTTTGTCGCCAACCAAATTTGCGAGGGAAACCCTGTTACTATTTCGTCCCCTGAGTTCCAATGTGTTCTATGTGCCTATCGGCACATAGAACACATTGGAACTCAGGGGACGATTTTCAGTTATTCGCTAGCGATTCACATTGAAATTGCGCCGCACGATTTGTAGAAAATTCCAGTGAAATTTCGTTTCTATTTAAAAATACTCCATCAACGATTTCCGTTCCGCACATATGTGCGGAACAGATTTTTATTTTCCGCACGGTTTAGTGTTGCTGTAGATGGAGATTTCATAGAACGGGCGTGTAATAAAAATGAAATTCCACGCGACAAGTTTCGCCAAATTGTTTCTGTTAATATTCTTCATAAATAATGGGAAATTTACCTTGAAAATATGTGACATGTTATTTTCGATGGAGTCAGATATCTTTAAAATGTTATAATATTTCATTTTTTGTTGTTCAAACCTTTGAAGAATTTTTCATAAATACGGATGGACAGCACAAAAAGGTGATAAATTAGTATTTTGTTTAGATTTTTGACGACATCGATAATAACCTGTCACCTATTTTCCAGCTAACTTTCCATTACTTATATGGTATCACAGTATCAAATATTTTCATATAGGCGACCATTATAACGTTCAGGCGAAAAAAATATTGATCGCATCACTTTAATTTGGGCATTCAAATATCTCTGTCAAGTATAGACCTTCGGGCAACTTTTCCTGCCCCGAAAACAGGTGGTAATGCAACAAATAAGAGAGAAAAACTGACAGGAAGGGAAGTACCGGTCATGTGCACATATTTTTCTGACAATTCCCAACAACAGGATGCCAATAGTGAATTTTATTTTTTATTTTTAAATCACCCTCTTTATTTATCGGAATATTCAACAATAATGCAACATGTCAGTGCAATACTCCAAATATTGATTGAAACAATATATTTTTCCAAGGCTGCATTGTTTTGGAGATTGCATCATTTCCGTAACTCTAATTCAAATATGTGCTACAGTGGTACCATATAACATCATCGAAAGACAAATGAATGAATGAAAAGTTTTACACGGACGATGTGGGATTGAAATTCCTTGCGACACGACAAACTTTATTTGCTTTATGGCTTTATTTGCTTATGAATCCACAAGAGTCGGAAGCTAGAGCCAATAATCTTATTTAGTTTGAGTATGCGCACTGGCAGTAGGGTAGTGGGTTGAGATCCTCGAGAACATCGAACTGGAAGATGCCTAGAAATTTTGCATAACTACAACAATTCTGCTCCATGTTTGCTCAAATGGGCATATTATGGTAATACTGAAACCACTGTTTGATGGTTATTTTAGAAAAAAAGAAAAGGAAACCCAAACAGTCGCTGGATTGAGAGCAGCCCAACTTATCCTTAACGGTTAAAAAAGGATAAAATCCACCAATATGTGTTTTTGAGAGCTGGAAGTTATCCATCAGCCTATAAGGGAGAGTGGATGCTGAGCCTTGGCCATCTGGTCTGCCTTCAGGGGGAACAGATGACTGGGTGATGGAAGGAAAAGAAAAAGAAACACACACACACACTCACAGGCACACACCATAAGCCCTTAAAAGGGCTGCTATATCTTTATTCAGGTGTTTGTTTATTTAAAATCTACACTGGTCCCAACCATGCAAGCTTGTTTCAATCCTTGCTGGGTGTTTGGTGGTTTCGTGTGTATGTTAACAGAAAGAAGGTAGATTGTTCCAATTCCTCATACGCTTCGTCTGCTATTTCCATGTGTCTTCTAGACAGGAGTGTTGCAAGAAAATTAGAAAAGTTATAGGTAGAGAGAGATAGGATTCCGCTATTGTATATTATAACTTTTGTGTGATTGTTGCTATGGATGGGGCGAGGGATGTGTTTCTTTGGAGCCCACTCACCACGCGCAGAGTTGGAGGCAGTCCTCACAGACTCGATCCTATATGTCTTAATGAACAGCGAGGCAATCCTCACTGACTCCACTCCTCCGTATCATTATTAGAGAAAGAAAGCACTCCGTTATTGTATATTGTAGCTGTTGTTTGACTGTTGCTATTGCTGGGGCGAGTGATGGGTTTCTTCGTCGTCCACTCTCCACTCGAAGAGTTGCGAGGCAATCCTCACAGACTCAATGCTACAGTTCTCAATGAGTAGCGAGACAATCCTCGCTCACTCCGCGCAATTTAATTCTAATGAATAATTCTAATTTTCCGTGGCTTATTTTGTATTTTTCTGTTAGGGGTTCGGTGTTCTTTCAGCTCTACCATTAATTCACTATCT
This sequence comes from Pictodentalium vernedei, assembly GCA_031216915.1. Classification (NCBI taxonomy): domain Eukaryota; kingdom Metazoa; phylum Mollusca; class Scaphopoda; order Dentaliida; family Dentaliidae; genus Pictodentalium; species Pictodentalium vernedei. The sequence goes on from CM062289.1 coordinate 35,351,080, forward strand.
TGGAATCTGTTGAGGGTTTTGTTATGTAAGTCTTTTAATCGTGCTTAAATCGCGCTTCTGTAGAGTTGCGAGGCAGTCCTCATTGAATCTTAATCCTAAAGTTCTAAATGAGTAGCGAGGCAATCCTCACTGATTCCACGCAATTTAATTCTATTGTAAAATTTGAAATTTTCTAAAACTTATTTGATTATACTGTTAAGAGTTAGGTGTTCGGTCAGCTCAACCATTAGTTCACTATCTTGGAATCTATCGAGAGTTTTGCTTTGTAGGTCTTTTAATCGTGTTTCGATAGTTTCTATTTTTGCTAGCTCATAAAGTTCCTTTATTGGTGTCCACGTGGGCTTGCATAGTGCCACGTGCAAGGCATGATTTGAACCCTCTGTGGCTTATTAAGTTGGTTTTGCTTATGTCATTTGTTATTTTGGCATCATATTCTAGCTCTGGGACGTATAAATGATTTGTAAAGTTTGAGAAGCACGTCTTTGTTTGCTCCTCAATTTTTACCTCTGATCATCTTCAGAACATTGATACGTTTAGTAGCTCTAACCATAATGAAGTTTACAAGACTGTTCAGATTAAGATTGATATCCAGTATACATCAAAAAAATTTGGCCTCGTTGCTTGCTTCTAATTTGTGATCGTATAACTGGAGATCAATACTGGGGACTGATTTTATCTTTGCATTTTAAAGAACGAAACTCTTTTGAGTTTTTGGCTGCATTGAGCTTTATGCGCCGTAAGGCGCACCAGCTCTCAAGATCACGAACGATATCCTGCAGCCGATTTTTAATTATTTCGGGACATACTGGCCGTCCACATGCCCTTATCGTCTGAGAACTGCGATAGTTCAACACAGTTTTTCCCTTCTTTGTCTATGTCATTCACATACATTATGAAAAGAAGCGTGCTTAGGACCGATCCCTGTGGGGTGCGCGCTTCGAGCATTACTTCCTCTGACACCTCGCGGTTAACCCACACCTTGATTCTTGAAGTTAGAAATGATGATATATGCTCCTCAGAATTTTAGTGGGTAATCCCATTTTCGCTAGTTTATATCTCATGCCGTTGTGACATACGGAGTCGAACGCTTTTTCTACATCCAAGATAAGCGCTGTTCCTATTTCATGTTGACTAAACGCTGTTTTCATATAATGGACCAGTCTATATTCGTGTTCGATTCCATCTTTATGACTCCTGTACGCTCTTCGCCATTTGTTAAAAAAATGATTGATTCGAGATAGCTGTGAAGTCTCATGGTGAGAATCCGCTCAAATATTTTTACAACACAGCTGAGCGAGCTAATTGGACGGTAGTTAGAAGGGTTGGTAAGGGTTTTTTTTCAGGTTTACGTATCATGACTCCCACTTTCCGGTATTGTGGGAAGTACCCACAGGAAAGACAGAAGTTTAGGAGTTGGGTAAGTCTGTAGTAGAAGATGTTGGGACACTGTTTCAGTGTGTTGTAAGAGACTTCGACTTTTCCGGGGGATGAAGATGATTTACATTTTCGGATTATACCCATGACATCTTCTACGCTTATTGGTGCTGTTAATTCATGATCGTCCCCATCTTCAAGCCTTTGGTCGAAGTTGGGTTCATTAAAAATTAAGTTGTTGTCTAGGACAAATTTATTTACTTTTACTTTGAAATCGTAGTCAAATCTCTTCCCTTCTTGTGGACGATGAGCCTTCTTTAAAAGTTCGGCAAAAGCGTTGGCGTTTACCTTGTCGTCCAGAGCCATAGTTCTGTAGTTAGTTTTCGGTGCATTATTATTGGCATTTTTGCTCTTCTGGCCAGAAAAAGTTCTAAATGTATCCCAGAACTTCCAGAACCTCTTAGGTTCTCTCTACCCATTGAAGTTTTCTGTCGCCTTTTTCCATCTCATGCGATTGCCGTTAGATATGGCCTTTTTCACTTCTCCGTGAAGGCGATTATACGCGGTTTTAAGTTCTGTTTGTTCTCTTTGATCATTCTCTGATTGGTAAGCTCGAAACGCTTTTCTTTTTTGTTTAAATATTTGACGTGTTGTTTAGGTTATTCTGTTTAGACGCGACTTTACTGTTTGCTTGGGACAGATGTTGATAACCTCGTTGAAGTGGGCGCGGGCTTTTTCTAGTTCATGAACATTTAAGGGGTCATTTGCATTTATTTTAACTTTGATAATGTTTCTGAAGAGGTTCCAGTCGATTATTTACTACATATCTTGTGGTGTAATACGATCTATATAATACATAATATTATTATGGACTCACCATCCAAGTATCTATGATAATCAATATCTCTCTGGAGATGTCAACAAACGTCTTTTTCAATGGAAACTTCAATCACTGTCAACAGCCCGGACTTTTGTGAGTAGTATTGGCGATATTCCATTGACAGGAGAGTAATTCCCAGCCGGTCTGCACCATGTAGTTCGGCCCATAAATTCACCACACTCCTCTCCGTTCCATTTGGCTGGTGACCTAACCTGGTAAATATTAGTGATTAGTACCATCACCAAAGCCATCTCCCATGCATAGAGCTAAACCATATATAGGACTTTTGGAATATAGCAGGTATAATCCAAATCATGGGTAGTTAATGTCAAGTTAACTGACCACTAAATTTAACTTTATCATTTACTAGAGAGGAGGTGAATATCACTAATAAACTCAGGACCATTCATTTATAATTACTTCATTATTCTGGTATTGTGACTTGCCTACTAATTCCAAGTACCTTAAAGTACATAATATTAAACAGCACCCTGGAAGTGACAAGTCGTAGCATAAACATGTATGTTTATTCAAAGTTTATAGAGAACCTGTGTTAAAGTCAATCCGCGATTTTCAATCCAAGATAGGTCAAATCCGGGAGATACCAGGGGATCAAAAGTATTGGACTTTCGAATATCTGGCATATAATGAATTTTATTAGCAATATATATATGTACACATTTACACAATTAACAGTGATATATACAAATCCTGTATCTGTATATATGGATGCGGATGTGTACAGATATTTCTACATTCATCCCTACCCACACCTACAGCTACAACTGAATTTAATATGTTTAACACAGGTCAATGCCATATAACTGGCAAGCGTTTTGATTGGCCAAGCCGACCAAAACAGACAAAGGCACATTCTTTTTCTCACTAATGTATCTTGCACCTGGCAAGATCATCCAGGGTGTGTTGATTGGACAGTGGCGATTTGGCGAAAGATAAGGTGAGTCCGATTCTAACAGAATCTTTTCTATGGGCAAACTAGAGATAGCTTCTTTAGTATCAGAATCTCTGAATAAACTATTGGTGAAGCCAAACTTACAGTTTGGCAACACAAGTTGCCAAGCTGCGAGTTCTGAGGATGTACCCATGAAACAATGTCTATGGACATTAAGTTCAGTTAAGCCCAATTCTTTAAAAATACTAAGAACTTTAGATGCTGCCTCGCCACTGCCCTTATCTCTGCAGTGAATCACTACAGTCTTGTTGTATTTGGCTGCAAGGGGAAGTAATCTACTTAGGATTTTTTCCTGAGCCATTATTTTGTTGTCAATGCAGGAATCTACGTTTTTACAACGGGGCCAACATTTTCAAGTGGTGGTCAAATCCACGCCAACTTCCCCCAACCCAACACAGCGTGGATGCCTTAATAAAGACACTAACTGATCCAAATGTTGATTTGTGGATCGAAAATCCACTAAATGAGGGTGTATGCCAAAAATGACATAAATACGTTGATCTGAGGCGCTGTCTTCGCTCCAATATCTCCAGCTCTTGGGGAAAACATAATTTGCAACCACCCCAATCAACTTCATTGATTTACTGTCAACAATTTCTTCTATTCGTCGTAATGAATGTTCCTTTGACTTTTTTAGTAGCTGATCTACATGCATGTGGCTATCAATAAATCTTAGACTTTCCAGCTTGATGTTTTCATTGGTGACCTCTATGCCAATGAAGGACATTGTTGTTTCAATTGACCTGGCTCCTTCTTGTTGTGTATTGTCGAGTCGAGACAGTAACTGCAATAGGATACGCCAGTGAAACAGAGAAATAACTGTATTTGGTGGACAAATAGTAAATTCTGTTGCACTCTCAAGTTTTTGTGATTTGCAATAATGATCCATTAATGCTATTTCTTCTGTTTTAAAAGGATTACTAGTCACCTCTATTGGATGCAGTTTATTGCACAAAACATATCCCAAAAGATCATGTAAGGAGTCTTGGCCTAGAACCTCACGGAAGTAGTGCAACAGACCGTTCATCAGCAAAACCCAAAGTTCTAGCGCATTGTCACTGAAGGCTGATCCTGCAGGGTGATCTTCTGCTTCACTATGTCTTCTTCTTACAAAGCAATTGATCCCTTCTTGTATTTCACACTGCCAACAGGCAGTCCTGGCGCCCACAAACCATGGTAGGTGATAGACAATAGTGTGCCTCTTCAAGTTTTTGTCTCTTACTTTACAAAGTGGACAGGATCTATGTGTCATTCCAGGTTTCCACTCAACGACCACTCTCTTATCTTCTATAGATGGAGGTTCAGGATGTGATTTTAATTCATTTTCATGTGAAGATTCCAATTCATTCTCAGAAGATACCTCATCTATTACTACCCATTCGCCGCTTTCTTGGGTTGAAACCAAAGTGTTATTATTATTATCATCAAGCCCCGTCTCATCATAATCTGGCTCGAAATTAGCCTCGTCAAATTCATCCATCTACAAAGCAAAAGATATATACACTAAGAGTGAGGCCATTATTTGTATTATTTATGGGAGTTAGTGACAACAATGGTGCAGTGTTGTGTGGGTAAAACATGTGCACCGTGCATCACTTACTGAATTATATAATCTCTGAATTTGACAGGGGGCTTAACCTTCCTCCCTCTTCTTGTCTCTTGTTGTTCAGTAAACAATTTGGTCAGATCCCCTTCTTCAATGTGTTGCAAGGCATGATCTGCTGCACCCACAACTGGACTCCTCGACTCAATTTGGACTGAATCTTGGATCTGATCTGCAGCACAATCATCAGTTGCAGGTAATGCATCTGTATCCCTCAACTCAGTATGGACTGAATTTTGGATATCACCAGCATCTGAAGCTGTCAATTCTGGAGATGTTGCAGTCTGTGTCTGAGGAGTTTGTTCTCTTTGACTGTCTGGCAGCAGCACTGTCTCTTCTTCATGCAGAAAATGATGTCTCATTCTCCTCAACCAGAGAGGTAATACTGCGTCTCTACATATTTTCAGTCTGTCATGATGTAGTGTATAATTACCTTTCCTATCTCGTATTGGTACAGAGGAGCCTTGCTGCTAACTTCCAAGTATGGTCTGCACCACGGGGGTTTAAGTTTTCGGCTCTCTCCAACTTTAGTTGACTTGTCCTGTTTGTACACTACATCACCTGGATGGTATTGTGTCTCTCGTGCTCGGAGATCATAATCTTTCTTTTGACGCTGCTGAGACTGTCCAAGAAATTTTCTGGCGAAATGGTGTATTTTGGGCATAATTTCATTCAAGTGTTTTACCCATTCTGCTGCTTCATATTCTTCTTGGTTCATCTCGTGAACACCGAAGAGTAAATCCACAGGCTGGATCACTTCTCTGCCCAACATCAATTGGTTCGGAGTAAATCCTGTTTGTTGGTGTTCCATTGAATGTAAAGCCATGGCGAGCAGAGGAAGGTCCCTGTCCCATTCCTTGCTATGTCCCTCAATGTAACATCTGATCATCTGCAACAATGTCCTGTTAAAACGCTCGACCTGTCCGTTTGATGACGGATGATAAGGTGTAGTTCTTGATTTGGCGATTTGGAGCTGCTCACAAAGGGCTTTGAATAAATTGCTTTCAAAGTTTCGACCCTGGTCAGTGTGTACCACTAGCGGGCATCCAAAAGTCACTATAAAATGTAGAATAAACTTTCTGGCAATTTTTTCAGCAGTTTGATCTGGCAAGGCAGCTATTTCGACCCACTTTGTGAATTGATCAACCATAAGGAGAACATACACATTTCCACTGCTGCTGGGGATAAAAGGCCCAAGTATATCAAGATGCACTCTCTCCATTGGGTATCCTGCATGATAAGACTGTAAATGTGCCCGAGGAGTAACATTTGATTTTTTCTGAACATTGCATGTTTTGCATGACTGCACATAGGCTTTACAATCTGCAATCATGTTATACCACTTAAAAGACTTCTTAAGTCTTAGCAACGTCTTTGTTTGTCCCAAATGTCCCGAAGGTTTGGCATTGTGACAGTAGAATAATACCTCCTGTTTTAAAGATTCCGGCACTAACAGCACTAATTCTCTGTCGATTTTATTTTCCCATCTGTAGACTAATACTCTGTTGTTGAATTGTAGTTGTGATCGGCATAACCAGAGGGCTTTGACAGCAGGACTACACAGATATAGTTTATGCTTCTCAGGAGTAATATTATTTTCCAACCACTCAATTATTTGGCCTAGGTCTCTATCTTTTCGTTGTAATTCTTGCAGTTCTATACTGGTGTAAGGATTCAGCCATGTTACACGAGAAACACTCACTTCAGTGATTTCTTCCATGGGTACTTGTGGTGAAATTACTTCATCTAAAACTGTTGTCACTTCAGGTACCTTTTTGACAGCTAGAGGGATCACATCATCAACGTCTTTTGAAAATCTCTCCCACTGTTGGTGTGCTCTCTTACAAAAATGACAGCCACCACAAGGTAACATTTCTGGGGTGGCTCCAGCATTGTAACAATTGCATCCTGGGAATGCATCAGGAATACGAGACAGACTATCAGCATTACTATGTTGTTTACCAGGTCGATGAATGATCTTCATATCATATTGTGAGAGTTCCTCAATCCATCGAGCTATCTGACCCTCTATGTTCTTGAATCGCATCATCCACACTAGGCTGTTATGGTCAGTCCGGACGATGAACTGTCGATGCAACAAATAATGCCGGTAATGTCGACAAAATTTTACAACTGCTAAAAGCTCCTTTCTGGTGGTACAATATTTACGTTGTGCTTTTAGCAACACGTGGCTGGCATACCCAATCACTTTTGTTTCTCCCAACTGAACCTGAGACAGTTCTGCTCCTATGGCTTTGTTAGAGGCATCTGTATCCAATATAAATACACCATCTTTTGTTGGATATGATAATAATGGAGGAGCTGTCATAACAGCTTTCAGCTGTTCAAAACTATTCTGGTGTTCTGGTAACCATGTAAATAGCTTCTTTGGAGCTGTAAGTTCATATAAGGGTGCAGTCAATCCAGCAAAATTCTTGATGTGGTCTCGATGATAATTTAAGAAACCCAAAAAATAACATTAATTCTTGCTGATTCCTTGGTTCGGGCCATTTGGCAACAGCCTCAATCTTACTTGGCGCAACAGCAATACCATCTTTATTTACAAGTTTGCCAAGAAATTCAACCTCTCTCTTAAACAATCGGCATTTTTTCGGCTTCAGTTTGAGGTTATACATACGAAATCTTAGGAATACATTTTCAAGGTGGAGTAGATTTTCCTCAAAGTTGGACCCTAGGACGATTATGCCGTCTAAATAAACAAGGAGTTCTTTCCACGTCAGTCCTCGTAGAACTAATTGCATTGCTCGCTGGAAAGTTGCCGGTGCATTGCACAAACCAAAACTCATTCTTGTGTGCTCGTAGAGGCCATACTTTGTGACGAAGGCTGTCTTTTTTCTATCAGGTTCGTATAGTGGTATTTGGTAATACCCTGATGCCATGTCTAAGGTGGAGAAGTATTTTGTGCCCTGCAAAGTATCTAAACAATCTTCAATTAATGGCAGCGGGAAACTATCTTTTGTTGTCAATGCATTAAGTGATCGGAAGTCGATGCACCATCTGACACTTCCATCTTTCTTTCGAACCAACACTGGTGCTGTTGCCCAGGCTGGCATTGAAGGTTGGATGACTCCTGCAGCCAGCAACTTCTGAAGATGTTCATGCTCTTGTCCTTCAAAACCTAATGGGGTACGTCTAATCTTATGCTTGATGGGGGGAGCATCGCCGGTGTTAATTTCATGTTCAATCTCTTTCCAACAACCTAAGTCGAGATCATGGCAGGCAAAAACGTCAGAATATTTTATAAGTAACCTACCAAGTTCGATTCTCTGTACTGTAGTTAAGTCTGTGACAGAATTTTCAAATAATTCTTTAAGATGCTCAGGCAATGTATTTATGATATCAGCTAGCTCCTCTAAAGTGTTGGCATCTGTGCCACTGACCACAAATTTGAAAGCAGTATGTTCAAAATTATAGTAATTTTGGCCTCTTTGTGCTTCCATACTGTCATCTGTCTTGTCGCACATTGTATCAAACTTATGGAAATTTTGAACTCTCTGTACTTCCATACTTTCTCCAATGTCAAACATTGTATTTTTCTCTTCTTCTGAGATCTTCGCTAGCTTTCTTGAAACATTGGTGTCTGCACCGTTGATAATAGATCTGGGGGCAGCAAATTCAAAATTATTGGCAATTTTGAATATCTTGTGCTCTCAGTCCATTATCGCTAGTTCTATGCACCTCCTGTTTCACACCACTGAAGCTCTGATTTGGAACATGCTGCTTGTCTTTGGAGGAAAATTCAAAATTATTGGAATTTTGAATATCTGTTATCAAGACTTCTGCATTCCCTACATGGGTGTTCCTTTTCAGTTTTATGAAGTGGTTTGTATCATTGATTGCCTTGACTACTGTGCTCATTCCTCTTCCAATTGCAGATGATAATAGGATACCCTTGACTTGGCCAACTGGCTCAAAAACATAATCATCATTCAAGGGCTGATCCAGTTTCACATTAACAATGGTCACTGTGTTTGGAGGGAGAGTTACAGCATGACTTACTACTACTCAAGATATATTTATATCAGGATCTGCTCCAGGTCTTTTAAAAGACGCATTGATCACCTCATCACCAATAGTCAGCGTGCTATTTCGAAGATTAACAATGCACTGGTTTGAAGTGAGAAAATCTAAACCCAAAATAAAGGTATCATCAATTGGAGCTATACAAATGTCCCATTTTAATATTTTCGATCCAATCTTGATCGCCATTCCTGGTACAATAGTCCCCAGAACTGGTTGTTTTCCAATTCCCTTCAGCCTAACTTTTTGGAAATTAGATGCAATTGTCAAACCAGATTTCCTGAAAAACTCTTCATCCATGAGAGTTATCATAGCTGCCGTATCAACAATGGCTGATGTATTTATACTATTTACACTCAATGGCAGTATTAATGAAATACCAGTGACCCTGCTTACAATAATTTCTGGTATGTCATCCATATTTACATTTTTTTATCAATATGTACAATAATGTCTGGTTCAACTGCATTAAGCAGGCCTACTTCGTCATGGACCCGATGTTGGCCTTTGCACTGAGTCCTTTCTTGTTTAAAGTTTCCGAACTTAGCTGTATCATTGTAGTGTCTTGCTCTTTACGTCGCCATGTGGCTGCATCTGGGCCTTCACCTGATTTTTGGCTTCTGTCATTCTGGTATTTTCCACGATTATAATTATAATTTTGTTTCTTTTTCCAATTTCCCTGTCTATATGGTTGTTTGTAATATTTATATTTATTGGGCGGTGATTGTGGAGCTTGCAATTTATCTTTCACCAGAGTTGCCATATCTTCTACAACGCTTTGAAGCTTCTCCATTCTCTCCTCAAGTGAAGCTATTTTAGGGTCAACTTCAACTTTACTGACCTCATAATCTTGCTCAGCTTCTGAGAAGCCGACTTGGCGCTGATGATAGCTTGGCGCTCTACAACCAATAATTGCTTTCTGATTGGCAATTGAAGCTTTCATATATTTTAGGGCTTTAAAAATTGAACAAGGATTCTTCTCCATGACTGCCCTAACTGCTTCCTTGTCCTTGGATCCTCGCAAAAATGCTTCTGCAGAGATCTGGTCAATTGTTTGACGATCCGTGTCGGGATACCCTTCCACAGTCATAGTATGAACATGCTGTGAAAATTGTTCTAGACTTTCATCATCTTTCTGCTTCAGATACTGGAGTTGCCTTCGTGCTGAAGCAGGTGCCTCTTTTCTGCTAAATCGCCGTTTCAATTCTTTCTTTAAACTTTTGAAGGTTTGATGGCCCTCCAAAAGATTTACATATTCCAGAGCATCTTCGGCTAAACAATCGTAAAGACGATTTAATTTTTTCTCTGAGCTCCACTGCCTCTGATCTTGCCTTCTGCTGCGTGACTCATCTGAGTATTCTGATGACGAGCTTCTGTATCTTCGATACCTTCGTCTATGAGAGGAGTCAGAATAATGACAGCCATCAGACTCATCTGTATCACTGGAATGGTTGCTTTTTCTTCTTGAATTATTTTTATGCTGATGACTTCTGTGATGATGTGGCGGAACAGAACTATCTGGTGAAGTTGATCGGTCTGTACTTCTATGTCTGTGACTATATACATGACGACTTTGTGACCCGTGATGTTTATGTGATACCTGACGACTTCGTTGTCTATCAACATCATTAGCTGTAAATTCTTTGTCACGAGCAATTCTTCCTCTTATTCGTGAATGGTGTCTTCTATGGTGGCCATGGTCGCGACATCTGTACTCATCGGAACTATTGTCAGCAGTGTTTGTTTGTGTTCCCGCAGTTAATTTATTTCTAGAACTGCAAGTGGCAGTACTTTTGGGCATCACCTGTACTTGCGAAGTCTGTTCATCTGATTCTTCTTCATCAGAAGGGTAGATCTCAGACTGCGATGATTGTGGTTCTGCTTTTATTTTTAATACCCTGCTGATGTCATTTAATACTGACTCTAGAGATGAGTGTCCATGCGTCTGTGTCGCACGTCCTATTCCAACTGAGGGTGTGGATGTCTGACGCCAGGCAGGTACAGGGGTTTTTCTTCTTGCTTCTGTTGCTCTAGTGCATTGAATTTTCCAACCAGTCTTCTATACTCTTTATTAAATTGCTTTGTTAGCTCATTCATTTGCTCCATTGATTTTGCTTTAAATTCTTCTAAACTAGCAAGATGCATTTTTGTTTCTTCCTCTGCGTGTTGTTTGGCTGATTCTAGTAATGCCTTCTCCCTTCTCCACAAGTCTCTATCCCCTTCATATTTTGTATGTAAATTTTTTATCTCTCTTCTCATCTCATGGATGACTTCAGTTACATTTTTAGGAACTAGTGCCTGCTGTGTTGGACTGGTTTGAGAAAACACATTTGTTTTGGGAGGAGATGGCAACATGCAGGGGTCTAGGCTGCGCTGAATTTGTGTTGGACTTCTACCAGTTGGTGAGGTAAAAGGATTTTTCAATGCAAACGGATTATCGGTGGTTGGTTCTGGTGATTTGGGTAGCCAATCAAGGGTGATTATTTCATTTTCTATTAATTCTTGCCAAGCTGATTCAGCGATGCCTGTTTCCCTAACTAAATCATCTATTGTCAGAGTACCTTTATTTTGCCTGCATGTGTATCGTTTTTTAGCTCTTACGGGGCCTATGTTTTTTAGCTTTTCAAATTCATCGAGTGCTATTGTCTGAATGTTGAGTGCCATTGTGTGAAAAACTGTAACTAACGAGCCCGACACCACCTTATTAAAGCATTGTCAATTTCAACAAAAATATTCAAGTGTACATATTTTCACTTTAAATTTCAAAATTTAAACTTTAAATTTCTTTACAATCATATTTATTTTGTATCATGTATGTACGAGGCGTGAACTGATAATTGTTTCGAAAAATAGTAGACAAGTACTACGAAATTTCTGTGATTTTTTTTAAATCAAAAAAATTTTACAAGAACATAATAAATATTTTATTATACATTCTTACATTCTACGCCCGATGTGATATATTATTTGCTTTAAAGTGATCAATCAGGCTAACAAAAATCACAAATTATTGTTTCAAACGATGCATTATCGTAACATGAAATTTGCTAAGTTTCACAAAGAAATGAAATTTACACCAAATTCACGCGTTTCCAATTGAACTCGTCGCCATTATTACATATCTCGTGGTGTAATACGATCTATATAATACATAATATTACTATGGACTCACCATCCAAGTATCTATATAATCAACATCTCTCTGAAGATGTCAACAAACGTCTTTTTCAGTGGAAACTTCAATCACTGTCAACAGCCCGGACTTTTGTGAGTAGTATTGGCGATGTTCCATTGACAGGAGAGTAATTCCCAGCCGGTCTGCACCATGTAGTTCAGCCCATAAATTCACCACAGGACCGATCCCTGTGGGGTGCGCGCTTCGAGCATTACTTCCTCTGACACCTCGCGGTTAACCCTCACCTTGATTCTTGGAGTTAGAAATGATGATATATGCTCCTCAGAATTTTAGTGGGTAATCCCATTTTCGCTAGTTTATATCTCATGCCGTTGTGACATACGGAGTCGAACACTTTTTCTACATCCAAGATAAGCGCTTTTCCTATTTCGTGTTGACTAAACGCCGTTTTCCTATAATCGACCAGTCTATATTCGTGTTCGATTCCATCTTTATGACTCCTGTACGCTCTTCGCCATTTGTTAAAAAAATGATTGATTCGAGATAGCTGTGAAGTCTCATGCTGAGAATCCGCTCAAATATTTTAACAACACAGCTGAGCGAGCTAATTGGACGGTAGTTAGAAGGGTTGGTAAGGGTTTTTTCAGGTTTACGTATCATGACTCCTGTGGCCACTTTCCGGTATTGTGGGAAGTACCCACAGGAAAGACAGAAGTTTAGGAGTTGGGTAAGTCTGTAGTAGAAGATGTTGGGACACTGTTTCAGTGTGTTGTAAGAGACTTCGACTTTTCCGGGGGACGAAGATGATTTACATTTTCGGATTATACCCATGACATCTTCTACGCTTATTGGTGCTGTTAATTCATGATCGTCCCCATCTTCAGGCCTTTGGTCGAAGTTGGGTTCATTAAAAATTGAGTTGTTGTCTAGGACAAATTTATTTACTTTTACTTTGAAATCGTAGTCAAATCTCTTCCCTTCTTGTGGACGATGAGCCTTCTTTAAAAGTTCGGCAAAAGCGTTGGCGTTTACCTTGTCGTCCAGAGCCATAGTTCTGTAGTTAGTTTTCGGTGCATTATTATTGGCATTTTTGCTCTTCTGGCCAGAAAAAGTTCTAAATGTATACCAGAACCTACAGAACCTCTTAGGTTCTCTCTACCCATTGAGGTTTTCTGTCGCCTTTTTCCATCTTATGCGATTGCCGTTAGATATGGCCTTTTTCACTTCTCCGTGAAGGCGATTATACGCGGTTTTAAGTTCTGTTTGTTCTCGTTGATCATTCTCTGATTGGTAAGCTCGAAACGCTTTTCTTTTTTGTTTAAATATTTGACGTGTTGTTTAGGTTATTCTGTTTAGACGCGACTTTACTGTTTGCTTGGGACAGATGTTGATAACCTCGTTGAAGTGGGCGCGGGCTTTTTCTAGTTTATGAACATTTAAGGGGTCATTTGCATTTATTTTAACTTTGATAATGTTTCTGAAGAGGTTCCAGTCGATTATTTATAGGTTTTTCTTGTTCATGGGAGGATACCTTGTGGAACCAGTATTACATATCAAAATGGCGTGAGCAGGCAGGTGACCGCTGCCTAGAAAGACAAATCGGAATGAAATGGTTTTTGATCACCGTCAGATCACCGAAGTTAAGAAGGCGCGCAGGGACGGTGTGTGGCAAGCCCCTTTGGACCCTCTTTACCTGTGGGATAAGTTTTGACAGTACGTCTGGGCGCGTCAAGGGAGGAAAGTGTTCGGGTTTAGTGGCGTTTGCTCCATTTGTGCTTCTTCTTCTTGGAAGGAGGTGGCTGGGATGGAGAAGGTTTGGCAACTGTTGTTTCTAGGTTTTTGCGTTCTAGCCATCTGTGGAAGAACGGGTCGCGGATCCTTGCTGCTTCCAAGTGTCCTGGTTTGTTGATGAGGACGTCGTAGGTTTCCTCAGCCAATTCCTTCTGGGTTGATTTAAGGTATTCCAAATAATTATCCCCAGTTCCGTCAAACTCCGGCTTGAGTTCGCTGAAGCGCTCAATGGCACGTCCATCTAGGATTTCAATATAGGCTGACAGGCTAGTATCTCCTTCATCAGAAGGTTCATGCTCGGACTCCGAGGTTGAACTGGATTTGAGGCCCGATTGGTTCAGGTTGATAGGAAAGTCAGGTACCGATTGGGCGACTTCCTTGTCCTCCGCCTTAACTCCCTGCTTCTCCTCTCCCTCCGACCTCTTTGGTGAAGAGGTACGGCTTGGGATTGGTGATACAGGTCTTGGAGGTGAGTTGACAGTGATCAGCTGTTCCATCTCCTGATTCCCGGTCTCAGTCCTCTTCCCTTCGAGCCACGCCTCCATTCGTCTGATGTTCTGGCGTTTGGTTGACGGCGATTTCTTCTTCTTTCTCTGTTTCTTTATCTCTGCTTCTTTTGTTGTTTTATATTAGTGGTGGTTAGTGCACTCAATCCCTTACCCTTCCTCCGGTGAGGACCAGTGCGAGCAGGCCCGCGAAAGGTGCTACCACTCCCAAAGGTGGGTTTCATCTTATACATTTTGGTGAGCTGAACGCAGCCACTCTCAACATGGACATCCCAGTTAAGAAGTGAGCTAGCGCCCAGCACCTTCAAAGTGTCAATAATTTTCTTCGGCAGGTAATCCATGGCTAATTAGGTATGCACGCTCTGAAGTCAGAAGTGTGAAAAAGAGAAAGACAAATCGAAAGGAATGGTTTCGCGCGCCGAAGGCGCGCAGGGACGGTATGAGGGACAAGCCCCTTTCGACCCTCATTGACTGTAGGTGATTCAAAGACAAATTGACTTCGATCTCCCCTTAAATATTCCGGGGCTTTACGAATACGAGTCGTGACAAAGCTAACACCACATGTTATTGACACGAGAAACAACAATAGAAAGCAATTATCAGTCATACTAAATAATTATTCTTTAGATCAATAGCTTCTGCCACGTTCATTTACATCGTCGTGTCCATTATTGTAATGAAAACATTGAAAATTGTGAAGTGTTGACAACATGGGGGTCACATGATCCGAGACTCGAACACGGAACAAATAGCCCATTAATGGCAGTATTATAAACACCATGATTCTTCGCATCCAATTTCTGTCTATGAGGACTACCTCACAACTCTACAGAAGCGCAATTTAAACGCGATTAAAAGACCTACATAACAAAACCCTCAACAGACTCCAAGGTAGCGAATTAAAGGCAGAGCTGAACAAACACCGAACCCCTAACAGAAAAACAAAATAAGCCACAGAAAATTAGAATTATTCATTAAAACTGCGTGGAGTCAGTGAGGATTGCCTCGCTACTCATTAAGAACATCAGAATTGAGTCTGTGAAGATTGTCTCGCACCTCAGCGTGTGGGGAGTGGACTACGAAGAAACCCACCAATCCCCCCCACCCCCATAGTAATAGCTAAAGTCAAACAACAGCTACAATATACAATAACAGAGTTCTCCCTTTCTCTAATAATGATATGGAGGAGTGGAGTCAGTGAGGATTGCCTCGCTACTCATTAAGAAATCCAGGATCGAGTCGGTGGGGACTGACTCGCAAATCTGCGCTTGGGGAGTGGACTTCTAAGAAACACACCCATCGCCCCATCCATAGCAACAATCACACAACAGTCATAATATACAATAGCAGATTCCTGTCTCTCTCTACTTTTCTAATTGAACACTCGCTAATTTTCTTCCAATACTTCTATCTAGAAGGCGCATGGAAATAGCAGACGAAGCGTATGAGGAACTGGAACAACCTACCGTCTTTCTGTTCACATATACACGAAACTACCAAACACCAAGGAAGGGTTGAAACCAGCTTCCCTGGCTGGGACCTGTGTAGATTTTAAATAAATAAACATTTGAATAAATTTTCCTCCCATCACCCCGTCATCTGTTCCCCCTGAAGGCAGACTAGATGGCCAAGGCCCAGCATCCACTCTCCCTTATAGGCTGATGGATGACTCCCAGCTTTCCAAAACACATATTGATGGATTTTTTTTCCTTTTTGTAACTGTTAAGGATAATATGATGGGGCTGCTCCCAAACCAGCGACTTTTTGGGTTCATTTTTCTTTTTTCTAAAATAGCCTTCAAACTGTGGTTTCAGTATTACCATAAATATGCCACTTCTCTAAGCAAACACGGAGCAGAAGTCTTGTAATCATGCAAAATTTCTAGTCATTTTCCAGTTCGAGGTTCTCGAGGATCTCAACCCACAACCCTACACTGCAAAAAATATATGTTCTCTTTAGAACCAAAACTGGTTCTAATCTTGTCCCTGAGATGGAACCAGTTTAGTTTAAACAGTATTTATTTCAAATCAAATAAATTTACCAAGATTGGCATTCAATTTTAACAGAATATTACATGAACTGAAGTAGATTCAGCAGTAAACGTGGAGCTTATTCAACGCAGTCGCCAAACATTTTGAAACAAAGGAGATATGAACAGCTGGCATATCGAACCAGTTTTGGTTCTGCAAAAGAACCAAAACTGGTTCGATATGCCAACTGTTCATATCTCCTTTGCTTGATAATGATTTGAGACAACCTCGTATAAGCTCTAAACTTACGAATGAAACCCCCTCCTCAATTTATGTTTAATTCTGTTAATATTTAATGTTAATCTTTATAAATTTATTTGATTTGAAATAAATACTGTTTAAATAGAACTGGTTCCATCTCAGGGACAAGATTAGAACCAGTTTGGGTTCTAAAGAGAACCTTTATTTTTTGCAGTGTACTGCCAATGAGCACACTCAAACTAAATAAGATTATTGGCTCTCGCTTCCGACTCTCGTGGATTCATAAGCAAATAAAGCTATAAAGCTTTAAATAAGTTACTCGGGTCTCAAGGGAATACAATCCCACATCGTCTCTGTGCGCTTTCGGCGCGCCGAAACTTTTCATTCATCATCCAATTCCTATCTTTAAAAATTGAACAGTACAGTTAAAATTAGAAGTCCTGTCATGAAATGCGCACAAATAGCATGTCGATCTGCGCGTTAATCTACGCGTTATGATCATAGTAAGGCTATCAAATTCTCTACATATGGCCTGTGCACAAGCAGTGTTTCAGCCAATGGACCTCCGGGTAACCCGGAGGTCCATTGGCAGAAACATTGCATGTGTTTTCTCTGAGTAACCAGGAGAGCCTGCTGTGCTTTGGATGTCATTCGATATGGCAATTGCGCGCAATTCCAACGCGCAATTAAGCCTAGATAAGCGCACAGTTCGTGACAGGACTTCTCGTTTTAACCTTAGTTGAATTTTGAAGCCCTAAATGGGATAGAGTTGGAAATTTTAGACAGGGCGCTAGTGGAATTTTCACAAACAATGTCTAGAAATTGGTAAAAATATGAAGTATTCAGACTTAAAAGCAATGAGGGTCCACCACATGTTGATTTACAAGTAGTAAAAATCCTCCAAATATTGATTTGTAGTTGGAATTTGAGTCTCTGTTGGATGATTTACAGTCAGGGAAGGCGTGCAGATGGAATTATGCATCTTACACCGTTATCTAACGAATCGGAAGCATCCTCCCGCGGAATTTACAAACTGTGCAGCTGAGAAAAAAAATTCATAAAAATTTCAGCAAAACCATATCATGTAACTCCTCATTTGGACGAGCTCGTTCTAATGAGGAGTCACATGATATGGTATTGTGGATCTTTTTAAACAATAAAAGAACCAAAACTGATAGGCAAAGGGTTATAACCTGTAGGTGGAAAATTTTGACTCGGGGGTGGGGGTGAGGGGGTGGGGTTGCTAAATGGAAATTATGTAGTGGTAGTTGGAATTGTGCCTACACGGGGTGCAATTGGAATCTTGAGGTGGACAACCTCCATCCATCCAAGACTCCCTAGCAACATCCCTGTCAACACTACGTGGATATCCAGACTCCATGTGCCTACTTTTCTACTGCAACGCATCCCGTGTAAGAAATGTTATCACGCCTCTCGTATAAGTTTCTGGAGGAAGAATATCAGCTTTATCACTTGGAGTAGCACCCTGTTAGGTAATATAGAATTTCCATCCGAATCAAATCACACATGTACCAAAATATTTCAAATCGAACGAATAACGAACATCGAATATCGACGAGCGCACATTTTTTTCTGTTCGTGGCCCAGGGACCTCGCAAAGATGGAGCGTGTGTGTAAACCTGATTCGTCCCATCTGTGATGGCTCTGATTTCGACTGATGAAATATTCCATCTACATCATCAAGGCATCGCTTCGTCGAATGCATGTATTGATGATGTAGTTGGAATATTAGCCAGTCGGAATTACAGTTCGGAAACCCAGGACTTTGCATAGCTTTCGTTTACCATATTCGAGAATTCCATATTCGGGTCTCCAAGTTCGACTCGAATTCGACTCCAATAGGTGTTTCGAATTCGAAGTACAGTACGTGGAGAGTGTATTATCATTGAATCACCCGCAGAGTGGCGACTCCACCCGAGCAAAAATACCAAATTTGTTGCAAAGCATAACCATCACAAGCAAAGTTCCAGCCAATGGACCTCCGGGTTAAACCCGGAGGTCCATTGGCTGAAACATTGCTTGTGTTTTTTGTCCATATGTACAGAATTTGAAAGTGATACTTGGGATGCTAACTCCACTCCACGGGTGATTTAGTTAAAAACCACTCTCCACGCGCTGTACGGTACATGCTACACATTGATTAGAATTTAGACGGAAAGGATATTTGTATTTCAATTGCAATTACTTCCAATTTATTTTTATCAATCCTCAAATATAATACATGATGCACTATAAACAGTATTATTCCAGATTGTTGAGTGTATTCAACATTGCTCAATATTTATTTATTTATTTATTTATTTATTTATTTATTTATTTATTTATTTATTTATTGTAGTTTATGTCACGTACTTCTGACAGTGGCTAATCATGACCACAACATGGAGATAACGTCAAGGTCAGTCAATCGTTTATACCCCATGTTGCCTATTTAAGAGGACTCGCACCCCAAGCATCAGTGACTGGGTCCTATTTCACCAGTGAAACAGAGCTTGTTTACCACAAAACATTGCTCAATAGAATACAGATATTGAAAATTGGACCAGGAAAATCACGCGTGAAATGCGGCCTACAGCAAGTACAATGCGCCTGATTGGTCCTTACGAATAAGTGAGTATTGTCGTTGATGATGTAGGGACTATGCTGTTAACCCTTCACCTAACATGAAAAGCAGACGACACTTGCAAACAAAATTCTTGAATAACTAATATTTTTCATTTTTTGTCTCAAAAACAAAGGTTATGACCTCTCATTGGAACGAGCTCAATGAGCTCGTTCCAAAGATAGGTCATAACCTATGTTTTTCAGACAAAAAATGAAAAAATAATGAAAATTAAATGGCGACTTTTGTGAATAGCGCTGGTCGGTTTTGAACGTTACGTTGGGTAAAGGGTTAACAGTATTAGGATACATGCAGTGGGACCGCTGTCAGCGAATTCAAAAGAGCCGACCCAACACAGTTAACTTTCACGTCTACAGTAGTGTGTTCTCAAAGTCTGTGTCAGTTATCGTGATAAAGAGAAGCCCGGTTTTGTAGAGTACCTTGATGGCACCTTTGGGGGGTCACTGTTGTTCAAGCTGAGGTCGCGGTCCCTGGCACTGAGGGGGGAAATTGGGAAAAACAGTGAAAAGGAGTGCCAGATGTGTAATTTGGGCGTGGTGGATACCCTGGAACTCTTTCTTCTAGAATGCCCAAAATACCAGTCTAAAAGAATAAGATTCGCTGGGAGTATAATGGGGAATATTTTTTTCCAGTACAATAACACCTGTCTTTTCGTTTCGGGAAAAAACAAATTAAGTATTTCACAAATAGTAGTAAGGGGCGTCGGAAGCATTTCAAACAGAAGGGGGAACACGAACACACTGATATATAACAGGGATGACACTTCGTCCCCCGAGTACCAATGTATTCTATGTGCAGTAGGCAAATAGAACACATTGGATCTCAGGGGACGACCTGTGCCTTAGTGACATACTTTTGCGTCTACCGGAAAGTGGGTTGTCGTTCTTGGACAAACAACTACCAGTTGATATTTGCGGTATTGTAAACATTCCGACTCGGACTTATAGCGCAAATTTAAATTTCGCCTAGGTTCGAATACCACGGTTTACCTTGGGTGCCCGACATCAACTCACCCCAGTCAGTCGGGAATGGGTTGCTGGAGTGGACTTCCGATGTGTTCTCCCCTAGGACAAATGTGCTTGGCAATCAATATAACATCATAATCAACAGCGTCCCGTACACTGCACATCACACAAATCAACGACATGACCGTTGAAAACTTTGTCGATGTACATGTAATTATGACACACAATTACGCGGTAGACTTTTTCCGTTAGTATGATCGTAGTTTTGATACCGTTAATTGAATCACAATGTACACAAACACTCAGAAATAAAGCATTTCGCATACCAACCAGAATTAATTCATATTAGTCTCCACACTGCAAAAAATATAGGCTCTCTTTAGAACCAAAACTGGTTCTAATCTTGTCCCTGAGATGGAACCAGTTCTGTTTAAACAATACTCATTTCAAATCAAATAAATTTATAAAGATTAACATTAAATATTAACAGAATTAAACATAAATTGAGGGGGTTTCAGCCGTAAGTTTAGAGCTTATACGAAGCTGTCTCAAATCTTTATTAAGCAAAGGAGACATGAACAGTTGGCATATCGAACCAGTTTTGGTTCTGTATAGAACCAATATACCAGGTATTTATATTGGCTTTGTTTCAATATGTTTGGCGACTGCGTTGAATAAGCTCCAAGTTTACTGCTGAATCTACTTCAGTTCATGTATTATTCTGTTAAAATTTATTCGATTTGAAATAAATACTGTTTAAACTAAACTGGTTCCATCTCAGGGACAAGATTAGAACCAGTTTTGGTTCTAAAGAGAACCTATATTTTTTGCAGTGCACAGCTTAGAAGAGTTCATCGAATCAGGTAAAGATAACCTATTTATCGATAGAGCCTGTAGGATTTTCATTTGAAAATTAAAATTTCGAGATGCTAGCGTATTGATATCATCGATATGCGCATCATTCACAAACCTTAGGCATTTTCCTGAAGATTAGAATAAAGATACAGAAGCTGTTTTTTTTACACTTTTTCCCCAATCGGTTTGAACGTTTCACCATTATTCTCTGTTGTAGCCCATTTGAAAAATAAGAAACCGGTTGTTTTCACCATGTTTTGATGTTCTATAATTTTATTTCTGTTCATTACATCAACAATGCGCGCATCATGACACATCGTCGGCTGAGTGCTAGAATGTTCTATGTCCCATAGGGGACATTGAACATTCTACCACTCCGGCGACGACATAATTCATTGCACAATCTTCAGGCATATTACTGTAGAGTAGTATAAAATAGAGAAGCTGGCTTTTTGACATTTCTTTTCAAATCAGTTGAACGTTTAGTCGAAACAATATTTTACATGCAATTATGACACACAATCACGCGGTAGACTTTTTTCCATTAATATGATCGTAGTTTTGATGACGTTATTTAATTGAATCACAATGTACACAAACACTCAGAGATGAAGAATTTCGCATACCAACCGGAAGTAATTCATATTAGTCTCCACAGCGGAGAATAGTTCATGGAATCAGGTGGAGATAACCAATTTATCGATAGAGCCTGTAAGTACAATACGCACCTTTACATTAAGAGAAAATGCACATTTCATGTTTAACAAATATTCCCTCCGGGCCGAAATAATGTTTCAATAAACAGTTCAAACAGAGAGGTTGTTTCTGATATTTTGTTTACTTTGTAGTACGGCAAACTTGACGCACCATATCTTAGTTAATAACTTGTAATTAAGAATCAGTAACTTGTAATTACGAAATAATAACTTGTTTTGTACTTGTCATTATCAATGCAAGATACGATATTAACATTTTTGAAGTGAGATGTTTACTGTTCAATTTGTGTGTAAACAGTGAAATTGTCAGGCAAAATTCAATAAAATTCCATAACTACTGTTTAAGTTATCGCATAAGAAAACATTCAGACGGACGGACAGACGGACGGATGGAGCTCTTCACTATATCCCTTTCCTGCGAGAGGTTGGGGATAAAAATACTGGCTTCTCATTGTACACTGGTCACCGGCATCACTAGGGTACGATCGAAGCCTCTCATTTCAATCAGTTCAAATTTCGGAGACCTGGAGATAGAAACATATTGTCAACTGACACATTTTATCGGAGGAAAAATTATAAAATACGGAGTTTTAACCCTTTACCTAACATGAAACGCAGACGACACTTGCAAATATAATTCTTGAATAACTAATTTTTTTCATTTTTTGTCTCAAAAACATAGGTTATGACCCCTCATTGGAACGAGCTCGACGAGCTCGCTCCAAAGAGGGGTCATAACCTATGTTTTTTGAAACAAAAAAACTGAAAATATAATGATAATTAATTGGCGATTTTTGAGAATAGTGCTGGCCGGTTTTGGCCGTTACATTGGGTAAAGGGTATAAATCACTCAAATATGTAGTAATGAAATAACACTCGTCTTACAAATTAACGTATTTCCCCCAAAGGACGCTGTCTTTTTTGCTAAAAAATACGTATTAAATGCCTCTATTTCAAACCAAGTTTTTATTTCCGAAACGGTTGTCTAAAATGTTCTTAGAACATTTTATTGGGGTATATCCCCGAACAACAAACAAGAAAGCATTCCGAGATTAGATAACTGAGCTGACTGCTCACAATTTCCTTCAAATTCACCAGCTTCTCATTGTACGAAGTTCCTTGGTTTGCTTTACTCCAACTTATCAGGTAATCATATAAAGATTAAAACTTCAAGTAAACGGAACCAACGAGGGGCAATAACTCTCTCGATTTTTAAGAAGTCATTGCAAGGCCCCACAAAGTAGATCTTCTGTTTTTCGGGACATTTTTGTAAAATTGCATGTGGGCGTGCGGCATGGGTGGTGGTGTATTTCGTCCCTTCAGCGCAAGAAGGCTTTGCAATGCTAAAGCATTGCAAAGCCTTGTTGCACTCAAGTGACAAATTTCTCAATTTTATTAATTTGGGTAAAATATCACACATAAAACATTTAATTTTTATTTTTTTAAGTTTGCATTTGTTATAAAAAGAGAGCATGTAGCAGCCAAAATCACCATGCAGCGGAAGGGGGTGGGGGGGGGGGGGGGCGTTGGCGGAAAGAGCTGAGAAACAGATTTTTACCTATTTTTATGCCTATTTTTTAACTTGTCCATGATATTATTAATACAAATTATGATATCAGAAAGTACTGATATTGAAGGTTCACGTTATTGGATGACCAAGGAAATATCGAGCCAATTGAACAGAGAGCAACAAATCTTTCATTTTTTAGAAATTTTGGTGGTTTTTGAAAATGTCCATAAAAAAGCTAATATAAAGCAGTCCATCAACTTATAGTGAAAACTCAGGTCTACTGCTCAAGTTATTGCATAAACAATGGAATTAATATGCACTATTTCACTTCGATGTGGCGGGATTAAAATACCGGTCTCTCATTTACCTCGGTTACCAACGTCACGAGTGTACGATCGAAGCCTCTCATTTTAATCATTTTTACTTATAGAATAGAAAAATATCGTAGGTTGAAATTTTTTTTATCAAAGTGACAATTATAAAATACCGAGTTTCAATATAAATCGCTCGAATACGTAGTAATGAAATAGCACTCCTCTCACAAATTAACGTATATTCTCGAAGGAAGCCATCTTTTTTGCTAAAAATACCCAATACGTCTATTTTAAATCAATATTTTGTTCCAAAAAGGCAATGGCTGACTTATGTGTCATTGCAACATTTTATTAGGGCATAACCTCCAACAACAAACAAGATGGCGTTCCAAAATAGGAAACACTGCATGAAAGCTGTTCACGATTTCATTTAAAATCACCGGCTTATCATTGTACGAAGGCCCTTGGTTTGTTTTACTCCAACCGTGTAACATTCTGGACGCTGACCAAAACCCACTACTTATTATAAAACATTTACAATTGTATCTTCTAGAATTGTATTTTCTAGTTATAACTTTAAATGGGTTAAAATTAATCATTAGCATTTTCAAAGATCGTAGAAAGTACAATTCTTGAAAAAACAGCTGTAAATGTTTTATAATATTAGTTCCCCGGTTACAACTGAATTGACAGAATGACCCAACATGGATTACGCAACACGTTTACGTGTATTTGTCCCCGCCTTTATTTTTGTTTACTTTATTATAATTTGTTTTCTAAACAAACGTAAAGGCTAATGACATCAATACACACTGACTCGACTTTCATATTATCATTACGAAATACAGTGGAGCCCACTTAATTGGATATCTCTTAATTGTATATCCCTGTTAACTGAATATAATTTTCCAACACAAAACCATTTGCCATACGTCCAGAACAAATTTGACCAGTTAATTGAATATAGGTTTTAGAGTAAACTCCTGTTAATTGAATAAAAACTCTTGTAACCTGTCAAGAAATTACCTTGACTCTCCCCATTTTTTTTTGTTTATAGACCTATTTGGTCTCAGTACATCCATTACAGTCATTTAATCTATTATATCTTGTTTGACAGAGCTCATGGAGCTCTGTCAAACAAGGTATAATAGAATAAATGCTAACTCTATCTCTAGAATATAGTGAACTGACACCTTCCCTGTTATTTGAATACTCCTGTTAATTGAATAATTTTCATTGGCAAAGTGGCTATTCAATTAACAGGGTTCCACTGCAATAACGTGTAATTTCGACACAGCATCAGGTGACCAAGTAGTTTCAAGGGCTTACAGTAGACCAACAGTTCATCCTATAAGTACCTCGGTCGAGCTTGCTATGGGAATCTGCTTTGCAGTGGTCGGGTTAAATCATATCCACAAGTTATTATTTCCTTATTAGAAGTTAGTTATATCGTAATTACATATAGAATATACCCAAAGTAGTTTGGTGTACCAAATGTTCACCATTCGTGGTGAAGTGGTGTTAACCGCGCGCCCTTTGGCGCGCGGTTAACACCACTTCACCACGAATGGTGAACATTTGGTACACCAAACTACTTTGGGTATATTTTATTTATACCATGACTGTCATATTATCAAGAGTCGCTATTATTTTTCTCGATTTTACGGAACAACAGACGTACATACGTGCGAATGTGTTTTTGTTTACACGACCATCGGTGGGCGGTACTTCCACTGTCAATTTTATCACCGAAACGAAATGGAAAAAGAAGCGGAGCCTTTTTCGTTTTAATAACATAATAACCTACTGTTTCGAGTAATGCATGCTTTGTTAACACGAGACAATGCATGCCTGTTACTCTTTTGGCATCTTATGATGTTAACCTATTTAAAAACGTAATAAATAAATGCCGGTGTCGTTTCACTCTTCGCGAGGCGACGTGCGGTAAATTTAGACAAGTTTGCATTAAGGTCGACGTCATCAAAAGTCAACTTGGATGTAGTTCTATTGTAGGTGTAAAATTTAACTAATGAAATCCCATTGCTGGCGTGTTAACACGGTTGATGTGTAAAGCTAAAACGTATGTCATAGGCTTTTCATATATAGCACAATAGGTAATCATGCCATATATAGTAGAATAGGTAATCATGGCATATACAGTACAACAGGTAATCATGGCATATATAGTACAATAGGTAATCATGGCATATATAGTACAATAGGTAATCATGGGTAATCGTGGCATATATAGTACAATAGGTAATCATGGCATATATAGTATAATAGGTAATCATGGCATATATAGTACAATAGGTAATCATGGGTAATCGTGGCATATATAGTACAATAGGTAATCATGGCATATATAGTACAATAGGTAATCATGACATATATAGTACAATAGGTAATCATGGCATATATAGTATAATAGGTAATCATGGCATATATAGTACAATAGGTAATCATGGGTAATCGTGGCATATATAGTACAATAGGTAATCATGGCATATATAGTACAATAGGTAATCATGGGTAATCATGGCATATATAGTACAATAGGTAATCATGACATATATAGTACAATAGGTAATCATGGCATATATAGTACAATAGGTAATCATGACATAAATAGTACAATAGGTAATCATGACATATATAGTACAATAAGTAATCATGGGTAATCGTGGCATATATAGTACAATAGGTAATCATGGCATATATAGTACAATAGGTAATCATGACATAAATAGTACAATAGGTAATCATGACATATATAGTACAATAAGTAATCATGGGTAATCATGACATATATAGTACAATAGGTAATCATGGCATATATAGTACAATAGGTAATCATGACATAAATAGTACAATAGGTAATCATGACATATATAGTACAATAAGTAATCATGGGTAATCGTGGCATATATAGTACAATAGGTAATCATGGCATATATAGTACAATAGATAATCATGGCATATATAGTACAATAGGTAATCATGACATATATAGTACAATAGGTAATCATGGCATATATAGTACAATAGGTAATCATGACATATATAATACAATAGGTAATCATGGCATATATAGTACAATAGATAATCATGGCATATATAATACAATAAGTAATCATGACATATATAGTACAATAGGTAATCATGGCATATATAATACAATAGGTAATCATGGCATATATAGTACAATAAGTAATCATGACATATATAGTACAATAGGTAATCATGGCATATATAATACAATAGGTAATCATGGCATATATAGTACAATAGATAATCATGGCATATATAATACAATAAGTAATCATGACATATATAGTACAATAGGTAATCATGGCATATATAGTACAATAGGTAATCATGACATATATAGTACAATAGGTAATCATGGCATATATAGTACAATAGGTAATCATGGCATATATAGTACAATAGGTAATCATGGCATATATAGTACAATAGGTAATCATGGCATATATAGTACAATAGGTAATCATGGCATATATAGTACAATAGGTAATCATGGCATATATAGTACAATAGGTAATCATGGCATATATAGTACAATAGATAATCATGGCATATATAATACAATAAGTAATCATGACATATATAGTACAATAGGTAATCATGGCATATATAATACAATAGGTAATCATGGCATATATAGTACAATAAGTAATCATGACATATATAGTACAATAGGTAATCATGGCATATATAATACAATAGGTAATCATGGCATATATAGTACAATAGATAATCATGGCATATATAATACAATAAGTAATCATGACATATATAGTACAATAGGTAATCATGGCATATATAGTACAATAGGTAATCATGACATATATAGTACAATAGGTAATCATGGCATATATAGTACAATAGGTAATCATGGCATATATAGTACAATAGGTAATCATGGCA
The DNA here is from genome assembly GCA_031216915.1 of Pictodentalium vernedei. Classification (NCBI taxonomy): domain Eukaryota; kingdom Metazoa; phylum Mollusca; class Scaphopoda; order Dentaliida; family Dentaliidae; genus Pictodentalium; species Pictodentalium vernedei. The sequence goes on from CM062289.1 coordinate 35,378,570, forward strand.
TATATAGTACAATAGGTAATCATGGCATATATAGTACAATAGGTAATCATGGCATATATAGTACAATAAGTAATCATGACATATATAGTACAATAGGTAATCATGGCATATATAATACAATAGGTAATCATGGCATATATAATACAATAAGTAATCATGGCATATATAGTACAATAGGTAATCATGACATAAATAGTACAATAGGTAATCATGACATATATAGTACAATAGGTAATCATGGCATATATAGTACAATAGGTAATCATGGGTAATCGTGGCATATATAGTACAATAGGTAATCATGACATATATAGTACAATAGGTAATCATGGCATATATAGTACAATAGGTAATCATGGCATATATAATACAATAGGTAATCATGGCATATATAGTACAATAGGTAATCATGGCATATATAGTACAATAGGTAATCATGACATATATAGTACAATAGGTAATCATGGCATATATAGTACAATAGGTAATCATGACATATATAGTACAATAGGTAATCATGGCATATATAGTACAATAGGTAATCATGGCATATATAGTACAATAGGTAATCATGGCATATATAGTACAATAAGTAATCATGACATATATAGTACAATAGGTAATCATGGCATATATAATACAATAAGTAATCATGACATATATAGTACAATAGGTAATCATGGCATATATAGTACAATAGGTAATCATGACATATATAGTACAATAGGTAATCATGACATATATAGTACAATAGGTAATCATGGCATATATAGTACAATAAGTAATCATGACATATATAGTACAATAGGTAATCATGGCATATATAATACAATAGGTAATCATGGCATATATAATACAATAAGTAATCATGGCATATATAGTACAATAGGTAATCATGACATAAATAGTACAATAGGTAATCATGACATATATAGTACAATAGGTAATCATGGCATATATAGTACAATAGGTAATCATGACATATATAGTACAATAGGTAATCATGGCATATATAGTACAATAGGTAATCATGGCATATATAGTACAATAGGTAATCATGACATATATAGTACAATAGGTAATCATGGCATATATAGTACAATAGGTAATCATGACATATATAGTACAATAGGTAATCATGACATATATAGTACAATAGGTAATCATGGCATATATAATACAATAAGTAATCATGACATATATAGTAGAATAGGTAATCATGGCATATATAGTACAATAGGTAATCATGACATATATAGTACAATAGGTAATCATGGGTAATCATGGCATATATAGCATAATAGGTAATCATGGCATATATAGTACAATAGGTAATCATGGCATATATAGTACAATAAGTAATCATGACATATATAGTACAATAGGTAATCATGGCATATATAATACAATAGGTAATCATGGCATATATAATACAATAAGTAATCATGACATATATAGTACAATAGGTAATCATGACATAAATAGTACAATAGGTAATCATGACATATATAGTACAATAGGTAATCATGGCATATATAGTACAATAGGTAATCATGACATATATAGTACAATAGGTAATCATGGCATATATAGTACAATAAGTAATCATGGCATATATAGTACAATAGGTAATCATGGCATATATAGTACAATAGGTAATCATGGCATATATAGTACAATAGGTAATCATGGCATATATAGTACAATAAGTAATCATGGCATATATAGTACAATAGGTCATCATGGCATATATAGTATAATAGGTAATCATGGCATATATAGTACAATAGGTAATCATGGGTAATCGTGGCATATATAGTACAATAGGTAATCATGGCATATATAGTAGAATAGGTAATCATGGCATATATAGTACAACAGGTAATCATGGCATATATAGTACAATAGGTAATCATGGCATATATAGTACAATAGGTAATCATGGGTAATCGTGGCATATATAGTACAATAGGTAATCATGGCATATATAGTACAATAGGTAATCATGACATATATAGTACAATAGGTAATCATGACATATATAGTAGAATAGGTAATCATGGCATATATAGTACAATAGGTAATCATGGGTAATCGTGGCATATATAGTACAATAGGTAATCATGGCATATATAGTAGAATAGGTAATCATGGCATATATAGTACAACAGGTAATCATGGCATATATAGTACAATAGGTAATCATGGCATATATAGTACAATAGGTAATCATGGGTAATCGTGGCATATATAGTACAATAGGTAATCATGGCATATATAGTATAATAGGTAATCATGGCATATATAGTACAATAGGTAATCATGGGTAATCGTGGCATATATAGTACAATAGGTAATCATGGCATATATAGTATAATAGGTAATCATGGCATATATAGTACAATAGGTAATCATGGCATATATAGTACAATAAGTAATCATGGGTAATCGTGGCATATATAGTACAATAGGTAATCATGGCATATATAGTACAATAGGTAATCGTGGCATATATAGTACAATAGGTAATCATGGCATATATAGTATAATAGGTAATCATGACATATATAGTACAATAGGTAATCATGGCATATATAGTATAATAGGTAATCATGGCATATATAGTACAATAGGTAATCATGACATATATAGTACAATAGGTAATCATGGCATATATAGTACAATAGGTAATCATGGGTAATCATGGCATATATAGTACAATAGGTAATCATGGCATATATAGTATAATAGGTAATCATGGCATATATAGTACAATAGGTAATCATGGGTAATCGTGGCATATATAGTACAATAGGTAATCATGGCATATATAGTATAATAGGTAATCATGGCATATATAGTACAATAGGTAATCATGGGTAATCGTGGCATATATAGTACAATAGGTAATCATGGCATATATAGTACAATAGGTAATCATGGGTAATCATGGCATATATAGTACAATAGGTAATCATGGCATATATAGTACAATAGGTAATCATGGCATATATAGTATAATAGGTAATCATGGCATATATAGTACAATAGGTAATCATGGGTAATCGTGGCATATATAGTACAATAGGTAATCATGGCATATATAGTACAATAGGTAATCATGGGTAATCATGGCATATATAGTACAATAGGTAATCATGGCATATATAGTATAATAGGTAATCATGGCATATATAGTACAATAGGTAATCATGGGTAATCGTGGCATATATAGTACAATAGGTAATCATGGCATATATAGTATAATAGGTAATCATGGCATATATAGTACAATAGGTAATCATGGCATATATAGTACAATAGGTAATCATGACATATATACTACAATAGGTAATCATGGCATATATAGTACAATAGGTAATCATGGGTAATCGTGGCATATATAGTACAATAGGTAATCATGGCATATATAGTATAATAGGTAATCATGGCATATATAGTACAATAGGTAATCATGGCATATATAGTACAATAAGTAATCATGGGTAATCGTGGCATATATAGTACAATAGGTAATCATGGCATATATAGTACAATAGGTAATCGTGGCATATATAGTACAATAGGTAATCATGGCATATATAGTATAATAGGTAATCATGGCATATATAGTACAATAGGTAATCATGGGTAATCGTGGCATATATAGTACAATAGGTAATCATGGCATATATAGTATAATAGGTAATCATGGCATATATAGTACAATAGGTAATCATGGCATATATAGTACAATAGGTAATCATGGCATATATAGTACAATAGGTAATCATGGCATATATAGTACAATAGGTAATCATGGCATATATAGTATAATAGGTAATCATGGCATATATAGTACAATAGGTAATCATGGGTAATCGTGGCATATATAGTACAATAGGTAATCATGGCATATATAGTATAATAGGTAATCATGGCATATATAGTACAATAGGTAATCATGGCATATATAGTACAATAGGTAATCATGACATATATACTACAATAGGTAATCATGGCATATATAGTACAATAGGTAATCATGGGTAATCGTGGCATATATAGTACAATAGGTAATCATGGCATATATAGTATAATAGGTAATCATGGCATATATAGTACAATAGGTAATCATGGCATATATAGTACAATAAGTAATCATGGGCAATCGTGGCATATATAGTACAATAGGTAATCATGGCATATATAGTACAATAGGTAATCGTGGCATATATAGTACAATAGGTAATCATGGCATATATAGTACAATAGGTAATCGTGGCATATATAGTACAATAGGTAATCATGGCATATATAGTATAATAGGTAATCATGACATATATAGTACAATAGGTAATCATGGCATATATAGTACAATAGGTAATCATGGCATATATAGTACAATAAGTAATCATGACATATATAGTACAATAGGTAATCATGGCATATATAATACAATAAGTAATCATGACATATATAGTACAATAGGTAATCATGGCATATATAGTACAATAGGTAATCATGGCATATATAGTACAATAAGTAATCATGGCATATATAGTACAATAGGTAATCATGGCATATATAGTACAATAGGTAATCATGGCATATATAGTACAATAGGTAATCATGGCATATATAGTACAATAGGTAATCATGGCATATATAGTACAATAAGTAATCATGACATATATAGTACAATAGGTAATCATGGCATATATAGTACAATAGGTAATCATGGCATATATAGTACAATAAGTAATCATGGCATATATAGTACAATAGGTAATCATGGCATATATAATACAATAAGTAATCATGACATATATAGTACAATGGGTAATCATGGCATATATAGTACAATAGGTAATCATGGCATATATAGTACAATAGGTAACCATGGCATAAAAGTTAGTATTTCCTAATTACTAGTTATTATTTAATAATTACAAGTTAATTATTTCATAATAAATTATGAACTAAACTCTACCAAGTTGCCGTACAAACATTTGTAGATACCGTACATATTGTTTTTGTACTGTCGACACTGTTACATAGCGGCTGCGATGTAGGCTTTGGTAAGGACTCCCCGTTGTGATTTGGAACCGTCACAAACTTTTTGTTCAATTTCCCAAACCAGTTCCCAGTTTGTTTTTTTTATGATGAGGTGGTCAGTCGATCCGCGCTTCTACCAGTTGTTCGGGAGTACCATTCAACAACACAAACTCAGCGAAACGTTTTCTGCATATTTATTCACCTCCTCAGTTTCATCAGTTCTAGGATATATTCAGCTCACGTACACCCGAGTATATATCACATTATCACGAACTTAAAATCACATTGCCGGCTATAGAGAATTCTGTTCTGGAACACATTTATCTGACTGGGTGTGTGGAACCCTTTGCGGGTTATATTCAGCTCACGTACACCCGAGTATATATCACATTATCACGAACTTAAAATCACATTGACGGCTATAGAGAATTCTGTTCTGGAACACATTTATCTGACTGGGAATGTGGAACCCTTTGCGGGCCTACGGCCCGCTTGGGGTTCCTATTATAACTGGACAGGCGGTAGTTTCCAAAGGGCAGCCATGATCTGCCCAGCCAAAATACTCTGGAGAGATTGACACGACACTTTCTGGAATCACTGCTGTCAGGATCGTACGAACAGACTCCGATCTGGGCTACGGCTAGCTAGTATATACTCGGGTGTACGTGACCAAATCTGCTGATGCAAATGGCACCTGATAAGGTAATTTGCCCACGGCCCGCTAGTCTACAACACCCTTTATCTATCGAACTAAAAGGAGTGCCTCCAGTAGTTAAATCCTATGCTTCCACAATAATCTCCAACCCCCAAGTGATTGTTGGCTTGGATGACATTTGGCAACTAATTAAAATCTGCAAGCACCAGATGTATGTATTATTTAGATCAGTTTATTGATAACTCGTCAGATTTTGACAATTTAAAATTCCAACACGTCAGATAGTCATCATTATTCCTAAACATCAGCGATTAATGCTGGAATAATGGACAGATATTATCTATAAACATTAAAATATCTCAGGGGTTACTGCTGGGAGAGTTCGGTACAATAGAACTCCAGTAGCATTCGAATAACTTCACTTACACACCAATTCTTTTGACTTCTCCGGGTTGGTAAGAGACGTGAAATACCTGATAGAACAATAGACTAGGTGTTCAAGTGACGTCGCTTGGCTTCCGTACTCATTTACCATACCTGCATCGGTGCGTTCTGTGAATTGGCGTGTAAGTACGTTACTAACCTCGCTGTCGATATTCACGAATTTGAACAACCTGCCAACTTGCTGTAACACCTCGCCGCTTCGCGCACGTTGGCAGGTTGTTCAAATTCATGAATACCTCTGACTCAGTTTGTAACTATTACTTTCCAACTAACTATCCACAGATTTTTAAATTTGTATCTTCGTATGATGTTACAGTGGAACCCTGTTAATTAAATCGCCACTTTGCCAATGAAAATTATTCAATTAACAGGAGTATCCAATTAACAGGGATTGTGCCACTTTCCTATATTGTAAAGATACACTTGCCATTTATTCTATTATATCTTGTTTGACAGAGCTCCTTGAGCTCTGTCAAACAAGATATAGTAGATTAAATGCCTGTGTTGGATGCACTGTAGCAAAATAGGTCTATAAACAAAGGAAAACTGGGGAGAGTCAGGGTAATTTCTCGACAAGTTGCAAGATTTTTTGTTCAATTAACAGAAGATTACTCTATAACCTGTATTCAATTAACAGGTCAAATTTGTATTGAAGGTATGATAAATGGTTTTGTGTTGGGAAATTATATTTAATTAACATGGTTATTCAATTAAGAGATATCCAATTAAGTGGTTTCCACTGTATTACAATTTACTACTCGTGAACCTCTGAAAACTCCGTTGGCTGAGTTTCGCAACAGCACTACGTGACACTCCGTGGTTAGGCACTCGTCACCTGACAGTGGACATCTATCTGCAGTACAGTCGCCGCGGACTGGGCGTCAACCACGCAAGGGCAGTGTGTACGCGCATCCGTTTCCCAGGTTATAAAACTCGTCATCAGCAAAATTTTAATTAATGAACCACCGGGTTAAACACGGGTAAACATATTAATACCTATTGGTTCTGCAAGAGAAAGCTCAAGATTTGGTGACACGGTAGCCAAGGATGTACACCGAGAGATGATTTTATTTCATGAGTGCAGCTAACAGGAACAAGCTTTCAAGAATGATGAGGTCATCTGTTCATTCATAATTTAAAAATGCTCCTGGTGTCAGAGAACTAGATTATCTTGGGTACATTCCACAATACTACTCTGTTTTACGAGCCATGGTAATGGAGACGCTCTTGCATTTCCTTTTCCGAAACGGCCTCGTCGTTTTTGACTAAGCAGAAACACTGAATTTAGCCAACAGCACTAACCATTTTGATTTGGCACCAAAAACCATTCGTTAGCTTGCACTTTGGCACCAAAAAGTTTCTTTCACCTGTGAAGGAAGGCCATTGCAGCAGTGAAGAGCGTGGCCGAGCCTAAACAAACAAATAAAAGTATTTCATTATGGGTTACAAATCGCCAGGTTTCACGAACACACAATTAAATCCACTGACTTTGTAATGGAGGTGTTACAAATAGTGGTTGGACAAACTTGTGAAATTAATTGTGAGTGAGTGGTAGTGTAGGATTGTTTTTCCTTTGAAAAAACATTGTAGATTATCAACGTTTACAAAATCATCATTTAACTCGCGACGTATGAAGTATTTTTCAAATTAAATACTACCTTTTGGAAAGACTTGCGACCCTTCTAATTCCCATGGATTAACAGTAATTAGTTGATAAATCTATCATTATCTGAGTACAACAACAACAACAACAACAACAACAACAACAACAACACAACAACAACAACAACAACAACAACAACAGGTCGCCGCCTGAGTGCTAGAATGCCCTATGTCCCCTATGGGACATAGGGCATTCTAGCACTCAGGCAACGAGGTGTACGTACCGACATCATTCAGTCTGACCATGGGCGCGGTAGCTCAGTTGGTAGAGTTGCAGGCTGCAAGCCGAGAGGTCCTCGGTTCGAATCCCACCTGTGGCAACCGCGTTGTGTCTTTGGGCAAGACACTTCACCCCCATTGCCCAAGTGGGGGCACGGTGACGTTGTGTACTAAGGCGTACTGCACATTGATAGTGCACTTGTCTTCAACCAATGCTAACCCTGCTTGTGTGGAGTTGGTATTTTGGGGAGCTGACAGTTGATCGCCGTTGCTCGATGGTTCTCTCCGGGTACTCCGACTTCCTCCACCCGCAAAACTGTCACGGTCATGGTTAGTCATTGTGCAGAAATATGTGACCTTAAACACCAATAAATAAATAAATAAATTCAATCTGTCCATTAATTGAACCACTAGCATAGATATAATTTAGGTGACCGTCCATTTCGATTACAAACGATTTTATCAGACATTTTGAGTTCTGTCGGGCTTTTCCCGCGACTAGTTGTCTGTTCACTCTTGAAAAAAAATAGTCAGTTCATTTTTCAATTTATTTGGATCAGAAAAAACACATTGTCTGGCGCTAAAATATACAGAATGGTTAACAGTTTGGCACCCGCCAGACAGTTTCGGGCCAGCGTGAAAGTAGGAAATGTTTTCTTTTTTTACTTTATTAACACACACACACACCCTCCCCGCCACCACACACACACACACACACACACACGCACACAATAACACAACCTTCCCTCACCTTCATTTAAGACAAATCCAATATTCACTGGGAGCAATATATTCAAAACGAGAGTAACAATTTGCTCTTAGGAAAAAGTATTGTCGCCGTGTAGAAGTTACGTTGGGTAATTAATTTAGGCAATATTTTTAAGCAAAATTTCTTGATAATCAAATTCGTCTAATAACACGGGCATATTAAACATCAAAATGAAGGTTGTGTTGCATGTAATCCGACCGAATGCATATCTACCACTAAACTGGTGGACGCAAGTTTCAGTGATCCATGAATGTCTTCTGCCGCAGAGGTCTGTAAACGAAGATAAATTATAACCAAACTGTCTGACGTTAACGTTACCTCAGTCGTTGTCCAAGAACCAGGCTAGGACATCAGACAAGTTGAATTTCTATCAGACTTTTCATTTCAACTAAGTATGCAACGTGTTTACGTTTGTTTGTAGTAAAACACCATTTCACTTTTTTGTTGTCATATTTTTAGGTCACGTGATATCGTCTTTAGGCAATCCATAAACTGCATGTAGGCAAAGATACTTATTCGAGACACGGAACATGAAAACACTGAGGATCATCAAGGTAACTGCTGATTACTACTATTAAAAAACGTAGAAAAAATCTCTCAAAGACGACTCGAGTTTTTGATAATATTTTGAAAGAATTTCATGGTTAAAATATGTCAACAAACTATTTCAATACATTTTACCATGACATCATCACATGATGTATTTGTGATGTCATGTATTTTGAAATTGCAAAAAAACTTCCGAGTATTGATGTTTGTAGTCGTGTCAAAACATGTAATGCGTAAGTAGTTATACAATAGCATGATTTCCGAGGGCCTTGCGCTCCATTATCCGACCTGCATAAGGGATTAGTAGCCCTAGAGCTAAATAGTTGTAGGGATGCTAATCCCTCATACAGGCCCGATAATGGACCGTCACGCCCGGGAAAAGTCACGTGACTGTTATTATTACCAAGGCTCACTCACAGCTGACTACAAAAGCCGAAAAGGAAGGAAACAAACAACTGACTGCGAAAGTACGCGCATTTCTCGTTTTGTTTCGTGGACCTGGATCTTTGGATATTTTGAGAACTGTTACGATCTGAAAGAAATGTGTTTCAAAAAATCGTCCAGATTAGATGTCTGACCGAAATTGTGATGCTTTTTCGTTCGATGACATGGGTAACTGCCTCGAAACTCGGGGAATTTAAATGTGCATAAAGCAGAGAGACCAGACTGCATGGCAATAATGGCTAAAAATAGCCATTAGCGCCATCCTCCCTAGTTTACGTTTTTAAAGGCAGGTGTATCATACTGTGTTACGGTTGAAGTAAATTTTTCATAATGTGCCAGTAGCGCCTTATAAGTTGATAATAATAGTTGTTATCCTCGCATCTCCATCGACCGCTTGTTGTGTTCCAAAATCGGCGACAAAGAATCAGAAATGCGTTTTGTCAGCTTCGTAACACTTACTTAAATTCAACAGGAAATTCATTTTGACCTATCACATATATATCTTGGACATCCATCTCAGTTTTGGTATCACAATAAACATTTTGGGTGTTTTAGTTCGAACGCCTTTCAACATTATTTAACTTGAAAGTTGATTTTCTGCAACGTTACCTGGAGCCAATACTATAAAACTTTTACAATTGTATTTTCTAGAACTGTATTGTCTTCCAACTAATATGACTGACTAAAATGAATCATTAACATTTAAAAAGATTTGGTAATTTAGCAACTGGTCTTTCAAAATGCTGATGGTTCATTTCAGCCCATTTAAAGTCATAACTAGAAAATACAATTCGAGAAAATACAATTGTAAACGTTTTATAGTATTGGCCCCTGAATATAACCTCAAATGACTTCGTAGAGAATACAGAAGGACAGGCGTTTGAAATGTGAAATGCGAGGCAGGTTAGTTTGTATGGTGGCCCGCAACTGTCACGGCAAAATTTATTAATTCCCAATAAAAAAAATACTTTTCGTTAGGACAGAAAACACTTTCTACCGTTATTAAGTTTGTCGTACAACACTCATGGCAAAATATATTTTTGAACCTTTTATACTGTTAAATACTGTGAGAATTATTCAACACATTCGTTGAACAAGTTTCTCAACTGTTTTCTTACAAGTTTCCTCCTCCGTTCTATAAAGCTCACCATGATAAAAACTACGATTCGTTACAGTACATAATTCTTCAACAAATCACGACGATTGTCAAGAAAATCAACTTTCCATAAAATTATTTCCCCTGATGACATTATTGGATGCGCGAGAAAGGTCCAATTAGTTTCACGGAACAAAATATTTTCCCATACGCGACCATTATAACGTTCAGGCAAAAAAATATGATCGCATCACTTTAATTTTGGCATTCAAATATCGTTGTCAAGTACAGCCCTTCAGACAACTTTTTCTGACCCCAAAACAGGGGTTCATGCAACAAATAAGAGAGAAAAATTGACAGCAAGGGAAGTACCGGTCACGTGCACATATTTTTTCAGGGAATTCCCAGCAAAAACACACCAAATGTAAATTGTAGTTGTAGGTCCAAAAGTTATCAAATCACCCTCTTTTTCATCTGAAATGTTTATCAATAATGCAAGATGTCAGTAGAGTGCTTCAAACGTTTATTGAAACAATTTATTTCCCAAGGCTGTTTATTTTTAAAGATTGCATCACTTCCGATGTGGAACATCTCAATGCGGGCATTTCTAATTCAAATATTTAGTTCAGTGATACCTATAATCATCCCCAACCCTACCAAAGAGACATTTTACCACTTTCATGAGATAAATGAATCATTCCTGCATTAGAATCCTACTTTTGGGTTCTACTAAATCAAAAACATGGGAAATTTGCTCTTTTAACGAAAAGTGTCCAAACTAAGTCAAATGAGCTTAAAAACTGGTATTGCCTCCAAAAAACTAAAACTGAAATCTGCTTCAGCACACAATATTTTTAGACAAAATCTGTCTCATTTAACCATACCGCAAGCAAAACAGTGCCCCAACTCCCACAAAACAATGTGAATGTCAATTTTGTTTCAGAAACTTGATTTCTGACATTTTAAAGAGCATAATATAGAAGAGAAAAACTTCTGAATACAAGTGAATAGAAGTGCAATATAGGTGGTTTGGCTGTGTGTTTCAATGGTGTTTTGGGAGGGGGTGAACATTGGAAACATCATGCCCCTAGTACTATGAAGGGGAACCATGCTTTAAATAAATATGTTAATATGGTAAGATAGGCTGTTAGTTAGCAGCTGCCAGAGGTTATAGTGGGCTCCTGGGGAATACTCTTGCTCACGATGTGAATTTGCTTGACTTAACAGCCTTAGTTTTGCAATATATAGCCTTTCTTGCTGACTGTGACAAAAATGAAACTTTTCAAAACAATAAAACAATTCTCTGGAGTGTGTGGTTCCCCAATGTACATTTAATTGTGAAATAATCCCCCAAAATAATAACTGAATCTTGTTTGGAAGCAAAAAACACATTTTCTATAGGTATCACGGAACTAAATATTTTCCCATAGGCGGCCATTATAACGTTCAGGCAAAAAAAATATGATCGCATCACTTTAATATTGGCATTCAAATATCTTTGTCAAGTATAGCCCTTCAGACAACTTTTTCTGCCCCCCCCCCCCCCCCCCCCAAAAAAAAAAAACAAAAAACAAAAAAAAACAGGGGTTCATGCAAGAAATAAGAGAGAAAAATTGACAGCAAGTGAAGTACCGGTCACGTGCACATATTTTTCAGGGAATTCCCTACAAAAATACACCAAATGTAAATTGTATTTTTAGGTCCAAAAATCATCAAATCACCCCTCTTTTTTATCAGGAATATTCACCAATAATGCAAGATGTCAACAGAATGCTTCAAACGTTTATTGAAAGAATTTATTTTCCCAAGACTGTTTATTTTTTTTTAGAGATTGCATCACTTCCGAGTGCAATATTTTCAAGGCGGGTATTTCTAATTCAAATATTTAGTTCTATGATACCAATTAAGAAGCAAGTAATTGTTGAGAAAGCACCTATGCCCTATTACTCCAGTAGAAAATTAAGCTAACCTTCTTTTTGTTACTTCTAATAAACAAAAATAAGACACCTCTTAATTTATTAAAGGTAACAAATTGAAACTTCGCTTTTAAGGCAAGCTATTTAGAAGCAATTAGTTGACAGATAATCCGTCACTAGGAATAGCTACCAGTGCTATACATTAAAGTTCACTTTGGCTATTTGTATAGCAAATGGATTTTTACAGTAATATGTAAGTTTCCCGGAAAAGCTATTCTTAAATAGACTTTTATATTAATGGAAAAGGACAGTGTCTGTATTATATGTCACGGGGGCGCGGTGGCTCAGTAGGTAGAGGTGCAGGCTGCAAGCCGAGAGGTACTCGGTTCGAATCCCACCTGCGGCAATCGCGTTGTGTCCTTAGGCAAGACACTTCGCCCCATTGCCCACGTGGGGGCACGGTGACGCTTTGTACTAAGGCGTACTGCACGTCGATGGTGCACCTGTCTTCAACCAATGCTAACCCTGCTTGTGTGGAGTTAGTATGTTGGGGAGCTGACAGTTGCTCGCCGTGGCTCGGTGATTCTCTCCAGGTACTCCGGCTTCGTCCACCCGTAAAACTGTCGTGGTCATGATTAGCCATTGTGCAAAAATATGTGACCGTAAACACCAATAAATAAATAAATATTATATGTCACGATGCTCACACTGTTGAAATGATGAACTGAAAAAAGTTAAAGAACACCAAAAGATGGCGAAAATGCCGTTTTCTTATTTGTAAAAGGGGTTTTAACTGGTAGAGTGCTAGAAGCCCATATTTGGACTTTCTTCTGAAGTACTGCTACCACAATTTAAAGGCCTCATATTTTGTGGATGTGTTTCATATTACCTTTGAAGTGATATTATTTTATTTGTTACGATTTGCCTTGTTACAATTTATGGGAGAGTGCCTGCTCAAAGAAACTGTAAGGACCAAAAATAATTTAACATTCTAATCTGCCAGTTAACACAGAATGTCAAACGTTCAAACCCATTTGAAAAAACCGTCAAAAGACAGCTTGTGTGTTTTATACTACTCTACAGGAAAATGCCTTAAGTTCGTGAAGTGATGCGTACATCGATGATACAAATTCGCTAAAATTTTGAAATTTTAATCTTAATATGAAACTTTCATATCCCTTCGTATTAAATGTCCTGGCAGCTTTAGGAAGTTAAGGGGAGCTAACTTCCCGTAACTCTTTCCCGGTGACGAAAATTGTCAGCCATGATCAGGCAAAACTTTTCTAAGGGCGGAAGCCGTGCTAAGAGGAGAGTCAGGTGGCCGCGCTACACATCGTTTGAAATATGAACGAAGAAATATAAACGAAAAACTAATTATAAAAGAATAATCCAAGAAAGGATATGAATATTTATTATACGCTAAACGATTGATTATCGAAGAAATTGCGTAAAGATAGAAATCGTATCCCCCCACTGTGAAGATATAGAAATTTTCACTTTCACGGTATCAATCAAAATGGCGGCTTTCAAAGCATCACCACTTCCGGGTGAATACGAGTCAAATTATCACTGGAAATGAGCAATTTGTTCTAAAAACGTATAATGAAAAGTAAATCTAGTGTTTTTGAGTGGATACCGATCATTTTTAGCAATAATTCAACACGTAATCACCTTGAATTGATGCATGAAACCTCTGTTCTCCCTCTGTTGTTCTGGGGAAGATTTTTCTGAGGGCTGATTAAATGGATTAAATTGATTTTAATAATAAGTGACTTGCTCCTAGTGATTATTATTCTTCTGACCGTTTTCTGTCTCACATTCACTTTTCAGCAATAATAATAGAATATTCATAGCAGTTTATTTGCCAGGGTAATAGGTATTAAATTTAACATTTATAAGCAAAACTGATCACAACATAGCATTAAGTAATGAATCCACCACATTTAGAATTAATTATTTATTTATTGGTTTTTAATGTCACATACTTGTGCACAATAGGTAATCGTGGAGGTGACAGTTTTACGGGGTCTGAGTCGGTCAGAGCGGGAAAATAAAATCTAAACTCTTTTATATTGAACTAAGCAGCACAGTTCCAAGCAGCACAGTGAGCACACTGCTCTCGTACACATGGACAGTCCAGCCAGCTGAAAGAAAGGTTGCCAGCTTTGAGAGAGTGGCCTTTTGGAAGTATCAGTCACAAGTATTTAACATTATTTTCCCCACTGTTCAGCCTGAGTTGTGCATCGTTTGATGCTTCTTCTAAATTTTCATTGTGTCAGCAACATTCGTTTTGGCGCTGTCCCGTGTTAGTTGAGCAACAAAATTGTTTGTGACGCGGAAATAAACATCTGACCTTCCCAGTCTTGGACTTGATGTGCACTTGATTCGATTCAAATCAGCTATTTTCAAAGCCAGTCGGAAAGTCTGTAATCACAGATATATTTAAATGTATTCTTGATTCGATGAAACGTTTCCTCCCCTGAGTTCCAATGTGTTCTATGTGCCAGAAGGCACATAGAACACATTGGAACTCAGAGGACGGTTTGTAAGCAAAGTTGAAAGAGGACAGTACAGACTGTACAGTAGAAGCGATTATTCCCATTGAATTCAACGTTAGCGAATGTCCACCCGTAAAATCACACAAACTGTTGTTCAGAAAGCAACACCAACACCTCAAACGAAACCCATTCGAACATGTTGGCGCTACGTACTTGGATTTACACCTATAGCAAATTGAACAGAGTCTATGCCAGATTACAGAGCCCACCGGGAAACGGAAAATCTGCAGACAGCACAGAAAATGTCCCGAAGAAAACAGAACGAGTATGCGTTGATAGACTTGGTAAATACCTTTTTTATTTTATTTAATTTAATCTTATTTGTTTTACAAGGATTGGCGAACAAGTTATGCAACTTATATTAACGCCTCTCCTTGGCCCAATGGCTTAGGTGTGTGGGATGACCTTCATAGCGGCAACTTCGTGGCCTAGCTCTTCTCGAATACTACGAAGGGATCTTTAGCCTGCACGGAGTGTGTATCTCTCCGCACAGAGGACAGCCATTTTACGTCCCCGCCCGATAGGACGGTACGCTGTGACAGCACGAACCCACAATTGATGCTGACAGAGAGTGTTCGGACACCTCGAGAACTTTCCCCGATCGGGGATCGATCCCGGGACCTCTGGCATGAGAGACCAGCGCACTTATCCACTCGGCCACCACTCGGCCAGCGCTCTGGTAAATACCGGAATAGAATTGATATTTCATGAGTCTAAAAACAATTGCATTGTTAGGAACAATCGAAAACCTATTTCTGACTACATTTGTGCTCAAGAAAAATCTAAAAAAAAACGAGACGCGTCTGTTTCCATTTGCCTATCTCCCTTCACACACATGGCACTGATACAAACAGACGTGTTTTTTTAATGGAGAACATGTTATTCGCCGGTGAAAAGCAGACGTCCTTTCGCACCATATAAATTTACAATGAGGAAAAACTGTTCCGACTATTTTGTGTCTTGAAAAGTATTGAAGGGTCACATGATATGGTTTTGTTGAAATTTTGATATCGTTAACACCTAGAACCCGCGAGGCTATTTTTTCGGCCCAGGAACATGGTACTTCATGACTTTATGAAGTAGAATGTCTGGTGAGTGAATATGTGGGTGTAACAAACATTATTACCACTCAATCTATAAGTTACCAGTCGATTAACATAAGTTTGGAGGCCCGTTAAAACTCCATAATTTCAGTGACGTCATTCGACGGAGCCGGGCCGCGAACGATAATGTATAAATAGCCATTAGCGGTCCGCGGCCCGGCTATTTTTAGATTCAAGTTAGCTGTAACAGGGGGTGGTAATAATAGTAATAACATGATTGTTGTCAGGCATCATGATTCATTAGCGGCCCTGCAGCAATGATGAACAGCCCTTGGGCTTATTAACGGCCCTCGACTTCGTCTCGGGCCTTTAATAAACCCTCGGGCGGTTCATCATTGCTGCAGGGCAGTTAATGAACCATAATGCCCTCCAAAATCATATTATTGTTTTATTATTTTCAAAGTGCAGCCCCAAGGGCAAATAATGAGTATGGACTCTTCCAATTGTTGCCATTGAACTGACATGGAAGATACCACCAGCATCCAAAGGATTAGGAACATTGTTGGTCTTTAAGAAGAATACTACGGAACCATACCTATAAAGATGATATGGAATGAGTGTTTTGGTCATACTCTATTTATATCAAGATATCACAGACATACAATAAAATAAATAGAAGTACAACGTGTTCAATTCAATGATTTAATATGTTTTGTCGTGGAAGATATAGGCCGCAACAAAAACCTGAATGTCACACTCGAACGGACGAACGATAGCTGTGTGCACCTACATTTAAGTACCGAGTACACAATTTTAACCCTTTACCCAACGCAGACGATATCAAAATTTATTATTTTAAATATCATTTTTTGAAAGTTTTCAAAAAATTTCAACAAAACCATATCATGTGACCCCTCGTTGGAACGAGCTCGACGAGCTCGTTCCAACGAGGGGTCACATGGTATGGTTTAGTTGAAAGTTTTTGAAAAATAATATTTTTTCAACTGCTGAATTAGCATATTGCGCGGGCGGATGCAGCCGATTCGTTTGGTAAAGGGTTAATATAAAAATATCCTCCATTGCTTACAAGGGTACATCATAGCTAAGCATTGCTCAATAGGGCAACCATAGTAGAGAAAATTTCAAAACCTCCCATTTAGTCCACTCTCTTGGGACCTCAATAGCAGAGTGCACCAGAACGTAGACCAGTACTCCCCAGGGTCCACCATGGCAGAGTACACCACTGCTATCACTATAGCCAACACACTACTCGCTAGGGTAAACCTTAGGAGAGTTGTCCAACATAAATTTAATGATAGCTAGCGCTCGCCAGCTCAAATGTGACAAAAAAACATGACCATGTTGCGACAGTACATGTGCAAAAACTTAAATGATGACAAAACATTATTCACATTCTCTGTTGATCAATACATTGTTCACTAGGGAATGCCGAATGCGATAACACTGCCTGTATAGTCACTACTATGATAAGCAGACACACTAATTGGTTTCTGACAGTTTATGAGTCGTTGCCCTCCAGGAAAAGTAAAAGTCGATAAAACCACTTCTCTGTGGAATTGCTTGTGTTGTGTGTCGTTTCCTCTTAAGGGGACGTCCAACCTAACTTTGGTCAAATTTCATGTAATTTTCTTTCAAGTCTAAAAAAGTCCCAAAATGAATAACCCCAATAAATTATATACCAAAATGCTTGGAATGAAACATAGAACATGTGGAAACTGAAATTTGCCATGGAACTGCTGCCATGTGTAAATAGCACCACCTGAAAGTCTGCTGTGGCATACGTAAGAGAACAAAAGATTTACAATAAAATACCTCAAAATAAAATAACAGCTGTGTTCTATAAACATTTAAGTACATACTCGAAGAAATCTTTTCCTAATTCATGAAAGTAATAAAGATTTAGACCAAATGTTATAAGTGGAGTGCTCACTGATTGAAGGCAGACATTTTCTTTTGTTTATGTTTTGATTTGGGGAGTTCAACAAAGGTCAACTTGAAGGAGTCCAGCAGAAGAAGTATGGAAGGACAAAAGAGTGTCTCCCAATATAAAGATGTATGTGTTACTGTAATGGTTTGGAAAGAAAATATGATATTCTCCTATGTAGAATGCACTGCAAAGTCATACATTGTAGTTGAATAAATATATTTACAAACCCCTTGCACTGTAACCCCTTTTATCTAATGCATCATTTTGATAGTGATTAAATTGTTAAATTTGTCTGGTTTATCAATAAGTATAATAGCTTTGTTTAACTCTTGGACACCAATACACTCATGATATCTGTTGGAGAAGAAATAAGGGTAACTGTAACCTGTCACTGCAATAAACCATCTAATGTACTTAAAAGTACATTGTTATTCAAAACACATCAAATCAACCTTACATAACCATTATTGCATGTACTTTCCCCAAGGAGGCTTATTGACATATTGAGATCAGAAGGGCACATCCAGAGGGTCTCACATATTTTTTTCAAGAACGCAGTACACAAAGCAATCCCCAAAAGGTGACAAGTGAGCTCCATTTGACACAAAAAATGTCGGGGGGGGGGGGGGGGGGGGCTCTTTTCCTTGTATGACTCTACCTCCGGCACTCAAGGCATATGCCTTTTTTCTCAAAGTTGAACTCTTTTTTTTCTTTTTGAAGATCCTGGCCACACATGTTACATACACTATCAGACAGGTAACCCTCCAAATAAGTGTATCGGCAAAAATCATGTTACATGGCAAAACATTCTTTTTAGACTTTTAGTTCTGGACCTTTCATGCTTCTTACTTCCAACTTTAACACTTAATTTATCGATCAATGGGTGAATAGAAAAGTCCTGCCATAATCAACATTTTGAGTTCCATAAGCCTTCAAAACAGCTCCGATAAAAGTGTCAAACATCAGATTGGTGGCTTTATACAGAATATTCATTAGGTTGTTGCTTGATAAGTAATAGGAACAAAATCTTCACAAGAAAATTCTGTAGCAATACAATTGAGGGTATTAGCAGGGTATTTGCAGGCACTTTGCAACAAAAGTTATAAGTGGAGTGCTAACAAATCAACTAGTTATAAACAGAATTTTCTAACTCAAAAGAGTGAAAAAGTACCACAACTCTGAAAAAATGTGGGAAGAAACACATGCTACAGCAGCTACACAGGCATTGTTTCCCCATGATGCTCGATCACAACACCAAATATCCTTCAAATTGGAGTAGCAATGGTTGAGATACAAGGGAGAATGTTGGTACATGTAATGATGAATGGGTAAGACTAAGATTAAGAGGACAGGGGTCACCACTGCACGGCCCTAGATGCACCTTTGATTTTCCAACATCCAGGTCTGGGACATAATAATCGCAACACACCCACCTTATCAGTTCATAATTTCAGTAAAATAAAAGAAATTATCAATTTGAATTAATTAATAGAAAATGAAAAATATTTGGCATCCTTCGCCTTCTCGTACTATTTAATTACCACAAACAATATCAGTTTGATGCCGACAAACGAAACTCAACGCATGTGGTCTGGTTAAAAAGTAACTCAGCATGAATAATGAAGAAATTGCGAATATTTTGTGTATTTCATTTGTTTAAAAGCCAATTGCAGCTAATATTGACCATGCATTCGATAATTCGTTTCGGTTTTGACCACATGGCCACGCTGACACTCAGTGACAGCGGTTATGTTTATTGTGATATGCAAATTGGGGGATGGTTTCCGGTGAAGGAGATTTGTCACATTTGTCAGTGTAAAACGATCACAAAAGACACTGATCGACGCTTGTGTTAGTATGGTTGGTTGCAAGAAAAAACTAAAATCTCTGGGAAAAATGTCAAAAAAACTGACCAAAGTTAGGTTGGACGACCCCTTAAGGATAACATTCAGTCGCCCTCCCATAAAGCTATGGTCATCATCTTTTGCACGAAGTGCAGGACACATACAGTGGCGCACAGTCCACTGAAAAGAGAAAAGCTCGTCAGCAGTACAATCCTAATAAACCTAACCAGACCAAATTCTATAGAAGAATATAATGTTATGAATATTATTAATAGTAGGGAAGAGCGGGCGGGGATTTTGAGGAGAGAAATGTGTTTTGTTTTCCACTTGAAAACAGGTAGTGATGACATATGAACATGTGTGGCCGCGCTTTCGGTCAGCTAAAAGTTTTCTCTCCTGATTAAAGGGGGATAACTCCACGTTCCATTATTACCCAGGAGTTATTATTCGACCTCCAAGTTTAATCACAGGATCTCAATTAGACCACAAAACTGAAAGCTGTGAACATGATATAAATGATTCATTCATTAAAAATAAATCGCATTATAAAACGAGTCTAAGAATTTTCCGTTTTGCCGAGCCTCTGGCTCCGCAAAATGGAAAATTCTCAGTCTCGTTTCATAAAAAGAGTATAACCAAACACGAATTTCTTATTCTGTTTATCATATGACACCACAGTTACCAAAAACACATTTTTTAGATAGGAAAGGAGGGTTAAAAATGGAATTTCACCATAAACGTTATGCATTTGACTGTGACGTACCGCAGCTGCATACGTTATACGTCATAGCCGCGACAAAATATAGTTCCATAATTCGGCGTTACAAATAGTAATTGAGAGACGGTTTACATAAGCTTTCAGCTTTCTTCCCAATCCCATACTACAACAATATAGTTTGATACATTATGTGGTAATAATTGTTTTCACTGAAATTATGTACAAAATATTCAAACCGTTTACATTTGTTCGCATGTATACAGTTGGCTTTTTTTTCAATAAATATTGTTTAAACTAAATACTAATCTCCAAGTATGTGTACATTCCTTATCATTGGGATTTTAGTAAATGTTTATAACAAATAAAAATCTGGCATCGTGGCTTTGTTGATGTTTAGAAATAGTTTTATTTACCCGCGCATTAATTTGACACAAATCTTTTCGGCGATAACCAATCAGATAGCGTTCTTTGGAAATTGACCAAGTCAACTGAAGGTGTTATTAAGCACTAATTAATATTTACGGTAAGCCGATAAAACGTAGAAGTCATTTGATAAAAAGCATTATTTTCAAATGAAACAAATACTGCATTTTGATTGGCTGAGAGGTACGGTGTAACTTTTTTACACCGTGTTTTACCACGGTGTGAAAACAAGAATATACAGGAGCAGGCTATATGGCTAAAAAGTACCCATTATAATTATTAATTTATACCTTCTGCTCGGCAATGTTAGAACAAAAATAAAAATACAGGAAATTTAATATTTATGTGCAATAAAATATTACAGATATGGATGTCACTGAGCCAGTTCCAATGACATCCATAATTGTCTGGTTTTATTTAAGAAACTTACAAAGTACAAATTTTCTGTCAGTTTTTGCCCACAATGTAGGTTAAAGTATTAAGTACACCAAATTGTTGGAAATAGATCCGTTATCCTTGTGTTTTCCAGGGGTATGGGAATTTACACCGGTTTGGGAAATCATACACCCGTCGGCATCGCCTGGGGTGTATGAGTTTCCACATCGGTGTAAATTCCCATACACCCTGGAAAACACAAGGATAACTAACATTATCATCTCTCGTCCTGTCATAGAGAGATTACGACTTCAGACTTGATCTTAAGATTCCATCGTACTTAGGAGGACATTTAGTTCAGTAGGACATCCGCGCTCCAGTCATCTACATTGTTTTCTTTTGTCCCGGTGGCCATGCACGTATATATGTACACACCAACACACGAAGGTAGGAGTTCATAAATACGTGCATCCCATGCGCGTACAAGTGAGTACACATACATAATATGCAGAGCAGGAAATGAACACACGACTCCCCGGGTGCACACATGCACCAGGGGCGGCGGAACCGGGAGGAGGCTGGGTGGGCTTCAGCCCCTCCACTTTTTTTGCCGGGCCATGTTTTTTGTATGCATATATTTTAACATAACCAATGATTGGTGAAACAAAGAGCGGATCCAGAGCTTCCCCCATATTTTCGCCAGCTATGTTTCTCTCTCGTACTGGTTCAGTTTCGATGGATTTCGGATCGTTTTTTGCAGTAAATGGCAGCAAAGGCTAAAATGTATACAGATTGTTAATAAATCGGTTAACTGAAGTAGATTGTAATCTTACAGACATACAAGTACCAAATCCACCCCAGACAAGATAATCCACAGACAGTATAAATGCTGTAAACGTCTGGTAAAGCATACAGGTGAGGTCTGTTCATCAGCTTTGGTCGTTACGACCAAAGCTGATAAATAGACCTCACCTGTATGCTTTACCGACGCTTTTTAATGGCTCTTAAAGTGTGAAATCTTTCAAATACATCTCTTGAAAAATCTAAAAATATCCCCTCAGATGCATGGAAATGGGGGACCCTGAAATTTAAAATTTTCATACCGACGACCACCATCGCCCGATCCAGCCCCTAGAACCCCCCCTCCCCCCCCCCCCCCCCCCCCCACACACACTTTGGAAATCGTTCCGCCGCCCCTGTGCACACATTGATGTACACATTGGCACGCATACAGATATATCTTTGCATGTTTTAGGGGATAGCTGGCTCAACTTCAGCACTTGCGGTGTGCACGGGTTTTATAGTTTCGCGAGGCTGTTGGTGCCGCAGTAAAGTCTATCGCCCCGGGCCGGTCCATCGTGCTTTTGTACGGAGGGGGTGGGGGCGATATGGTCAAGTCCTGGACCGGGACTGTACCGGTATTTTGCGGTCAGGTTCACATCACCATTTTAGACCTAATAAACACTTATCTGATTACTCTACGATCCGGAATAATTGAAGATGATTCTAAAGTGTTTATGGCGACTTATTACCTTTAAATCTGTATTTGACATTTTCAGTGATGGGTGCTACGTTTTATCGTTTTTGTTTTGTGACAATAGCGTGGATTCAGTTAAACCATCTACCTAACGAATCGGGTGCATCCACCCGCGTACTTTTTTCAAAATATTTCAATAAAGCCATATCATGTGACCCCTCGTCGAGCTCGTCCCAATGGGGGGGGGGGGGGGGGGGGGGGGGGGGGTACATGGTAGGGTTTTGTTGAATGTTTTTCGAAAAATAATATTTGTTCAACAGCAGAATTTGTGTATTACCCGGGAGGATGCGGCCAATTCGTTAGGTACAGGGATAATATTTTTCGTTTGTGAATACAGTTAAAAAACTCAGGACATCTTGAAAATTAAATTGTGGGTAGATAAATAATGAGGATAAATCGATATTTTTGTAATTACGCCGGTCTTCAATCGATACTGGTTTGAATATATATCGATGTACCGAACAGCCCTACCCTCAAGCTATGAGCTCACTGAGCCCGTTCCGTTGATATGGTTTTGTTGAAATGTTTGAAAAATTTGGGGAAAAAAATAATTAAAATACCAAATTTGATATTGCCTGCGTTGGGTGAAGGGTTAAAGCCCGATAACTCCTCTGAGCCCATAGGAGCTTCAGAGACGAGGTGTATACGACAATATGATTGTGCTAGAGCTAGTTGACTATGTGACAGGGACAGGGGCAGCAACATCGCATTTTATTTTACAACAAGACGTGTGAAAGATGCACAGCTGGAACACTCTAGAGAGCTAGGGTTTTGTGGCACCAAGCTCGGGGAAGGCTGCAGTGTTCGATTCATTTGTATGGGGCTTTGGCTTGGTGAGATACTTCATGTTACACTGCAAAATCCGCTTTACAATCTTCTGAAGGTAAAGCTTGTACGCACAAGAGGAAGCAAGTAAAATGCACTTCTCATTGTATAATCCAAACCTTCAAGCCATAAGCCAAATTTTGTGAGAACGTCGATGCCGTTATAGCCCGAAACCAATTAAAAAGTCCATCAAAAAAATCCATCACCTATCTTTAGATTCACTTGTCTAAAATATTTCAGTTGGTCGGCTCGCTTTTCCGACCAACTGAAGTATTCCAGACGACTAAATCTACAAAATACAATAAACATTTATTTTTAATCACATCAAGAAATGAATTTCAATCAAGTCTTAAATTGACCGAATCTTTTATGACACTATTCTACATATTTGTTAACCCGTTTGAACACTGGTGGTATCTTCCATATTAGTTCAATGACAGCAACTGGAAGAGTCCATGTTCATTATTTAGGGGTAGACCAATTAATATTTTCAACGTGCAGCCTTAGGGCTGCACGTTGGAAATATTGATTGGTCTGCCACACACATGCACTTAGTAACCATCCTATTTAAGGAAATTATGACGTTCCTGGCCGTAAAAACGGCCGCTAGGGTTCAAAGAGTTAATTGTGAAAGAGGACAATTCACAGCTGTAGTTTTATGATTATCTCATGTACAGTAGGGGCGCGGTGGCTCAGTAGGTGGAGGTGCAGACTGCAAGCCGAGAGGTCCTCGGTTCGAATCCCACCTGCGGCAACCGCGCTGTGTCCTTGGGCAAGACACTTCACCCCATTGCCCACGTAGGGGCACGGTGACGTTGTGTACTAAGGCGTACTGCTCGTCGATGGTGCACTGTCTTCAACCAATGCTAACCCTGCTTGTGTGGTGTTAGTATGTTGGGGAGCTGACAGTTGCTCGCCGTTGCTCGGTGGTTCTCTCCGGGTACTCCGGCTTCCTCCACCCGTAAAACTGTCACGGTCATGATTAGCCATTGTGCATAAGTATGTGACCTTAAACACCAATAAATAAATATAAATAAATGTCATGTACAGTAGAAACTCGAAGTCATGTGACTGTATTGTGTACTATTTTGATTTTGTTCATGTCGAACTGCACCATTAGCGTAACTCAATTAACTGAGGAAAACAGTGTGCCAACCCTGTGCAATTCTATACTGGTAAATTGAGATCACTTATATCATTCCTAACCTCTACTGGGATACATGTACCTGTGATGACGTAAATAGATATTAAAATTCGACTGCATATACTGAATGAAAAGGGTGGATTATTACTTAATCGCAGCGCCATATATTCTCCACAGTATGTCCAACTCTGTACAATTATATACTAGTAAATTGACATCATTTACATCATTCCTAACCTCTTCTGGGATACATGTACCTATAATAACGTAAATAGATATTAAAATTCGAAAGCATATGCAGAATGAAGAGCGCAGACTACTACTTAATCGCAGCGCCATATATACTCCACAATGTGTCCAACTCTGTACAATTCTATACTAGTAAATATAGATCATTTATATCATTCCTAATCTCTTTTGGGATACATGTACCTGTGATGACGTAAATAGATATTATAATTTGACTGCATATACAGAATGAAGAGGGTGGATTACTACTGAATCGCAGTGCCATTTCTTCTCCACTCGAAAACTATTTATAATTGTTCATAACAGTGCAACCCGGTGGTCCATGTGATGGAAGTTTGCAAGTGTTTCTTGTGTTTTGTTCTCAGAAATTGTAAATAATTACTTAGTGAAAAATCTATCCCACAACGATTTTGTAGTAATCCACCCTCCACATACTGTAGTCTCAATAGTTTCTTTCGGATTGATCGGTTCAGTTCGTGATTTCACTACCGACCTCACTAAGAGCACATTACATTTTGCATTGCACAGCACAAACGCTCTTGTGTATTTCAGAATACTTCATTCTTCTGAAGTAAAGAGCGCATTAACTATAGTACTGAAACGGTTAACTGGATAACCGGTTTGAAACGGTAACCTACATGTACCTAACCGATTTGAAAAAAACGTCAACCGGTTATCCGAAATATCGATAGTGATCGTCATTCCACGGTTAAAACGTAGTAAATCTGCCGTTTTTCCTTTGTGGTAGATTACACCCCGAAGCAGTGCTGTATATATTGAGAAATAATCGACTTTTGGCTTCAAGACTTTGTTAATGATCGGCAATTTCTGTGAGTACTGAGGAACCGCAGAAACTATTCCGTAGTATGTATACAAACGAAAGTTGTCGAGTACTGTCGTCTCAATATTTTTTTTCTGTTTGATCGGGTCAGTTCGTGATTTCACTACCGGCTTCGCTAATCGTGCATCATATTTTGCAGTGCACAGCGCAAATGCTCTCGTGTATTCCAGATTCCATTCTTCTGCAATAAGGAATGCATTAACCCTATACCCAAGGCAGACGATATCAAAATTTATTATTTTAAATACCATTTTTAAAAATTTTTTAAAAAAGTTTCAATAAAACCAGATCATGTGACCCCTCGTTGGAACGAGCTCAAAGAGCTCGTTCCAACGAGGGGTCACATGATATGGTTTTGTTGAAATTTTTTGAAAAATAATATTTTTTCAACTGCTGAATTTGCATATTACGCGGACGGATGCGAGCGATTCGTTGGGTAAAGGGTTAACTATCGGGCATTTTTTGCACTGATAGTGACATGACTTCTAGTTTCAACTGTAGTTCCACAAATTGATGTTTCCGGGGCGAATTAAATATTTATTTGTCGGAATATCTATAACGGGAACACGAAAGAATATGTGTATATCTTTGTGAGTGAAGGAACATCACATTAAATCAACGTTAGTCTGGTAGCAAACTCCACAAAAGGTGTGTAACAAATAGCCCACAACAGCGTTGGGTTCAGTACGGAATTTTACTGACACCCCAAGATATAATCTTCATTTCAATGTGGGTATGAAAGAATATGTTGTGCTTTCAGAAGTTTTCTTTCATATGCTAGACATGGGTACAATTAGAATTGCTTTTTGGTAGGAGTGGTGGGAAATATAGAGATGTAGAGCGAGGGGCTGATGTACAATTAGATTTGTACTTTTAGGAGACATGTGAAATACAGAGATGTAGAGTGGATGCCTTTGGGTGATCTGTAGCGACATAAACCTAACTGAATATTCAATTTATTACAAGACTGTTTATTCAGTTTATTAGGAAACTGCTTATTCAATTTATTACAAGACTGTTTTTTCAATTTACTAAATTAAATATTCAATTTATTACAAGACTGTTTTTTCAATTTATTACGAGACTGTTTATTCAATTTATTACAAGACTGATTATTCAATTTACTAAATTGAAAAAAGAGTCTTGTAATAAACTGAATAAACAGTCTCGTAATAAATTGAATAAACAGTTTTGTAATAAGTTAAATATTCAATTTAGTAAATTGAATATTCAATTTAGTAAACTGAATATTCAATTTATTACAAGACTGTTTATTCAATTTACTAAATTGAATATTCAATTTACTAAATTGAAAAAACAGTCTTGTAATAAATTGAATAAACAGTCTCGTAATAAATTGAATAAACAGTCTTGTAATAAAATAAATATTCAATTTACTAAATTGAATATTCAATTTAGTAACTAAACATCACATGTCGCTTCTACGCCGCCGTAACTATAAGCTTTTCGTCGAATCCTTATTTTCCTCAGCAATTTCATAATCGTTATATTTGTTGTTATATTGTACACTGCAGTCAGGGAGGTGACTAGAGACTTCCGAATGGGGGTGTAGGGTAGTGAATTTCTAACTGGGGGGGGGGGGGAGGGGGGTCAGTTAGAGGGATTCCCTCTTCCGGTCCCTCCCCTAATTGGAAATTCCCCACCGAGACATATTTAGAAAATGAAGCCATGGAAGGGGTCATAAAATTGATTCTAGTAACTGAAAGACCAACACCTTTATGATAGAATTATCAGGTTATTATTATTTGTTATTATTCTGGGAATTGAATACGTGCTAAACACATGCTCAAGCTGAGAACTTTGAGCACTTCACACTGTCGTAATATTATATCACTTCACACTGTCCTAACATTAAATCCGTGTGGTTTTCGAAATATGTGCGTTTGAAAATATTTTTATTTTTAGCTCCTGAGGTTTTTGCATGAATCAAGAACTGATGACTAAAT
The DNA here is from genome assembly GCA_031216915.1 of Pictodentalium vernedei. Classification (NCBI taxonomy): domain Eukaryota; kingdom Metazoa; phylum Mollusca; class Scaphopoda; order Dentaliida; family Dentaliidae; genus Pictodentalium; species Pictodentalium vernedei. Next base: position 35,406,854 of record CM062289.1, read on the forward strand.
AATACCACATACCAACTTTGGTTCAAATCGGTCCATCGGTTAAAAAACTTTTGCCCTACAAGCTTCGTTTGAACAAACTTGATTCTACACCTTAAAAGGAAGCTCAGTACCAAATATCAAGTCATTGTACCAATCGGTTCATGAGAAGAAGATTTTTTACAAACTCATGTGCATTTCTCCACCCCCTCCTGTGGGGTGGAGCAAGATGATTTCAATGAAATCAAAATGCGATGTCAGAACAATCACCGCTAACAAAAATTAACTGAAATCGGTCCAGGGATTTTAGAGGACAAGTTCAATAACCACATTTAAGTGCAGTAGATCAAGGTACAGTACGTGGAGAGTGGATTGTAACTAAATCACTCGCGGAGTGGAGTTATCACCCAAACTATAACTTTCAAATTTTGTATATATCGACTAAAAACACAAGCAATGTTTCAGCCAATGGACCTCCGGGTTTAACCCGGAGGTCCATTGCCTGAAACTTTGCTTGTGCTTGTTATGCTTTGCAACAAATTTGCAATTATTGCTTGGGTGGAGTCTCCACTCTGCGGGAGATTTAGTGATAATACACTCTCCACGTACTGTACACCGACTATTGATTACGGTTATTGATTTTTTTCTTTTTCACCTCAGAACTCTTCATGAATTGTGACTGAGAAGGGATATTTTTCATCCTTGTATGACCTAAGATGATCATGGTCCTACCAGTTGCACAAAATTATAAAAATGGGTTATCATGTATACTTTGTGTTGGTTACAGCAAAGTCATATAAAAACACACGTCGTCACTGTGGAGTTGTGCGTTCAATTGAAAGACTGAGATGAATTCCTTGGAAAAAGAATATTTTGAAATGGTTCGCACCAGGAAGTTAAATAATATTTAATAAAATTAGGAGTACAAAATAATATATTCCAAATTAGAAAATAGTTCCTGTTGGTGTTATTATTCAGAACTTAGTATACTGAGGGTGTCATAAAATAGACAGAATTCTTAAAACAACTTTTAAAAAACCCTCCAAACGCGTTCAAGAAGAAACATACAGTTACAATTTGAAGTTCTGTTACGAACTGGGCGCTTATCTATGCTTAACTGCGCGTAGGAATGGCGCGCAATTGCCATATCGAATGGCATCTAAAGCATGACAGGTTCTCCTGGTTACTCATAGAAAACACAGGCAATGTTTCTGCCAGTGGACCTCCGGGTTACCCGGAGGTCCACTGGCTGAAACATTGCTTGTGCACAGGCAATATGTACAGAATTCGATGTCCTTACTATGGCCATAACGCGTAGATTAAAGCGCAGATCGACGTGCTATTTGTGCGCATTTCATGTCAGGACTTCTTGGTTTAACTGTACCTGCAACGTGAAAAATAGACTAGTGCGTTGAAGTAAATCTATTGAAAGTAGACGAATAACCATTTTGCGCACGAATCGAATCAGGCATAAGTTTCGATACTGAATCGAATCTCAAATCGAGTCCACGCCCCTATTGTTACGATATAACGGCTGTATATCTCTCACGTACACCTTGTATGCGTACTGGGCCAATATTATAAAACATTTACAATTGTATTTTCTAGAATTGTATTTTCTAGTTGTGACTTTAAATTAGTTAACCCCCCCCCCCCCCCCGCCAAGGTTATTCTAAGACAAAAAGGGACCTAATTCTGGCAAATATAATTCGACCGGAATTATAATCGCAGGTGCACAGGTTCCCATGGTGGTGAACATTCATACTAAGTTTTGAGCAGATTGGACCATAACCGTCAAAGAAAATCTCCGTACAAAATTATGTCGATGGACGGGTGGGCGGAGGACGGACAAGGTGGTTGCAGTATATCATCCCCCCCCCCCCCCCCCACACACACACACACACACTCGTTACGGGGGTATAATAAACCATTTGGCATTCTCAAAAATCTGGCAGTTTGCCAACTAGCAAATTGCCATATCTTTTAAAATGTAATAATTCAGTTGTAAAAATAGGAAGAAAATACAATTCTAGAAAATACAATTGTAAAGGTTTTATGGTACTGGCCCCTGATTTGACTATTCCATATCATCGAACCATAAGTACAAATGGAAAAATGGATCTCTCACTCTTTCTGAGAGGTTGGGCAATTTATTCATATGGCAACAAAGGGTATTCCGTGTTGACATTTCGCTAAGTACATACACCCGAAGTGCAACGTACTTTCATAAAATTAGAATCTGATAGGATTGACATTCAAATTATTTGAAATTATCGCATTGAATGTGTAGCAGTCGAGGTATAAGGACCATTTACCAATCAGCCTGATGGGTCCGGATATCTTAGTTTTGTTGTAAATAGGTCGCTTCATGTGTTGGAGGTCGACAGTTCGAGCCTCGGCTCCCGCACTTCTCTCTCGATCTGTTACGTTGGTGCCGTGACCAGCCCTCAGCAGTTGGTGAAGTATGGTGGATGTTTCGGCCGCGCCGAGGTGGAATCTGGGGTGAGATTCACGGTGGGTGAATCTCAAAGAACGTGAGAGTGGTGTAGCCTGGTTGGTCCGGATCTCTTAGTCTAGTGGTAAATCGGTCGCTTTGTATGCCAGAGGTCGACGGTTTCGAGCCTCGGCTCCCGCACTTCTCTCTCGATCTGTATCATTATCAAAAAAAGTTCAGACATTTTCTGTTCCCATTATTCTTGTGGTGACTACTCATCCAACAGTTATCTTAGCAACGGGACTAGACTCAAAACAAGAACTGGCCAGGTTGTCTCCAGAAAAAAACATATACAGTCTCTTGAGTGAAACAATGTGCCATCCGCAATGAATTAGCATATTGCAGATACAGGGTTCATACAGAATTACCATTTTGAAATTCAAGGCCTTTTTAAGGCCAGTTTTATAAAATTTAGATCCATTCTTCAACTTTTAACTACCTAACTTCACGTGCACCTAAATTTCATAATTAAAGCTTCACAAAAATATTCTTTCTGTGTGTAAAAATTATATTATTTCTTGACTGTTGGATGTTGCATTTTATTTGCTTTAAACAACCCTCGAGTTATTATTTATTTATTGGTGTTTAAGGTCACTTATTTCTGCACAATGTCTTATCATGACCATGACAGTTTTGCAGGTGGAGGAAGACGGAGTACCCGGAGAGAACTGCCGAGCAACGACGAGCGACTGTCAGCTCCCCAACATACTAACTCCACACAAACTGGGTTAGCATTGGTTGAAGACAAGTGCACCATCGACGTGCAGTATGCCTTAGTACACAACGCCACCGTGTCCCCGCATGGGCACTGGGGTCGAAGTGTCTTGCCCAAGGACACAACGCGGTTGCCGCAGGTAGGACTCGAAACGAGGACCTCTCGCCTTGCAGCCTGCACCTCTACCTAGTGAGCCACCGCGTATCCTCCCACGAGTTCAACAAGGTGACATCTGCAATGCTTTAGCATTCTAGATGGCACCTTGCTGCACTCAAGGAATGAATTTACTAGTTCAGGGTCAAAAATTGATAAGGACACGTTCTATTATTCCAAAAACAACTATTTTCAGCTGTTTGGGTTTTTGATAACCCTCCACTGATTGCATTGGCAAGTGCATTTGCTGCCGTGTGTTGTTAGCGTGGTTAAAGACTTTCAGAGAACAGCAATGTATGTATTGATTTTGAACGAAGTTAATCTGCAGAATTTATTTCAAACCATACATAAACCGCTACTCACTTTATTATTGACATATTCACTTTCTTGTTGACATGTTTGATGAATAAAAAAAATAAAAATAAAACAATAGCTTCGTTCACATTTATTTATTTATTAGGGTTTAACGACACATTGACAACCATTTATTTATTTATTATTTATTAAGGTTTAACAGCCAGGTCATATCGTGTCGGTGACAGTTTTACGGGTGGAGGAAGCCGGAGTACCCGGAGAAAACCACCGAGCAACGACGAGCAGGTGCCAGCTCCCCAACATCGTAACTCCGCACCGCAGCACAGTCAGGGTTTGATTGGTTGAGGACATGCACACAATCGACATGCAGTACGCCTTAAGACACGCCGTCATCGTGCCCCCCCCCCCCCCCGCCCCCCATGTGGACAATCGGGGTGAAGTGCCTTGTCCAAGGACACAACGCGGGAGTTCGAATCGATCGCTCAGACGGTCACCCATCCAAGGACTAACCGGGCTCGAAGTTGCTTAACTTCGGCGATATGACGAGAACCGGTTACCACAACGCCAACGTACCCCCACTTCGTGCACATGACAGGTGCCCACATTGTAGATACAAAAAAATTCAGTTAAAAACCTTTCAATTGTCAAGGGCTTTTCAAGACAATTACATTTTTTGCGCCTTTTAGGGCCAATGTTAAAAATTGAAGGACTTTTCAATGATGTATGAACCCTGAGATGTTGCCTTCATGTTGTTCCAAAAGTATGGGGACTATATTGCGCAAACGACATATTATGCGATCGCCTCTATTGTTTTAAATATTTTTAGGAATTTTTGGACTAAATTTGTGATCGGTAGTTGAGTTGGATAAGGTCAATCTCGTTCCTCAGACACTACTGAATGACTTGTCAGCTTTTGAAAGTCGACGATAAAGATAGGTACGAAAACTAAAACTCTCTGGGATTTTTTTTTCGAATAATCGAATTGAATCTCAAACGTTCGCCAGACCCAAATTGAAAGTTACTTTCAATATGATTATGGGCTATGCCAGTTCCGTACGCCAGGAAGGCCCATGTAGAAAGACCATTGTGCCAAAGTACCTCCAACTTTTACCACTCCAGTTGGTTATGTTTTGGGCCAGGCGTTTAAAAGGTCTCTATAAGTTCGGAACTACAAGTTAACATGACGTCAGAATGTGCAAAATAGATAATATGAATTTCCATATCAGTGGTACCTACAAGTTTCTAAATACCGTGGTACCCAAATTGTCCACCCTTGTTAGTGCGGTGAAAACATCTATTGGAATTTAATATGCAAAAATCTGTGATTAAATGCTGGCACCCCAAGTACCAGTCATGGCGAAGAATTTTACTTGGGAATCCTGATACCCCAAGTGTCTATTCCAGATAAAACTTTACTATAGAAATTCCCATAAAGATTCTGCTAACAGAAGATGAATATAAAAGAAATGCATTGTTATTGTACAACTGTACAACTAACAGTAACCATACTTCAGTGGTGTATCCAGGGGGTGGGGTGGGGGATTTTTCCTGCCCCCCTCCCCCCCCCCCCCGAACATTGGCCCAATACAATTTTCACACAACATACAGCCCTAAAATGTTCTCCAATAGAACTATGCACGCTACAAATGCCTCAGATTCGCTCTTAGAGCACTAAGCGGTGGTAACGACCGAAGGGTCAAAGTTACAGTACGGCCGCAGTGGACTGGTCGCTTTCCTCGGGTGGGCAATATTTCCACGGACGCAATAAATTTAGATTCTAAACAATAATTATGCGAATAATGATCAACAATTTAATTAATGAAACACTTGATGCAACCCGATACTTAATTAGTTAAAATTCTGCTGCTGATGAATTTTATTACCTGGCAAAGGCATCCGTGGATATCACTGCCAACGTGTGGATTACGACCAATCCACGGCGGTTGTACTGTAGTTCTATGGAAGGCCCACCAAACCCTCATACAACGGCCTTTCAAATATCTTGGCGCACCACTCCCCCCACCCCTAAAAAAATGACATAAGATAAAATTATGGCTGTGGCAGATTCTACTCTAGAATGCTCACTATTCGACTTGTACTGAGCATTGGTGGCAGAAATGGGGATTGGACTGGGTTGAGATGGAGCAATGGTCCAGAATCACCACAACCACACACGCTTGATGAAAAAAAATTACCTACGGACATTTTTTTTTATCAACATTTAATTACAATTACAATTTAATCCCTTTTCTAACCAAAGAAGCTGAAATTGAAACGTTTGTTCCAGTGCTGAAATGGTTAACCAATTAATCAATTAACCAATCAATTAACCAATGATTGATCAAAAAAATAATTGTTCAATTAAACTTTACTTTTGAATTACTGTATTTATGGGTTAACAAAGCAACAAACTTGCTCCAAAACAGGCAAACATTGTCACACTGGCTCACACCAATTTATATGAGATAGAGAGAAAAGAATGAAAGTTACTTGATGACATATTTGTTCACTTGCATGATCATTACATTGTATGAACAGCTGGAAATGGTCATTCTTAACTGGTTGAGTGCTAGAAGCCACTATTGGGGCTTTCAAAAATGAGGATACCAGAGCAAAAGTCAATACTTTCCTTGCTTATATTTCATATTCAGTCAAACACAAATAATAATTTTGTTTATATAAATTTGTTTTATTACAAATTATTGGAGAGTGCCTGTGGGCACTCTCCAATAATTTGTAATAAAACAAGTTTTGAATAACAAATTCAGACCACCAAAAATAATCTAGCCCTCAACCAGTTAATCCTTTACCCAATGTGGGTAACAGACAATACTTGTAAAAAAAATTCTTGAATTACTAAAAATTTTCAATTTTTGTCTCAAAAACATAGCTTATGTTTTTGAAACAAAAATTGAAAACATAAAATTTGAATGGAGATTTTTTTTCATAGAGAGCTGGTTGATATTGACTGTTAGAATGGATAAAGGGTTAATGCTGTATATCAGCAAAGGTTTGGCAGTTATTCTGCTACCTATTAGGGCTAGTGATTAATCGTTAACCAAGGTTAATTTTTGTGATTAATCGATCGAGGAAACCCTTTAACCACTTCACCTCCAGTTCGCTCTCAGAAACAAGAAAATTAGTAAAACTGATGGATGCTCCCAAACAGTAAAGTTAACAAGTAGATTCGTAAAATTGTGGTCCCCCTCTATGGGAAATAATTTGGCACATGCATTTGAAATGCAGGGAATGTAACTCTGGTGAAAAATTAAAAATATGCGGAAAACTGTTTTAAACATGTGCAGGAGCAGTTTGTCATAAAGATCCCTCATACCATATTTCATTAAATTCCATCAACGCACTGCTGAGATACCATTGCAGATGGACAGGGGATGGATGGATGGACAGAGACAGAGAAAGCATCACTTTTTTTTACATGTGCAGGAGCAGCTTGTCGCAAGGATCCCTTGTACCAAATTTCGTTGATTTCCATCCACTCGCTGCTGAGATATTGCAGATGGAAATGAAAGTGTCAATGACACTGTAGCTCAACTTGTTTAAGACATGTACATGTATAGTATATGACACAGCAATGACAAACATCTAGGTAATGACCTGATAACAAAGGTACATGTAAAGCATTTTAACGGTCTGTCCATAAATGCTGACCGTAGCCTATAACAAATATATAGGTAAAGTACTGTAAATGTGGGGTGACAGTTAGATGCTAAACTAGAAACAAAATCTTTTGAGTCCCAGAGTGGGTCGGACTGAACCCAAAAATATTTGTTCTCATAGCACAGTGATAACAAAGGCACCCAAAAACACTTGTTCCTGTCACAAGGTGATAACAAAGGTACCCCAAGAAGTTTCGTGAAGATCAGTTCATAAATACAGACTCTAGCCCGAGCCGTATTTACATGTGCACTTACTGTGTATAAGTAGCACTGAACAAATCAATGTTCATCTAATTTGCATAATTTCTGCACGAGAAAAAAACCCGTATTATATGTGATGTATTCCATGTTGCTAAACATTCCTACAAAAATTTATTCAAATCAGAACTTTCATACAGAAGTTCTGTACAAAAAACTGATTGGACTAATTTTGGTACAAAATGGCTGCTGGTGGCCATCTTGAATTTTGGACCAAACCCCGAAACACTCATTCTCGTCCCACGGTGATAACAAAGGTACCTAAGAAGTTTTGTAAAGATCGGTTCATAAATATGTCCTCTAGTCTGAGCCGTATAGAGGTTGTGTACAAACAAGAGGCCCCAAATCGCTCGCCGGCCAAAGTGGTTCGAAGAAGTATTTGGGGTCACATTCACTTAGACATGATTCATCAACACTACAAAGGAATGAAGTCATGAGAGGCAAAGATGGACAGACAGAGCAGCGACTATATGCTCCAACCGGGGAGCATAAAAATGTACGGTATTGACGTTCCCCTGCATTACTCCAGGAAAACATCACTGTATGCTAGGCCACAGAAAATATAATAGGAAAAGTCAAACAGTTCATAAACTTTAATTGTATTTTATCATCCTTACATAGAACAAATAAAAATCAGATGGCTCAAACATTATCTACACCTCAGTTATAGACAAAATTTTGTAATGAATATCCACAAACACATAAAATTAGAAAATGACACACCCACAAAAGGATCTTCACAAAAATTGAATCCTTATACATGAAAGGCATGTCAAAAATAAGTCACCAGCAAGATTATTTCTGTGTTTAGTGCTTAGATCTTGTCAAGAATGGGAATTACATCTTGGTGTACACAATAATAACTACATTACCAGGAGAAGACTTTACAACTGAAACACATGTGGAATAAAGATTCCATTTTGGAAATATTTTGTATGATGTGAGAAAGCAATTCAGAACCTGTAAGGCTCTTTTTTGAATGAAGTAACAGTACAAGTAACACAACTAGAGGGTGACACATGCACAAACATTTTTGAAGAACTAAAAAACTGTATTTTTTGGTAGAGATGGGCAATATACCGAAAAGCTGAACTGAATTTTCTTTCCGGATTTGGTAACACTTAAGGGTCTGGTAAATGTCCTGAATTCCCACTAGACTACAACCTGTACATGCCAAGTTGCTTAACAGTGATTTCTAGTCAAGTCTTGGCTGCCTGTTATGAATCGCTGCATTGGAGCCAATACTATAAAACTTTTATAAATGTATTTTCTAGAATTGTATTCTCTTCCTATTAATATAACCAAGTAAAATGAATCATTAGCATTTTAAAAGATATGGCAATTTGCCAACTGGCAAATTGCCAGATCTTTGAAAATGCTAATAGTTCATTTAACCTATTTAAAGTCACAACTAAACAAGCCAAGACCAATACCGGGTCTGGACCTGCGTCGCTGCTGGCAACTGAATCGGCAAACAGGAACTGGCTGCACGGCACATCTGAAAATTGCATACACGATGCAACTGATCATTATCAGACTCCAGATGAAATATAAAATCAATCCCTTGCATAGAAGCCGAGAAAAGTTTGACGAAAAATTTCAATGTTCAGTGGGTACAGTAAAATTTCAAAGTATCGGCAAACAGGAAGTGGTTGCATGGCAGATCTGAAAATTGCTTACACGATACAACTCATCATTATGAAGCAGCAGACCAAATATAAAATCAATCCCTTGCATAGAAGCCGAGAAAACCTTGACGGAAAATTTCAATGTTCAGTGGGTACAGTAAAATTTCAAAGTATCCACAAACAGGAAGTGGCTGCACGGCAGATCTGAAAATTGCCTACACGATACAACTCATCATTATGAAGCAGCAAACCAAATATAAAATTGTTCCCTTTCATAGAAGCCAAGAAAACTTTGACAGAAGAAGTGTTTCTGACGGAACGGACGGAGTTGAGCGGTAACTAAACCTGCTCTGCTGCTGGCGACGCAGGTAAAAATTCAATTCCAGAAAATACTATTGCAAACGTTTTACAGTATTGGTGCCTGGTGATTTGTGTATTGTCAGCAGGACTTCTGAATAATAGCATGAGATCACAAAAGCCTGAAATAAGCCTTTTATTTATTTATGGGTGTTTAAAGTCACATATTTTTGCACAATGGCTAATCATGACCACAACATGAGTATCAACTAAAGACCAGGGGTGAGCGTTAATAAGCCATGTTGCCCATTTTAGAGAGGGTTTGCACCTCCCAAGCATTGGTAACTGGGTCCTATTTTACCAGCAAAAAGCAGCCTGTTTACCACAGGGAACAGGCACTGCTTCACTTCCCACAGTTCCTATGGGGAGTTGGTCCCTGATGATTTGTCTATTGTCAGCAGGACTTCCTAATAATAGCATGAGATCACAAAAGCCTGAAATAAGCCTTTTTAGGTTTAGATATGTTTGGAAGAAGTCACAAATTACTGTAGATATGATTTGTGTTGGCAAAAGAATGCCAATGCTGAGCTCATTGGCAGTGGTGTTTGTGGCAGAATGATACAAGAACTTGCTCTGTACTTTCTAAGTGTGAATTCCTCTATGATACTATCAGCAAATCACAGTCAAGTAAAGATGCCAAATCCCAAACAGATAGTGGTATACCCCCTCTAAAAATACCGATATCAAACTCAAAATTCAAAAACCACCCATCTCCATTTTTTGGCTCAAATAGATAGGTTGGTCCACTATCAATCTGCAAAGTCTGCATGTTAAACCTTTACCAAACATGAAAAGCAGACGACACTTGCAAACAAAATTCTTGAAGAACTAATTTTTTTTCTGCATGTTAACTGTGCTGCATGATGTATTTTCACACAACCTTTTTTAACCCTTTATCCAATGTAACGACCAAATATGGCCAGCGCTATTCTAAATCACCAATTAATTTTCATTATTTTTTAATTTTTTGTCTCAAAAACATAGGTTATGACCCCTCATTGGAACGAGCTCGATGAGCTCGTTCCAATGAGGGGTCATAACCTATGTTTTTCAGACAAAAAATGAAAAAAATTAGTTATTCAAGAATTTTTTCTGAAAGTGTTGTTTGCTTTTCATGTTAAGTAAAGGGTTAAAAACTGATCATCTTCCAGCCATTCTGTATTAAATTTGAAATTTTCATTCATAAGGCCCCACAAAGTAGATCTTCTGTTTCTCAGGCCATTATTTGTAAAATTGCATGCGGGCGAGCGTTTTTTTATTTTATTTTTTATTTCAGTAATTATTTCTTTGCCATCAAAAGTTCATGTTTTTGGTTTATGTTTTAGGCCTCATAATCTACAGAATAGCATGGGTGGTGGTGTATTTCATCCCTTGATAGCAAGAAGGCTTCATCTTGCACTCAAGGGACAAATTTATGAATCTTTGGTAAAATATCAGACATAAACCATTTAATTTTTATTTTTTCTAAGTTTACAGTGGTTATAAAAAGAGACCATGCAGCAGCCAAAAGGACCATGCGGGAGGGCCTGAGAAACATAATTTTATTTTTTTTAGGCCTAACTGTGCCAATGTATATGTTTTAAACATACCATTAATTGAGAAGTTTTCTGTAATCTAGTGACTTTGCACCTTTTTTACTGAAAGATGACAGTGATAAGAACTTTGCATGAGAGCAATGTTCTGACAGGCGGCGATTTCTTCCAATTGTAATTCAGTGATACAAGAGTGATATCTTTTACACGTCTGTTCTATGGAGTTCCCATCTACAGAAACACTAAACCATGCGGAAAATGAAAATCTACACATGTGCTGAATGGAAATCGTTGACAGACTATTTTTGGACGATCACGTCATCTGTCAAAATATAACATAACCCTGCCTACTTGGAATTTCCATTTGACCTTCAATCACTGAAGCCATGCAGTTTAAACAAAGCGATTACATTCTAATAAGCTATGGCAAAGACAATCAACTAAATAAAAACATCTTTGCATGTAGAATTACTTTTAAACTTTAGAAGGGAGAGTTCAAACCAATCATTATTAGCTGTATGATGATAAATTGAATAGAACTAGCTCAAATATGCCTGTACTATGATAGTACAAACATACATACAGCACATGTTTGGCCTATTTATAAATCTACCCATGGGAAATCCCCCAAAATTGCACATGTGTTTGTAAACATTAGCAGACGATTGATCACCTGAAACTGAACCAATTGCAAAATAACTTGTTGATAAGTTGTCAAATGAAGTGATGAGTGTCCTTCTAATTAATTATTTTTATAGATGTGAAGGCATGTAATAAACACAGCATGTGCATGTGAATGGGTTAATTGATATGGTGGGTTAATTGATATGGCATTTGTGCTATCAGGAAAGGATAAAACTCAAGGCCTGCAGCCTCTCTCTTTTTATCTTTCTGTGCTGGCAATCGATTAACCCTTTACCTAACTTGAAAAGCAGACGACACTTGCAAACAAAACTTTTGAATAAGTAATTTTTTTCATTTTTTGTCTCAAAAACATAGGCTATGACCCCTCAATGGAACGAGCTCGATGAGCTCGTTTCAAAGAGGGGTCATAACCTGTTTTTGAGACAAAAAATGAAAATATAATGAAAATTTATTGGCGATTTTTGTCCAGCTTTGTGTAAAGGGTTAACACATTCACACGTGCATATCGTTGTGTATGCATGGACAAACAAAATTATTTTTCTGAATGGAAAAAGAGGCATTCATTTATTTATTGGTGTTCAACCCTTTACAAAATGTAACAGCCAAAAACGGCCAGCACTGTTCTAAAAAATGGCTAATTTATTTTTATTATCTTTTCATTTTTTGTCTCAAAAACATAGGTTATGACCCCTCATTGGAACGAGCTTGTTATTCAAGAATTGTTTTGCAAGTGTCGTCTGCTTTTCATGTTAGGTAAAGGGTTAAGGTCTGTTTGTTTGTTTGTTTGTTTGTTGGTGGTTAACATCACATATTTATGCACCATGGCTAATCGTGACACAATATGGAGATGAAGTCAAGTTTAGTCAATCGTTGATCTACATGTTGCCCATTTTAGAGGACTTTCACCCCAAGCATTGGTGACTTGGTCCTATTTTACTAGTAAAGCAGAACTGGTTTACCACAGTAAACAAGTGCTGCTTACTTCCCGGGGTTCCCACGGGGAAAAGGGTTAAGGGTTAAGGTCACAATCAGCAACTGTGGCTATATCATGATCACAGCATAGATAGGAAGTCAAGTTCAGCCAATTGTTTATGCTGATTTTGCCCACTTTAGAAGACTTCCACCCCAGATGTTAGTTACCTGGTCCTATTTTACCAGTAATGCAGAACCTGGGTAAAAGATGTGGCTAGCATAACTTGATATGTGTTTGAAAGAGCAAAAGATTTCATGAAAAAATGTATTGAAAAAGATCTGCTGGAGTTTTCCAAAAAAAAGCTTAAAAAAAATTTCAAAATTGTTTTCAATTATAGAGCCCAATATATTTATAGGAGCTTTTCATCCAACGAAGAGCAGACTTAATTTCACCATGGTTTCCACTCAAGTTTTGACAACAATAATAAGTAATTGACACTAGAGATGGGCGGTATTGAAACTTTAGAGTCGGTATTGGTACTGGTATTTTCTTATCATATATCCTGGTTTCAGTACGGTATTCAGTTCCTAAATAAAAATAGCTTTAATACACCAATATTTTCTATTTAACCCATAATCCTTTACTCAACACAACAAAATGAACTAAAATTTAGATATTTTTTTTAAAAATTGTGACATCGACGCCGTAGCTGCGACGGGTGGTGCAATCTCACAGAATTCTAAGTTCATCAAGGGCCATAACTCCAAGAAAAATATTTGGAACAACACATGCATTGAACAGTGGCTAGACATCAATAAGATACACTTACATGCCAAATATAAAGTCATTCCATCGAGTATTTCAAAAGTTATTGAGTTTTGAAACTCGGTCACAGACAGACCGACCGACAGACAGACCGACATTGCCACTTATTGAGCTGCTAGTCGCAGCTAAAAATTATATCATTAATGTTAATAAAACCATACAAATATGGATGTCATAGGAACTGGTTCATTGAGATGGTTCCTATGACATCCAAATTGATAGAATTTTATTGAAAAATTTCAAGGTACTTTGGTTGTTTCAGCCTTATTCTGGCTACTTACTGATCTTTTAATTGGCCATGTTGGGACAGAATCAGCATACTGGTGACTCTGGTGATTCCTTCATATTTTGTATGTTTGTGGCAGGTATTTTAAAGTACAGTGTTATTGGTATATTCTTCCTCCCTCGATTCAGTATTACCACAATACCTTTAGCGTTCAGTATTTTTGGTATACTGCCTACCTCTGACACCAAAGTATTCTAACCCTTTACCCAATGCAGACGATATCAAAATTTATTATTTTAAATAACATTTTTTAAATTTTTTTCAAAAAATTTCAAAAAAACCATATCATGTGACCCCTCATTGGAACGAGCTCAATGAGCTTGTTCCAATGAGGGGTCACATGATATGGTTTTGTTGAAATATTTTGAAAAATTTAATTTTTTCAACTGCTCAATTTGCATATTACGCGGGCAGATGTGGACGATTCATTAGGTAAAGGGTTAACCTCAGAAATAATCTCATCAGATGACATGAAGAATAGTGGCAATCACTAAAACCCACACCAACCATATCAACCAAACTGTATTGAAGAAGAGATGGAAAAGTCTCCTACATTACACACGGTTCATACACTTGAAGTAAACTTTTCAATGAAACTTTATTTTGCAGCATACACAAATACAATATCAATTAACAAATAACAAAGTAAGTGTACACTGGATGGAAATGACACAGTCGGAGAACTATCTTCCTGTCATTCCCACACACTGAATTTTCTAACATCAAAGCCTTATCCTTTTGTCTTTTCCACATTTGTTTTGCCTAAATAAAACTTAGATGTGAGTCTTCCATGGAAGACGTGTGTTTCAGACAGAATTCTAAGTGGAAAAGGGGCATAACTCTGGAAAAAATACAGCGGATCAAAAAATAAAATAGGAGGTGCACAATGCCATTATGTGATAAAGAATCACTGAAAGTTTCATCAAAATCCATTCATAGGTTAAAGAGGAGTGGAGGATAAAAGAAAGTGTGACGCGGACGACGACGCAAGACGACGGGGCATAACTCTGGAAAAAATACAGCGGATCAAAAAATAAAATAGGAGGTGCACAATGCCATTATGTGATAAAGAATCACTGAAAGTTTCATCAAAATCCATTCATAGGTTAAAGAGGAGTGGAGGATAAAAGAAAGTGTGACGCGGACGACGACGCGGACGACGCAAGACGACGGGGCATAACTCTGGAAAAAATACAGCGGATCAAAAAATAAAATAGGAGGTGCACAATGCCATTATGTGATAAAGAATCACTGAAAGTTTCATCAAAATCCATTCATAGGTTAAAGAGGAGTGTCGGATAAGAGAAAGTGTGACGCGGACAACGCAAGTAATCCCTATATGTCACTCCTCTCCACTCACTCCCCACTTTGTGGGGCGGCGACACAACAAAAACGATCCCCACTTTTTTAAGATTGAGTTTCATGACATTTCCAGCATTTTATGTGAATTTTCCAAAACATCAGCAGGATTTCTGAGGCAGATCTGGAAAACTATAAAGAAGAATTTTTCTGGCTTTAGAGTCATGGAAAAGTCATGGATTATCCAGTACTCTTCCTGGCCCCAGATACTTGAAAAATTCCATTTTCGTCCTCACTACGACATTACAAAGAACTGTAGGGAGCTCAGTGACTCATTGATTAGAGCACTGGACTTTAAACTGATAGGTGGATGGTTCGATCATGACCCATGCCATCTGCATTGTGTCCTTGGGAGACACTTAATCCTGATTACCCACGTGGGGCAAATTGGCACTTTGTACTGAGGTGCACATCAAGCAGGGACCGATCAGGACTATTTAAAATACGCTCTAGCCTCGGAGCCTATTTTTTCAATTCATGCGCCAGATTTCAATTTGCGGAGTCACACTGCTGTTTGTAACACACACTGCAAGTATGTAATAGCTCTCATCATTTTCATTTAGTACACTATAGCAAACATTAATCTTCACTGTGGTTTCTGATCAAGTCTTGGCTGCCTATTTAGGCAGCCAAGACTTGATCAGAAACCACAGTGAAGATTAATGCTTGGTAATTAAGACTTGAAGTATTAACTTAAGCACTCTACAACAATGATAAATGATAATCATATATATAATGCATGTAAGAGTGTCTCTCTCGATTATCCATCGAAAGAATATCAAAATATGAGAAGTTACGCGCCAACTGAGAAGCCTATTTCTGAGATTTAAGAGCCAGGTCCTGATGTTTCAGAACCAAATACTCACTGGCGCATGCCCAGGTCGGTCCCTGATCAAAGTGCACTTGCCTTCAACTGCTGCAAACATGGCTTGTGCTAGATTTGTAAGTTGATGAGTTTGACCGTAGTTAACCACTGATCTCCACCTTCCTCCACCTGTAAAACTGTCTTGACATGATTTGATCCTGGCTGTTAACTGGTAGAGAGCTGGAAGCCCGTATTTGGGCTTTACTCTGAAGTACAGGTACCACAACTCAAAAGCTACATATTCAGTGGATGTGTTTCTGCATCAGTGGCTTTATGATGCCCACAATTACAAGGTCAATCTTAGGCCTAAAAAAATAAAAAATCTGTTTCTCAGGCCCTCCCAGATGGTCCTCTTGGCTGCTGCATGCTCTCTTTTTATAACCAATTTAAACTTAAACAAAATTAAAATTAAATGGTTTATGTCTGATATTTACCCAAGTTAAAAAAACTGATGAATTTGTCACTTGAGTGCAAGAAGGCTTTGCAATGCTTTAGCATTGCAAAGCCTTCTTACACTCAAGGGATGAAATACACCACCACCCATGCTATTCTGTAGATTATGAGGCCTAAAACTTGAACCAAGAACATGAACTTTTGATGGCAAAGAAGTAATTACTGAAATAAAAAATA
Organism: Pictodentalium vernedei; assembly: GCA_031216915.1. NCBI lineage: Eukaryota > Metazoa > Mollusca > Scaphopoda > Dentaliida > Dentaliidae > Pictodentalium > Pictodentalium vernedei. Next base: position 35,423,482 of record CM062289.1, read on the forward strand.
AAATAAAAAAACACTCGCCCGCATGCAATTTCACAAATAATGGCCTGAGAAACAGAACATCAACTTTGTGTGGCCTTATCTATTTGTTTATACTCCATGCTACCCACTTTTCAGGACTTCTGCAGTTATGACTAAAACAGGACTTGCTTTTTCAATTACCCACCTGAAATAACTCCATGCAAGCTATAAATTGCCCACCTTAATTTTGTGCAGACGAGTCATATCCACTTTAGTGGAGCCATTTTTTTTATTGGGCCTGTCACAAGGCATTACATGTCAATTTTAGATCACATTTATTGTTATAACACAAATGTAGGAAAAAATCGCTTTTCAAAAACGTATTTCATCTTATGTTTAATAATAATTTATCTTATAAAATCGTAAATGTGTCCAGTTCTTTCCAAATTTCAGCTCATAATAGTTATTTGAATCAGTACTCCACCTATTAACTGGTTGAGTGCTACAACCCACGATCAGGGCTTTACTGAAAGGTGCCGGAAAGCACTTTAGTGGCTTTACACTGTGTGCATTAGCTTGTCGTTTGTGCAGCAGTAGATAAAGAAATGTTCATATTTAATTGTATTGTTACAATTTATTGGAGAGTGCCAACAGGCACTCTCCAATAAATTGTAACAAAACAATATTGACAAACAAAATTTAGCTAAACTAAGGCTTCCCTTGCTGGTAGTGTTGTATCTTTGAAAAAAATACTCATGTCACAAATCATCTTGGAAAAATAATTTAGCACTCTACCAGTTTATTATATTATGTTTCTGAAGCTGGAAAAAATCATGCACTCAGCCAGGAATCAAATAAGCAGTATCACATCGCATTTCGCAATGCAAAATTCAGGAAAAGCTATGAAATCATTAAATATGCATAGCAAAATGCAATGCGCATTCTCAAGTTCTTTATCATGGTGGACAATGGGTATTAGTCCTAACTTGTAACTGCTTGTCTGGTAGAAACATGATGGCTCAATGGCATAATACCTGGTGCTCCATGAACTGCCAATTTTCCTTCAAGTCCTGAAGTATCCATTCGAGTATAAAAGTTAACTGGGGATAGAAGCCCACTCACATGATGGCAGAGTACCAAATCAGTATGTATGTACCGTACATGTATGTACCGATAATGCATGGATCAAACCACTATAGTAGTGAAAGAGTTGAAGATTCCATGTCTGTTGGTGACAGGCAGTAGTACAGAAATTTACTGACCTAGGTAATGCTGCTACTGCAAGTTAACCCTTTATCTAACGTAATGGCCAAAACCGGCCAGCGCTATTCTCAAAAATCGCCAATTAATTTTCATTATATTTTCATTTTTTGTCTCAAAAACATAGGTTATGACCCCTCGTTGGAACGAGCTCGTCGAGCTCGTTCCAACGAGGGGTCATAACCTATGTTTTTGAGACGAAAAATGAAAAAAAATAGTTATTCAAGAATATTTTTTGCAAGTGTTGTCTGCTTTTCATGTTAGGTAAAGGGTTAATGGTAGCATTACCAGACTGTATAAATTTCTTTGTATTTTTTTTTCTTCAAGTAGGCCTACCACTAATATACATGTAACTTAGTGTCAAATACTTTCTAGGGAACAAAAGCACTCATTATTGAAAATTGAATTTGAAACATAAAAATGCTACACAATTTTCAAAAGATGCTATAGCCTAAAAAAATAAAAAATCTGTTTCTCAGGCCCTCCCGCATGGTCCTTTTGGCTGCCGCATGCTCTCTTTTTATAACCAATTTAAACTTAAAAAAATTAAAATTAAATGGTTTATGTCTGATATTTTACCCAAGTTAAAAAAAGTGATGAATTTGTCCCTTGAGTACAAGAAGGCTTTGCAATGCTTTAGCATTGCAAAGCCTTCTTGCACTCAAGGGATGAAATACACCACCGCCCATGCTATTCTGTAGATTATGAGGCCTAAAACTTGAACCAAGAACATGAACTTTTGATGGCAAAGAAGTAATTACTGAAATAAAAAATAAAATAAAAAACCGCTCGCCCGCATGCAATTTCACAAATAATGGCCTGAGAAACAGAAGATCTACTTTGTGTGGCCTATACATTTTTTTAAAATGTATAGCATTTCGCTATGCAAATAAAAAAATGTATTTTGATCCCTGCACTCATGTAAATGCACATCCTTTACCCAACACAGAAAATCAAAATTTATTATTTTAATTGTTTTTTAAATTTTGTTTTACAAAACCATATCATGAGACACCTCTTTGGAAAGAGCTTGTTCCAATGAGGGGGTCACATGATATGATTTTGTTTGCGTTTTTCTTTTTTTTTTCTTTTTTCAAGTGCTTAATTTAAAGTTATGAAGGTGGATGCAACCAATTCGTAAGGTAATACAGTAGAATCCTCTTAACTGAATATCCATTTTGCCAGTGAAAATTATTCAATTAACAGGAGTATACAATTAACAGGGATTTGGTCAGTTTCCTGTGTTCTGGAAGTAAACTGAGCATTTATTCTATTATATCTTGTTTGAAAGAGCTCATAGAGCTCTGTGAAACAGGATATGATAGAATAAATGCCTGTATTGGATGTAGTGAGGACAAAAAAGGTTGATAAATAAGGGGAATTTGGTGCATGCCAGTAATTTTTTCAACATATTACAGATATTTATATACAATTAACAGGAGTTTACTCTACAACCCATATGCAATTAACAGATCAAATTTGTACTGAATGTATGGTAAATGGTTTTGTGTTTGAAAATTATATTCAATTAACAGGGATATACAATTAAGAGATATCCAATTAAGGGGACTCCACTGTAATAGGTTAACAATCTGGATCTGGTCATCAAAAAGTTGTCTTGTTATGTGGACGTTTACCACTTGCCTTATTTTTTACTTCAGGTTGGTGGAATCAATGCCTCACCTGAAAAGCTCATTTATCAAAATACACAATAGTTCAATCAAAGGTCAAGTGAAAGTTTTAAGGAAAAGAATGAAATCTTATGATTGAATGAAATAATGGGACCCAACTGTCTATATCACATCCTGTTACACCATAAACTATAGACACATGTTGGGTTATTTCCTGGTTTGCAGTAAAAAAAAAATGGTGTTTACCCCACAAACATCCAAACTGAATATGTTGTTGTTGTTGCTGTGTGAGGTTTTATAACAGTTTCAACACATACATATTACATATTCTGTTGGCAACTTCCACATATTTATTTATTTATTGTTGTTTAAGGTCACATACTTCTGCACAATGGCTAATCATGACCACAACATGGAGATAAAGTCAAGGTCAGTCAATCGTTTATACCCCATGTTGCCTATTTTAGAGGACTCGCACCCCAAGCATTAGTGACTGGGTCCTATTTTACCGGTGAAACAGAGCTTGTTTGCCACAGTAAACAAGCACTGCTTCACTTCCCGGGGTTCCCACGGGGGGGGGGGCAACTTCCACAAGTAAATGGTATGATCTCAGCATGGTGCAATGTCACCGGTATCCCCTGCTAAGAGTTTCTACGTTGAAAAAAAAAAACGGAAAAAGGTCCATAACTCTAGGAAAAGAAAATATGGACAAAACCTGTTACTTGTGAATATCCTTTCCTCCATGATGGTCTATCAGCATACCAAAGATCATTTAACTTGAACATCCACTGACCTAGATATGAAGGTCCAAAATTGTTACATGATGGATGGAACGGAACCATTTCAAAATCCTCCACAAACTTCATTTTTGTGGGGAATAATAATATTGTGGTGAAGTGAAAACTGCATCTTTGTGAATAAGTAAGATGTAAGATATATCCTCAGCGCTTAAAATTCAAGGAAGAATCAGAATGATTCTTGCAAGGAAACTTATTCATTTATCCATTCATTTATTATTTATTTATTTATTGGTGTTTAAGGTTACATATTTCTGCACAATGGCTAACCGTGACCACAACACTGATTTAAAGTCAAGTCCAACCAATCGTTTACACCCATGTAGCACATTTTTGAGGACTTCCACGCAGGCATTGGTTAACAGGTACTTTGTACCAGTAATTTTTTTTTTTTTTTATTAGGGTTTAACGACACATTAACAGCCAGGGGTCATATCATGTCGGTGACAGTTTTACGGGTGGAGGAAGCCGGAGTACCCAGAGAGAACCACCGAGCAACGACGAGCAGCTGTCAGCTCTCCAACATCGTAACTCTGAACACTGCAGCGCGGCACAGGCAGGGTTAGATTGGTTGAAGACATGTGCACCATCGACGTGCAGTACGCCTTAGTACACAGCGTCATCGTGCCCCCATGTAGGCAATCGGGGTTAAGTGCCTTGCCCAAGGACACAACGCGGGAGCACGGATCAGTCGCTGAAATGGTCACCCATCCAACTACTAACCACGCTCAATGTTGCTTAACTTCGGTGATCTGACGAGAACCGGTTACCGCGATGCCACCGTGCCCCCCCCCCCCTTGTACCAGTAAAACATAGCATGTTTAGCATAGTAAACAAGCACTGCTTCACTTTCAAGGTTCTCACAGGGATCCCGCACGGAAAATAATGAGAATCAACTATGATACTTGCAAAATATTAATTCAATTCTTGTCATAGATTCTGAAAGTATCCTTAACCCTTTACCCAACGAATCGCCCGCATCCGCCCACGTAATATGCAAATTCAGTAGTTGGAAAAAATATTATTTTTCCAAAAATTTCAACAAAACCATATCATGTGACCCCAACGAGGGGTCACATGATATGGTTTTGTTGAATTTTTTGGAAAAATTTGAAAAAATTATATTTAAAAAAATTAATTTTGATATCGTCTGCGTTGGGTAAAGGGTTAAAGGCCTTGAAAATTCTACTTATTTTTTGCTTCCTCATAATAAGGTAACACTTTTTACTTAGCAAAGGCACCTAGCAAAGTCTTGGCTGCCGATATAGGCAGCTAATACTTCACCAGAAACCCGTGCCAAGGTACTGTAGCTTACATCGGCGACATCACCAAATGCCTGTATATTAGAACACAATGTTCTGACTGCATGTCTAGGACTATTATAATCCCTGATGGGTACGGGTGTGGGATAGGAAAATCTCACCCGAGGGCAAGATTTTGGGCCAGACACGAGGCTTGCCGAGTGTCTGGACCAAATATCTTGTCCCGAGGGTGAGATTTTCCCATCCCACACCCGTACCCATCAGGGATTACTTTTCTCCCCCCACCACCATACAGCGGTTACGTTAGCCAGAGGTAATCGGCAGTCACATGCTGATATAATCAACTCATTTGGTATTTGTTTTGAAAAACTAATGACACCATCGGAAAGAGCATGCAAAAGTTATGTATATACCAAAGGTATATACCACAAAATTAATTAGGAACGGTTGCATCTTGGGGTTTAAAGAGTTTTAGAGCATCAAACTTTGAACACACGGCATTCTGATGACGTCAATATGAATTAGTTGGTAGCCAAATACTATGCATCGCGTCATAATAACGTTATAAATGTATAACGTCATGTGGGTGGGGTGGGATACATCTGTCTCCCTCTGCTATCTCACCCGGGACAGACGTATGTTACACATGCAGTGGGGGGAGAAAAGAAACTCACCAAAATTGATACTGTACATAAATATAAGATTTCATATTTCCCCAGATACTTGAAAAATGCCATTTTCGTCCTCACTACGACATTACAAAGAACTGTAGGGAGCTCAGTGACTCATTGATTAGAGCACTGGACTTTAAACTGATAGGTGGATGGCTCGATCATGACCCATGCCATCTGCATTGTGTCCTTGGGAGACACTTAATCCTGATTACCCACGTGGGGCAAATTGGCACTTTGTACTGAGGTGCACATCAAGCAGGGACTGATCAGGACTATTTAAAATACTCTCTAGCCTCGGAGCCTATTTTTTCAATTCATGCGCCAGATTTCAATTTGCGGAGTCACACTGCTGTTTGTAACACACACTGCAAGTATGTAATAGCTCTCATCATTTTCATTTAGTACACTATAGCAAACATTAATCTTCACTGTGGTTTCTGATCAAGTCTTGGCTGCCTATTTAGGCAGCCAAGACTTGATCAGAAACCACAGTGAAGATTAATGCTTGGTAATTAAGACTTGAAGTATTAACTTAAGCACTCTACAACAATGATAAATGATAATCATATATATAATGCATGTAAGACTATCTCTCTCGATTATCCATCGAAAGAATATCAAAATATGATCTGAGAAGTTACGCGCCAACTGAGAAGCCTATTTCTGAGATTTAAGAGCCAGGTCCTGATGTTTCAGAACCAAATACGCACTGGCACATGCCCAGGTCGGTCCCTGATCAAGGTGCACTTGCCTTCAACTGATGCAAACATGGCTTGTGCTGGATTTGTAAGTTGATGAGTTTGACCATAGTTAACCACTGCTCTCCACCTTCCTCCAACTGTAAAACTGTCTTGACATGATTTGATCCTGGCTGTTAACTGGTGGAGAGCTGGAAGCCCATATTTGGGCTTTACTCTGAAGTACAGGTACCACAACTCAAAGGCTACATATTCAGTGGATGTGTTTCAGCATCAGTGGCTTTATGATACCCACAATTACAAGGTCAATCTTAGGCCACACAAAGTAGATCTTCTGTTTCTCGGGCCATTATTTGTAAAATTCCATGCGGGCGAGCGTTTTTTTATTTTATTTTTTATTTCTGTAATTATTTCTTTCCCACCAAAAGTTCATGTCCTTGGTATGTTTTAGGCCTCATAATCTATGGAGAAGCATGGGTGGTGGTGTATTTCGTCCCTTGAGAGCAAGAAGGCTTTGCAATGCTAAAGCATTGCAAAGCCTTCTTGCACTCAATGGACAAATTTATCAATTTTTTTTAACTTTGGTAAAATATCAGACATAAACCATTCAATTTTTATTTTTTTTTAAAGTTTGCATTGGTTATAAAAAGAGAGAGTGCGGCAGCCAAAAGGACCATGCGGGAGGGCCTGAGAAACAGATTTTTAATTTTTTTAGGCCTTATCTATTTGTTTATACTCCATGCTACCCACTTTTCAGGACTTCTGCTGTTACGACTAAAACTGGACCGGCTGTTTCAATTACCCGCCTAATATAACTCCAAACAAGCTATAAATTGCCCACCTTAATTTTGTGCAGACGAGTCATATCCACTTTAGTGGAGCCATTTTTTTTTATTGGGCCTGTCACAAGGCATTACATGTCAATTTTAGATCACACTTGTATTATAACACTAATGTAGGAAAAAATCGCTTTCAAAAATGTTTTTCATTTTACGTTTAATAATAATTTATCTTATAAAATCGTAAATGTGTCCAGCTCTTTCCAAAATACAGCTCATAATAGTTATTTGAATCAGTACTCCACCTATTAACTGGTTGAGTGCTACAACCCACTATCAGGGCTTTACTGAAAGGGGCCGGAAAGCACTTTAGTGGCTTTACACTGTGTGCATTAGCTTGTCGTTTGTGCAGCAGTAGATAAAGAAATGTTCATATTAAATTGTATTGTTACAATTTATTGGAGAGTGCCAACAGGCACTCTCCAATAAATTGTAACAAAACAATATTGACAAACAAAATTTAGCTAAACTAAGGCTTCCCTTGCTGGTAGTGTTGTATCTTTGAAAAAAATACTCATGTCACAAATCATCTTGGAAAAATAATTTAGCACTCTACCAGTTTATTATATTATGTTTCTGAAGCTGGAAAAAATCATGCACTCAGCCAGGAATCAAATAAGCAGTATCACATCGCATTTCGCAATGCAAAATTCAGGAAAAGCTATGAAATCATTAAATATGCATAGCAAAATGCAATGCGCATTCTCAAGTTCTTTATCATGGTGGACAATGGGTATTAGTCCTAACTTGTAACTGCTTGTCTGGTAGAAACATGATGGCTCAATGGCATAATACCTGGTGCTCCATGAACTGCCAATTTTCCTTCAAGTCCTGAAGTATCCATTCGAGTATAAAAGTTAACTGGGGATAGAAGCCCACTCACATGATGGCAGAGTACCAAATCAGTATGTATGTACCGTACATGTATGTACCGATAATGCATGGATCAAACCACTATAGTAGTGAAAGAGTTGAAGATTCCATGTCTGTTGGTGACAGGCAGTAGTACAGAAATTTACTGACCTAGGTAATGCTGCTACTGCAAGTTAACCCTTTATCTAACGTAATGGCCAAAACCGGCCAGCGCTATTCTCAAAAATCGCCAATTAATTTTCATTATATTTTCATTTTTTGTCTCAAAAACATAGGTTATGACCCCTCGTTGGAACGAGCTCGTCGAGCTCGTTCCAACGAGGGGTCATAACCTATGTTTTTGAGACGAAAAATGAAAAAAAATAGTTATTCAAGAATATTTTTTGCAAGTGTTGTCTGCTTTTCATGTTAGGTAAAGGGTTAATGGTAGCATTACCAGACTGTATAAATTTCTTTGTATTTTTTTTTCTTCAAGTAGGCCTACCACTAATATACATGTAACTTAGTGTCAAATACTTTCTAGGGAACAAAAGCACTCATTATTGAAAATTGAATTTGAAACATAAAAATGCTACACAATTTTCAAAAGATGCTATAGCCTAAAAAAATAAAAAATCTGTTTCTCAGGCCCTCCCGCATGGTCCTTTTGGCTGCCGCATGCTCTCTTTTTATAACCAATTTAAACTTAAAAAAATTAAAATTAAATGGTTTATGTCTGATATTTTACCCAAGTTAAAAAAAGTGATGAATTTGTCCCTTGAGTACAAGAAGGCTTTGCAATGCTTTAGCATTGCAAAGCCTTCTTGCACTCAAGGGATGAAATACACCACCGCCCATGCTATTCTGTAGATTATGAGGCCTAAAACTTGAACCAAGAACATGAACTTTTGATGGCAAAGAAGTAATTACTGAAATAAAAAATAAAATAAAAAACCGCTCGCCCGCATGCAATTTCACAAATAATGGCCTGAGAAACAGAAGATCTACTTTGTGTGGCCTATACATTTTTTTAAAATGTATAGCATTTCGCTATGCAAATAAAAAAATGTATTTTGATCCCTGCACTCATGTAAATGCACATCCTTTACCCAACACAGAAAATCAAAATTTATTATTTTAATTGTTTTTTAAATTTTGTTTTACAAAACCATATCATGAGACACCTCTTTGGAAAGAGCTTGTTCCAATGAGGGGGTCACATGATATGATTTTGTTTGCGTTTTTCTTTTTTTTTTCTTTTTTCAAGTGCTTAATTTAAAGTTATGAAGGTGGATGCAACCAATTCGTAAGGTAATACAGTAGAATCCTCTTAACTGAATATCCATTTTGCCAGTGAAAATTATTCAATTAACAGGAGTATACAATTAACAGGGATTTGGTCAGTTTCCTGTGTTCTGGAAGTAAACTGAGCATTTATTCTATTATATCTTGTTTGAAAGAGCTCATAGAGCTCTGTGAAACAGGATATGATAGAATAAATGCCTGTATTGGATGTAGTGAGGACAAAAAAGGTTGATAAATAAGGGGAATTTGGTGCATGCCAGTAATTTTTTCAACATATTACAGATATTTATATACAATTAACAGGAGTTTACTCTACAACCCATATGCAATTAACAGATCAAATTTGTACTGAATGTATGGTAAATGGTTTTGTGTTTGAAAATTATATTCAATTAACAGGGATATACAATTAAGAGATATCCAATTAAGGGGACTCCACTGTAATAGGTTAACAATCTGGATCTGGTCATCAAAAAGTTGTCTTGTTATGTGGACGTTTACCACTTGCCTTATTTTTTACTTCAGGTTGGTGGAATCAATGCCTCACCTGAAAAGCTCATTTATCAAAATACACAATAGTTCAATCAAAGGTCAAGTGAAAGTTTTAAGGAAAAGAATGAAATCTTATGATTGAATGAAATAATGGGACCCAACTGTCTATATCACATCCTGTTACACCATAAACTATAGACACATGTTGGGTTATTTCCTGGTTTGCAGTAAAAAAAAAATGGTGTTTACCCCACAAACATCCAAACTGAATATGTTGTTGTTGTTGCTGTGTGAGGTTTTATAACAGTTTCAACACATACATATTACATATTCTGTTGGCAACTTCCACATATTTATTTATTTATTGTTGTTTAAGGTCACATACTTCTGCACAATGGCTAATCATGACCACAACATGGAGATAAAGTCAAGGTCAGTCAATCGTTTATACCCCATGTTGCCTATTTTAGAGGACTCGCACCCCAAGCATTAGTGACTGGGTCCTATTTTACCGGTGAAACAGAGCTTGTTTGCCACAGTAAACAAGCACTGCTTCACTTCCCGGGGTTCCCACGGGGGGGGGGGCAACTTCCACAAGTAAATGGTATGATCTCAGCATGGTGCAATGTCACCGGTATCCCCTGCTAAGAGTTTCTACGTTGAAAAAAAAAAACGGAAAAAGGTCCATAACTCTAGGAAAAGAAAATATGGACAAAACCTGTTACTTGTGAATATCCTTTCCTCCATGATGGTCTATCAGCATACCAAAGATCATTTAACTTGAACATCCACTGACCTAGATATGAAGGTCCAAAATTGTTACATGATGGATGGAACGGAACCATTTCAAAATCCTCCACAAACTTCATTTTTGTGGGGAATAATAATATTGTGGTGAAGTGAAAACTGCATCTTTGTGAATAAGTAAGATGTAAGATATATCCTCAGCGCTTAAAATTCAAGGAAGAATCAGAATGATTCTTGCAAGGAAACTTATTCATTTATCCATTCATTTATTATTTATTTATTTATTGGTGTTTAAGGTTACATATTTCTGCACAATGGCTAACCGTGACCACAACACTGATTTAAAGTCAAGTCCAACCAATCGTTTACACCCATGTAGCACATTTTTGAGGACTTCCACGCAGGCATTGGTTAACAGGTACTTTGTACCAGTAATTTTTTTTTTTTTTTATTAGGGTTTAACGACACATTAACAGCCAGGGGTCATATCATGTCGGTGACAGTTTTACGGGTGGAGGAAGCCGGAGTACCCAGAGAGAACCACCGAGCAACGACGAGCAGCTGTCAGCTCTCCAACATCGTAACTCTGAACACTGCAGCGCGGCACAGGCAGGGTTAGATTGGTTGAAGACATGTGCACCATCGACGTGCAGTACGCCTTAGTACACAGCGTCATCGTGCCCCCATGTAGGCAATCGGGGTTAAGTGCCTTGCCCAAGGACACAACGCGGGAGCACGGATCAGTCGCTGAAATGGTCACCCATCCAACTACTAACCACGCTCAATGTTGCTTAACTTCGGTGATCTGACGAGAACCGGTTACCGCGATGCCACCGTGCCCCCCCCCCCCCTTGTACCAGTAAAACATAGCATGTTTAGCATAGTAAACAAGCACTGCTTCACTTTCAAGGTTCTCACAGGGATCCCGCACGGAAAATAATGAGAATCAACTATGATACTTGCAAAATATTAATTCAATTCTTGTCATAGATTCTGAAAGTATCCTTAACCCTTTACCCAACGAATCGCCCGCATCCGCCCACGTAATATGCAAATTCAGTAGTTGGAAAAAATATTATTTTTCCAAAAATTTCAACAAAACCATATCATGTGACCCCAACGAGGGGTCACATGATATGGTTTTGTTGAATTTTTTGGAAAAATTTGAAAAAATTATATTTAAAAAAATTAATTTTGATAGCGTCTGCGTTGGGTAAAGGGTTAAAGGCCTTGAAAATTCTACTTATTTTTTGCTTCCTCATAATAAGGTAACACTTTTTACTTAGCAAAGGCACCTAGCAAAGTCTTGGCTGCCGATATAGGCAGCTAATACTTCACCAGAAACCCGTGCCAAGGTACTGTAGCTTACATCGGCGACATCACCAAATGCCTGTATATTAGAACACAATGTTCTGACTGCATGTCTAGGACTATTATAATCCCTGATGGGTACGGGTGTGGGATAGGAAAATCTCACCCGAGGGCAAGATTTTGGGCCAGACACGAGGCTTGCCGAGTGTCTGGACCAAATATCTTGTCCCGAGGGTGAGATTTTCCCATCCCACACCCGTACCCATCAGGGATTACTTTTCTCCCCCCACCACCATACAGCGGTTACGTTAGCCAGAGGTAATCGGCGGTCACATGCTGATATAATCAACTCATTTGGTATTTGTTTTGAAAAACTAATGACACCATCGGAAAGAGCATGCAAAAGTTATGTATATACCAAAGGTATATACCACAAAATTAATTAGGAACGGTTGCATCTTGGGGTTTAAAGAGTTTTAGAGCATCAAACTTTGAACACACGGCATTCTGATGACGTCAATATGAATTAGTTGGTAGCCAAATACTATGCATCGCGTCATAATAACGTTATAAATGTATAACGTCATGTGGGTGGGGTGGGATACATCTGTCTCCCTCTGCTATCTCACCCGGGACAGACGTATGTTACACATGCAGTGGGGGGAGAAAAGAAACTCACCAAAATTGATACTGTACATAAATATAAGATTTCATATTTCAACAAATAGAACTTGAGAGCTACTACCATCAATTCCATTCTAAAAAGAGTTGCAGCAACTGTATGTTTTACAAAAAGAAATCAAATCAAGGTCATTGAAAAAAATGTCTTGTTTATAAAGAAATTTTCGTGAATTTTTCTGATGAGGAAGAGAGGCTTTTTCAAAATTACAGTTTGAAATGTTTCGGATATTTCAAAGATTCCCCATCATAGGAATCATTAGACATTCAACAATTGTTTTTTCATGTCAAAGTTTTCATCATAATTATTACATATCAGAGCTTGACATTAGATGGTGCAGCATCAAGTCTGAATATAAGCAACCTGTCATTTGCAAAATGGGGCCCCCAGAGGGTGAACTTGCTGATGCTATCTCATGCAGTAGGCCAATTTATCCTCTAGGTACATCTGTTTTGGTTTGAGACATTGATTCAGACTGAGATTCACAGAGGGTAAATTTTGTGATGCTACCCTGCTCTGCAGGGTAGCATCACCAAATTCAACCTCTGAGGACCTCATTTTTCAGATGACCGTCAGCTTATTTTCAGGCTTGTGCAACATGTGACTAGTTGACAATAAAACAGGTAAAAAAACAAAAACAATTTGAAGCAGAATTTTAATGACCAGGGAGGTGCCAGAGAAAATAAAAAAAAGTTTTTAAGGCCACACAAAGTAGATCTTCTGTTTCTCATGCCATTATTTGTAAAATTGCATGCAAGAGAGCTGTTTTTTATTTCATTTTTTATTTCAGTAATTACTTCTTTGCCATCAAAAGTTCATGTTCTTGGTTCAAGTTTTAGGCCTCATTAATCTACAGAATAGCATGGGTGGTGGTGTATTTCATGCCTTGAGTGCAACAAGGCTTTGCAATGCTAACGCACTGCAAAGCCTTCTTGCACTCAAGGGACAAATTCATCAATTTTTTCAACATGGGTAAAATATCAGACATAAACCATTTAATTTTTATTTTTTCTAAGTTTAAATTGGTTATAAAAAGAGAGCATGAGGCAGCCAAAAGGACCATGTGAGAGGGCCCGAGAAACAGATTTTTTTATTTTTTTAGGCCTAATAGTCTTACTGATACAAAGGTTCAAGTGTCCAACATTAGTGATAATCATGTTCAACATCATTAAAAATCATGATAAAAATATGATTTTAGCACTTTTGAGAATATTGGCCTATCACTGGCCTTTTTCAGAAGTTTCAGCCATAAAATGCTAATAAAATCTGGTGATATTTAACACAGCTGGTAAGTTATTAGAAAACACTTTTAAACCATCAACTCATTGAGTTTTTTGGGAGGTCCATTCGATTCTACTAGCCCTAAGTTTCTGTATACCAATATACAAGTCTTTGTTCCATGAAGTTGGGGAACTATTTATTTATTGGAGTTTAATGACTCTTTCGACAGCAAGGGTCACCTCATGTCGGACAGTTTATGGGAGAAGGAAGCCGGAGTATCCGGAGAGAACCACCAAGCAACTGTCAGACTCCCCAACATACTAACTCCAAACAAGCAGGGTTAGCATTGGCTGGCGACAGGTGCACCATCAAAATACATTACACCTCAGTACACAGCACCAAGATGCCCCCACATGAACATCAAGATTAAGTGCCTTGCCCAAGCACATACCCCTAGTTTGGGATCTATGGGCATTTGAATCTTTTTCTATTTTACCCCCAAGAGTTCTGATAGGGGAAAGGGGGTGGGGGTGCATGAAAAACTCTTTCGGCCTAAATGAGGTATATGGACAAAAATACATACCAAATTTGGTCCAAATTGGCCCACCAGTTTGGAAAATACAAATTTTGAAGGGGCAAAAAATATTGCCCCTCCAAGTAGGAGCCTAAATATTGCCCAAGAAACATTCTTTGAACGAACTTGAATCTTGAGCATACCAAGTGATGGCAATAGCTTTAAGTCAGGTGAGCTAAAATGAGAATCAAAACTGATTCTTGTAAAATGTTCATTGATTCTAGTCATAGATTCTGAATATGTCTATAATCCTTTACGTAACACGAAACAAAACACTTGCAAACAAAATTCTTAACTCTTAGAAGCCGGGAGTCAAGTTTTCTTGCCTGTGATGTAATACGGCAGGTGAACTGGCTGTGATGGTTCGGCTTGGGGAGAATTAAACACTGAGCAGGTGCTTCTAGCCAAGTGTCGTCTACCTGAATAGGCAGACGACACTTGACTAGAAGCACCTGCTTTACTGTTAGTTTTTCGCCGTATGTCATGATCAATAAATTCATTCTGATTCCCCGGCTTCTGAGAGTTAAATAAATAATTTCTTTCATTTTTTGTGCTAAAAACATAGCTTATGACCCCTCACTGTAACGAGCTCAATGAGATCGTTCTAATGAGGGGTCATAAGTTATGTTTCTGAGACAAGCTAGAGGTGTGACTTTCCCAGATGGGCCTGTCCATACCCAGCTGTCATTATTATTCTAAGACAAAAAAGGTCATAACTCTGGCAAAAGAGTCTGATCCAAACTATAATCACAGATGCACAGGTTCCCATTCTTACCAAGTTTCAAAGGAATCAACCCATAAACATCTGAGAAAATTTCCGGACAAAATTCTAGACCTACTTTTTCAAGCTGAAAAGGGGCATAATTCTGGCAAAAATAATCCAACCAGAACTATAATCGCAGGTGCACCGGTTCCTAAGGTGGCGAACATTCATACCAAGTTTCGAACAGATCTGTCCATAAACGTCCGAGAAAATCTCCGGACAAAATTATGTCTATGGATGGATAGAGGGATGGACAGATGGATGGACAGACAGACAAGGTGATTCCAGTATCCCCCCCAACTCATTACAGGGGGTATAAAAAATGAAAAAAATAATAAATAAAAAATGAAAGGTGATTTTTGTGAATAGTGCTAACTGGTTTTGGTCATTACGTTGGGTGAAGAGTTCATTATCTAGAGATTTGTACTTATTTTTGCATTCCCTCATAATTGGGTAATACATTCACTTTTTAGCTGTGATGTCTAGTAAAATCCTGTATAGGCAGGCAAGACTCCACTAGGTACTGTAACTTCCAACCACTGTCAAGGTACTGTAACTTCCATCAGCAAACTCTACCCGAAAACCTGTTTTCTACATGTACATCTAAGATAAGAAACTCCCCAAAATCAGAACTTGGTCATTAAGGATTAAACTGAAGTAAATATATATGAATGAGGTTTGTTTTTTACCATGAAATATGTATTGGTAGCACTAGGAAAGGTACAACAGTACTTTCAAATTGTATATTACTTAAGAACTGAAAATTCATTCTTGCAACAGGAGTTTTTTTTGTGACCATCAAAACCTGATTCAAGCAAAATTGGGACATATTTTAAAGGTCAAATTTTTTATCCAGTTTGCTAAACTTAATACAGTGTAAAAAGTTACTAGAGCTGGTCCTAGTATTCATTCGGTAACTCTTACAAACCCATGATATAACTTACAATGCGATATTGATGCTAAAATGTTGCAAAAGGGCTCCCTGAGGCTTTTCCAACAGCATCTTACAACACAGCATTTCCACCTGATGAAAGAAACACACAAAATCAGCTGCTGGACCCTAGGTTTCTTATCTCAGCTTTTGCACAATGATAAACTTATCAGAATTACAATGTTTCTCAAGTTTAAAAAGTCAAGAAAAGGGGCTACCAGAGAATGAACTGCCTGAAACAAATTAGGCCACACAAAAAATAGATATTCTGTTTCTCAGGCCATTATTTGCAAGTGATTTTTTATTTTATTTTTTATTTCTGTAATTATTTCTTTGCCATCAAAAGTTCATATTCTTGGTTCAAGTTTTAGGCCTCATAATCTACAGAATAGCATGCCTGGTGGAGTATTTTGTCCATTGAGAGCAAGAAGGCTTTACAATGCTAAAGTATTGCAAAGCCTTCTTGTACTCAAGGTACAAATTTATCAATTTTTTTAACTTGGGTAAAATATCAGACATGAAGCATTTAATTTAATTTTTTTAAAGTTTACATTGGTTATAAAAAGAGAGCATACGGCAGCCAAAAGGACCATGCAGGAGGGCCTGAGAAACAGATTTTTTATTTTTTTAGGCCTTATCAGAATTAAGTTTAAAAAGTCAAGAAAAAGGGCAACCAGAGAGTGAACTGCCTGAAACAAATTAACCCTTTACCTAATGTAATGGCCAAAACCGGCCAGCGCTATTCTAAAAAATCGTCAATTAATTTTCATTATTTTTTTTCATTTTTTGTCTCAAAAACATAGGTTATGACCCCTTGTTGGAACGAGCTCGTCGAGCTCGTTCCAACGAGGGGTCATAACCTATGTTTTTGAGACAAAAAATGAAAAAAAATTAGTTATTCAAGAATTATTTTTGCAAGTGTCGTCTGCTTTTCAGGTTAGGTAAAGGGTTAAGAATTTCATTTATTTATTGTTGTTTAACCCTCTATTCACTGATGCGGTAATATTGAAATTTCAGCCTGCAAGTTTTTCCCATAATGCAACAAGGAATTTAACTGATTCAGTCTCATTGAGCTCTGTCAAACAAGACTGAATTAGTTAAACTTCTAGTTGCATTGTGGAAAAACTATCTGCTTGAAATTTTGATATCAGTGTGCAGAGGGTTAACCCTTTACCCAACATGAAAAGCACACAACACTTACAAAAAAAATTACAGGATAATTAATTTTTTTTCATTTTTTGTCTCGAAAAAAAAAGGTTATGACCCCTCATTGGAATGAGCTTGACGAGTTCGTTTCAATGAGGGGTCATAACCTATGTTTTCAAGACAAAAAATGAAAAAAATAATGAAAATTAAGTGGCGATTTTTGAGAATAGCGCTGGCTGGTTTTGGCCGTTACATTGGGTAAAGGGTTGACAACACTTTTGACAGCGAGAAACACATTTTGATGAGTGGAGGAAGCCAGAGTGCCCTGAGAAAACCACTCAGCAGTGGCAAGTAACTGACAGAGTCCCAAACATACTAACTCTAAACAAATGAGTATCAGTCTTGTTTTTGTTTCCAACAAAAAAAAAATATGTTATGTCCTTGACTCACTTCTTGTTCCAAAGACAGATAACAGTGACTCATTCAAACTCACGTTTGTCAGTAAGGAAATAAAGTAGAGTGTCTTCAGGTCAGTGTTATATTATTTCCTTCCAAACAAAAGGTCCATTTGTACATATGATTGTAATAAAATAAATATCTCCATGTCCAGGCTTGGAAATAACCCACGAATGATCATTTAGGTTACGAGTGGGTTGTGTCAATTGTAAAGTACATGAACGAACTACAGGTTACGACGATGTAATACAACAAAACTTTTTTAAATTACTAATCCTGCATGTTTTATCAAAAAGTTTTGACAATCTTTCGGAACTATCTCAACTCAAAGGTTGTGTACTGCATTCACATATCAATAGAATATAATGCTGTCTTCATCCTATAAGAATTTCCACCCAAAGAAATAGCAATAACTAACGAGTGATCTCGCTTTGGCAATAACGCCCATTGGTTGTTATTTATATAGGCAGAAATCCCACGAAGACGTAAAAAAAAAAAAAAGAAAAAAAAAAGCATGGCTGGCAGTGTAAAAACAGAGAAGGCAGAGGAATCACAACCCCCAGGCCTTTAAATTCATTTATTTTGAGCTCACCCTTTTGCCCTAATTTGTGCACATTAAAAGCAGAAATAACAGCCTTACAGTACAGTTGACGTGGATTGGTCGTAATCTGGACGTGGGCAGTAATGTTTACGCAAGCATTTACCAAGTAATTAAAATCATTATCAGCAAAATTTTAATTAATTAAGCACCGGGTTGAACCTGGTGCTTCATTAATTAAGTTTTTGATGATTATTCCTGTAATTAGTGTTTTGAATCCAATTGCGACCGTGGAAATATTGCACACCCGTGGAAAGTGGCGAGTCCACGGCGGCTATACTGTATCATGTTATGTTTTATTGCTATGCATTACCTCCTTGCTTCCATGGGTATATTATGATGGAGGTTATTCTCAAATGTAGAAGAGGCAGAGAGAATTTTTTATTCTTCTTGATGTGTTCACAACTTCGCACACCCGTTAACAGTGTGAAATTGGGGAAATCTAAAAGGCCTGACAACCCCCTTATTTCTTATGGGGTACCATCATGCTTTATAGCATAACCTACCAATGGGATATGATATAAGCCCTTTATTTCCTGGTCAAGTCTCAAGATCATCCCTTTATAACAATAGCCTAGACTGGATAAACTTTTTGGGAAGCTGTTCTGTACAAATGAAGGCAATAAATAAACACTTATCCAGCAGTGCTCATGTCCTAACTTATAATCCTGATTACCCCTTGAACCCTGGTGGTATCAGTTCAATTGGAAGAGTCCATATTCATCATTTGGGGGTAGACCAATTAATATTTTCAACGTGCAGCCTTAGGGCTGCGCGTTGAAAATATTAATCGGTCTACCCCACACATTCATTTAGTAAACAGCCCACTTGATGAAAATATGACGTATCGTGTTCCTGGGGCCGAAAAAGTGTCCCCTCTGGTTCAAGGGGCTAAAGGTGGTGAAACTTGTTAAGACCCATGATTTGTGTTACTGGTCAGAAATGCCCTTTATGAGGAACTGGAGAGTGTGTGTTAGTTCTGTCACATGTTACTTTGTTAGCTGCAGTTAAAAGTTCACAGAAAATCATCTGTTTTAAGTGCACTAAGCCAAATAACTGTATGTGTCTTTCTGTCCATCTACCCTTTCTAAATATTCCTTCTCTATCAGAATATCAATGCATTTCTGAAAAACAAAAGAAGAAAAATGTTCACATACAGTTTGAAAATACAATGAAGCTCAATGAATTAGATATCTCTCTTCAATGAATAGGGCCAAACCAAAAAATATATTCAGTCCACAGGCAATTAATTTTTCAAATCAATAAGGGAGGGAGGCTTTTGCTTTTACTTTTTTATTACAGTAGAACCTGTCTTGAGAGACCACCCTTTGGGACACACAGAAGTGGTCTCTCAAGACAGGTGGTCTCTCATAACAGGTTTCAGGTTTTCTCAAGTTAATGAATAACCAACCACAAAATTCAGAAATGGAGAAGAATAGATTTTTGTAATTACTTTGTAGTTGTTCTTTTTTATGAAGTTTTTGTAACAAATTGAAATGGACTGTTATAAAAATTAAAAAAATAAATTAGTGTTGAAAATCTTCAATGAATATTTTCAACACTAATTTATTTTTATAATTTTTATAACAGTCCATTTCAATTTGTTACAAAAAGATTTTCAACACAAATTTATTTTTATTCCTGTCACATTTCAGGTTTGTATGAAATTGTTTATTCAGCAATAATCCTAATCTTTTCACAGGGGTCTTATAAAAACATCTCAATCTTCAATGAGTTAGTAATTGAAACCCAATTAAGAGCTTTTAATATTTTTAATTTTGTTAGTATAACCACAATGGATTTTCCAACTCCAGAACAGGTAAAAAGTTTTTGTCATGGTTTCAGTATTCAAAGGGGCGGTCTCTCAAGACAGGTCTATTATGGCATAAAAATGCCGCTCAGGATCACAGATCCAATGTCGAGTTGTGACCTTGACCTTTGACCTGGCGAGTCCAAGGTCAATAGGGTTCTTCCTCGCACCAAGGCCAACACACCTATGAAGTTTCATGACTCTAGGTTGAACCACTATCAAGTTCTCATCCGGAAACCAATTGTTGCGATATACTATGTACAAGGTCACTGTGACCTTGACCTTTGACCTGGTGAGTCCAACATCAATAGGGTTCTTCCTCGCACCAAGGCCAATACGCCTGTAAAGTTTCATGGCTCTAGGTTGAACCACTATCAAGTTATCATCCGGAAACCAATTGTTGCGATATACTACGTTCAAGGTCACTGTGACCTTGACCTTTGACCTGGTGAGTCCAAGATCAATAGGGTTCTTCCTCGCACCAAGGCCAACATACCTATGAAGTTTCATGACTCTAGGTTGAACCACTATCAAGTTATCATCCGGAAACCAATTGTTGCGATATATTATGTTCAAGGTCACTGTGACCTTGACCTTTGACCTGGTGAGTCCAAGATCAATAGGGTTCTTCCTCGCAACAAGGCCAACACACCTATAAAGTTTCATGACTCTAGGTTGAACCACTATCAAGTTATCATCCGGAAACCAATTGTTGCGATATACTATGTTCAAGGTCACTGTGACCTTGACCTTTGACCTGGTGAGTCCAAGATCAATAGGGTTCTTCCTCGCACCAAGGCCAACACACCTATGAAGTTTCATGACTCTAGGTTGAACCGCTATCAAGTTATCATCCGGAAACCAATTGTTGCGATATACTATGTTAAAGGTCACTGTGACCTTGACCTTTGACGTAGCGAGTCCAAAATCAATAGGGTTCTTCCCCTCACCAAGGCCAATCTACCTATGAAGTTTCATGAATGTGAGTTGAACCATTATCAAGTTATCATCCGGAAACCAATTGTTTAAGATTTACTATGTTCAAGGTCACTGTGACCTTGACCTTCGACGTAGCATGTCCAAAATCAATAGGGTTCTTCCTCCCACCAAGACCAACCTACGTATGAAGTTTAATGAATGTGAGTTGAACCACTATCAAGTTATCATCCGGAAACCAATTGTTTACGCCCGCCCGCCCGCCCGCCCGCCCGCCCGCCATTCACCAAACTATAAGTCGAGTTTGACTTCGTCACAACTCGACTAAAAATACAATTTGGTACCAGGTCACAGTGGTCTCTCAAGACAGGTAGTCTCCCATACCAGGTCCATTATAGAGTAAAACCAATTGGTGCCTGGCAGATGTGGTCTCTCAAGACAGGTGGTCTCTCAAGACAGTGGTCTCTCAAGACAGGTTCTACTGTATTATACTTATAATTTTTTTCTTTTCTCTAAAGTAAATTGAATCCACATATTTGAGTTATTTTCAGCAGAGCGAAGCAAACTGGATGCTTACAAGACAAATATAATAATTAGACGTCTGATAATCATACTTTGTTGCAAACACATGCAAATCATTCGAAAAAGGTAAGATTTTAATATCTCAGAATTTCATCATTATTTGAGACGACACTGCAAGGCAATAAAAATGTTCATCCAGGGGTTCAATTTGAGTGAGGGATTGTCTGTAAAACCCAAACCTGTTATTTAGCCATACCCTATTAATTGAATATAACTCAAGCCAGGCATTCTGAAAAAACGCAGGAGGGCTAAAAATCGCTCCCCTCACAAAGCCTAGAGTAGTGATTAGCTCTCAAGCTTACAAAAAGCTAAAAAATAGCAAAAT
Organism: Pictodentalium vernedei; assembly: GCA_031216915.1. Lineage (NCBI taxonomy): Eukaryota > Metazoa > Mollusca > Scaphopoda > Dentaliida > Dentaliidae > Pictodentalium > Pictodentalium vernedei. The sequence goes on from CM062289.1 coordinate 35,445,329, forward strand.
GAAGTTTTAATTAATTCTGCCTAGTGGGATTGTACATTTTATTTGGCGCTGCTAACAAGGTTGTCTCTGTGAGATAGCTACACTGCCCCTCCCCCCCCCCCCCCCCTGGGTCTCGGCAAGGCCTGGAGGTGTGGAAGGAGCAGTGCGACTGTCTTTACAGTGACCACTAACAAAGCAGAGTTCTGAAAAGACGTGGGCTTTACGAATAGGCTGTTATGATAATCAATTTTTTCTAAGGCCAGGAGGGCTAGTTCTTGCCCTCCATAATATTTTGAAGGTGAGCAGTGGATGAGGGAATAAACTACTCTCCTGAAAATGTCAGGCCTAGGCTCCACTTCCCCAGGTTCCCAGAGGGGAGGGGGGGGGGGGGAATTATACCAGTAAACCAGAACTTCACCACCACCAGTGAAAAAAAGTAAACAAGAACCTTGTTACTACAGTAATTAAGTACAGCTTCACTTTCTGGGGTTCCAAACGGTATATATTACTATTGACCATAAAGAATCAGCATAAATATCTGATCGCCTACTAATTATTTTTCAAACATGATCTGTAAGATGAGTATTTCATTCAAAGAGACCATGATACCAGCCAGGGAAGGCAAAGTTTGGCAAGATTTTGTTGGTCATAAAGATTTTGTTACACTTTATTGGAGAGGGCTTCTTGGCATGTTCTGATATATTGTAAGAGAACACTTTTGTTGTAAAAATGCCAGGCCTGATAACTAATAATTGAAATATTATTACTGGCAAAGTGACCTATCAACTAACATGGTACTACTGTATTCTATATGACTTCTAAAAAGTGGAACAATATTAACAGAAAACCCTCTTTGCCAAAGAAAATAATGAAAAAAAAAATGCAATGCCAAGGGTGCCCCCCCACTCCCACCCGCCTCCCCCACTGCCAAGCATGAGTTTCTAGTCATTTATGTTTGTTGCTTCTGAATTATTAAATATCTTATCTTATCCCCATTAAATCATAGCACCAATACAGCTGGCCACCAAATGTGTCCATGGGACACTAATGCTCTAACTTTATGATAAACTATATTTAGTGGTTAAAGTCCAAAGAGGGCCCATAACTCAGATAAAAAATTATCACATCACACTCAAAATCAAACATGTCTGGTATATTGTCTACAGTAAGCTATATTCAAAGTTTGATTGAAATCGGACACCAAAAACTCAAGTTACCATCCAGAAATCAATATCAAAATATCTTTAAGTCAGAGAAGGACCATAATTCTGCCCAAAATATCAGACCAAGCTACCTATAAATCCCAAACTGTATTATGTGGCTATAAACCTATGTATAAAATTTTGTTTCATTTCATTCAGTCAAACTAACGTTATCGTCTGGAAACCATAGTTGGAATGGACGTACGTACATAGGGATGATCATATGGACAAGGGTAACAATGTCCCTTTGCCAAATTGTCTGGAAACCATATTTGGGGCAGACGTACAGTTAAAACTAGAAGTCCTGTCATCACATGCGCACAAACAGCACGTCGATCTGTGCGTTAATCTACGTGTTATGACCATAGTATGGCTATCAAATTCTGTACATATGGCCTGTGCACAAACAATGTTTCAGCCAATGGACCTCCAGGTAACCCGGAGGTCCATTGGCAGAAACACTGCCTATGTTTGCTATGAGTAGCCAGGAGAACCTACCATGCTTTGGATGCCATTTGATATGGCAATTACGCGCAATTCATACGTGCAATTAAGTCTAGATAAGTGCACAGTTCGTGACAGGACTTCTAGTTTTAACTGTATGTATAGAGGAAAGGATGGACAAGGGTAACACTTAATGTCCCTTTGCCAAATTGGCGGGGGCATAAAAATAAATAAAATACGAGTACAAAATTAAAGGGAATTTGGTCATTCTTCTGTATTTTAGTGATATCAATTTATTTACTGATGTTAAACCCCCTGCACACTGATGTCAAAATATCTAAATTTCAGGCAGAAAAAATTTCCCATAATGCAACTAGAAATTTAACCAATTCAATCTCGTTTGACAGAGCTCATTGAGCTCTGTCAAACAAGATTGAATTGGTTAAATTTCTAGATGCATTATGGGAAAAAACAGCTTCCAGAAATTTTGGTATTTTGACATGAGAGTGAAGGGGGTTAAGGTCACTTTCAGCATATAAGAATTGATTCTCGCAAATGATTCTCACAAGAAATACGATGAGGATCAACTTTAATTCTCACAATGGATTCTCACAAGAAAAACGATGAAGATCAACTTTGATTCTCACAATGGATTCTCACAAAAAAAAAACGATGCGGATCAACTTTGATTCTCACAATGGATTCTCACAAGAAAAACAATGAGGATCAACTTTGATTCTCACAATGGATTCTCACAAAAAAACCGATGAGTATCAACTTTGATTCTCACAATTGTTCATTTGATTCTCATCATAGATTTCAAAGAGAGCTTTTAAAGGCCTGGAGAATTCCAATTATTTTTTGTTCTCTCATACTATTGCAATACTTTGATTTAACAGTGATATCAAGTGAAGTTTTGGCTGCCAATACAGGGAGTCAAGACTTCATTGGGCACCACTGCTAAGGTACTGTTACTTCCATCAGCAAAAACATCAAAAGCCTGTAAATTCAAAATGTATTCTACATATGCAAGACAAGAAACTCACCCAAATTCTAAATTTGCCCTCAAGCAGAGATGAAAAGAGATGAAAGGGGCAAATGTAAAAAATACCAGAATGTGTATTTATTTATTTATTTATTGGGGTTTAACAATACTTTTCACAGCCAGGGTCACCTCGTGTCAGTCAGTCAGTTTTTTCGGGTGAAAGAAGACACAGCACCCATAGAGAACCACTGAGCAATGGCGAGCAACTGTTAGACTCCCCAATGCACTGACTTCATACAAGCAGGGTTAGCATTGGTTGAAGACAAGTCTTCCATTGACGTGCAGTACATTTTAGTACATAGCATACCCCCACATGAGCATTTGAGATGAAGTGCCTTGCTGGCAGTGATTGATATGAATTTAGGACTGAGTGTTTTCTGATATGGACTTTCGTTTTCACACTGAAAAATGTTGATGGCAGTGATTGATTTGAAGTTAGGACAGAACGTTTTCTGATATGTACTTTCGTTTTCGCATGTTGTTTTAACACTTTACCCAACGCAGATGATATGAAAAGTTATTATTTTAAATATCATTTTTTTAAATTTTTCAAAAAATTTCAACGAAACCATATCATGTCACACCTCGTTGGAATGAGCTCGTTCCAATGCGGGGTCACATGATATGGTTTTGTTGAAATTTTTTGAAAAATAATATTTTTTCAACTGCTGAATTTGCATATTACGCGGGCGGATATGGCCAATTTGTTGGGTAAAGGGTTAATGCTTTTTTGTCATCATTTCCATAATCAATTTCTTCTGCACACCAAATACACTTTTCTTTTCCAGCGCAATTTATTTTCCTTATGAAAGTCATTATTAGAATCTTTTTCTTGTAAGCAGCCATCAATGAAACTTATTTTTGATTCCTTTATCAACAAGTGATATATCCTCCCATCCTTTAAATTCCATTGTTTACTTTCAAAAGCGTGGTCTTCATTGAGCACTGAATACAAACAAGAAACAAGAAATTACATTGGTTGAACTCAACACAATTTCAGTCATTGAATATGACTGTCCAATCAGCATTTAGTACCCAAACGAACTTGGTTTGACTTCCAGCAATTGCTAATATATGAAAAATGGAACTACAAGTGGAACAGAGAAGTTGATTACAAGAAAAACAGACTTTGGGTTGCATAAAAAGTAAAATTGGGAACACAAAAAAACGGACCCAGAAAACTTAGAAATTCCAGAATTCCATCAAATTCCGGAAAACTTTCATCCCTGCCCTTAAGAGTTTGTTTTTTACTGTGGAATATGTAATGGTTTAATCCTTAAAGTCCTGGATATTTTTACAAATTTCTCCTATACTTTGAAAATCTACCTCCTGTGGCTTTGCAGTTGTATCTAGTCAAGTCTTGGCTGCCTAGTTTTAAGTTTACCCAAACAGTACATGTTAGGGCACCTGTTCCTTTGCATTAACCCTTAAGTCCTCAGATTAATTTTAAAGTATTTATGGCCTTTTTCTGCTTTCATAGTTATTGATGACTTGACAGTGGTTCTACATCACTGCTGGCTGCCTATACAGGCAGCCAGCAGTGATGTAGAACCACTGCCAGGGAAAATTCAGTCTACACAAAAGAGTAATAAAAAAGATTACACAAGGGAGCACCTGCTTCAATGCAATATAAAAGTGGCGGTTTGGGGCTATATGGGGGCTTAAGGGTTAAAAAGTTATCAAAGTTGGAATTGGGCCCTTAAGGGTTAACTCACAAAGCTATAACAGTAATCACAAATTCTAAATTATTTACTGAAAATTGATTCTCTCATGGATTTGCGAGAATCAAGACTGACTCTCACAAATTTGGATGAATTTTAACCCTTAAGGGACTAATTGTGACTTTGATCACATTTTTTGCAACAGAACAGGTGCCCCTACATGCAATCTTTGGGTTAACTCACAAGTTACATTCTAAGCAACTTGGTAGTTGTTTTTAGGCAAGTTTTGTACAGGAAAAAAACAGCAGCAAAGCCACAGAATGTAGCCTGTCAAAAATATGTAAAAATATCTGGGCCTTAAAGGGTTATGGCCTGACAAAACCCAAACAATTTCAATAGTTTGTAAAAACCTACCAAACAGATGCAAAATAAAAATATGCTCTCATCATTTAGAATCATTAGTGATAGCAGTCAGAAACTCACCTTTATAACAGGAACTCTAGGTTTGAATCGAGACGACAATTGATTGAGTACTTCTCCTAACAACTGTTGATGTTTTAGCACTTTTCTCATTTTCATTATTCGCACAATAGCAGCCTGGAAATGAAAAATTAGCAAGAAATGTGACTGGAGTATCACATGCCTGTCTCCACCACAAAAAACCCAACAAACTCCAAACAGAACTGATCTTCATGATTGTGTAAGGTTTCATGATTGTAACCACAACATTGTCTATGACTGAGCCATGACCTTCAAGATGTGCAGGTAACTGTAATACAGGACATGCCTTCTGACTGTCCTTTACATATGTATGAAGTATGAGTCTGATAACAAGTTTGATTTGTTTCTAAGTTGTGGACTTGACATGAATGTCAACAGATTTTAAGTTTGACCTTGAATTAGTCCTTGAAGTTACGGTTCTATCTATTGTGTGTGACGTATCCTACCATTAACAAGAGTGCACGTATCGCTGAAGCAATACAATGTCTTCTACCAGACTAATGAGCATTAATAATTATACAAATGTTATAACCTATATGTGATCAGCATGAATTCCTTTGAAGCATTTCCAAAAAAAGTCCAGAAAACTGATATTTTGGCACTTTTCCATATTTCCAAGGGCCATAACTCACACAAGAATAACGCAATCAGCATGAAACTCAAACTTGAACTGTAAGTCATTGTTCTATAGTAGGTTACCAAGAATGAAATCATTCGGTTGAAGCATTTCCAAAAAAAAGTCCAGAAAACTAAAGTATGACTGACATACTGACTGACTGACGGATGGACAGAGTGCAAATGAAACTTGATCTGCAAGTCATCGTTCTATAGTAGGTTACCAAAAATGAAATCATTCCATTGAAGTGTTTCCAAAAAAAGTCCGGAAAACTAAAGTATGACTGACAGACTGACTGACAGACTGACTGACAGACTGACGGATGAATGGACAGAGTGTAAATGAATCTTGATCTGTAAGTCATCGTTCTATAGTAGGTTACCAAAAATGAAATCATTCCGTTGAAGCATTTCCAGAAAAAGTCCGGAAAACTGATATTTTGGCGCTTTTCCATATTTCCAAGGGCCATAACTCACACAAGAATAATGCAATCAGCATGAAACTCAAACTTGATCTGTAAGTCATCGTTCTATAGTAGTTTAATAAAAATGAAATCATTCCGTTGAAGCGTTTCCAAAAAAAGTCCGGAAAACTAAAGTGTGACTGACAGACTGACAGACGGACAGACTGACGGATGGACGGAGTGCAAACCTATAGTCCCCTCCGGCGATGCCGGTAGGGGACTGATAATTAAGTGAAGATTATAAGTTATTGTGATGAATTGAAGGTAACATGGTCTGAGGTTTGCAGCTCAGAGCTTATGTTCAACCGAGATGCGAAGCGTCGAGGTTGAACATACGCTCCAAGCCGCAAACCTCAGACCATGTTACCGTCAATTCCTCACAATAACATACATGTTCCATTAGACACTACCCATAGCCTAAAACCTACATCGTGAAACACGAGAGGCTTATTTACTAAACTTGTGATCGTTAAAAGTTGTCTTGTTCAAGGCAACTTTTAACGATAACAGGTTTAGTAAATAAACCTCTTGTGTATCCACGACAGCACTGAAAAAATAATCAATAAACCAGATAAACTCATTCCATCTTAGTTCAAATCGTAAATCGGTTTGTAATTTAAACAACACTTCATTGGGAACACCGTCTGCTGCACACGTGAAACATGCAGAAAAATGAAGCAGCTTGCTAGTCACTCCGTTGATGAAGCAATTACGAACCGGGCAACGTCATTTGACATATTTTGCATTGTGACATCAGACTGGAACATTTTCCACTTGAGCCATAAATAGAATATACTAAGTGAGCTCTCGTCCAATCAGAGTAGGAGGATTTTAGTCTTATTGGAAAATTGATTATTGTAGCCCCGATTATAGCTAAGACAAGACTTGTTAACTTCAATGTATGTCACTTAAGTACAACATTGACCTTGAAGATATACAAGAAACTATTATTTGTGACACGCCTACTAAATGTCCTAAATATTTGTATGAAGTTTGATACTTGTGGTTTGATTTGTTTGAGTTATAGCCAAGACACGTTTTAAGTGAGATCTTGGCATTTGATCTTGAAGTTAGTGTGACACATTCCACTATAGTCCTTTATAACGGTGTGACAACAGTGAATGTTTTTTAATTATTAGCTCGGACACACACCTTACATACACACCTTATGCACTCACACTTCCTTCATTATAAGCCACCTTACCTAAATCAGGGATATAAACATTGATTTAGGCCCCACAAAGTAGATCTTCTGTTTCTCTGGCAATTTTTTGTAAAATTGTATGTGGGCTGGCAGTTTTTTATTTTACTTTTTATTTTTGTAATTATTTCTTCGCCATCAAAAGTTCATATTCTTCATTTGTTTTAGGTTTTAGGCCTCATAATCTACAGAATAGCACTGGTGGTGGAGTATTTCGTCCCTTGAGTGCAAGAAAGCTTTGCAATGCTAAAGTATTGTAAAGCCTTGTTGCACTCAAGGGATACATTGATCAATTTTATTAACAGGAGTAATTTATCAGACATAAACCATTCAATTTTTATTTTTTTAAGTTGGCATTGCTTTTAAAAAGAGAGCTATACTGGAGTACACCTTCTGTCCAATTCCTGACAGTCATGTGGCAGCAATTTTTTATTTTTTCATATGACTTCTGTTTTATAGGCTTTTTACAGTTTCATATTTTCAAGAAATATTAATTAGTGCTTCATAACTTCTTCATTTGATTTGATTGGCAAATTTCAAAAGAAAGCTTTCCGATTATCCCCAAAAAAGATCTGACATATAGCCATGAGTCGTGCTTGTGCGCCGAGCAGCTATACCTCCCCAAACACAAGCCGAGTTGCAATAAAAGTTTCTGTACAAGCACAATGAGCCCATAACACATTTATCTACCCTTCAGTGGACTACACCCATAATTATAACTTCTCAAAAATAGATGTTAACCCTTTACCTAACATGAAAAGCATACAAAACTTGCAAAAATAATTCTTGAACAACTAATTTTTTTCATTTTTTGTCTCAAAAACATAGGTTATGACCCCACATTGGAACGAGCTCATTGAGCTCGTTCCAATGAGGGGTCATCACCTACATTTTTGAGGCAAAAAATGAAAAAACAATGAAAATTAACTGACGATTTTTTAGAATAGCGCTGGCCATTACGTTGGCCAAGGGTAAACAAACAAAAATTTTTGTACAACTAATTTTTTGTCTCAAAAACATAGCTTATGACCCCACATTGGAATGAGCTCGTTGAGCTCATTCCAATGAGGGGTCATAACCTACGTTTTTGAGGCAAAAAATGAAAAAATAATGAAAGTTAAATTTATAGTAATTTATATATTTTTTATACTTACCAATGACCCAGACATAGCTGGTGCTAACTCTTAAAAATATAGGGCCAAACACAAATTTTGCCCCTCAATCCCCAAAATTTGCATCTAAAACCAAAGAAAACATGTCCTGAATGGCCCTCCATACTTCACCTCTACTGCGCATGCGCAGTGTCAAGGATGTCCCGAAATTGGGTCCATTAATCATTCTTATAACCAGTGCCTGGTAAGCGCTATGTACTCAGCGGGGAGGTATGAGTTCCCAAATCCTGGGAGGGCCATCCCCGTCTGGGTCATTGGTAAGTATAAAAAATATATAAATTACTATAAATTTTTTAACATTTTTATACTGTACCAATGACCCAGACATAGCTGAATAGTAAAAAGGCTGGAGGGCCTAGGACATAGAGGAAATTCCAATAAGCTCAATTATATAAAATAGAGTCATCCCCTCGAGAGGAAAAGGAGTATTAGGCCTTACATGTATCTTTCTTATTTATGATAAATTAGAAAGACACAACACCTTCCATAATTGAGCATCATAACATCCATGTACTCTATTAATATCCAGTATAATCCTTATACTAATAATTTTTAAAGTAAGCCAATAAATAAAGTTAGTCTAGAGAATAGAGACTCTTTATACTCCTTAAAAGTGTCTGAGGATTGTATAATAACGCCCGTTTGACACGTAATATATTCAAAAGCTATACTTTAAAAACTATGACTTGAATGAATTTTTAAAACATAAACTTATCACTTAAAAACCATCCCAGTAACAGCTCAGAATTACTAACTCCGGAGGAGGTATCCCCTTGTTTTCATAAAAAAACAGGTGACCCAAGGGAAAACCCTCCACACCCCCCTTCTCCTTGCCCTGGGTCAAATAGCCCAGAGCGAAGAGGGCAGCAGGACGGAGTCACTGCCGGAACAGAAAGCCTACCTATCTATAGTAGCAACTGTTAAGTGAATGACATTCTGAGCAGTAGATAATAGACCTAACAATGGAGGTCTCCGGAAATGGACTCAATATTTCTGAGATAAAAATTCATGAATGTGGATGGCTGAGCCCAATGTGCAGCCTTCATAAAATCTATAATAGCGACACTATTAATGTAAGCCCAAGATGTAGAGCTCTTACTTCATGAGCCGAAATCTCAAGCACAAACTGCTGAGTTAATGATATACCATAAGCAGTACCGATAGTTAATTGAATCCATTAGCAATAGAATGGAGCGTAATGTCCTTCTATTAGGCATCAAAGACAGAAGAAGCTTACGTCCTTACTAATAAACTGATATCTGTTTATAAATACGTAAACTCTAACCGGACAGAGTAAAGGCCTATGCCCGTACGAAGACGGAAGGACCTTAATAACAATAGGTTCTGGATATTTATTAGGAGCCTGATTCTTAACCAAAAATCCAACATTAGTAGTAAAGGAAATAGTGTTTCCGATACTACGGAAGTGAGAATCGTCCACCGATAGTGCATGAAGCTCACTGACTCTTCAGTAGAAGAGTAGACTAAGAGAATAACTGTCTTAAAAGGTCAGAATTTGAAAACTACTGTTTCCAGAGGCTCAAATGATTACTTAGCTAAATAAGAACCGAAGCTAAATTCCGTATAGGAATTTAATCTAAGGATTCTAGGTCTATTTATCGAAAAGCTTCTAACTGACTTAGATAAAGAGACATAAGACTCAATTGTAAACTATCATAGAGTGCATAGGTATGAGATAACATAGACCTATAACCTTAATAGTAACAGGCTGCAGTTGATCTTGTCAAACAAGTATACTAGAAAGTTGCAATGTCTAGTATGGAGGGATCAAAAATATCAACATAATGATCCCTACACCAACGACGGAAGAGCCTCCACTTTAGCCGCATAGTACAGCAAGGAAGAGGTTCTCCTACAGTAAGAAATCGCGTCCATAACTCGTCCTGTACAATGCTTGCCGTGCAAGAAGGACCACACAATGGAATACGTGAAGGTCGAGACCTTGCGGGTTGTGATGGAGTTGACACGATTTCCCCAGCGAAAGAAGATCCTCTCATGGAGGAAGTTTTCGCGGTAAGTCCCACAGTAGACACCTGAGTAAATTTACCCACAGTCTCTGTGAAGACAGAGATGCTATCAACAGAATTGTATTGTGGATGTTTATCTTAGCAATACTTGCTGAATCGACAGCGCTGGAGGACACGCATATCCTATCATTCCGTCCTATTAGATCAATAGAGCGTTAACAACATAAGCTCAGGGATCCTGACATGGAAACACATACGTCTGCAATTGAATAGTGAGTTGTGTCGCAAATAAATTATCATTGGGCGCTCCCATTGATAGCAAATCTGATTGAAAACTTGATTGATGAGAGTCCATTCTGACGGCAACAAGCGACTCTTACGTGAAAAGGAGTCTGCTAATACAATCAGACGACCCGGAATATGACGGACCGAAGCAGAACTTGGTGTACTATAACAAACAGAAGGATTCTTTCCATTAAATTGAATAACGGAATTGAATGAGTGCCTCCCTGGTTCCGGAGATACGCAACTACTGTCGTATTAACGAACAGGATTTGGATATGCGTTTCTGAATAATGTTCATTCAATGACATAGTGCAAGCCTAAATAACATCATTTCCTGGAAGTTAAGTGCTTGCCTAGAAACTGCGGAACCAAAAGACCCTGGCACTTCGAATCCGTTGGGATCAATATTGTACCCCAACCTGTTTGACTGGCATCCGTCATAATCATAAAACTCGGATCCGGCAACTGCAGTGGCACTCTCTGAGTCAACCACCGAATGTTTGCCCCAGTCTGAATCTCTTGCTACACTTGATAGACAAGAGAACGTGTATATCGAGCAATTCATAGATTGCTGAAAAGTTGCCGTCGAAGAGAAGCTTCTCCGAGACCGAAGCGACTCTGAGAGAGTTCTTCACCTTACTATCCATGCGCGTGGATGTAACTAGGGCTGCGTCACGTCTAACCAACTCCAGGTTGCCACTGAAGGGCGGAGTTATACGTGGAAAAACTACTGCCCTTGAAAGAAATCACATTGAGGATCATATCCTGGAATTCTTTCTCTTGAAGACGTAATGATAACGCCTCAGTAAGGTGGTCTACTTATGATAAAGCGTCTAAGTTAAGCCTATTAGACAACATTGTCGTTTCCAACATCGTGGTTGGAATTGACATAGACGGCGAAAAAGATAATTCCCAGTCTTCAGCACCGCCGTCTAGACGCATATGAACTCTCGGTATGCCCTGTTCTGCCGATATAAATTATTTCCTAGAATTGAAAAAAGGCAGAATAGAGCATTGCGGACAAGAAACTAGACTATCATGCTTGGTAGCAAGCTTATATATAGCGTCGTTAAATAATTTGAATGTTCTAAAGACATTATTGGACTGTGTCGGTAAGTCAGGGACAATGTCCCTGAACCGATCAAAAACTCCGTGTCCAATGACGCTATTAGTCTCTTATCCAGCATCGCAGCAATGTAGTCCGACGGAACAACCTCTGGAAGATAATGCCGGAAGAAATGTATGGCAGCTTCTGTTGTTCCGAAAGGGAAAGCTTGAAATCGTCCGAATCCCTTTCGCCATCCTGTCGGACCCTATAAAGTGTTTGGTCGTCCGAACCTGATGCAACAGCGGAGTGCACCGACCCAGCGCCGTCGGATTATTCCTGATCCGACCGAGAATTGTCGTTTGCTGGGATGCTGCGATAAACTGTGCTATTTTGGATAGCACGTCACTGAGGCCTGTGGAGAAGCGGTCTATGCATTGCCGCTGGAAGCTCCGTGTTCGTTACCCCGTGCATACTTCTATTATGCGAGTGAACGGAGAGTATAGGCCTCATGTCCCTTGGCTACCGGATGGCGTGACCTGTTCGCCGTGGAATCACTGAATGACAAAGCTGGCCGGATACTCGAGGTCACGTAGCAAATGTGCGGTCATGTGCGCTGCTGTGAGGATGAGGAAGCATTATCGACAGTCTCTCGGACTGTCAATATAACGGAGCGTCCCAAGCGACGGGCATATGCTCCGAATGCAAAATGTCTGTACCACAACATCCGGTCCCATATGTTGTTGTACGAGAGAGGGACCTCTCTCGCTCGCAGCCCGGACGGACCTGGACGAGCTAGGAACCGGACTAACAGGCTTCCTCCGATTTGTCCTCTAATCCGTCGTCACTGGGTGTGTACTAAAGTCTATTATAGTGCTCGCATCACCCAAATCTCCTTCCTAGACCGCAACGGACAAACCCAACTGCCGAACCATTCGATGAATGGACGCTACACCGGGTGAGCTAGCGAATGTCAACTCCGTCGATCCTACTAGGGACCTCTTAGGCGACTGACGTATTCCATGAGCACTTATTGCCGCTAGCTCTTCATTAACTATGACGACAGAGGCACACTTTGAAAGACATCTCAGTAACTTTGCGAACAAGAAACCAGACATGTTTGTTAATAGCAAGCATATAATAATATACATAGCGTCGTTCAATAATTCGAAAGTTGTGTGACATTATTGGACTGTGTCGGAACTGAGGGACGATGTCCCTGAACCGAACCAAAAAATTTCTGTGTCCACCGACGCTATCAGTTTCTTATCCGGCATCGCAGCATTCTGGTCCGACGAAAGAACCTCTAGAAGATAAAGTCAGATGACATACACAGCAGCTTATGTTGTTCCGAAAGGGAAAGCTCGAAATCCTCCAAATCCCTTTCGGTATCCCGTCGGACCGGATGAAATTCTTGGACGTCCGTACCTGCTTCCGCGGAGCGTCACGACCCAGCGTCGTCGGATAATACATAATGCGACAGAGATTCTGTCGTTGCTGGGATGCTGCGATAAGCTGTGCTATTTGGGATAGCATGTCCGTCACCGAGGCCTGTGCAGTAGCTGTCTTACGATGCTTTGCCGCTGGAAGCTCCGTGTACGTTGACTCCCGCACACTTTCTTATGTGAACGTCCGGAGTCTGCAGGCCTCGTGTCCCTGGCTACCGGATGGTGTGACCTGGTCGCCGATGATTCTCTAATTGGCGAAGCTGACTGGATATCCGAGGTCACGTAGCCAAGAGCGGTCGTGTGCGCTACCATGAGGATGAGGAAGCCTTATTGACATTCTCTCCGGACTGACTATATATCGGAGCGTCCCGAGCGGCGGACGTATGCTCCGAATGCGAAACACTTTGTACCACAACATCTGGGGCCAGATGTTGTTGTACGAGAGAGGGGCCTCTCTCGCTCGCAGTCCGGATGGACCTGGACGAGCTAGGAACCGGACTAAAAGGCTTTCTCCGTTCTCTCCTCTAATCCGCCGTCACTGGGTGTGCATTTGGTTGATTTATAGTGCTCGCATCACCCAAAACTCCTTCTAGACCGCAACGGACGAAGCCGGCTGTCGAACCATTCGATGAATGGACGCTACACTGGGCGAGCTAGCGGACGTCAAAGGCCGTCGAACCTACTAGGGTCCTCTTAGGCAATTGACGTATTTACATGAGCACTTTTCCGCTAGCTCTACATTAATTGTGACGACGGAGGCACACTTTTGGAAGACATCACAGATACATCACCCTGATCATGATCGTCTGAAATAGAGATTGATAAAGTAGAGTGACCCTGCGGGGAAAGGACCGGAATGGCCAATTCCCCACTAACATACCGTGACACACGCTTCCCATATTGTCATCGAAATTAACACATACAGAACAGGAGTTAGTGCGAGTACACTGACTACATTATACAATGATTATGAAAGTCAGAGGAAGATTTCCTCTTATTATAATTGAACAATATCCTTTCATTGAGAAAAGAAAACAAAGTCCTAGTACTCGCACCAACCCCTGACAATCAAAATACATAATAACATGATCCATTAACATAGAAAAAATAATTGAATTCAAAAAATTTTGAAAAAATATTTTTTCAGAACAGCCCAAGTTTCTGAAAAGTAACGTTGAGCCCCAATGGATCCCAAGCCTAAGTGTGGACAAAAGTTCTAAAAATATTTTAAACAATTTATGCAACACTTACGAACAATAATAAAGTATCTAGTTATGATTAAATTAACATCAAGATATTATTTTCAAGAAATCCCCCCTCACACAGAGGGCTGTTGGAAATGAAAACAATAAGTGTAAAAACACCAGATCAAGACTCCAGGCACCCTGGCCCGAAATCAGTTACCAATAATACACTATCTGATGCAAAACAGAGACTTCCAGGGAAGAAACTGCAGAACATCAGATGGTAGATGCAGAACACTATGCCTAACCACCCATAGGTGAAGACGTAAACATGGGGAAAAGAACAGAATTCATTCTGTTATCCAGCTAAAACTCCCAAGAAATTTTAGTAATAATATTACAGAAAATATGCCAAAAGCATGGGAGAATAGCAAGAGGGGACTTAAAGGAAAGGGAGAGAGGAAAACACTGAACAAGCAGTGTAACTTGATAACAAGAATGACCACAACAGGCTGTTGCCTCGAAAATAGGTAACTTGACATAATTTCATTAAAAAATTTTAAGTTACAGCCCTGATAATTTTCTGTCACTCATTTTCCCTCTCCTCCTTCTATATCCTCCTTAGAATCACCATTTCACTAATATTTATGTGTCTGGCATCATTTAAACTGAGATTTACAAGCACAAAGATCAGTCAGATGTTAACTGATGAGGGGCCAAACAAAGAATGATTAATGTCGCCAATTTCAGGACGTCCTTGACACTGCGCATGCGCAGTAGAGGTGAAGTATGGAGGGCCATTCAGGACATGTTTTCTTTGGTTTTAGATGCAAATTTTGGGGATTGGGGGGCAAAATTTGTGTTTGGCCCTATATTTTTAAGAGTTAGCACCAGCTATGTCTGGGTCATTGGTACAGTATGAAAATATTAACTGACGATTTTTTAGAATATAATGGTCTCCATTTTCAATTCCCTCAACCCAAAGGCATGTGAGGAAGTTCTTTCAACTTAAATGAATTTGAGCATGGTGTTAAAAAATAATCAAACTTTGCCCAAGTTAACTTTTTTCTTTGGACAATGATATTTCAAAGCAAATTCAATTCAATTCATGGGGTCACCCAAGGAATAGGTGGGCGATCTGCGAAAACAACTAGGGAATTATATTTTTGTAGTGTGCAAGAATCGCTTAACCTTCTACCTAACATGAAAAGCAGACAACACTTGCAAATAAAAATTTTGATTAAGTAATTTTTTTTCATTTTTTGTCTCGAAAACATAGGCTATGACCCCCTCATTGGAACAAGCTCAACGAGCTCATTCTAAAGAGGGGTCATAGCCTATGTTTTTGTGAATAACGCTGGCCGTTTTTGGCCATTACGTGGGTAAAGGGTTAATATACATGACGTCACTTTATTCATATTTTTTTGAAGCGTGCAAACCACAATGAGATTAATGTTATGTTTTGAAATTTTCTCACTGTAACTTTCAATTTTAGCGATTACCTTCATCTTTTGTCTTTTGGTGTTTTGCATGGGGGATTGTTTATATGCTGGATCTCATTGTTCCCTGCAACAATGAATGTATATTGAGGCAAACTGGCTGCATCATTCATTGCAGTATTACCAGGTTTTGAAGAAATTGTCTTTTGATTTCCAGTACCACTGAAATAGTGTGTCAGGTGTGCATGCGTTTGTTTCTCACATCATGTGACTTTTATAGCTACTGCAATACTAATAAAAGATCTTTTATCGCCAAATTTTTATTGCTACTGATACTGCAGTTTGCGATAGCATTTTTAGGTAAATGGTAGATAAATGTTTATACCTGTATTAATAACTTTCTGTCTTCTTCAATGTGTTTATGTGTAGCCTCTTGTTCTACTTTCACTTCAGTTTTCATTGGAACATTTATATTTACACGCAACTTTTTACTGAAAACAAGAGAAAAAAAATTAAAATCACACAAAACTAGAGATATCTGTCCCAATGGGACTAAGAATACATGGTGTCTTCAATATCAAGTCGGTTACAAAAAAGTCCATAAAGAGGAATAACTGTCAAAATGAATCCAACCAATCCCAAAATCCAACCAATGCCAGGTTTCTAAAAACATGACCTTACAAATACACAGACAAAATGGGAAAAACTCTTGCCAAAATGAGTCTGAGCGATCTGAATATCCTAGGTAAACAGGTTACAATGCTGGTTAACCCCTAAGGGCCTGGAGATTTTTTAAACATTTTCGCTGTACTAAGAAAGTTTACCTCCAGTAGCTTTGCAGTTGTTTCTTGTCAAGTCTTGCCTGCCTACAGAGGCCTACAGGGGCAGCCTAGCCTTGCCTAGAAACAACTGATAAGGTACTTAGAAAATATGTTTTGTGGTTACCCAAACAATGCATGTTGTGGCACCTGTTCCTTTACATTCAAAAGAAAGTTGTAATTAGGCCCATCCGAGTTAATCTCTATGGAACGTTTTTAAAAAAGAAAACGACCAGAAAATGAAGGAATAGAATCAGAAACAACTGAAGGTTGTAAAAATATCCCAATTCAAAAAACTGGAAATAACTGCCAAAATGAGTCTGGCAGATATCAATATCGTAGGTGCACTGGACTCCATGCTGGTTAATCTCGGGGCCAATTTTAATAAAAATTGACCAGAAAATGAAAGAATATAAATCAAAAAGGGCAATAACTCCACAGTGACATGCCCCATCTATCTCAAAATCACAGGTGTACAGTTTCCCATGGCGGTTATCATATATACCAAGTTTTAAAACAAGAAGCCCCAGGGGGCCTTAGGACACTCACCTGACATGGTAGTCTAAATATCAAACTAGGGACTTGACTTGAATAAGCTGCATATGCCCCTCCTTAGAAAAGCATATACCAACTAGATGAAGCGATTGTGCCCACACAATACACAGGATTTTCCTTCTATTTTCAGTTCCTGCACTTTTATGTCCCAAAATTGAGATAAACGTATAAAAAAACAATTTTTTTTTTATTTTTTGTTCGGAAATTTTCGAAGTCCCAAACAAAATATTTTCAGACTAAAATTTTTTTTTCTTTTTCTTAAAATTGACCAAAACACATAAAAAACAAAAAAACTAATTTCCGGATTTTGGTCCAAAATTTTCCAAGTCCCACCCGGACCCCAAATCTTTAGTATAAAAAAAAATTTTTTTTTTGGTCATAAAATTGACCAAAATGCATAAAAAAACAAAAACAAGAGGCCCCCAAGGAGTCTTAATCGCTCACCGGCCAAAGCGGTTCAAAGAAGTATTTGGGGTCACATTCAGTTAGACATGGTTCATCAACACCACAAAGGAATGAAGTCATGAGAGACAAATTTTATGGTACTAGGGACATGGCTTGAACAAACTTGAATCTTACCCCCCTTAGGATGCTGCATACCAAATATCAAAAGCATTCATCTGCTGGATCTGAAGAAGAAGATTTTTAAAGAAAATTCCTCATTTTGAACTAAGTTATCATTTAGGCTCCCACAGTGAGCCCAAATATGAACCCAGGGATTTGGCTTGAACAAACTTGAATCTCACCCCTTAAGGATGCTGCCTGCCAAATATCAAAACATTCTGACTGCTGAATCTGAAGAAGATTTTTAAAGAAAAATTCCTCATATTGACTAAGTTATAATTCGGGCTAAATATGGACCCAGAGACTTGGCTTTAACAAACCTGAATCCCCCCCCCCCCCCCCCCCCCCCCCAAGGATGCTACACACCACATATCAAAACATTCCGACTGCTGGATCTGAAGAAGATTTTTTAAGAAAATTCCTCATTTCGAACTAAGTTACAATTCAAGCTCCCACAGTGAGCCCAAATATGGACCTAGGGACATGGCTTGAACAAACTTGAATCTCACCCTCCTAAGGATGCTACATACCAAATATCAATACATTCCGACTGCTGGATATGAAGAAGAAGATTTTTAAAGAAAATTCCTCATTTTGAACTAAGTTATCATTCGGGTTCCCATAGTGAGCCCAAATATGGACCTAGGGACATGGCTTGAACAAACTTGGATCTCAACCCCCCAAGCATGCTGCATACCCAATATCAAAAGATTCTGCCTGCTGGATCTTGAGAAGAAGATTTTTAAAGAAATTTGCCTGAAATGCACTAAGTTCAAATTGGGCTCCTATTGGGCTTCTATACTGAGCCCAAATATGAACCCAGGGGGCCGATTTGAACAAACTTGAATCAGATCCACCCCACAATGTTGCATACCAAATATCAAAAGATTCTGCCTGCTGGATCTGGAGAAGAAGATTTTTCAAGAAATTTGCCTCAAACCCACTAAGTTCGAATTCTAGCTTTTATAGTGAGCCCAAATATGAATCCAGGTGGCCGATGTGAACAAACTTGAATCAGATCCACCCCACAATGTTGCATACCAAATATCAAATGATACTGCCTGCTGGATCTTGAGAAGAAGATTTTTTAAGAAATTTGCCTGAAATGCACTAAGTTCGAATTCGGGCTTCTATAGTGGGCCCAAATATGAATCCAGGGGGGCCGATTTGAACAACTTGAATCAGATTCACCCCACAATGAACCCAGGGATTTGGCTTGAACAAACTTGAATCTCACCTCCCTAAGCATGCTGCATACCAAATACCAAAAGATTCTTATTGGTAGATCTGAAGAAGAAGATTTTTAAAGAACATTCCTCATAATGCACTAATTTAAACATTTGGGCTCCCCTAGAGAGCCCAAATATGGACCCAGGGAATTGATTGCAATAAACATGTGAAACAATCTTCCAAAGATGTTGTATGTGAAATTTGAAAGCTTTTGGAGCAGTGGTTTGGGAGAAAAGTATTCTTAAATGTTTTTCCCATTACCCACAGTGTTACAAAAATGCTGATTCAGCACTTTTTCAAAGTCCCAAAAGAGTACCCCATGATAAAACCGATAGCATTTTTTTTTACCATTCCATTCTGTTGGTCTTAAGAAAGCTTCATACCAAATAAGAATTCTCAGTGCCGTGTAGTTTTGGAGATATGGGCGTTTTTAATTTTTTGCTCCTGCAGTTCCCATGAGGCGACGGGAAAATTTTTTTTGCATAAATTAAGTACTTATGACCCAATAAGCCCTCATATCAAATTTGGTTCAAATCTGCCTCTCGGTTTGGAAAATAGAAATTTTGGGCTTGGCGAAAACTCTTGCCCCTCCCAAAACGAAGGTGAATATAGCTCCTTGAACTTCTCTTGAACAAATCTGAGTCTACACCTCAAAAGGAAGCTGCACACCAAATATCAAGTCTCTGCTACTGCTGGTTCATGAGAAGAAGATTTTTTAAGATTTAAGCACACTTTTTGGGCGTGGCCCTACCGAGGGGTGGGTCAACTTGATTTGTAACAGTTTAATCCTAAAACTAACAATTTAGAACAATTTAGAAGCATCTTATAACAACCTAATTCTAAATCACATTTTATAAAGCCACACAAAGTAGATCTTCTGTTTCTCAGGCCATTATTTGTAAAATTGCATGTGAGCGAGTGGTTTTTTATTTTATTTTTTATTTCAGTAATTACTTCTTTGCCATCAAAAGTTAAAAAATTTATAGTAATTTATATATTTTTTATACTTACCAATGACCCAGACTTAGCTGGTGCTAACTCCACAAAAACCAGGGCCAAACACAAATTTTGCCCCCCAATCCCCAAAATTTGCATCCAAAACAAAAAGAAATCATGTCCTAAAGAACCTCCATAGTACGACTCTACTGCGCATGCGCAGTGACGCAGTCGTCCCGAAATTGGCGCCAAATATCATTCTTACTGGCAGTGCCTGGTCAGCGCTATGTACTCAGCGGGGAGGCAAGAGTTCCCAACTCAGGGAGGGCCATCCCCGTCTGGGTCATTGGTAAGTATAAAAAATATATAAATTACTATAAATTTTTTAACATTTTTATACTGTACCAATGACCCAGACTTAGCTGAATAGTAAACAGGCTGGAGGGCCTAGGACATAGAGGAAAATCCAATAAGCTCAATTATAAAATAAAGAGGTAACCCCTTAAGGAGAAAAGGAGTATTAGGCTTTACATGTATCTTTCTTATTTAATATTTAAATTAGAAAGATACACTACCCTTAATAATTGAGCACAATAACATTCATGTTCTCTATTAACATCCAGTATAACCTTTATACTAATTATTTTTAAAACAAGCCAATAAATAAAGTAGTCCAGAGAATTGAGACTCTTTATAATCATTTAAAAGTGTCCGAGTATTGTATATTAAAGCCCGTTTGACACTTGACATATACAAATGCTTCACACCGAGCTACACTTTAAAAATAAGACATGAATGAAATTAAACATTAATATTACACTTTAAAACCATCCCGGAAGCGACTCAGAAATACTGTCTTGGAGGAGGCATTCCCTTGCTTTTCACTATAAAGCAGGTGACCTAAGGGAACACCCGCCCCCCCCCCCCCCCCTTCCCCTTGCCCTGGGTCAAATAGCCCAGAGCGAAGAGGGCAGCCGGACGGAGTCACTGCCGGAACAGAAAGCCTGCATAACTATAGTTGCAACTGTTTAGTGGACGACATTCTGAGCAACAGATAACGGACCTAAACAATGCAGGTCTCCAGAAATGGACTCAATATTTCTGAGATAAAAATTAGTAAATGTGGATGGCTGAGACCAATAAGCAGCCTTCATTAAATCTGTAATAGCAACACTATTAGCATAAGCCCAGGAAGTAGAAAGAGCTCTTACTTCATGAGCAGAAATCTTAAGCACAGACTGCTGAGAAGAAGATAAATCTTCATACGCAGTACGGATAGTTAACTGAATCCATCTAGCAATAGAATGGACTGAAATGTCCTTTCTATTAGGCATCAAAGACAGAAAGAAACGTTTCCGTCCCTTTCTGATGAACTGAGATCTCTGTTTATAGATACGTAGTGCTCTAACAGGACAGAGTAAAGGCCTACGCCCGTCTGAAGACGGAAGAGCCTTAATAACAATAGGTTCCGGATATTTATTAGGAGCCTGATTCTTAGCTAAAAAACCGACGTTAGTAGTGAAGGTGATAGTGTTCCCAACACTACGATAATGAGAATCATCCACCGATAGTGCATGAAGCTCACTGACTCTTCTGGCAGAAGAGAAAGCTAAGAGAAAAGCTGTCTTATAAGATAAGAATTTGAAATCTACTGTCCCAAGAGGTTCAAATGGCTTTTCCTGCAATTTAAGGAGAACCCAAGCTAAATTCCACTTAGGAATTAATCTAAGAGTTCTGGGTCTATTTATCGAAAAGTTTCTAACCAATTTCGATAAAGAGACATTAGATCCAATTTGTAAACTATCATGATGTGCATAGGTATCAGATAACATAGATCTATAACCCTTTATAGTAACCGGTTGCAGTTTGATTTCGTCAAACAAGTATACTAGAAAGTTAGCAATGTCTGGTATAGAGGGATCAAATATATCAACAGAATGATCCCTACACCAACGACGGAAAACCTTCCACTTAGCCGCATAGTTTAGCGAAGAGGAGGTCCTCCTACAGTTAGAAATCGCGTCCACTGCTCGTCCTGTAAAGTGCTTGCCATGCAAGAAGGACCGCACAATGGAAAAACGTGAAGGTTGAGACCTTGCGGGTTGTGATGCAGTTGGCGCGATTTCCCCTGCCAAAGAAGATCCTCTCGTGGAGGGAGCTTCCGCGGTAGGTCCCACAACAGACACCTGAGTAGATTTATCCACGGTCTCTGTGGCGACAGAGATGCTACCAACAGAATCTTGCATTGAGATTGTTTTATCTTTAGCAATACTTGTTGAATTAACGGCGCTGGAGGATACGCATATCCTATCATTCCGTCCCAAGGGATCGATAGAGCGTCTACAGCAAATGCTCTTGGATCCGGACACGGGGACACATACGTCTGCAACTGATTGTTGAGATGTGTCGCAAATAAGTCTATCATTGGCCGTTCCCATTGGTAGCAAATCTGATTGAATACTTGTTTGTTGAGAGTCCACTCCGACGGCAACAAGCGACCCTTTCGAGAAAGGGAGTCTGCTAGCACATTCAGACGACCCGGTATGTGACGGACCGAAAGAAGAACGTGATGTTCCAACGCAAACAGAAGGATTCTTTCCGTTAGATTGAACAACGGAACTGAATGAGTGCCTCCCTGATTCCGTATATACGCCACTACTGTCGTATTGTCGGATAGGATTTGGACATGAGCATCGTGAATAATGTCCATCCAGTGACGTAACGCAAGCCAAATTGACATCATTTCCTTGATGTTTATGTGCTTGCACAGGAATTGCGGATCCCAAAGACCCTGGCATCTCGAATCCGTTGGGATTAATGATGCACCCCAACCTGTTTGACTGGCATCCGTCATAATGGTAAAACTCGGATCCGGCAACTGCAGCGGAACTCCTTGAGTTAACCACTGAATGTTTGCCCAAGTCTGAATCTCTTGTTTCACTTGATCTGACAAGAGAACGTCTACATCGAGCGAATGAATTTTCACACTCCAATTCTGAGTCAAGAAAATTTGAAGAGGCCGTGTGCGTAGCCGTCCCATCGGAATGAGATCCGCAGCGGCTCCGCACAGACCTATCAGTCTCATAAATTCTCTCGCTGTGACTTTGTCTGTATTTAGACAATAGCGAGCGTAACAACTGACTAATTTCGCTCTGGTTAACGGCAGACGAACGAGATTGTTGTGCGTCTCGAAGCTCATTCCCAGATGAGTGAATGACTTGGACGGCACCAGATCCGACTTCTCCTCGTTTACTATGAAACCGAGACGTCGGAGCAATAGAAGAAGATTCTGAACATCGTTCTGAAGCGTTAACTCGTTGCCGTACCTCTGAAGAATGTCGTCCAGGTAGGCCGACGTTACCGCAGACGAATGAGCTCGGAAGTAGATCATTACCGAGTTCATTACCCGAGTGAAAGCCCAGGGTGCTAGATTCAATCCGAAGCACATGGCCCGGAACTGATACACCACTCCTAGGACTGCGAAGCGTAGATACTTTCGGAATGTCGGATGTACCATGACGTGAAAGTACGCATCTTTGAGATCTATGCTCGTTGCATAATCGTTCACCCGAATACTCGCTCTGACCGATCGAATCGTCTCCATATAAAACTTCGGAGCGATGATCAGCTTGTTTATCCAGCTCAAATCTATGACTGGACGGAACGAGCCGTCTGGTTTCGGAACCAGAAACAGATGGCTGTAGAATCCCAGCGATTCCTGGTTTTCTACGACCTCTACCGCGTTCTTCATTAAAAGAGACTGCACCTCTGATAGCAGAGCGTCTCTTTTCTGAGGGTTTGACGGAAGATGAGTCCACTTTGGACTTCGAGTTAATGGAGGCTTTCGTTTGAAGGATATCTTTAGACCTTCCGAAGTCACTCCTCTCACCCACGGATCGTCCGTAATCGACGCCCACTCTTGAGAAAAACTCGACAACCTTCCGCCAACCGGAACGCGATAGAGGTTTGAGCCATCACCTCCTGGATCTGCGAGGCCTGCGGTAGGAGAAACCACGTCTTCCACGACCCGCACCTCGCCTCGTCGACCTCGGGGCGTCCGACCGATTGTCCCGGCCTGAAGGACGTCCCGAACGAGAGTCGCTATCCTGACGGTCTCTCGAATAAGAGCTAGAGGACGCACCGGAACCTCTATAGGAACCTCTCTTGGGCGGATAAGACCCAGAAGTGCCCGCCTTATTCGTGTCTGCTGAATCCGACCTTTTAGGAGCGGATCTAAACAACAGAGAATCACTAGCTTTCTTTTTAATATTATCATAAATAGCGGAAAGCTTGCCGTCAAAGAGAAGATCTCCTGAGACCGAAGCGACTCTAAGAGAGTTCTTCACCTTAGAATCCACTAGTGTGGATGTAGACAGGGCTGCGTCACGTCTAACCAACTCCAGATTTGCCACTGAAAGGGCGGAGTTACACGTGGAATAAGCTACTGCCCTTCAAAGAAGTCTTAAGGAGGATTGTATATCCTGAAACTCTTCCCCTTGAAGACGCAGTGATAACGCCTTCGTAAGGTGATCTGCGTAAGATAAGGCATCTAAATTGGCTCTGTTAGACGCAATAGCTGTTTCCAACACTGCGGTTGGAATAGAAGCTGACGACGGTAATGATAGCTCTAAGTCTTCCGCCTCGTCGTCCATACGCAGAGGAACTCTCGGTATACCCTGACCTGCCGTGTCGAATTTATTCCTTGCATTAATGAAAGGCAGGTTGAGAGTATTTGCGGACAAGAAGCCTGCTTTCCCTGTCCTGGAAGCAAGTTTAAAAATAGCGTCGTTCAATAATTCAAATGTTCTTGCAACATTATTGGACTGCGACGGAAACTCGGGAGCGATGTCCCTGAACCGCTCGAAAAAATCAGAGTCCAATGACGCTATAATTCTCCTGTCCGGAAGCGCAGCAGTCTGGCCCGACGGAACAACTTGAGGAAGAAAGTGCCGGATGAAGTCTACGGCAGCTTTGTGTTGTTCCGAAAGGGATAGCTCCAATTCATCCGTATCCCTTTCACCATCCGGTCGGACCTCCCGATGTTCCCGGTCGTCCGCCCCCGATGCTTCGGCGGAGCATACCGACCCAGCGCCGTCGGATAATTCTCGATCCGACACCGTCTCTGTCGGCTGCTGGGATGCTGCGATAAGCTGTGCTATCTGCACTAGAATGTCCGACGTCGAGACCTGCGGAGGAGCGGTCTTTCGCTGCTTCGCCGAGGGCAGCTCCGCATCAGATGGCTCCCGCATACTTTTCCTATGCGAACGTCCGGAGTCCATCGGTCTCGAATCCCTGGCTGCCGGATGGTGTGACCTGGTCGCCGAATAATCCTTCATCGGCGAAGCTGGCAAGATATCGGAGGTCACGCAGCCAAGGTGCGGTCGTGTGCGCCGGCGAGAAGAGGAAGCCTTAACAGTCTCTGCGGACTGCTTATACAACGGAGCGTCCCGAGCGACGGACGTATGCTCCGCTAAAGACACATTTTGTACCACAACATCTGGTCCCAGATGTTGTTGTACGAGAGAGGGGCCTCTCTCGCTCGCGGCCCGGCTGGACCTGGACGAGCTAGGAACCGGACTAAAAGGCTTCCTCCGTTCTCGTTCACTATCCGCCGTCACTGGGTGTGCATCTATTATTTTTATAGTGCTCGCATCACCCAAAATTTCCTCTTGGACCGCATCGGACGAACCCGGCTGCCGAACTATTCGGTGAATGGACGCTACACCGGGCGAGCTAGCGGACGACATTTGTCTAATCTCCATGAGCACTTTTGCCGCTAGCTCTGTATTTAATTGTGACGACGGACGCACACTTGAAGAAGATAACATGGAAACATCACCCTGTTCTGGTTCCTCTGAAATAGAAACTGAGAGAGTAGAGTGACCTTGTGGAGAAAGAGCCGGCATCGCTCTTTCTCCAGAAACAACATATCGTGACACACGTTTCCAATGTTTCTCATCCCAATGTTCACATACAGGACAGGGATTAATGCGAGAACACTGACTACAATTTATGCAATAATCATGAAAGTCAGAGGAAGATTTCTTCCTATTACAATTTGAACAAGTTCCCTTCATTGTGAAAGAACAACAATAAGTCCTAGTTACTCGCAAAAACCCCTGACACAAAGATACATAATAACATGATCCATTAATAAATGAAAAAACAATTGCAAAACAAAATAATTTTGAAAAAATATTTTTTTCAGAGAAGCCCAAGTTGCTGAAAAGTAACGTTGAGCCCCGATGGATCCGATGGCAAAGTGTGGTCAAAAATTTTAAAATTATATAAAATAATTAATGAGACACTTTCGGATAATATAAATGTATCTTATAATGAGATAAACTACCTCAAAGGCAAACAGCCCCCCTCAAAAAAGGCTGTTGCCAATGAAAACAAACAGTGTAAACACAGAAGAAAACATGACTCCAGGCACTGAAAAAACTGGCCCGGAATCAGTCCTCAATTACACTCTATCTGATGCAAAACAGAGACTCCCAGGGGAGAATCTGCAGAACATCAGATGGAAGATGCAGAACACAAACGTTATACACCCATGGGTGAAAACGTAACTATGGGGAAAATAACAGAAAACATTCTGTAACCAAGCAACTCTCCCAGGGAATTTTTAGAAATGAAACTTCTCAAAAATATGCCAAAAGCATGGGAGAATTGCAAGGGGGGACTTTAGAAGGTTAGGGGAGAGGAAACACTGAATAAGCAGTGCAACAATTAGCAAGAATGACAACAAGAGGCGTTTGCCTCGAAAATAGGCAACTTAACATAATTTTAACAAAAAATTTTAAGTACAGCCCTGATTATTTTTTGCCACTTCTTTTTTCCTCTCCTCCTTCTATCCTCCTTAGAATCACATTTTCTCCAAGAATTACGTGTCTGGCATCCTTTAAACTGAGATTTACAAGCACAAAGATCAGTGAGATGTTGACTGATGAAGGGCCAAACAGAGAATGATATTTGGCGCCAATTTCGGGACGACTGCGTCACTGCGCATGCGCAGTAGAGTCGTACTATGGAGGTTCTTTAGGACATGATTTCTTTTTGTTTTGGATGCAAATTTTGGGGATTGGGGGGCAAAATTTGTGTTTGGCCCTGGTTTTTGTGGAGTTAGCACCAGCTAAGTCTGGGTCATTGGTACAGTATAAAAATATTCATGTTCTTGGTTCAAGTTTTAGGTCTCAAAATCTACAGAATAGCATGGGTGGTGGTGTATTTCATCCCTTGAGTGCAAGAAGGCTTTGCAATGCTAAAGCATTGCAAAGCCTTCTTGCACTCAAGGGACAAATTCATCAATTTTTTCAACTTGGGTAAAATATCAGACATAAACCATTTAATTTTTAGTTTTTTTAAGTCTAAATTGGGTATAAAAAGAGAGTATGCGGCAGCCAAAAGGACCATGCGGGAGGGCCTGAGAACAGACTTTTTATTTTTTTAGGCCTAATACACTAATTCTAAATCTCATTTTATAATATACTAATTCTAAATCTCATCTTATAATACACTAATTCTAAATCTCATCTTATAAATTCTAAATCTCATCTTATAATGCACTAATTCTAAATCTCATCTTATAATATACTAATTCTAAATCTCATCTTATGATATACCAATTCTAAATCTTATAATACACTAATTCTAAATCTCATCTTTTAATATACTAATTCTAAATCTCATCTTATGATATACTAATTCTAAATCTCACCTTATAATACACTAATTCTAAATCTCATCTAAAATACACTAATTCTATTTATTTATTGATGTTTAAGGTCACATATTTATGCACAATGGCTAATCATGACTGTGACAGTTTTACGGGTGGAGGAAGCCGGAGTACCCGGAGAGAACCACCGAGCAACGACGAGCAGCTGCCAGCTCCCCAATATCGTAACTCCGCACTGCAGCACAGGCAGGGTTAGATTGGTTGAAGACATGCGTACCATCGACGTGCAGTACACCTTAGTACACGGCATCATCGTGCCCCCACATGGGCAATGGGGGTGAAGTGTCTTGCCCAAGGACACAACACAGTTGCCGCAGGTGGGATTCGAACCGAGGACCTCTCGGCTTGCAGCCTGCACTTCCACCTACTGAACCACCGCGCCTCCCACTAATTCTAAATCTCATCTTATAATACACTAATTCTAAATCTCATCTTATAATACACTAATTCTAAATCTCATCTTATAATACACTAATTCTAAATCTCATCTTATAATATACTAATTCTAAATCTCATCTTATAATACACTAATTCTAAATCTCATCTTATAATATACTAATTCTAAATCTTGATGATTTGGGTAAATTATCAAATTGTAAACTTGTACCATAAGGCCCCACAAAGTAGATCTTCTGTTTCTCAGGCTATTTTTGTAAAATTGCATGTGGACAGGTGTTTTTTTTTTTTTTTATAATTATTTCATTATTTCTTTGCCATCAAAGTTCATGTTCTTGGTTTGTTTTATGTTTCAGACCTCATAATCTACAGAATATCACTTTGTCACTTGCAATGCTAATGCCTTGTTGCACCCAAAGGACAAATTTATCAATTTTATTAACTTGGATAAAATAGACATCAACCATTTAATTTTTATCTTTTTTTAAAGTTTGCATTGGTTATAAAAAGAGAGCATGCGGCAGCCAAAAGAACCATGTGGGAGGGCATAAAAAACAGCTTTTTAACATTTTTAGACCCAATGCAACAAGGTCCCCGTGGGAACCCCGGGAAGTAAGCAACACTTGTTTACTGTGGTAAACCAGTTCCGCTTTACTAGTAAAATAGGACCCAGTCACCAATGCTTGGGGTGAAAGTCCTCTAAAATGGGCAACATGTTGATCAACGATTGACTAAACATGACTTCATCTCCATGTTGTGTCACGATTAGCCATGGTGCATAAATATGTGACGTTAACCACCAACAAACAAACAATGCAACAAGGAAACTGGGAATTTACACCCCCCTCCCCCCCCCCCCCCCCCAAAAAAAAAAGTGAGCTTTCTCAAATAATAATGGGCTGTTTAAATTCATAACTGCATCACTGGAAAAATTTGCTGCTTGAAATTTTGAATGAAAGTGTCAATGACACTGTAGCTCAACTTGTCAAGACAAAGACATGTACATGTATAGTATGTGACACAGCAATGACAAACATCTAGGTAATGACCTGATAACAAAGGTACATATAAAGTATTGTAACGGTCTGTACATAAATACTGACCGTTGCCTGTAACAAATGTATAGGTAAAGTATTGTAAAGGTGGGTGACAGTCAGATGCTAAACTAGAAAAAAATCTTTGAGTCCCTGAGTGGGTCTGACTGAACACCAAAATATTTGTTCTCATAGTACAGTGATAACAAAGGCACCCCAAAACACACTCATTCCTGTCCCAAGGTGAAAACAAAGGTACTCAAGAAGTTTTGTGAAGATCGGTTCATAAATATGAGCTGTGTAAAAGTTGTGACAAAAAACTGACTGGACCTAATTTCGGTACAAAATGGCCACTGGCAGCCATCTTGAATTTTGGACAGCACCCAGAAACACTCGTTCTCATCCCAAGGTGATAACAAAAGTGCCCAAGAAGTTTTGTGAAGATCGGTTCATAAATACAGCCTCTAGCACGAGCCGTATTGACATGTGCACTTGCAGTGTATAAGCAGCACTGAATAAATCAAAGTTCATCTAATTTGCATAATTTCTGCACGAGAAAAAACCCTGTACTGTATGTGATGTATTCCATGTTACTAAACATTCATACAAAAATTTATTCAAATCAGAACTTTCATACAGAAGTTCTGTACAAAAGACTGATTGCACTAATTTTGGTACAAAATGGCTGCTGGTGGCCATCTTGAATTTCGGACCACACCCAAAAACACTCGTTCTCATCCCACGGTGATAACAAAGGTACCCAAGAAGTTTTGTAAAGATCGGTTCATAAATGCGGCCTCTAGCCTGAGCCATATAGAAGTTATGTACAAAAAACTGATTAGACCTAATTTCGGTACAAAATGGCCACTGGCAGCCATCTTGAATTTTGGACCGCACCCAGAAACACTCGTCCTCGTCCCAAGGTGATAACAAAGGTACCCAAGACGTTTCGTGAAGATCGGTTCATAAATACAGACTCTAGCTCGAGCCGTATTGACATGTGTACTTACTGTGTGTAAGTAGCACTGAAAAAATCAAAGTTCATCTAATTTGCATAATTTCTGCACGAGAAAAAAACCCGTATTATATGTGATGTATCCTATGGTACTAAATATTCACACAAAAAATTATTCAAATCAGCACTTTCATATGGAAGATCTGTGCAAAAATCTGATTGCACCAAATTTTGTACAAAATGGCTGCCATCGGCCATCTGGAATTTCGGACCGGACCCCAAAACACTCGTTCTCGTCCCACGGTGATAACAAAGGTACCCAAGGAGTTTCGTAAAGATCGGTTCATAAATACGGCCTCTAGCCCGAGCCGTATTGGCATTTGCACTTACAGTGCGGAAAGTAACACCAACAAACATCAAAGTTAGTCAAATTTGCATAATTTACGCACGAGAAAAAAACCTGTATTATATGTGATGTATCCCATGGTACTAAACATTCATACAAAAAATTATTCAAATCAGAGCTTTCATATGGAAGTTCTGTACAAAAAACAGATTTCTGCATCGTTGGTACAAAATGGTGGCTGGCAGCCATCTTGAATTTCCGACTGGACCCAAAAACACTCGTTCTCGTCCCATGGTCATAACAAAGGTACCCAAGAAGTTTTGTAAAGATCGATTCCTAAATACGGCCTCTAACCCGAGCCGTATCCAATTGTTGACGGACAGACGGACAACGGGCCATGGCATAAGCTCAAATTTGGCTTCGCCAAAGTTGAGCTAAAAATATGACATCACTCAGGGATTCTTTTGGGTGTCTACAGATGCCGAATATGGGACCCATTCCCAATGGCATTTTGACAGGATTTTTCCAAATTCAACCCCAATTCCATGTTCAAACCAAAGGTGTAAATGTCCATGATGGGCCTGTCCATACCCTACACCGCCATGATTATTCTAAGATGAAAAGGGGCATAACTCTAGCGAAAAACATCGGACCAAAACTATAATCGCAAATGCACAGGTTCCCATTGTAGGAAACATCCATACCCAGTTTCAAAGGAATCAACAGATAAACATCTGAGAAAACCCCAGACAAAATTATAGGCCTTGTTTTTCAAGTCAAAAAGGGGCATAATTCTGGCAAAAATATTCCAACCGGAACTATAATCGCAGGTGCACAGGTTCTCGTAGGGGTGAACATTCATGCCTAGTTTCAAGCAGATTGGTCCATAAATGTCTGAGAAAAGCTCCAGACAAAATTATGTCTATGGATGGATGGATGGACGGACGGATGGACGGACAAGGTGATTCCAGTACACGTCCCCCACCCCCACCCCAACATGTTGTGGGGGTCAAATAAAAATTTAATCCTCTTTAAATCTTGAAGGCCTAATTTTGACTTTAATCACGTTTTACTGCAACAAAATCAGGTGCCTCCACAGAGTTTTTAGATACATTTGCAAGTTACATCCCACAAACTCTGTCAGTTGTTTCTAGGCCAGTCTTGGCTGCCTATATAGGCAGCCAAGACTTGCCTAGACACAACTGCAAAGCCACAGAACATCGACTGATGAAGAACATCAGAATGCATAAATATCTTTCTTATTTAATGGTATAAGAACACTTTATTTAATAAAGAATACAGAGACTGATCATTTATTTATTTATTAGGGTTTAACGACACATTAACAGCCAGGGTCATATCATGTCGGTGACAGTTTTACGGGTGGAGGAAGCCGTAGTACCCGGAGAGAACCACCTTTCTTGTGCATTAATTATGCCAATTAGACTAACTTGGATCTATTTAATGTTACTTTCAGCACTGTAACTGCAAATGCCAATTCGGCTCGGGCTAGAAGCCGTATTTATGAACCGACCTTTACAAACTCTGAAGTCTGCACCGGGGCACAGGCAGGGTTAGATTGGTTGAAGACATGCGCACCATCGACGTGCAGTACGCCTTAGAACACGTGCTCCCATGTAGACAATCAGGGTTAAGTGCCTTACCCAAGGACACAATGCGGGAGCACAAATCAGTCGCTGGAATGGTCACCCATCCAACTACTAACCGCGCTCGATGCTGCTCAACTTCGGTGATCTGATGAGAACCGGATACCACGATGCCACCGCGCCCCCGAGACTGATCATTATTTCATGCAACTGCATGTAATAAAACTTACAACATGTACACAGGAAAACATCCAGCATCTTCTGTATTAATGTTTTCAGTTCCATATGAAGGTAACATTTCTTATTCTTTGTGTATTCTTCTCCCAAATAAATTCCCAACTGGAGCCTTAATGATGCAGATTTCCCCAACTGAATGGGCCAAAGACCGTTTCCAAAAGAGGGCAGAAGAATTCCTGTCAGTGTGCAAAGGGTCCAATATGCCCACATTTTATATTACTCTGTTCGACACCACAGTACACTTTTTAAATTCCACGCCATCCAAAAAATCGTAACAGACTTTCAGCATTTTTCAAAACTTATCAAGTTTTTGAAACATACTTCAAAACAGTCATGATGTTTCTGGTATTTCAAAACCTATATGAATCCCCATCTGTAAATACATCCAAATAATCAAAGTTTAAGATGGTATTATGACTATTATGACACAATGGACTTTCTATACTTACTTTTTATACCCAAAGAATAAACTCATCTGAGAAGATGAAACCAAATCGTTCTCGTCATCGTCTGTTACTAACAGCTTTGATTTGAGCAAAATTTGTAAAACCTGTATCAATATCTCCTAAAAAGTAAAAATGTGAGACAAAAAATAGTCAATTCAAATTCACAAAAAGGTCAAGTTGTCAGATTTCTCTACTTTGAGCAAAATTTGTAAAACTTGTTTCAGTATACAATATACATGTATTCTGCAGAATAAAAATGTGAGAAAAAATATTGTCAGTTAAAACCGGTACAAGGGCATGTTGTGAGATCTCTACTCAAATCAATAACTTCTGGATGAATGGAAAGAATGGCAGAATGATGGAAAGATAGATGGATGGATGGAAGTCTTCACTATATAATTATATTATTATTCAACAGGAAGAACCTCATTAAATAATTATTCAATTTACAGAAAAAACAACCTCATTAAATAATTATTCAATTTCCGGGAAAAATGATCTTGTTAACCCTTTACCCAATGCAGTCGATATGAAAATTTATTATTTTAAATATCATTTTTCAAATTTTTCAAAAAATTTCAACAAAACCATATCATGTGACCCTTCGTTCGAACGAGCTCGCATTACCAACATTAGAAACTGTAAAGAAGAAATTTGCCTGAAATGCACTAAGTTCGAATTCGAGCTTCTATAGTGAGCCCAAATATGAATCTAGGGAGCCGATTTGAACAAAATAGAATCAGATCCACCCCACAATGTTGCATACCAAATATCAAAAGATTCTGCCTGCTGGATCTGGAGAAGAAGATTTTTAAGAAATTTGCCTGAAAAGCACTAAGTTCAAATTTGGGCTCCTATACTGATCCCAAATATAAACCCAGGGAGCCGATTTGAACAAACTTGAATCAGATCCACCCCCACAATGTTGCATACCCAATATCAAAAGATTCTGCCTGCTGGATCTTGAGAAGAAGATTTTCAAAGAAATTTGCCTGAAATGCACTAAGTTCAAATTTGGGCTCCTATACTGAGCCCAAATATAAACCCAAGGGGCCGATTTAAACAAACTTGAATCAGATCCACCCCACAATGTTGCATACCAAATATCAAAAGATTCTGCCTGCTGGATGTGGAGAAGAAGATTTTCAAAGAAATTTGCCTGAAATGCACTAAGTTCAAATTTGGGCTCCTATACTGAGCCCAAATATAAACCCAGGGGGCCGATTTGAACAAACTTGAATCAGATCCACCCCACAATGTTGCATGCCAAATATCAAAAGATTCTGCCTGCTGGATCTGGAGAAGAAGATTTTTTAAGAAATTTGTCTGAAATGCACTAAGTTCGAAATCGGGCTCCTATACTGAGCCCAAATATGAACCCAGGGGGCCGGTTTGAACAAACTTGAATCAGATCCACCCTACAATGTTGCATACCAAATATCAAAAGATTCTGCCTGCTGGATCTGGAGAAGAAGATTTTTTAATGTTTTTCCCATTGCCTACAGTGTTAAAAAGTGCTGACTCAGCACTTTTTCAAAGTCCCGAAACTGTGCCCTATGATAAAACCGATGGCAATTTTTTTTTACCAATCCTTTCTGTTGGTCCTAAGGAAGCTGCACACCAAATAAAAATTCTCGGTGCCGTGCAGTTTTGGAGATATGGGCGTTTTAAATTTTTTCTATTTTTAGCTCCAGCGGTTCCCACGGGGCTGCGGGAAATTTTTTTTTTGCATAAATCAAGTACTCATGACCCAATAAGCCCTCACATAAAATTTGGTTCAAATCAGCCTCTCGGTTTGGAAAATAGAAATTTTGGGCGGGGCAAAAAATTTTGCCCCATAACGATGCCAAGTATAGCCCCACAAACTTCTCTTGAACAAATCTGAGTCTACACCTCAAAAGGAAGCTGCACACCAAATATCAAGTCTCTGCTACTGCTGGTTCATGAGAAGGAGATTTACAAAGATTTTGGTGCCCCTTGGGGGCGTGGCACCACCCAGGAGGAGGGGCAACTTCATTTGAACAAATCTGAATTGGCATTAGATAATAAACATTTAGCCAACATTTGAATAAAATTGGGCTAGTGGTTTAGGAGGAGAAGTCGATAATGTAAAGTTAACGCCGGATGGACGACGGACGGATCACGATCAGTAAAGCTCCCGCTGAGCTTCGCTCAGGTCAGCTAAAAAGCAATTGTTACATTACTCATACTCTGGAATTTGTCAATTTAGAGCACATTAGTGGTAAAGTAATTAGTGAAATAGCAAGCTATGCCCCACTAAAAGATGCCACCAACCCATGACGATAACAACCCTTAAATGGTCTTTTCATGCACTGCAAAACACAGAGCATAGGCTCCATATCTTGTAGCCCATGGAGAGACTATTTTGGGTTACTTGCAGTGTTTTCTGAGTTCAAGATAGCAGGTTGTTCTATAGGGCTGTAAAAATGCTAGAATCTCAGCAGAGGCCAAGATTCTACATGCCTGAATATCCAGTTGCACCCCCTTATATTCTTTAGCAGATCTGATGCCTGAGATAGAAAATGGCGCTTTTCATGGGCTTGTTTTTTTTTTAGTGCTCAAACTATTTCATGTGCTGTTAGGGAGATGTTTGTATGTTATAACTACACTCGTTCATATTGTTATGCAATTTGTTTTTATTTTTAATTTGAGATACAGAATAAAATATAATTTGAAAAGTGTTGTTATTGTTGATGTTCACCAACAAAGAAACGTAATAAATTAAAGAACAAATTTCTTTTCAAAAACAAAAATTAGGTTTATTAGTCTTTGGTCAATTCCTTTTTGGTCAATTACCATTTGCAAAAAGTGTTGACCAAGAGGGAAATGTCCAAAAGGTAACTGACCAAAAAGGAATTGACCAAGTGGTAATTGACCAAAACTGAATTGACCAAACGGGAAGATAACTTGCTTGGTGGTTCTCTTCGGGTTCCTCAACCCTTAAAACCCTTCCCACACAAGGTGACCCTGGCTGTAAAAAGTATCGTTAAACTCCAATAAATAAATAAAAAAATTTTTTACGAATAGTGTAAGGAGTAAATAAATAATAAATAATTCCAAATATTTTTCGAGACTGTTTTGTGAATTAACAGAAAAAAAGCCTCCATCTCTCATAAAATTATAAGAAAATTGCCTGAGAAACAAGACATTTTTTAAAAAATATTTCTTGACCACAATATTAGTATTGTTGAAAACCTGATGGTAAGGCCCAACAAAGTAGATTTCCTGTTTCTGAAGCCATTTTTTTGTAAAATTCCATTTTTATTTTTGTAATTATTTCTTTACCATCGAAAGTTCATGTTCTTGGTTAGTTTTATGTTTTAGGCCTCATAATCTATAGAACAGCATGGATAGTGTGGTGTATTTCATCCCTTGAGTGAAAGGAGGCTTTGCAATGCTAAAGCATTGCAAAGCAAGCCTTGTTGCACTCAAGAGACAAATTTATCAATTTTATAAACTTGGGTAAAATATCAGACATAGATCATTTAATTTTCATTTTTTCAAGCTTGTATTGGTTATAAAAAGAGAGCATGCGGCAGTCAAAAGACCATGTAGGAGGACCAGATAAAAGATTTTTAACTTTTTTATGCTTTACAGTATTTAAATCAGTGATTTCCTTTGAGGCAGTTAAAAAATGCGTCTATGTATGGTGGGCAAAGTACAGACTGTCAAATTAAGCCACGAATGTACAAATTTTATCTTTCACCAATTATTTCACCAAGTTTAACAAAGTTGTAAATTAAATAATACTTACCATTTTCACCTGTGTGCTTTCAAATATTTGCTGTACAGTTAAACTATCAGAAGTGTTATACAAAAGTAGGACGGCCATTTGGAAAGTTGATGCCTGAAATTAAATGAATGAAAAGTTAACAACCATGAACAAGTTATATTATACACCATATATCTGTCAACTCTTTAACTAATATGGCAATAGAAAACACTTTGCAAAAACGTTTGGAATAACTAAGGCTAAACAAAATTAATCTTTTGATTCCCAGGCAGCAACACATTCATTTTTGCAGCTCGCATTCAAGATATTTATTTTGGAGGCAAAATTCAAAATGTATAAAACCATCAAAGAGGATGATTTTGATGACATCGCATCGTGATTTGCGACGCAATAGGTTGTATAAATCGATAGAGTATTATTCTCTTCGCGAAATGTGACACGATTCTCATATGTATGTACAAAATAAACACAACATTTTTTTATTGTTTTTTTTTTTTTGAGGTGGGGAGCGGGGGAGGGTTAGCTCTAGGGGACGTTTTCTTACCTAAACCCCAAACGTTCAGTATACGGGGAAAATGTCTGACACCTCCAAAGGTGTTTTCAAGAACGTTTTAGCAATTAAGGAATGATCGTTTCTTTTTGTCTATTTCTTGAGTTATGAACCCCAAAAAACAAAGTCCATTTATGCGATGTATTAATAATTGGGTTCATAACTAAGAAATAGACATAAAGAAACGATCATTCCTTATAATTAAACGTTCGCGACCCAAATAAATAAATAGTGTTAGTCGTCCTCTACTTCAGTGAACAAAGACTTAAAAACTAAAACTGGTAGACATATTTTTCTGGCATAAAAGAGGGCGCATATTATTGAAATGCAGGTAGCAATTGACACACTTTCCAAGTCAAATGCACTTATGTCATTAAATTTTTTATTGACCAATGAATTACGTAAAGCAAAGAAAACGTCATAAGCCACGCTTCCCTCAATTTTCATTCAACTGTTCACTTCACGTAAAAATTATGTTCCGTGGTAGGTGGAAGTAGGCCATCAGTATTACATTGTATTTTGGTTTTGACCATTTCCCGAGAACTGAAAAACACAGTTTGTAAAAGTGGAGTTAGATATAAAGCCAGATGACATTGTCGTATTCAAATTTGCAATGTCAAAATTGCCATATTCGTCGTGACCAGCCACTGTTTACAATCGATTTGGGTAAAACGATGAACGCAGACGATCACCCAGTGTGCGTAAAAATTGAAATGTCAAATAAATACAGTTGTGAAGAAAAAGAAAAATTGACCCACCACGGACATTTAAATATTTTATAAATAATTTCATGGTGATAAATTAGTAATATAAATTTATTTTTCTTTTTCACATTTAGAACGTGCCAATGTTCTAACTTCTATTGATTTGACACCATGTTGCAACTCCGAAGACTGGTATTTTAGGGGCGTGGCTGGGGCGGACCTAATTGTGTTTTTTTTCGGTTCATTGTGTTATGAAAAGAAAAAACAGAATCGTGTGAGCCAAACGTTTTATCTGAAAACGCATGAACTGAAAAAAGTTTAATTATTGCTTAAAACTCCGGAAACGTTACTCTGGTGTCAGACATCACAGGAATGTTTGCCGGTACTCTCAAGTTTTTCTATATTGATTTTGTGTTGTATGATTACTGCTACAATAAAAACTATCAGTGAAATCAACATGGAAGCTTTAGTATTTAATCTAAGCTTTCACAACTGGATTTTAGGCATCAATGACCATTCCATAGGAATAAAAAATAAAAATAAAAACCGCCCTCCTTCATTTGTTAAAAAAAAAATTGCCAGAGAATGAATTATTTAATTTTGTTTTGCCTTACAATTTTCATTTTATACTCAAAAAACAGCTTATGAGCTCCTCAGAACACAGCTTTAATGCCCCCCATCCCCCCTCAATAATTTTCCAGCTGGGACATTTTCATATCGATAGAAGTTTTAGAAATTGATTGACTCTTGATGAGAGGTCCATGTGATGGAAGTTTTCAAATGTTTCTTTTGTTTTGTCTTCTGAAATTGCAAATAACTGCTAAGTGACAAATCCCAAAGCAATTTAGTAGTAATCCACCCTCCACATACTGCAGCTCAATATTTTCTTTCTGACTGATCGGTTCAGTCCATGATTTCACTACCGATCTCGCTAATAGTGCATTACATTTTGCACAGCACAGCACAAATGCTCTTGCGTATTTCAGACAACTTCAATCATCTGCTTTAAGAGCACATGAACTAATGAGTATTTAGTACACAGAAATCATTTACATCATTCCTAACCTCTACTGGGATACATGTACATGTAATGACGTAAATAGATATTAATATTCATCTGCATATACAGAATGAAGAGAGTGGATTACTACTTAATCTCAGCGCCATACATTCTCCCCTAGAAAAGTATTTATAATTGTTCATAACACTTGCAAACTTTCTTCACATGGACCACTGGGAACAACCCAGTGGTCCATGTGATGAAAGTTTGCAAGTGCTTCTTGTGTTTTGTCTTCAGATATTGTAAATAATTACTAAGTGAACAAGCCAAGACCAATACCGGGTCTGGACCTGCGTCGTTGCATGCAATTGAATCGGCAAACAGGAAGTGGCTGCACGGCAGATCTGAAAATTGCATACACGATACAACTGATCATTATCAGGCACCAGATGAAATATAAAATCAATCCCTTGCATAGAAGCCGAGAAAAGTTTGACGAAAAATTTCAATGTTCAGTGGGTACAGTAAAATTTCAAAGTATTGGCAAACAAGAAGTGGCTGCACGGCAGATCTGAAAATTGCTTACACGATACAACTCATCATCATGAAGCAGCAGACCAAATATAAAATCAATCCCTTGCATAGAAGCCGTGAAAACCTTGACGGAAAATTTCAATGTTCAGTGGGTACAGTAAAATTTCAAAGTATCGGCAAACAGGAAGTGGCTGCACGGCAGATCTGAAAATTGCTTACACGATACAACTCATCATTATGAAGCAGCAGACCAAATATAAAATCAATCCCTTGCATAGAAGCCGAGAAAACCTTGACGGAAAATTTCAATGTTCAGTGGGTACAGTAAAATTTCAAAGTATCAGCAAACAGGAAGTGGCTGCACGGCAGATCGGAAAATTGCTTACACGATACAACTCATCATTATGAAGCAGCAGACCAAATATAAAATCAATCTCTTGCATAGAAGCCGAGAAAACCTTGACGGAAAATTTCAATGTTCAGTGGGTACAGTCAAATTTCAAAGTATCGGCAAACAGGAAGTGGCTGCACGGCAGATCTGAAAATTGCTTACACGATACAACTCATCATTATGAAGCAGCAGAGATCAAATATAAAATCATTCCCTTTCATAGAAGCCAAGAAAACTTTGACGGAAGAAATATTTCGGGTAGACGGACGGAGTCGAGTGGCTACTAGACCTGCTCTGCCGCTGGCGATGCAGGTAAAAATCTATCCCCCAGTGATTTAGTAGTAATCCACCCTCCACATACTGTAGTGTCAAATATTTCCTTTATATCTGATTGGTTCAGTTCGTGATTTTCCTACCGACCTCATAAATAGCGCATTATATTTTGCATTGCACAGCACAAACACTCTTGCGTATTTCAGACTACCGGTACTTCATTTTTCTGCTGTAAAGAGCACATGAACTAATGAGTATTTTGTGTACTAATTTTGACAGGACTTCTAGTTTCAACTGTAAATAGGTTGCCAAGAAAGATTTACCTAGAAGCAATTACCAGAGTATTTATAATTGTCATTTATACCATGATAACCTATTCTACTGTGCAGTACGTGGAGAGTGTATTATCACTAAATCACCCTCAGAGTGGAGATTCCACCCAAGCAATAATTGCAAATTTGTTGCAAAGCATAACAAGCACAGGCAAAGTTTCAGCCAATGGACCTCCGGGTTAAACCCGGAGGTCCATTGGCTGAAACATTACTTATATTTTTTGTCGATATGTACAAAATTTGAAAGTTATAGCTTGGGTGATAACTCCACTCTGTGGGTGATTTAGTTACAATCCACTTTCCATAATTTGTGGGGGCCTAAAATTTGGGGTGGGAGTGGGCAAAATGTTGATGAGGCAAGATTTTATGGAGCAATTTACTAATGAAGGAGGTACCTCAGAAACAAGCTTTTGTTTTCATTAGCCTTAATATTTAATTTTCAGATGACAGAACATTTCCTCTGTGTTTACATTACACATTAAACTTACCTGTAATGTATACCTATTTTTAAAACAATGTGTTACAATTTCGCCTTTTGACATATTGTAGAGCCAATTGAGTTTCCTACCACTGTGTTGACTGCTATAAAATGTGGTAAATCGCTGATGACTTCTAACAAGCTAAAATAGAAATAATATCTACAATATTAACCCTTTACCCAAAGCACAAGATATCAAAATCTATTATTTTAATTATTATTTTTCTAGAATTTTCCAAACATTTTTAACAAAACTGTATTATGAGAGCTCATTCCAATGAGGGTCACAGGATATTGTTTTTGTTGAAATTTTGGGAAAAATATATTTTTATCAATTGCTTAAACTGAAAATTATGCAGGCAGATGTGGACGATTCATCAGGCAAGGGGTTAGGTAACAAGTTAATTCCTCTCTTCCAAATAAATTGTAGAGTTTTGCACACAATTCAGAAATTTCAGTTACAAAGTCCTTGTTTGACACAAGATACAATTTGCCAAGAGAAATTTAAAAAAAACAAGAGACCCCATGGGGCCTGAGGCACTCATCTGACCAAAGTTA
The DNA here is from genome assembly GCA_031216915.1 of Pictodentalium vernedei. Taxonomy (NCBI): domain Eukaryota; kingdom Metazoa; phylum Mollusca; class Scaphopoda; order Dentaliida; family Dentaliidae; genus Pictodentalium; species Pictodentalium vernedei. Next base: position 35,486,441 of record CM062289.1, read on the forward strand.
TTTGAAGAAGTATTTAATTAGCATCTATGGCCAGTTAACACTATAGAGTAACAAAGTTATTTAATTATTTATAACTCTGTGGTTCGTCCCAGATGATTTATTTCTAGTATTGGGATGCAATCACAGAAATGACGCCCAGATTTTCAGTAATGCAAAACAAGATTATTTGTCATATTACACTACATTAAAATTTGGGCCACCGTGGGGAACCTAAATATGAATCCAGGGACTTAATTTGTACTCACCTGAATCAGAGCCAGGTTAGGGTGTTGCATAAAGTAGTGGTGAGTGCAAGCTAGAGCTGGACAACCTGTTATCTACAGTTGTTCTTACATTGACTATGGGACCGAAACAGTGCTTATTTACAAGGAGTATTCACATTAAATTTTCTGCGGTGCGTATACAGATGAACATTGACAAGTGGTACCTGATAACATTTACTTGTGTACACTACATAATAGTTTCTTCAAATACCAAGTACTAACAGGCACTGCATAGGATGTTAGAATGTTTTGATGCAAAGCAAACAAAGAGATCATTCTGCATATAAACTTCCAAAGAGGCTTGAAACTTTCAAGTCATTAACCCTTTCAACACTTGTGGTATCTTCCATGCCAGTTAAATGGCAGAAATTAGAAGGGTCCATATCCTTTATTTGGAGGTCGAGCAATTAATATTTTCAACATGCAGCCTTCAAGCTGCACGCTGAAAGTTAAAAAATTTATAGTAATTTATATATTTTTTATACTTACCAATGACCCAGACATAGCTGGTGCTAACTCTTAAAATATAGGGCCAAACACAAATTTTGCCCCCCAATCCCCCAAAATTTGCATCTAAAACCAAAGAAAACATGTCCTGAATGGCCCTCCACACTTCACCTCTATTGCGCATGCGCAGTGTCAAGGACGTTCCGAAATTGGCGCCATTAATCATTCTAATAACCAGTGCCTGGTAAGCGCTATGTACTCAGCAGGGAGGTAAGAGTTCCCAACTCCTGGGAGGGCCATCCCTGTCTGGGTCATTGGTAAGTATAAAAAATATATAAATTACTATAAATTTTTTAACATTTTTATACTGTACCAATGACCCAGACATAGCTGAATAGTAAAAAGGCTGGAGGGCCAAGGACATAGAGCAAGATGGAATACACTCAATTATATAAAATAGAGTCATCCCCTCTAGGGAAAAAGAAGTATTAGGCCTTACATGAATCTTTCTTATTTATGATAAATTAGAAAGATACAACACCTTCCAAAATTGAGCATCATACATCCATGTACTCTATTAATATCTAGTATAATCCTTATACTAATAATTTTTAAAGTAAGCCAATAAATAAAGTAAGTCTAGAAAATAGAGACTCTTTATACTCCTTAAAAGTGTCTGAGGATTGTATAATAATGTCCGTTGACACGTGCTATATTCAAAAGCTATACTTTAAAAACTAAGACCTGAATGAATTTTTAAAACATAAACTTCTCACTAAACAACCATCCCAATAACAGCTCAGAATTACTAACTCCGGAGGAGGTATCCCCTTGTTTTCATAGTAAAACAGGTGACCCAAGGGAACACCCCCCCCTCCCTTTTTCTTGCCCTGGGTCAAATAGCCCAGAGCGAAGAGGGCAGCAGAACAGAGTCACTGCCGAAACAGACAGCCTACCTAGCTATAGTAGCAACTGTTAAGTGAATGACATTCTGAGCAGTAGATAATAGACCTAACAATAAAGGCCTCCAGAAATGGACTCAATATTTCTGAGATAAAAATTCATGAATGTGGATGGCTGAGCGCAATGAGCAGCCTTCAAAAATCTATAATAGCGACACTATTAATGTAGGCCCAAGATGTAGAAGAACTCTTACTTCATGAGCCGAAATCTCAAACACAACTGCTGAGTCAATGATATACCATAAGCAGTATCGATAGTTAATTGAATCCATTAGCAATAGAATGGAGCGTAACGTCCTTCTATTAGGCATCAAAGACAGAAGAAGCTTACGCCCGTAGTAATAAACAGATATCTGTTTATAAATACATAAACTCTAACCGGACAGAGTAAAGTCCTATGCCCGTACGAAGACGGAAGGACCTTAATAACAATAGGTTCCGGATATTAATTAGGAGCCTGACTCTTATGCGAAAATCCAACCTAAATAGTAAAGGAAGTAGTGATTCCAAAACTACGAAAGTGAAAATCATCCACCGATAGTGCATGAAACTCACTGACTCTTCAGAAAAGAGAAGCCAACAGAATTACTGTCTAAAAGGTCAGAATTTGAAAACTAGTGTTTCCAGAGGCTCAAATGATTACTTAGCTAAATAAGAACCGAAGTTAAATTCCATATAGGAATTTAATCTAAAGATTCTAAGTCTATTTATCAAAAAGTTACTAACTGACTTAGATAAAGAGACATAAGACTCAATTGTAAACTATCATAGAGTGCATAGGTATGAGGTAACATAAACCTATAACCTTAATAATAACAGGCTGCAGTAGATCTTGTCAAACAAGTATACTAAAAGTTGCAATGACTAGTATGGAGGGATCAACAATATCACCATAGTGATCCCTACACCAACGACGGAAGAGCCTCCACTTTAGCCGCAAAGTATAGCGAAGAAGAGGTTCTCCTATAGTAAGAAATCGCGTCCAAAGCTCGTCCAGTACAATGCTTACAATGCAATAAGGACCACACAACGGAATACGTGAAGGTTGAGACCTTGCGGGTTGTGATAAAGATGACATGATTTTACCCAGCGAAAAAAGATCCTCTCATGGAGGAAGATTTCGCATTAAGTCCCACAGTAGACATCAGAGTAAATTTACCCACGGTCTCTGTGAAGACAAGAGATGCTATCAACAGAAATGTATTGTGGTTGTTTATCTTAGCAATACTTGCTGAAACAACAGCGCAGGAGGATACGCATATCCTATCATTCCGTCCTATTAGATCAATAGAGCGTTAACAACATAAGCTCAGAGATCCGGACAAGCAAACACATACGTCTGCAATTGACAAGCAAGTTGTGTCGTAATAAATTATCATTGGGCGCTCCCATTGATAGCAATTCTGATTGAATACTTGTTTGTTGAGAGTCCATTCTGACGGCAACAAGCGACCCATAAGTGAACGGGAGTCCGGTAATACAATCAGACGACCCGGAATATGACGGACCGAAGCAGAACTTGGTATATTATAACAAACAGAAGGATTCTTTCCATTAAATTGAATAACGGAAACGAATGAGTGCCTCCCTGGTTCCGGAGATACGCCACTACTGTCGAATTATCGGACAGGATTTGGACATGCGTTTCTGAATAATGTTCATCCAATGACATAAAGCAAGCCTAAAAAAACATTATTCCGTGGAAGATAAGTTGCTTAAAGACTGCGGAACCCAAAGACCCTGGCACTTCGAATCCGTTGGGATCAATATTATATCCCAACCTGTTTGACTGGCAACCGCCATAATTATAAAACTCGGATCCGGCAACTGCAGTGGCACTCTCTGAGTCAACCACCGAACGTTTGCCCCATTCTGAATCTCTTGCTACACTAGATAGACAAGAGAACGTGTAAATCGAGCAATTCATGGATTGCTGAAAAGTTGCCGTCGAAGAGAAGCTTCTCCGAGAACGAAGCGACTCTGAGAGAGTTCTTCACCTTACTATCCACGCGTAGCTAGGGCTGCGTCACGTCTAACCAACTCCAAGCAGCCACTGAAGGGCGGAGTTATACGTGAACAAACTACTGCCCTCAAAAGAAATCACATTGAGGATAATATCCCAGAATTCTTACTCTTGAAGACGTAAAGATAACGCCTCAGTAAGGTGGATTACGTATGATAAAGCGTCTAAGTTAAGTCTATTAGACATCATTGTCGTTTCCAACTTTGTGGTTGGAAAAGACATAGACGGTGAAAAAGAATATTTCCAGTCTTTAACCACGCCGTCTAGACGCATATGAACTCTCGGTATGCCCTGTTCTGCCAAAATAAATTATTCGTATAAATGATAAAAGGCAGAATGAGCATTGCGGACAAGAAACTAAACTATCATGCTTGGTAGCAGGCATATATATATATATAGCGTCAATAAATAATACACATGTTCTAATGACATTATTGGACTGTGTTGGTAAGTCAGGGACAATGTCCCTGAACCGATCCAAAATTCCGTGTCCAATGACGCTATAAGTCTCTTATCCAACATCGCAGCAATGTAGTCCGAAATAACAATCACTGGAAGATAATGCCGGAAGATATGTATGGCAGCTTCCGATGCTACGAAAGGGATAACTCGAATTCTTTCGAATCCCTTTCGCCATCCTGTCGGACCCTATAAAGCGTTCGGTCATCCGTACCTGATGCAACCACGGACCGCACCGACCCAGCGCCGTCAGATAATTCCTGATTCGACCAAGAAACTTCGATTGCTGGGATGCTGCGAAAAAACTGTGCTAACTCGGATAGCACGTCCGTCACTGAGGCCTGTGGAGAAGCGGTCCTACGATGCATTGCCGCTGGAAGCTCCGTGATCGTTACCCCGTGCATACTACTAATATGCGAGCGAACGGAGTGTATAGGCCTCGTGTCCCTTGGCTACCGGATGGCGTGACCTGTTCGCCGTGGAATCACTGAATGACGAAACTGATCGGATACTCGAGGTCATGTAGCCAATGTGCGGTCGTGTGCACTGCTGTGAGGATGAGGAAGCATTATCGACAGTCTCTCGGACTGTCAATATAACGGAGCGTCCCGAGCGACGGACATATGCTCCGAATGTAAAATATCTGAACCACAACATGCGGTCCCCTATGTTGTTGGACGAGAGAGGGACCTCTCTCGCTCACAACCCGGACGGACCTGGACAAGCCAGGAACCGGACTAACAGGCTTCCTCCGATCTGTCCTCAATCCGCCGTCACTGGGTGAGTACTAAAGTAATTATAGTGCTCGCATCACCCAAATCTCCTTCCTAGACCGCAACGGACGAACCCGGCAGCCGAACCATTCGATGAATGTACACTACACCGGGTGAGCTAGCGAATGTCACTCCGGCGATCCTACGAGGGACCTCTTAGGCGATAGACATATTCCATGAGCACTTATTGCCGCTAGCTCTTCATTAACTATGACGACAGAGGCACACTTTTGAAAGACATCTCCGTAACTTTGCGAACAAGAAACCAGAAATGCTTGGTAATAGCAAGCATATAATAATAAATATATAGCGTCGTTCAATAATTCGAAAGATTGTGTGACATTATTGGACTATGTCGGAACTAAGTCCACCGACGCTATGAGTTTCTTATCCGGCATCGCAGCATTCTGGTCCGACGAAAGAACCTGTAGAAGATCAAGTCAGATGACATATACAACAGCATATGTTGTTCCGAAAGGGAAAGCTCGAAATCCTCCGAATCCCTTTCGGTATCCCGTCGCACCGGATGAAACTTTCGGACGTCCGTACCCGCTTCCGCGGAGCGTCCCGACCCAGCATCGTCGGATAAAACATATGCGACAGATTCAGTTGTTGCTGGGATGCTGCGATAAGCTGTGCTATTTAGGATAGCACGTCCGTCCCCGAGGCCTGTGCAGTAGCGGTCTTACGATGCATTGCCGCCGGAAGCTCCGTGTACGTTGACTCCCGCACACTTTCCTATGCGAACGTCCGGAGTCTGCAGGCCTCGTGTCCCTGGCTACCGGATGGTGTGACCTGGTCGCCGATGATTCTCGCGAAGCTGACTGGATATCCGAGATCACGTAGCCAAGAGCGGTCGTGTGCACTACCATGAGAATGAGGAAGCCTTATTGACAGTCTCTCCGGACTGACTATATGTCGGAGCGTCCCGAGCGACGGACGTATGCTCCGAATGCGAAACATTTTGTACCACAACATCTGGGGCCAGATGTTGTTGTACGAGAGAGGGGCCTCTCTCGCTTGCCGTCCGGATGGACCAGAACGAGCTATGAACCGGACTAAAAGGCTTCCGCCGTTCTCCCTCTAATCCGCCGTCACTGGGTGTGCATTTGGTTGATTTATAGTGCTCGCATCACCCCAAAACTCCTTCTAGACCGCAACGGATGAACCCGGCTGCCGAACCTTCGATGAATGGACGCTACACCGGGCGAGCTAGCGGACGTCAAAGGCCGTCGAACCTACTAGGGTCCTCTTAGGCAATTGGCGTATTTACATGAGCACTGTCCGCTAGCCCTTCATTAATTGTGACGACGGAGGCACACTGTTGGAAGACATCACAGATACATCACCCTAATCTTGATCGTCTGAAATAGAAATTGATAAAGTAGAGTGACCCTGCGGGGAAAGGACCGGAATGTCCAATTCCCCACTAACATACCGTGACATACGCTTCCCATGTTGTCATCGAAATCATCAGATACAGAACAGGAGTTAATGCGAGTACACTGACCACATATAGAATGATTATAAAAGTCAGAGGAAGACTTCCTCTTATTACAATTGATCAAAATCCTTTCAATGTGAAAAGAAAACAAAGTCTTGGTACTCGCACAAACCCCTGACAATCAAAATACATAATAATAATATGATCCATTAACATAGACAAAATAATTGAAATCAAAATATTTTGAAAAAATATTTTTTCAGAACAGCCCAAGTTTCTGAAAAGTAACGATGAGCCCCAATGGATCCCAAGCCTAAGTGTGGACAAAAATTTTAAAAATATTTTAAACAATTTATGCAACACTTACGAACAATAATAATGTATCTAGTTATGATTAAATTAACATCAAGATATTATTTTCAAGAAATCCCCCCTCACACAGAGGGCTGTTGTAAATGTAAACAATGAGTGTAAAAACACTAAAATAAGACTCCAGGCACCCAGGCCCGAAATCAGTTACCAAAAATACACTATCTGATGCAAAACAGAGACTTCCAGGGAAGAAACTGCAGAACATCAGATGGTAGATGCAGAACACAACGCCTAACCACCCGTAGGTGAAGACGTAAACATGGGGAAAAGAACAGAATTCATTCTGTTATTCAGCTAAAACTCCCAAGAAATTTTAGTAATAATAATTACAGAAACTATGCCAAAAGCATGGGAGAATAGCAAGAGGGGACTTAAAGGAAAGAGAGATAGGAAAACACTGAAAAATCAGTGTAACTAAATAACAAGAATGACAACAAAATGGCTGCTGCCTCGAAAATAGGTAACTTAACATAATTTCATTAAAAAATTTTAAGTTACAGCCCTGATAATATTCTGTCACACATTTTTCCTCTCCTCCTTCTCTATCCTCCTAAGAATCACCATTTCACTAATATTTATGTGTCTGGCATCATTTAAACTGAGATTTACAAGCACAAAGATCAGTCAGATGTTAACTGATGAAGGGCCAAACTTAGAATGATTAATGGCGCCAATTTCGGAACGTCCTTGACACTGCGCATGCGCAGTAGAGGTGAAGTGTGGAGGGCCATTCAGGACATGTTTTCTTTGGTTTTAGATGCAAATTTTGGGGGATTGGGGGGCAAAATTTGTGTTTGGCCCTATATTTTAAGAGTCAGCACCAGCTATGTCTGGGTCATTGGTACAGTATAAAAATATATTAATTGTTATACCACACGTTCACTTATTGGCCATCCTACTTAATGAAATTATGATGCATCGTGTTCCTGGACCAGAAAAGTGGCCCCGCGTGTTGAAAGAGTTAAGCACACTCCATAATTCAATTGAATTGTTGTGCCCTTTTTTACACTTTTGTACAAAAATTCTGGGACCAGTGACATGATTTTTTTCAAGAGTGGAATGTTATAAATATTGCATATAACCAGTTGACAGCTTTTCCAATGAGTTACATCAGAAAAAGTTGTAAACTAAATATCACCACTAAAATTATGACAAGCTGCCAGTGGACAAAAATATAATATTCAGTCCATGAGAATTATTTATGTGAAAAAATGCAATTCATGGGTCAATAATCTCCGATGCAAGAAAAGTTAAAAAATTTATAGTAATTTATATATTTTTTATACTTACCAATGACCCAGACTTAGCTGGTGCTAACTCTAACAAAACCAGGGCCAAACACAAATTTTGCCCCCCAATCCCCAAAATTTGCATCCAAAACAAAAAGAAATCATGTCCTAAAGGACCTCCATACTACGCCTCTACTGCGCATGCGCAGTGACGCAGACGTCCCGAAATTGGCGCCAATTATCATTCTTACTGGCAGTGCCTGGTCAGCGCTATGAACTCAGCGGGGAGGCATGAGTTCCCAACTCCAGGGAGGGCCATCCCCGTCTGGGTCATTGGTAAGTATAAAAAATATATAAATTACTATAAATTTTTTAACATTTTTATACTGTGCCAATTACCCAGACTTAGCTGAATAGTAAACAGGCTGGAGGGCCTAGGACATAGAGGAAAATCCAATAAGCTCAACTATATAGTAAAGAGGTAACCCCTTAAGGAGAAAAGGAGTATTAGGCTTTACATGTATCTTTCTTATTTAATATTAAATTACAAAGATACACTACCCTTAATAATTGAGCACAATAACATTCATGTTCTCTATTAACATCCAGTATAACCCTTATACTAATTATTTTTAAAGCAAGCCAATAAATAAAGTAGTCCAGAGAATTGAGACTCTTTATAGTCATTTAAAAGTGTCCGAGTATTGTATATTAAAGCCCGTTTGACACTTGACATATACAAATGCTTCACACCGAGCTACACTTTAAAAATAAGACATGAATGAATTTTAACATTAATATTACACTTTAAAACCATCCCGGAAGCGACTCAGAAATACTGACTTGGAGGAGGCATTCCCTTGCTTTTCACTATAAAGCAGGTGACCTAAGGGAACACCCCCCCCCCCCCCCCCCCTCCTTCCCCTTGCCCTGGGTCAAATAGCCCAGAGCGAAGAGGGCAGCCGGACGGAGTCACTGCCGGAACAGAAAGCCTGCATAACTATAGTTGCAACTGTTTAGTGGACGACATTCTGAGCAACAGATAACGGACCTAAACAATGCAGGTCTCCAGAAATGGACTCAATATTTCTGAGATAAAAATTCGTAAATGTGGATGGCTGAGACCAATAAGCAGCCTTCATTAAATCTGCAATAGCAACACTATTAGCATAAGCCCAGGAAGTAGAAAGAGCTCTTACTTCATGAGCAGAAATCTTAAGCACAGACTGCTGAGAAGAAGATAAATCTTCATAAGCAGTACGGATAGTTAATTGAATCCATCTAGCAATAGAATGGACTGAAATGTCCTTTCTATTAGGCATCAAAGACAGAAAGAAACGTTTCCGTCCCTTTCTGATAAACTGAGATCTCTGTTTATAGATAAGTAATGCTCTAACAGGACAGAGTAAAGGCCTACGCCCGTCTGAAGACGGAAGAGCCTTAATAACAATAGGTTCCGGATATTTATTAGGAGCCTGATTCTTAGCTAAAAAACCCACATTAGTAGTGAAGGTCATAGTGTTCCCAACACTACGATAGTGAGAATCATCCACCGATAGTGCATGAAGCTCACTGACTCTTCTAGCAGAAGAGAAAGCTAAGAGAAAAGCTGTCTTATAAGATAAGAATTTGAAATCTACTGTCCCAAGAGGTTCAAATGGCTTTTCCTTCAATTTAAGAAGAACCCAAGCTAAATTCCACTTAGGAATTAATCTAAGAGTTCTGGGTCTATTTATCGAAAAGTTTCTAACCAACTTAGATAAAGAGACATTAGATCCAATTTGTAAACTATCATGATGTGCATAGGTATCAGATAACATAGATCTATAACCCTTTATAGTAACAGGCTGCAGTTTGATTTCGTCAAACAAGTATACTAGAAAGTTTGCAATGTCTGGTATAGAGGGATCAAATATATCTACAGAATGATCCCTACACCAACGATGAAAAACCTTCCACTTAGCCGCATAGTTTAGCGAAGAGGAGGTCCTCCTACAGTTAGAAATCGCGTCCACTGCTCGTCCTGTAAAGTGCTTGCCATGCAAGAAGGACCGCACAACGGAAAAACGTGAAGGTTGAGACCTTGCGGGTTGTGATGGAGTTGGCGCGATTTCCCCTGCGAAAGAAGATCCTCCCGTGGAGGAAGCTTCCGCGGTAGGTCCCACAACAGACACCTGAGTAGATTTATCCACGGTCTCTGTGGCGACAGAGATGCTACCAACAGAATCTTGCATTGAGATTGTTTTATCTTTAGCAATACTTGTTGAATTAACGGCGCTGGAGGATACGCATATCCTATCATTCCGTCCCAAGGGATCGACAGAGCGTCTACTGCAAATGCTCTTGGATCCGGACACGGAGACACATACGTCTGCAACTGATTGTTGAGATGTGTCGCAAATAAGTCTATCATTGGCCGTTCCCATTGGTAGCAAATCTGATTGAATACTTGTTTGTTGAGAGTCCACTCCGACGGCAACAAGCGACCCTTTCGTGAAAGGGAGTCTGCTAGCACATTCAGACGACCCGGTATGTGACGGACCGAAAGAAGAACGTGATGTTCTAGCGCAAACAGAAGGATTCTTTCCGTTAGATTGAACAACGGAACTGAATGAGTGCCTCCCTGATTCCGTAGATACGCCACTACTGTCGCATTGTCGGATAGGATTTGGACATGAGCATCGTGAATAATGTCCATCCAGTGACGTAACGCAAGCCAAATTGACATCATTTCCTTGATGTTTATGTGCTTGCACAGGAATTGCGGATCCCAAAGACCCTGGCATCTCGAATCCGTTGGGATTAATGATGCACCCCAACCTGTTTGACTGGCATCCGTCATAACGGTAAAACTCGGATCCGGCAACTGCAGCGGAACTCCCTGAGTTAACCACTGAATGTTTGCCCAAGTCTGAATCTCTTGTTTCACTTGATCTGACAAGAGAATGTCTACATCGAGCGAATGAATTTTCACACTCCAATTCTGAGTCAAGAAAATTTGAAGAGGACGTGTGCGTAACCGCCCCATCGGAATGAGATCCGCGGCGGCTCCGCACAGACCTATCAGTCTCATAAATTCTCTCGCCGTGACTTTGTCTGTGTGCATACAATAGCGAGCGTAACAACTGATTAATTTCGCTCTGGTTAACGGCAGACGAACGAGATTGTTGTGCGTCTCGAAGCTCATTCCCAGATGAGTGAATGACTTGGACGGCACCAGATCCGACTTCTCCTCGTTTACTATAAAACCGAGACGTCGGAGCAATAGAAGAAGATTCTGAACATCGTTCTGAAGCGTTAACTCGTTGCCGTACCTCTGAAGAATGTCGTCCAGGTAGGCCGACGTTACCGCAGACGAATGAGCTCGGAAGTAGATCATTACCGAGTTCATTACCCGAGTGAAAGCCCAGGGTGCTAGATTCAATCCGAAGCACATCGCCCGGAATTGATACACCACTCCTAGGACTGCGAAGCGTAGATACTTTCGGAATGTCGGATGTACCATGACGTGAAAGTACGCATCTTTGAGATCTATGCTCGTTGCATAATCGTTCACCCGAATACTCGCTCTGACCGATCGAATCGTCTCCATATAAAACTTCGGAGCGACGATCAGCTTGTTTATCCAGCTCAAATCTATGACTGGACGGAACGAGCCGTCTGGTTTCGGAACCAGAAACAGATGGCTGTAGAATCCCGGAGATTCCTGGTTTTCTACGACCTCTACCGCGTTCTTCATTAAAAGAGACTGCACCTCTGATAACAGAGCGTCTCTTTTCTGCGGATTTGACGGAAGATGAGTCCACTCTGGACTTCGAGTTAATGGAGGCTTTCGTTTGAAGGATATCTTTAGACCTTCCGAAGTCACTCCTCTCACCCAAGGGTCGTCCGTAATCGACGCCCATTCTTGTGAAAAGCTCGACAACCTTCCGCCAACCGGAACGCGATAGAGGTTTAAGCCATCACCTCCTGGACCTGCGAGGCCTGCGGTAGGAGAAACCACGTCTTCCACGGCCCGCACCTTGCCCCGTCGACCTCGGGGCGTCCGACCGATTGTCCCGGCCTGAAGGACGTCCCGAACGAGAGTCGCTATCCTGACGGTCTCTCGAATAAGACCAAGAGGACGCACCGGAACCTCTATAGGAACCTCTCTTGGGCGCATTAGACCCAGAAGTGCCTGTCTTATTCGTGTCTGCTGTATCCGACTTCTTAGGAGCAGATTTGAACAACAGAGAATCCTTAGCTTTCTTTGTAATTTTATCATAAATAGCGGAAAGCTTGCCGTCAAAGAGAAGTTCTCCTGAGACCGAAGCGACTCTAAGAGAGTTCTTCACCTTAGAATCCACTAGTGTGGATGTAGCTAGGGCTGCGTCACGTCTAACCAACTCCAGATTTGCCACTGAAAGGGCGGAGTTACACGTGGAATAAGCTACTGCCCTTGAAAGAAGTCTTAAAGAGGATTGTATATCCTGAAACTCTTTCCCCTGAAGGCGCAGTGATAACGCCTTAGTAAGGTGATCTGCGTAAGATAAGGCATCTAAATTGGCTCTGTTAGACGCAATAGCTGTTTCCAACACCGCGGTTGGAATAGAAGCTGACGACGGTAATGATAGCTCTAAGTATTCCACCTCGTCGTCCATACGCAGAGGAACTCTTGGTATACCCTGTCCTGCCGTATCGAATTTATTCCTTGCATTAATGAAAGGCAGGTTGAGAGTATTAGCGGACAAGAAACCTGCTTTCCCCGTCCTGGAAGCAAGTTTAAATATAGCGTCGTTCAATAGTTCAAATGTTCTTGCAACATTATTGGACTGCGACGGAAACTCGGGAGCGATGTCCCTGAACCGCTCAAAAAATTCAGAGTCCAATGACGCTATAATTCTCTTGTCCGGAAGCGCAGCAGTCTGGCCCGACGGAACAACTTGAGGGAGAAAGTGCCAAATGAAGTCCACGGCAGCTTTATGTTGTTCCGAAAGGGATAGCTCCAAGTCATCCGTATCCCTTTCACCATCCGGTCGGACCTCATGATGTTCCCGGTCGTCCGCCCCCGATGCTTCGGCGGAGCGTACCGACCCAGCGCCGTCGGATGATTCTCGATCCGACACCGTTTCTGTCGGCTGCTGGGATGCTGCGATAAGCTGTGCTATCTGCACAAGAATGTCCAGCGTCGAGACCTGTGGAGGCGCAGTCTTTCACTGCTTCGCCGAGGGCAGCTCCGCATCAGATGGCTCCCACATACTTTTCCTATGCGAACGTCCGGAGTCCATCGGTCTCGAATCCCTGGCTGCCGGATGGTGTGACCTGGTCGGCGAAGAATCCTTGATCGGCGAAGCTGGTAATATATCGGCGGTCACGCAGCCAAGGTGCGGTCGTGTGCGCTGACGAGAAGAGGAAGCCTTAACAGTCTCTGCGGACTGCTTATACAACGGAGCGTCCCGAGCGACGGACGTATGCTCCGCTAAAGACACATTTTGTACCACAACATCTGGTCCCAGATGTTGTTGTACGAGAGAGGGGCCTCTCTCGCTCGCGGCCCGGCTGGACCTGGACGAGCTAGGAACCGGACTCAAAGGCTTCCTCCGTTCTCGCTTACTATCCGCCGTCACTGGGTGTGCATCTATTATTTTTATAGTGCTCGCATCACCCAAAACTTCCTCTTGGACCGCATCGGACGAACCCGGCCGCCGAACCATTCGGTGAATGGACGCTACACCGGGCGAGCTAGCGGACGACATTTGTCTAATCTCTATGAGCACTTTTGCCGCTAGCTCTGAATTCATTTGTGACGACGGACGCACACTTGTAGAAGATAACATGGAAACATCACCCTGTTCTGGATCCTCTGAAATAGAAACTGAGAGAGTAGAGTGACCTTGCGGAGAAAGAGCCGGCATTGCCCTTTCTCCAGAAACAACATATCGTGACACACGTTTCCAATGTTTCTCATCCCAATATTCACATATAGGACAGGGATTAATGCGAGAACACTGACTACAATTAATACAATGATCATGAAAGTCAGAGGAAGATTTCTTCCTATTACAATTTGAACAACGTCCCTTCATTGTGAAAGAACAACAATAAGTCCTAGTTACTCGCAAAAACCCCTGACACAAAGATACATAATAACATGATCCATTAATAAATGAAAAAACAATTGCAAATCAAAATAATTTTGAAAAAATATTTTTTCAGCGAAGCCCAAGTTGCTGAAAAGTAATGTTGAGCCCCGATGGATCCGATGGCAAAGTGTGGTCAAAAATTTTAAATTTATATTAATAATTAATGAGACACTTACGGATAATATAAATGTATCTTATAGTGAGATAAACTACAGCAAAGGCAAACAGCCCCCCTCAAAAAAGGCTGTTGCCAATGTAAACAAACAGTGTAAAAACACCAGAAAACATGACTCCAGGCACTGATAAAACTGGCCCGGAATCAGTCATCAAATTACACTCTATCTGATGCAAAACAGAGACTCCCAGGGGAGAATCTGCAGAACATCAGATGGAAGATGCAGAACACAAACGTTATACACCCATGGGTGAAAACGTAACTATGGGGAAAATAACAGAAAACATTCTGTAACCAAGCAACTCTCCCAGGAAATTTTAGAAATGAAATTTCTCAAAAATATGCCAAAAGCATGGGAGAATTGCAAGGGGGGACTTTAGAAGGCTAGGGGAGAGGAAACACTGAATAAGCAGTGCAACATTTAGCAAGAATGACAACAAGAGGCCCATGCCTCGAAAATAGGCAACTTAACATAATTTCATCAAAAAATTTTAAGTACAGCCCTGATTATTTTTTGTCACTTCTTTTTCCTCTCCTCCTTCTATCCTCCTTAGAATCACATTTTCTCCAAAAATTACGTGTCTGGCATCCTTTAAACTGAGATTTACAAGCACAAAGATCAGTGAGATGTTGACTGATGAAGGGCCAAACAGAGAATGATAATTGGCGCCAATTTCGGGACGTCTACGTCACTGTGCATGCGCAGTAGAGGCGTAGTATGGAGGTCCTTTAGGACATGATTTCTTTTTGTTTTGGATGCAAATTTGGGGGATTGGGGGGCAAAATTTGTGTTTGGCCCTGGTTTTGTTAGAGTTAGCACCAGCTAAGTCTGGGTCATTGGTACAGTATAAAAATATGGATTTGAGCTAGAAAAAATACATGATAAAGAACACTGGTGTCGGCTTGATGTAACACATGGTGTGTTTTCATTTTGACAGCAGGTGGAGGTAAGACATTTTCACATCTCTGCTATAGTCTGTATCAGTATTTGTGACAGATATTCACAGTCGTTAGTCCCCAGTTGGCCAGCAGTGTTTACTATGGATTGATTACTGGTAATGAGTTTACAATCACAAATGTGATAACTCAGTTAGTAGACATCAACTTAAAAGCACAATTCAGAACCATTATCACAACAGTCTGTCGATATAATTTAAAATTCAACATTGCAAAACGTGTGATACTCACGCAAACAACTAACTCAGTCTTTCAAGAATGGAATTAATGGGTTAAATTCCCGACTACATTAGGTGGGAAAATTGATTCTTTTTTAAGTCAACAATACATATCGTCCATTGAGTGCAACAGGGTGCCATCTGCAATGCCTTAGCATTTTTTGTACTCAAGGGACGATATGTATAAATAGATACATATATTAATTAGTAGTTAATGAATACAAATGCAGAAAATGCATATAAAAATTAATAATGCCGTAAGCACACTTATTAATGTCTACAATGTATATAATTTAATCTATTTTTAAATAATCACAGACAATAATAATCAATAAAACATATTTTCAAAGCTGTGTTAGTTTATATGTTTTATAGTAAATCAAGTGAAATACCCAGAAATATAGTACACACTGTACAGGGTTCCTGCAGCTAATTAATAAGTGAATTCCAGGTTTTTCAAGGCCATTTCCATGTCATATTTAAGATTTTTCAAGGCTTCACAGAACTAAAGTTAATGGTTTTGAAGGATTTTCCAGGCCACTTTTGGAGTTTGGGGGAAATTCGAAATTCCAGGTCTTGAAATTTGATTTTCAAATTCAAGGCTTTTCAAGGTTTTTTCAAGGCCCGCAGGAACCCTGAGACAATACCTAAATCTCTATTGTCTAAGTTATTCACACCTTTTTATCGCTACGAGAAAAGAAATGATACTTACTTCAGCAGGTAGTTCAAAACTGCATGATTGCTGGAAAGGCCATGACCCAGAACTCAACACCTGTATACTGAAGTCAACTACAAATAAACAGGAAAAGATATTAATTCTTAGGTGATGTGTTACATGATATAAATCAGGAATTATCTCTAGCGCACCAAAAGAGTGGAGTTTCCACCTGAACAGTAACTCATAATTTTCGTGAAAAAGCATAAGATGGAAACATAACTTTTCAGCTGATAGACCTCTGGATGTGGCCCCATATGACAGTCTTTTGAAACTTAGCTTGTGCTTCGCCTTCGGTTTTGCAGAATTCAAGATAAGGCCTACAAGGGAAGAACTTCTCTTATCAGCTTTGTGCTTTTTTTAACTAATGGTAGGTACTTAATACCTGCCCTTTCTTGAAAACTGTAGTGTACTGTGATAACAAATGAGAAGACAGAATTTCAACTGGATCCAGAACCACTGTCCACTTTATTCAGGGATGGACAAATTTCAAATTTAAGATAACCTCACAAAGAATAAAGCAATTAAAAAAAAATCTTGTTTCTCAGGCATCTCCCTCATCATAGAAAATCTGCCATCACCTTTTTCTTCATCTGGAAATCTCATCTATGACACTATTTTCCACTTGTAGGACAAATATTTAACCAACTATACCTTGTTTGACAGAGCTCATAAAGCTCTGTCAAACAAGATATAGTTGGTTAAAGTTTCATCTACATTATTGGAAATTTTCACTGCTGAAAACATTGGTTTGCCACATAATAGTGTAAGTAGTTAAATTTTTGATTCCAACTATAAATAAACACAAAGAAAAAGCCTCCCTCCCTCATCATAAAATTGAGGAAAAATTGCCCGAGAAACAAGAAATTTTTTTTATAGGTCTAACCCTCTTGAGCAAAGATAACCCCAATCCCATTGTGCGATCTTTTGTCAGTGTTTTTTTTTTAACTGGTAGAGTGCTGAATTATTTTTGGTTGTCAAATTTGCTCACTTGTCTTTGGCTTGTTACAATTTATGGGAGAGTGCCTAGAGGCATGCACACACAGGCATGCCTAGAGGCACTCTCCCATAAATTGTGATAAGGCAAATCCACACAAAATTAACTGGTTAAGTACTAGAAGCCACTTCCAGAGCTTTCAGAAAAATGATGGTACCAGAGCAAAATCCAACAGTTTCCTTGCTTGTGTTTCATACTGAGTGAAACGCAATAATATTTTGTTTATATAAATCTATTTTATTACAAATTATTGAAGAGTGAGCATGTGCACTCTCCAATAATTTGTAATAAAACAAATTTTGAATAACAAATAGAGACCACCAAAATTAATCTAGCGCTCAGTTAATAATTTCATTTCAAAGCTAATATGTAATATATCCACAGAATATGAAGCCTTTAAGTTATGGCACCTGCACTTTAGAATAAAGACCAAGTATATGGGCTTCCAGAACTCTACCAGTTAAGGAAGACACAAATAAAACGTCTGTCTTCAGCATTGTTCACTTGATCTTCCTTCAGCAGGTACTATGTGATGTCTCCACCGCTGATCTTCATTAACCATTTGGACAACCTTTGGAGGAACTTAACACAGGGTTTATTTCACACAATATTGTATATAAAATACACAGGACAACACACGTGTGTGAATGGGTTAAATTGACATGGAATGAGAGGCAGCGTGAAAGGATAAATCGAGGGGCTGTAGGCTTACAGTTTTATCCTTCTGTGATGGCATAATGCCATGTCGATTAACCCATTCACACATACGTGATGGGTCATTCTGTGTTTATCATATTTGTAAAAACAATTATTAGAAGGACACTCTGCAACATTTGACATCTATCAACAAGTTATTTTGCAATCAGTTCCATTTCAGGTGATCAATCGTCTGCTAATGTTTACAAACACATGTGCAATTTTGGTGGATTTCCTGTGGGTAGATTTATAAATAGGCCAAACATGTGGTGTATGTATGTTTGTACTATCATAGTACAAGCATATTTGAGCTAGTTCTATTCACTTTGTTATCATAGCACAGCTAATGATTGGTTTGAACTCTCCCTTCTAAAGTTTAGAGGTAATTATATCCATAAAGATGTTTTTATTTAGTTTATTGTCTTAGCGATAGCTTATTAAAATGCAAACGCTTCGTTTAAACTGCAGGGCTTCCATGATTGTAAATCAAACTGAAATTCCAAGTAGGCAAGGTTATGTTAAGTTTTGATAGATGACATGATTGTCCAAAAATAGTTTGTCAGCGATTTCTGTTAGGCACATATGTGCAGAACAAATTTTCATTTTCTGCTTGGTTCAGTGTCTCTGGTGATGGGGATTTCATAGAACAGGCACGTAACAAGAGGCCTGCATTGCAAAGCACTGCCAATGCCCCCATCCACAAAAAAATCTCTAAATTGAAAGAGTGAAAAAGGGTCATAACTCTGGAAACAAATGCTTGGAAGAAATTCACGCTATATAGGTATCATTCCCCATGATGCTCTATCGCGACACCAAATATCATTCAAATCGGGATAGCAGTGGATGAGATACAGGGGAAAATGGATGGGCAGATGGGTGGACGGAGGTTTCCATTGGATACCCATTTGACTTTTCAAGTCAAGGGCATAATAAATGACTTGATGCAAAAATTAAAGCGTTCTTGATTCAGTCTTCATTTTGTAACTAAAAAAGTTAAGTAAGGCTTACTTGCATAATTTATGCACAAGTAAAAAAAACCCTGCATAATATATTATTTATCTTATGTCCCTTCCCTTCAAATCTGAAAATTTGAAACAAAAGCATGAAAGCATCTCGGAGATACAGGTGGTAACAGTACACAACATAATATGCACAAAAATATTACCTGAGAAAAAGGTTAAGTAAGACTAATTTGCATAATTTATGCACAAGAAAAAAACCCAAAAATGTTTTTTTATCTCATGCTGCTTGACCCCCATACCAAAAATTATTGAAATCAGAAATGTCGTTCAGAAGTTCTGAGTGTATAAAGAATTACAACAAAATGGCCACCAGTCAGACATCTTGAATTTTTTTCGGAAAAAAATTGACATGCATCAATTTTTCCTAATGCCCCAACAAATCTGAAAACTATAAACAAGTGTCAAAGCATCACTGAGATATAGGTGGTAACAATACACAACATAATACGCACAAAAATATTACCCGAAAAAAGGTTAAGTAAGGCTAATTTGCATAATTTATGCATGAGAAAAAACCCCGTATATGTTATTTATCTTATGCTGCTAGACCTCCATATGAAATATTACTGAAATCAGAAATGTCGTTGGGAAGTTCTGAGTCTATAACAAATTACATGCAATTTCCAACAAAAATGGCCGTCAGTCAGACATCTTGAATTTTTTTCGGAAAAAATTTGACATGCATAAGTTTTTCCTAATGCCCTATCAAATCTGAAACAAAAGCATCAAAGCATCTCGGAGATACAGGTGGTAACAGTACACAACATAATACGCACGAAAATATTACCCGAAAAAAAGGTTAGGGCTTATTTGCATAATTTATGCAGGAGAAAAAAACCTGTATGAAATGTTATTTATCTTATGTTGCTAGACCTCCATACCAAAAATTATTAGAATCGGAAATGCCGTTCAGAAGTTCTAAGCATATAACAAAATTAGACACAATTTCCAACAAAAATGGCCGCCAATTGGCCATTTTGAATTTTTTTCGGAAAAAAATTGACGAGCATCAATTTTTCCTAATGTCCCATCAAATCTGAAAATTTGAAACAAAAGCGCCAAAGCATCTCTGAGATACAGGTGGTAACAGGACAGATGGACGGACTGACAGATGGGCGGACAGACTGATGGAGTGCAATGCAATAGTCCCTTTCATGATGAAACTGTGGGGGGACTAATAAATGTAATTGTCTACAGTTGCAGTTTAGCAGTGTGTAAAACATAGCCCTGACTGGCAGCGATCTTTTGCGAGTATGTATCATTCACGAGGGTTTTTTTTTTTTTATTGTTTTTCCACTAGCAGTTGACCGGTTGGCAGGATATTCAACTGGTTATGCCAGTCAACTGGGTGTCAACCGGATATCCAGCTAACCTTTTTAGCACTAGTTGTAATGCGGGGAAGATTTGCTGCATTAAATTTTGGCAATTTCAAATCAGTGTGCAGAGGCCAAAAGTACAGTGACTAAATACAAGATCAAGTGATTGCACAAGAGCATGACATGATTTCAGAAGTCAGAAACAATAATCCTGAATAATATATTTTTGATCGATCATACAGAATTAATGCAAAAATGGTGTCAAATATCTTTTTTTTTAACCCTTTGAACCCTGATGGTATCTTCCATGTCACCAACTGGAAGAGTCCATATTCATTATTTGGGGGTAGACCAATAAATATTTTCAACGTGCAGCCTTGGGGCTGCACATTGAAAATATTGATTGGTGTAACTCACACGTTTATTAAGAAATCATTCTACTTACTGAAATTATGACGTATCATATTTGTAGGCTGGAAAAACGACCTCTTGAGTTCAACGGGTTAACCTCTTGGCTAGTACAAGCCTGAAAATAAGCACTCTGCCATTTGCAAAATGAGGTCCCCAGAGGATGAATGTGATGCTATCCCAGGCCAATTTATCCTCTGGGTACCTCTTTCTGTTTAGGTTTGAGACCTTGATTCAGATTGAGGTTCACAGAGGGCAAATTTAGTGATGCTATGCTACTGTGCAGGCTAGCATCACCAAATACACCCTCTGGGGACCTCATTTGCAGATGACAGTCTGCTTATTTTCTGGCTTGGGCTTGTATCAAGCACTTGTGTCATTGGAGAAATGGGGCATTTTTTTTTTGTAAACAATAGCATTTTTTATACATGTGATATATAATCAATATATCTGTTTGTTTAAATACATGTTCGTATGCCCCCAAAATTATTTCCACTGCATTATCAATGAAAGATCAGTGTGCTTAATGCCTGTATGCACCTTAACTGAAGCTGTGTCTGAAAGCAGTAATCCACTATCCATGCACTGTACTTTGTTAAGGCCAAATACAGTGGAGCCCACTTAATTGGATATCTTTTAATTGTATATCCCTGCTAACTGAATATATATTTTCCCAACACAGAACCATTTACCATACCTCGAGTACAAATTTGACCTGTCAATTGAATATAGGTTATAGAGTAAACTCCTGTTAATTGAATAAAAAATCTTGTAACCTGTCAAGAAATTACCCTGACACTACCCAGTTTTCTTTTGTTTATAGGCCTATTTGGCCTCAGTACATTCAATACAGGCATTTAATCTGTTATATCTTGTTTGACAGAGCTCATGGAACTCTGTCAAACAAGATATAATAGAACAAATGCTAAGTTTATCTTTAGAATACAGGAAAGTGGCACAATTCCTGTTAATTGAATTATCCTGTTAATTGAATAATTTTCAATGGCAAAGTGGCTATTCAATTAACAGGGTTCCACTGTAGCAAAGTGACTATTCAATTAACAGGGTTCCACTGTACCAAAATATACATGTCGTTCTCCAGCCATTGCTCATGTTTCCGTACTCCATTCCAGAATACATGGTTTATTCCGGGCATGCGCAGACAACTCGGATTATCATTCTGGTTGTTTTCTTTGCAAACCGTCATTCTGGAATATCATTCCGAATCATTCTGAGTAAACCACCTCGCGAGCAGGTTTAGATGGTTTACCTTTTATTTCTGACATGCGCAGTTATCAACAATTTCAACAAATAGTGGAAAATATTTCCCTGTTCGTTGTATTCACCAAAAACGTTTGAATCAAGACAATAACAAATATGTTAGGTACATGGAATTCAGCAAAATATTTAAACATAGCGTACCCACAAATAATTGATGAAAATAAAGAGAAAGAACTATGGAGTCAATTAAACAACAGGCCCGGTGACCCACCCCCAAATTGAATAAATGAATTTTTTGGACCCTGGAATTCCTTTTTTTTTGCGAAGTGATCACCCTTGACCGCCCATAACTGACTCATTTATTTCCCCTTGACCCGAAACCCTGATTATTGACAAGACATTACATCTGGATGTGAAATCCTAAAATGATGAACGTCGAGGGGTAGGGGGTGGTGGGGGGTGGAGGACAACCCACTTGGTTACAAGGTTCAAATCCCACAGATGATGAAAACTGAAGATCTGGAAACCTTTCTCCATCCGCACCCAAACCAGTTAGAAAATTGAGGGGTGTGACCCCGCCCCATCATAATGCTCTAGCCAAGCTATGTGAGTTTGCCTCCCCCACCTTCCCCTGGTGAGATCGGATATTGTTACTGAACCTTAACAACGCGGCGGTGCATTCATGACCTTCTTGTTCACGGGAACTTTGTGGTGAGAGTGCACAGACAGGCTTTGCTGGTTCTCAGTGTACCCATAACCAACAAATAGTGGACACCAAATACTGAAATTGTTTTTTAAAATTCTCGCTCAAATAACGTCAACGCGCAGAGTTGCATGGACACAATGGCGAGAACCTGTCCCCAATCTCCCAGATCAGCAGGCGTCCTTGCCAGTGGTGTGGCCATTGTGTGGTTGGGGGGGGGGGGGGGGGGGGGGGGGGGGGGGGGGGGGGCGGAGACTCAGGTCAACCTAAAGCTTTAATGCCCCCCCCCCCCCCCCCCTAAATAAAAAAAGAAATATTGACCCAAACGCTCTCCAATATAGGGCGACACATTCTACGACTGCATCAGATTCGATCTTAGAGCACTTAACTTTGCAAAACTTTCTCGACGGAGACCCCATCCTGACTTGGTCGGCCTGGTCGTTACCCCCCTCCTCGACCTTCCATGAAGGAAAGTGGGAGGAGGGCGTAACGACGAGAGGGTGCTAGCTTGGACTAGGCAAGGACCTCCAAAACCCCACAACATTACAGATATCATGGTATGCCCCCCACAAAAAATGGCTAGCCCCCCCTCCCCCCCCTCAATTATAGAAACCTGGCTACGCCCCTGAACAAATGGGAGTCGAAATAATAATAAAACTCAAGTGCTCTGTCCAGCGTTTCTTTGTAAATTTTTTGTTTTTTTTTTAATCCGGTCATATTGACCTACCTATCCATAGGAGAGCTGTGCTGTTTTATACAGATGCGGCACTGAGATGAGCATAAACAGCATCCATGTTGTCATTGACATTATCATCAACAAAAATTGCGAGCGCCACTTCCTCAAATTCCATTCTGGTTTACATTTAAAGTGTAATTTGCTAATTTGCTGTTTCCTTGTGATTACTATTCTATATCTTCACTGCGCATGTCACACTATTCCATGTAATCCGGAATAGACTACAGAAACATAAGCATTATTTCTTCAAATCCAAGAGGGGAGGGAGGCCCAGGCCTGGCATTCTGAAAAATGCAGGAGGGCAAAAAATTGCTCTCCTCAATCAGCTTAGGAGAGCAATTAGCTTTACACAGCATTTTAAGTATCCAGTAGAAAGAACTCATTGAAACTGAAACCAACAGACTACATCAGTGATTTTATTAACTTTACTAAGGTAAAGCGAAATCTCTTAGACATCTAGATGTCTCACTCAACAACCGAACACACACTTGACAAGACCTGTGTGTGTACCCAGACCTGTTGTCCAAGAAAGTCATACGCCTACCACTACCACCTTCAACCCCCCAAGGGGGGTTGAAGGTGGTAGTGGTAGGCGTATGACTTTCTTGGACAACAGGTCTGCTTGAATCTACAGTCACATCCTGGTGCAAGTGCTTCAAGTGACAGGATAGTAGTAATGGTAGTATATTATAGTGTCAATATTCCTTGAATAATTACCCCTCAAACTGTGATGTCAGTTGTTGAACTTGAAACTGACAGAAAAAAAAATATTGCTGAGACCCATTTTGCTTCAAATGATTGCAACTGTGTTTGGGTATGGTTGCAGCCATTACCTTTTACCACTAAACCACTTTCAAAATGAAATTACGTGATGTTATGTGACTTCAAAGTTAAATTACATTTTTGCTTTACAACAAAAATTTAATGTGAGCATAATACATGTAATCTCAATCATCCCAGACCAAAATATTTAGGAGGGCAATTTTTCGCTCTCCTTAATTCTTTCAGGAGGGCAGTAAGGAGAGCTAAAAAATCGCTCTCCTGAAATTGCCAAGCCTGGAGGCCTGTATTTGTATTTTATTCATTTTTAGGGTTTGACAACAGGCAGGTAGAGTGCAAAATTGTATCTGGTCAGAATAATTATTCACATGTTCTTGCCTTGTTGCAATTTAAAGGAGAGTAAGTATTTTGCATTTTGACTTATGAAAGTACCTAAATTGAAAGTACTGATTCAGTTGCAACACAGATTATTTTAGAACATAAATGATCAGCATGGATATTTGCCTGCAAATAATTAATTTTTATTTTTGATTTATTGTGTTTTACACCTGGTAAAGCAGGGTAGAGTGCAAAATTAATTTTGCTTGGAAAAATTTGTTCACATGTTCTTGCATTGTTATAATTTATGCGATCGTGCATATTTTGCATTTTGGCTTTTGATTGTACCTAAACTGAAAGTACTGACTGTAATTAAATATAGGCTCTCTCCAGGGCTTTTATTTCATCTAAATTTGGGAGAATCCATTTGGATTCTCGTGAAAATGGTTGCAAAAATCCAAACCTGCCAAGAGTGTCCCAAGATTGTATGAAGCCACCATGGTTGAACCCCTGTTGTATACTGATAACACATGCTAACCCTTTACCCAACACAGCTTTTTAATTCTTAAAACATCAACCGAATTTTAAAAAAAATAAACAATATTTATCAATAAAACCTTGCAAATATGGCTGTCACTGGAACTGGCTCACTGATCTGTTTCATATGAAAGCCATATTTGTACAATGCTATTGATAAAATGGTGAGATATTTCAGGTCATGTTAGCTTTGTAATGGTTGATTTGCTGCTGCTATGTTAGATAAAAGGTTAATTGACTTAACTGTTTTTATGCGAATCCTAAAAGAGGTGAAGTGAGAATCTACATGGAATTTTTTGCTGTGCGATTTTTTGCGTGAATCGATTCTCGGATTCTCGTCAAAATATAAGCCCTGCTCTCCCATAAATTGTAACAAGGCAAATTTATACAGACTAAATAATTGCACTTCTGAAATATTATGAAGCATACCCAGAAAATATGAAGCCTACAAGTTGCATTACCTACTCTTCAGAAAGAACAAGACTAACAGTGACTGCCCAGCCCCCAAACTATGGCCTAAAGGCCTATAATACTGGAACAAATGGTTCTGAGTTGAATTTGTTTGGGATGAAAAACCTGATTCTGTGAGAGAATTAACTTTTCCCATTTGTGTATTTTTGATCATTGCCACTCGAGCATGGTATTGCTGTGCAACAGACCATCCATTGGTCTTTACCTTTAAATAAAGTTTTGTGGAAATCCACTCAAGCATTATAGAATTATGGCTCCGGAGAGACAAATACAGTCTGTGAGAGAATAAAGTTTTTTCATTTTTGTGACCTTGACCTTTGTCACATGAGCATAGTATTGCAGTGCAACAGACCATCCATTGGTCTTTACCCTTTTTCCACCAAAGCATTCTAGAGTTATGGCTTCAGACAGACAAAAAAAGTCTGACAGACGGACTGATGGATGGACAACTCGGATTTAAGATGCCTCCCTATTTGGAGGCATAAAAACACAAATTTTGACTTTCAGCACTCAACCAGTTAATAAAGAAATATGAAATACATGTGTATTCATATTTATGTACTTTTCAAAAAATAAATACCATCCACATTATAAATAAAAGTAACTTACTGTCAAGTGGATCCATTGATGCTTGAAGATGCTTTTTGAAAGCTTCATTCAAATCTTTACTAACACCAATATCTTGGAACATTCTTTGTAACTTTGATGTGTACTCAAAACCACAAGCTTGCTGTAAGTATAAAATGCATATTGATCAGTAGCCTTATTAAGGCTGTCACGATTGATCGAAAAATTGATCAACCGTTGATTGAGGTCATAATCGACGATTTATTTCAATGATCGATTATTTGACTGGACATGTGCTGTCATACTACCTTTTTGTTAAACAAAGGGGAAATATTGATTATTCACTGATTACAGGGCTTGCCTTGAGTCAGGGCCAATCGGCCCCGGCCCCGAGAGGCCCCTTCTCGGGCTTTTTTTCGGCCCCGACTTTTTTTTTCTGTGTTGGCTTCCGAAATCTCAGTGTTGGTAGGTTTGGGCAACGAAAGTTTGCGAGATTAATTTTTCCATTCACGTCTCATTCACGCAAGCGTGATTACAATAGAAGAAGCAGCAAATAACAGATAAAATAATAATACAAACTGTTTTTGTCTGATTCGAATTAACATCCACCAAAATCCGCATAAAAACTGAGAAAATCCCAAGATTAAACAAAAAAAAAACAAACACATTTACAAGACTTCGAAAGCACGCTTGTCAACTAATGGGGGAATTCCCTTCAATCCCACAATACTATGCGCGGGTACATCCGATCCTAACATCGGAATAAATGCAACACTAGACACAGAAACTGCCATCAAAATAAATGTACGAAATAAAATAAAATGTGTACCTGAACCTCCGTGGAGAGGTGGGGGCCGGGGCATTCCATTTCTGAAATATCCAAAGCTGTGGGGAATTTTCATAGATTGAAATTATTTAAACGGTAATCTGAAATGTTTTTTTTTTCAATTTTTCTCTTTGAGACAACCCTTGTATCGAAAATACACACCCCACAATATGTACGAAATGTCCTAAAATTTTATCAACAAAAAATCCAAAATGTCTATGTACGAAACATCCAGCACCCACATGATGGGTCCAAGTCGTTTCGTCCCCGGAATTTTTTTTTCTAAGCAAAAGCAATCAACTAAGGTCGCCATTTGAAAGAATGTAACAACATGAAATTACCCCAAAAGGCCCCGACCTCAGTATCTGGGGGACTTTTTTCAGGCCCTCAGCAGGCCCCGACCTCAACATCTGGGGGACTTGTTTTAGGCCCCGACCATTTTACTCAAGGCAAGCCCTGGATTCACATGCTATTGTTTCAAATAAAGGACCTATTTCGACAACAAATGTGTGTGTGAACAGGGTTAAAACATAAAACCAATATATAGCTTCAAGTTGCGGCACCACGCGAGTTAAAGTTAGCCGAAACCCAGTCATCATTGTATGGGTGATCACTCAGTTGAATTTGACCCTAGCTTTCAAAGTGTTCAAGTGTCAAACACCAATAAATAAATGAGTAAATAAATAAAATAAATCTGTGGAAAGACTGAGCCTCCAAGGGAAAGCATTTTCACACTGAACAGGGGCTGAATCATTATCATTCATGGGCCAAACTTTCCGGTCCCAGCATCACTGGCTCACCGTCATTAGCGGTGATAACAATTTAACAAAAATAACATAACACTCAATGATGCCTTACTGTCAATGGCTACATTGTATTCCTTGCCAATAAGACATCGTCAAGTGTTGAGTTGTTTTTGTTTTTATCAATTTGATACTTGATAATCAATTTTAACATATGGAAAGTAAAGAGGGAAAAACTTCGAAATGCCATGTTATTTTTAAAGTATGATGATTTATTTTGTTCTCCGACGTATCGCAACCGGAAGTTTCATTTCCACGTGTAAAGCTTTGTTGACTTGCCATTCTCTAAGGCTAAATTCATAATCATTATGCATTGAGCACGGATGGGGCCATTAGTGAGTTTAGTATGCATTTTTCTATGATTTGAAATTTGAATCTATGCGATGTAGATTCTGTTTTGTCAAATTTTTCAAGGTTTGGTGTTCGTTTGCTTCATTAACGATTAGGATATTTTAATTTTTAACCCCTCCCAAGACGAAGTCCTAGGAAACCAGACAGAAATATTAACCATAAATAATCGAATAACCGTCGATTTTTATGACAAAATAATCGATTATGAAAATTCATAATTGTGACAGCCTTAAGCCTTATGTTAACTTTTACAATCGAACTTAGACCTATAAAAAATTTCTTATTTCTCAGGCAATTTTTCCTCAATTTTATGATGAGGGAGGGAGGCATTTCACAAAACAGTTCTGAAAATAGTTGGAATCAGAAATTTAACTGCTTACACTATTATGTGGCAAACCAATGTTTTTAGCAGTGAAAATTTCCCATAATGTAGTTGAAAATTTAACCAAATATATCTTGTTTGACAAAGCTCTCTGAAATTTGTCAAACAAGATATAGTTGATTAAATATTAGTTCTTCAAGTGCAAAATAGTGTCATAGATGAGATTTCCAGGTGAAAAAAAAGTGTGCGGAGGCAGATTTTCTATGACGGAGAGGTGCCTGAGAAAGAAGATTTTTTTTTTTAATAGCCTAACACCAAAAATCTAAAAACTGCATTTTTTCTGTCAAATCTTGTTCACCTGTAACACTAATACAGTTGACCTAAAATATATACCATTTTGGTGTGCTTCAGAGCATCTTGTCTTTCAAAGAACAACAAAATAAAAAAAAAACTATCAGAGGTTACTACTGTGTTGTGGCTTTATGGCAAGCTGAACTGTCAAAACATATTTTAAACTGTTCTTCATCAGTGGCATTAAGCCAAAGGTTACTGCTACTAACACCCTTTATACTCACCTGTGACCCTCACATTTGACTGGTCATTTGGGTCATGGCCCAGAAAAGGGTCGAGGCAAATGGGTGGGTATACAACGGATACACCATGGGTAGGAGAGACTGGTCAAAAAGTGGACCTGTAGTTGAACAGCACATTTTGAGGTCAGTGCAGGCGTGTCCACTCTGACTTGACACATGTCTGGCAGCAGATTCGGCCTGATGTCATATATTTATTGGCGCACCTAAAATTATTAAATTAAGTGTGTATCATTTTGTGCCTGCATGATGCCGATTTTAAGGTTGCAGACTATCCTTGTCAAATGTCTCTTTAGTTTGGGCTTCTGTAGATGAGACTTAAGTGTGGCAATCTTTATTGTTCAAGGGCAGATCAGTTCAGTTGGGTTAGGGCAGATCAGTTCAGTTGGTTTGGATGCCATTATCAGCATATATGCTTTCCTGTGAAATGGTTCACAGAAGTAGGGACACTTGACCTATCCCAGTATACTACACTGATATGCTTATTTATCCCTGACTTGTGGGCAAAACTATTTTGTCACAGTGGGAAGGCCTGTCACATTCTGACTTTGGGAATGAAATGTGAAAGACAGTACCTAAGCTGATGTAATCAATGGATCATCCACAAGCATAAATGCGTGAACACTAATGATGGTAATTACTGAATTATGTACATTGCTCTTGATAGGTTTAGCATCCGATGGGGTCTCCCAAGAGTTCAATAATGAAAGTGTCAATGACACTGTAGCTTAACTTGTCTATGTTCTGTTTTATGAAAATGATAATGTTCAATGTTTATGAAAGGATTATGAAATAAGACAAGAATTGTGATATTTGGGAATATGTTAATTTCTGTTCCCTGTATGCTATGTTTTCAATAAAAATAATATGAGGTGTAGACTGTACTAAAGAATTGAGGGGTGGGTTAATGTGGCCTCACAGTTAATGTATGTGGCCCTAACAGTTAATGTAAGTCAATGAAAGTTACAAAGTTACAGGGAAATTATTCCAAAACGAATCATCCTATCAAGTTACAATGAAATAGACTGTGCTAAAGGTTTTTGGGCTTCGGGCCATCATGGTCGACCAATCAAAACCAAAAGGGGACATTCTCATCTAGACATTATTTGGAGTCATCCTACCAAGGTACAATGAAATCCCTCCATAAATACGACCTGTTATTTATTTATTAGGGTTTAATGACACTTTAACAGCCAGGGTCATATGTAGGTGACAGTTTTACGGGTGGAGGAAGCCAGAGTACCTGTAGAGAACCGCCGCACAACGAAGAGCAGCTGTCAGGAGAAGACGAGAAGTTCCTTAGATTACTTTTGAACTGTTTCATAATAAATTTACCAGAACAAATAAAGATTTAGGTGGGAATGAAATTGTTTGTACCTATTTTGCCTAATTCTATTGGGCTATGATTCAGTTACCCTCCGGATGTAACTAAAATGTGATTCAGTTACTAAGTAAGTACAGTAAGTTTCAAAATTATAGATGAAAAAGGGACGTACAGTTAAAACTAGAAGTCCTGTCACAAATTGTGCGCTTATCTAGGCTTAATTGCCCGTTAGAATTGCATCCAAAGCACGGCAGGTTCTCCTGGTTACTCATAGCAAACACAGGCAATGTTTCAGCCAATGGACCTCCAGGTTCCCCAGAGGTCCATTGACTGAAACATTGCTTGTGCACAGGCCATATGTACAGAATTTGATAGCCTTACTATGGTCATAACGCATAGATTAACGTGCAGATCGACGTGCTATTTGTGCGCATTTCATGACAGGCCTTCTACTTTTAACTGTATGGACAGAGATCATCACTATATCCCCGCACTTTTGAAAATGTGGGTAAAATGTGGAGATTTTTGGTAAAATTGCCCACATGCAATTTTACCCCCCAAAAAACCTAAAAAACAGAACATCTTTGTAGGGCCTAAGGTGTTTAGCTAAATGGTAGAGCTGTAGGTTAACCGAAACTGAACCAAGGTTTTCAGTTTTTTTTAAAAACCGAAACCGTCGACATCCCGTAATCTAAGGTTTTTTGTTTTTTATAAATACTCTCTTGCTGCAGCAATTCACAGAATGTAGCCATCCCAGAGTAGTGCCAATGGCAGTGTCCAGGTACTCTCACTACTCTGAGAAGACTATATTCTCTGAATTTCCGACATTTCAGTTTAGTTGTGTTTGCAGCTTTCCTCAAGTTGCGTGTAGGTGTTAGACCTCGAAATGGCCAAGCACAATAAAAGTTCTGTATATTTAGGTAATTATTATATTGGCCTTCCTGATTCTTCATGTATTATAGCTTATTTCGGGCATTCATTGAGTTTCACTCAATTTCACTGCCATTCAGTTATGACTCCGGACATAAGAATGAGTTTTACTGAATTTTATTTGGCCTCATGAACAGACCGAAAACCGAACCGAACCAAGGTTTTACTCCACCCGAAAAACCAAAACCGAAACCGAACAAGAAATTTAAAAACCTACTGCTCTACTAAATGGTGAGAGTATTTTTTAACTGCAAACCTTTCGTAGTTTTCGATTTCCTTGGTACAGTAAACCAGTATTGGTATGATACTGCTATTGCACAGGATGCACTCATTTACCTGGAAACGAGGCTTGCCTGAAAAAATAACTGTTTTTTAGGTCACCTAAGGCTTGATGAAAATCTGTTTCTTAGCACCCCCTGCCCAGCCCCCTCACCAATAGTTCTTTTGGCTGCCACATGCTCTCTTTATATAACCAATGCAAACTTTAAAAAAATAAAAATTAAATGTCTGATATTTTACCCAAGTTACCTATTTACTCTATGTATTGGGACACTCTATGATTTGGGACACACATTTTTTCCAGAAAACTATATTTTTTTATGCTCCAAAGTTTGGTACATTCAGGAGATTTGTTTCCAGTTGACCCATCGCTAGTAGCAGACGACACTCATAAAAAAAATTCTTGAGTAACTATAAATTTTCATTTTTTGCTTTCAAAACATAGCTTATGATCCCTCATTGGAACGAGCGCAATGCGCACGTTCCAATGAGGGATCATAAGCTATGTTTTGGAAGTAAAAAATGAAAACATAAAAGAAATTGAACGGCGATTTTCGTATTTTGTGATGGAAAACGAATCACACACAACTTTATTCAGCATCAAATCAAGACCATTGTGTTCTTTCCCCATTTTCTAAGAATTGGGACACCTGTGAAAATAATTATTTATAGCTGTCCCAATACATAGAGTAAATACGGTAATAAAATTGATAACTTGTCCCTTGAGTGCATTCCAAAATTCTCACCTTCAGTTTTGATATCATGCTGGCCTCCGCATCATCACTCGCTGACATGTGCTGCACCAATCTCTTGGCAAGCATTTTGCTGTAGAATTTTTGAAAGACATCTTTGTCTTCAATATATTTAAAGACAATCATCTGAAAATAGTAATTTAAAATCTAGCATGCATGTAAACATTGGAACTTAACACATAACCACCTCCGGAATACAAACATTGATCTGTGAAGATCAAACAAGAAACATTCCAATACTTTATGCCACAGTGATGTCTACATGAGCTATCTGAGCTTGTTCCAATGAGGGGTCACAAGTAATGTTTTTGAGGAAATGAAAGTGTCAATGACACTGTAGCTTAACTTATCTGTGTGTTGTGTTTGATGAAAAGGATAATGTTCAATGTTTATGAAAGGATTATGAAATAAGACAAGAATTGTGATAACTGGGAATATGTTAATTTCTGTTCCCTGTATGCCAAGTTTTCAATAAAAATAATATGAGGAGTAGACTGTACAAAAGAATTGAGGGGTGGGTTAATGTGGCCTTCACAGTTAATGTATGTGGCCCTCACAGTTAATGTATGTCAACGAAAGTTACCAAGGTACAGTGAAATTATTCCAAAATGAGTCATCCTATCAAGTTACAATGAAATCCTTCATATTGGTATTGGTATTGGTGTTTAAGGTCATATACTTATGCACACTGGCTAACCATGACCGTGACAGTTTTACGGGTGAAGGAAGCCGGAGTACCCAGAGAGAACCACCGAACAACGACGAGCAGCTGCCAGCTCCCCAACATCATAACTCAGCACTGTAGCACACGCTGGGTTAGACTGGTTGAAGACCTACGCACCATCAACGTGCAGTATGCCTTAGTACATGGCATCATCGTGCTTCCATGTGGACAATCGGGGTTAAGTGTCTTGCCCAAGGACACAACGTGGGAGTCTGAATCGATCACTCAGACTGTCACCCATCTGAGGACTAACTGGGCTCGACGTTGCTTAACTTTGGTGATCTGATGAGAACCGGTTACCATAACGCCACCGCGCCCCCAAAATCCCTTCATAAATACAACCTGTAGACCGTGCTAAAGGCTTTTGGGCTTTGGGCCTGTGTAGCCATCACGGTTGACCAAAAGGGGACGTCCTCATCTCAACATTATACTGAGTCATACCAAATTACAATGAAAACCCTTCATAAATACGACCTGTAGACTGTGCTAAAGTTTTTCAGGTTTGGGGCTTGGGCAGCCATCATGGTTGAATGCTCTCGACCAAAAGGGGACGTTCTCATCTGGGCATTATCTGGAGTGATCCCACCAAGTTACAATGAAATCTCTTCATAAATTTGACCTGTAGACTGTGCTAAAGGTTTTCGGGCTTCGGGCCCCTGTAGCCGTCACAGTTGACAAATCATGACCAAAATGGGACGTTATAATCTTGACATTATATGGAGTCAACCTACCAAGTTACAATGAAATCCCTTCATAAATACGACCTATAGACTATGCTAAAGGTTTTCGGGTTTTGGGCTTGGGCAGACATCATGGCTGAAGGATCGCGACCAAAAGGGCATGATGAGCATGCAAGAATTAAAATAATGTATGTGATAGAAGTCTAATTTCAAATACAAAGAAACTAAGTCTGAAAACATGTTTAAAAGGATTAAAATCATGCCAATTAATATTAATTAAAATCACTGTAGAAAGGGACAGTAGACAATGTCCCAAAAGAGACACAGTAACATTCCACTAAACTGTTTGAGGAATTAAAAGTTTAACTTTGTAAACAAAAAACTTTAACCAAAAACTTTAGCTCGGAAGTTCTAAGTTAAATTGACGACAAAAAAGGGTTAATTATTTCCCAAAATAACATGAAATATAATGAGAATGATACAATCAATAGTAATTAATATTAACTTAAAAGAAAAAAAACTTTAACCATAACTAAAAAACTTTAACCAAAATTCAAAATGTTAACAGATGGACAGACGAAAGTCATGACTACAGCCCTGACTGTAAACTGTTGGGCTAAAAATGGCCAATTGGCTTTACTGTGTTTATACATAAACTGATCAAGCTATCTTAGTGGGAGGAAACTACATCAGTGACCACTTTGGAACTCGTCACAAAGTCTATCCAGCAAAGGGGCAAATACATTGTGCTCTCATTAACTGGTTGAGGGCTAGATTATTTTTGGTGGTCTGAATTTGTTCATCAAAATTTGTTTTATTAAAAATTTTTGGAGAGTGCCAACAGGCACTCTCCAATAATTTGTAATAGAACAAATTTATATAAACAAAGTATTATTTGCGTTAGACTGAAGATGAAACATGGGCAAGGAAAATGTTGGCTTTTGCACTGGTACCCTCATTTTTTTGAAAGCCCTGATAGAGGCTTCTAGCACCCAACCAGTTAACCACCGGACGAGTCAATAACGGAGAAAATGAGACAATGACAAAACTGATACGGTTAAAACTAAAAGTCCCGTCCTGAAATGCGCACAAATAGCACGTCGATATGCGCGTTAATCTACGCGATATGACCATAGTAAGGCTATCAAATTCTGTAAATATGGCCTGTGCACAAGCAATGTTTCAGCCAATGGACCTCCGGGTAACCCGGAGGTCCATTGGCAGAAACATTGCCTGTGTTAGCTATAAGTAACCAGGAGAACCTGCCGTGCTTTGGATGCCATTCGATTTGGCAATTGCGCGCAATTCATATGTGCAATTAAGCCTAGATAAGCGCGCAGTTCATTACAGGACTTCTAGTTTTAACTGTAGATGAACTTTATGCATTAAATATTGTTACTCTAATTAATGGGGTTTTTTTTCTGACTCCATGGGCTAAAAAACTGATCCCCTCAAACCCCTAAGAATGATCAAAGAGAAGTTAGGCTGAACCCAATGGAGATACTTACAGAGCTTTTTAGTTGTGAGTGATGTTGTACAAACTATTATTTCCAAATGGAACAAAATACTGTGTTTTGATTGGCTGAGAGGTACGGTGTAACTTGCAATCCACAGTAGCATTTTTTTACTCCATGGTCAACCATGGTGTAAAAACAAGAATACACAATAGCAGGCTTTATGGCTAAAAAAAAAGGACCCTTTTTTATTATTAATTCATACCTTCTGCTCGGCTATGTTAGAATAAAAATAAAAATACAGGAACTTTAATATGTATGCGCAATAAAATATTACAGATATGGATGTCATTAGAACTGGCTCGTTGAGCCAGTTCCAATGACATCCATATTTGTCTGGTTTTATTAAGAAACTTGCAAAGTACAAATTTTCTATCAGTTTTTTCTCACAATTTAGGTTCATGTATTAAGTACACCAAAATCCTTGGAAAACTAGAACTATCACCGAAGGTGATTAATACCCCCGCTTTGGGTTTTTAGAGGAATGCACCACTTCTGATCATGTAGGCGAAGGCAATAAGGAAATTAATTGAAAAATGTAGGAGGAGTTGCGCACACAAGAATTTCATGTAGAAACCCATATTAAATCAAAGTTCAAGAGAGATAACCTGGTTAAAAATGTCGCAGATCAAAAATTTTGGAATGTTAAAAAATTTATAGTAATTTATATATTTTTTATACTTACCAATGACCCAGACATAGCTGGTGCTAACTCTTAAAATATAGGGCCAAACACAAATTTTGCCCCCCATTCCCCAAAATTTGCATCTAAAACTAAAGAAAACATGTCCTGAGAGGCCCTCCACACTTCGCCCCTACTGCGCATGCGCAGTGTCAAGGACGTTCCGAAATTGGCGCCATTTATCATTCTAATAACCAGTGCCTGGTAAGCGCTATGTACTCAGCGGGGAGGCAAGAGTTCCCAACTCCTGGGAGGGCCATCCCCGTCTGGGTCATTGGTAAGTATAAAAAATATATAAATTACTATAAATTTTTTAACATTTTTATACTGTACCAATGACCCAGACATAGCTGAATAGTAAAAAGGCTGGAGGGCCAAGGACATAGAGCAAAATGGAATACGCTCAATAAAATAAAATAGAGTCATCCCCTGTAGGGAAAAGAAGTAATAGGCCTTACATGTATCTTTCTTATTTATGATAAATTAGAAAGGTACAACACCTTCCAAAAATTGAGCTTCATACATCCATGTACTCTATTAATATCCAATAATCCTTATACTAATAATTTTTAAAGTAAGCCAATAATAAAGTAAGTCTAGAGAATAGAGACTCTTATACTCCTAAAAGTGTGTGAGAATTGCATAATCATGTCCGTTGACATATGCAATATTCAAAAGCTATACTTTAAAAACTAAGACTTGAATGAATTTTATAAACTTAAACTTCTCACTAAACAACCATCCCAATAACAGCTCAGAATTACTAACTCCGGAGGAGGTATCCCCTTGTTTTTATAGTAAAAACAGGTGACCCAAGGGAACACCCTCCCCCCCCCCCCTTTTTCTTGCCCTGGGTCAAATAGCCCAGAGCGAAGAGGGCAGCCGAACGGAGACACTGCCGAAACAGACAGCCTACCTAGCTATAGTAGCAACTGTTAAGTGAATGACATTCTGAGCAGTAGATAATAGACCTAACAATAGAGGCCTCCAGAAATGGACTCGATATTTCTGAGATAAAATTCATGAATGGATGGCTGAGCGCAATGAGCAGCCTTCAAAAATCTATAATAGCAACACTATTAATGTAAGCCCAAGAAGTAGAAGAACTCTTACTTCATGAGCCGAAATCTTAAGCACAACTGCTAAGCCAATGATATACCATAAGCAGTACGCTAGTTAATAGAATCCATTAACAATAAAATGGAGCGTAACGTCCTTCTACTAGACATCAAAGACAGAAGAAGCTTACGCCCTTGTAATAAACAGATATCTGTTTATAAATACATAAACTGTACCCGGAAAGAGTAAAGGCCTATGCCCATACGAAGACGGAAGGACCTTAAAATAATAGGTTCCGGATTATAGGAGCCTAACTCTTATGCAACAATCCAACCTAAATAGTAACGGAAGTATTGATTCCGAAACTATGAAAGTGAAAATCATCCATCGATAGTGCATGAAACTCACTGACTCTACAGTAAAAGAGAAACCAACAGAATTACTGTCTAAAAGGTCAGAATTTGAAAACTACTGTTTCCAGAGGCTCAAATGATTACTTAGCTAAATAAGAACCTGAAGTTAAAATCCGTATAGGAATTTAATCTAAAGATTCTAAGTCTATTTATCAAAAAGTTACTAACTGACTTAGATAAAGAGACAAAAGACTCAATTGTAAACTATCGTAGAGTGCATAGGTATGAGGTAACATAAACCTATAACCTAAATAACAACAGGCTGCAGTAGATCTTGTGAAACAAGTATACTAAAAAATAGCAATGAGTAGTATGGAGGGATCAACCATATGAACATAATGATCCCTACACCACGACGGAAGAGCCTCCACTTTAGTCGCATAGAATAGCGAAGAAGAGGATCTCCTATAGTAAGAAATCACGTCCAAAGCTCGTCCAGTACAGTGCTTACAATGCAATACGGACCACACAACGGAATACATGAAGGTTGCGACCTTGCTGGTTGTGATAAAGATGACACGATTTACCCAGTGAAAAAAGATCCTCACATAGAGGAAGATTTCACGTTAAGATCCACAGTAGACAAGAGAGTAAATTACTCATGATCTCTGTGAAGATAGAGATGCTATCAACAGAAATGTATTGTGGTTGTTTATCTTAGCAATACCTGCTAAAACAACAGCGCCGGAGGATACGCGTATCCTATCATTCCGTCCTATAGATCAATAGAGCGTTAACAGTATTAGCTCAGAGATCTGGACAAGCCAACACATACGTCTGCAATTGATTAGCAAGCTGTGTCATAAATAAAACATCATTGGGCGCTCCCATAGATAGCAAATCTGATTGAATACTTGTTTGTTGAGAGTCCATTCTGACAGCAACAAGCGACCCGTAAGAGAACGGGAGTGCGATAAAACAATCAGACGACCCAGAATATGACGGACCAAAACTGAACTTGGTGTACTATAACCAACAGACGGATTCTTTCCATTAAATTGAATAACGGAAACGAAAGAGTGCCTCCCTGGTTCCGGAGATACGCCACTACTGTCGAATTAAAGGACAGGAATTTGGGCATGCATTTCTGAATAATGTTCATGCAATGACATAAAGCAAGCCTAAAAAACATTATTCCGCGGAAGTTAAACTGATAGCTAAAAGACTGCGGAACCCAAAGACCCTGGCACTTCGAATCCGTAGGGATCAGTATATATCCCAATCTGTTTGACTGGCAACCGTCATAACAGCCACACTCGGGTCCGGCAACTGCGGCGGCACTCTCTGAGTCAACCACCGAATGTTTGCCCCAGTCTGAATCTCTTGTAACACTAGATAGACAAGAGAATGTATAAATCAAGCAATTCATGGATTGCCGGAAAGTTGCCGTCGAAGAGAAGCTCCTCCGAGAACG
Source organism: Pictodentalium vernedei (assembly GCA_031216915.1). NCBI lineage: Eukaryota > Metazoa > Mollusca > Scaphopoda > Dentaliida > Dentaliidae > Pictodentalium > Pictodentalium vernedei. The sequence goes on from CM062289.1 coordinate 35,525,035, forward strand.
AAGCGACTCTGAGAGAGTTCTTAACCTACTATCCACGCGTGGATGTAGCTAGGGCTGCATCACGTCTAACCAACTCCAATCAGCCACTGAAGGGTGGAGTTATACGTGAACAAACTACTGCCCTCAAAAGAAATTACATTGAGAATAATATCCTGTAAATCTTTTCTTGAAGACGTAATGAAAACGCCTCAGTAAGGCGGATTACGTATAATAAAGCGTCTAAGTTAAGTCTACTATACATAATGTCGTTCCCAACATTGAAATTGGAAAAGACATAAACGGCGAAAAAGAATATATGCAGTCTTTAATCACACCGTCTAGACGCATATGAACTCTCGGTATGCTCTGCTCTGCCAAAATAAACTATATGTAAAAAAGATAAAATGGCAGAAATGAGCCACGCGGACAAGAAACTAAACTATCATGCTTAGTAGCAGGCTTGTATATATATATAAATAAAACACATGTTGTAATGACAATATTGGACTGCGTCGGTAAGTCAGGGACAAAGTCCCTGTACCGATCGAAAAATCCGAGTCCAATGACGCTATAAGTCTCTTATCCAAGATCGCAGCAATGAAGTCCGAAAAATAATCACTGGAAGAAATGCCAGAAGATATGAAAGGCATCTTCCGATACTACTAAAGGGAAAACTTGAAATCTTTCGAATCCCTTTCGCCATCCTGTCGGACCCTATAAAGCGTTCGGTCGTCCGTAGCTTGATGCAACCGCGGACCGCACCGACCCAGCGCCGTCGGATAATTCCTGATTCGACCGAGAAACCGTCAATTGCTGGGATGCTGCGAAACAACTGTGCTAACTCGGATAGCACGTCCGTCACTGAGGCCTGAGGAGCAGCGGTCTTACGATGCATTGCCGCAGGAAGCTCCGAGATCGTTACCCCGTGCATACTTCCAATATGCGAGCAAACGGAGTGTATAGGCCTCGTGTCCCTTGGCTACCGGATGGCGCGACCTATTCGCTGTGGAATCACTGAATGCCGAAACTGATCGGATACTCGAGGTCACGTAGCCAATGTGCGGTCGTGTGCCCTGCTGTGAGGATGAGGAAGCATTAAAGACAGTCTCTCGGACTGTCAATATAACGGAGCGTCCCGAGCAACGGACATATGCTCCGAATGTAAAATATCTGAACCACAACATGCGGTCCCCTATGTTGTTGGCTTCCTCCGATCTGTCCTCAATCTGCCGTCACTGGGTGAGTACTAAAGTAATTAAAGTGCTCGCATCACCCAAATCTCCTTCCTAGACCGCAACGGACGAACCCGGCAGCCGAACCATTCGATGAATGTACGCTACACCGGGTGAGCTAGCGAATGTCACTCCGTAAGCGATAGACATATTCCATGAGCACTTATTGCCGCTAACTCTTCATTAACTATGACGACAGAGGCACACTTTTGAAAGACATCTCCATAACTCTTCGAACAAGAAACCAGAAATGCTTGGATAGCAAGCATAAAATAATAATATATATAGCGTCGTTCAATAATTCGAAAGTTTGTGTGACATTATTGGACTATGTCGGAACTGAGGGACGATGTCGCTGAACCGAACCAAAAATTTCTAAGTCCACCGACGCTATCAGTTTCTTATCCGGCATCGCAGCATATGTTGTTCCGAAAGGGAAAGCTTGAAATCCACCAAATCCCTTTCGGTATCCCGTCGGACCGGATGAAACTTTCGGACGTCCGTACCCGCTTCGCGGAGCGTCCCGACCCAGCATCGTCGGATAAAATATATGCGACAGATTCAGTTGATGCTGGGATGCTGCGATAAACTGTGCTATTAAGGAAAGCACGTCCGTTCCCGAGGCCTGTGCAGTAGCGGACTTACGATGCATTGCCGCTGGAAGCTCCGTGTACGTTGACTCCCGCATACTTCCTATGCGAACGTCCGGAGTCTGCAGGCCTCGAGTCCCCGGCTACCGACCCAGCGCTGTCGGATAATTCTCGATCCGACACCGTTTCTGTCGGCTGCTGGGATGCTGCGATAAGCTGTGCTATGTGCACAAGAATGTCCGGCGTCGAGACCTGCGGAGGCGCAGTCTATCGCTGCTTCGCCGAGGGCAGCTCCGCATCAGATGGCTCCCGCATACTTTTCCTATGCGAACGTCCGGAGTCCATCGGCCTCGAATCCCTGGCTGCCGGATGGTGTGACCTGGTCGCCGAAGAATCCTTGATCGGCGAAGCTGGTAATATATCGGCGGTCACGCAGCCAAGGTGCGGTCGTGTGCGCTGACGAGAAGAGGAAGCCTTAGCAGTCTCAGCGGACTGCCTATACAACGGAGCGTCCCGAGCGACGGACGTATGCTCCGCTAACGACACATTTGTACCACAACATCTGGGGCCAGATGTTGTTGAACGAGAGAGGGGCCTCTCTCGCTTGCCGTCCGGATGGACCGGAACGAGCTATGAACCGGACTAAAAGGCTTCCTCCGTTCTCCCTCCGATCCGCCGTCACTGGGTGTGCATTAAGTTAATTTTATAGTGCTCGCATCACCCCAAAATTCCTTCTAGACCGCAACGGACGAACCCGGCTGCCGAACCATTCGGTGAATGGACGCTACACCGGGCGAGCTAGCGGACGTCAAAGGCCGTCGAACCTACTAGGGTCCTCTTAGGCAATTGCCGTATTACATGAGCACTTTTCCGCTAGCCCTTCATTAATTGTGATGACGGAGGCACACTGTTGGAAGACATCACAGATACATCACCCTAATCTTGATCGTCTGAAATAGAAATTGATAAAGTAGAGTGACCCTGCGGGGAAAGGACCGGAGTGTCCAAATCCCCAACAACATACCGTGACATACGCTTCCCATATTGTCATCGAAATCATATGATACAGAACCGGAGTTAATGCGAGTACACTGACCACATATAGAATGATAATAAGGTCAGAGGAAGACTTCCTCTTAAAACAATTGATCAATATCCTTTCAATGTGAAAAGAAAACAAGTCCTGGTACTCGCACTAACCCCTGGCAATCAAAATACATAATAATAATATGATCCATTAATATAGAAAAAATAATTGAAATCAAAATATTTTGAAAAAATATTTTTTCAGAACAGCCCAAGTTTCTGAAAAGTAACGTTGAGCCCCAATGGATCCCAAGCCTAAGTGTGGACAAAAATTTTAAAAATATTTTAAACAATTTATTCAACACTTACGAACAATAATAATGTATCTAGTTATGATTGAAATAACATAAAGATATTATTATTTAGAAATCCCCCCCTCACACAGAGGGCTGTTGTAAATGTAAACAATGAGTGTAAAAACACTAAAATAAGACTCCAGGCACCCAGGCCCGAAATCAGTTACCAAAAATACACCATCTGATGCAAAACAGAGACTTCCAGGGAAGAAACTGCAGAACATCAGATGGTAGATGCAGAACACAACGCCTAACCACCCGTAGGTGAAGACGTAAACATGGGGAAAGAACAGAATTCATTCTGTTATTCAGCTAAACTCCCAAGAAATTTTAGTAATAATAATTACAGAAATTATGCCAAAAGCATGGGAGAATAGCAAGGGGGAACTTAAAGGACAGGGAGAGAGGAAAAACACTTGAAAAAACAGTGTAACTAAATAATCAGAATGACAACAAAATGGCTGCTGCCTTGAAAATAGGTAACTTAACATAATTTCATTAAAAAATTTTAAGTTACAGCCCTGATAATATTCTGTCACACATTCTTTTCCTCTCCTCCTTTTCTATCCTCCTCAGAATCACCATTTCACTAATATTTATGTGTCTGGCATCATTTAAACTGAGATTTAAAAGCACAAAGATCAGTCAGATGTTAACTGATGAAGGGCCAAACTTAGAATGATAAATGGCGCCAATTTCGGAATGTCCTTGACACTGCGCATGTGCAGTAGGGGCGAAGTGTGGAGGGCCTCTCAGGACATGTTTTCTTTAGTTTTAGATGCAAATTTTGGGGAATGGGGGGCAAAATTTGTGTTTGGCCCTATATTTTAAGAGTTAGCACCAGCTATGTCTGGGTCATTGGTACAGTATAAAAATATGCACATGTTCACTTAGTAGTGATGATGTTTGAAAGGTTTCTTCAAAATCGGTTCTTTAATGTAGGAGGAGTTGCGCACACAAGAATTTGTTCGGACGGAAAGATGGACGGACGGATGGACGTACAGGGCGATTCCTATATAGCCCCCACTTCTTCGAAGCGGAGGTATAATAAATCTATTATCTTTGTGTTTTCCAGGGTGTATGGGAGTTTAAACCAGTCTGTGAACTCATACACCCTTTGGCTTCACCTCAGGGTGTATGAGTTCCCAAACCGGTGTGAATTCCCATGCACCCTGGAAAACAGAAGGATAACTAATATTGCAAATTTTTCCCAAGTTTAGGAACCTGAATTGTTCTTTACTATAGGTACTTAACACATAGAAAAAGTGAACTGGAACAAAGGTTTTTTTCTGAAACCCAAATGAAACTGAAAATGAAAAATCAAAACTTCCCAGCTGTATTCAAGAAAGTGTTTGACAAGTGTCACCTTATAGCTGTGTTAGCAGGCCTGGCATTCTTAAAAATGCAGGAGGGCTAAAACTCGCTCCCCTCGCATGGCCTAGACGATCGATTAGCTCTCAAGCTTACAAAAGCTAAAAGTGGCAAAATAAAGTTTTATTAATAATGAATTCTGCCTAGTGGGCTTTGTACATTTTATTTGGTGCTGGAAGTCTCTGTGAGGTGGCTACATTGCCCCTCCCACACCTCCGGGCCTTGGCAAGGCCCGGAGGCATGGGAAGGGCAGTGTGGCCATCTTACAGAGTCCACTAACACAGCCGAGATCTGAAAAGATGTGGGTTTTAGGAATAGGCAGTTATGGTAATCATTATTTTCGAAGGCCAGGAGTGCTAGTTTTTGCCCTCCTTAATATTTTTGAAGGCAAGCAAATAAACTGCTCTCCTGAAAATGACAGGCCCATGTTAGACAACCCAGAGCAATTTTAAAAATTATGTCATTTGACAGACTGTTGGAGAAGGCTATTAACTCGGTAACAGTAGTTATACTTCAAACTTACACATCAAAAAATACTTACAACCTGATTTAATGTATCTTCTAGTTCAGCTTCTTCTGGATTCTTGGAGCTGAAACAAAAACAGAACAGCAGTCAAACAATTTGCAACAGGGCCATATAACCAGATATATTAACTCTCACGATTTTCTGCATCTGTCTCATGGTTTTAGGACCCTTCTCACACCCTCAAGTTTTGTGATGATGAATCTCAGGATTTCACCTTCCCATAAGTTCAAAATTTAATGTCGAGATCTTCTGTTTTGAAATATTATATTATCATTTTTCTCCCAACATATTCTCAACACAGTCAATGTTATTTAATTGAAACAAGAGGGAGGCCACGCCTTGGGGCATACTCCCACAGTGCATTCCGCTAAACAATGACAAGAGAAGAAATGAACCATAATACCATGAAAGCTATCCCATAAACAATCTTCATTCCAAATTTCATTAAGAGCCGCGAACTCCAAACCAGAGATGAGGTGAACAGACAAAAAATTGGCTATTTTACGAGACAAACAGCAAAAGTATTGTCTTTGTTTTACAGCAAGGTAATTGTGAAGGACAGAAACGCCTGTTACTGAAGTTTAGTGATTATCGAACCATCCACATAAGAGATGTAGAACAAAGACATAACGCCTCATGTGGGGAGGTGATTTGCATTTATTTTCTTTGTTTTACTACACAGACATGACTCACTTAAAAGCCTTCCCCCATAAACAATCTTCATTCCAAATTTCATTGAAATCTGATAACCCAAACCTGAAATATGAGGCGAACAGACAAAAAATTGGCTATTTTCCGAGACAAATGGCGAATTTTCAAAGTTAAAAGGGGGGATAAGTCTAAAAAGTGAAAAGTCATAAATATAATTAGAGACTCATTTGAAAGCCTTTCTCATAAACAATTTTCATTCCAGATTTCATTGAGATCCAATGACCCAAACCTGAGATACGACACGAACAGACAAAAAATAGCCTATTTTAGTATACTCAAAGGGTTATAACTCACAGAAAAAATATTCCAACAGCAAAACGGTTAATTCTGTTTAAAGGTCTCATGATAGTGAACATCTGTATGAAATCTGAGCAGTAAAACTGAAGATATAATGGACAGACAGATATACTAACAGACGCACAAATGCACAGACAGGTGCAATCCAGTATACCCACTTTTTGAAAAAAGTGGGGGTATAATAAAATATTGCTCTAAATGTTCTCTTGTAACCCAATTTCAACCGTCAACAAAAGGAAATTCCCATTACACATGCACAGTGGTTATAGCACTTATAACTTTATCAGTCACCTGTCAACAATTATACATAAGATATACATACAGTAAAACCTGTCTTGAGAGACCACTGTCTTGAGAGACCACCTGTCTTGAGAGACCACATCTACCAGGCACCGATTGGTTTTACTCTATAATGGACCTGCTATGGGAGACCACCTGTCTTGAGAGACCACCTGTCTTGAGAGACCACTGTGACCTGGTACCAACTAGTATTTTTATGCCATAACAGACCTGTCTTGAGAGACTGCACCTTTGAAGACTGAAACCATGACAAAAACTTTTTACCTGTTCTGAAATTGGAAAATCCAAAGGGTTATTGCTGAATAAACAATTTCATACATACCTGAAATGTGACAGATAGGAATAAAAATAAATTTGTGTTGAAAATCTTTTTGTTACAAATTGAAATGGACTGTTATAAAAATTATCTTCAATGAAGATTTTCAACGCTAATTTATTTTTATAATTTTATAACATTCCATTTCAATTTGTTACAAAAACTTCATAAAAAAGAACAACTACAAAGTAATTACGAAAATCTATTCTTCTCCATTTCTGAATTTTGTGGTTGGTTATTCACTGACTTGAGAAAACCTGAAACCCGTTATGAGAGACCACCTGTCTTGAGAGACCACTTTTGTGTGGCCCAAAAGGCGATCTCTCAAGACAAGTTCTACTGTAGTTAGGTCCACAGAAAAATATATGTGTTAGGTTAGAAAAATTGGACCTCGTAGGTCTTAGTCATGGTGCTCTACGCAAGCCCTTCAAATTCTGAGGAATGCACTTGTAATAACTTATTCAAAAAAGCATCATGTGAACCCATCAAACACTTTCCTTATTGTTTCCAGAGGTCACAGAGAATGATTAACTGGTAGAGTGCTAAATTATTTTTAGTTCTTAAAATATCTTTGTGTATCTTTGCCTTGTTACAATTTATGGGAGAGTGCCAGAAGGCACTCTCCCATAAATTGTAACAAAGCAAATCCTAACAGATAAAATAATACCATTTTAAAGATAATATGACGCACATCCACAGAATATGAAGCCTTTAAATTGTGGTACTTGCACCTCAGAATAAAGCCCAAATATGGGCTTCCAGCACTCTACCAGTTAAAGCTCACTTTTGGAATCTGAAGTTGACTTCTCGGTTAATCATGCCAGTTCTAGGGCCGTTGTCGATATTGTCATTCCAAAGTCAGGAATTGGCTTATTTACAGGGACGTGACTCTGAAGCTGAAATCTGGAAAGGTTGTATGCAGACTTAGATTGGATTATGGGCTTATTCCTGGGTCAGTACAGTATGCACAGAGCAGGATTCCGATACTTGAACGAGTAGTCAATTCAAGAAGTTTCCAGGATATTCCTGGCATTTTCATGGGTTTTCGCAAAGCTGGAGTTCTAAAAATCAAGAACTGTAGAAGAAATTCAGGAGGAAAAACAAGAGAACTCAGCACCGAGAGCTACACAACTTGCATGAACATGTTAGCTGAGGAAATTTTTCCTCTAAGGGGTCTACTTTAACTTTTTAATACAATGGAACAGGTGCCCCCAACATGCACCGTTTGGGTAATCTCAAAACATGTTTTCTAAGAACCTTGACAGTTGTTTCTAGGCAAGTCTTGGCTGCCTCTGTCGGCAGCCAAGACTTGACTAGAAACAACTGCAAAGCCACAGGAGGTAGACTTTCAAAGTATAGTGAAAATGTATAAAAATCTCCAGGCCCTTAAGGGTTAACCCTTAACTCTTGGCACAACAGGAGACTGATGTCAACAGAATTACAGACCACAGGAGGTGACTATAATCAACATCTTAGTTGGTTGTGTGTCTCCATCTCCAAATGCTATTAATCAAACCATGGTTCGATCCCTACCAGGGGTAACTGTGTTGTGTCCTTGGGCAAGGCACTTAATCCTAAGGTGCACTGCATGTCGATGGGGTACTTGTCTTCAACCAATGCTAACCCTACTTGTGTAGAGTTAGCACGTTAGGGAGTCTGACCGTTGCTCAGTGGTTCTCTTCGGCTTCCTCCACCCACAAAACTGTCAGACACAAGGTGACACTGGCTATTGAAAGTGTCGTTAAAACATCAACAAGAGGCGCCAGGGGCCTGAGGGCGCTCACCTGACATGGTAGTCTAAATCCAGGGACTTGACTTGAATAAGCTGCATACGCCCCTCCTAAGAAAAGCATATACCAACTAGATGAAGCGATTGTGCCCACACAATACACAGGAGTTTCCTTCTATTTTCAGTTCCTGCACTTTTACGTCCCAAAATTGAGATAAATGCAGGAAAAATAAAAAAAAATTTATTTTTGTTTGGAAAATCCCAAACAAAATATTTTCAGAATAAAATTTTTTTTTCTTCTTAAAATTTAACAAAACGCATAAAAAACCAAAAAACTAATTTCCGGATTTTGGTCAAAAATTTTAAGTCAAACCCGAACCCCAAATTTTCAGTGTAAAAAAAAAAAATTTGTTTTGTCTTCAAATTTACCAAAATGCATAAAAACAAAAAAACTAATTTCCGGATTTTGATCCAAAATTTCTGTCCCACCTGGCCCCCAAATTTTCAGAGTAAAAAAAAAAATTTTTTGTCTTAAAATTGACCGAAATGCATAAAAAATCAAAAAACTTATTTCCGGATTTTGGTCCAAAATTTCTCAGTCCGGACTGAGACCCCAAATTTTCAGCCTAAATATGAACCCAGGGACTTGGCTTGAACAAACTTGAATCTCATCCCCTAAGCATCCTGCATACCAAATATCAAAAGATTCTTGTTGGTAGATCCGAAGAAGATTTTTAAAGAATATTCCTCATACTGCACTAATTTGAACATTTGGGCTCCCATAGGGAACCCAAACATGGACCGAGGGATTTGATTTCAACAAATATGTGAATCAATGTTCCAAAGATGTTATATGTAAAATATGAAAGCTTTTGGAGCAGTGGCTTGGAAGCAAACAATTCTTTAATTTTTTCCCATTGCCCACAGTGCTAAAAAAAATGCTGACTCAGCATTTTTTCAAAAGTCCCGAAAAAGTACCTTATGACAAAACCGATGGCAATTTTTTTTTACCATTCCTTTCTGTTGGTCCCAAGGAAGCCTCACACAAAATAAAAATTCTCAGTGCCGTGCAGTTTTGGAGATATGGACGTTTTCGTTTTTTTCTATTTTGGGCTCCTGAGGTTACCATGGAGATGCAGGAAAAAATTTTTTTGCATAAATCAAGTACTTATAAATAATACCTCATATTAAATTTGGTTCAAATTGGCCTCTCGGCTCAGAAAGTTAAAAAATTTATAGTAATTTCTATATTTTTTATACTTACCAATGACCCAGACATAGCTAAATAGCTGGTGCTAACTCTTAAAATATAGGGCCAAACACAAATTTTGCCCCCCAATCCCCAAAATTTGCATCTAAAACCAAAGAAAACATGTCCTGAATGGCCCTCCACACTTCACCTCTACTGCGCATGCGCAGTGTCAAGGACGTTCCGAAATTGGCGCCATTAATCATTCTAATAACCAGTGCCTGGTAAGCGCTATGTACTCAGCAGGGAGGCAAGAGTTCCAAACTCCTGGGAGGGCCATCCCCGTCTGGGTCATTGGTAAGTATAAAAAATATAGAAATTACTATAAATTTTTTAACATTTTTATACTGTACCAATGACCCAGACATAGCTGAATAGTAAAAAGGCTGGAGGGCCAAGGACATAGAGCAAGATGGAATACGCTCAATAATAAAAAATAGAGTCATCCCCTCTAGGGAAAAAGAAGTAATAGGCCTTACATGTATCTTTCTTATTTATGATAAATTAGAAAGATACAACACCTTCCAAAAATTGAGCATCATACATCCATGTACTCTATTAATATCCAATATAATCCTTATACTAATAATTTTTAAAGTAAGCCAATAAATAAAGTAAGTCTAGAGAATAGAGACTCTTATACTCCTTAAAAGTGTCTGAGGATTGCATAATCATGTCCGTTGACACATGCAATATTCAAAAGCTATACTTTAAAAACTAAGACTTGAATGAATTTTTAAAACATAAACTTCTCACTAAACAACCATCCCAATAACAGCTCAGAATTACTAACTCCGGAGGAGGTATCCCCTTGTTTTCATAGTAAAACAGGTGACCCAAGGGAACACCCTCCCCCCCCCCCCCCCCCCCCCTTTTTCTTGCCCTGGGTCAAATAGCCCAGAGCGAAGAGGGCAGCAGAACGGAGTCACTGCCGAAACAGACAGCCTACCTAGCTATAGTAACAACTGTTAAGTGAATGACATTCTGAGCAGTAGATAATAGACCTAACAATAGAGGCCTCCAGAAATGGACTCAATATTTCTGAGATAAAAATTCATGAATGTGGATGGATGAGAGCAATGAGCAGCCTTCAAAAATCTATAATAGCGACACTATTAATGTAAGCCCAAGATGTAGAAGAACTCTTACTTCATGAGCCGAAATCTTAAGCACAACTGCTGAGTGAATGATATACCATAAGCAGTACCGATAGTTAATAGAATCCATTAGCAATAGAATGGAGCGTAACGTCCTTCTATTAGGCATCAAAGACAGAAGAAGCTTACGCCCGTAGTAATAAACAGATATCTGTTTATAAATACATAAACTCTAACCGGAGAGAGTAAAGGCCTATGCCCGTACGAAGACGGAAGGACCTTAATAACAATAGGTTCCGGATATTAGGAGCCTAACTCTTATTCAAAAATCCAACCTAAATAGTAAAGGAAGTAGTGATTCCGAAACTACGAAAGTGAAAATCATCCATTGATAGTGCATGAAACTCACTGACTCTTCAGTAAAAGAGAAACCAACAGAATTACTGTCTAAAAGGTCAGAATTTGAAAACTACTGTTTCCAGAGGCTCAAATGATTACTTAGCTAAATAAGAACCGAAGTTAAATTCCATATAGGAATTTAATCTAAAGATTCTAAGTCTATATATCAAAAAGTTACTAACTGACTTAGATAAAGAGACATAAGACTCAATTGTAAACTATCCTAGAGTGCATAGGTATGAGGTAACATAAACCTATAACCTTAATAATAACAGGCTGCAGTAGATCTTGTCAAACAAGTATACTAAAAAGTTGCAATGAGTAGTATGGAGGGATCAACAATATGAACATAATGATCCCTACACCAACGACGGAAGAGCCTCCACTTTAGCCACATAGAATAGCGAAGAAGAGGATCTCCTATAGTAAGAAATCGCGTCCAAAGCTCGTCCAGTACAATGCTAACAATGCAATACGGACCACACAACGGAATACGTGAAGGTTGCGACCTTGCGGGTTGTGATAAGGATGACACGATTTACCCAGCGAAAAAAGATCCTCTCATTGAGGAAGATTTCACTTTAAGTCCCACAGTAGACAACGGAGTAAATTACCCACGGTCTCTGTGAAGATAGAGATGCTATCAACAGAAATGTATTTTGGTTGTTTATCTTAGCAATACCTGCCGAAACAACAGCACCGGAGGATACGCGTACCCTATCATTCCGTCCTATTAGATCAATAGAGCGTTAACAACATTAGCTCAGAGATCCGGACAAGCCAACACATACGTCTGCAATTGATTAGCAAGCTGTGTCGTAAATAAATCATCATTGGGCGCTCCCATAGATAGCAAATCTGATTGAATACTTGTTTGTTGAGAGTCCATTCTGACGGCAACAAGCGACCCCTAAGTGAACGGGAGTCCGGTAAAACAATCAGACGACCCGGAATATGACGGACCGAAACAGAGCTTGGTGTACTATAACCAACAGACAGATTCTTTCCATTAAATTGAATAACGGAAACGAATGAGTGCCTCCCTGGTTCCGGAGATACGCCACTACTGTCGAATTAACGGACAGGATTTGGACATGCGTTTCTGAATAATCTTCATGCAATGACATAAAGCAAGCCTAAAAAAAACATTATTCCACGGAAGATAATTGGTTGCTTAGAGACTGCGGAACCCAAAGACCCTGGCACTTCGAATCCGTTGGGATCAATATTATATCCCAATCTGTTTGACTGGCAACCGTCATAACTGCAACACTCGGGTCCAGCAACTGCAGTGGCACTCTCTGAGTCAACCACCGAATGTTTGCCCCAGTCTGAATCTCTTGTAACACTAGATAGACAGGAGAACGTGTAAATCAAGCAATTCATGGATTGCTGAAAAGTTGCCGTCGAAGAGAAGCTTCTCCGAGAACGAAGCGACTCTGAGAGAGTTCTTAACCTTACTATCCACGCGCGTGGATGTAGCTAGGGCTGCGTCACGTCTAACCAACTCCAATCAGCCACGGAAGGGCGGAGTTATACGTGAACAAACTACTGCCCTCAAAAGAAATCACATTGAGAATAATATCCCGTAAATCTTTTCTTGAAGACGTAATGATAACGCCTCAGTAAGGTGGATTACGTATGATAAAGCGTCTAAGTTAAGTCTACTAGACATCATTGTCGTTTCCAACATTGAGGTTGGAAAAGACATAGACGGAGAAAAAGAATATTTCCAGTCTTTAACCACGCCGTCTAGACCCATATGAACTCTCGGTATGCCCTGCTCTGCCAAAATAAACTATTCGTATAAATGATAAAACGGCAGAAATGAGCAACGCGGACAAGAAACTAAACTATCATGCTTGGTAGCAGACTTGTATGCATATATAGCGTCAAAAAATAAAACACATGTTGTAATGAAATTATTGGACTGCGTCGGTAAGTCAGGGACAATGTCCCTGAATCGATCCAAAATTCCGTGTCCAATGACGCTATAAGTCTCTTATCCAACATCGCAGCAATGTAGTCCGAAATAACAATCACTGGAAGATAATGCCAGAAGATATGAATGGCAGCTTCCGATACTACGAAAGGGAAAACTCAAAATCTTTCGAATCCCTTTCGCTATCCTGTCGTACCCTATAAAGCGTTCGGTCGTCCGTACCTGATGCAACCGCGGACCGCACCGACCCAGCGCCGTCGGATAATTCCTGATTCGACCAAGAAACTGTCGATTGCTGGGATGCTGCGAAACAACTGTGCTAACTCGGATAGCACGTCCGTCACTGAGAAGAAGCGGTCCTACAATGCATTGCCGCTGGAAGCTCCGTGATCGTTACCCCGTGCGTACTACCAATATGCGAGCGAACGGAGTGTGTAGGCCTCATGTCCCTTGGCTACCGGATGGCGTGACCTATTCGCCGTGGAATCACTGAATGACGAAACTGATCGGATACTCGAGGTCACGTAGCCAATGTGCGGTCGTGTGCCCTGCTGTGAGGATGAGGAAGCATTATGGACAGTCTCTCGGACTGTCAATATAACGGAGCGTCCCGACCGACAGACATATGCTCCGAATGTAAAATATCTGAACCACAACATGCGGTCCCCTATGTTGTTGGATGAGAGAGGGACCTCTCTCACTCACAGCCCGGACCTTCCTCCGATCTGTCCTCAATCTGCCGTCACTGGGTGAGTACTAAAGTAATTAAAGTGCTCGCATCACCCTTCCTAGACCGCAACGGACGAACCCGGCAGCCGAACCATTCAATGAATGCACGCTACACCGGGTGAGCTAGCGAATGTCACTCCGTCGATCCTACAAGGGATCTCTTAGGCGATAGACATATTCCATGAGCACTTATTGCCGCTAGCTCTTCATTAACTATGACGACAGAGGCACACTTTTGAAAGACATCTCCGTAACTTTGCGAACAAGAAACCAGAAATGCTTGGTTATAGCAAGCATATAATAATAATATATATAGCGTCGTTCAATAATTCGAAAGTTTGTGTGACATTATTGGACTATGTCAGAACTGAGGGACGATGTCCCTGAACCGAACCAAAAATTTCTAAGTCCACCGACGCTATCAGTTTCTTATCCGGCATCGCAGCATTCTGGTCCGACGAAAGAAGCTGTAGAAGACCAAGTCAGATGACATACACAACAGCATATGTTGTTCCGAAAGGGAAAGCTCAAAATCCTCCAAATCCCTTTCGGTATCCCGTCGGACCGGATGAAATTTTCGGACGTCCGTACCCGCTTCCGCGGAGCGTCCCGACCCAGCATCGTCGGTTAAAAAATATGCGACAGATTCAATTGATGCTGGGATGCTGCGATAAACTGTGCTATTTAGGAAAGGACGTCCGTTCCCGAGGCCTGTGCAGTAGCGGTCTTACGATGCATTGCCGCCGGAAGCTCCGTGTACGTTGACTCCCGCACACTTCCTATGCGAACGTCCGGAGTCTGCAGGCCTCGTGTCCCTGGCTACCGGATGGTGTGACCTGGTCGCCGATGATTCTCTGACTGGCGAAGCTGACTGGATATCCGAGGTCACGTAGCCAAGAGCGGTCGTGTGCGCTACCATGAGAATGAGGAAGCCTTATTGACAGTCTACTCCGGACTGACTATATGTCGGAGCGTCCCAAGCGACGGACGTATGCTCCTAATGCGAAACATTTTGTACCACAACATCTGGGGCCAGATGTTGTTGTACGAGACCTCTCTCACTCTCCGTCCGGATGGACCAGAACGAGCTATAAACCGGACTAAAAGGCTTCCTCCGTTCTCCCTCTGATCCGCCGTCACTGGGTGTGCATTGGTTGATTTATAGTGCTCGCATCACCCCAAAATTCCTTCTAGACCGCAACGGACGAATCCGGCTGCCGAACCATTCGATGAATGGACGCTACACCGGGCGAGCTAGCAGACGTCAAAGGCTGTCGAACCTACTAGGGTCCTCTTAGGCAATTGGCGTATTTACATGACCACTTTTCCGCTAGCCCTTCATTAATTGTGACGACGGAGGCACACTTTTGGAAGACATCACAGATACATCACCCTAATCTTGATCGTCTGAAATAGAAATTGATAAAGTAGAGTGACCCTGCGGGGAAAGGACTGGAGTGTCCAATTCCCCACTAACATACCGTGACATACGCTTCCCATATTGTCATCGAAATCATACGATACAGAACAGGAGTTAATGCGAGTACACTGACCACATATAGAATGATTATAAAAGTCAGAGGAAGACTTCCTCTTATTACAATTGATCAATATCCTTTCAATGTGAAAAGAAAACCAAGTCCTGGTACTCGCACTAACCCCTGGCAATCAAAATACATAATAATAATATGATCCATTAATATAGAAAAAATAATTGAAATCAAAATATTTTGAAAAAATATTTTTTCAGAACAGCCCAAGTTTCTGAAAAGTAACGTTGAGCCCCAGTGGATCCCAAGCCTAAGTGTGGACAAAAATTTTAAAAATATTTTAAACAATTTATTCAACACTTACGAACAATAATAATGTATCTAGTTATGATTAAAATAACATCAAGATATTATTTTCCAGAAATCCCCCCCTCACACAGAGGGCTGTTGTAAATGTAAACAATGAATGTAAAAACACTAAAATAAGACTCCAGGCACCCAGGCCCGGAATCAGTTACCAAAAATACACTATCTGATGCAAAACAGAGACTTCCAGGGAAGAAACTGCAGAACATCAGATGGTAGATGCAGAACACAACGCCTAACCACCTGTAGGTGAAGACGTAAACATGGGGAAAAGAACAGAATTCATTCTGTTATTCAGCTAAAACTCCCAAGAAAATTTAGTAATAATAATTACAAAAACTATGCCAAAAGCATGGGAGAATAGCAAGGGGGGACTTAAAGGACAGGGAGAGAGGAAAACACTGAAAAATCAGTGTAACTAAATAATCAGAATGACAACAAAATGGCTGCTGCCTCGAAAATAGGTAACTTAACATAATTTCATTAAAAAATTTTAAGTTACAGCCCTGATAATATTCTGTCACACATTTTTCCTCTCCTCCTTCTCTATCCTCCTTAGAATCACCATTTCACTAATATTTATGTGTCTGACATCATTTAAACTGAGATTTACAAGCACAAAGATCAGTCAGATGTTAACTGATGAAGGGCCAAACTTAGAATGATTAATGGCGCCAATTTCGGAACGTCCTTGACACTGCGCATGCGCAGTAGAGGTGAAGTGTGGAGGGCCATTCAGGACATGTTTTCTTTGGTTTTAGATGCAAATTTTGGGGATTGGGGGGCAAAATTTGTGTTTGGCCCTATATTTTAAGAGTTCGCACCAGCTATTTAGCTATGTCTGGGTCATTGGTACAGTATAAAAATATAGAAATTCTGGGCGGGGCAAAATATTGCCCGTCAAACTTCTCTTGAACAAACTTGAGTGTACACCTCAAATGGAAGCTGCATACCAAATATCAAGTCTCTGCTGCAGCTGG
Source organism: Pictodentalium vernedei (assembly GCA_031216915.1). Classification (NCBI taxonomy): domain Eukaryota; kingdom Metazoa; phylum Mollusca; class Scaphopoda; order Dentaliida; family Dentaliidae; genus Pictodentalium; species Pictodentalium vernedei. The sequence goes on from CM062289.1 coordinate 35,541,720, forward strand.
TTCATGAGAAGATTTTTTAAACTTTTGTGCATTTTGGCCCCACCCCCCTCCACAATATCAGCAGAAACCCAATTTGAAGAAAAACCCAAATGCCCCTATATAACCGCTACTCATGTGAATTTTCATTGATTTGACAGTGGCTTGGGAGAAAATTACTCAAACACCACCTTCACGAAGTACGACGGTCGACAGACGATGGACAAAAGGTGGTCAGAATAGCTCACCCTGACTTTCAGTCAGGTGAGCTAATAAATAAACAAATATTAATCAAACACTTACATGTTGCTATGTTTCTGGGTATCATTTCTATCCTTTACAAGAACAACAAGGTGCAAAGCTCCCAGTATCCCCTACCGAGAAGTGGTTTACTAAAAAGGGGACAAAGTTTAAATAAGAGCCACAATTGAAGCATGTTTGCAATCCACTCAACATAAAATGAATGATCGTTGGTACAGGGAGTCCCAGTCATCAGAGTCCCAGTCATTATGTGAAGTTTCAAAACATTTGGCCTTGTAGTTTCAGGGTAGAAGATTTTTGAAAATCCACCAATCAGAATCAAAGATTGCCTCTGGCGGTCATGTTTTTGTAGAGGACCTCCAATAGACTATTCTTGCCAAGGTTGGATCACATTGAATCAGTAGTTCCAGAAAAGAAAATAAAAATGTGATTTCACATAAGGTTTCTATTGTGTATATAAGCTGCAAATGTCAACTGCAATAAATCAACATTACATGAGGATCGTTAGTAGAGGGTGTCCCAAGCATGAAGGATGTAGTTTCAAAACATTTGGCCTTATGGTTTCAGAGAAGATTTTTGAAAATCCATCAACCAGAATCAAAGAATGCCTCTGGCAGGCATGTTTTTCAACCGACGGGAACAAAATGAGGATCATTTGTAGAGGACCTCCTATTGACCATTCTTGCCAATTTTGGTTCACATCGGCTCAGTGGTTCCAGAAAAGAAGATGAAAATGTAAAATAAAAAAATGTAGGGAACCAGACGACGGCGGATGGAAAGTGATAGAAATTAACAGGGTTTCACTGATGCATATGAAGTGTGAAATAAACATTCATCAACCTAAATGGATGGTAGTCAAGTATATGAATGAAACAATAACAACTATTTGCTCCAAATGTTACATACCTTTTCTTCAGCAATAAATCACAGTATCTAGCTAACAACTCGGGAGATTTACTTGATGAACTAGCCATCTTTGTCACCGAATTACTATTGATAAATCTACCACATGCCTAAAATAAAAAATGGAAGTGTTCTTCACTTAACCAGAAATGGTCAACAAAATACCTCTCTCAACACCACTCACATTTTTTTTTATAGCATTATATAACTTTTAATTTTTTGGACCACAGGTATTTAATACAATTATGGATGACAGAACAACCCAGTTATTTGAATATTTCTATTTACAATTAGGCTATTCAGCTATTCAATTTGGATATTCAGCTATTCAATTATCAATCTCCTTAACACAACAGACATCATAATTTACAAAAATAGGCCGATGAAATCGTCAGATGTGTACCCATACGCACAACTAGTAGAAAGCTGTATGGCGGAGGGCCACCACGGATGCCGACATTATGTACACCATACATGGTATGGGTACACATAGAAATGGATTGGAGGAAGTTCTCATTTGATGGATAAAGGGTTAATATCTCCGGATCAAATTATCCGATTTACATAAAAAACTGTACAGCACAGCACATCAGTAACCTGAATACATATATAAAGTAACATGACAATCGGATTGATATTTTTTGAGTTATCTCATGCCAAAGGGATTGGAGGAATTTTCAATTTGAAGGATAAAGGGTTAATATCTCAGGATCAAATTATCAGATTTACACCAAAAACTATACAGCTCGGCACATCAGTACCCTGAACACAAATATAAAGTAACTTGACAATCCAAGCAATATTTTCCAAGTTATCGAATGCCAAAGGGATTGGAGGAATTTTCAATTTGAAGGATAAAGGGTTAATATCTCAGGATCAAAATAACAGATTTACACCATAAACTAGACAGCTCGGCACATCAGTAACCTGAACACAAATATAAAGTAACTTGACAATCCAAGCAATATTTTTCAAGTTATCGAATGCCAAAGGGATTGGAGGAATTTTCAATTTGAAGGATAAAGGGTTAATATCTCGGGATCAAATTATCAGATTTCCACCAAAAACTATACAGCTCGGCAAATCAGTAACCTGAACACAAATGTAAAGTAACTAGACAATCCAAGCAATATTTTTCAAGTTATTGAATGCCAAAGGGATTGGAGGAATTTTCAATTTGAAGGATAAAGGGTTAATATCTCAGGATTAAATTATCAGATTTACACCAAAAACTATACAGCTCGGAACATCAGTAACCTGAAGATATATATAAAGTAACATGACAATTGGATTGATACTTTTTGAGTTATCTCATGCCAAAGGGATTGGAAGAATTCTCAATTTGAAGGATAAAGAGTGAATATCTATTTAGGATCAAATTATCAGATTTACACCAAAAACTATACAGCTCGGCACATCAGTAACCTGAACACAAATATAAAGTAACTTGACAACCCAAGCAATATTTTTCAAGTTATCGAATGCCAAAGAAACGGATACGGACATCGGACGGACCGACGGACGGACGGATGGACGGACAGATGGACAAAGGATGGACGAACGACGGATGGCCACCCCGGATGCCGGCATTATGTGTACCATACATAGTATGGGTACACATAAAAATTGCTTTTTCAAATTTCAATTTGCTTCAGATTTTGTCTCGAAGACATAGCTTATGGCTTCTTATTGGAATGAGATTGGGTTTTTGAGGCCAAGAAATGAAAATGTTTCCAATACAGCTGACGTGGACAGATCGTAAGCCATGCATAGGCAGTGATGTCCATATTTCTTTAGCACAGTCTACAGGTTGCATTTATGAAGGGATTTCATTGTAAATTGGAAGGATGACTCTGTATAATGTCTAGACGGGTACATCCTATTTTGATTTTGATCGGTGAACCATGATGGCCGCACAGGCATGTGACCTAGTTTGTTTAGCGCAGTCTACAGTTCATATTTTTGAAGTGATTTCATTATAACTCGGAAGGATAACTCTGTCTAGATGAGACTGTTTTATTTTGGTCACGATATCTCAGCTGTTACCACCACTTGGGCATGTGACCTAGATGCCTTTATCACTGTCTACAACAGGTTGTTTTTATGAAGGGATTTCGACATAGTACATTCACCTTTTTGAGGGTTCAAGACCAATGGCAGGCTCAATGCCATGCGTTTTTTCTTTTCTGAAGGGGGCTGTCTGAGTGTTTGAGATACCAGATGTCAAAAATAACTGAAACTAGGTATGCAAAAGAATGCTAATGTGGGATTAAAATTGGAACACACAAAAATTGCCGGCATCAGATTTCCATCATTGCTTTAACTTTGAATCCAAGATTTTTCTACTTCTTTTACAAAACCAACCCCTAAATTATTTCTCAAAAGAACTTGATGCTTTCTAAGAAATATTGTGGAGACCACTTTATTGGATATCTCTTAATTGAATAACCCTGTTAATTGAATATAATTTCCCAACGAATAACCATTTATAATCCTTCAGTACAAATCTGATCTTTCAATTGAATATTGCTCAAACTGTAAACTCCTGTTAATGGGTAGAAAAATCTTGTAACCTGTCGAGAAATTACCCTGACTCTCCCCAGGTTTCCTTTATAGACTTATTTGACCTCAGTGCATCCAATACAGACATTTCATCTATTATATCTTGTTTGACAGAGCTTGTGGAGCTCTGTCAAACAAGATATAATAGAATAAATACTAAGTTTATCTCTGGAATACAGGAAAGTGACACAATCCCTGTTAATTGAATACTCCTGTCAACTGAATACTTTTCATTGGCAAAGTGGATACTCAATTAACAAGGTTCCACAGTATTATAGACTACCCAAATTAAGTAAAGAAACAAGAGGTGCACATCAGAGATGCAGGCACTGAGTTGCAGCTATTTTCTTCATGCACTCTCTATTAATGAAAGTGTCTATATAGGAAATTTGAAAAAGGTCGATGAGAGATGTGGCCTGTAGGGTGTGCCAATGGAAGTGTTGACAAAGTATATGCCAAATCTAACATCATGGCTGCTGGCAGCCATGTTTTTCAATGAAAAGTCACAAACGAAATTTGGAACCAATCGGTTGGGAGCTGTGGCCTGTAGGGCGTGTTAAAGGAATTGTGGGCAGAGGATGGACGTACGTACATATCAACGACGGATCGGAACCCATCCCAATAGCTCATTCTTGACGTTGTGAAGTTGAGCTAAAAATCAGAAATGACATAGATCTGAGCACAAATTTCGTAAAAATTGACACTATCGAGCTAAAAATTTGTAATAGACAAATAAATGCCCACAACTCTGGAATGAAAAATAGAGCCGAGCCAGTTTTCGAACTTGAGTGAGATATTATTGCAAGAGACCTGCATGGCAAATATTAGTCAAATCGGAGAACGTTTGTTCAAGTCAATGCGCTAATCAGCTCAACATTTGGAACAAGAGCACCGCCTAGCAGGGCAACATACGCCCGTCAAAATTGGACCATGCACAAGTTTCTTTTAGATAAAGTTTGAAATTTTTGTTGACTTGACTATGTCTGTCCACCACCCCCCCCCCACCCCATCCAATCATTGCCCAATCCCCTGCCCTTCATATTAAGCGATCTGTGGTCTTCACAAAATAAAAACAAGAGGCCCCACGTGGCCTTAATCGCTCACCTGACAAAGTGACTCTAAGAAGTATTTTAGGTCACCTTCACCATGTCATGCCTCATCAACATTAACTGGTTGAGTGATAGATTTTGTTTGAAGTTCAACATTTGTTACCTAAAATTAGTTTTATTTAAAATCATTGGTGTGTGGCCAAGCTCCAATGATTTTTAATAAAGCAAATTTATCTCTGCAGACAAACTGGTTTAGCATGAAGCACAAACAAGGAATGTGAAGAGATAGCCTTGGACATCTCTCCCCAACTGTGGATATCTTCCATGTGCTACATGTATATATTTGCATGCAAGAAAACAAAAATTTTCACAAATTTTATTTTTTTTTATCATCATTAGAACAAGCTCAAACAGCTTATTCCAATAGGGGTATGGGAAGATCAGGTATATTTTTGAGACAGAAATGTGAATATATAAATAATGGTGTTTTTTTGTGAATGATGCTGGAGAATTTTGCGTAAAGATATGGTAAATGGTTTGTTCTAGATACAGAATGATGCAAAAGTATTTAAATTTGATTAGGCAAGTTGTTCCTATAATGCATTTAAAAATTGAAGTAACTGTTTTTTTGCTGACGAACTTTTAGATGTGTGTGTCTGTGTTTGTGTGTGTGTGTGTGTGTGGGGGGGGGGGGGGGGGGGGGGTAAGAGTGTTCTTGCAAACAAAATTCCTGAATAAATGGAAAATTTTATTTTTTGTGTGAAAGACATAGTGCGTGAATGTTGATTGGAACAAGCTTAGAGAGCTCATTTTAATGTGAAGTCATAAAGCTGTGTTTTACGGACGAAATTCTGGAATAACTAAAAAAATTGCTTTTTTGACTCAAAAAGCATGGTGTGCGACCTCTCATTGGAATGAGCTCAAAAAGCTCATTCCAATGGGGTATTTACAAGCGATAAGTACATGTATGTTTAAGAGACAAAAATTAAAATTTGAATAGCGATTTTTGCAAAGAATGCTGACAAGTTTTGGCAGTTATGCTGGTAAAAAGGTAAGATATGCAAAGTGGTTGTTTTTTAGAGGCGACATTTAATTAAGGGGAATTAACCCTTGATTACTGAGGTAACTTCTAAAAGTACTGAAATTTCATGAAGCAATGTGAATAACAGACAACAGTTGCCTAAAAATTTCATGAATAACTAAAATTTTTATTCCTTTGTCTCGAAAACATGGCATATGACCTTTGTTGGAATGAGCTGAATGCGTGTGTTCCAATGAGGGGTCATAAAATTTGAACGAAGATTTGTGTGAATAATTCATTAGTACTGCTAGATTTGGGTAAACGGTTCACCCTGGATACCACCCCTTCTATAGTAGATCTTTTCTGCAAATTTTGTCTAAGATTCTATCAACTTTACAAATAAATACGTTCATGAATCACAATCAGATCCACCCTACAATGTTGCATACCAAATATCAAAAGATTCTGCCTGCTGGATCTGGAGAAGAAGATTTTTTAAGAAATATGCCTGAAACGCACTAAGTTAAAATTTGGGCTCCTATACGGAGCCCAAATATAAACCCAGGGGGCCGATTTGAACAAACTTGAATCAGATCCACCCCACAATGTTGCTTACCAAATATGAAAAGATTCTGAAGCTGGATCTGGAGAAGAAGATTTTTTAAGAAATTTGCCTGAAATGCACTAAGTTCGAATTCGAGCTTCTATAGTGAGCCCAAATATGAAACTAGGAAGCCGATTTGAACAAACTTGAATCAGATCCACCCCACAATGTTGCATACCAAATATCAAAAGATTCTGCCTGCTGGATCTGGAGAAGAAGATTTTTTAATAAATTTGCCCGAAATGCACTAAGTGTGAATTCGGGCTTCTATATTAAGCCCAAATATGAATCCAGGGGGCCGATTTGAACATTAACTTGAATCAGATCCACCCCGCAATGTTGCATACCAAATATCAAAAGATTCTGCCTGCTGGATCTGGAGAAGAAGATTTTTGAAGAAATTTGCCTGAAATGCACTAAGTGCGAATTCGGGCTTCTATATTAAGCCCAAATATGAATCCAGGGGGCCGATTTGAACAAACTTGAATCAGATCCACCCCGCAATGTTGCATACCAAATATCAAAAGATTCTGCCTGCTGGATCTGGAGAAGAAGATTTTTGAAGAAATTTGCCTGAAATGCAGTAAGTTCAAATTTGGGCTCCTATACTGAGCCCAAATATAAACCCAGGAGGCCGATTTGAACAAACTTGAATCAGATCCACCCCACAATGTTGCATACCAAATATCAAAAGATTCTGCCTGCTGGATCTGGAGAAGAAGATTTTTTAAGAAATTTGCCTGAAATGCCCTAAGTTCGAAATCGGGCTCCTATAGTGAGCCCAAATATGAATCCAGGGGGCCGATTTGAACAAACTTGAATCAGATCCACCCCACAATGTTGCATACCAAATATCAAAAGATTCTGCCTGCTGGATCTGGAGAAGATGATTTTTTAAGAAATTTGCCTGAAATGCACTAAGTTCGAATTCGAGCTTCTATATTGAGCCCAAATATGAATCTAGGAAGCCGATTTGAACAAACTTGAATCAGATCCACCCCACAATGTTGCATACCAAATATCAAAAGATTCTGCCTGCTGGATCTGGAGAAGATGATTTTTTAATAAATTTGCTTGAAATGCACTAAGTTCAAATTTGGGCTCCTATACTGAGCCCAAATATAAACCCAGGGGGACGATTTGAACAAACTTGAATCAGATCCACTCCACAATGTTGCTTACCAAATATGAAAAGATTCTGCCTGCTGGATCTGGAGAAGAAGATTTTTTAAGAAATTTGCATGAAATGCACTAAGTTCAAATTCGAGCTTCTATAGTGAGCCCAAATATGAATCTAGGAAGCCGATTTGAACAAACTTGAATCAGATCCACCCCACAATGTTGCATACCAAATATCAAAAGATTCTGCCTTCTGGATCTGGAGAAGAAGATTTTTTAAGAAATTTGCCTAAATGCACTAAGTTCGAAATCGGGCTCCTATACTGAGCCCAAATATGAACCCAGGGGGGCCGATTTGAACAAACTTGAATCAGATCCACCCTACAATGTTGCATACCAAATATCAAAAGATTCTGCCTGCTGGATCTGGAGAAGAAGATTTTTTAAGAAATTTGCCTGAAATGCACTAAGTTCGAAATCGGGCTCCTATACTGAGCCCAAATATTAACACAGGGGGCCGATTTGAACAATCTTGACAAATATGAAAAGATTCTGCCTGCTGGATCTGGAGAAGAAGATTTTTTAAGAAATTTGCCTGAAATGCACTAAGTTCGAATTCGGGCTTCTATAGTAAGCCCAAATATGTATCCAGGGGGCCGATTTGAACAAACTTGAATCAGATCTACCCTGCAACATTGCATACCAAATATCAAAAGATTCTGCCTGCTGGATCTGGAGAAGAAGATTTTTTAAGAAATTTGCCTGAAATGCACTAAATTCGAATTCGAGCTCCTATAGTGAGCCCAAATATGAATCTAGGGAGCCGATTTGAACAAACCTGAATCAGATCCACCCTACAATGTTGCATACCAAATATCAAAAGATTCTGCCTGCTGGATCTGGAGAAGAAGATTTTCAAAGAAATTTGCCTGAAATGCAGTAAGTTCAAATTTGGGCTCCTATACTGAGCCCAAATATAAACCCAGGGGGCCGATTTGAACAAACTTGAATCAGATCCACCCTACAATGTTGCATACCAAATATCAAAAGATTCTGCCTGCTGGATCTGGAGAAGAAGATTTTTTAATGTTTTTCCCATTGCCTACAGTGTTAAAAAGTGCTGACTCAGCACTTTTTCAAAGTCCCGAAACTGTACCCTATGATAAAACCGATGGCAATTTTTTTTTACCAATCCTTTCTGTTGGTCCTAAGGAAGCTGCACACCAAATAAAAATTCTCAGTGCCGTGCAGTTTTGGAGATATGGGCGTTTTAAATTTTTTCTATTTTGAGCTCCTGCGGTTCCCACGGGGCTGCGGGAAAAATTTTTTTTGCATAAATCAAGTACTCATGACCCAATAAGCCCTCACATAAAATTTGGTTCAAATCAGCCTCTCGGTTTGGAAAATAGAAATTTTGGGCGGGGCAAAAAATTTTGCCCCTCTCATAACAACGTCAAGTATAGCCCCACAAACTTCTCTTGAACAAATCTGAGTCTACACCTCAAAAGGAAGCTGCACACCAAATATCAAGTCTCTGCTACTGCTGGTTCATGAGAAGAAGATTTACAAAGATTTTGGTGCCCCTTGGGGGTGTGGCACCACCCAGGAGGAGGGGCAACTTCATTTGAACAAATCTGAATTGGCATTAGGTAATAAACATTTAGCCATCATTTGAATAAAATTGGGCTAGTGGTTTAGGAGGAGAAGTCGATAATGTAAAGTTAACGGCGGACGGACGACGACGGACGCCGGACGACGGACGCCGGACAGAAAGTGATTAGTAAAGCTCCCCTTGAGCTTCGCTCAGGTGAGCTAAAAATAGGCCGATGAAATCGTCAGATGTGTACCCATACGCGCAACTAGTAGAAAGCTGTATGATGGAGGGCCACCCTGGATGCCGGCATTATGTACACCATACATGTTATGGGTACATATAGAAATGGACTGGAGGAGTGTCTAATTTGATGGATAAAGGATTAATATCTCTGGATCAGATTATTAGATTTACATGATGAGATATTATGCCCATGAAGCTGCGTATTAAATTTGAAAAGAATCTGATTAAGTTCACGGTCTGTAGAGCACGGAAAGCATAATTTGCCTGATTTCTCAGTATTAAAGGGCAATAACGCCTATGGAAATCGACAAACATGACCTAAACTTGCACTTGTGCAAAGTACCATGCTCATGAAGCTGCCTATTAAATTTCAAAAGAATCCGATTAAGTTCACGGACTGTAGAGCACAGAAAGCATAATTTGACTGATTTCTAAGTATGAAAAGGGCAATAACTCCTAAGAAAACCGAACACGACCCAAATATGAACTTGTGCGAGATATTATGGCCATGAAGCTGCGTATTAAATTTGAAAAGAATCTGATTAAGTTGACGGTCTGTAGAGCATGGAAAGCATAATTTGCTCGATTTCTAAGTATTAAAGGGGAAATAACTACTAGGAAAACTGTCGAACATGACCCAAATTCGAAAAAACTTGCGCGAGATCTTATTCTGGTTGTGCAGTATATCAAATATTTTTTAAATCTGATTGAAATCATGCTCTGTACAGCTTGGAATACAACTGTCTCTGGACGGACAGATGGACAGCGGACAGAGCCATAACATAATACATCCGTTTTTCAAATGGGCGCATAAAAATTGACTAATTATACCAAATCATAGGTCTAGGTTGTTAACACAACTCGACCGAAAAGTAACAGCCAGGAAACCATTTCAAACACTGATAATATTCAAGTTTCCTATTCCCAGTATGCAACTTAACATTTACCAAATGAAACAGAAAGTCTGCAGTCAAAACTCATCATTCACATGGTCTTCACATTTTCCTCCTAAAATAGCTTGTAAAACCATCTATCCCTTCCAATATAACGATCTCATTGATTACATTACATAATCATAAGAGGTCGTAAGCTATGCTTTGGAACACAGAACACTCTAGGTTTCAGATTTAGATAATTTATGGCAAACAGCATTTTCAAGTAAAGTTAGGTAAGGAATTGAGAGAGATCCACAGACTAATGTAAGCGGGCCTGCCATTTTCAAAATTTTGTGTAACCCATTTATCATTCACCTGGTCTAAGCTTTGGTAACTTATCGTTCGTTCCCCTATACCTGATTAAGGTAACCCATTAGGTAACCTAAATACAGTACGTGGAGAGTGTATTATCACTAAATCACCTGCAGAGTGGAGATTCCACCCAATCAATAATTGCAAATTTGCTGCAAAGCATAACCAACACAAGCAAAGTTTCAGCCAAAGGACCTCCGGGTTAAACCCGGCGGTCCATTGGCTGAAACATTGCTTGTGTTTTTTTGTCGATATGTACACTATTTGAAAGTTATAGCTTGGGTGACAACTCCACTCTGCTGGGTGATTTAGTTACAATCCACTCTCCACGTACTGTATGTATGTATCACAACTATGCTGATATATGAACTGTTCTATTATAACCAAGTTCTTGCTCCTATCTGAAATATCCTGATGAATAAAGATGAATCCTTAGGAACAATAATGAGGCAGCAATTCAGATACAAATCAGTTGCAATTATAGCCTAATCTTGGCATGGGCTAGCATGCTGCAGAACAGCATGCCATTCAAAATGAATATTTGTGGCAGAGACATGAATTATTGCCATTTCCTGATTTTGTATCTATGTTATATCTTAAGATGATCAACAATTTAAAATGATGTTGAGCACCAACCAATCATCAGCATAGGTGTAATTGGCCAACAGAGCAGCTATACTTCAGGCAGATGCAAACACCAGTGCAGCTGATGATTGGTTGATGCTCAACATCATTCCACCATTCATTCATACTAGATCATTCAACTTGGCAAAAATGGCACGTGACTGGCGACAATTTGGCATGACCTATTTTTCGTTCACGTGTTTTTTATTTCAGGAAACCTCCACACGACCCAAATGGCCATTCTCCTCAAATCGACAGGCCCAGCAAGGAAAGTGGATTGTTACTGAAACACTCAAAGAGTGAAGTAAATACGTGGGATTTAGAGGTTGGTTAGTTTCATATCAGTCGAGATATCAGCCCGAGGTAACTTCATAGACTTTTTAACTTCAGCCTGAGATCAAAGGGCTATATACCCCATTTTATTGCATTATTGATACTTTGCCATTTATTCAGGTCAGTAGACGACATTTTTTGTGGGATTTTCAACTGGGTGAGTGCTAAATTATTTTTCAAAAGAAATTTGAAACATGGGTATTTTTTTTTTCAAGGAAACCCTGCCACTGCTGCCACAATTAAATAGTCACTTTATCAGGGAAAAAAATCACATTAACTGCAGTATTCAATTAACAGTAATTTGGTCATACTGATTAAGATGACATGATGATGAAATGCTAGGATGTAACACACAGTTAGAAAGGGTTTTCTGAGCCCTTTCCAATAGTGCATTATATCACACCATCAAATCAGATTACTGACAGAATGCATAAAATAAACTGGTCTAGAATCTGCACACCGGACTGAGGCAGATTATCATGAAACTACCTGCCTCCGAGCTTATAAATAAACTGAATTCCAAGTACTTTTCAAGGTGGTGGTGGAAGATAAGTACTTCTCAAGGATAGAAACAGATTCAACACTTCTCAAGGAAGGGGGCCAAAATTTGAGGATTATTCAATTAAGTGGAAAACCCTGTTCTTACTTTTTAACTCAATTTACCTTATCTAAAGCAGCGACAAAGCCAGCATCATTGTTGAATGACATCATGACTAATGCGTTATATTTTTTATGAACATCTAATATTGTCTGTACATATATTTTAGGGTCCTGTAAACAAACAAATAAATATTCTGATTAATTTTAAACACCAGTAGAGTACTTTTCTAACAAATGTATTTTCTCTTTTCCTGTGCACACAAATCACAGAATACGACCGTCATGATCTGGTCACTTTCCATAATAATATTAGATTCCAAACACTAATTACAGGAATAAGGCCACACAAAGTAGATCTTCTGTTTCTCAGGCCATTATTTGCGAAATTGCATGCGGGCGGGCGGGCGGGCGGGCGAGCATTTTTTTTATTTTAGTTTTTATTTCAGTAATTACTTCTTTGCCATCAAAGGTTCATGTTCTTGGTTCAAGTTTTGGGCCTCATAATCTACAGAATAGCATGGGTGGTGGTGTATTTCATCCCTTGAGAGCAAGAAGGCTTTGCAATGCTAAAGCATTGCAAAGCCTTCTTGCACTCAAGGGACAAATTCATCAATTTTTTTAACTTGGGTAAAATATCAGACATAAACCATTTAATTTAAATTTTTTTAAAGTTTAAATTGGTTATAAAAAGAGAGCATGCGGCAGCCAAAAGGACCATGCGGGAGGGCCTGAGAAACAGATTTTTTATTTTTTTAGGCCTAATCATCAAAAATTTATTTAATGAAGCACTGTGTACAACCCGGTGCTTCATTAATTAAAATATTGCTGATGATGATTTTTATTACCTGGTAAATGCTTGCATGGACATCACTGCCACACATGGATTTAAACCAGGCCATGGTGACTGTACTGTAACATGGATGACAAAACCGTACAAACAAATTTTTCTGTTGGTTGTGGTGTCAAGACCATAAAAATTACAGCAGATGTTACCAATGCCTGCAAAGTCGTGTAAGATACAGAGAGTGTGTACCCTCTCTTAACCCTTTACCCAACGCAGACGATATCAAAATTTATTATTTTAAATGTCATTTTTTAAATTTTTAAAAAAAATTTCAACAAAACCATATCATGTGACCCCTCATTAGAACAAGTTCAATGAGCTCATTCCAAAGAGGGGTCACATGATATAGTTTTGTTGAAATCTTTCGAAAAATAATATTTTTTCAGTTGCTGAATTTGCATATTATGTGGGAGGATGTGGGCGATTCGTTGGGTAAAGGGTGGTTAACCCTTTACCCAATGAATCGCCCACATCTGCCCGCGTAATATGCAAATTCAGCAGTTGAAAAAATATTATATTTCAAAAAATTTCAACAAAACCATTTCAAGTGACCCCTCGTTGGAACGAGCTTGTTGAGCTCGTTCCAACGAGGGGTCACGTGATATGGTTTTGTTGAAATTTTTTGAAAAATTAAAAAAAATGATATTTAAAATAATAAATTTTGGTATCGTCTGTGTTGGGTAAAGGGTTCAACAAAGTTTCTCCACACTTTTCCAAAAAAAAAAGTTCAGGACTTCATGACTTGTCATGATATATTTCTTAATTTATATGACCCAATAATTTTAAAACAATCTTGTTTAACCCTTGGAGCTGTGGATTAAGTTTTACGATAACCGTTACCTAATATATATGTCACTGTTGCAGATAACCAAACAGCGTTTCTACAATATTGTTCACTTTCTGTACAGACAGCTAACAATGATGGAAAAACACTGCCAAGATAAACACAGCCTACCAACAAACTTCTCTAGGAACAATACACTTGGGGGGGCAACTTTTTCCAAGCTCTAGTGAAGGGACAGTTTGCGGCTGTATGGAGACTTAAGGATTCACGCTTCTCTTTACAAAACCAACAACCCTTTGGGCTACATGCAGGCCTGACATTCTTAAAAATGCAGGAGGGTTAAAAAACGCTCACCTCGCATGGCCAAGGGGAACAGTTAGCTCTACTTTAGATTACAAAAGCTAAAAATGGCAAAATGAAGTTTTACTATTAATGGATTCAAACTAGTGGGCTTTGTACATTTTGTTTGGTGCAGCTAACAAGGTAGTCTCTGTGAGATAGCTACACTGCCCCGCCCACACTCCCAGGCCTAGGCAAGGCCCAGAGGTGTGGGAGAGGGAGTGTTACCATCTTATTGAGACCACTAACATAACAGAGATCTGACAACATGTGGGTTTTAGGAATAGGCTAGTATGGTAATCATTATTTCCTAAGGCCACGGGGCTAGTTTTCTCTTTCCATAATTTTTTTAGGGCAAGCAGTAGGCGAGCGTATAAATTGCTCTCTTGAAAATGCCAGGCCCGTTAATACTAAAATCACCATTCAAATTGTATTTTCTGTAATTTTGGATTTAAAACAAAGCTCATTGATGTTTTTGAAGCAAACAGTGATAAAATTGACCTTTATAGAAAAATACTGGAAGAGTCTGAACATCACTGAATGTGGGGGTGCGGTGGCTCAGTTGGTAGAGGTGCAGGCTGCAAGCCGAGAGATCCTCGGTTCGAATCCCACCTGCGGCAACTGCACTGTCCTTGGGCAAGACACTTCACCCCCATTGCCCAATTGGGGGCACGGTGACGCTGTGTACTAAGGCGTACTGCACGTTAATGGTGCACCTGTCTTCAACCAATGCTAACCCTGCTTGTGTGGAGTTGGTATGTTGGGGAGGTGACAGTTGCTCGCTGTTGCTCGGTGGTTCTCTCCGGGTACTCCAGCTTCCTTCACCCATAAAACTGTCACGGTCATGGTTAGCCATTGTGCAGAAATATGTGACCTTAAAACACCAATAAATAAATAATCACTGAATGTAAAAAAAAAATGGATGGAGTACATGTACATCTAACTTACTCAATCTTGACTTAATAATACTGAAATATACTGTCAACTGTAATGTCACACTGCGTGTCATGACATTACACTTTTAACATTCCATGACTTCCCAAATAACAACTGCATTTTGTCATTCTTCCAAGACTCTTTAAAGCCCAGAAAAATAATTTTAAAATTACCTTGACTTTCAGTCAGGTGAGCTAAAAATTTAAAAGTGGATGTCTAAAATGCATTATTTCATTAGAATAAAAATTTACTGGATCTCTAAAATCTAAATCTCCAAAAATATCCTTGGTGAGTTTGCAAGAGACCCCCTCAGCCCTAACCCCACCCCACCCTCAACACCCAACTTCTCTCCTACACCATGAGCGCTACTGTTTGAGAGAGATTAAATTAACACTGTGCTATTTTTTATGTAGGAAGGAGAGGAGACAAATTTTGAAAGTAGTTTCATAGAAACCAGTTTAGTTTCAAACAATATAAAACTTACGTTGAGTGCTGTTTCACCACACTTTTCTACAGCAGACTGTCCCTGAGTGTGAATATGAGTTTCTAATAAGGTTTTCAATTCTCCTAAACCATCCTGGATTCTTGATACCAACTGGTACATACGACCAAGATCTATAATAAAACAAACTAAATTATGTAACATGCTTTAATTTACCAGAAATTCAGCAAACAGGTAAAACATGTACAGTTGAAACTCTCTTGTCACAATTAGTGCAGAAAATGCTCATTAGTAAACCCTTTACCCAATGAAGACGATATCAAAATTTATTATTTTAAATATTATTTTTCGAAAAATTGCATCAATGAATAAACTCTAATAAATTGTAACAAAACAGTTCATACAAAAAAATCATTGTTCTACTGCAGAGCAAACATCAAGCTAATGCATGTGGTGTAAAGCCACCAAAGTGGGTTTCAGCACTTTTCATGCTAGTGGCTTCTAGTGCCAAACCAGTCAACACACCACACGGTTGTGTGAAGTCTCAGGGAGCCTTTTGGCTCAGTGGTTTCAACACCGAACTTCAACCCGGGAGGTCCGTGGTTCAATCCCCACCAAGGGTAACTGTATTGTGTTCCTGGGCAAGGCACTTAATCCCCATTACCCATGTGGGTGTACAGTGGTGCTGTGTACTAAGGTGTACTGCTCATTGATGGTGCATCTGTCTTCAACCAATGCTAATCCAGCTTGTGAGGAGTTAGTACATTGGTCTGAGTCTGAGGAATTGATTATACAGTACGTGGAGAGTGGATTGTAACTAAATCACTCGTGGAGTGGAGTTATCACCCAATATGTAACTTTCAAATTTTGTACATATCGACAAAAACACAAGCAATGTTTCAGCCAATGGAACTCCGGGTTTAACCCGGAGGCCCATTGGCTGAAACTTTGCTTGTGCTTGTTATGCTTTGCAACAAATTTGCAATTATTGCTTGGGTGGAATCTCCACTCTGCGAGTGATTTAGTGACAATACACTCTCCACATACTGTATTTTTTCTGACCACACAAAAGAGGTATTCTTCTGATAAGAGGAAGACTCACATGTCCAAATATCTTACCAAGACTCCCACCCCCAAGCCCCCCCCCCCCCCCACCCCCACAACCCAACCTTTGTAAGCGTTAAATATTTAGTTGAATTTCATAAGAATGTTTTCCAAATCAGGATGCCAGACAGCTTTATTTTTATGGGTTAACGGTTTGAGACATTTATTTTTATTGAATGAATTGATGATTTTTCAGTTACGTATGTTGATTTACACATGGAAATGTTCACAGAGAGATGTGCGCATGCTCAGTCTGGGTTCTTAACCAATAAAACTGCTGGATTGCTTAGTAATATGAATTTAGCATAGAATTCCCTGCACTTTTATTTACTGAAGCATTTGATTAGTTCTATTTATGAGCCATGTGAAGCCAAAGTGAGGGAAGCTAGTAATATTTCTGCTATTTGATGGAATTACAGTAATGTTAATGTGGGGGTTTTAAGAAGGAATAAATAATATATTGACGCATTTGAATATATCAGAACAATAACTTGTTAGTTTTGAATACACCATACTTTAAATTCACAATATGTTCATTGATATAAGTAATTAACAAGGGCTACGTAAAGCGCGTAGACCACAACCCCTGACCCGTAGGCATGTTCGAAGTAGCCTTAAAGGTATTGTGGGAAAGAAAAAATGGTTAAGTCAAAAGAGTGAAAAAGGGCCATAACTCTGGGACACATTACTGGATGGAATCCGTTCCTTGTGTATATCAGTTCCTCCATGCAGGTCTATCAGTGTATCCAAGGGGATCCAAATCTGACTGATGGTTTTGAAACTACGATACAAAATGTTTGAACAGACAGACAGATGGACTGACTTCACTAGATACCCCGAATCCTACCTCGGAACTCGGGGCATAATAATGAGAGATCGAGTACAGCACAGACTATAGAACTTCTGGATTGCAGGACAAAATAGCAGTTGCCTGCCACTACACAGAAATAGTTAAAATAAACTTTAAAACATTTTTTTAAAAATATTGAAGTGTTCATATAAATGAAAATGTATTACCTGAGAAAACAACTGTATGTACATTTTCGAAGGTCAGCACAAATTGAATATCAGTAATTTGAAAACAAATACAAACATTTCCATCACTGACAACTAGAGCTGGGTCGGTGTTGGTATTTTCAGTTTTGGACCACCACCGAAAAACCACACTGCATTAATTTGAAAACACAGACATTTTCGGTGGCTGTTAAAATCTGTTCTCTATTCCGCATTTTTATAGTTTCGATATTTAACAATGGCGGAACAAGCTAAAAGTCTGTGGGTTACAGAATTTGAACGAATCACCAAGGACTGGAGAAATGCAAATGTAAACTCTGTAACCAAGTCATATCAGCATCACAAGGCAATACTTCTAATCTTAAAAGCCAATTAGTCTGACAACTAAAAACAACACATTCCAATTCTAACCATAGAAAAACAATACCAGCCACAGAGTATTTTTTGTTTCAGATATTCTCTTAGCACTTTTTGAAAACTCACTAAAAATATTGTTTTCTTTTTCTGGGATTTTGGCATTGGTAAGTCAACACCCAAAAGTTGAGTCGAAGTCAACTGAAGCATCCCACTTTACATGGATGTACCTATGCAGCTGAATATTTTTCTCAACATGCGCACATTACTGATGAACGTTTATAAGTGACACATGTAGGCATGATGGGCTATATTTGGATTATATTTTAATGGTAAGTTGTCAAAACGTAATCAACCGCAGATGTGGAGAACAATCCTGATGAATGATTAACCACATGCTTTCCATATTCTGACTAAGGATTGCCGCTTTCCCAACACATAGTGTGATGTCCAAATGGGACTAAAATCCTCCTCCTCTAATTGGACGAGAGCTGCACCGGCTGCACGGTATCCGGATTTGAGTACCGGTGACGGTATTGAAAACAATACCACGGTATACCATTATACCATGAAACAGTTCAGATTGAAAACAAAATAAAACTGAAATACCTTACTTTTCCGTAAGCCCGTGATAAATGCGATGTACACAGTCCCACCGTCCCAGATGAAAAACAACTCATGAAATACCTTACTTTTCCGTAAGCCCTTGATAAATGCGATGTACACAGTCCCACCGTCCCAGATGAAAAACAACTCATGAAATTTGGTACATTCAGATTGTTGAGTTTATTTTGGATGTAAAAGAATTTCAATGTTCATTAATTTGTTGTTTGTGAGCAATCTGACTAAAATTGTTTCAAATTACGCAGATTACCATTCTAAATGGTTAGTTTCACTGTCGGGTGTGTCTTCACCAATATATGACAAAAGTTGCCTCTCAATAGCCTGGTTTAATAATTAAACGCTTATTGAGACAAGACTGAAGAGAGGCTGACCTTGTTTTTACAGCAGTTAAGCTGACAATGACTAATTTACTTGCATCTAAATTTCTATCGGATGAAATGGAAGTAAACCGGCTAATAATTTTATGGCTTATTTTCATAACAATAGGTTCAATACCTTTGCAGAATCCATTCAAATCACTCATTTTCCCAGGGCAGTGAGTAATACTTCTATCTATAACTCAAAAAATATCTTTTTTATTGATGATATCCCTTGCATTTAACATGTGTTTTCACTATTTTCGCGCATTATATATATTTTTACTTCAAGAAAACATGAACTTCAAATCATAATACTGGACCCCAAAATTGTATACCGTTACTCAAGCTAAACCAGTCTTTATTTTTGATGGATGGTTTTTAACCGGTGACTATTTCAATACCAGTACCAACAGGTATACTGTAATACAGTGCAGCCCTATGAGAGCTCACTTAGTATATTCTATGTTTATGGCTCAAGTGGCAAATGTTACCGTCTGACATCACAACGCGAAATATTTGCAATGACGTCGTCCATTTCATAACTTCTTCATCAATGGAGTGACTAGCAAGCTGCTTAATTTTTCTGGATGTTTCATGTGTACAGCAGACGGTGTTCCGGATGAAGTGTTGTTTAAATTACAAACTGATTTACGATTTGAACTAAGATAGAATGAGTTTATCTGGTTTATTGACTATTTATCCAGTGCCGTCGTGGATACACGAGAGGTTTATTTACTAAACCTGTGATCGTTACTGCAACTTTTAACGATCACAAGTTTAGAAAATAAGCCTCTCGTGTTTCACGATGTAGGTTTTGGGCTATGGGTTGTGTCTACTGAAACATATACATTATTGTGATGAATTGACGGTAACATGGTCTGAGGTTTGCAGTTGTCGAGTTGACATTCGGCTATATCAGCATTGACGACTAGTCGACTAAACATTTCAATACTGGTAAAAGTCACAGTATGTTCATAATGAGCCACAACTAATGCATGGACATGTAGAGTACTTTATTCAAAATTAGTCATATGCGAGTTTTGTTAGTCAACAGGACCAAGACTGGAAATAAACAGGCTGTCATCTTCAGAATGAGGTTTCCAGAGGGTGAAGCACGCCTTAAAATACGTCCTTGTTGGGGGTAAGACTGTCAAATTGGGAGGGTGTACCCTAACATTGTTTATGTCATATCTCCAGTATCTGATATCAGATTTTCAAAAACATTTCACCTCTGTTTGAGGACTATGAGTACTATTACGTCCATTGATTTCAAGTTCATGCAATGAAATTTAATTTGGCCATTTTCCGACCTGCTCACAGAGTTTAGTATTTTGCAACAATGTCGATAGAAATGCAACGCTGCACGACTTCAACTTTCAACTATTCCTTTACGTGTATTCGGTCTCCTGCTGAGAGAATCAATTTTTAGTTGTTAAATTCGAGAGTACTGTTATACCCTTGTGAGTGTAGCCAGCAACATAGTCCATATTTACTTACTCACTTTGGTGAGTTTCTTGTCTTACAAGTACATGTAGAACACATGTCCCAACATACTGGCTTTTAACAGGGTTCATACACTTTTCAGAGAATCAAATTCCATGACTTTTCCAAAACTTTTCAAAAAGATTCCATGACCGGGTTAGTTCGCACACAAATAGAAAAGCTTCGTTTTTTGCATAATTTTTGCGCAAGTCGCACCTAATTTTTACACAAAATCAATCCCTTTTAAACCTGGTTACGAATTCCATGACTTTTCCAAAACTTGAACCCTTCCAGCCCATTTTTCAAAATTTTTCAAGGCCCTTGAATTTTTTTTCAAAATTCCATGACTTTTCTGGGATTCCATGACCCGTTCGAACCCTGTTTTAATGTGTTGTTGGAAGTTACAGTACCTTTGGCAGCGGTTTCTAGTGAAGTCTTGGCTGCCTGTAGAGGCAGCCAAGACCTCACTAGACAATACTGCCAAGTGCAAGTGTTACCTTATTATGAGGAAGTAAAAAATAAGTTAGAATTTTCAAGGCCTTGAAGGAGACTTTCATAACCTATGACAAGAATTAAATGAACATTTTGCGAGAATCAAAGTAGATTTTCATAGTTTTCCTTGTGAGAATCATTAGCACTCAACTCTGATTCTCGTATGGATTTGAAGCCCTGCTGTGGCAAATCATCCAAGTGCTTTGTGGTTTTTACTTTGAGAAGTGAGGTTTTTCAAAATTGCTATTCAAAATTTTCGCAATGACAGACAGTCAAGACTTCACTAGACACTGCTGCCAAGTGCAAGTGTTACCTTTTTAGGAAGTAAAATTTTCAAGGCCTTTAACCCTTTACCCAACGAATCGGCCACATCCGCCCACGTAATATGAAAATTTAGTAGTTTAAAAAATGTTAAAAAATTTATAGTCATTTATATATTTTTTATACTTACCAATGACCCAGACTTAGCTGGTGCTAACTCTAACAAAACCAGGGCAAACACAAATTTTGCCCCCCAATCCCCAAAATTTGCATCCAAAACAAAAAGAAATCATGTCCTAAAGGACCTCCATACTACGCCTCTACTGTGCATGCGCAGTGACGCTGACGTCCCGAAATTGGCGCCAATTATCATTCTTACTGGCAGTGCCTGGTCAGCGCTATGTACTCAGCAGGGAGGCAAGAGTTCCCAACTCCAGGGAGGGCCATCCCCGTCTGGGTCATTGGTAAGTATAAAAAATATATAAATTACTATAAATTTTTTAACATTTTTATACTGTACCAATGACCCAGACTTAGCTGAATAGTAAACAGGCTGGAGGGCCTAGGACATAGAGGAAAATCCAATAAGCTCAACTATATAGTAAAGAGGTAACCCCTTAAGGAGAAAAGGAGTATTAGGCTTTACATGTATCTTTCTTATTTAATATTAAATTAGAAAGATACACTACCCTTAATAATTGAGCACAATAACATTCATGTTCTCTATTAACATCCAGTATATCCCTTATACTAATTATTTTTAAAGCAAGCCAATAAATAAAGTAGTCCAGAGAATTGAGACTCTTTATAGTCATTTAAAAGTGTCCGAGTATTGTATATTAAAGCCCGTTTGACACTTGACATATACAAATGCTTCACACCGAGCTACACTTTAAAAATAAGACATGAATGAATTTTAACATTAATATTACACTTTAAAACCATCCCGGAAGCGACTCAGAAATACTGACTTGGAGGAGGCATTCCCTTGCTTTTCACTATAAAGCAGGTGACCTAAGGGAACACCTGCCCCCCCCCCCCCCCCCCCCTCCCCTTGCCCTGGGTCAAATAGCCCAGAGCGAAGAGGGCAGCCGGACGGAGTCACTGCCGGAACAGAAAGCCTGCATAACTATAGTTGCAACTGTTTAGTGGACGACATTCTGAGCAACAGATAACGGACCTAAACAATGCAGGTCTCCAGAAATGGACTCAATATTTCTGAGATAAAAATTCGTAAATGTGGATGGCTGAGACCAATAAGCAGCCTTCATTAAATCTGTAATAGCAACACTATTAGCATAAGCCCAGGAAGTAGAAAGAGCTCTTACTTCATGAGCAGAAATCTTAAGCACAGACTGCTGAGAAGAAGATAAATTTTCATAAGCAGTACGGATAGTTAATTGAATCCATCTAGCAATAGAATGGACCGAAATGTCCTTTCTATTAGGCATCAAAGACAGAAAGAAACGTTTCCGTCCCTTTCTGATAAACTGAGATCTCTGTTTATAGATACGTAATGCTCTAACAGGACAGAGTAAAGGCCTACGCCCGTCTGAAGACGGAAGAGCCTTAATAACAATAGGTTCCGGATATTTATTAGGAGCCTGATTCTTAGCTAAAAAACCCACATTAGTAGTGAAGGTGATAGTGTTCCCAACACTACGATAGTGAGAATCATCCACCGACAGTGCATGAAGCTCACTGACTCTTCTAGCAGAAGAGAAAGCTAAGAGAAAAGCTGTCTTATAAGATAAGAATTTGAAATCTACTGTCCCAAGAGGTTCAAATGGCTTTTCCTTCAGTTTAAGAAGAACCCAAGCTAAATTCCACTTAGGAATTAATCTAAGAGTTCTGGGTCTATTTATCGAAAAGTTTCTAACCAACTTAGATAAAGAGACATTAGATCCAATTTGTAAACTATCATGATGTGCATAGGTATCAGATAACATAGATCTATAACCCTTTATAGTAACAGGCTGCAGTTTGATTTCGTCAAACAAGTATACTAGAAAGTTTGCAATGTCTGGTATAGAGGGATCGAATATATCTACAGAATGATCCCTACACCAACGACGAAAAACCTTCCACTTAGCCGCATAGTTTAGCGAAGAGGAGGTCCTCCTACAGTTAGAAATCGCGTCCACTGCTCGTCCTGTAAAGTGTTTGCCATGCAAGAAGGACCGCACAACGGAAAAACGTGAAGGTTGAGACCTTGCAAATGCTCTTGGATCCGGACACGGAGACACATACGTCTGCAACTGATTGTTGAGATGTGTCGCAAATAAGTCTATCATTGGCCGTTCCCATTGGTAGCAAATCTGATTGAATACTTGTTTGTTGAGAGTCCACTCCGACGGCAACAAGCGACCCTTTCGTGAAAGGGAGTCTGCTAGCACATTCAGACGACCCGGTATGTGACGGACCGAAAGAAGAACGTGATGTTCTAGCGCAAACAGAAGGATTCTTTCCGTTAGATTGAACAACGGAACTGAATGAGTGCCTCCCTGATTCCGTATATACGCCACTACTGTCGTATTGTCGGATAGGATTTGGACATGAGCATTGTGAATAATGTCCATCCAGTGACGTAACGCAAGCCAAATTGACATCATTTCCTTGATGTTTATGTGCTTGCACAGGAATTGCGGATCCCAAAGACCCTGGCATCTCGAATCCGTTGGGATTAATGATGCACCCCAACCTGTTTGACTAGCATCCGTCATAACGGTAAAACTCGGATCCGGCAACTGCAGCGGAACTCCCTGAGTTAACCACTGAATGTTTGCCCAAGTCTGAATCTCTTGTTTCACTTGATCTGACAAGAGAATGTCTACATCGAGCGAATGAATTTTCACACTCCAATTCTGAGTTAAGAAAATTTGAAGAGGACGTGTGTGTAACCGCCCCATCGGAATGAGATCCGTGGCGGCTCCGCACAGACCTATCAGTCTCATAAATTCTCTCGCCGTGACTTTGTCTGCGTGCAGACAATAGCGAGCGTAACAACTGACTAATTTCGCTCTGGTTAACGGCAGACGAACGAGATTGTTGTGCGTCTCGAAGCTCATTCCCAGATGAGTGAATGACTTGGACGGCACCAGATCCGACTTCTCCTCGTTTACTATAAAACCGAGACGTCGGAGCAATAGAAGAAGATTCTGAACATCGTTCTGAAGCGTTAACTCGTTGCCGTACCTCTGAAGAATGTCGTCCAGGTAGGCCGACGTTACCGCAGACGAATGAGCTCGGAAATAGATCATTACCGAGTTCATTACCCGAGTGAAAGCCCAGGGTGCTAGATTCAATCCGAAGCATATCGCCCGGAATTGATACACCACTCCTAGGACTGCGAAGCGTAGGTACTTTCGGAATGTCGGATGTACCATGACGTGAAAGTACGCATCTTTGAGATCTATGCTCGTTGCATAATCGTTCACCCGAATACTCGCTCTGACCGACCGAATCGTCTCCATATAAAACTTCGGAGCGACGATCAGCTTGTTTATCCAGCTCAAATGTATGACTAGACGGAACGAGCCGTCTGGTTTCGGAACCAGAAACAGATGGCTGTAGAATCCCGGAGATTCCTGGTTTTCTACGACCTCTATCGCGTTCTTCATTAAAAGAGACTGCACCTCTGATAACAGAGCGTCTCTTTTCTGCGGATTTGACGGAAGATGAGTCCACTTTGGACTTCGAGTTAATGGAGGCTTTCGTTTGAAGGATATCTTTAGACCTTCCGAAGTCACTCCTCTCACCCAAGGGTCGTCCGTAATCGACGCCCATTCTTGTGAAAAGCTCGACAACCTTCCGCCAACCGGTACGCGATAGAGGTTTAAGCCATCACCTCCTGGACCTGCGAGGCCTGCGGTAGGAGAAACCACGTCCTCCACGGCCCGCACCTCGCCCCGTCGACCTCAGGGCGTCCGACCGATTGTCCCGGCCTGAAGGACGTCCCGAACGAGAGTCGCTACCCTGACGGTCTCTCGAATAAGACCAAGAGGACGCACCGGAACCTCTATAGGAACCTCTCTTGGGCGCATTAGACCCAGAAGTGCCTGTCTTATTCGTGTCTGCTGTATCCGACTTCTTAGGAGCAGATTTGAACAACAGAGAACACTTAGCTTTCTTTGTAATTTTATCATAAATAGCAGAAAGCTTGCCGTCAAAGAGAAGTTCTCCTGAGACCGAAGCAACTCTAAGAGAGTTCTTCACCTTAGTATCCACTAGTGTGGATGTAGCTAGGGCTGCGTCACGTCTAACCATCTCCAGATTTGCCACTGAAAGGGCGGAGTTACACGTGGAATAAGCTACTGCCCTTGAAAGAAGTCTTAAAGAGGATTGTATATCCTGAAACTCTTTCCCTTGAAGGCGCAGTGATAACGCCTTAGTAAGGTGATCTGCATAAGATAAGGCATCTAAATTGGCTCTGTTAGACGCAATAGCTGTTTCCAACACCGCGGTTGGAATAGAAGCCGACGACGGTAATGATAGCTCTAAGTCTTCCGCCTCGTCGTCCATATGCAGAGGAACTCTCGGTATACCCTGTCCTGCCTTATCGAATTTATTCCTTGCATTAATGAAAGGCAGGTTGAGAGTATTAGCGGACAAGAAACCTGCTTTCCCCGTCTTGGAAGCAAGTTTAAATATAGCGTCGTTCAATAATTCAAATGTTCTTGCAACATTATTGGACTGCGACGGAAACTCGGGAGCGATGTCCCTGAACCGCTCAAAAAATTCAGAGTCCAATGACGCTATAATCCTCTTGTCCGGAACCGCAGCAGTCTGGCCCGACGGAACAACTTGAGGGAGAAAGTGCCAGATGAAGTCCACGGCAGCTTTATGTTGTTCCGAAAGGGATAGCTCCAAGTCATCCGTATCCCTTTCACCATCCGGTCGGACCTCATGATGTTCCCGGTCGTCCGCCCCCGATGCTTCGGCGGAGCGTACCGACCCAGCGCCGTCGGATAATTCTCGATCCAACACCGTTTCTGTCGGCTGCTGGGATGCTGCGATAAGCTGTGCTATCTGCACAAGAATGTCTGGCGTCGAGACCTGCGGAGGCGCAGTCTTTCGCTGCTTCGCCGAGGGCAGCCCCGCATCAGATGGCTCCCGCATACTTTTCCTATGCGAACGTCCGGAGTCCATCGGTCTCGAATCCCTGGCTGCCGGATGGTGTGACCTGGTCGCCGAAGAATCCTTGATCGGCGAAGCTGGTAATATATCGGCGGTCACGCAGCCAAGGTGCGGTCGTGTGCGCTGACGAGAAGAGGAAGCCTTAACAGTCTCCGCGGACTGCTTATACAACGGAGCGTCCCGAGCGACGGACGTATGCTCCGCTAAAGACACATTCTGTACCACAACATCTGGTCCCAGATGTTGTTGTAAGAGAGAGGGGCCTCTCTCGCTCGCGGCCCGGCTGGACCTGGACGAGCTAGGAACCGGACTCAAAGGCTTCCTCCGATCTCGCCTACTATCCGCCGTCACTGGGTGTGCATCTATTATGTTTATAGTGCTCGCATCACCCAAAATTTCCTCCTGGACCGCATCGGACGAACCCGGCTGCCGAACCATTCGGTGAATGGACGCTACACCGGGCGAGCTAGCGGACGACATTTGTCTAATCTCCATGAGCACTTTTGCCGCTAGCTCTGAATTCATTTGTGACGACGGATGCACACTTGTAGAAGATAACATGGAAACATCACCCTGTTCTTGTTCCTCTGAAATAGAAACTGAGAGAGTAGAGTGACCTTGCGGAGAAAGAGCCGGCATAGCCCTTTCTAAAGAAACAACATATCGTGACACACGTTTCCAATGTTTCTCATCCCAATATTCACATATAGGACAGGGATTAATGCGAGAACACTGACTACAATTAATACAATGATCATGAAAGTCAGAGGAAGGTTTCTTCCTATTACAATTTGAACAAAGTCCCTTCATTGTGAAAGAACAACAACAAGTCCTAGTTACTCCCAAAACCCCTGACACAAAGATACATAATAACATGATCCATTAATAAATGAAAAAACAATTACATATCAAAATAATTTTGAAAAAATATTTTTTCAGCGAAGCCCAAGTTGCTGAAAAGTAACGTTGAGCCCCGATGGATCCGATGGCAAAGTGTGGTCAAAAATTTTAAATTTATATTAAATAATTAATGAGACACTTACGGATAATATAAATGTATCTTATAATGATATAAACTACAGCAAAGGCAAACAGCCCCCCTCAAAAAAGGCTGTTGCCAATGAAAACAAACAGTGTAAAACACCAGAAAACATGACTCCAGGCACTGAAAAAACTGGCCCGGAATCAGTCATCAAATTACACTCTATCTGATGCAAAACAGAGACTCCCAGGGGAGAATCTGCAGAACATCAGATGGAAGATGCAGAACACAAACGTTATACACCCATGGGTGAAAACGTAACTATGGGGAAAACAACAGAAAACATTCTGTAACCAAGCAACTCTCCCAGGAAATTTTAGAAATGAACTTTCTCAAAAATATGCCAAAAGCATGGGAGAATTGCAAGGGGGGACTTTAGAAGGCTAGGGGAGAGGAAACACTGAATAAGCAGTGCAACATTTAGCAAGAATGACAACAAGAGGCCCATGCCTCGAAAATAGGCAACTTAACATAATTTCATCAAAAAATTTTAAGTACAGCCCTGATTATTTTTTGTCACTTCTTTTTCCTCTCCTCCTTCTATCCTCCTTAGAATCACATTTTCTCCAAAAATTATGTGTCTGGCATCCTTTAAACTGAGATTTACAAGCGCAAAGATCAGTGAGATGTTGACTGATGAAGGGCCAAACAGAGAATGATAATTGGCGCCAATTTCGGGAAGTCGGCGTCACTGCGCATGCGCAGTAGAGGCGTAGTATGGAGGTCCTTTAGGACATGATTTCTTTTTGTTTTGGATGCAAATTTTGGGGATTGGGGGGCAAAATTTGTGTTTGGCCCTGGTTTTGTTAGAGTTAGCACCAGCTAAGTCTGGGTCATTGGTACAGTATAAAAATATTATTTTTCAAAAATATTTCAACAAAACCATATCATGTGACCCCTCGTTGGAACGAGCTCGATGAGCTCGTTCCAACGAGGGGTCACATGATATGGTTTTGTTGAAATTTTTTGAAAAATTTTAAAAACTTATATTTAAAATAATAAATTTTCATATCGTCTGCGTTGGGTAAAGGGTTAAGGACACTTACAGAACCTATGACAAGAATTAAATGAATATTTTGTGAGAATCAAAGTTGATTCTCATCATTTTCCTTACAAGAATCATTTGCGCGAATTGATTCTGATTCTCGTATGGATTTTAGGCAAATTATCATAGTGTTTTGTGGTGTTTACCTTGAAAAGTGAGATTTTCAAAATTGCTATTCAAAATTTTCGCAATGACATAGGGCCATTAAGAAATTTAAAGTATGCATTGTCATAATTTCAAAAACCTCCGAGCACTAATTAGCTTATGTTTTGTGTTCATCGACTATCATAGCATCCCCACCCAACAACTTCCGAACCTTCCAAATTGAATTGAAAGATTTTCAAGATATATGATATAAGAAATATCTGAAAAAGCTAACTTTGCATAAAAAACTGAAAGTATTCAATAAAGGCATGTTTTCTATACAAGACACAATGGCTTGATTCTTCCAAGACAATTTTGGTAGCTGGACATTCAATCCTGTATTCTTTAAATTTTTGTCTGACCAGGTGAAATATTACCAGATTTGGCAGGCAGCCTGGTGAATTTTGTGAGGACTGTAAATAAAGTTAGAGCCACGTTTTTTTTTTAGCCTATCTTGGTTCCTAATTTGTAGAGGCACGCACACATCTAATCACTGTGCCTTCCAGGCCTGAAAATAAGTTAAAGCAGTCTGACATATGCAGAATGAGGTCCCCAAAAGGTGAATTTGATGATGCTTTCCCATAAAGTAGGCAAATTTATTATCCTCTGGATACCTCTTTCTGTTTAGTTTTGAGACCCTGATTCAGATTGAGGTTCACAGAGGGTAAATTTAGTGATGCTACCCTGCTGGGCAGGGTAGCATCACTAAATTCACCCTCTGGGGACCCCATTTTGCAGATGACAGTCTGCTTATTTTCTGGCTTGGTGCCTTCACAATACAATTTCAAATATAAAATTCATAACATACCATCATTTTTGTCTGAATCCAGAAGGTTTTGAAACTCATAGTGGAAAATTTCTAAATGTTTTTCAATTAAAACTTTTTCACATTTCCTAGCCAGCACATCTTGTGTACTTTCATGCAGATACAGCTGTACTCTTCTTTGTTCTTCTATCAATCTTGCCTCGGCCTGTAATATATGAATGTGTGAGATGAATCAAAACTACAAGCACAAAAGTATCTTTTAAGCCCCACAAAGTAGATCTTCTGTTTCATTTTTAGTAAAATTCCATGTGGGTGGGAGGTTTTTTATTTATTTATATTTATTTATTTATAGATGTTTAAGGTCACATATTTATGCACAATGGCTAATCATGACCGTGACAGTTTTACGGGTGGAGGAAGCCGGAGTACCCGGGGAGAACCACCGAGCAACGACGAGCAGCTGCCAGCTCCCCAACATCGTAACTCTGCACTGCAGCACAGGCAGGGTTAGATTGGTTGAAGACATGCGTACCATCGACGTGCAGTACGCCTTAGTACACGGCGTCATCGTGCCCCCACATGGGCAATGGGGGTGAAGTGTCTTGCCCAAGGACAAGGTTTTTTATTTTATATATTATAATATATACTACTCAAAGTTTGCTAAGCACCAAATATTTGACACATCATTGTGAAATTTGCTTCTGACATATTTGCGATATTTTTGGTGGATGTGATTGAGGAATGTACTGAGATGGTCCCCAGTGTTTACATTAGCTCTCTTGATTGGCAAACTTTCTGTGACACTCATGGAAAGCATGTACCCCTTGATTTTCATGATGTTTTCATGTACTGTTTACATGTACATGACATGTGTAGGGTATTCAATCTTCATTTCAACACAAACCCTTATGATTTAATGATTAAATGTGGCAAATGCAAATGTAAGAAGACATTTGTCTGAAGCAGAAATGTGGCGGGCTGTAGGGATGGTGGAGCAAGGGGCTACCCATCGTCAAGTTGGTGTGCACAATGTGGTGATCACCAGAGCCTGGGCAAGATTTCAGCAGTATGGCGCACCAGTAAGACGGCATGGTGGTGGCAGAGACAGGGCAACATCTGCAGCTGAAGAACGTTTTTTTTATTATTCAGGCCCGTAGGAACCACTTTGCCACAGCAACCCAGCTTCGCAGTGACATTCAGAATGCATCCAGGGTAAATGTTTTGACGCAGACTATCCGGGCAAGGTTGCTCGAAGGTGGTCTCCGATCGAGAAGACCATGTATTCGCATTCCACTGTCCCAGAACCACCACCAGGCACAATATGAATGGGCCATGGACCACGTTGGATGGACCAGAGAAGATTGCCGTCCTGTCCATTTTACAGATGAGTCAAAGTACTGTCTAGACCACACAGATAGGCATTCTAAGGTATGGAGAAGACCAGGAGAGCGATTCCATGCAGCCAACATTGCTAAGCATGACCGCTATGGTGGAGGGTCAATCATGCTCTGGGGTGGCATCAGCAGGGACGGACAAACAGACCTCTGTGTCCTTGAACGTGGTACATTGACTACACAGCAGTACAGAGATGAGATCCTGGATGCCCACGTCAGATTGTTTGCAGTGCAGTGGGTGATAGATTCATTCTGATGGATGATAATGCTAGTCCTCATGTTGCCCATGCTGTCGGGGAGTACCGACAAAGGGAGGGGATTGAGCGCATGGACTGGCCAGCAAGATCCCCTGACCTCAATCCAATCGAACATGTCTGGAATGAGTTGCAGCTTGCAATTTTAGCCCATCCAGTCCAGCCAAGAAGTGTCCAGGAGCTTGGTGCCATGCTGGTCCAAGAATGGAACAACATCCCACAAAGGACCACCAGGAACCTGATTGGGAGCATGAGAAGGTGTTGTCAAGCTGTAATGTAACAGTAATGGGTCTCATACTCGATATTGAACCCATACCAGTTCGCTCTGGCAACTTTTTTGGCAAATTGAAAAATTTCCTCTTTAACCAGTAATATCCATTTTCCACGGTTATCGAATTCAAAAGCCAAAAAATAATGTCAAACACAAACAAAATCTTAATTTCTATACTTCAAGCATTAAAGATATAACTAATAAAAAATATATAAACTTTTCATCACAACATTTCAACTAAAATGTAAAACAGGTAGTTGGATATATTTGGAGCTTAGCAAACTTTGAGTAGCATATTATAATTTTGGGGTGTAGCCTGTGCTAAAGAAATGTGAACAGACTCACAGACTTTTGCATGTGTGTTGGCAATAGCTTATCTTGACTTTGTCAAACTAGCTAAAAACCATTTCACCCACCTCATGGAATCAACTGATTTTTTTTTGATTTTTTTCACTAACTCATTCAATAACCTTCAAAATTCATTTTAGAGACCCCAAAAATTGGACCACCTACTACCTTCCAGGGTCTCATGTGAACAAACTTTAATTTTAACCACCCACTTATACACTGGATAAAATATGAACACACTCAGCATCGAATTCATCAAAACATTAACCACAGGTTTTGATCTGAACAAACTGGAATCTGACCCCTAATCCCCTGTATGGAGTGCACTAAATATCAAAAGATTCTGCCAGGTACATCTGAAGAAGATTTTTAAAGAATATTCCACATATTCACCAAGTTAAAATTCACGCTACCATTGGGAACTTGAATATTAACAAAAAGACTTGATTTGGTCAAACTTGTCTGACCTCCATAAGGATGGTGTACATCAAATATCAAAAGATTCTGACTGCTAAATGTCGGGCATCAAAGAGGGTCCAAATATGAACCGCGGGACTTGATTTTAACAAACTGAATCTGATCCCCCTAAAAATGTTATATACCAAATATCAAAGATTCTGATTGGTGGTTCTGGAGAAGAAATGTTTTTTAATTTTTGAAAACATGCTGAACAGCACTTCCAGCCCACACACACACCCTACAAGTTAAAATTTGGGATCTTGTATTGGAGCCTCAGGGATGTTGGTTACCAAATGTCAAAGGATTATGAGTGGTTCTAGAGATTTTTTTATTTTTTGACTACACATTTTTTCAATTTTCCCATCCCATACTCTATAACACATCCCACTGCAATTTTTTCTGACCATTCAAGTCTTCTAGTCCTCATACAAAAAAAAAAAAAAACTTCATTCCATACAGTTTCGGAATTATTGCTGTTTTAAATTGTTCTCTATATTTCACTCCTGGGGTTCCCACTGGTTGCAGGAAATTTTTTTTATGCATGAATCAAGATGCAAATGTACCCCATTCCAAATTTGGCTCCAAAAATGACATTTCTGGGTGGAGCAAAATTCAAGCCCTTCCTAGGACAATTATAAATATTGCCCCTCAAACTTCCCATGATCAATCTTGAGTGTACACCTCAAAAGGAAGCAGAACATCAAATATCAAGTCATTCATTCATCATTTTTAAACTGAGACACTTTTCCCAGACCCTCACGACTTGATTTGAATAAAATCACAATGCCAATCCATAACCAACATAATTCCCAAAAAACATATACGAAATTGGTTCAGTGGTGTTTTAATAAAAGTCACAAACACCACCTTCATGCGGAAACATAGATGCCAGAAGATGGATGGGAGTGATTAACATAGTTCATTCTGACTGAAAGTAAGGTGAGTTAAAAATATTCTGTTTCTCCTACTATACTCCCCTTCCCCCCCGACCCCAGGTCTGGCTATCCAGAAAATCAGTGAGTGCAAAACAGTTGCCTTCCTCAAGATTGCTTTGCAGTGCAATTGCACCTGCAATTTTCAATGTAAAAACTTGTATGCAATTTTGGTTATATTCACTTCAAGGTATTAATATTGTGAATGAACAAGAAAAATGTTAGTGAGGTAACACATGCCCCCCCCCCCCCCCACACCCCTGTGACCTTCAACTTGCAGATGCGGCGGAAACTATTATATGCGACACACCTTCTGACTGTCCTTACACATCCTCCCATGGTCCTTTATAATTGTGTTAAGTTTGATGACTGTGGCCCTAACCGTGTTCAGTGTGACCTTGACCTTACGGACCTGGCTGTGGTGTGTGACACATCCACCTGTTGTCCTTTATAATTGAGCAATGTTACATGATTGTAGCCCTAATAGTTTTGGAGTTATGCTTGAGACACGATTTGTGACCCTGACAATATGAAGGTCAATTGTGACCTCCACCTTGCAGATGCGGCGGAAACTATTATACGCGACACACCTGCTGACTGTCC
This sequence comes from Pictodentalium vernedei, assembly GCA_031216915.1. NCBI lineage: Eukaryota > Metazoa > Mollusca > Scaphopoda > Dentaliida > Dentaliidae > Pictodentalium > Pictodentalium vernedei. The sequence continues at coordinate 35,575,285 of CM062289.1, forward strand.
TTAACATTTGTAAAAAGTTTAACAATTGTACTATGATTCGTTTCTGAATTATGGCCGAGACACGAATAATGACCAATTTTTAGTGTGACCTTGAAATGTGACCTTGACCTTGAAGGTACGAACCCGACTATGGTGTGTGACACATCCTCCCAAGGTCCTTTATAATTGTGTTAAGTTTGATGACTGTGGCCCAGACCGTTTTCGAGTTATTGGCTCGGACACACACACACACATGGACACACAGATGGACGGACCGACACACGCACACTTCAATCACTATATGCCACCTGACTTAAGTTGGGGTGCATAAAAATTGTATTACATTCCGTTACATAGTGGAAAAATTGGCACAAACATCTTGTCGTTATTCAAAATGCTGCATTCACTTCTGTGACGGTCTGCTACACTCAAACTCTAATCGAACAGCGGCACAGAATGGGTCTTGAATTATTGCGAATCAATGCAACATTGACAAATCATCCCCTGAGTTCCAATGTGTTCTCTGTGCCTACTGGCAGCCTACTGGCACAGAGAACACATAGGAACTCAGGGGATGAAATAATAATATATTTTAAAGGCAGTCCCAAACAGGTCTGGTATTCCAGAAAATCTAGGGGTGCAAAAAATTGCCTTCTTCAATTTTTCTAGGCGTGCAGCACTCCCGCACTCCTAAAGAATGCCAGGCCTGCCATCCCCACCACCCCCCATATTAATTGTTTCCTATTTGGTGGGAGCTGTTAGACCCTCTGGTCTGGCACTCAGAAATGTCTAGACAGAATCCTGAAAACTGTCCAGGTCTCAGAGAGACCATCCCTTCCACTTGGACTTGAGCTAAATTATTGAGTAAGGTGTCAACACAATACAAATACCTTTTTCATGTATTCTGTAACAGGATTCTGGTGGAGAAACTCTGTACTTTCCCTAGTATAAAACCTTTCTGTATCATCAAGAAATGGAGTTTCAAAATTCTCTTTGTAAACACTAAGTGTCGGGCCTTTTGCTCCTGGGTCTTCTTCATTCAAACCCAATTCAACTGAAATATCAAATGTATCTTGTTTGTATTAAACCGAGAGTAGACATATAGAATAACTAGTCTTAAACTAAACAAGTGCAATGCAATGAAATGTCCAATCCACTGCCACCTTAGTACAACAAGGTTAATAACTTTTAAAGAAATACGTGGACACAGCTGCTCTTAACCACATTTGTGATATTATCACCAAAATGCAATGTATTAAATTTGTTATCAAAACCGAAACTGAAGTAATTACAGAAATCCTAGCGGTCATGTTTTTCAACTTCAATGTTGAAAAACTCTAATCAGGTCTTCACTAGGGCTGTCACGATTATTCGATTAGTCGACTAACCGTTGACTATTGAAGTAGTCGACGTTTTTTATTTTTAGTCGATCATCGTTCATTTTCAAGGTGGTACACGTCTACTACACGTCGGGGCTAAATTGCATTGTTTTGTGAGGTGAATGATCAATGAAGGTGAATAACTTTAAATATCTAACCATAGTTAACATAATAACATTCATATCCGGAAGACTGTACGACTGTCACTGACTGTGTAAGAAAGAACACTCACAGTTACTCGAGAAGAATACATTCTTCTGAATTTCTCCAGTCTTGTACACACGAATGCACCCATTGGAAAACCCAAACCGTGGAAGTGACAAAATTATGACGAAAGTCAGAACGTCAGATCACTTCTCAAAGTTCGGAACTTTAGACTAAGATCCAATTTTAACAACTGACGAGGGAATGCATAGATCTCAATGTTCAAAATTTCGAGAAACTTATTGCAGAAAGGAAACATATGCAGGAACGTTCTTTGGTAAATTCATTTTAATTCATCGGCTTCAATCTAGTTCAAACTTGGACCCGCAGTCAGTAATATTATTTTTGGGGTTGGTACGTCCTACAGGACGTACCAACCCCAAAAATTATATTACGGACTGTGGGTCCAAGATTGGACTACATGTAGCTTCAGTCGGGACCGATTTGTTGTTCCCACAACCCCACTTCGTCTGAACACACTGGTGCCATTGCCATTTTCAGAGTTTTGGACAGAAGAATGATTTGCTAAAAAATCATGGGAAGCGACTATTAATCGACTAACCGTCGATTACTGGTCACGATTAGTTGATTACAAAAAATGAAAGTGTCAATGACACTGTAGCTCAACTTGTCAAGACATGTACATGTATAGTATTTGACACAGCAATGACAAACATCTAGGTAATGACCTGATAACAAAGGTACATATAAAGTATTGTAACGGTCTGTACATAAATACTGGCTGTAGCCTGTAACAAATGTATAGGTAAAGTATTGTAAAGGTGGGTGACAGTCAGATGCTAAACTAGAAAAGAAATCTTTGAGTCCCAGAGTGGGTCTGACTGAACCCCAAAATATTTGTTCTCATAGCACAGTGATAACAAAGGCACCCCAAAACACACATTCCTGTCCCAAGGTGAAAACAAAGGTACCCAAGAAGTTTCGTGAAGATCAGTTCATAAATAAGAGCTGTATAAAAGTTGTTACAAAAAACTGATTGGGCCTAATCTCGGTACAAAATGGCTACTGGCAGCCATCTTGAATTTTGGACCGCACTCAGAAACATTCATTCTCGTCCCAAGGTGATAACAAGGGTACCCAAGAAGTTTCGTGAAGATCGGTTGATAAATACAGCCTCTAGCCCGAGCCGTATTGACATGTGAACTTACAGTGTATAAGTAGCACTAAATAAATCAAAATTCATCTAATTTGCATAATTTCAGCACGAGAAAAAAACCCATACTATATGTAATGTATTCCATTTTACTAAACATTCATACAAAAATTTATTCAAATCAGAACTTTCATACAGAAGTTCTGTACAAAAGACTGATTGCACTAATTTTGGTACAAAATGGCTGCTGGTGGCCATCTTGAATTTCGGACCACACCCAAAAACACTCATTCTCATCCCACGGTGATAACAAAGGTACCCAAGAAGTTTCATAAAGATCGGTTCATAAATACGGCCTCTAGCCTGAGCCGTATAGAAGTTGTGTACAAAAAACTGATTAGACGTAATTTCGGTACAAAATGGCCACTGGCAGCCATCTTGAATTTTGGACCGCACTCAGAAACACTCGTTCTCGTTCCAAGGTGATAACAGAGGTACCCAAGAAGTTTCGTGAAGATTGGTTGATAAATACAGCCTCTAGCCCGAGTCGTATTGACATGTGTACTTACTGTGTGTAAGTAGAACCGAAAATTCAAAATTCATCTAATTTGAATAATTTCTGTACGAGAAAAAAACCCATATTATATGTGATGTATCCCATGGTACTAAACATTCATACAAAAAATTATTCAAATCAGAGCTATCATGTGGAAGTTCTGCGCAAAAATCTGATTGCACTTAATTTTGAACAAAATGGCTGCCAGCGGCCATCTTGAATTTCAGACCGGACCCAAAAACACTCGTTCTCGTCCCACGGTGATAACAAAGGTAGCCAAGAAGTTTCGTAAAGATCGGTTCATAAATGCGGCCTCTAGCCCGAGCCGTATTGGCATTTGCACTGACAGTTCTGAAAGTAACACTAAATAAATCAAAGTTAGTCTAATTTGCATAATTTAAGCACGAGAAAAAAACCTGTATGATATGTAATGTATCTCATGGTACTAAACATTCATACAAAAAATTATTCAAATCAGAGTTTTCATATGGAAGTTCTGTACAAAAAAACAGATTTCTGCATCGTCGGTACAAAATGGCTGCTGGCAGCCATCTTGAATTTCGGACTGCACCCAAAAACACTCGTTCTCATCCCACGGTCATAACAAAGGTACCAAAGAAGTTTCGTAAAGATTGGTTCATAAATACGGCCTCTAGCCCGAGCCATAGCAGCTTGGCACTTACAGCTCTGAAAGTAACACTAAATAAATCAAAGTCAGTCTAATTTGCATAATTTACGCACGAGAAAAAAACCCGTATTATATGTGATGTATCCCATGGTACTAAACATTTATACAAAACTTTATTCAAATCAGAACTTTCATACAGAAGTTCTGTACAAAAAACTGATTTTTGCATCATCGGTACAAAATGGCCGCCATCTTGAATTTCGGACCACACCTAAAAACACTCGTTCCCATCCCAGGGTCATAACAAAGGTACACAAGAAGTTTCGTAAAGATCGGTTCATAAATACGACCTCTAGCCCGAGCCATAGCCAATTGTTGACGTACGGACAGACGGACAGATGGACAGACGGACGACGGGCCATGACAATAGCTCAAATTTGACTTCGTCAAAGTTGAGCTAATGATAGTCGCGACAGCCCTAGTCTTCACTTCTCCGAATAAAGAGAGAAACAACCTAACCTTGGTTTCAAACTTCAGAGTCGTGATACTCCTTTTACAGAATAGCTGCACTAATTGGTATTGCGTTCTAGTGTGGCATTTACAGTGAAAATAGGTGACAAAATTACTTCTTACGCATCGAGGTTCAAACGTTCATCTGTTTATCAAATGTGATTTCCTTTGGAGAACTGGAACTTGTCACTTGTTCTACATTTATAATGTCAAATATATTTATTTCTACACTTAATTTTGAAAGCTTGAAATTCCAAAGCCAGTGTCAAAATCACAGTTGATGTTGAATGGAAATTTAGGGTTACAATGACCTATATGAGCGACTTTTACACGATAAAATTTTTATGGTCGGCATAACATTTTAGGGTATGTCGGATTACCCTAAACAGGGTATTTGGGAGGGGGGGGGGGGGGGAGGGGTAATTTTGCAACAGACTCAAGGCAAAATCATTTTTCTCAAACTTGAAACTCTTGAGATAATTTATGCAAATACATTGTGCTCAGGAAATCGGAGTACCGGTATAGGCTATTGCACAGGTGCGTTGCCATGGAAAGGGAGTCCCATTGACACCAACTGCCACCAAATACATTTCCTTATATGCAAATGCAATGTATTGTTATGTTTGTACAATAAAAACCAAAACCGAAAACCCAACTCTTTGAATGAACCCGAAACCAACATGAAATTTGAAAACCGCCCATCTCTACCTCATTCGTAAATCCCCACCCCCACATGACATAGTGGTGTATAATAATTCTGATAATCTAGAGGATCTTCTGCCTGAAGGTCAATATGACCTACTTTTTAAAATGTAGGTTAGCATCATACTATAATATTAGAACGTTCCTTTCCATGTTCTATCGGTCGATAGTACCTGAGTTTGTGTGATTTCTGAAATAAAACCTGAAGCAGCGAAGCAAAGAAGAAACGTTCTAATTATTTTATTATGCCAAACAAAAAACCACTTTCATTGTTAAGCGTTAAGTGCAACATGCCATCAATCTTGTAATAACAATGTAGTCGATTCCAAAAACATGACGTCATTTCGAACGAATGACGTCTCTTTAGGTGTTTCTAGATCACCAAATTCGAAAATGACTTGTCACAAGTACCGCCGCTTTGGGAGTTTCTATATCACCAAATCCAGTATTTACAACTGTATCATGCTGTTCATGTTATAATTCATTATTAATGCTTGTGTGATAAGTGGTATAATGGAATATAAATTCATGTTTCTTGGATGAAGACAGTTGTTAGAATTGAGTGGAGTGAAACAATTTATTTTGAACTTGAGGCGGTTGCTCAGTGAGGTCGATGAGTACTAATCTTGTGGAAATATAATTGACTGAAGTCATAACTCATATTCAGGATTCACTGAAGTGGTGAACAATACGCGAGTTTTTAATATTTCTGATTGTTTTGAATTCATTGTTTGCAGTTAAAATTGAAAACACACCCACTGAAGATGATATATACTTGTTGGTAAGTTTGTGTCTATCGGTGATGAAAAAAGTTGAACGGACACAGTGCCAACGTTTGGTATTGATAATTCCAATCAGGGCGTGTGTAATCGACGCTGATCAATGGAAGTGGAGCTTACATTTTCTTTGTTCTCTTGTCTCCAGGTAAGAACATTCCGATAGTACCCGTGTTTTGCCCCAAAACTCCAGTACTATGACTTTTAGAAGGTGTCAGATTAACCAATGTCACAAACGTGAGGTATAATATTAAATAAGAACCGAATAGTATAGGAATAATGAGCCTGGTTTGTTTGCCCCTCGGACCCTGATGGTATATTCCATGCCTTATGAATTCAGGTCGCATCACAATGTTGGACTAGAAAAGTGGTGCTTCAGGTTCAAAGATTTAAGGACAGCTTCCAGGTCCTTTCCAATTGAGAATCTTTGCATTGAAATTAGGAAATTTTATAAAGTACTTTTATGAAGAGTTTTCTTGAAAAAATTAGAAAACTTCATTTTATAGGTTACATAACATGTTTAATTAATCTGTTAACAGAACCACTGCATCAATACATTGGACACATTTTAAGTTTGAAAAAATCATTGTTCAATTCTGTTATCTCCCTTGATGTGTCTCTCCAATATTGACTGCATTCCAAGTAAACACTGGAGAAACACATCAAGGGAGGTAAACAGTTGAAAAGTTAAAAAGTTTATAGTAATTTATATATTTTTTATACTTACCAATGACCCAGACATAGCTGGTGCTAACTCTTAAAATATAGGGCCAAACACAAATTTTGCCCCCCAATCCCCAAAATTTGCATCTAAAACTAAAGAAAACATGTCCTGAAAGGCCCTCCACACTTCGCCCCCACTGCGCATGCGCAGTGTCAAGGACGTTCCGAAATTGGCGCCATTAATCATTCTAATAACCAGTGCCTGGTAAGCGCTATGTACTCAGCGGGGAGGCAAGAGTTCCCAACTCCTGGGAGGGCCATCCCCGTCTGGGTCATTGGTAAGTATAAAAAATATATAAATTACTATAAATTTTTTAACATTTTTATACTGTACCAATGACCCAGACATAGCTGAATAGTAAAAAGGCTGGAGGGCCAAGGACATAGAGCAAAATGGAATACGCTCAATAAAATAAAATAGAGTCATCCCCTGTAGGGAAAAAGAAGTAATAGGCCTTACATGTATCTTTCTTATTTATGATAAATTAGAAAGATACAACACCTTCCAAAATTGAGCTTCATACATCCATGTACTCTATTAATATCCAATATAATCCTTATACTAATAATTTTTAAAGTAAGCCAATAAATAAGTAAGTCTAGAGAATAGAGACTCTTATACTCCTAAAAGTGTCTGAGGATTGCATAATCATGTCCGTTGACATATGCAATATTCAAAAGCTATACTTTAAAAACTAAGACTTGAATGAATTTTAAAAACCTAAACTTCTCAGTAAACAACCATCCCAATAACAGCTCAGAATTACTAACTCCGGAGGAGGTATCCCCTTGTTTTCATAGTAAAACAGGTGACCCAAGGGAACACCCTCCCCCCCCCCCCCCCTTTTTCTTGCCCTGGGTCAAATAGCCCAGAGCGAAGAGGGCAGCCGAACGGAGACACTGCCGAAACAGACAGCCTACCTAGCTATAGTAGCAACTGTTAAGTGAATGACATTCTGAGCAGTAGATAATAGACCTAACAATAGAGGCCTCCAGAAATGGACTCGATATTTCTGAGAAAAAATTCATGAATGTGGATGGCTGAGCGCAATGAGCGGCCTTCAAAAATCTATAATAGCAACACTATTAATGTAAGCCCAAGAAGTAGAAGAACTCTTACTTCATGAGCCGAAATCTTAAGCACAACTGCTAAGTCAATGATATACTATAAGCAGTACCGATAGTTAATAGAATCCATTAACAAAAAAAATGGAGCGTAACGTCCTTCTACTAGACATCAAAGACAGAAGAAGCTTACGCCCATAGTAATAAACAGAAATCTGTTTATAAATACATAAACTGTACCCGGAAAGAGTAAAGGCCTATGCCCATACGAAGACGGAAGGACCTTAAAATAATAGGTTCCGGATAATAGGAGCCTAACTCTTATGCAACAATCCAACCTAAATAGTAACGGAAGTATTGATTCCGAAACTATGAAAGTGAAAATCATCCATCGATAGTGCATGAAACTCACTGACTCTACAGTAAAAGAGAAACCAACAGAATTACTGTCTAAAAGGTCAGAATTTGAAAACTACTGTTTCCAGAGGCTCAAATGATTACTTAGCTAAATAAGAACCGAAGTTAAAATCCGTATAGGAATTTAATCTAAAGATTCTAAGTCTATTTATCAAAAAGTTACTAACTGACTTAGATAAAGAGACAAAAGACTCAATTGTAAACTATCGTAGAGTGCATAGGTATGAGGTAACATAAACCTATAACCTAAATAATAACAGGCTGCAGTAGATCTTGTGAAACAAGTATACTAAAAAATAGCAATGAGTAGTATGGAGGGATCAACAATATGAACATAATGATCCCTACACCACGACGGAAGAGCCTCCACTTTAGCCGCATAGAATAGCGAAGAAGAGGATCTCCTATAGTAAGAAATCGCGTCCAAAGCTCGTCCAGTACAGTGCTTACAATGCAATACGGACCACACAACGGAATACATGAAGGTTGCGACCTTGCAGGTTGTGATAAAGATGACACGATTTACCCAGTGAAAAAGATCCTCACATAGAGGAAGATTTCACGTTAAGACCCACAGTAGACAAGAGAGAAAATTACTCATGATCTCTGTGAAGATAGAGATGCTATCAACAGAAATGTATTGTGGTTGTTTATCTTAGCAATACTTGCTAAAACAACAGCGCCGGAGGATACGCGTATCCTATCATTCCGTCCTATAGATCAATAGAGCGTTAAGAATATTAGCTCAGAGATCTGGACAAGCCAACACATACGTCTGCAATTGATTAGCAAGCTGTGTCATAAATAAATCATCATTGGGCGCTCCCATAGATAGCAAATCTGATTGAATACTTGTTTGTTGAGAGTCCATTCTGACAGCAACAAGCGACCCGTAAGAGAACGGGAGTCCGATAAAACAATCAGACAACCCGGAATATGACGGACCAAAACTGAACTTGGTGTACTATAACCAACAGACGGATTCTTTCCATTAAGTTGAATAATGGAAACGAAAAAGTGCCTCCCTGGTTCCGGAGATACGCCACTACTGTCGAATTAAAGGACAGGAATTTGGGCATGCGTTTCTGAATAATGTTCATGCAATGACATAAGCAAGCCTAAAAAACATTATTCCGCGGAAGAAAACTGATTGCTAAAAGACTGCGGAACCCAAAGACCCTGGCACTTCGAATCCGTAGGGATCAGTATTATATCCCAATCTGTTTTGACTGGCAACCGTCATAACAGCCACACTCGGGTCCGGCAACTGCGGCGGCACTCTCTGAGTCAACCACCGAATGTTTGCCCCAGTCTGAATCTCTTGTAACACTAGATAGACAAGAGAACGTGTAAATCGAGCAATTCATGGATTGCCGAAAAGTTGCCGTCGAAGAGAAGCTCCTCCGAGAACGAAGCGACTCTGAGAGAGTTCTTAATCTTACTATCCACGTGAGTGGATGTAGCTAGGGCTGCGTCACGTCTAACTAACTCCAATCAGCCACTGAAGGGCGGAGTTATACGTGAACAAACTACTGCCCTCAAAAGAAATTACATTGAGAATAATATCCCGTAAATCTTTTCTTGAAGACGTAATGATAACGCCTCAGTAAGGCGGATTACGTATAATAAAGCGTCTAAGTTAAGTCTACTATACATAATGTCGTTCCCAACATTGAAATTGGAAAAGACATAAACGGCGAAAAAGAATATATGCAGTTTTTAATCACACCGTCAAGACGCATATGAACTCTCGGTATGCCCTGCTCTGCCAAAATAAACTATTTGTATAAATGATAAAATGGCAGAAATGAGCAACGCGGACAAGAAACTAAACTATCATGCTTAGTAGCAGGCTTGTATATATATATATATAGCGTCGAAAAATAAAACACATGTTGTAATGACAATATTGGACTGCGTCGGTAAGTCAGGGACAATGTCCCCGAACCGATCGAAAAATCCGAGTCCAATGACGCTATAAGTCTCTTATCCAAGATCGCAGCAATGAAGTCCGAAATAATAATCACTGGAAGATAATGCCAGAAGATATGAAAGGCATCTTCCGATACTACTAAAGGGAAAACTCGAAATCTTTCGAATCCCTTTCGCCATCCTGTCGGACCCTATAAAGCGTTCGGTCGTCCGTACCTGATGCAACCGCGGACCGCACCGACCCAGCGCCGTCGGATAATTCCTGATTCGACCGAGAAACTATCAATTGCTGGGATGCTGCGAAACAACTGTGCTAACTCGGATAGCACGTCCGTCACTGAGGCCTGAGGAGAAGCGGTCTTACGATGCATTGCCGCTGGAAGCTCCGTGATCGTTACCCCGTGCATACTACCAATATGCGAGCGAACGGAGTGTATAGGCCTCGTGTCCCTTGGCTACCGGATGGCGCGACCTATTCGCCGTGGAATCACTGAATGCCGAAACTGATCGGATACTCGAGGTCACGTAGCCAATGTGCGGTCATGTGCCCTGCTGTGAGGATGAGGAAGCATTAAAGACAGTCTCTCGGACTGTCAATATAACGGAGCGTCCCGACCAACGGACATATGCTCTGAATGTAAAATATCTGAACCACAACATGCGGTCCCCTATGTTGTTGGGCGAGAGAGGGACCTCTCTCGCTCACAGCCCGGACGGACCTGGACCAGCCAGGAACCGGACTAACAGGCTTCCTCCGATCTGTCCTCAATCTGCCGTCACTGGGTGAGTACTAAAGTAATTAAAGTGCTCGCATCACCCAAATCTCCTTCCTAGACCGCAACGGACGAACCCGGCAGCCGAACCATTCGATGAATGTACGCTACACCGGGTGAGCTAGCAAATGTCACTCCGTAGGCGATAGACATATTCCATGAGCACTTATTGCCGCTAACTCTTCATTAACTATGACGACAGAGGCACACTTTTGAAAGACATCTCCATAACTCTTCGAACAAGAAACCAGAAATGCTTGGTTAGCAAGCATAAAATAATAATATATATAGCGTCGTTCAATAATTCAAAAGTTTGTGTGACATTATTGGACTATGTCGGAACTGAGGGACGATGTCCCTGAACCGAACCAAAAATTTCTAAGTCCACCGACGCTATCAGTTTCTTATCCGGCATCGCAGCATTCTGGTCCGACGAAAGAAGCTGAAGAAGACCAAGTCAGATGACATACACAACAGCATATGTTGTTCCGAAAGGGAAAGCTCGAAATCCTCCGAATCCCTTTCGGTATCCCGTCGGACCGGATGAAACTTTCGGACGTCCGTACCCGCTTCCGCGGAGCGTCCCGACCCAGCATCGTCGGATAAAATATATGCGACAGATTCAGTTGATGCTGGGATGCTGCGATAAACTGTGCTATTCAGGAAAGCACGTCCGTTCCCGAGGCCTGTGCAGTAGCAGTCTTACGATGCATTGCCGCCGGAAGCTCCGTGTACGTTGACTCCCGCACACTTCCTATGCGAACGTCCGGAGTCTGCAGGCCTCGTGTCCCTGGCTACCGGATGGTGTGACCTGGTCGCCGAAGAATCCTTGATCGGCGAAGCTGGTAATATATCGGCGGTCACGCAGCCAAGGTGTGGTCGTGTGCGCTGACGAGAAGAGGAAGCCTTAGCAGTCTCAGCGGACTGCCTATACAACGGAGCGTCCCGAGCGACGGACGTATGCTCCGCTTACGGCACATTTTGTACCACAACATCTGGGGCCAGATGTTGTTGAACGAGAGAGGGGCCTCTCTCGCTTGCCGTCCGGATGGACCGGAACGAGCTATGAACCGGACTAAAAGGCTTCCTGCATTCTCCCTCCGATCCGCCGTCACTGGGTGTGCATTAGGCTAGTTTATAGTGCTCGCATCACCCCAAAAATCCTTCTAGACCACAACGGACGAACCCGGCTGCCGAACCATTCGGTGAATGGACGCTACACCGGGCGAGCTAGCGGACGTCAAAGGCCGTCGAACCTACTCGGGTCCTCTTAGGCAATTGGCGTATTTACATGAGCACTTTTCCGCTAGCCCTTCATTAATTGTGACGACGGAGGCACACTGTTGGAAGACATCACAGATACATCACCCTAATCTTGATCGTCTGAAATAGAAATTGATAAAGTAGAGTGACCCTGCGGGGAAAGGACCGGAGTGTCCAAATCCCCAACAACATACCGTGACATACGCTTCCCATATTGTCATCGAAATCATACGATACAGAACAGGAGTTAATGCGAGTACACTGACCACATATAGAATGATAATAAAGTCAGAGGAAGACTTCCTCTTAAAACAATTGAACAATATCCTTTCAATGTGAAAAGAAAACAAGTCCTGGTACTCGCACTAACCCCTGGCAATCAAAATACATAATAATAATATGATCCATTGATATAGAAAAAATAATTGAAATCAAAATATTTTGAAAAAATATTTTTTCAGAACAAGTTTCTGAAAAGTAACGTTGAGCCCCAATGGATCCCAAGCCTAAGTGTGGACAAAAATTTTAAAAATATTTTAAACAATTTATTCAACACTTACGAACAATAATAATGTATCTAGTTATGATTAAAATAACATCAAGATATTATTTTTTAGAAATCCCCCCCTCACACAGAGGGCTGTTGTAAATGTAAACAATGAGTGTAAAAACACTAAAATAAGACTCCAGGCACCCAGGCCCGAAATCAGTTACCAAAAATACACTATCTGATGCAAAACAGAGACTTCCAGGGAAGAAACTGCAGAACATCAGATGGTAGATGCAGAACACAACGCCTAACCACCCCTAGGTGAAGACGTAAACATGGGGAAAGAACAGAATTCATTCTGTTATTCAGCTAAAACTCCCAAGAAAATTTAGTAATAATAATTACAAAAACTATGCCAAAAGCATGGGAGAATAGCAAGGGGGAACTTAAAGGACAGGGAGAGAGGAAAACACTTAAAAAAACAGTGTAACTAAATAATCAGAATGACAACAAAATGGCTGCTGCCTTGAAAATAGGTAACTTAACATAATTTCATTAAAAAATTTTAAGTTACAGCCCTGATAATATTCTGTCACACATTCTTTTCCTCTCCTCCTTCTCTATCCTCCTTAGAATCACCATTTCACTAATATTTATGTGTCTGGCATCATTTAAACTGAGATTTATAAGCACAAAGATCAGTCAGATGTTAACTGATGAAGGGCCAAACTTAGAATGATTAATGGCGCCAATTTCGGAACGTCCTTGACACTGCGCATGCGCAGTGGGGGCGAAGTGTGGAGGGCCTTTCAGGACATGTTTTCTTTAGTTTTAGATGCAAATTTGGGGGATTGGGGGGCAAAATTTGTGTTTGGCCCTATATTTTAAGAGTTAGCACCAGCTATGTCTGGGTCATTGGTACAGTATAAAAATATGAAAATTATATTCGGATATGTCCAGTGCCTTCAATCTGTAGACCGACCATGCACAGACACAAGTTCACAACACACATTTTAAATCAAAGTTTTATTCATACATGAAACTGTACTAACACTATTTACCAGAATAAACACAACCTTCACAAGAAAACAATATCATAATTTATATTGTTAATCGCAACCTTCTTTCCTAAAACTACGATTATTAATTTTGCTTTTTTCATCCAACACTACTTTTAAATGCTGTTCACATGATATTCAATCCTAATTGCCAATATGATTAACAATCGGTGCTTATGACTGGACAAAACATGATAACAGTGGGAAATTTGGACATCAAATTGGGAACAAAATTTACCTTTTTCCCATTGGGAAATAGGGCAAATTACAGCCCCTGTGTACCCCCAAGTGTACCCCTGAAAGTCTATATTCACAACTTTGGGGACGGCCAATCAATATTTTCAATGTGCAGCCAAAGGGCTGCAAATTGAAAAGCTTGATTGGTCTACCAAACAAATTCAAGCCTAGAAATAAGCAGACTGTCATCAGCAGAATGAGGTCCTCAGAGGGTGAATTTGGTGATGCTACCCTGCAAAGCAAAATTTACCCTCTCTGAACCTCAAATCTGATTCAAGGTCTCAAGCCAAAACAGAAAGGGGTTCTCAGAGGATAAATTGACCCACTGTATAGGAGAGAATCAGCAAATTCACCCTCTGGGGACCTCATTCTGCAAATGACAGATTGCTTATTTTCAGGTTTGCACAAATTCATTGAGCAACTATCTACTTTATGAATTCAGGTCGTATCACGAACCTGGGCCGGAAAAGCGGCGTTTCAGATTCAAAGGCTTATGGACAAACAGATATGATACATGAACTGTTTTGGGGATGGACATGACAACATAACCTCAGGGACTGACAGGAAAGGAGTGTGATTGCTCTCACTCGCCATCACTCTCCACAATGTTTCACTGGGGGAGCAATTAATCACTCGCCTTCATATGTGTTGAAATTATGTCTGAACATCAAGTTATATATTGCATTTCAATCACCCGTTACCTGACCCAACTAGGAGACGATACTTGCAAAGCAAAAATCTTTCATTTTTTGCTTAAAACATATCTTAAGACAACTCACTGGAAGGAGCTCAATGAGCTCATTCCAATGAGGAGTCATATGCTATGTTTTCAGAGCAAAAATGAAAAAAATAAAATTTGTATGGTCATTTTCGTGTATAGTGCCGGTAGAGTTTGGGCTGTCATCATAGGTCAGCATGACTGGCTTATAGTATCTGCAACTTCCATCCCCACACATACATGCACGTCAAGTTTGGTAATCCTAAGACATATAACAAAGGAATCATGAGAGAGAATTGGTTTTGGAGGGATGAATGTGACACACAGACACATGTATCGACCGAGGCAGGTTCTAAGTCGCCTGCATAAGGTGGTGAGTGACAGCAACATTACTATTATCAACTGAGGTTGATTGTATAAATTCTCATAAAAATTATTTTGAGTGACTACTAACATGCAAATGTACGGCCTTCAAAGGCAGATGATCAAAGTTAATTCCGATTCTTGTGGAAAACAAAATAGATATACGAAAGAAAATTTAAACAAGAGGTATTGCTGAAGGCAATTTATACCCTCACTGCAGAGCTGGATCAACAAAGCATTAAATGAATTAAAAATAAAGTAAGGTCCTTAACTCTGTTTTAGGGCTATACTGAATACCGGTATCGGTGTTAAAAAAAATACTGCGATATACTGATATATCGAAAGACTGTTCAGATACGTACAATAATCAGGATTTGAGCAATCACAATCAGAACAAATCAGCATGCCTTGATGATACAGTTTGATAACCCTTTACCCAACGCAGATGATATCAAAACTTATTTTTTTAAATATTAGTTTCTCGAATTTTTCAAAAAATTTCAACAAAACCATATTAAGTGATTCCTCCATTGGAACGAGCTCGTTGAGATCTTTATTGAAAAGTAATATCTGTTCAGCTGCCTAATTTGTGTATTACCCAGGAGAATGTGGCCAATTCGTTAGGTACAGGGATAATATTATTCATTTGGGACTACAGTTAAAAAACTAGGACATCTTGAAAATTGAATTGTGGGTACATAAATAATGATGATAAACCAATATTTTTGCAATTACAACGGTATTCTATCGATACTGGTTTGAATACCGGTATCTATCGGTTTATCGATATACTGTGCAGCCCTACTCTATTTTGTACATGAATTAAAAGGGCCATAACTCTATTGAAAAAAATGCAGGCAACATTTTATACCAGGTGCAGTAGCGGCTTGTCACAAAGATCCCTCAGAGCAAATTTCACTGAAATCCACCTATTCACTGCGGAGATATCGCTGCAGATAGAAAAATCATAAAAATTGACAAAGTGAGGACTGTAACTCTGGTGAAAGATACACGGGAAACTTGTTTATAACATGCGCAGGAATGGCTTGTCACAAGGATCCCTCATACCAAATTTCATTGAAATCCATCAAATCACTGCTGAGATATCGCTGCGGATGAGAGTGGGGATAAAAAATATAATACCTCTTGTGAGCACAAGTTTGATCAGAGATGTGATTGTTACCCAGAGAATGATTTGTTCAGTTTAGCATCACAATATGTGATACATAATTTATCGGCAGCAACACAGATCATGACACTGATTCAAACTGTGCTTGGAAGATCACTCGGCTCAATCCCAATACATCAGAATATGCAGTAACTGAAAATGCCCAGTTGGGAAACCTCAAAACAACAACTGCTATATAAAGAATTATACTTGGGCCCCACAAAGTATATCTTCTGTTTCTCAAGCCATTTTTTTGTAATATTGCATGCAGGTGGGCGGTTTTTTATCTTACTTTTTATTTTTGTAATTATTTCTTTGCCATCAAAAGTTCACTTTATTGGTTTATGTTTTAGACCTCATAATCTACAAAATAGCATAGGTGCAAAGCCTTGTTGCACTCGAGGGACAAATTTATCAATTTTATGAACTTGGGTAAAATATTAGATATAAACCATTTAATTTTTATTTTTTTAATTAGCATTGGTTTTAAAACGAGAACATGGGAAGACAAAAGGACCATGCAAGAGGGCTGAGAAATAGATTTTTAACTTGTTAGGCCAAACATCTTGTCTTATCAAGGCCACAGATTCAGAGGATAACACATCTTCTTATCACAGCTAAACAATGTCACAGGCTGTCACAGATTTTAAGGGTTGAGTAACACTTTGCAACACTCACATACTTTGGTAGTCTGTGAGTGCTGCAAGTTAACACAGTTGCCAATGGGTGTCTGAGTTAACTGATTTGTTTACTGGGGTTTAACAACACTTTCACAAGTCATGGTCACATCATATCCCGACAGTTTGAAGTGTGGAGGAAGCTGGATTACCCAGAGAACCAACAAGCAGTGGTGAGCAACTGTCAGACTCTCCAAACAACTAACTCTGCACAAGCAGATTTAGCAGCAGTTGGAGGCAAATGCACCATTGACGTGCAGTATACCTTTGTACACAGTACCAAAAAGCCCTCACAGTGGCAATTGGGATTAAGTATCTTGCCAAAGGATCAGAATCAAACCACTGACCTCTCAGTTTACAGTCCAATGCCTAACCACCAAGCCACTCCACTCCCAAGTTGACAGGTTGAGTGCGAATTTATTTTTTAATGGATATCTGAAACGTGAGCTTGGGCAGGCGTCACAGTTGACAGATCATGATCAAAAGAGGACATTCTCATCTAGACATTATACAGAGTCATCCTACTAAGTTACAATGAAATCCCTTCATAAATACGACTTGTAGACTGTGCTAAAGGTTTTCAGGTTTTGAGCTCGGGCAGCCATCACAGTTGACTAAACACGACAAAAAGGGAACATTCTCATCTAGATATGACCTCAAACCTGCATATGAAATTTTGTGATCATCGGTCAAGAACTACAGGGTGAAACCTGTGCTAAAGGAAAATGTGAACAGACTCACAGACTTAGACTTCCGCATGCATGATGGCAATAGCTTATTTTGACTTTGTCAAGTTAAGCTAAAAATTATTGATCAAGGTGATCGATCTTTCTTTGCAAAATGAGAAACAAATGTTTTGATAATTTTTCAAAGCGCACTAATCATTTATAGCATATCGTGATGTGCTAACTAACAAAAGACTCAAGGTTGCATTTCAGATGTTTCAATTTATTCATTTACTTACTTATTGGGGTTTAACCCTTTACCCAATGCAGACAATATCAAAATTTATTATTTTAAATATCATTTTTTAAATTTTTTCAAAAAATTTCAACAAAACCATTATCATGTGACCCCTCTTTGGAACGAGCTCGATGAGCTCGTTCCAAAGAGGGGTCACATGATATGGTTTTGTTGAAATTTTTCGAATAAAATAATATTTTTTCAGTTGCATAATTTGCGTATTACGCAGGCGGATGCGAGCGATTCATTGGGTAAAGGGTTAAGGTCACAAATTACTGCATAAAGGCTAATTATAACAGCAACATGGAAATAAAGTCAAGTGCAGTCAATACTGTCCATTCCAGTGGACTTCTATCCCAGGCATTGGTGACTTGAGTCCTATGTTATCAGGAAAACATAGCTTGTTTACCATAGTAAACAAGGGCTATGCAAAGCGTGGACCACTGCCCCGACCTGTAGGCATGTTTGAAGTAGCCTTAAAGGTATTGTGGGACAGAAAATGTTTCTAAGTCGAAAGAGTGAAAAAGGACCATAACTATGGGAAAATCACTGAACAGAGCCAGTTCCTTGTGAATATTCGTTAACCCCATGCAGGTGTATCAGCATACCAAAGGAGATCCAAATCCGACCAATGGCTTTGAAATTACAGTGCAAAATGTATATATGGACAGATAGTAGGGCTGAAACAGTTGGCTCATTTTCACAACTGACTAACCGAGAGCTATAACTGGTTAATATCCGGTTATCCGTAGCCATTAGTTGACCGAATCTGGGGTCAAAGCTATAGGAATTGGAAAGTAGTATTCTCAGAAACTATGCCGTAGTGTGTATACAATGAATGTTGTCGAGTTATCGACAACGTTCGTTTGTATACATACTACGGAATAGTTTCTGTGGTTACTCAGTACTCACAGAAATTGCCGATCATTAACGAAGTCTTGAAGCCAAATCGATTATTTCTCAATATATACAGCGCTGCATCGAGATATAATCTATCCCAAAGGAGAAGCGACAGATTTACTATGTTCTAACCATGGAATGATGATGTCTAACGATATTTCAGATAACCGGTTGCCATTTTTTTTCAAATCGGTTAGATAGGTAACCGGTTTCAAACCGGTTGTCTGGTTAACCATTTCAGTACTAACAGACAGATGGGGAGACAGACAGACGAACGGATGGAGGGTTTCACTAGATACTCCCAAATCCGACTTCGGTGATCGGGAGCATAACGAGCACTGCTCCACTTCCCTAGGTTAGCACAGGGAAATATTTCAATACCTCAACCATTAAAAGCAGCTGAATCATTAACCCGAGCCAAATCCTTCATCGAATTTGCAATGGTATCTCAACAGTACATATTATTCCTTGCCAAAGGGTACTGGTCTATCAAGTGATACTTACCATAGCAGTTTATAACACCACTGACTAATCTTGTGTTAATGGTCTCTCCATGTCTCTCTTTTTCTATTAACTTTAGAACAGAATTAGTTACTTGTTTATTTAGTGGTTTGAACAGACAATCCCTCCATGTTATTAGAGAAAGCTGAAAAAGACAAGACCAGATTGTTACAGTTGTAGTCAATCACTGGTTCGAATTTTGGATTTCTGATTGAATGAACTTGACTCATATATTTAGTGGATTAAATAGATAAATTCACAGTGTTATCTGAGCAAGCTGAAAAAGACAAGAACTGATAGTTACAGTTCTAATCACTCATTGGTTTACATGTTTCTGGATTCCTGATTATAATCCTTTAACCCTTTACCCAACGCAGATGATATCAAGATTTATTATTTTAAATACCATTTTTTAAATTTTTTCAAAAAATTTCAACAAAACCATATGATGTGACCCCTCATTGGAACGAGCTCGACGAGCTCGTTCCAAAGAGGGGTCACATCATATGGTTTTGTTGAAATATTTCAAAAAACAATATTTTTTCAGCTGCTGAATTTGCATATTAAGTGGGCGGATGCGGGTGATTCATTGTGTAAAGTAGTGCTGCCGCGGTTATCCGGATAACCGGTTAACCTGTGGTTAAAACTTTGACCGGTCAAGAAAATGTTTTAACCGGTTAACCTTACATTCACTATACTCACCGTATATGTCCGTGTATAAGTCGCCCCCGTGTATAAGTCGCACCCCAAACTCACACCTGGAATTCCTCCCTTTTGCCTAAAGCCCATGTATAAGTCGCACCCCCTCCCCCCATTTTTATATATATGCAGTCAAAAAGAATTAGTTGCAAGTTACATTTTGCCAATTTGGGGCAGTTTGGGATGCAACGGAAATAGGTAAGTTTTGACGAGTTACCACGTGGGGAATAAGATGAAAGAATAAAGGAAAATTATTACTAAAGATTTAAAAAATACTCGCATTTATTTGTTTTTCGTTGTTTATTTATCACCCCAATGTCTTTCTTCATCCCTGTCAAGAAAATCCAATGCTCATTTGTGACTGAAAGTTCATAGTTTCAGAATCAGAGCACCATTTGCGCCGTAACCTGTGCAGTTGTTGTGATTAAGTTGGTTTTTCCGGAACGCGAGAATGTTCCGGA
Organism: Pictodentalium vernedei; assembly: GCA_031216915.1. Classification (NCBI taxonomy): domain Eukaryota; kingdom Metazoa; phylum Mollusca; class Scaphopoda; order Dentaliida; family Dentaliidae; genus Pictodentalium; species Pictodentalium vernedei. The sequence continues at coordinate 35,595,541 of CM062289.1, forward strand.
AAAAACAATAAAAATGCCACTCAGGATCACCGATCCAATGTCTAGTTGTGACAACAGAAAAGGTGGGTTTGATCATTATGAAGTTATTGTCTGCAAATGAATTATTGAGTGTGTGCTGAGTCTGTGACCTTTACATTTGACGTACTGAATTCAAAACCAATTGTTGCGATATACTATGTTCAAGGTCACTGTGACCTTGACCTTTGACCTGGTGAGTCCAACATCAATAGGGTTCTTCCTCGCACCAAGGCCAACACGCCTGTAAAGTTTCATGACTCTAGGTTGAACCACTATCAAGTTATCATCCGGAAACCAATTGTTGCGATATACTATGTTAAAGGTCACTGTGACTTTGACCTTTGACCTGGTGAGTCCAAGATCAATAGGGTTCTTCCTCGCATCAAGGCCAACACACCTATGAAGTTTCATGACTCTAGGTTGAACCACTATCAAGTTATCATCCGGAAACCAATTGTTGCGATATACTATGTTAAAGGTCACTGTGACCTTGACCTTTGATCTGGTGAGTCCAAGATCAATAGAGTTCTTCCACGCACCAAGGCCAACCCACCTATGAAGTTTCATGAATGTAGGTTGAACTACTATCAAGTTATCATCCGGAAACCAATTGTTGCGATATACTATGTTCAAGGTCACTGTGACCTTGACTTTTGACCTGGTGAGTCCAAGATCAATAGGGTTCTTCCTCGCACCAAGGCCAACACACCTATGAAGTTTCACGACTCTAGGTTGAACCACTATCAAGTTATCATCCGGAAACCAATTGTTGCGATATACTATGTTAAAGGTCACTGTGACCTTGACCTTTGATCTGGTGAGTCCAAGATCAATAGAGTTCTTCCTCGCACCAAGGCCAACCCACCTATGAAGTTTCATGAATGTAGGTTGAACTACTATCAAGTTATCATCCGGAAAGGAATTGTTGCGATTTACTATGTTCAAGGTCATGTTGACCTTGACCTTTGACGTAGGGAGTCCAAAATCAATAGGGTTCTTCCCCTCACCAAGGCCAATCTACCTATGAAGTTTCATGAATGTGAGTTGAACCATTATCAAGTTATCATCCGGAAACCAATTGTTTAAGATTTACTACGTTCAAGGTCACTGTGACCTTGACCTTGGACGTAGCATGTCCAAAATCAATAGGGTTCTTCCTCCCACCAAGACCAACCTACGTATGAAGTTTAATGAATGTGAGGTGAACCACTATCAAGTTATCATCCAGAAACCAATTGTTTACGCCCGCCCACCCGCCCGTCCGCCCGCCCGCCCGCCCGCCATTCACCAAACTATAAGTCGAGTTTGACTTTGTCACAACTCGACTAAAAATACAACAAATGCGCAGGTTACAGAGCAAATTGTTTTCAGATTGTTGTCCCACTTAAGCATTGTTGGTGCTATTGAAACTAACTTTACCTGGTGCACGTGAGCGTAATTTTACTAATTTATAACCGGACATTACACATCAGTGAATTGGAGTTCATGGAATAAATAAATACATCTCTCCAGGTATTGCTGGCAAACATTTAATGTGTTATTATTTATTTTTTCGTTGTTATTTTGATGATTTTGTATTTTTTATGGTTTCATCCATATTGGCCCCACAAACCTGTTGATTTCTGGTACACGCACTGATGTAAACACATGGGCGATTGAACAACGACTAAATAGAATACTTCTTTATTATTATTTATGGTCAATGTAAATAACATTGGCCGGCCCGATATAATAGTTACAGTTGAAGCAAGAACACACTACAAATATAGGTACCTTAAATGCGGTTAACCACGGTTAACCATGGTCAAACACGCTGGTTGACCGGTCAGAAAAAAGTCTTAACCGCGGCAGCACTAGTGTAAAGGGTTAAGTTCTATGAGAGATAATTTGATTGAAACTATTGCAGATTTAAAATTTAGGACATGAGAATATTCACTTTTCAATGACATGTCTGAGAAACAGACCTGGATATAATGGCCTTATATCATAACCTGTTAGCCAGTATAGAATGGCGGTAACCCATAGGAAAAAAGTGTTGAGATGCTTCTCGGCATTCTCTGTTGTACTATGCCAGTCTTGCTTCTTAACGTCTAAACAGCATTTTCCACCCACATAAATATCATCAACTAACATGCGATTTCGCCGAAGCGACATTGCACGTTAGTTGTTGCTATTTATTTTGGTGGAAATTCTTTTAAGATGAAAACAGCATGCCATTCTATCATTCATATTTGAAAGCAATACTCAGCCTTTCAGATGAGATAGTTCAAAAAGGTTGTAAAGTCGTTTTGGCAAACATGCGAGATTAGTAATTTAATAAAGTTATGTTGTATTATTTTGTCGTAACTTGTAGTTCATTTGAATATTTTATAATTTACACAACCCACACATAACCTAAACAGTCATTCGCAGGTTATATCTAGACCTGGTGAAGTTCCATCAAAATTGTTTCATAAGGAGGAGCTACACATACAAGAATCACATAGAAACCTATAATAAATCTTCGAAGGTCAATGTAATATAAGTGGTTACAGTTAAAACTAGAAGTCCTGTCCTAAAATGCGCACAAATAGCATGTCGATATGCGCGTTAATCTACGCGTTATGACCATAGTAAGGCTATCAAATTCTGCACGTATGGCCTGTGCACAAGCAATGTTTCAGCCAATGGACCTCCGGGTAACCCGGAGGTCCATTGGCAGAAACATTGCCTGTGTTTGCTATGAGTAGCCAGGAGAACCTGCCGTGCTTTGGATGCCATTCGATGTGGCAATGGTGTGCAATTTCTACACGCAATTAAGCCTAGATAAGCGCACAGTTCGTGAACAGGACTTCTAGTTTTAACTGTAAATCATTTTGGAATATGTGCATGTCCACTTAATCGGTTCTTAAATGTATAAGTTACGCACACAAGAATTTGGGACAGATATACAGTGACAATACAGGCTTGGCAATCAAGAAAATCAAGGAGTGCAAAACAGTTGCCCTCCTCAGATTGCTTGGGAGTGCAATTGAACCTGAAATTTTCAATGCAAAAACTTGTATGCTATTTCAGTTATATTCACTTCAAAGTATTAATATTATGACTGAAAAATTGTACTACATTCAGCTTCACAGTGGAAAATTTGGCACACACATCTCATTATTCAAAATGTTGCATACAATTTTTATGTGACTGTCCTCTACACTCAAAATGTATTGAAATGAAACACAGAATGGGTCAATGAATTATTGCGAATCAATGCAACATCGTCAAATCAACCACTGAGTTCCAATGTGTTACCTGTGCCAGTAGGCACAGAGAACACACTGAAACTCAGGGGACGAAATGATAATAGATTTTAAAGGCAGTCCCAAACAGGTCAGGCATTCCACAAAATCAAGGGGTGCAAAAAATTGCCCTCCTGCACTCCTAAAGAATGCCAGGCCTGACAATATAGCCTCTACAATCTTTTAAGTAGGGGCATTATATGGAAGAAGTTCCTTCTTGTACAACAGACTAACCAATGATACAACAAAGTTGTTTTCAATGATCAGCATTTCAACAGCTATCACATACATAATTTATAAACCTCCATCCATTAAATTTCCTATAAAATCACACATCATTTGTAGTGCTGAAACGGTTGGTCCATTTTTGTAACTGGCTAACCTTTGGGCAAAACCAGATTTCACCTGGATATCCATTAATTTCAACTGCTGGTATTATTGCATTATCTAGGATGCAAAATCAGTAAGGAATGGCGAGAAAACAATTCAAAACATTGCCACCTGACTTCCACAAAACGTAAACAAACGAACACTATCGAGTGCAAATGATCGCTAACAATTTGTATGGTCCCACATAATAGTGATGATACATCAATTTATTTTAGAAGCACCATTACTCACACTGAGGGATTTTTTCAGCATTATAATCTGCAATTAACAACACCTCATCAAAGAATGTCAAATTTGTCTGTAGAAGACTATGTTACATTGACAGGCACATGCTCACTATTGCCCACACAGAAAACAACCTGCAGTGCACTCTACTGCTGGCAATTATAGAGTAACAAACATTTATCCGCAACTTGACAGCCCAAGTGACCGAAATAACTGTTCATTCAACATTCCAACACCTTAACCCTTTCATGTTACATCGAGTTCACATCAGTGTAAATCAAAAGAATTCTAACGTCTCGCGGTCAAATAATATTCATTTTCTCGATGCTATCACGTAAACTATAGGTATAGGAGCTATCCGGTTTAAAGCTGTTCCAACCAGTTATATCAATAACCGGTTGCAAACCAGCTAACCGTTTCAGCACTACTCATTTGACATCCTCTATTAGAGGTGTGACTGTCTCAATGGGACTATAAAGTCCAAATATGAACCTGGGGACTTAACCTTTTCAAGAAGTGTGCATAAATTTTTGCTTGAAGAAACAATTGGAAGTGGTCGAGCTGACGATATAAAAAGCAAAAAATCTGAAGCAAAGCTCGGTAATAATTTAATCCAACAGCTCAATTACTGAACCTACCAACAAACCAGGACGATTTTGCCCATTTTGTCGTTGTCAGCATTGACTGATATTATACATTACAGGGAGTCAGTGTTGAAAAGGTTAATTTGAACAAACTTGAAGGATGTTGTATATCAAAAGATTCTGACTGGTGGTTCTGGAGAAGAAGATTTGGAGAATATAACAAATTTTGCACAATGTTAAACTTTGTACCCACCCCAACCTGGGAACACAAATATCATCCCAGGGACTTGATTTGAACAAATTGAATCTAAACCCTCTAAGGATGATGTATACCAAATATCAAAACAAGATTCTGATTGCATTTCAAGAATTAAGATTTTTTAAAATTATTCCTTATATTGGAGTAAGTTAAAATTGGTGTTCCAATAGGGACCCCCAATATATTAAGCCAGGGAAAATCCTCCCCTACCCCCCCCCCCCTCCCCCCAATAAGGAAAGCACTCTTACTGGTGAAACTTTCTGACTGGTGGATCTGAAAAAGAAGATTTTTGAAAACTGTCCTCCGCATTGCACCGAGTTACAATTTGGACCCGGACAGGAATCCGGAAGATTAACTGAGGGACTTAATTTGAACAATCTTGAATCTCACCCTCATAATAATGATGTATACCAAACATTAAAAGAGTCTAACTGGTGGGTCTGAAGAAGATTTTTGAAGATTATTCCCCATAATGCCCTAAGTTAAAATTTGGGTTCCCATACTGACCCCAAATATGAACTAAGGGGATTAATTTTAACAAACTTGTATCTACTAACCACCCCCACACCCCCCACCCCTCCCCCACCTTATCGATGCTGTATACCAAATGTCAAAAGATTATGATCAGTGGTTCTGGCGAAATTCTATTTTTTTAAATTTTTGTAAATATGCCGACTCGGCATTTTTTCGATCCCCCCCCCCCCCCACGCCCCTCCCCCCCCCCCCCCACCCTACACAACACACTAACAGAAACATCTACCTTTTTTTTTACCACTCCATTTTACTGGTTCTAAGGATGCTTCATATCAAATAACAGTTCTCTATTCAGTATGGTTTGAGAAATATGGGCATTTGAAATTTATTCTAGTTTTAGCTCCTAGTGTTCTCATGAGGACACAGGAAATTTATTTTCTTGCAGGAATAACATATGACTCAATAGTACCACTCACCAAATTTGGTTCAAATCAGACCTTTGGTTCAGAAAAGAGAAATATCGGGCAGGGCAAAAATCGTGCCTCTTCCATTACAAAGGCAAATATTGCCCCACGAACTTCGATTGAACAAACTTGATTCTACACCTCAAAAGGAAGCTCCATACCCAATATCAAGTCATTGTACACAATGGTTCACGAGAAGATTTTGAAGATTTAAAAAAATTTTGGAGTATTTTCCCCCAGCCCCTCCCTATGGGGCTAGGCATGTTGATTTGAACAAAAATAAAATGCGATGTCAGAACATGCAATCACCTCAAATTTAACTAAAATTAGTTCATCAGTTTAGGAGGAGCAGATACAAACACCATGTTCACGAACAATGGACGGTGAGTGATCACTATAGCTCATCCGGGCTTTTAGTCTCGCAAGCTAAAACTATGGACTCATAAATGATTGAAAAAATCACCAGACCAAATTGGTTCCACAGACAGATGACAGACAGACACAGACAGACAGACAGAACAGTTCAACACCCGTGCCCATCACATTAATTTTAGAAAATATTTGTCTCTTGTTTAACCCTTCACCCAATGCAAATGATATCAAGTTAAGTATTTTAAATATTATTTTTTTCAATTTAACCCTTTACCCAATGTAACGGCCAAAACCGGCCAGCGCGATTCTTACAAATCGCCAATTAATTTTCATTATTTTTTCATTTTTTGTCTCAAAAACATAGGTTATGACTCCTCATTGGAACGAGCTTGACGAGCTCGTTCCAATGAGGGGTCATAACCTATGTTTTTGCGACAAAAAAATGAAAAAAATTAGTTATTCAAAAAATTTTTTGCAAGTGTCGTCTGCTTTTCATGTTAGGTAAAGGGTTAATTAAAAAATCAACAAAACCATATTGTGTGTCCCCCTTATTGGAACAAGCTCGTTCCAATGAGGGGTCGCGATATGGTTTTGTAGAAATTTTTGGGAAAATTTTATTTATTCAACTGCTGAATTTGTACATTACGCAGGTAGATAAGACCGATTCGTTGGGTAAAGTGTTAAAAACTTGGATTTCTTATGTTCTCCCGAGGACATGTTCATCATTATGATCCAAAGGGCAGTAGGCGGATGTGATATTATACTTACTGAATATATGTCATATATTCCTTTTGTTCCTTCATCACATTCTCTGCGAACCCAGTGCCTGTTGAGATATGCACATATACCATCCAACACTCTACTTGAGAACTGATAATCTTCCCATTGTTTTGTGTAGAATGTTAAAACTTGCTCATCAATTAGGTCCTGACCATCCTGAAATGCAAAAAAAAGAATTTCTGAGCTCTTTCAGACACGATTTGAGTAAAGCTAAAAAAAAGAGTTTCAAAGTAAATGTAGGATTATTAGTATCTATTACTAGAGCTGTAGGTTAACCGAAACTGAAACGAGGTTTTTAGGTTTTTTTTAAAAACCGAAACCGAAACCGTCGACATCCCGTAATCTAAGGTTTTTCGTTTTTTATTAAATACTCTCTTGCTGCAGAAATTCACTGAATGTAGCCATCCCAGAGAAGTGAGAGTACCCAGACACTGCCATTTCTTGCTGCAGAAATTCACTGAATGTAGCCATCCCAGAGTAGTGAGAGTACCCAGACAGGCAGACACTGCCAATGGCAGTGTCTGGGTACTCTCACTACTCTGAGAAGGCTACATTCTGTGAATTTCCGACATTTCAGTTTAGTTGTGTTTGCAGCTTTCCTCAAGTTGCGTGTAGGTGTCAGACCTCGAAAAATGACCAAGCACAATAAAAGTTCTGTATATTTAGGTAATTATTATATTGGCCTTCCTGATTCTTCATGTATTATAGGTTATTTCGGGCATTCATTGAGTTTCACTCAATTTCACTGCTATTCAGTTATGACTCCGGACATAAGAATGAGTTTTATTGAATTTTATTTGGTCTCATGAACAATCCGAAAACCAAACCAAACCGAGGTTTTACTCCACCTGATAAACCAAAACCGAAACCCGTCAACCGAACAAGAAATTTAAAAACCTACAGCTCTACCTATTACAAACAACTCTACTCGCATTTAGTGTTCAATTGATTACCAAAACTAGCCGCTGAGCCATTACAGGTTATTTGAGGTCACAATTGGCTGATTATGACTGCAATACCATGCACTACTAAGCAAGTCAAGGCTCAAAAGAACTACATTAAATTGAACTTATTTTACAGGTGGACAGTTCGTTCACTACTCGATAAGTCGAGACTCGAAAGAACTGCATTAAACTGAACATATTTCACAGTGTTAAACTCTGTTGAGTCAGGTCCAGTAAAATTACCAGTTGTGCACACTCTCAGAGCCACGTTTACCATCCAAGTGTGAGCAACTGGAAATTTTTTACTGCGACCTGAGTCAATGGAGTGCAACCTTCACTTTTCTGATGTATGAACTGGCGATTGCTGCAAGTACGCTCAATTGTAAGCTTTATGTTTCGTCGCCTAACTTGTATATCTCATAAAGTCGCAGATCTAGAAAAATTAAGAATACACATTGTGGTGGTTTTTCAACTTTATTGAATAGTATCATGGACATCATTTTACATTAACAATGGAACAATCGCAGAAGATAATAAGATGTGGTTAATGAATCATCACAAAAAAATGCTTGGCAACAATCGGTTTAACCGATGTTCCAGGAGCCGTTGTTGTTGTCGTCCAATTGCCCACAATCAGCCGATTGGGGTGACCGATTCCGATCATCGGTTGAACACTACTCGCATACTTTTCAAGACAGCCTGTATGTTCAGGAAAAACTGCCCGAAAATATTTGTGCAATGTTTAGGGATTCACAGGTGCCGATCATGGTCCCTGCATGCACATATTCCCGCAAGTTAAGCTGCATTTTGTGCAAACAGCATGGACCATACTTTTACTTTAACAGTATGAAGCCTTTAAATTGCAATACAGTGGAAACCTGTTAATTGAATAACCACTTTGTCAATGAAAAATACTCAATTAACAGGAGCATTCAATTAACAGGAGTTGTGTCATTTTCCTGTATTCTAGAGATAAACTTGGCATTTAAACTATTATATCTTGTTTGACAGAGCTCCATGAGCTCTGTCAAATAAGATATAATAGTTTAAATGCCTGTTTTGCATGTACTGAGGCCAAATAGAACTATAAACAAAGGAAAGCTGGGGAGTGTCTGGGTAATTTCTTGACAGGTTACAAGATTTTTTATTCAATTAACAGGAGTTTATTCTATAACCTATATTCAATTAACAGGTCAAATTTGTACTGGAGGTATGGTAAATGGTTTTGTGTTAGGAAATTATATTCAATTAACAGGGTTTTTCAGTTAAGCGATATCCAATTAAGTGGGCTCCACTGTACCTGCATTTCAAAAAAAGGCGCACATGAATTTTCAGCACTCAACCAGTTGAAGGAGATATGATGTTTGGGTCAATGATATAGGAGATAAATATGATCTAGATCTTACCTTTAATAAATTAATCAAGTAGCTTTTTAGAAAATCTTTCAAACTTCTGTACAATTCTAGCCCAACAAATTGAGCTCCTCCTGTTGGTGGTTTTGATTTTTTACTTCCAGGTGTCCGAGACTGCTGCCCAGCGTGACCTGATTGGTGTACACTTGTGCAATAATTGTAAACATGTCTATTAAAATTAAGGAAAACTTGTCTCTTATCTTAAATACAATACAGAGGCAGACCTGGAGGCCTGTCATTTTCAAAATGGAAGGAGAGCAATGGTTGCCCGCCTTAAAAGAACTTAGAACATAAGAGAGCCATTTTGGCCACCTTAATTTGACACAAGGAGAGACAGTGGGGTCTGTTCTAGAGATTGGTAATTTTACCATATCTTTGCATTTTAATGTTTGGGTCGTGCATGTACAGTACATGGAGAGTGTATTATCACTAAATCACCTGCAGAGTGGAGATTCCACCCAAGCAATAATTCTAAATTTGTTGTAAAACATAACCAGCACAAGCAAAGTTTCAGCCAATGGACCTCCGTGTTCAACCCGGAGGTCCATTGGCTGAAACATTGCTTGTCTTGTTTGTTGATATGTACAAAATTTGAAAGTTATAGCTTGGGTGGTAACTCCACTCTGTGGGTGATTTAGTTGCAATCCACTCTCCACATACTGTAGAATCTAATGTAGGTTTGAAAAATGCAACAATTTCTTGCTGAATATGTCAGGATTTCTACCTGAATTTTGTATGTAGTCAGGCAATTACAGTCAGTATCCGATAAGTAAGCAAAATGGCTACCAGTTAATCTCTGTAAGACCCCTACACCTGGCCTCAGCTTGAGCTGGAGACCAGCCGTAAGGGTCTCACAGAGACTAGACACCAGTAAGCTTTTTCAAAGTGCACAATCACTTAATAAGATGATCGATACCGATCACCATTACTGAACAAAGTTCACTTTTGTGGCTCTCCTTGTATGTGGCAAGGAGAGCATTTCCTATCCCCGTAAATTTTAATTTAGGAGAGCCATTGAGAGTGAGTGGTCGCCCTCCTTAAAATGACAGGCCTGAACCTAGAAATAAAGTGTTCATATCTAGTGCTGAAATGGTTGGCCAATTTTTCTATCCGGAAAACTATAGACCTTAACCGGATAACCATTATTTCCAACCGCTAAACTCAAAACAATATAATATCTAATGTATTCACATTTAAATTATTGGGAATCACTCAGTGGGGACTCGTTTGCATCACCGTCGTTGGAAGTCTGTCAATAACAAGGGTTTCCTGTAAAAATATTTCTTCCTTCATATATAGAATAGTAAGATAGGGATATATCAGGGTTTCCGCTAGGGGAAAATTTGTGTGCCCGGTAGTGAAAGATAGTGAAACTAAGACGCCAAAGGCGTCTGCTGCACGTGCCAAAAGGCACGTGCATATAGATGGGGGTCTTTTTGATTTTTAGGTGCTCTCTGGTGGCCTCTGGGGGCATTCTGGTCGCTAAAATGCTGAATAATTATTCTGGTCGCTAAAATGCTGAATAATTGGTGTGGAAAATATGTATTTTTTTCTCCTACAATTCTCTAAATTCCCATGGGACACACAAGTCTACATCTGGTCGGAGGTTTCATAAAAATACAAACCCAAAACAACACAAAATCCACAAATCCTAACAGTGACTGAGTTTTGTTTACAACCGCTTGCGGTAATATTTGAAAAGAACCAAGATGCAGACGTGTGACGTAATGCACGTGCAAAAGTAATAGTACTTGCAAGTCACGTTGGGATGCGTCTGAAATTGGCGATATAAGACAAGTAAGTATCCACTGGGTATGTTACGTTTCTTTGGAAACTGCCTACCAATTTTATAGAATTTGCTTTAAAAATTCTAATAATTATCTTGTACATATGTTTCATTTTCAGAGTTCGGGTTTTAATCCTCAATTTAATGAATAAAACAAACAGAAAACCATGCGGTGTTATTTTCATTTTTTTTTTGTGCAGGTTACTCTCAAAAGTCGAAGCCAGAAATGGACGTAAGTATGTCAACAGCACTGCAAACAACCCCCTTGAAAAAAGACAAACATAGTCTGTTTAAAAATAGCTGTTTTTTTTTTTAAATATGTACATTTTTACGAATAAAACAAAATATAGCTTCACACAAACTCAATAAAAAAAATTATAATATGAAGGCCAGATAAAAATTTACACAGAGAAATATGAATAACAAAATAGTTGCCTCCCTTGGCAACATTCGAAAAATTGATTTTACACTGAAAGTCATAACTTCACATGTTGCAGGGCATGATGAAATGATAAATGAGCATGTTTTATTGAACCAATAAGTCATAAATCATACCCCTAGTTATATTGTTATATAATTCTCAAATACCAGAGTTGTAATTATTTTTTATTTTCAATTACCATTTTCTCATTAATTTCTGTACACCCGTGTTTCACAATGAGTTGTGCACGCTCCAAAGTGGCAGTGTTCTTTCACAATGAGTTGTACACTGCTCGAAAGTGGCAGTGTTCAATCAGTATCTTTCTGATGATATTCAGCCACTGTGAAAACTATATGTTGTGGGCGTGTTTCAGACAACTACTGACAGCAGCCTGCACACTCATTTGAAACAAGTGACAGCTTCCGAAACCAGTACATCATTTATCGCTCAAAATAAAAGCCAGTGATTTCTGACCAAACACGACATATTTGAGTCCAAAATTTTATAGGGGACGTTTAGGATTTGAACTTTGTTTCCCCCTCTCGTCTGGTGGTTATAAGGTATCAGGTTGTTGCCAGTAATAGTAGGCATAGTATACAACATAATTATGCCTATATTATGTGGAAAAAAAGGATTCCGAGTGTTGTTACGATACAGCATTGTACTCAGACATTTTAACCACCAGCTTTTCTGACTGATCATAGTATGATCGGCGGGGGGATGGGTCCGGTCGACGGACCCACTGCGGAAACCCTGGATATATAGAATAGTAACATTGTGATATATAGAACAGTAAGATTGGAATATATAGGATAGTAAGATAGGGATATATAAAACAGTAAGATAGGGATATATAGAATAGTAAGATAGGGATATATAGAATAGTAAGATAGGGATATATAGAATAGTAAGATAGGGATATATAGAACAGTAAGATAGGGATATATAGAACAGTAAGATAGGGATATATAGAATAGTAAGATATGGATATATAACAGTAAGATAGGGATATATAGAACAGTAAGATAGGGATATATAGAATAGTAACATTGTGATATATAGAACAGTAAGATTGGAATATATAGGATAGTAAGATAGGGATATATAGAATAGTAAGTTAGGGATATATAGAATAGTAAGATAGGGATATATAGAACAGTAAGATAGGGATATATAGAATAGTAAGATATGGATATATAGAACAGTAAGATAGGGATATATAGAACAGTAAGATAGGGATATATAGAACAGTAAGATAGGGATATATAGAACAGTAAGATAGGGATATATAGAATAGTAAGATAGGGATATATAGAACAGTAAGATAGGGATATATAGAACAGTCAGATAGGGATATATAGAACAGTAAGATAGGGATATATAGAATAGTAAGATATGGATATATAGAACAGTACGATAGGGATATATAGAACAGTAAGATAGGGATATATAGAACAGTAAGATAGGGATATATAGAATAGTAAGATAGGGATATATAGAACAGTAAGATAGGGATATATAGAATAGTAAGATAGGGATATATAGAATAGTAAGATAGGGATATATAGAACAGTAAGATAGGGATATATAGAACAGTAAGATAGGGATATATAGAATAGTAAGATTGGGATATATAGAATAGTAAGAAAGGGATATATAGAATAGTAAGATAGGGATATATAGAATAGTAAGATAGGGATATATAGAACAGTAAGATAGGGATATATAGAATAGTAAGATTGGGATATATAGAATAGTAAGATAGGGATATATAGGATAGTAAGATAGGGATATATAGTATATTAAGATAGGGATATGTAGAACAGTAAGATAGGGATATGTAGAATAGTAAGATTGGGATATATAGAATAGTAAGATAGGGATATATAGAACAGTAAGATAGGGATATATAGAACAGTAAGATATGGATATATAGAATAGTAAGATAGGGATATATAGAATAGTAAGATAGGGATATATAGAATAGTAAGATAGGGATATATAGGATAGTAAGATAGGGATATATAGAATAGTAAGATAGGGATATATAGAATAGTAAGATAGGGATATATAGAATAGTAAGATAGGGATATATAGAATAGCAAGATATGGATATATAGAACAGTAAGATAGGGATATATAGAACAGTAAGATAGGGATATATAGAATAGTAACATTGTGATATATAGAACAGTAAGATTGGAATATATAGGATAGTAAGATAGGGATATATAGAACAGTAAGATAGGGATATATAGAACAGTAAGATAGGGATATATAGAACAGTAAGATAGGGATATATAGAACAGTAAGATAGGGATATATAGAATAGTAAGATAGGGATATATAGAACGGTAAGATATGGATATACAGAATAGTAAGATAGGGATATATAGAACAGTAAGATAGGGATATATAGAACAGTAAGATAGGGATATATAGAACAGTAAGATTGGGATATATAGAATAGTAAGAAAGGGATATATAGAATAGTAAGATAGGGATATATAGAACAGTAAGATAGGGATATATAGAATAGTAAGATATGGATATATAGAACAGTAAGATAGGGATATATAGAACAGTAAGATAGGGATATATAGAACAGTAAGATAGGGATATATAGAATAGTAAGATTGGGATATATAGAACAGTAAGATAGGGATATATAGGACAGTAAGATAGGGATATATAGAACAGTACGATTGGGATATATAGGATAGTAAGATAGGGATATATAGAATAGTAAGATAGGGATATATAGAATAGTAAGATAGGGATAGAATAGTAAGATAGGGATATATAGGATAGTAAGATAGAAATATATAGAATAGTAAGATAGGGATATATAGGATAGTAAGATAGGGATGTGTAGAACAGTAAGATAGGGATGTGTAGAACAGTAAGATAGGGATATATATAACAGTAAGATAGGGATATATAGAACAGTAAGATAGGGATATATAGAATAGTAAGATAGGGATATATAGAACGGTAAGATATGGATATACAGAATAGTAAGATAGGGATATATAGAACAGTAAGATAGGGATATATAGAACAGTAAGATAGGGATATATAGAACAGTAAGATTGGGATATATAGAATAGTAAGAAAGGGATATATAGAATAGTAAGATAGGGATATATAGAATAGTAAGATAGGGATATATAGAACAGTAAGATAGGGATATATAGAATAGTAAGATATGGATATATAGAACAGTAAGATAGGGATATATAGAACAGTAAGATAGGGATATATAGAATAGTAAGATAGGGATATATAGAACAGTAAGATAGGGATATATAGAACAGTAAGATAGGGATATATAGAACAGTAAGATTGGGATATATAGGATAGTAAGATAGGGATATATAGAATAGTAAGATAGGGATATATAGAATAGTAAGATAGGGATAGAATAGTAAGATAGGATATATAGAATAGTAAGATAGGATAGAAAGAATAGTAAGATAGGGGTAAAGAGAATAGTAAGATAGGGATATATAGAATAGTAAGATAGGGATTCTGCAACCTTTGACTCCTGGTTCTGTTCTATGAATTTCATGAGTATCTGCATTGATATTTAAAACCGGGAACCAATAAATTCCCAGTATCATTACTGAATCCAAGAAAAGACAATCATAAAATTTATGTTCCCGGGATTAAACCCTGAATGAAAATCCTGACTTTGTGGTAAATACATGCCTGTCAAGATACACATAAGTTGTCTTGAAGTTCTCAAATTTACAAATCATAGAATAGAAATGATAAAACAATAATCATTCAAGACTTGCATTTTGAAATAATGTCAGACCTACCAGTTAGAGATTGGCGGCTGTGATTTTTCACTTCGGTTTCGGTTTCTTGGGGTGTGAAGACCCGGGTTTCGGTTTTGGTTGCGTTTTTTTCTACTATATGCATTCTCAACTAATTTGGGGAATTTGGAAATGAAGAACCAGTGAACTCATGTTGAAGTATAAAGTAATAGTCTCAGAATGTTTTTTTCCAGGTGAACTTGAATTCATTAATTGTTCATAATTCAAAATTATTATTGCAGGGTATCCAGGGTTTCCACTAGGGGAAAATTTGTGGGTCCGGTAGTTTAAAGAAAGTGAAACTCAGGTGCCTAAGGCGTCTGCCGCACGTGCCTCTGGCACATGCGTATAGAGGTGGTCTGGGGAGAGGGGGGGTTCTCACCCCCATGAAAATTTTGATTTTTAGGTGCTCTCTGGTGGCCTCTGGGGGCATTCTGGTCACTAAAATGCTGAAAAATTTAAGTGGAAAATATGTATTTTTTCCTCCTCCTACAATTCTCTAAATTCCCACAGGACACACAATACTACATCTGGTCGGAGGTTTCATAAAAATACAAACCCAAAACAACACAAAATCCACGAATCCTGACAGTGACTGCGACGCTTGACCTCAATTTTTTTTATACAACCCGATATTCGAAAAGAACCATGATGCGGACATGTGACGTCATGCACGTGCAATTACATCAGTTATCGCTTGAAATAAAAGCCAGTGATTTCGGACCAAACACGACAATTTGAGTCCGAAATTTTATAGGCGATGTTTAGGATTTGAACTTTGTTTCCCCATCTTGTCTGGGGTTTATAAAGTATCAGGTTGTCGCCAGTAATAGTAGGCATAAAATTTTATAGGCAACGTTTAGGATTTGAACTTTGTTTCCCCCTCTTGTCTGGGGGTTATAAAGTATCAGGTTGTCACCAGTAATAGTAGGCATAGAATTTTATAGGCAACGTTTAGGATTTGAACTTTGTTTCCCCCTCTTGCCTGGGGGTTATAAAGTATCAGGTTGTCGCCAGTAATA
Source organism: Pictodentalium vernedei (assembly GCA_031216915.1). Lineage (NCBI taxonomy): Eukaryota > Metazoa > Mollusca > Scaphopoda > Dentaliida > Dentaliidae > Pictodentalium > Pictodentalium vernedei. The sequence goes on from CM062289.1 coordinate 35,611,782, forward strand.
GTAGGCATAGTATACAACATAATTATGCTTACATGAATATTACGTGGAAACAAAGGATCCTGAGTGTCGTTACGATACAGCATTGTACTCAAAATTTTAAGCACCAGCTTTTCTGACTGATCATAGTATGATCGGCGGGGGGAATGGGTCCGGTCAACGGACCCGCAGCCGGTCTAGCGGAAACCCTGGGGTATCAATCAAATTTAAGCACCTTTAGGCCTCTGACCATGAGTTTCAAAGCCTGATATAAGCTTGATGAGATTCGGAGACAGGAAAATTTTAACACTGTCACCAATGAAAATCATTTAGAGTATTGTAACCATTACTAAATAGGTGTCTATAGAAAGAGAATTATTCCCCTTTGATCAGTGCATATACAAAACGTATCTCCATGTGCTGTTGTGCTATAAATAAATATATACACGCAATGTATGGGTTACTTCTAAGAAATAACACCTGCGTTTTCAAATTAGCTCGACCATTGTTCCAGGATACATAGATTATGTGTTGTATTAATCATTTATTTATTTAATTATTCATTTATGTTTAAGGTCACATATTTATGCACAATGGCTAATCATGACCGTGACAGTTTTACAGGTGGAGGAAGCCGGAGTACCCGGAGAGAAGCATCGACGAGCAGCTGCCAGCTCCCCAACATCGTAACTCTGCTCTGCAGCACAGGCAGGGTTAGATTGGTTGAAGACATGCGTACCATCAGCGAGCAGTACGCCTTAGTACAAGGCGTCACCGTGCCCCCACGCGGGCAATGGAGATGAAGTGTCTTGCCCAAGGACACAACGCGGTTGCCGCAGGTGGGATTCGAACCGAGGACCTCTCGGCTTGCAGCCTGCACCTCTACCTACTGAGCCACCGCGCTCCCCTAATGATTAATTAAAAGAACCGTAACATCGGTTGTATGACTGCAATTTCGGTGCGACTCACAGGGTTTTTTTCACAAATGAAACAGAGTTTTGGTCTTTGTTACCCGCCAGTCTCTACTACCAGTAGGCCTTGTAGAAGGACTTTTGGGCCTACTTTACTGTCACAAGAGCCTAATTTCATTAAACAGAATGGTAAAATAGTATTTTGTCAGGACCTACCGATTTTGGGGGCCTATCAACTTCAGCTCATCAAAGTGCAAGGTCTGTTGATTTTAAGGACTGGAGAAAAAAACCCAGAAATGCCAATGGTCAGAATGTCCTACATGTAGGAATGTGACCAACAACACATGCTTACTGTAATAATGTCTTCCCCCCTCAACTTGTTTTTTAAGTTTAACCAAAACATGATCGTGTTTGTTATCATGGTTATTGTTGAGAAAACACACTTGAACAGTTTGTATAGAAAATAAATGTTCTAATGAATGTGAGGGAAGACAAGAAGGTAGAAAAGGGAAACGAAAAACCAATTATAATCTGTATCATTGAAGTAAAATCAATTCCTGTAAATCATTATACACAAATTGCAATTTGCATACCAAGGTAAAAGACTTTTCGTAAACTGATTAGGATATAATTTGGCAGTATCAGTGACAGTACAGAAAATTATGCCGATTATAACTGGTATACCAAAATAACACCCAGCATGAGAATATTCCTCATATTGCTATAATGGCCAGCACTAGGATATTCCTCATTTTGCAATACTGCCCAGCACTAGAATATTCCTCATATTGCAATACTGCCCAGCACGAGAATATTCCTCATATTGTAATAATGGCCAGCACTAGAATATTCCTCATATTGCAATACTGTCCAGCACTAGAATATTCCTCATATTGCAATACTGTCCAGCACTAGAATATTCTTCATATCGCAATACTACCCAGCACAGGAATATTCCTCATGTTGCAATACCGACCAGCACTAGGATATTCCTCGCACTGTAATACCACTCATTACTAGAATATTCCTCACACTGCAATACTGCCCAGCACAGGAATATTCCTCGTACTGTAATACCACTTATCACTCGAAAATTCCTCATATTGCAATACTTCCCAGCACAAGAAAATTCCTCATGTTGCAATACCGACCAGCACTAGGATATTCCTCATATTGCAATACTGCCCAGCACTAGAATATTCCTCATGTTGCAATACTGTCCAGCACTAGAATATTGAGAATTAGCACCAGCTATGTCTGGGTCATTGGTAAGTATAAAAAATATATAAATTACTATAAATTTTTTAACATTTTTATACTGTACCAATGACCCAGACATAGCTGAATAGAAAAAAGGCTGGAGGGCCTAGGACAGAGAGGAAAATCCAATAAGCTCAACTAAATATAATAGAGTTATCCCCTCGAGGAGAAAAGGAGGATTAGGCTTTACATGTATCTTTCTTATTTATGACAAATTAGAAAGACACAACACCCTTCATAATTGAGCATAATATTATCCATGTTCTCTATTAACATCCAGTATAACCCTTTATACTAATTATTTTTAAAGTAAGCCAATAAATAAAGTAAGTCCAGAGAATTGCGACTCTTTATACTCATTAAAAGTGTCCGAGTATTGTATATTAAAGCCCGTTCGACACGTGACATATACAAATGCTTCACACCGAGCTACACTTTAAAAATATGACATGAATGAATTTAAACATTAGCTTTACACTTTAAAACAATCCCGGTACCGACTCAGAATTACTGACTCCGGAGGAGGTATCCCCTTGCTTTTCACTATAAAGCAGGTGACCTAAGGGAACACACTCCCCCCCCCCTTCCCCTTGCCCTGGGTCAAATAGCCCAGAGCGAAGAATGCAGCAGGACAGAGTCACTGCCAGAACAGAAAGCCTACATAACTATAGTTGCAACTGTTTAGTGGACGACATTCTGAGCAACAGATAACGGACATAAACAATGCAGGTCTCCAGAAATGGACTCAATATTTCTGAGATAAAAATTTGTGAATGTGGATGGCTGAGACCAATATGCAGCCTTCATTAAATCTGTAATAGCAACACTATTTGCGTAAGCCCAAGATGTAGAAAGAGCTCTTACTTCATGAGCCGAAATTTTAAGCACAGACTGCTGAGTTGAAGATAGATTATCATAAGCAGTACGGATAGTTAATTGAATCCATCTAGCAACAGAATGGACCATAATGTGCTTTCTATTAGGCATCAGAGACAGAAAGAAGCATTTTCGTCCCTTTCTGATAAACTGAGATCTTCGTTTATAAATACGTAAAGCTCTAACCGGACAGAGTAAAGGCCTATGCCCATCTGAAGACGGAAGGGCCTTAATAACAATAGGTTCCGGATATTTATTAGGAGCCTGATTCTTAGCCAAAAATCCAACATTAGTAGTAAAGGTAATAGTGTTCCCGACACTACGATAGTGAGAATCGTCCACAGATAGTGCATGAAGCTCACTGACTCTTCTAGCAGAAGAGAAAGCTAAGAGAAATGCTGTCTTATAAGATAAGAATTTGAAGTCCACTGTCTCAAGAGGCTCAAATGGCTTTTCTTTTACTTTAAGAAGAACCCAAGCTAAATTCCATTTAGGAATTAATCTAAGGGTTCTAGGTCTATTTATCGAGAAGTTTCAAACTAATTTAGATAAAGAGACATTAGGCTAAAAAAAAATAATGTTTTGATTCTCAGGCCCTCCCTCATTGGATTTGAACCTCCTCATTAGACATTTTTATTATGTTTTTTAAAAAATTTGTGAAAACTTGAAATGGTCATTTTTTCACATTTCTCGACATATAATTATTTAGTTGTGTTAGCAGTAAATTGGTTTTTCTTGTTGCAGTTTATGGGAGAGTGCCCAGGAGCACTCTCCCATAAACTGTAACAAAGAAAATTCTGATATACTGGATCATGATTTAATTATTTATTTATTTGCTGGTGTTTAAGGTCATGTTTTCTGCACAATGGCTAATAATGGCCGCAACACCGATATAAACTCAAGTTTAACCAATCATTTAGAGCCATGTTTCCCATTTTAAAGGACTCCTACCCCAAACATTGGTTACTGGGGCCTATTCTAATGGATCATGATGCTTGACAGATCTATACCATTAAAAAGAACAATAAAATTCCAATCCTTTTAGCTGTTGTTATGGCAGTTAGTTATAAAAGGTATACTATAATTACACTAAAATACAACCTTTTCTCTTTTTCAAGTGGAAAGACAGCAAAAAGATTTACTGAGTATACTCAACCCTTTTACACGAAAAAAAAATTTAAAAAAAAGTAAAAATAAAATCCTCCCTCCCTCACTGATTTGAAAAAAAAATTGCATGAGAATCAATTCATTTTTTTTATTTGGCCTTAGATCCAATTTGTAAATCATGGTGTGCATAGGTATCAGATAACATAGACCTATAACCTTTAATAGTAACAGGCTGCAGTTTGATCTCATCAAACAAGTATACTAGAAAGTTTGCAAAGTCTGGAATGGAGGGATCAAAAATATCAACAGAATGATCCCTATACCAACGACAAAAGACTTTCCACTTAGCCACATAGTTTAGCGAAGAGGAGGTCCTCCTACAGTTAGAAATTGCGTCCACTGCTCGTCCTGTAAAATGCTTGCCGTGCAAGAAGGACCGCACAACGAAAATATGTGAAGGTTGAGACCTTGCGGGTTGTGATGTAGTTGACGCGATTCCCCCCAGTGAAAGAAGATCCTCTCGTGGAGGAAGCTTCCGTGGAATGTCCCACAGCAGACACCTGAGTAGATTTATCCACGGTCTCTGTGGAGACAGAGATGCTACCAACAGAATTTTGCATTGAGATTGTTTTATCTTTAGCAATATCTGCTGAATCAACGGCGCTGGAGGATACGCATATCCTATCATTCCGCCCCACGAGATAGAGCGTCTACTGCATATGCTCGAGGATCCGGACATGGTGACACATACGTCTGCAACTGATTGTTGAGCTGTGTCGCAAATAAGTCTATCATTGGCCGCTCCCATTGGTGGCAAATCTGATTGAATACCTGTTTGTTGAGAGTCCATTCTGACGGCAACAAGCGACCCTTCCGTGAAAGGGAGTCTGCTAATACATTCAGACGACCCGGAATATGACGGACCGAAAGTAGAACTTGGTGTTCAAGTACATACAGAAGGATTCTTTCCGTTAAATTGAATAACGGAACGGAATGAGTGCCTCCCTGGTTCCGAATATACGCTACTACTGTCGTGTTGTCGGACAGGATTTGGACATGTGCTTTCTGAATAATGTTCATCCAATGACATAGTGCAAGCCAAATTGACATAATTTCTTTGATGTTTATGTGCTTGCCTAGAAACTGCGGATCCCAAAGACCCTGGCACTTCGAATCCGTTGGGATCAATGTTGCACCCCAACCTGTTTGACTGGCATCCGTCATAATAGTAAAACTCGGATGCGGCAACTGCAGTGGAACTCCCTGAGTCAACCACTGAATGTTTGCCCAAGTCTGAATATCTTGTTTCACTTGATTTGACAAGAGAACGTCTATATCGAGCGAATGAATCTTTACTCTCCAATTCTGAGTCAAGAAAATTTGGAGAGGACGAGTGCGTAACCGCCCCATCGGAATGAGATCCGCAGCAGCTCCGCACAGACCTATCAGTCTCATGAATTCTCTCGCTGTGACTTTGCCTGAGTGAAGACAGTAGCGAGCATAACAACTGATTAATTTCGCTCTGGTTAACGGCAGACAAACGAGATTGTTGTGCGTCTCAAAGCTCATTCCCAAGTGGGTGAATGACTTGGACGGTACCAGATCCGACTTCTCCTTGTTTATTATAAAACCGAGACGTCGGAGTAATAAAAGCAGATTCTGCACATCGTTCTGAAGCGTTAACTCGTTGCCGTACCTCTGAAGAATGTCGTCCAGGTAGGCCGACGTTACCGCAGACAAATGAGCTCGGAAATGAATCATTACCGAGTTCATTATTCGAGTGAAAGCCCAGGGCGCTAGGTTCAAACCGAAGCACATCGCTCGGAACTGATATACAACTCCTAGGACTGCGAAGCGTAGATACTTTCTGAATGTCGGATGTACCATGACGTGAAAGTACGCATCCTTGAGATCTATGCTTGTAGCATAGTCGTTCACCCAAGTATTCGCTCTGACTGATCAAACTGTCTCCATATAGAACTTCAGAGTGACGATCAGCTTGTTTATCCAGCTCAAATCTATGACTGGACGGAATGAGCCGTCTGGTTTCGGAACCAGAAACAGATGGCTGTAGAAACCCGGTGATTCCTGGTCTTCTACGACCTCTACCAAGTTCTTCTCCAGAAGAGACTGTACTTCTGATAGAAGAGCGTCTCTTTTCTGCGGATTTGACGGAAGCTGAGTCCATTTTGGACTTCGAGTTAATGGAGGCTTTCGTTTGAAGGATATTCTTAGTCCTTCCGAAATTGCCCATCGAACCCAGGGGTCGTCCGTAATTGACGCCCAATTGTTTATAAAACTCGACAATCTTCCGCCTACCGGAACACGATAGAGGTTCATACCATCACCTCCTGGACCTGCGAGGCTTGCGGAAGGAGAAACTACGTCCTCCACGACCCGCACCTCGCCCCGTCGACCTAGGGATGTCTGACCGGTTATCTCGGCCAGTATAACGTCCCCTACATGAGTCGCTGACTTGATGGTCTCTAGAATAAGACCTAGAGGACGCATAGGAACCTCTATAGGAACTTCCCTTGGGCGTACTTGTCCCAGAAGTGCCTGTCTTACGCTTTTCTGCTGTATCTGACTTTTTAGAAGCGGATTTGAAGAGCAGAGAATCCAAAGCTTTCTTAGTTATCGTATCATAGATTGTTGAAAGCTTGCCGTCGAAGAGAAGCTCTCCAGAGACCGAAGCGACTCAGAGAGTTTTCACCTTACCATCCACGTGCGTGGATGTACTAGCTAGGGCCGCGTCACGTCTAACCAACTCCAGGTTGCCACTGAAAGGGCGGAGTTATACGTAGAATAAGCTATGGCCCTCGAAAGAACTCTTAAGGAGGATTGTATATCCTGGAATTCTTTCCCTTGAAGACGCAATGATAAAGCTTTAGCAAGGTGATCTGCGTATGATAAAGCATCTAAGTTAGCTCTATTAGACATTATTGTCGTTTCCAACGTCGTGGTTGGAATTGACATAGACGACGGTATAGACAATTCTAGGTCTTCAGCCTGGTCGTCTAGATGCAGAGGAACTCTCGGTATGCCCTGTCCTGCCATTTCAAATTTGTTCCTTGAATTGATGAAATGCAGATGTAGAGCATTTGCGGACAAGAAACCATACTTGCTCGTTTTGGTAGCAAGCTTATATATAGCGTCATTCAATAGTTCAAATGTTCTTGTGACATTATTGGACTGTGTCGGAAACTCAGGGACAATGTCCCTAAACCGATCAAAAAATTCTGAGTCCAATGACGCTATCAGTCTCTTATCCGGCATCGCAGCATTCTGGTCCGACGGAACAACCTCTGGAAGATAATGCCGGATAAAATCTACGGCAGCTTTATGTTGTTTCGAAAGAGAAAACTCCAGATCCTCTGAATCCCTTTCGCCATCCTGCCGGACCATATGAAATTCTCGGTCGTCCATACCTGATGCTTCAGCGGAGCGTACCGACCCAGCATCATCGGATAATTCCTGATCTGACAGAGATTCTGTCGTCTGCTGGGATGCTGGCATAAGTTGTGCTATTTGTGATAGCACGTCCGTCACTGAGGCCTGTGGAGCAGCGGTCTTACGTAACCTTGCTTTGCTGCTGGAAGCTCCCTGGACGTTGACTCCTGCATACTTCTTTACACACTGAGCAGGAGTTAGTGCGAGTACACTGACTACAATTAATACAATGATTATGAAAGTCAGAGGAAGATTTCCTCTTATTACAATTTGAACAATATTCTTTCATTGTGAAAAGAACACAAACAGTCCTAGTACTCGCACCAACCCCTGAAAACAAAGATACATAATAACATGATCCATTAACATATAGAAAAAATGAAAGTGTCAATGACACTGTAGCTCAACTTGTCAAGACATGTACATGTATAGTATTTGACACAGCAATGACAAACATCTAGGTAATGACCTGATAACAAAGGTACATATAAAGTATTGTAACGGTCTGTACATAAATACTGGCTGTAGCCTGTAACAAATGTATAGGTAAAGTATTGTAAAGGTGGGTGACAGTCACATGCTAAACTAGAAAAAAATCTTTGAGTCCCAGAGTGGGTCTGACTGAACCCCAAAATATTTGTTCTTATAGCAGTGATAACAAAGGCACCCCAAAACACACTCATTCCTGTCCCAAGGTGAAAACAAAGGTACCCAAGAAGTTTCGTGAAGATCAGTTCACAAATATGAGCTGTGTAGAAGTTGTGACAAAAAACTGATTAGACCTAATTTCAGTACAACATGGCCACTGGCAGCCATCTTGAATTTTGGACCACACACAGAAACACTCGTTCTCGTCCCAAGGTGATAACAAAGGTACCCAAGAAGTTTTGTGAAGATTGGTTCATAAATACAGCCTCTAGCCCGAGCCGTATTGACATGTGCCCTTACAGTGTATAAGTAGCACTGAATAAATCAAAGTTCATCTAATTTGCATAATTTCTGGATAAGAAAAAACCCCGTACTATATGTGATGTATTCCATGTTACTAAATATTCATACAAAAATTTATTCAAATCAGAACTTTCATTCAGAAGTTCTGTACAAAAGACTGATTGCACTAATTTTGATACAAAATGGCTGCTGGTGGCCATCTTGAATTTTGGACCACACCCAAAAACACTTGTTCTCATCCCACGGTGATAACAAAGGTACCCAAGAAGTTTTGTAAAGATCGGTTCATAAATACGGCCTCTAGCCTGAGCCGTATAGAAGTTGTGTACAAAAAACTGATTAGACCTAATTTTGGTACAAAATAGCCACTGGCAGCCATCTTGAATTTTGGACTGCACCCAGAAACACTCATTCTCGTCCCAAGGTGATAACAAAGGTACCCAAGACGTTTTGTGAAGATCGGTTCATAAATAGAGACTCTAGCCCGAGCCGTATTGACATGTGTACTTACTGTAGTAAGTAGCACTGAAAAAATCAAAGTCCATCTAACTTACACAATTTCTGCACGAGAAAAAAACCCGTATTATATGTGATGTATCCCATGGAACTAAACATTCACACAAAAAATTATTCAAATCAGCGCTTTCATATGGAAGTTCTGTGCAAAAATCTGATTGCACTAAATTTTGTACAAAATGGCTGCCAGCGGCCATCTTGAATTTCGGACCGGACCAAAAATCACTTGTTCTCATCCCACGGTGATAACAAAGGTACCCAAGGAGTTTCGTAAAGATCGCTTTATAAATACGGCCTCTAGCCCGAGCCATACTGGCATTTGCACTTACAGTGCTGAAAGTAACACCAAAAAACATCAAAGTTAGTCTAATTTGCATAATTTACGCACGAGAAAAAAACCTGTACTATATGTGATGTATCCCATGGTACTAAACATTCATACAAAAAATTATTCAAATCAGAGCTTTCATATGGAAGTTTTGTACAAAAAACAGATTTCTGCATCGTCGATACAAAATGGCGGCTGGGAGCCATCTTGAATTTCGGACCGCACCCAAAAACACTCGTTCTCGTCCCACGGTCATAACAAAGCTACCCAAGAAGTTTTGTAAAGATTGGTTCATAAATATAGCCTCTAGCCCGAGCCGTATCCAATTGTTGACGGACAGACGGACGACGGGCCATGGCATAAGCTCAAATTTGGCATAGCTGGTGCTAACTCTCAAAAATCTAGGGCCAAACACAAATTTTGCCCCCCAATCCCCAAAATTTGCATCTAAAACCAAAGAAATCATGTCCTGAATGGCCCTCCATACTTTGCCTCTACTGCGCATGCGCAGTGTCAAGGAGGTCCCGAAATTGGCACCACTTATCATTCTTACAAGCAGTGCCTGGTCAGCGCTATGTACTCAGCGGGGAGGTATGAGTTCCCAACTCCTGGGAGGGCCATCCCCGTCTGGGTCATTGGTAAGTATAAAAAATATATAAATTACTATAAATTTTTTAACATTTTTATACTGTACCAATGACCCAGACATAGCTGAATAGTAAAAAGGCTGGAGGGCCTAGGACATAGAGGAAAATCCAATAAGCTCAACTATATAAAATAGAGTCATCCCCTCGAGGAGAACAGGAGAATTAGGCTTTACATGTATCTTTCTTATTTATGATAAATTAGAAAGACACAACACCCTCCATAATTGAGCATAATAACATTCATGTTCTCTATTAACATCCAGTATAATCCTTATACTAATTATTTTTAAAGTAAGCCAATAAATAAAGTTAGTCCAGAATTGAGACTCTTTATACTCCTTTAAAAGTGTCCGAGGATTGTATATTAATGCCTGTTTGACACGTGACATGTACAAAGGCTTCACTCCGAGCTAAACTTTAAAAATATGACATGAATGAATTTTTAAACATTAACTTTTCACTTTAAAACCATCCCGGTAACAACTCAGAATTACTGACTCCAGAGGAGGTATCCCCTTGTTTTCACTATAAAACAGGTGATCTAAGGGAACACCCTCCCCCCCCCCCTTCCCCTGGGTCAAATAGCCCAGAGCGAAGAGGGCAGCAGGACGGAGTCACTGCCTGAACAGAAAGCCTACATAACTATAGTTGCAACTGTTTAGTGAACGACATTCTGAGCAGCAGATAACGGACATAAACAAAGCAGGTCTCCAGAAATGGTCTCAATATTTCTGAGATAAAAATTTGTGAATGTGGATGGCTGAGACCAATATGCAGCCTTCATTAAATCTGTAATAGCAACACTATTTGCATAAGCCCAAGATGTAGAAAGAGCTGTTACTTCATGAGCCGAAATCTTAAGCACAGACTGCTGAGTTGAAGATAGATTATCATAAGCAGTACGGATAGTTAATTGAATCCATCTAGCAATAGAATGGACCGTAATGTCCTTTCTATTAGGCATCAGAGACAGAAAGAAGCGTTTACGTCCCTTTCTGATAAACTGAGATCTTGTTTATAAATACATAAAGCTCTAACCAGACAGAGTAAAGGCATATGCCCGTCTGAAGACGGAAGGGCCTTAATAACAATAGGTTCCGGATATTTATTAGGAGCCTGATTCTTAGCCAAAAATCCAACATTAGTAGTAAAGGTAATAGTGTTCCCGACACTACGATAGTGAGAATCGTCCACAGATAGTGCATGAAGCTCACTGACTCTTCTAGCAGAAGAGAAAGCTAAGAGAAATGCTGTCTTATAAGATAAGAATTTGAAGTCCACTGTCTCAAGAGGCTCAAATGGCTTTTCTTTTACTTTAAGAAGAACCCAAGCTAAATTCCATTTAGGAATTAATCTAAGGGTTCTAGGTCTATTTATCGAGAAGTTTCAAACTAATTTAGATAAAGAGACATTAGATCCAATTTGTAAATCACGGAATGCATAGGTATCAGATAACATAGACCTATAACCTTTAATAGTAACAGGCTGCAGTTGATCTCGTCAAACAAGTATACTAGAAAGTTTGCAATGTCTGGTATGAAGGGATCAAAAATATCAACAGAATGATCCCTACACCAACGACAAAAGACGTTCCACTTCGCCGCATAGTATACCGAAGAGGAGGTCCTCCTACAGTTAGAAATTGCGTCCACTGTTCGTCCTGTACAATGCTTGCCATGCAAAAAGGACCCCACAACGGAATACGTGAAGGTTGAGACCTTGCGGGTTGTGATGAAGTTGACACGATTTCCCCTGCGAAAGAAGATCCTCTCGTGGAGGAAGTTTTCGCGGTAAGTCCCACAGCAGACACCTGAGTAGATTTATCCACGGTCTCTGTGGAGACAGAGATGCTACCAACAGAATTGCATTGTGATTGTTTTATCTTAAGCAATATTTGCTGAATCAACGGCGCTGGAGGATACGCATATCCTATCATTCCGTCCCACGAGATCAACAGAGCGTCTACTGCATATGCTCGGGGATCCGGACATGGTGACACATACGTCTGCAATTGATTGTTGAGTTGTGTCGCAAATAAATCTATCATTGGCCGCTCCCATTGGTAGCAAATCTGATTGAATACCTGTTTGTTGAGAGTCCATTCTGACGGCAACAAGCGACCCTTCCGTGAAAGGGAGTCTGCTAATACATTCAGATGACCCGGAATATGACGGACCGAAAGTAGAACTTGGTGTTCAAGTACATACAGAAGGATTCTTTCCGTTAAATTGAATAACAGAACGGAATGAGTGCCTCCCTGGTTCCGAATATACGCTACTACTGTCGTGTTGTCGGACAGGATTTGCCCAAGGACACAACGCGGTTGCCGCAGGTGGGATTCGAACCGAGGACCTCTCGGCTTGCAGCCTGCACCTCTACCTACTGAGCCACCGCGCTCCCCTAATGATTAATTAAAAGAACCGTAACATCGGTTGTATGACTGCAATTTCGGTGCGACTCACAGGGTTTTTTTCACAAATGAAACAGAGTTTTGGTCTTTGTTACCCACCAGTCTCTACTACCAGTAGGCCTTGTAGAAGGACTTTTGGGCCTACTTTACTGTCACAAGAGCCTAATTTCATTAAACAGAATGGTAAAATAGTATTTTGTCAGGACCTACCGATTTTGGGGGCCTATCAACTTCAGCTCATCAAAGTGCAAGGTCTGTTGATTTTAAGGACTGGAGAAAAAAACCCAGAAATGCCAATGGTCAGAATGTCCTACATGTAGGAATGTGACCAACAACACATGCTTACTGTAATAATGTCTTCCCCCCTCAACTTGTTTTTTAAGTTTAACCAAAACATGATCGTGTTTGTTATCATGGTTATTGTTGAGAAAACACACTTGAACAGTTTGTATAGAAAATAAATGTTCTAATGAATGTGAGGAAAGACAAGAAGGTAGAAAAGGGAAACGAAAAACCAATTATAATCTGTATCATTGAAGTAAAATCAATTCCTGTAAATCATTATACACAAATTGCAATTTGCATACCAAGGTAAAAGACTTTTCGTAAACTGATTAGGATATAATTTGGCAGTATCAGTGACAGTACAGAAAATTATGCCGATTATAACTGGTATACCAAAATAACACCCAGCATGAGAATATTCCTCATATTGCTATAACGGCCAGCACTAGGATATTCCTCATTTTGCAATACTGCCCAGCACTAGAATATTCCTCATATTGCAATACTGCCCAGCACGAGAATATTCCTCATATTGTAATAATGGCCAGCACTAGAATATTCCTCATATTGCAATACTGTCCAGCACTAGAATATTCCTCATATTGCAATACTGTCCAGCACTAGAATATTCTTCATATCGCAATACTACCCAGCACAGGAATATTCCTCATGTTGCAATACCGACCAGCACTAGGATATTCCTCGCACTGTAATACCACTCATTACTAGAATATTCCTCACACTGCAATACTGCCCAGCACAGGAATATTCCTCGTACTGTAATACCACTTATCACTAGAAAATTCCTCATATTGCAATACTTCCCAGCACAAGAAAATTCCTCATGTTGCAATATCGACCAGCACTAGGATATTCCTCATATTGCAATACCGCCCAGCACTAGAATATTCCTCATGTTGCAATACTGTCCAGCACTAGAATATTGAGAATTAGCACCAGCTATGTCTGGGTCATTGGTAAAAAATTTTTTGAAAAAATATTTTTTCAGAAAAGCCCAAGTTTCTGAAAAGTAACGTTGAGCCCCAATGGATCCCAAGCCTAAGTGTGGACAAAAATTTTTTAAATATTTTAAAAAGTAATGCAACACTTACGAATAATAATAATGTATCTTGTTATGATTAAACTAACACAAAGACAAGAAATCCCCCTCCATTTAGACTGTTGTCAATGTAAACAAGAAGTGTATAAACACCAGAAACATGACTCCAGGCACTGATAACCATGGCCCGAAATCAGTTACCAATAATACACTATCTGATGCAAAACAGAGACTTCCAGGGAAGAAACTGCAGAACATCAGATGGTAGATGCAGAACACTACGCCTAAACACCCGTGGGTGAGGACGTAAACATGGGGAAAAGAACAGAATTCATTCTGTTACCCAGCTAAAACCCCCAAGAAAGTTTAGTAATAATATTACAGAAAATATGCCAAAAGCATGGGAGAATAGCAATGGGGGACTTAAAGGAAAGGGAGAGAGGAAACACTGAACAAGCAGTGTAACTTTATAGCAAGAATGACAACAACAGGCCCATGCCTCGAAAATAGGTAACTTAACATAATTTCATAAAAAAATTTTTAAGTTACAGCCCTGATTATTTCCTGCCACTCATTTTTCCTTTCCTCCTTCTATTTCCTCTTTAGATCCACCATTTCTCTAATATTTACGTGTCTGGCATCATTTAAACTGAGATTTACAAGCACAAAGATCAGTCAGATGTGAACTGATGAAGGGCCAAACAAAGAATGATAATTGGTGCCAATTTCGGGACCTCCTTGACACTGCACATGCGCAGTAGAGGCAAAGTATGGAGGGCCATTCAGGACATGATTTCTTTGGTTTTAGATGCAAATTTTGGGGATTGGGGGGCAAAATTTGTGTTTGGCCCTAGATTTTTGAGAGTTAGCACCAGCTAAGTCTGGGTCATTGGTACAGTATAAAAATATCAGTTTGAAAAAGAATTAAAAATCTTCAAATCTGTCAATATTTTATTTATCATCAGGGCTTTAGATTGGTCTAATTTGGACCCTACAATGTCATTTCCTGGTTTCTTCAGGTTGTATTCTTGTCTCAGAATATCTAGGGAGCCTTTTCCCAGTTCTGATGAGTTTTCACTGCAATAGAACAGGTGCCCCAACATGGCATCTCTGGGCAATGGTGGGTAAACTCCAAGTTAAATTTGTAAGTGTATTTGTAGTAAAGCTGTGCGGTTTTGAAAAGTCGGGTCGGTTTCGGTTCGGGTTTTTTTTTTAAATCTCGGTTTACGGTTTTGGTTTTCACTGTACAAACATAACAATGCATACACTGCTTATTGGAAGATTATTTTGCAGTATATAAATTTGAATCAAATAAAAACTTGTCACGGGCCCATTTATAAAATGAACAGAACATGACAATTTGTCGAGACATCCAAGTTAAATTCAATCTTTGATAGTAGCATGGCCAGGGGTAGTAACATTGGGAACCCGTGAATACATATCATTAAAGTTATTTTCCATCCCATGTTTTGATATTTTCAAACCCTTGGCAGATGATTTGGGTAAAATTGCAAGCAGACCATTCAGCACACTGGCAGAAGATTTGGGTAAAATTGCAAGAGGACAATTTGGCTGTTGGACAAAACATCCATATCTCCTCTCTGCCTAATTGCTCGAAACTGTAATTTACTCAACTCAACTGATGGAACTACAGTAAGTGGATACTGGATGGTGATTTATTGTTAAAATGCTGCTGGAAACATTAATTTAATCCCAAAGAGTCACAACATATTAATTCAATAAACTGGGAATTTATGCGCCCATCACTAATGAGGGGTGGGGGTGGGGGTGGGGGGGTGGGGGGTGGGGGCAGGGACTCTGTGAAAAGCATGTTTGTAAATTGTAATACACTCTGATTTCCTGAGTGCAATGTACTTGTGTAATTTATCTCAAGAGTTTCAAGTAAAAGAAAATGATTTGTTGCCTTGAGTCTGTCTAAAATTATATGTGTGTCATTATAAAATATTATTTCTAACAGTGTAAATGACTTTATTCAAGTAAAAACCTGATGCGTGAGAAGTCAATTTTGTCACCTATTTTCACAGTATTCTGGTGAATGCTGCGCTCGAAGTTCGAGTGTAATACATGTACATGTACCAATGACTTGTGTAGCTGTTCTGAAATAGGGGTATTGCGACACTAAAGTTTCAAAATAGAGGTAACTTTATGTTGTTTTTTTTCATTACTCTGAGAAGTGAAGACCTGGTAAGAGATTTTCAACATTTAATTTGTAAACCAGGACAGCCGGGTTTTCTGTAATTGTTTCAGTTTTGATAACAAAACCCAAACTGAATTTCCAGTTAACCGCACAGCTCTAATTTGTAGTTGTTTCTAGGCAAGTTTCAGCTGCCTATATACAGTACGTGGAGAGTGTATTATCACTAAAACACCCGCAGAGTGGAGATTCCACCCAACCAATAATTGCAAATTTGTTTAAAGCATAACCAGCACAAGCAAAGTTTCAGCCAATGGACCTCCGGGTTTAACCCGGAGGTCCACTGGCTGAAACATTGCTTGTGTTTTTTGTCGATATGTACAAAATTTGAAAGTTATAGCTTGGGTGATAACTCCACTGCATGGGTGATTTAGTTGCAATCCACTCTCCACGTACTGTAGGCAGCCGAAACTTGCCTAGAAACAACTGTAAAACTATGGAATTAAGACTGTTAATGAGTAGCAGAATGTGTATACAGATATCAGGCCTTTGTGTGAATTAATTCAATGAAAAAAGGGCAAGAAAGCATCAAGTCATGCTATGTGTTATAACCTCTAATTTGGGCACACCGTTTACTGAGAGTTTGACAGAATTTAGCATTCTTCTTAAGAAAGTCCACTGACTGAGATGAGCATTGCATCAAATAGAAGAAATGTTGCTAACTTCTCCACTTTCACTCCACACAGTTCATAAGTAGAACCAATCAAATGTTTTTGTTGATAAAGTACAGAAAATCCTGTGCTAAATCTTTGTTACTAAGCAATGTGGCAGCTCTATTCGTAAAGAGCCCACAGTGAGCATGTGCACACACTCTCTCAATGTACCACATCCTCAATTCACCTTCAACTCACAAAACGTAAATCTAGAAAAACCATGAATTCTTTCAATAAATATAAATGCTTCAAACCTTTCACCTCTAAAAATCAAAACGTTTGACACACTGGGTTTAAAAAAAATCTAATGAAATTGAAGTAAATATTTATTACAGTTAAAACTAGAAGTCCTGTCATGAAATGCGCACAAACAGCATGTCGATCTGCGCGTTATGACCATAGTAAGGCTATCAAATTCTGTACATATGGCTTGTGCACAAGCACAGTTACCCAGAGGTCCATTGGCAGAAACATTGCCCGTGTTTGCTATGAGTAACCAGGAGAACCTGCCGTGCTTCGGATGACATTCGATATGGCAATTGCGTGCAATTCCAACGCGCAATTAAGCCTAGATAAGCACACAGTTCGTGGCAAGACTTCTAGTTTTAACTGTAGTCACAAGTCAACATGCCCTGTGTCAAGTTGTGGAATGTGCAAATTTTCAGGAATTCCTGCATCTGTTGATACAGTATGTGGAGAGTGGATTGTAACTAAATCACCCATGGAGTGGAGTAATCACCCAAAGTATCACTTTCAAGATCTCTACATATAGACAAAAAAAAGTAAGCAATGTTTCAGCCAATAGACCTCTGGGTTTACCACGGAGGTCCATTGGCTGGAACTCTGCTTTTGATTGTTATGATTTGCAACAAATTTGCTATTATTGCTCGGGCAGAATCTCCACTGCAGGAGATTTAGTGATAATACACTCTCCACGTACTGTATGTGTGATTACCGATCATAATTATTACAAACCACTGAATTTGAAAGTGCCATGGTGTTTCAACATGGCATTACAAGAATGACAGGGATGCCACGTAGATTATGCTCCGGGCTATTTACATGGCTGGCCAGTCACGCCCCCATAAGAATGCCTTCACTGCCTCCCCTCCCCACCCCTTATACACACACAAACATAATGGTTGATAGAATAATTTAATTCCAAATACTGAACCAAAAATGCGGTATTTCACAGAAACAATACAATTTCAATTCTGCCCATATCCACCAACAAACATAACACAAGAGACTCAATAATCTTTATGAAGCGGGACATATGGACAACAGATGAGGAGTGTGTATAGCTCAGATGACTTTTGGTCAGGTGAGCTAATAAAATATGCTATTTTGAAAAAGAACCAGGAGAAATCAATATATCCACTAAAATATTTCATCCTGGTTTATACAAAAACATGTACAGTTGAACTCAAAAGGATACGTATATAGCTCCATAAACCTGGGCCTAGCCATGAATTGTTTGTTATAAACCAGTTTAATTCCAGACTTTAAATCTCCCCATATTTGGTCGAGACCAATCTGCTTCAATCCATGTGGATTCTGAGATCTTGATGGGCCTGATCCACCAGACATTTTTAATAGATAAGTCTAGATAAGGAAAAAGTAACTGAATCTTCGGAGTTGATCACAGCTAACACCAACAGAAATTAGAAATGTATTCAATGGAACTGTTATTACTTCTATCTGTTCCACGTCTGATTGGATATTCCATCGTAATTCTGTATATTTGTACGATCTAAAAAATAAAAATTGAGATGAAAACAAATTGAAACTAGAAACTGTTTTAGTACACTAAAACATATGTCTCCGCTTCCTTTCTATTTAATGCACTGCAAAATATATACATGTATACATGAATAATATTGAAAATCATGCCAAATATCTAAGGTCTAGGTCAAAAGACAAAAAAGTTCTGGTCCGGGGAAGTTTCCCTTAAAAAAGCACATAAATCTGACCTTCAGGTCAAAGTCACATGAAGGTCACTATGGTACGTGACACACCGGCTCATGGTGATACATCCACATGCCAAATACATGTATCTATTGTCTAGGTCAAAAGACAAAAAAGTTATGCCCCGGACAAAGTTTCCTTTAAAAAGCACATAAATCTGACCTTCAGGTCAAAGGTCAAGGTCACATGAAGGTCACTATGGTATGCGACACACTGACTCATGGTGATACATCCACATGCCAAATATCTAAGGTCTAGGTCAAAAGACAAAAAAGTTATGCCCTGGACAAAGTTTCCCTTAAAAAGCACATAAATCTGACCTTCAGGTCAACGGTCAAGGTCACATGAAGGTCACTATGGTGAGCGACACACTGACTCATGGTGATACATCCACATGCCAAATATCTAAGGTCTAGGTCAAAAGACAACAGGAGGCCCCAGGGGGCTTGAGGGCGCTCACCTGACATGGTAGCCTAAATATCAACCCAGAGAATTGATTTCAACAAGTTGCATCTGCTCCTCCTAAGAAATGATTATACCAAATATCCAAAGATCCTGACCAGTGGATCTGAAAAAAAAAGAAGATTTTTAAAGAATATTCCTCATATATATTGAACTAAGTTATAATTCTGGCTCCCACAGGGAGACCATATATGAACCCAGGGACTTGGCTTTAACAAACTTGAATCCTCCCCCCCCCCCCCCCCCCCCCAAGGATGCTGCACACCAAATATCGAAACATTCCGACTGCTAGATCTGAAGAAAATTCCTCATTTTGAACTAAGTTACAATTCAAGCTCCCACAGTGAGCCCAAATATGAACCCAGGGACTTGGTTTTAACAAACATGAATCTCACCCCCCAAAGGATGCTGCACATCAAATATCAAAACATTCCAACTGCTGGATCTGAAGAAGATTTTCAAAGAAATTTGCCTGAAATATACTACATGTAAGTTCGAATTGAAGCTTCTATAGTGAGCCCAAATATGAATCTAGGGAGCCGATTTGAACAAACTTGAATCAGATCCACCCCACAATGTTGCATACCAAATATCAAAAGATTCTGCCTGCTGAATCTGGAGAAGATGATTTTTTAAGAAATTTGCCTGAAATGCACTAAGTTCGATTCAGGCTTCTACAGTGAGCCCAAATATTAATCCAGGGGGACGATTTGAACAAACTTGAATCAGATCCACCCCACGATGTTGCATACCAAATATAAAAAGATTCTGCCTGCTGGATCTGGAGAAGAAGATTTTTTAAGAAATTTGCCTGAAATGCATTAAGTTCAAATTCGGGCTTCTATACTATAGTGAGCCCAAATATGAATCAAGGGGGCCGATTTGAACAAACTTGAATCAGATCCACCACACAATGTTGCATACCAAATATCAAAAGATTCTGCCTGCTGGATCTGGAGAAGAAAATTTTTGAAAAAATTTACGTGAAATGCACTAAGTTCGAATTCGAGCTTCTATACTGAGCCCAAATATAAACCCAGGGGGCCGATTTGAACAAACTTGAATCAGATCCACCCCACAATGTTGCATACCAAATATCAAGACATTCTGCCTGCTGGATCTGGAGAAGATTTTTTAAGAAATTTGCCTGAAGTGTACTAAGTTTGAATTTAAGCTTCTATACTGAGCCCAAATATAAACCCAGGGGGCCGATTTGAACATACTTGAATCAGATCCACCCCTCAATGTTGCATACCAAATATCAAAAGATTCTGCCTGCTCGATCTGGAGAAGAAGATTTTTTTAAGAAATTTGCCTGAAATGCACTAAGTTCGAATTTGGGCTTCTACAGTGAGTCCAAATATGAATCCAGGGAGCCGATTTGAACAAACTTGAATCAGATCCAACCCACAATGTTGCATACCAAATATCAAAACATTCTGCGTGCTGGATCTGGAGAAGAAAATTTTTCAAGAAATTTGCCTGAAATCCACTAAGTTCGAATTCAAGCTTCTATACGGAGCCCAAATATAAACCCAGGGGGCCGATTTGAACAAACTTCAATCAGATCCACCCCACAATGTTGCATACCAAATATCAAAAGATTCTCCCTGCTGGATCTGGAGAAGATTTTTTAAGAAATTTGCCTGAAATGCACTAAATTTGAATTCGGGCTTCTATTGTGAGTCCAAATATGAATCCAGGGAGCCGATTTGAACCAACTTGAATCAGATCCACCCCACAATGTTGCATACCAAATATCAAAAGATTCTGCCTGCTGGATCTGGAGAAGATTTTTTAAGAAATTTGCCTGAAATGCACTAAGTTCGAATTCAAGCTTCTATACTAAGTCCAAATATAAACCCAGGGGGCCGATTTGAACAAACTTGAATCAGATCCACCCCACAATGTTGCATACCAAATATCAAAAGATTCTCCCTGCTGTATCTGGAGAAGAAGATTTTTTAAGAAAGTTGCCTGAATAGGGCCCTGCGAAGCTTCGAGTATTCGATTTGATGTCGACATCACTTTGGTATTCGTATATCGATCTCGAATAGTTTGCCGATTCGTTAATCAAACGAAGCTTCGAGGAAAACGAATCAGTGTTCGACAATGTCAACATCAGTTGAAATAAGGAGCAAACTCTTCTAATTTTAATGTTTCTATCAGGAAAAGTCAAATTCATTGCAAAATTCTGTCGTTTCACTTTCAGATTCAGATTCCCAGAAAACCACACACCGTTAATTCGCTATTTATAGATTTCCAGGAATTCGTGTGAGAGTTATTCGCGGAGTCCCGTTTGCTCAGCGGCTCTGTCGTTCATTTAGTCTCGTATTTTCTTAGAAGCATGGTAATAGTGATCATCATGGCCACTAGCAGTAGAAAGCAAGTTGAGCAACCATCTTCTCATAGTCTGAGTTATTGAGTTGAGAACGGACCGAAATCTACAAGACCCGAATCCTGATAATACAAAAACAACCAAACATTACAATAATGAGGTTCCTATAAGATGTACATGTATTTAGCCACGGTAAGGTACGTGAAGTTAGCGGCTGTAGCTGACTTCAACCCATGGGAATTAATGTGACACTTGTATTACATTTGTGCTTTTAATTCTCCTGTTTCAATTTAGTGGTTTGTCTCAAATATCTCTGGGCAGTAACACCTTAATTTCTGTCCATATTTATGTCTTGAATTTATTGTCGGGCCAAGTGAACATCTGAATGGCCATTCAACGAGAAAGAAAATTAAAACAACACCAAGTTGTCAAGTTATGTCAACGATCTCTTCTCGCAGTGCTTTCCGGACATTTCTGCACAAGATAATGCCAGTTATAGTTATTTCTCGAGTTTATCCTGATTCGATTCGAGATTCGATTCGATGTCGACATCAGTCCCGATTCGATTCGAGATACGATTCGAACATAAATTTTCCGATTCGCAGGGCCCTATGCCTGAAATGCACCAAGTTCGAATACTTCTTCTATACTGAGCCCAAATATAAACCCAGGGGGTCGATATGAACAAACTTTAATCAGATCCACCCCACAATGTTGCATACCAAATATCAAAAGATTCTGCCTTCTGGATCTGGAGAAGATAATTTTTGAGGAAAGTTCGAATTCGGGCTTCTATACTATAGTGAGCCCAAATATGAATCAAGGGGGCCGATTTGAACAAACTTGAATCAGATCCACCCCACAATGTTGCATACCAAATATCAAAAGATTCTGCCTGCTGGATCTGGAGAAGAAATTTTTTGAAGAAATTTGCCTGAAATGCACTAAGTTTGAATTCAAGCTTCTATACTAAGCCCAAATATAAACCCAGGGGGCCGATTTGAACAAACTTGAATCAGATCCACCCCACAATGTTGCATACCAAATATCGAAAGATTCTCCCTGCTGGATCTGGAGAAGAAGATTTTTTAAGAAAGTTGCCTGAAATGCACTAAGTTCGAATACGAGCTTCTATACTGAGCCCAAATATAAACCCAGGGGGCCGATATGAACAAACTTGAATCAGATCCACCCCACAATGTTGCACACCAAATATCAAAAGATTCTGCCTGCTGGATCTGGAGAAGATAATTTTTGAAGAAAGTTCGAATTCGGGCTTCTATACTATAGTGAGCCCAAATATGAATCAAGGGGGCCGATTTGAACAAACTTGAATCAGATCCACCCCACAATGTTGCATACCAAATATCAAAACATTCTGCCTGCTGGATCTGGAGAAGAATTTTTTGAAGAAATTTGCCTGAAATGCACTAAGTTCGAATTCAAGCTTCTATACTAAGCCCAAAAATAAACCCAGGGGGCCGATTTGAACAAACTTGAATCAGATCCACCCCACAATGTTGCATACCAAATATCGAAAGATTCTCCCTGCTGGATCTGGAGAAGAAGATTTTTTAAGAAAGTTGCCTGAAATGCACTAAGTTCGAATACGAGCTTCTATACTGAGCTCAAATATAAACCCAGGGGGCCGATTTGAACAAACTTGAATCAGATCCACCCCACAATGTTGCATACCAAATATCAAAAGATTCTGCCTGCTGGATCTGGAGAAGATAATTTTTTAAGAAAGTTCTAATTTGGGCTTCTATACTATAGTGAGCCCAAATATGAATCAAGGGGGCCGATTTGAACAAACTTGAATCAGATCCACCCCACAATGTTGCATACCAAATATCAAAAGATTCTGTCTGTTGGATGTGGAGAAGAAATTTTTTGAAGAAATTTGCCTGAAATGCACTAAGTTCGAATTTGGGCTTCTATAGCGAGCCCAAATATGAATCCAAGGAGCCGATTTGAACAAACTTCAATCAGATCCACCCCCACAATGTTGCATACCAAATATCAAAAGATTCTGCCTGCTGGATCTGGAGAAGAAGATTTTTTAAGAAATTTGCCTGAAATGCACTAAGTTCGAAATCAGGCTCCTATACTGAGCCCAAATATGAACCCAGGGGGCCAAATTGAACAAACTTGAATCAGATCCCCCCTACAATGTTGCATACCAAATATCAAAAGATTCTACCTGCTGGATCTGGAGAAGATTTTTTAATCTTTTTCCCATTGCCTACAGTGTTAAAAAGTGCTGGCTCAGCACTTTTTCAAAGTCCCAAAACTGTACCCTATGATAAAACGGATGGCAATTTTTTTTTACCAATCCTTTCTGTTGGTCCTAAGGAAGCTTCACACCAAATAAAAATTCTCAGTGCCCTGCAGTTTTGTAGATATGGACGTTTTAATTTTTAATATTTTTAGCTCCTGCGGCTCCCACGGGTCTGCGGAAAAAAAATGTTTGGCATAAATTAGGTACTTATGACCCAATAAGCCCTCACATAAAATTTGGTTCAAATCAGCCTCTCGGTTCGGAAAACTTAAATTTGGGGTGGGACCAAAATTATTGCCCCTCCCATAAAGTCGCCAAATATTGCCCCTCAAACTTTTCTTGAAAAAACTTGAGTCTACACCTCAAAAGGAAGCTGCATACCAAATATCAAGTCTCTGCTACTGCTGGTTCATGAGAAGAAGACTTTCAAAGATTTTGGTGCCCCTTGGGGGCGTGGCCCCACCCAGGAGGAGGGCCAACTTCATTTGAACAAATCTGAATTGACATTAGGTAATAAACATTTACCCAACATTTGAAAAATATTGGGCCAGTGGTTTCTTCGGAGAAGTTGGTTTTGTAAAATTTACGCCGGACGACCACGGATGACGGACGACGACGGACAGCGATTAGTAAAGCTCCCCTTGAGCTTCGCTCAGGTGAGCTAAAAATGTTATGCCCCGGACAAAGTTTGTATAAAAAGAAGAAGAATATGCACTAAAACAACGTCTCCCTTCTGGGAAGGGGAGACATAATTCCTTCAAGACAGAGGAAAATGAAAATCCCTTGTTCAGTTACAGTGTTTCATTTCTGGGGAGTATTATCAAAAACATGCCAACATGTACAGATACAGGACTGGAAATAACCAATGAATGATCATTTAGGTTCAGCAAAAATGAATTAATGGTAATGTTCCGGTAACCTGACTGACACTAATAATTTATTTTACTGAAATTGAAAAAGAAACCCTGGTATAATTTTCAACTTGCATATCACGGTTTACTAGAATTGAATTTACTTCACCAGCGCAGATTATTGGTTTAAATTTGGGTCTTTTCCCTTTTCACCACCCAGACTGTCCTCGCAGACCATGGAACGTTTCTTTATTACTTTTCTTTTCCAACTGTTCAAATGGTTTGTCTCAACAGTCACCATTATTACGAAAGCGACAGAATATTGTTTTCCTTGAATTTGAAACAAGTTGAGGTGAAAAGACACAATCACATGTACCGCATTACACTTGAGCGCAGGCCTGACATTCTTTAGGAGTGCTGTACGCCTACTGCACATCTAGAAAAAATTGAGGGGGGCAAATTTTTTACACAAAATGTTAGCGCAATAAAATACCCCCATGCAATGATCATCATCGACCTCCTCTGCAAGAATGCGATCATATTTCCATTTTCGCATAGATATTTGTTTAGGCACTACTCCGGGTTATTATTTTATCGTCGATACAAGCAAAAAGTAACATGGACGACATCGAAGGGGTCCTACTAATTACCGACCAAGGGGATGATAGGTAGACAGCCAATCTGGCTATGTCATCTCCCTGCAGTATGTTCATTTGCACTATGTATTGTAACAACATTTTTGTAATCTACTCGGTTATAGATGCACGTTTATACCACAAAATAAAGTATCTAATCTAAATCTAAAAACCAAAACAAACCAAAAGTGCTAATTACCGACCAAAACCCAATCAGTACCGACCCAAAAAATTAAATGAGTACCGACTAAAAAAATACGATTTTTTAGAATCTCACAAGGTTTTTTACCGTTTTTAAGTAGTTATTTATGGGGCGAACACACAATTACATTTGTAATGATTTTTTGGATCGACTGTCTTCACCTCCCTCAAAAGATATAAAATACAAGATTGTATTTCTATTTTATATCTATTAAGGAGGTGGAGAGAATCGACCCAAAAAATCCTTATTAACTGGTTGAGGGCTAGATTATTTTTGGTGGCCAGAAATTGTTAATCAAAATTTGTTTCATTACAAATTATTGGAGAGTGCCCACAGGCACTCTCCAATAAGTTTTAATAAAACCAATTTATATGAACAAAATATCATCTGCGTTTGAATGAATATGAAACATGAACAAGGAAAATATTGACTTTTGCTATGGTACCCTAATTTTTTGGAAGGCCCTGATAGTGGCTTCCAGCATTCAACCAGTTAAATGTCATTTTTAGAGTACTCAAATTGGCCGAGTACCTGTACAGTCCTTCGTGTGAGTAAATTTTACGGGTGCAAAAAAGGGCACTCGCAAATTGTGTTGCGAGTGCAAATCGCACTCGCAAAATTCCCCAAAGGTTCACAACTATGCATGTTTGGGACAGATGTGTTTAAACACAGCTAATCATGATATTTAGATTGCTACTTGCTGACTACTCTGAATACTTCAATAGACTGTAACATTGAGAGTCACCGTTGGCATCTGGAAAACGTAACCAATTTAGAAAAGACGAACAGCAAAAACACCGACGATTTCTCGCTTGTTACTTGTACACAAATCTTTGAAGAAAGGGAAACAAGGTGAAATTATTTGATACAAGCGATTCGGATGGCCGTAGCAGACGATTTCACTACCGACTGGCCAATCACAGTCGGTCTATCTGTTGTTTTGATTAAATTAGCATTGTACTTTCGGTTTCGTTTGCTGGATGAATTGGGACGTAGAATGACATACGCAGTGAATAAAGGAAACTGGAAATGTTTCAGTTTTCGCTGACAATATCGATTCGGACCTCTTGCGGAGTGGATGGTGATATGGAGCTGGGAAGGGGGGGGGGGGAGGGGTCGGGGAGGCATATAACAGCAGTTTTGTTTTTGTTTTCGTTTTACCATTAACCAATGGACAATAACGAAATAGAAGTCCATTCTGATTTGAGGCGTGGCAATGCTAGTGAGTTGAGTGCAATTTAATTGAAGTTGAACTGGTTGATGGCGGGCACGATTTTTTGCGCTCGTCTTTTTTAAATTACGGGCGCTTGCGAGCGCAATAGCGTCCGTCTCTCGCGAAGGACTGCCTGTAGGTGCAGAGAAGTCCAACCATTACAAAATCAGCCACGAAGTCGGCCAAAACAATTTATGAGAAGTTGTTGGAGAACTAGGCCCCAAGACAAAGTCAACCCCACCCATAGCAATTTAGGAGAAGTCAGGCCCAAACACTACAGGAGCAGGGGTGTACGGGTCAAAGTTTTTAGAGGGGAGTCAGGGGACTGGAAGATTTTGCCCGAAATTGGCCGGAAAGTGATGTTGCAGGCATCATCGAGGAGGTGCGACATGTGTGGATGGGACTCTCCGGAAAAAAAGTTAGTCTGGAATCTACTAGAACTAGATGGTGCCATTTGTGTGCGAAGCACACTATAGTATATCCCCGCATTTGCACTTTCCTTTTTGGTTAGTGCAGGATACAGACTTGGATAAAAAGGCTTCACGCATGTGTGTGATTTAAAATGATAAAACAGTATTTAATTTCCTTCTGAAGACTCACATGTGAAACTACTTCAATATTTCAAACAAGATACTTCACCCAACATGTATAAAGGGTAGTGTTCTGATCACATCATTGTCACATGATTGAAAAACCACTTGGACCCAAATCAAAATTCCGAAACCTTTATGCACATCTACAGATGCTATCTGAACATGTTAACATGGTTTAAACATTTCGAATTCAATACCCTAAGAGCCTTTGAGCGGACAAAGATTTTCTGTGGATAAAAGTTGTTCCACTGGAACCACATGGAACCAAATTGAAATTCCGAAACCTTAATGCACATCTACAGATGCTATCTGAACATGATAACATGGTTTAAACGTTTCAAATTCATTACCCTAAGAGCCTTTGAGTGGACAAAGATTTTCTAAGGATAAAAGTGGTTCCACTGGAACCACCTGGAACCAAATAAAAATTCTGAAACCTTCATGCACATCTACAGATGCTATCTGAACATGTTAACATGGTTTAAACGTTTCGAATTCAATACCCTAAGAGCCTTTTAGCGGACAAAGATTTTCTGAGGGTAAAAGTGTTTCCACTGGAACCACTTGGACCCAAATCAAAATTCCAAAACCTTCATGCACATCTACAGATGCTATCTGAACATGTTAACATGGTTTAAATGTTTCAAATTCAATACCCTACGAGCCTTTGAGTCGACAAAGATTTTCTAAGGATAACAGTGGTTCCACTGGAACCAAATCAAAATTCTGAAACCTTCATGCACATCTACAGATGCTATCTGAACATGTTAACATTGTTTAAACGTTTCGAATTCAATACCCTAAGAGCCTTTGAGCGGACAAAGATTTTCTGAGGGTAAAAGTGGTTCCACTGGAACCACTTGGACCCAAATCAAAATTGTGAAACCCTCATGCACATCTACAGATGCTATCTGAACATGTTAACATGGTTTAAACGTTTCAAATTTAATACCCTAAGAGCCTTTGAGCGGACAAAGATTTTCTAAGGATAAAAGTGGTTCCACTGGAACCACTTGGACCCAAATCAAAATTCCGAAACCTTCATGCACATCTACAGATGCTATCTGAACATGTTAACATGGTTTAAACGTTTCGAATTCAATACCCTAAGAACCTTTGAGCGGACAAAGATTTTCTAAGGATAAAAGTGGTTCCACTGGAACCACCTGGAACCAAATCAAAATTCCGAAACCTTTATGCACATCTACAGATCCTCTCTGAACATGTTAACCTGGTTCAAACGTTTCGAATTCAATACCCTAAGAGCCTTTGAGCGGACAAAGACTTTCTAAGGATAAAAGTGGTTCCACTGGAACCACTTGGACCCAAATCAAAATTCCAAAACCTTCATGCACATCTACAGAAGCTATCTGAACATGTTAACATGGTTTAAACGTTTCAAATTCAATACCCTACGAGCCTTTGTGTGGACAAAGATTTTCTAAGGATAAAAGTGGTTCCACTGGAACCACCTGGAACCAAATAAAAATTCCGAAACCTTCATGCACATCTACAGATGCTATCTGAACATGTTAACATGGTTTAAACGTTTCGAATTCAATACCCTAAGAGCCTTTGAGCGGACAAAGATTTTCTGAGGGTAAAAGTGGTTCCACTGGAACCACTTGGACCCAAATGAAAATTCCAAAACCTTCATGCACATCTACAGATGCTATCTGAACATGTTAACATGGTTTAAACATTTCGAATTCAATACCCTAAGAGCCTTTGAGCGGACAAAGATTTTGTAAGGATAAAAGTGGTTCCACTGGAACCACTTGGACCCAAATCAAAATTCCGAAACCTTCATGCACATCTACAGATGCTATCTGAACATGTTAACATGGTTTAAACGTTTCGAATTCAATACCCTAAGAACCTTTGAGCGGACAAAGATTTTCTAAGGATAAAAGTGGTTCCACTGGAACCACCTGGAACAAAATCAAAATTCCGAAACCTTCATGCACATCTACAGATGCTATCTGAACATGTTAACATGGTTTAAATGTTTTGAATTCAATACCCTAAGAGCCTTTGAGCGGACAAAGATTTTCTGAGGGTAAAAGTGGTTCCACTGGAACCACTTGGACCCAAATCAAAATTCCGAAACCTTCATGCACATCTACAGATGCTATCTGAACATGTTAACATGGTTTAAAAGTTTCGAATTCAATACCCTAAGAGCCTTTGAGCGGACAAAGATTTTCTAAGGATAAAAGTGGTTCCATTGGAACCACTTGGACCCAAATCAAAATTCCGAAACCTTCATGCACATCTACAGATGCTATCTGAACATGTTAACATGGTTTAAACGTATCGAATTCAATACCCTAAGAACCTTTGAGCGGACAAAGATTTTCTAAGGATAAAAATGGTTCCACTGGAACCACTTGGAACCAAATCAAAATCCCGAAACCTTCATGCACATGTACTGGTGATACCTGAACACATTAGCATAGTTTAAACATTAATGCAAGTGAATGTAACACCGGACGGACGGACGTACGGACGGACAGACGGAGATAACGACAATATCCCCAACGAAAGCGGGGATAATAAACTATGTAAATGCCTGTGTATCCATTTGTTAACAGATGCGTTATCACTCTGATGAAACAGTAGTTTAAACTTGGCAGTCTGTAATATATTTTAGTGGGGTATATCCTGCGAAACGTACATGTACTGTACCAAAAAATTATATTACTGACGTTGGGTCCAAGTTTGGACTGACGGGCCGGAATCCCTCGTTGAAGACAATAGGCAGGAGTCTTGACCCTGCAGATATAGATCAGAAGTCAAACTTGCCTGAAAAATTAGGAAACTGTCCGATTTTCCCTGAGCCTGAACTTTGGACTTAGCTTGAAATTATTTAAAGTAAAGGGTTAAACAACAATATAAAGCTTATGTTTCTGCGCACAAACCATATTAGTGAACAGAGAATGTACAAATAAATAATTACGGGACATCGTTAATCGTCATTATTATCTTGAATTTACAAAACTCTGAACCCAAAAACCCATCAGATCTCCGATAAATTTTATTATTTTTTTGGTTGGTACTCATTGGGTTTTGCTCAGTATTCTGGTCGGTAATTGGCACTTTTGGTCGGTTTGGACGGTAATTAGTAGGACTGCATCGAAGCGATTGTTGACACTTCAAATGTTGATAAATAAAGGATAACATATAGTTTGGATCAACTTATGCTGAACTACCCAAAGAGGGCGATTCTTTATAGACACAAGCGACCCGGCGTTATTGACCAAATGGTGACAAACGATCAAATTTTATCAAATAAACAGAAGCTTTATCTGAAGAATTCTGCTGCAATAATGAGTGTCAGATACTTGTCTGTTAATAACAAAAAACAAAATTTGGATAAACTATTTTATTTTAGAGAAATAAACGAAAATATGAAAGGTGACCCGTTATACCACGAATGACTGTAGACCCGAATTATCAGTGGCAATGAAACCATTGGCATTGTCCAATTCCTCATTTATTCATAAGAATTAAAGAAAATACAAAGCGTGTCGAAAGGCACCAAACAGATAAACCTAAAAGTATATGGCTATAACTAAAAGATACTTCTACTTTACTGTAAATCCGTCGTTACGAATATTTATAGAAGTGATTGTATTTCTCAGTTCGCGTACTCGAAGAACGAAAATCGTGGATTTGTTCACAAAGTGAATCATAATATAAAAGTTTTAAGCAGAGAGCAGCTATATCTCACTCTTCTTTTACACATTAAGATTTCGAACAGCAAGTCTACCTTCTTCTTACTTATAAAACGGTTTAGAAAAACCAACACTACCTATCATTATATCAAAAAAAGCCACTGAATTCATTTAACAAAATAACAAAAATTTGATGGTTGCAATTCCATGTTACGAGATTTCTCGGGAGATTTCAAACTGCGCGAGATTATAAGCCGGAAACCGAAGTCCGGGTTATTTCGCCCATAACCGAATACACCTAAACGTACTCTGGCCAAACCGCCCTCCTGCAATTGACCCTTGGATTCGAAACCGTTGGCTCGAATTTGGCCTGAAACCTCCCAATAGAGCTTTTCTTCTTCTTCTAACAATTTGGACCAAACCGTTCTCCAGAAATGGGTGTTTCGCATGTTGCAAAAACAACAGAAAACAAAGTGTTTAGGTATTTTCTTTCATTTTCAATCTAAATTAAAAATAATATACAATACTGTACCCCCCCCCCCCCCCCAAAAAAAAAAAAAAAAAAAAAAAAAACACGTTGAAACTGTTAAGTAAAATTCATTGACTTTAATCACAATAATGACGACATAAAAAGGGTTCTCGCTTCATGAAATAAAATAAATATTTTTGATGGTGTATTGTGTTTCGTACTCAATTTTCTTCACAGCTTTTGGGCGTGAGTGATGTTTACAAATTATTATGTGGCGGGGGTAAAATTTGGGTTCTTAATTACAAAGTAATGTTTGTAAACAAGCACATATGTATTTTCTGTTATATTTTTTAAGTTAACTTAACACTTCTTCGAACGTAACGCCATTATAGGCCCATCAACGACAGCAATATTATACATGTGGCGGGCACTGTTTATAAATATAGAATAATATGAAATTTAGGCAAACCTAAAAGCGAGAGAAAGTGATGCATTAGGCCTAAAGCGCTGTAGGCCTACATTTACTGGTAAAGAATATGGGACTATTTTTATCTGCGTTTTGATTAGAAGATATTATTTTCCAGTGCTCTGATTGAAAGATAATTTTATCATTGCTTTGATTGGTAGATATATTTATGGCGTCGTTGTTTTCCGGAATTTATCCAAAGAGTTACGGAAATTGCTGCGTTCATTTTTATTTTTTCACAAATAGCGTGTAGAATTTATTGTTACTATTACCAACTGTGAGTAGCCACATAAATATACTGCCAGAATGTAGTATCATTCTTCGATAAATAAATCATTTCTTCAATTGCGAATGTTGATTTCCGCCATGCGCAAACATGTCAGCGTCCTTGTGTACCACTTCCGTTGAAAAATTCTGAAGTTGACGCCTTTGAGATTAGCTTGGCTTTGAGGTCATACAAACGGTACATACGTGTTGCCTAATAGCTTGCGAAGCAAGCGATCCTTCGGATCACTTGCACGCGACCCTTCGGGTCGCTTTCGCTCGCTATTATTTTGTTACCATGTATTGAATTAGGTTAAGTGTCTTTTCGGACTCTGGAAATGTCGATTCCAGTCTCAGTCATCTTTTCAGGAGCATTCGGTCCCCGATCGAGGCTGACTGTTCCCATTTTTTTGGCCAAATCTATGAGTACTTCAACAATTTTTTTTTTAATTAACTGTTGCCCTTCTTTACATAAAATGTTCTCAATGGATAGAAAAATATGTGAAAAGCGTGGTCCCTACATACTACCTATTTTAGAGAATTGTCTTTTATAAATTAATAATGTATTAAACAGAGAACTACACGATATATCCAACAAAATGAACAGAATTCGCTTGAACAATTCAACTGCGCGGCAAGGGCAAAATTCACTTTGTAGTGAATGCTGGCAGAGTACCTGAACTGCAGTCCTTAAAGATGTGTAACACCTTTCGTGGCGACCCCCCCCCCCCCCCACTCCGCATTGATTACTCTCCAAGTAATACGGATAACTTCCCGGAAGTGTCTTCATGAACGACTTACAGACCGTGGCTCGATCACTCAAGGCAAAAAGAAGAGAAAGAAGGAATCTTTCACAAGACGCCACAATGCCCGGCAAATTATGGAGCTCCTGGAGAGGAAACAGAGAAAAAAAGGAAGAGAAGGATGCAATCTTGAGAGCACACTGGAAGAATCACGATTAGTACCCCTGGACGGGCCACGTTCAGTAAGCACCCCCCCCCCCCCCCCACACACACACATGCTGGATGAGCTTCCTGAAGACGTCATGTTGCCAGGACACAGAACAATCTCCAGCTCATCTCATTCTTCGTTTGAAGAAGAGCAGGGACGTGGCGACAGAGGGTGGGGTGGGTAAGAGCTTCTTTGGTGATGCTGATGCCTCCTTTACTTCCCAAACTTCCAACTCGGTTTCAAATCGGCAAAAATTCTGTTACTATTTACAACTACAATCTACGCAATATCGAGCTTCAAAAGTATGCATGGTGATAATCGGTACGAGATTTCTTTTACGTTTACTTATCGTAATAAAAAAAAATTCCTCGAAATGCACCTCAAGAAAATCACATCATGTAAAATCGTTATCCTGAGTTAATTCCATCATTCACAGTACAAAATGTTGAAACATCGAAAATTGACCTTTCCTGCATAAGATCTGATTTAATGTTAGGACAGTGTGAATTGTTCAAAGTTCTCAGCTTGAGCATTTATTTAGCACATATTCAATTCACAGAAGAATACCAAATAATAATAAGCCGATAATCCTATCATAAATATGTTGGCATTTTAGTTATTAGAATAAATTTTATGCCCCCGCCCCCTCCATGGCTTCATTTTCAAAACCTTTCTCGGTAGTCAATTTCCAACTACGGGTCCCGTCCCTCCCCAGTTGGAAATTCACTACTCTACACCCTCCCCCCCCACCCCTCCAATCGGAAACCTCTAGCCACGTCCATGAAGAAGAGATGTAGGGGGAGTTCAGTGTTTGGGACAGGATGTCGATTCGGACAATGTACCACTAACCCCTCCGACTCTTACTTTTCTAGCTTTTAGTTTAGTTTAAACATATTTTATTTGCTATAAATTTGTAAAAGGATTGGAGTACAAGTTACTCAACTTATGTTAACCCTTTACCCAACGTAACGGCCAAAACCGGCCAGCGCCATTCTCAAAAATCGTCAAGTAATTAGCCTTTCCCAAACCCAGTTTGGGAAAGACTATTGTTATTCTTCTTTTTCAAAATTTTTCTTCTCTATTTTTTTTTTTTTTTTTTATTCCTCCCTGAATTTTGACTGTTGAACTGCTCGAAAACAAGCTGTACGATTTTGACCAAATTTGGCACACTTATGTAATGTCATAAAATCTAGTGAAATGCGGTATCGTCATATCTGTGAAAACGCGTGTTTTCAAAATATTCTGCCAAAACCTTCAAAATTTCACCATTTTTCGAATGTCTCAAAATTGTTTACAGTTATTTAGCTCAAATTTTCCACACATTTAGAGCATAATATGATACACCACAATCACCACTCAGATCTTTCAACTTTAACCCCCACTGGCCAAAAATGACATGAACATAGAATTTTTCTTCAAAATTGACCAACTTCAAGGGCAAATTTCTCTAACAACAAGGTTGTTGTAACAATTATTTTGGTTTGGATAGATGCAACAATGATTGCGGAAGAAAGTTACTGTTTACTTTTTAATCTCAGATTTAACCCCCAAGCACAATGAGGGTGAGAATAAGAGTACCGTTTGAAAATGCCAAAATTAGACAACTTTGGTTGCTTTTTCCATCATTTTGGAAAGGGGTTAATTTCAAACACTTTTCGTGTACGTATTCACAATTGACTACCGAGCATATTTGCTGTTGTAAGTTTAATTGTAAAGTTTAACCCTATCCCATTCTGGTTGCATAAAAATAGGTACCGTCCAAAAAAACTCCAATTTTTTCAGAATTTGGTAAGTTTAGGTGACGATTTACTCCATTTTTAATTGTTTGAGTTCTGAATGTTTTCTATAGCTGCTTGCAGCAGTCAAAGCTTGACAAATTTTGTTCTATATGTTATTATTAAAAGTTTAACCCTTTGCAGATTTGAGACTTCCCATAAGGGTACTGTCGGAATATTTGTTATTTTCGCCAACTTCAAGAGCAATTTTTTTCAAATTACAAAGGAGTTGTAATAATTATTTTGGTATGGCTAGATGCAAAAATGATTGTGGAAGAAAGTTACTGTTTACTTCTTAATCTCAAATTTAACCCTCTAGCACAATGAGGCCCAGAATAAGAGTACCATTTGAAAATGCCCAAATTACCCATTTTTGGTTGCCTTTTCTATCACTTTGGGAACGGTTAATTTCAAACACTTTTCATGTACGTATTCACATTTGCCTATCGAGCATTTTTGCTGTTGTTAGTTTGGTTGTAAAGTTTAACCCTATCCCATTCTGGTTGCATAAAAGTAGGTAGCGTCCAAAAGAATTCAAATTTTTTCAGAATTTGGTAAATTTAGGTGGCGATTTACTCCATTTTTAATTGCTTGAGCTCTGAATGTTTTCTATAGCTGCTTGCAGCAGTCAAAGTATGACAAATTTTGTTCTATATGTTATTATTAAAAGTTTAACCCTTGTCAGATTTGAGACTTCCCATAAGGGTACTGTCAGAATAATTGTTACATTTTGCATGCACTTTCTCAGCACTGGAACCATATTGTCTCAAAACCTTTTTCATTAGAGGATTGGGCCTTCATCCAAGAACCATTTTGCAGTTATATATTTTATTTAAAGTTTTAACCTTCACCCAGTTTTCGGGCCTTGAATTTGAGTGCCCTAAAATTCTTCATAAAATTGGCTAATTTGGAGCTCACGTTTCTTCCATTTTCGAAAGGAATATCGAAAAATGATTTACATGTTCGTATTTACAATTGCCTACCGAGCATATTTGCTGTTGTAAGTTTGGTTGTAAAGTTTAACCCTATGCACGTTCTGTTTGCATAAAGATAGGTGCAGTCCAAAACGCTCTCGTTTTCAGAATTTGGTAAGTTTAAGTGACGATTTACTCCATTCCTAATTGATTGAGCGCTGAACGTTTTCTATGGTTGTATGCAGCAGTCATAGTATGACAACTTTTGTTTTATATGTCATTATTAAAAGTTTAGCCGTTGGCAGATTCGAGACTGCCCATATGGGTACGGTCGGAATAATTTTAATTTTCATAAAATAACTGAATATTGATAAGCGTGCAGTGGTAGTTTAGAATAGAATATCCAAAAATGCTTTCAAAATTCGGATTCACAGTTCAATTCCAAGAATATTTTCTGTTATAAAGTTGCTGTAAAGTTTAACGCAATCCCTGTCTGAGATGCATAATGGTAGATGCCGTCGAAAAAAAACTCATTTTTTCAGAATTTCGTAGGTTTAAGTGACAATTTACCCCATTCCTAATTCATTGAGCACTGAATGTTCTCTATGCCTGCATGCAGCAAGCATAGCATGACAGCTTCTGTTTTATAAGTCATTATCAAAAGTTTAACCCTTGGCATATTTAGGAGTTCCCATGTGGGTACAGTTGGAATAATTGTTATTTTCGTAAAATCAATCCCTGAATATATTGGTAACCGTGCAGTGGCCTTTCAGTGGTGCTACATGAAGCCGCAAGTAGTTAAGGTTGAAAAGTTCATCAAATAGACAAATATAATACCTAACTCAGCCGGTGACAGGTAAATAATGAATGGAAAAGTCGTTGAGTTGAGAATAAAGTAGGGATGAAGTGTGCCCTTGGTTTCCACCTGATCCACGGTATTTCCACACGGTCTCGGCACTTGACAAAGATACTAAACTGTCGGGCAGGGACAGTAGGAAACATTCTGAGAATTTCAAGTTGCTGCCTTGCATGGTCGGGACATAATTGGAATATATCCGACATTGTATCTGTCGGATATATTCCAATTATGTCCTGATCACTTCACCCCGACTGTCCGCATGGGGGCACCATGACCCCGTGTACTAAGGCATACTGCACGTCGATGGTGCGCACGTCTTCAACCAATCTAACCCTGCCTGTGCTACAGTGCGGAGGCACTATGTTGGGGAGCTGGCAGCTGCTCATCGTTGGTCGGTGGTTCTCTCTGGGTACTCCGGCTTCCTCCACCCTTATAACTGTCACCGACATAATATGA
The DNA here is from genome assembly GCA_031216915.1 of Pictodentalium vernedei. Classification (NCBI taxonomy): domain Eukaryota; kingdom Metazoa; phylum Mollusca; class Scaphopoda; order Dentaliida; family Dentaliidae; genus Pictodentalium; species Pictodentalium vernedei. The sequence continues at coordinate 35,648,801 of CM062289.1, forward strand.
CCTTGGCTGTTAATGTGTCGTTAAAACCTAATAAATAAATAAATAAATAAATCCAGTACCAGTTTTGCTCGTACAAATATTAGTAGCGTCAGACAAAATTCATTTTCTGATTAATTTTGTACTTTTCTGTACTCACCTTCCCCGAGTAAGATTGATATACCTTTTCAATCTCAGATTTAACCCTCAAGCACAATGAGAGTGAGAATAAGTGTACCATTTGGAAATACCCAAATTATCCAACTTTGGTTACTCTCTACTATCATTTTGGAGTGGGTTAATTTGAGACACTTTGCTTTGCTATATGCAGAGATGTGTAATCAATAAATCCGGCTTTAGTTATGTTCTGGGACTTAATGAAACATGTGCTTTGGCCACTTAAAAATAGCACTGTCTGCAAAAAATGACTTTGAGTGAATACTCACTTGTCCAAAAACAAAAAGGAAAGAGCTCTTTGAGCTTTCCATAACTGCTTTCAAAAATCAATGGGGAACAAATTTTGTGTTATATGTTTTGGTGTTCCGTGTTATCCAACACCAGTTTGGCCGTACAAATATGAATAGCGCCAGGAAAAAAAACACATTTTCTCAGTGGTAGACTGTTTGACTTCTATGATAGAGGTCCCGAGTTTGATCCCTATCTGGGACGACCCACGTAATGTCCTTGGGCAAGGCATTTTATCCCGGTTGCCAACATGGGGGCACGATGATGCCATGTACTAAGGCATACTGCATGTCAATGGTGCACATGTCTTCAACCGCTGGTACCCTGCTTTAGCGGAGCTTGAACATAATTAGAATGTTGAGCTGACAGTTGCTCGTCGATGCTCGGTGGTTCTCTCTGGGTCCTCCGACTTCCCCCACCCGTAAAACTGTCACGGTCACGATTAGCCATTGTGAATAAGTATGTGACCGCAAACACCAATAAATAAATACCGTCAGGGAAACCCTCTGTGAAATCCTTATGTCAATAAATAGCAAAGTAGTAATGTAATGCAAGAAATATTAACAAGCTGTTCAACATCCCTTTAATCAACTCATTTTGACTTGAACTGTACCCATCACTGTGTATACTAGCTCTCTAGATGGTTTAAACCATATCAAATAAACAACTAATTTGTGGGTGACAGTAACTCATATTACATGTATTTCATTGTATCTGAAACAGATATCTTGGAAAAATTGTGAAATCATGGAGTAGGAAGCTTACCCTCGTTTGTTGACAAATCCCACACATTCACAAACAGACAGAATGATAGAGAATAAATTGATTATTGATATTTAAGGTCACTTTCAGCATCTACAGCTATATCATGACCATAATATAGGTATTTATTCAAGTCCAGGTATTCATTGCATAGGCGTACAGGGCTTTTTTTCAGGGGGGGGGGGGATGAAACCTTTTAGCCCGAAAAAATTGAATCCCAGGAGGAAATGCCAAATGTGGGTATGGGAGGGAAGGGGGTCTCCCTCCCATTGAGTACCTGGAGAGAACCACTGAGCAATGACAAGCGACTCAGACTCCCCAACATACTAACTCCACAAAAGCAGGGTTAGCATTGATTGAAGACAAGTACACCCTCAAAGTACCCTTAGTACACATCGCCATCATGCCCCCCCACCCCCCACGTGGGAAATTAAATTGGGATGAAGTGTCTTGCTCAAGGACACAATGTGGTTGCCACAGGCGGGATTCGAACCGAGGACTTCTTGGATTGCAGCAATCATCTCTACCTTCTGAGCCACCGTGCTCCCGTAATATGCAGTAATAGAACTCTTTATATGTACCTGTGTGATTATAAATGAATAATATTAACGTAGATATGGTTCCACTGAATCAACTTGTACAGTATAATGGTCAGTTTATTTGCCACTTCTAAGTGATGAGATAGGAAAACAACATTTTGTGTGGAAAACCAAAATGTTTTGTGGTCATTTCTGGCAACTAAATTGTCCGAAATTTTCTGACATATTGGCTGAAAAATCGGCTCCTTCCTAACTCAGGGGTGGGTTGGGGCACAGTCCTTCGTGAAACCCTGGCCCCACGCCCATAATTCATATGTACAATTTTTTTCCAAAGTAGAAAGGACAAAGCTTGTTTTGCTTTCTATGAAAATATTCTGTAATTATTGAAGAGCAAATTTTGTGTTAAATGTTTTGGTGTCCGGTTGTATCTCAAATATCTGTTTTGGCTGCATAAAAACTAATAGCATCACAAATACTTTGATTTCCACTAAATTTTCTGTTTTCAAAACTGATCGATTGTTTTGTGTGCAATACAGTTTGCCTTTTCACATTAAAAAGCTGGGAAAGCCCGTAATTTGTCCAACAAATTACAATTCTCTAGTTTTCATTATTTTTTCATTTTTTATCTCAAAAACACAGGTTATGACAACTCATTGGAACGAGCTCGTTCCAATGAGGGGTCATATCCTATGTTTTTGAGACAAAAATGAAAAAAATTAGTTATTCAAGAATTTATTTTACATGTGTCGTCTGCTTTTCATGTTAGGTAAAGGGTTAATTCCTCTTCATAAATACAATAGAAAATCAATACTGAGATGCGGCTATCAGATATATAGATTGATTCACAAATGAATAGAGATTTACACTATTTACAATTGAAATGTATGGTGTTGAGACAGGCAGCCACATAGGGCTGGACACTGAAGCTGTTGATTTTCTATACGAAAACCCTTGGATGGCAATTTCTAAGATGAAGGACATATGACGTTTATAATCATATATCATCTTATACAGGAGAGAGGCCAGTCCGAGAATATAATGACCCAAATGAAGCGGCCACTAGCTAGGATGAACGCTTGCGTTTTCAGAATGATATATTCGTTTTGTTTTGTTGTCAGTGTGGGTTTACCGAACAGGAGGTCGGTTTCGGATGATATATCAAAATCTTTAAGGGAATCGAGTACTGTATTCCTGAGGTCAGATTATCGAGGGCATACCAGGAGATAGTAATGGGCATTTTGATAGGGATTACCACACATACACTTTGGTGAGTCTAAAATATAGTTTTTATTACTTTCCAAAGTGTGATTTACTGGGATTTCCGGGTTTGATTATAAACGATAACTTCACAAGTGAATTATGCAATCAACAATTGGGGCATGTATCCGTGCGCACAAACGAAGATGCTTTCCATGGGTGTAATGGGGACTTCATTGTTTTTTGTTTTTTTTAACTCTTTACCTAACATGAAAAGCAGACGACACTTGCAAAAACAAATTCTTGAATAACTATTATTTTAATTTTTTGTCTCAAAAACATAGGTTATGACCCTCATTGGAACGAGCTCGACGAGCTCGTTCCAGTGAGGGGTCATAACCTATGTTTTAGAGACAAAAATTGAAAAAATTATGAAAATTAATTGGCGATTTTTGAGAATAGCGCTGGCTGGTTTTGGCCGTTTCGTTAGGTAAAGGGTTAAAAGAATATAAATATCGTTAATAATGAAAAGTAATAAACAGAGTAATCGCTTGACTGGACTGGCTACGTGAAATAATACATTCGAGGCGAGGGACTATATTGTAAAACACTCGTGCAAATTCGCGCACTCGTGTTTGTACAACGTCCCTCACCTCTCATGAATTATTTCACGTAACCAGTCCAGTCAAGCGATTACTCTCTATGGCATGTGTCATTGGTTAGGTCACTGCAGTTATTGCGTAATTTTGAGTGTAAAATGTTCGCCTTTTTTACCCACATGGAAGTTGTAGAGGTTGTTTGGGGATGTAGTTCAATTGAGCAGGTTTGTTTGAACTCCGTTAGTGTTGAGGCTCCGGTGAGTACATTTGGTACTTGTTCCAGCTTTTTGTGATGGACGGGAAAAAGGAGTTTTTGAAACTCTCCGTTCTTACCGAACAATACGTGAATCTGTTGGGATTGCGAAGATTGTACATTGAGATATCATGCGTTCTATGGGGTAACAATGCGTTGGGGTAATTTGGAGTTTTATTGTTGATAATTTTGAAAAGAGCACAGTATTTGTGTCTTTTTACCTTTTGCAAACCGAAGCCCTAACAAGGGGTGTTCACCATGGTGTCCATGATCGCGCTACACAGGAAAGGATCCTGAACAAGGAACTGCTGCTACATCTGCATGGAAGGTTACGGATCTACGCCAGTATAAGGACGGACCCATGCAGAAACAACCAAGATCTGACTGCGGATGATAAAGTGTCTGGTCGGGGAGTCATGGATTAAGGGAGTTAAATGAGGGTGCCATGGAAATAATTGACGAGTTGTTTGCTAAATACAGTTCACCAACCACTAACGTGAACACAAGTCCCTATCTACCAGATTTGTCCTCCGGCACTCCTCCAACTCCAACAAAGATTCGACAAACCCTCTCTCTCATAATCGTAACCAACAAAGGAAAACAAGAAGAAACACAGACGGTGCTAACTCAGCCTCCGGCGAATTCTTTACTCCCCTGCGTCCTTCCCTGCGTGGCATAATCATCACCTACAGGGTACTGTTAAAGGGATCGCAGTGGGGTTAATTAACCTAACATCGCCGCCCATCGCCATCGGTGCGTGAAAACCTTCACTTGCTGTTGTTGATCCTTTTTTGGTCTGTTCGTCGTGGAGTGAAGATTTGGAATTCCATCGCTGTCAGTGGCGGCGCTACGGGGGGGGGGGGGGGGGGGGGGGGGGGGGGGGGGGCATTTGCCCCCCCCCCC